>OX637464.1:16364434-17812865 GCA_951799995.1 Trifolium subterraneum | reverse complement strand
GGAACTGGTTGCCTTTCCGGGTCGGTTGAGTTGTAGGACCGGTTCTGCATGAAGAACGCTGTAAATCGGTGTAACCCGGACGGGTCAGTGGTTGAACCGGTATAACCGGAAGCGAACCGAACCAGTTTGGAGCATCAATTTATATTTACAAAAAATTGTAAATTTTGTAGCCAGTGGGAATTAAACCCACCTCTTTCACATATGGATCAATTACTTTGCCACTTGGTCAACTGCTCTTGTATGATAAATATTGCATCCAAATATATTTATTAAGAAATTTGAAATGTTAATAATACATTAAAATATTTACCTTATATTTATCTTTGGGTGACTATATTCCTATTATGGATATATCAAATCTATTAAATTGGTAACTTTGTTTTTCTTTGTTATTATGAACTTGATTATGATATATAAATTTAAAAATACGATGTAATGATATTTTTAAATTAATTTTATCAATTATTTTATAGAAGAACTTTTATGAAATTTTTATTGTCAAGAATTTTAAATTTGAAAAATTTAAGTAATGGAATAGTTTATATTTATTATATAGTCCGGGTTAACAGTCATGCGGTCTGACCAGTGTCCCACTGGTCCGACTAGTAACCCAGTGTATTGATCGAGTCGATCACCGGTCCAGATTTTAAAACTATGATTGAAAGGAAAAAAAATGACAAAGTCAATGTAATGTGGGAGGGTAAATTTTGGAAGAGATATACATCTACAAAGAAGAAAGTAGGAAAATAAAAAATAAAAAGCATTGTAACCATAGTTTTAGAAACCGGACCGGCCAGTCTGACCGGTCCGGTTGAGAACCGGCAGCGTGAGCGGTCCGGATAAGCTGCAAAACCGGTTATGCAAATAACCCGCGGTAACCCGCCTCGAACCGGCCGGTTCATCGGTTGAATCAGGAACCGTTGCAACCCGCGCGCGAACCCTGGCCTTTTACAAAGGTAAGCATGACTTGAACCACTAGGTCACATGAATTTATGTGATACTCTTCATCACTGAATTATATTTAATATTAGTTAAGAAACACCATGACATGTATTAATAAATACATTGATGATTTTTTCCCTTGTTATTTTAAATCACTGAATTATATTTGATTTTCTTATATATTAAAATATATATATATTCATTGTTTTATTTTAACCTAATATATTGTTATGTTGTTCTAACAAAATTATGATATAATAATATTTTAATTTAGTCAATAAAATATTGTAATTTATTTAAAATATTATTATAGCATATTGTACCAAATATAAATAAATATTATTATAGCATGATTGTGTTTTATCTTTTAAATACATGAAATTTTATTGAAAAGAAGTTTGAAAGGATATTTCTTTTATTAAATTTTATTGTTACGAAATTCAAGTCAATATATTTAAATTTTTTATATAAGCCGGGTCAATAGTCATGCGGTCTGATAAGTGACACACTAGTCTGACCGGTGAACCAGTGACCCAGTGCCTTGGCCGGGTCGATCACCGGTCCGGGTTTTAAAACATTGATTGTAACAAAAAGATGGAAAAACATACAATCGGGTAGAGTAAAAAAACAAACAAAACTTAAACAAACCTCTCAATACATCTCATGGAAAATAAAATAAGAAGTCTAAGAATGGAAAAGTGTACAATTAAATATTGAATAAGAAGTGAATTTGTCATTTTGAAATATTTCGAAACATGACATATTGTGCCTAGTAATCTATATACAAGAAGATCACGGAAAGTATTAATCTGGTTTTCAATGAATTAAGCCTCCAACTAACAGAATTCAATCAAACGCTCAAGGTTTTCAATCCAAATAAACCAACATATATATATATATATATATATATTCAACCAAGTTGGAGTATTGCGACTGTAGTTGTCAAGTTGACAAGTGTCTCAATTGAAAGACGGATCACTGAAAAAGTTTTAATCGGATATCTTCCTAAAATAACACTCAAAGACTCCGCCACAAATTATAAATTGTACAAATCAAAATAATTGTTCACTGCATCAATGTTATTAGGAGTTGTAAAACGTGAGAGTAGTGTCTCCCTATTTTTCTAGTGTTTCAGTTACTTATTTTATTTTGTATTTAATCACTTTCAATTCAATGAATGAGGAAATCTTTGTAGCAAACATTTTTCTTATGTTTGTAACAAAGCAAGCATGTTTTTAATTTTCTTAATTTTTAAATTATGCAGTGGAAAATATTGTTCCACATGAGGAAGAACCATTTCAAAGAAAGTGTTCATGGATCCGTTTAACCTGGACAAAAACGTCAATTTGTATATTGGATCCATAAAAATATTGGCTATCTCAAGTTATAACCGGTTAAAAGATTCCCTACCACAATACAATTACCAACATCATACTTTTCCCAATTAATAATATTTTAAAAAAACAAAATAACAGCTGTATGCAATTACCAATCGTTTCTGTCTTTTAGTTAGAAAGAAAAAATACCCATCATAGTTAGAAAGAAAATATACCCATTAAAACTACTGCATTTCTTGTATCTTTCTTAAAACACCACCACCACCACCCAAATCGTTTAAGTTTGTGCGAGATAATGCATCAACAATTTTTGAAAATTTAAGTTCGTGCGATGGATGTGGTTGTGAATAGAGGGTGAAGCATTTTGGTCGATCTGATTTCGTTTTACTTGTAAATTTTAAGTTCGTGTAATGGGTGTGGTTGTGAACATAGGGGGAAGCATTTGGTCAATCTAATTTCATTTTACTGGTAAATTAAGAAATGTTTAATCTTGAATTTATGTTATTATGATTATGATGAATTTTGGTTTAATTAAGTTATTGTGTTTTGCAGACAATTAAAGAAATTGTTGAATTAGATCTGGTTATTTGGTGTTGTGAATCTGAAAATGGTGGAAGTTTGTTCAAATTCGGTCAATGATGAAGATGAATCATCTCAGGTGTGTAACTTATTGCAAATTGAAGTTTTTTTTATAATCAAATTGAAGTATATTTAAATTTGATTTTATTAAATAGAGTTAGTTTAGTTAATTAAGTTAAGTAAGTGTACTGAACAATATAATAAGATATTTTAAGTTATTCAGGGAACAAAACATTTAGCATTGCCTGATAATGAAGGGCATGAAAACTTGGTGATGAAAGTGTAGATGATGCAGAATGCAATAGGACAGAAGGTTTAGGGGGTTGTATTTTTAGTGAAATTAATGTTGTGAATTGTTTGGAAGACATCTCGAAGATTGACTTTAAACAAGTAAGTGAAGAAGATGTAATGAGATATCATTTTATGGATCGTGGGGTGGCTTTTACATTCTACAATTGGTATGCTAGTTTCCATGGTTTTGCTGGAAGAAAAAGTAAAGTTATGAGGAACAAAAAATGTGAAATAACTCAACAGACATTTGTCTGCTACATACAGGGGGTTAGAGATGAGAAAGGCTTTTCAAGTAGCCGAAAGAGAGTAGCTAAAGCATGCATTAGATACGGTTGTGAAGCAAAATGTCATGTTCATATCGAAGCAAATAGTGGAAGTTGGTACATGAAATTGCTCCACAACGCACACAACCATACTTTGTTGGATGGTAAATTTACTGGAATGCTACCGACACATAGAAAGATGACGAATCATCACATATGGCGAATGAGCAATTCATGTTAGCGTATCGAATCCAAATGTCTTTCGAACCACTACCACTATTGCAAGATGAAGTCATTCTCGAACACTCGAACAGGCTGCTATTATGTAAACATGAACAAAACAGACACAAATATTTCATTAATTACTAATAATAATACTAATCTATCACAAAAGTGAGACTGTCATAGGTTGGTAATTAACAATCACAAATCTGAACTTGTAATTAACAAATATACATGAATGAAACCCAAATGCAATAAAAATTGAACAATCACAAATTTGAACTTACAAATCTGAATGAAAAAATCTGAACTTGTAATACGCAACCCAGATCCAATATACATGAATGAAAAAATGAACAATCACAAATCTGGAACTTGTTATTAACAAATACTATTAACGCTAATTCAAATTTATTTAAACCCGCGTCACTTAAAAACCCTACATTCTTCGAAATCATTCCTTACTCGACTAAACTCGAACTCGCGTCACTTAATTATCCTTCCTGAATTTTCCTTGCGTCACTTGCGACCTATTAAACTCGCGTCACTTAATAATCGTTGTTTCAGTTAATCATAAATCGGTCATTTAATCATAAAATAAAATATTTAGTTATTATTAATAATTAAGTTCCGTTATCACATACATATACTAACACAAAATTAAGCTCATAACATTCAAAAAAAAATATTAAAACTCATAAATAAAAATTTCATCAATTCAATTAAACTCATACAAACCACAATGACGCTAACAACAACAACAACAAAAAAATCACAAATAACAAACACTCAAATGACATATTCGTCCATCGTCATGTAATCAATGACATCCGCAATTTGTACGAACAAATAAACACATCGGTCCATCATCAAATTCTGCTTGTAAAAACATACTTTGTACCTCACTATGTTCATAACCACCTCCCAACTTTGATTATTATCTTCCAGCATGATATAAGGAGAATAGAATGCTAAATACGAAACACTCACATTTTCATTAGCTAAATCTAACAAATGGTTGAATATATTTTTCAACTGTGACAAACTTTCATCACGACTAATATACATCTTCAATCTTTTCTTCATATGATCGAATTTGACAATAGTTTCTTGGAGAGTCATGCTTGAAATTATAAGAATTTTTTTCAACAAGAACATTTGTTTTAACCAGGACAATTTTTTTTTCTCTCTTCATCTCTTCAAACTGAATGCACTATTATATAACAATCACAACATGTTAAATATTAACCACTTCATTTGTTGGTGTAATATATTTTATCCTACCTATATTAAATGCACATACTAAATATCCAACCAATCATAAATAAAATATATAATTAATTATTCAAACATTATTATTTAATCCAATATAGAAGTTAAGGTCCAACATATTAATGTTACGGTCCACAAGAATAGTCCACCATATATTCCTTAGGACCCTTCTTACAGTTCAATCCATTTCCCCAGTTCACCAAAAAAAGGCAATTATCATGTACCGCCGTTTTACATAGACCTCTGTCCTTGTCAAAATGTCCTAGAAGGTGACCAACTATTAATCTCAGCCGTCTGACTATATTAATATTATATCCATTTGTAAAAATTGGAATTGGTCCAAGATGGACCAATAGAGTGGTTGGTCCAAATTAAATGGAACCAGTGTTCATTCTTGAACAGTATTCAAAGAAATGTCATTTTTCAAATATTGATAAATGAAAGTCATGATGGTGTTTAAACGTGGAATTGTTGAAAGGTTGACTTTATCTTATTTGTTGAATTGTTGAAATGTCATTTTTCAAATATTGATAAATGAAAGTCATGATGGTGTTTAAACGTGGAATTGTTGAAAGGTTGACTTTATCTTATTTGTTGAATTGTTGAAATGTCATTTTTCAAATATTGATAAATGAAAGTCATGATGGTTTTAAGTGGTGGGCCCCACTATTAAAGTGTGACTAACTCACTATACCTATCTCCACTACCCTTGCGTTATATTATTTCATATCAGTAGCAAACTCACTCAAACTGCTCATTTTCTCTCTTTCGCCGAACTCAACATCATCATTATCCTAAATCAGCTCATTTTTTTTGTTCCAACCCCACATGCAATTTCATCTTCATATTCATAAGCTTGTAGGGAATGTATGTTTCAGTTCAATCATCCTCTCATATACTTAAATTCGTGCTCCCAATCTCTGACCTAATCAACCAAATTCAAATCACACATGCAAAATGTGCAACCAATTTCCTAAAGCAAGAGCTACAAGGTAAGGTCTTTAGTTCCCCAATTCCCCCATACTCATCTCAAATTCGGGTTTCCCTAGTCATGCTTAACTTTGACGCTATCTAGAATAAGGATTTTTAATGACCAAGAAGTCATGGGTACAAGATTAGGAGCTTAAATTGGAAGGAGATTCATGAAACTCATGTTTTTGGGAAGATCTTCACTCAAACGGTATTTTCTCCGTCTTTGTAACTCCAAAATTAATGAGACTTGTTGTTATGGAAAGCTAACAAAACTCCGGTTGTTTTGGTACCAGTTTTGTGGAATTTGGCTAAGAAATGAGGTCGGTAGGTCTATTTAAAGTTGGAGGTCTAATTGTTGAGTTTAGCAGAAAAATATGTTGTTCGTGCAAGCTCACTAAACGAGCATGAGGGCTCGCTAAGTAGGGGTGATTGTATCCGAACCAATCCAAAGGTAAAACCGCAAATCAAACCAATCCAAACCGAAACCGCAAAATATCGCAGTATAGATTATAGTAGTTTATTATATTTAAATAAGTTATCACTGTATATATTCTAAATTTTGTTACAATGAATATTCTAAATTTAAGTTATTTATGGATAGAATACCTATCATACACCAGACAACAACCTTTACAATGACGAATTTTTAATAATAGTACCACTTTGTTGCCCATGATAAAATCTGTTATTCTACTTTTTTTTTTGTTTCTTTCAATGTCAGGTTTCAATTTAAGGGTAGAATGAGCCTTTTTACTTAAATTCATGACATAATATTAGTTTTTAATAGTTTTTAAAATCGAACATAGTACATCTAAAATTGTTTTGTTCGATTTCTTAATTTTTAGGGGATCAAACGTACCCTGAATCTTGGAGTAAAAATAATAAAATTGTAAAATAAAAATATTCCTTATAAAACAAAATCTTCTAAAAAAGGTCATGTAATTTTTTGTAATAAAAAAAACTTAATTGAATTTTATATATTAAAATATAAACTTTCCTTCATCTTACGTTACCTCTCTCTCTTTCTCCCTGTTCTGAATTTTTTTCCTCTCTCTCTCTCTCTCTCTCTCTCTCTCATGGTGTTTCTTCTTTCTTTTTCCTTCTCTAAATTTTTTTTCCGGTGAACAAATCTCTTTACTTTTCTCTCTATTGTTATTCATCACTACAATTTGTGGTTAAAGTCTTCGTTTATTATCTCATGTGGAACCAAAACGTCGCCGACAACGAATTTTCCATAGATGATTCTTTGTCGTTGACACTTAAATTGAGTTTCTTTCTTAATTGAAAAAGATTCAAGAAACCTAGTTTGGTGATCAGGGTTTCTATATGGGATTATTTAATAATGATTTAAAGTTCATAGGTTAGGTTTCAAGTTCATATGATTCTTAATTAAATAGAAGAAGAAGAAGACGAAGCGTCTCATTTCCTTATTATAAATATACAGTGTCCTTTCATTTGACACACACACACACACACTTTTATTACTTCATATTTATTCAGAATCAGAACATGAGTGGGTTTTCATTCAACTCCACCTCTCACTTGTTGTGACTTCTAGCAACCCTGCTTGCATCATTGATCGTGACTCTTCTGCTAGGTGTAATATTGAACTTGATTTTTATGATGCTTTTGAAGTTGAAGAGATTGAGGATGGAGAGAGCAGCGCAACAACAACAGCTAGCCACCATTCCAGATCCAGATCCGGCCACCGTTTCAGATCCAGATCCCATGGTGAAGGTCGTCGAGGCTTGAGGAAGATCTAGAGTATGGAGGAAGGAAATTATAATTTACTTATTAGTATAAGCTAAGTATTTTTAGTCTTGGAGGTTAGGTTTGAATCTAAAAAGTTTTTAAAATTAGCATTTGATTAGATTATTATTCATAATTTAAATGTACTACTCTAGTGCTTACGCATTTACCTAATGATATAACTTTTGATATTTTTATATGATGTCTTTGCACACAATTTTATGCGTTTTGTTTTGATTTTAGTGTTTAGTTGCTGATGGATAGAATCGCTCTCAACCCAAATGTTCATCCAAGCATGTCTAGCCGCTAATTCTAATGCTAAAATGATTGCCATAAACTCTTCATAAAGATTCGAAACCGCACCAAACTCCTTGACAAAGCTACCCACATGATTAGCTTAGTGATCTCAAAATATTCCATGATAATGTCTATTAACTAATTATCTTCCTTTTTTTAGGTAACTTTTTTTTATAGAGTATAGTAACACTTCTTTACCCATGATAATGTCTATTATCTATATTTTATTCTTTCAATGTCAGATTTATTTTTATACTTTATTTTTTTATATATGAGGAACATAGTATTAACTATTATATACACGGATAACACATTGTTGTCGATGAAAAATTTAAATAAACTATTAAAGCGGAAAATAAGTTGTTGATGAAAATTTTATTTTAACTACTATAAATAATTACTATATACATGGCGAACATGTTATTAACTATTATTATACATGGAGAACAAATTTTTGTTGATGGAAAATTTAAATAACTACTAATCATGATGGGGATTAAGTTATTGGGCTTGAGCTATTGTATAATACGAAATTAGTTCTGTTACAAAATTACTTGTCATTTTAAAACTATTGATGTCCGATATATGATAATTATAATCATAATATTTATACATGACTATTTTTTCATATATGAATAATATTGACCTTCTTGGGGTGATATTTTTCATTTTAATATAGCAATTTCTCATACTCATGTCCAACAAAACATAAAAGTAAAAACATTATTAATTAAAGTTCATTACAATTTTTTAAAATACAATAAAGAAAAGTTGTAATGAGTTAAAGTTTGCAGATATAAACAAGTTGTCAATGATAAATATTAGAGTTATAACTATCATACACGAGACAACAATCTTGCATTGGCGAGTCATTTTGTAACGGGGCAAATTTTACACTATACATATTCGATCTATTATAATTTACTATATTAATATTTTTTTTTGCATTATCTTAATAGATAAAGTTTAAGTCAAAACTAAACTATATTGTACTCTAACAGTATCGCCACCATAAAAAAATCGCGGCAACGCCGCGACCCGTGCGTAGGCACGGTTATTATACTAGTACCCTCTAATAAAAACAAAACCTGCATACTAATAAAATCAAAACAGGACGCAAGAGTATTAAAAAGAAATGCAACCATATTCATTGCCATTAAGAAAAACAAAACAACACGCAGAAGTAATACACTAAAAAGGAAGCAATACAAATCATTTTCATAGCCACTAATAAACAACAAAACACAAGGCAAGAGTAATCCAAAATGGCAACAACGCAATAAAATTTGCATAATAATGCAAAGTAATTCCCACTACAAACCAAACATCAAGGCAGCAACTAAAAATATTCTCATTCCCACGTCTAATAAACTGAATCTAGAAAAATCTTGAGCACATTATGAACCCCTTTGGTCAATTATTAGAATTTGAGAGGCCTATACTCAACGACAAAAGCTAGCTTGAGAGTTGAGGTTTGCACTATTTTATAAAGGCTATTTTGTCACATCTCTAGCCAATGTGGAACTTCTAACACACCCCCTCACGTCCAGCACTATTGGGCTTGATGCGTGGAATCAACAACGATGGGTGGCCCAAATATGAGATAGAGGTAAATCAATGGTTTTATATTATTTCTAACATAAATTCTTCATTTTCAAATCCAAACTCCAACCCATCATCCGGAAACTTATTCAAATCTAGAACACTTTTATTCAAATCCAAAAAACCTCTATCATATGGTTCAACAATTTCCAAGTCAAGACCGTGATTCTCATTCATTTCATTTGATGCAACTTCAATCTCAGTTGATGACTCTGTCTTCTCCACTTGTTGGTTATTCTCCAGATCTTCAATTCCTAAGTCAAACGAAGGTCCATCAAATAAAGTTGAGAAATCTCTTCTTCTTCTTCTTCTTCTTCAATCCCTAAGTCAAACGAAGGTTCATCAAACAAATGTTTGGATGCTGCCATTTCAAGGTGTAACAAAGAAGGAAAGGAAGAAAAATATTAATAGTGAAATAGGTAGATGGAGTAAACAACAACCCTTTATAGGAGGACTAGTATGAATTTAATGAGTTTGGAAGTGGGACAGTTGTGGTATGCACGCGGGAGTAAACTTTGGAACCCAAGAGTTTATTGGGAAACTAAATAGTAGTGAATTAAGTTTTAAAAAAAATAGCAGTGAATTATGACTAATGGTAATTTTGTAACTTTAGGATTAAAAAGGTTGTCTTTTGCTTATATTTTGGGACATCAAAAAAAGTTTTTTTTGCTTATATTACGAGACGGAGGAAATATTTTATTTTATACCACATATATTTTTATCTTATCTTATTAATATATAATAAATTCACTATTCCACCTTTTCAATTTTTTTTAGTATTTCTACACTTTTTAGGTTGAACGATTATCATAGCTTTTTCAACTTTTTATGCATGTTAACAGAATACAATTTTCACCATTATAAATTTTTAGTATAACATTCTCAATTATTTTATGCATTATGTCAACTATTATAAGATTCTCACTATTACGCCCTCCAAATATTCTCACTATTTTGGAAGGATAGGTGAATCCATGATATTGCTCCTCTTAGTTTATTAATAGTTTTTTTTTAACAACAAATGTATTATTAATAATCAAGTTTCTGCACAAGACGAACATAGACTCGTAAAAGAGGGTTACAAAACAAAGCTGTCGTATATAAACGGAACACAAAATGTATTGTTAATAGTATTCCATTTGGTAAAATAAACTTTCCCGTTTATTTTTATGCAGATGACACTGAGTGAAAATGGGAGATCCTTAACCAACTATTGTCCGACGGTGTCCCCACCAAAATAGCTGCTATTAAACCCCGATCCATAGAGTTGAAATCAGATTTCCCTAATTAGAGTGCTTCTATGAACGATAATTTTTCTCTTAACTCGGCAGGCTCACTATGGATAAAAGACCCATCGAAAAAACTAATTCACACTTGTTCAAGTTGGTTTGGAAATGGAAAGGTCCCAATAGGATCCGTTCTTTTCTTTGGGAAGTAGCTCATGGTATACTTATGACTAATGAAGAGAGACACAGAATCAATATGACAGAAGACAATAGTTGTCCGCCGTGCCAACAAGGACCCGAGTCCATTATGCATGTATCAAGGGACTTTGAAGAAGCAATAGAATTTTGGTCCCCAATCATCAAACCAGATAATTGGGCGAAATTCTTTAGCATATGTCTCATTTCTTGGCTTGAATGAAACCTTGATAATGAGGATGTTGGAAATACACCCTAGAGTTGAGTTTTTTTGGTGTCTCTGTCAATGCTTTGTGGAAGGATCGTAACAAATTGGCGCTTAATCAGTACTCCAACCTTCAGCAAAATTGGCTTCTTCATATAGCTTTGGGTCCATCATTCTTATTAGAAGGGAGCCCCCTCCTATAGACACTCTTAAGTTTAATGTAGATGACGCACATAGAAAAAGACTTGTTTTCTCAGCTTTTGGCGAATTGCTTAGAGACTCTCGAGGTGGTCTTATTCAGGGTTTCTATTGCAACTTTGGCCGCAATAATTCTCAAGGTGCTGAGATGTGGAGTTTAGTTCATGCTATGTGTATTGCTCGCCACCTTCATTTTTGCCGTGTCATTTTTGAATTAGACTCTGTTGAGGTCAAAACCGTTTTGATGTATGTTTTAATGACAACAAACCTTATGAAATAAATGTTAAGTTTTATGAATGGTGATCTACTGATGTTTGCACTTGAGTTTTTGTTGAAAGATAGATAATGACAAACATGGACAAGCTAGAGGCCACTCACATCAACAAGAGCATTTTATATAGTCAAACAATGAAAGAATTGGAGTAGCATCAGATAATCACAACAACAATATCACAAACTTCATGGTTTATGGTCTCCCTCATCACCACAAGGTTTACAACAAGTATTGAATATTCAAGGAAGGATTTGAGGATTATAGTCAAAGAATCAAGATGGAAAAACTTGCATTACAAGCTACACAAGAATATGTTTGATATTATGTGACCAAGCATACAATGAGTTTTTGAGTTACATACTTTGAGGATTTACTACCGCAATCAATGTCAAGAAGGAATGATGCATATACTAAGGGTCTTCAAAACCTAATCAAAGTATCATCCTACCAAAGCTTCTCAAGATAAGAAAGGTTGAGAATGATTTTCCATGAGTTTATGCACAAGGCATAAAAGTTTTAATCATTCTCCTAAAGGATAATTCTCATTATGGATACACTCACGCCTCCACTAATGAATCTTAAAGATACTCAATGAACAAGCAATAATGTGTGAAAACATCAAGAGGAATTGTGGGATGTTTTGCTACAACAAGATTTCAAATTTGATTGATCAAGATCATGTGTCTCACTCCTTGAGAACATTCTCCAGTTCGTGCTTCATTCTCCACAAGAACAAGCTTCAAGATCAGTCTCAGATCGCTCTCTGAATCAAGCGCAATATTCCAATCAAGAACACATTAAATGCAAAAGCACTTATTTATTTAAAGTCAACCATGTACAAGACAAATGAACACTTTTATCTTGGGCTTAACTCACAACATCTCTACAGTTCAAGAGTTCATTTAAGGCATGGAATATTTGGATGACTAGTGAAATTACCACATTTGCCAAGTTCAAGGATTAAGCATTTGCACATGATCAAATATCCAAAGAAACATTCTCACATATTACTTGGACTAATTATTCATGAACCATTGAGAAATAGACAGCACTACATGTGATAAGAAAATAGATTGATAATTAGATAAAAATAAAGAGAAGTGATGGGAAAAGACAGAAATGGAGGCAATCACAATTCTAATCCAAGAATAGTGATAAACCAAGTGAGGATCGCCACAAGAAACGTGGTTTCTTGATAAAATCGATAGACGGTTCAATCCAGAACCAACGAGCAAAGCTCAAAAACACACAAAGTGTAAGACTCAACAAAATTCATTGATTTGGAAAGAGTTACATGCCTCCTTTATATAGGAAAGGTTTATGATGAGTAATAAGAAAAAGTAACTCCTAAGAAAGCAAAAAGTCTTCAGCCACTAACTATCATGATAGTGGGGCTGAATTATTACAAAGAAAAATGGGAAATAAAGAAGTGATAGTGGTGCCCTTTGATTGCTTGGTGCACCACTTTCATATGCTTAGTGGAGGAGCACTTTGTTTTCCACTTTCTTATGATTTATTGTACCACTATCACATGTTTGGATCATAAACTTTGGTTCTTTTTCTTCAACTTGGGTCAAACCTTCTTCAACTTGGGTCGGACCTTCTAAGCTTTGGATTGCATCATTTATATCTTGGACTATGTCCTCATCATTCCCTCCTTCTTGAAGAGAATTCGACCTCGAATTGAACAATTCTTCACCCTTAAGTGTGGACTTCTTTTGTGATTTCAACCATTCCTTTGCCATTTGTACTTGAACCCAATCCCCGGGATCAAAAGCAACCACCATCCATCCTTTGTTAGCCTTTTTTTGCAAAAATTTCAATTTTCATTTTCACTTGCATATGCAATTTTCTCATAAATTCAGCAATAGCTTGACTTTCTTTTTGCAATTCAGCCACTTGCCTTTATGATTCTTTAGTTTGTGAGTTAGGAGTGTTAGCTAGAAACTCCACATTTTTGCAAAATAGCAAATATAGGGGCTGTTGTGAAACATTTGCAATCAGACTCTCTTTCTTTTCATCATTATTTTTGTTTTCACTCTTTTTCTTTTCTTTCTTGCTCATTTTTTTCTCTCATTTTCTTTTGATCTTCCCTCACTTCACTAGGACTCAATGGTACAAGAACAATCTTTTGGTTATGATGCACAAAAGAGTATTTGTTGGAATACCCTTCATGACTAAACTTCTTGCCAAATTGCCAAGGCCTTCCCAACAACAAATGACTAGCCTCCATAGGTACTACATCACACAACACCACATCCTCATACTTCCCAATTTTAAAACAAACCTCAACTTGTCTAGTAACAACCATTTCAACACTTTCGTTAAGCCATTGAAGTTTATATGGCTTAGGATGAAGTTTTGTTTCTAAATTAAGTTTTGACACTAAACGGGTACTAGCAACATTGGTACAACTCCCACCATCAATAATTAACAAACATACCTTTCCTTGGACTAAACATCTTGTGTGAAAAAGGTTTTCTCTTTGAGTGGTGTCTTCTTCTTTGACTAAGTTCCCCAACATCCTCCTCACCATGAGTAACTCTCCATTAGGTATTTCTTCTTCTTCTTCTTCATCATACTCTTTAACATCCTTACTTTCCTCCTCTTCTTCATTTTCCTCCGTAAGCATAGTTCTATTTGTTGGACATTCGGATGCAATATGCCCTTTGCCTTGACACTTAAAACATGTAAGCTTTGTGTTAGTTGAAACACTTTGAGAAGGTGTAATAGATGTACCTTTGTTTTCAACTATGGGCTCCTTAGATGATGAAGATGAATCACCCTCCTTGTCTTTCAAATTCGGAGAATTGAAAATGGTGGAACTTCTCCTTGCTTAACTCTTTCTTTTGAGTTGTTGTTCCACCTTGATAGCTTGGTGTACCAATTCATCCATTTCAACATAGTGATGAAGTTCCACTAGGTCACTAATGTCACGATTTAGACCATGAAGAAACCTAGCCATGGTTGCTTCATTATCCTCCTCCACATTAGCTCTAATTTTTAGAACTTCTAACTCCTTGAAATATTCTTCAACACTTTTAGAACCTTGAGTGAGTCTTTGCAATTTGTTGTGTAAATCCCTATGATAATAGGAAGGAACAAATCTTCTCCTCATGATTCTCTTCATCTCTTCCCAAGTATCAATTGGTCGTTCATCATACCTCCTTCTATCTTTGATCAATTGATCCCACCACACTAAAGCATATTCCTTGAACTCAATGGAAGCAACCTACACTTTTTCAACATCAGAATAATTATGGCAATTAAAAATTTGTTCAATTTTAGTCTCCCATTCTAGATATGCCTCCGGGTCACTCTTTCCAACAAAAGATGGAACTTTAATTTTTATGCCCCTTAAATGATCCACCCTTTGTCTCCTTGTACGCCTTCTTTCCTCCTCATCACCACTACCATCATTAGAATTTTGAGGCCTCCTTTCTAACTCATCAATTCTTTGCTGGAATTGTTCACCTTGTTCTCTTAACAACCTCTCAAAATTTTCGCGCATGGCCCTCATTTGAACCATTAAAGCTGATGTTCTAGGTGATGATGGACTAGACATTGTTGTGAAAAATTTGTGAAATAGAAATAATAATGAAGAATACGAATAAAGACACTTTACCACAATTTGACCCCTTTTTTTGGAACCTTGCTCTGATTACCACTTGATAAGAAAATAGATTGATAATTAGATAAAAATAAAGAGAAGTGATGGGAAAAGACAGAAATGGAGGCAATCACAATTCTAATCCAAGAATAGTGATAAACCAAGTGAGGATCGCCACAAGAAACGTGGTTTCTTGATAAGATCGATAGACAGTTCAATCCAGAACCAACGAGCAAAGCTCAACAACACACAAAGTGTAAGACTCAACAAAATTCATTGATTTGGAAAGAGTTACATGCCTCCTTTATATAGGAAATGCTTATGATGAGTAATAAGAAAAAGTAACTCCTAAGAAAGCAAAAAGTCTTCAGCCACTAACTATCATGATAGTGGGGCTGAATTATTACAAAGAAAAATGGGAAATAAAGAAGTGATAGTGGTGCCCTTTGATTGCTTGGTGCACCACTTTCATATGCTTAGTGGAGGAGCACTTTGTTTTCCACTTTCTTATGATTTGTTGTACCACTATCACATGTTTGGATCATAAACTTTGGTTCTTTTTCTTCAACTTGGGTCAAACCTTCTTCAACTTGGGTCGGACCTTCTAAGCTTTGGATTGCATCATTTATATCTTGGACTATGTCCTCATCATTCCCTCCTTCTTGAAGAGAATTCGACCTCGAATTGAACAATTCTTCACCCTTAAGTTGGACTTCTTTTGTGATTTCAACCATTCCTTTGTCATTTGTACTTGAATCCAATCCCCGGGATCAAAAGCAACCACCATCCATCCTTTGTTAGCCTTTTTTTGCAAAAATTTCAATTTTCATTTTCACTTGCATATGCAATTTTCTCATAAATTCAGCATTAGCTTGACTTTCTTTTTGCAATTCAGCCACTTGCCTTTATGATTCTTTAGTTTGTGAGTTAGGAGTGTTAGCTAGAAACTCCACATTTTTGCAAAATAGCAAATATAGGGGCTGTTGTGAAACATTTGCAATCAGACCCTCTTTCTTATCATCATTATTTTTGTTTTCACTCTTTTTCTTTTCTTTCTTGCTCATTTTTTCCTCTCATTTTCTTTTGATCTTCCCTCACTTCACTAGGACTCAATGGTACGAGAACAATCTTTTGGTTATGATTCACAAAAGAGTATTTGTTGGAATACCCTTCATGACTAACCTTCTTGTCAAATTGCCAAGGCCTTCCCAACAACAAATGACTAGCCTCCATAGGTACTACATCACACAACACCACATCCTCATACTTCCCAATTTTAAAACAAACCTCAACTTGTCTAGTAACAACCATTTCAACACTTTCGTTAAGCCATTGAAGTTTATATGGCTTAGGATGAAGTTTTGTTTCTAAATTAAGTTTTGACACTAAACGAGTACTAGCAACATTGGTACAACTCCCACCATCAATAATTAACAAACATACCTTTCCTTGGACTAAACATCTTGTGTGAAAAAGGTTTTCTCTTTGAGTGGTGTCTTCTTCTTTGACTAAGTTCCCCAACATCCTCCTCACCATGAGTAACTCTCCACTAGGTATTTCTTCTTCTTCTTCATCATACTCTTTAACATCCTTACTTTCCTCCTCTTCTTCATTTTCCTCCGTAAGCATAGTTCTCTTTGTTGGACATTCGGATGCAATATGCCCTTTGCCTTGACACTTAAAACATGTAAGCTTTGTGTTAGTTGAAACACTTTGAGAAGGTGTAATAGATTTACCTTTGTTTTCAACTATGGGCTCCTTAGATGATGAAGATGAATCACCCTCCTTGTCTTTCAAATTCGGAGAATTGAAAATGGTGGAACTTCTCCTTGCTTGACTCTTTCTTTTGAGTTGTTGTTCCACCTTGATAGCTTGGTGTACAAATTCATCCATTTCAACATAGTGATGAAGTTCCACTAGGTCACTAATGTCACGATTTAGACCATGAAGAAACCTAGCCATGGTTGCTTCATTATCCTCCTCCACATTAGCTCTAACTTTTAGAACTTCTAACTCCTTGAAATATTCTTCAACACTTTTAGAACCTTGAGTGAGTCTTTGCAATTTGTTGTGTAAATCCCTATGATAATAGGAAGGAACAAATCTTCTCCTCATGATTCTCTTCATCTCTTCCCAAGTATCAATTGGTCGTTCATCATACCTCCTTCTATCTTTGATCAATTGATCCCACCACACTAAAGCATATTCCTTGAACTCAATGGAAGTAACCTGCACGTTTTCAACATCAGAATAATTATGGCAATTAAAAATTTGTTCAATTTTAGTCTCCCATTCTAGATATGCCTCTGGGTCACTCTTTCCAACAAAAGATGGAACTTTAATTTTTATGCCCCTTAAATGATCCATCCTTTGTCTCCTTGTACGCCTTCTTTCCTCCTCATCACCATTACCATCATTAGAATTTTTAGGCCTCCTTTCTAACTCATCAATTCTTTGCTGGAATTGTTCACCTTGTTCTCTTAACAACCTCTCAAAATTTTCGCGCATGGCCCTCATTTGAACCATTAAAGCTGATGTTCTAGGTGAAGATGGACTAGACATTGTTGTGAAAAATTTGTGAAATAGAAAGAATAATGAAGAATACGAATAAAGACACTTTACCACAATTTGACCCCTTTTTTTGGAACCTTGCTCTGATTACCACTTGATAAGAAAATAGATTGATAATTAGATAAAAATAAATAGAAGTGATGGGAAAAGACAGAAATGGAGGCAATCACAATTCTAATCCAAGAATAGTGATAAACCAAGTGAGGATCGCCACAAGAAACGTGGTTTCTTGATAAGATCGATAGACGGTTCAATCCAGAACCAACGAGCAAAGCTCAAAAACACACAAAGTGTAAGACTCAACAAAATTCATTGATTTGGAAAGAGTTACATGCCTCCTTTATATAGGAAAGACTTATGATGAGTAATAAGAAAAAGTAACTCCTAAGAAAGCAAAAAGTCTTCAGCCACTAACTATCATGATAGTGGGGCTGAATTATTACAAAGAAAGAAGTGATAGTGGTGCCCTTTGATTGCTTGGTGCACCACTTTCATATGCTTAGTGGAGGAGCACTTTGTTTTCCACTTTCTTATGATTTATTGTACCACTATCACATGTTTGGATCATAAACTTTGGTTCTTTTTCTTCAACTTGGGTCAAACCTTCTTCAACTTGGGTCGGACCTTCTAAACTTTGGATTGCATCATTTATATCTTGGACTATGTCCTCATCATTCCCTCCTTCTTGAAGAGAATTCGACCTCGAATTGAACAATTCTTCACCCTTAAGTGTGGACTTCTTTTGTGATTTCAACCATTCCTTTGTCATTTGTACTTGAATCCAATCCCCGGGATCAAAAGCAACCACCATCCATCCTTTGTTAGCCTTTTTTTGCAAAAATTTCAATTTTCATTTTCACTTGCATATGTAATTTTCTCATAAATTCAGGATTAGCTTGACTTTCTTTTTGCAATTCAGCCACTTGCCTTTATGATTCTTTAGTTTGTGAGTTAGGAGTGTTAGCTAGAAACTCCACATTTTTGCAAAATAGCAAATATAGGGGCTGTTGTGAAACATTTGCAATCAGACTCTCTTTCTTTTCATCATTATTTTTGTTTTCACTCTTTTTCTTTTCTTTCTTGCTCATTTTTTTCTCTCATTTTCTTTTGATCTTCCCTCACTTCACTAGGACTCAATGGTACAAGAACAATCTTTTGGTTATGATGCACAAAAGAGTATTTGTTGGAATACCCTTCATGACTAACCTTCTTGTCAAATTGCCAAGGCCTTCCCAACAACAAATGACTAGCCTCCATAGGTACTACATCACACAACACCACATCCTCATACTTCCCAATTTTAAAACAAACCTCAACTTGTCTAGTAACAACCATTTCAACACTTTCGTTAAGCCATTGAAGTTTATATGGCTTAGGATGAAATTTTGTTTCTAAATTAAGTTTTGACACTAAACGAGTACTAGCAACATTGGTACAACTCCCACCATCAATAATTAACAAACATACCTTTCCTTGGACTAAACATCTTGTGTGAAAAAGGTTTTCTCTTTGAGTGGTGTCTTCTTCTTTGACTAAGTTCCCCAACATCCTCCTCACCATGAGTAACTCTCCACTAGGTATTTCTTCTTCTTCTTCATCATACTCTTTAACATCCTTACTTTCCTCCTCTTCTCCATTTTCCTCCGTAAGCATAGTTCTCTTTGTTGGACATTCGGATGCAATATGCCCTTTGCCTTGACACTTAAAACATGTAAGCTTTGTGTTAGTTGAAACACTTTGAGAAGGTGTAATAGATTTACCTTTGTTTTCAACTATGGGCTCCTTAGATGATGAAGATGAATCACCCTCCTTGTCTTTCAAATTCGGAGAATTGAAAATGGTGGAACTTCTCCTTGCTTGACTCTTTCTTTTGAGTTGTTGTTCCACCTTGATAGCTTGGTGTACAAATTCATCCATTTCAACATAGTGATGAAGTTCCACTAGGTCACTAATGTCACGATTTAGACCATGAAGAAACCTAGACATGGTTGCTTCATTATCCTCCTCCACATTAGCTCTAACTTTTAGAACTTCTAACTCCTTGAAATATTCTTCAACACTTTTAGAACCTTGAGTGAGTCTTTGCAATTTGTTGTGTAAATCCCTATGATAATAGGAAGGAACAAATCTTCTCCTCATGATTCTCTTCATCTCTTCCCAAGTATCAATTGGTCGTTCATCATACCTCCTTCTATCTTTGATCAATTGATCCCACCACACTAAAGCATATTCCTTGAACTCAATGGAAGCAACCTGCACGTTTTCAACATCAGAATAATTATGGCAATTAAAAATTTGTTCAATTTTAGTCTCCCATTCTAGATATGCCTCTGGGTCACTCTTTCCAACAAAGGATGGAACTTTAATTTTTATGCCCCTTAAATGATCCACCCTTTGTCTCCTTGTACGCCTTCTTTCCTCCTCATCACCATTACCATCATTAGAATTTTGAGGCCTCCTTTCTAACTCATCAATTCTTTGCTGGAATTGTTCACCTTGTTCTCTTAACAACCTCTCAAAATTTTCGCGCATGGCCCTCATTTGAACCATTAAAGCTGATGTTCTAGGTGAAGATGGACTAGACATTGTTGTGAAAAATTTGTGAAATAGAAAGAATAATGAAGAATACGAATAAAGACACTTTACCACAATTTGACCCCTTTTTTTGGAACCTTGCTCTGATTACCACTTGATAAGAAAATAGATTGATAATTAGATAAAAATAAATAGAAGTGATGGGAAAAGACAGAAATGGAGGCAATCACAATTCTAATCCAAGAATAGTGATAAACCAAGTGAGGATCGCCACAAGAAACGTGGTTTCTTGATAAGATCGATAGACGGTTCAATCCAGAACCAACGAGCAAAGCTCAAAAACACAAAGTGTAAGACTCAACAAAATTCATTGATTTGGAAAGAGTTACATGCCTCCTTTATATAGGAAAGACTTATGATGAGTAATAAGAAAAAGTAACTCCTAAGAAAGCAAAAAGTCTTCAGCCACTAACTATCATGATAGTGGGGCTGAATTATTACAAAGAAAAATGGGAAATAAAGAAGTGATAGTGGTGCCCTTTGATTGCTTGGTGCACCACTTTCATATGCTTAGTGGAGGAGCACTTTGTTTTCCACTTTCTTATGATTTATTGTACCACTATCACATGTTTAGATCATAAACTTTGGTTCTTTTTCTTCAACTTGGGTCAAACCTTCTTCAACTTGGGTCGGACCTTCTAAACTTTGGATTGCATCATTTATATCTTGGACTATGTCCTCATCATTCCCTCCTTCTTTAAGAGAATTCGACCTCGAATTGAACAATTCTTCACCCTTAAGTGTGGACTTCTTTTGTGATTTCAACCATTCCTTTGTCATTTGTACTTGAATCCAATCCCCGGGATCAAAAGCAACCACCATCCATCCTTTGTTAGCCTTTTTTTGCAAAAATTTCAATTTTCATTTTCACTTGCATATGCAATTTTCTCATAAATTCAGCATTAGCTTGACTTTCTTTTTGCAATTCAACCACTTGCCTTTATGATTCTTTAGTTTGTGAGTTAGGAGTGTTAGCTAGAAACTCCACATTTTTGCAAAATAGCAAATATAGGGGCTGTTGTGAAACATTTGCAATCAGACTCTCTTTCTTTTCATCATTATTTTTGTTTTCACTCTTTTTCTTTTCTTTCTTGCTCATTTTTTTCTCTCATTTTCTTTTGATCTTCCCTCACTTCACTAGGACTCAATGGTACAAGAACAATCTTTTGGTTATGATGCACAAAAGAGTATTTGTTGGAATACCCTTCACGACTAACCTTCTTGTCAAATTGCCAAGGCCTTCCCAACAACAAATGACTAGCCTCCATAGGTACTACATCACACAACACCACATCCTCATACTTCCCAATTTTAAAACAAACCTCAACTTGTCTAGTAACAACCATTTCAACACTTTCGTTAAGCCATTAAAGTTTATATGGCTTAGGATGAAGTTTTGGTTCTAAATTAAGTTTTGACACTAAACGAGTACTAGCAACATTGGTACAACTCCCACCATCAATAATTAACAAACATACCTTTCCTTGGACTAAACATCTTGTGTGAAAAAGGTTTTCTCTTTGAGTGGTGTCTTCTTCTTTGACTAAGTTCCCCAACATCCTCCTCACCATGAGTAACTCTCCACTAGGTATTTCTTCTTCTTCTTCATCATACTCTTTAACATCCTTACTTTCCTCCTCTTCTTCATTTTCCTCCGTAAGCATAGTTCTCTTTGTTGGACATTCGGATGCAATATGCCCTTTGCCTTGACACTTAAAACATGTAAGCTTTGTGTTAGTTGAAACACTTTGAGAAGGTGTAATAGATTTACCTTTGTTTTCAACTATGGGCTCCTTAGATGATGAAGATGAATAACCCTCCTTGTCTTTCAAATTCGGAGAATTGAAAATGGTGGAACTTCTCCTTGCTTGACTCTTTCTTTTGAGTTGTTGTTCCACCTTGATAGCTTGGTGTACAAATTCATCCATTTCAACATAGTGATGAAGTTCCACTAGGTCACTAATGTCACGATTTAGACCATGAAGAAACCTAGCCATGGTTGCTTCATTATCCTCCTCCACATTAGCTCTAACTTTTAGAACTTCTAACTCCTTGAAATATTCTTCAACACTTTTAGAACCTTGAGTGAGTCTTTGCAATTTGTTGTGTAAATCCCTATGATAATAGGAAGGAACAAATCTTCTCCTCATGATTCTCTTCATCTCTTCCCAAGTATCAATTGGTCGTTCATCATACCTCCTTCTATCTTTGATCAATTGATCCCACCACACTAAAGCATATTCCTTGAACTCAATGGAAGCAACCTGATCCGCTGTCGCACACGGGTCAAAAACGAGTTTTAAAAGGTAGTTTAGGAAAGCGACACTCGAGTATCGTATCACGAGGACTCTCAATCAAATTAACAATAATAGAATCAAATGAAAGGCTGTAAATTATGGGGATTTTTTGGTTTTGGGAAAAATAGTTGAAAATAAAGTTATTATCAAATAAACTTAAAGCGATTAATCTACTGGTTCGGTTTCCGGCTAATCATTGGTCTTTACCTTACCAATTCCCTAAGCGGCTTCGATCTCTATTCGATTTTCATACCAATTGACAAGCGCAACATGTATAGAACAGATTGAATTCCTATATTCCGAATGAAGCAAACGGATAAATACAATCGCGAATTAAGCAAACACGATATAGAAACGCAGTTTAACGACAAAGCGACGTAAACCGCGATTAAAATTAGGAATACAATCATACGAATTTAATCAAAACATTCCAAGAAATAACAAATTAAGCAAATGCAATTTCATAGAATATAATTGAAAGAGAAACGAAATTGAATTGATAGAATAAAAACCTCAAAACTTTTGGAAACACAGTTACAGTAGATCAACCCTTGCTTCTTAATTATCCATTACAAACTTCAGCCAAACTTCCTTCTTTTTACGTGAATGCTGACTATCAAACCCTTGGCTGATTTCTAAGTTTATATAATACAAGGAAAATTGAACTCCAAAAGTCATGGGCTGAAATTATAAGTTTGGGGCCCAAATTATTTAAGCTAAATAACGTCTGGAACTTCAACGAATTATTTGAGACTTTTGCAATCCGAAACAGCTTTTCTATTCAACACAAAACTTGTAGCTATGTCTCTTAGCTTTCCAACGCATCTTCCCGCGCCTCAATCCGATATTCGTAGCTCAAGTTATGGTCTGCACAGCGAACATGTATTAAATAGCTACTAATGCTGAAAATTAAATACGAAAATAAAATAAAGACAAAAATAAACTTAAATCTAAAAACACAATAAAATAGTAAAAATAATAAAACAAACTAGAGAAATGCCTAAGTACAATAGTAGAAGAATGTGCATCAAAATGCACTGATCAAATTCCCCCACACTTGAACTTTTGCACTCCTGAGCAAAATTTAAAAAAAAAAGAAAAAGAAGGAAGAGAAGGCATAATGCAAAGTCACAAGCAATCACCACAATCCAAGATTCAAGGAGTATAACAATCATGAACAACATCTTAAACATGTGTAATGAGAGCAAGATGGCTATTAGACTAAAAAGTGTTTCAAAAGTGATAGAACCTCACGGAATATTTGTATAAAGTGCACTCAATCACTCAATCACTCAATATTGGAGTGTTAGGGACAGTGTTTACGCTCAAAGCACATCATTAAAGTTAGCACTGCCATAGGCTTGAAAAGTCTCTTCGGTCCCCAAAGATGGAGGACATCCACACAATGAAGCACATGCACGCAAAGATCAAAAGGTCTTTATTCGGGTTGTAACGGGGCCAAGGCAAAGGTGGGATAAACTTAAGGGAACTAGGCTATAAAATCTAAGAGGATGAAGAATCAGAGCCCTAAAATTCATTTAAATTTAAAACATGATGAACATTTCCACACCTCTACAAGATAACTTCTTTACACACCTTCAGATTAACAGTGCCTACAAAACAACTTTTTGGCAAATTTTTCTCTTCTCTTTTTTTTTAATACTTTTTTTTTTCTAATTTCTTTTCTTTCTTTTTCTACGCCCACAAAACAATTCTTTCTTTTTAGCATACCACACAACTTTTTTTTTTTTTTTTTTAAGAACTGAGTATCAAAATATTTATGAAATTTCTACACAACTCAGATCTCAGCTCAAAGAACTTTTCTATATCAGATCAAATTTTTCCATCACATCACCCCCACACTTATGATAAACTTGCATTCAAAATTTCAAAGCAAAGCTCCTTCATCCACTAAGATTGAGACATACAAAGAATGGATAAAACAAAAGGCTTACTAGGCTTGTAATTAGCTATAAAACCAAGAATGGGATAAAAGGCTCAAGGGGCTTGACAAAGGGATAATTTTCTCAAGGTAAGCTATTTGGCCAAAAGTGGTTTATAAAGAAACAAATGCCTAGATCATTTCAAATACATGCATGTGAACAAGTGCTTCAAGAGTCAAATCAAGTTCTAGAAGTAACTAACAGTATGAGTGAAATCACACAAGAAATAATGAATTGTTGGAGGCTCAAAAACTCACAAAGTTTCATGTTCTATCACAAGTGATGCACAATCTAGTATCAAACCAACTTATCACACTACACAGCAAAAATGTTATCATGACATACACCTCTAGGCCTAGAATAATGAAACCACTCATGACAGTTGCATGCATGTCAAAAACTTTTTTTTTTTAATATATATTTTTTATTTTTTAAAAAGAAAGACTAAAATTAAAAAAAAACAATTAAATGTAAAACTAAATGTAAATTGTTCCCCCCCACACTTAAATCAGACATTGTCCGCAATGTAAAAATAAGCATATAGTGAGAAAAAGGAAGGAACACACCCGATGATTTAAGGTGTAGCAGCTGGTGGGTAGGACGGCTTCTCCAAGGAGAGCTCTTCAACAAGTCCCTGTTCATCAGACATTGAATTTCCATGGAACAGCTTCAGCCGCTGGCCATTTACTTTAAACACCTTATCAGTACCTGCACTTTTTATTTCTACTGCACCATGAGGGAAAACATTAGTAACAACAAAGGGGCCAATCCACTTGGATCGAAGTTTCCCAGCCATCACTTTTAGGCGGGAATTAAACAATAATACTTGTTGGCCCACAAAAAATTCCTTCCTAGAAATCATTTTATCATGAAAGTGCTTAGTTTTCTCTTTATAAATTCTAGAGCTTTCATAGGCTTCTAACCTAAGCTCTTCAAGCTGTTGTAATTGGAGTTTTCTTTCCATACCTGCTTTCTGCATTTCCATGTTACAACTTTTGACTGCCCAGTAAGCACGATGTTCAATTTCTACAGGAAGGTGGCATGCCTTACCAAACACAAGTCGATAGGGAGACATCCCAATTGGTGCCTTGAAAGCTGTTCTCTTAGCCCAAAGTGCGTCTTCTAGACGGCGGCTCCAATCCTTCCTATTTGGCTGCACCATTTTCTCTAAAATTTGTTTAATCTCCCTGTTTGAGATCTCAGCTTGCCCATTGGTTTGGGGATGGTATGCAGTAGAGACCCTGTGCACAACTCCATACTTTCGGAGTAAAGCTTCCATGGTGCGGTTACAAAAATGCGTGCCTTGATCACTTATGATAGCTCGAGGTATTCCAAACCTGCAAAAAATATTGGACCTGACAAAATCTGCAACAACTCTAGAATCATTAGTCCTTGTGGGGATAGCTTCCACCCACTTTGAAACATAATCAACAGCAAGTAAAATGTAGAGAAAACCAAATGATACAGGAAAAGGACCCATAAAGTCAATTCCCCATACATCAAATACCTCACAGAAAAGCATAGGTTGCTGAGGCATTTCATTCTTACGAGTGATGGTTGTACCTGCTATCTGGCACTCTTTACAAGTGCGGTACGTTTCATAAGCATCCTTGAAAATAGTGGGCCAATAGAAACCTGAGTCTAGGATTTTTCTTGCAGTCCTTTGAGGACCAAAGTGTCCCCCTACCTGAGAAGCATGAGAAAGATGCAAAATAGATTCAATCTCATAGTCGGGGACACACCTCCTAATTACCTGATCACTACCAAATTTCCAAAGATATGGATCATCCCAAACATAATATTTTGCATCACTCTTGAGTTTGTGAATTTGTGTCCTAGATGCACCTGCAGGAAAAACACCAGCAACAAGATAATTAACAATATCAGCAAACCAAGGAGTTACCCCATGTACCAGTAAAAGTTGCTCGTCAGGGAAGTTATCCTGAATGGGGGAAGGATCTTCATCACTCTCTATTCTGCTTAAGTGATCAGCTACTAAGTTCTCAGCTCCACTTTTGTCTTTAATCTCGACATTAAACTCTTGGAGCAACAACATCCATCGAATCAGTCTCGGTTTTGCTTCTGGCTTTTTCAACAAGTACTTTAAAGCTGCATGGTCAGTAAAAACAACAACCTTGGAACCTAGCAAATATGATCTGAATTTATCAAGAGCAAAAACAATAGCTAAAAGTTCCTTTTCAGTAGTGGTGTAATTAGCCTGTGCAGAATCTAAAGTCCTAGAAGCATAATAAATAACATGGGCAGCTTTGTCCACCCTTTGTGCAAGGACCGCACCAACAGCATAGTTAGAAGCATCACACATAATCTCAAAAGGGAGAGTCCAGTCAGGAGCCTGGATGATGGGAGCAGAAGTCAATGCTTTCGTCAAGAAGTCAAACGCTTTTTTGCATTTGTCATCAAAATCAAAAGTGACATCATTCTTCAACAAATTTGACAGTGGAAGAGCTATCTTGCTGAAATCCTTTATGAAGCGCCTGTAAAAACCTGCATGGCCAAGAAAAGAACGAATCTCGCGAATACAAGACGGGTAAGGCAATGTTGAAATCACCTCAATTTTAGCAGGATCAACTGAAATTCCTTTTTCTGAAATTATGTGACCCAAAACAATTCCCTGCTCCACCATAAAATGGCATTTCTCATAATTTAAAACAAGATCAGTTTCAATGCATCTTTCTAAAACCATATTCAAATTATTCAAACATACATCAAAAGAAGAACCATAAACAGTGAAATCATCCATAAACACTTCCATGCAATTTTCAATAAATTTAGAAAAAATACTAATCATGCAACGCTGAAACGTGCCAGGAGCATTACACAAACCAAATGGCATTCTCCTGTATGCAAATGTGCCGAATGGACATGTGAAAGTGGTTTTCTCTTGATCCTCTGGTGCAATATGAATCTGAAAGTAACCTGAAAAACCATCAAGGAAGCAATAATGAGATTTACCAGCTAGCCGTTCAAGCATTTGATCAATGAACGGCAAAGGAAAATGATCCTTTCTAGTAGTCTGGTTCAACCTCCTGTAATCAATACAAACTCTCCAACTATTCTGAACTCTAGTGGGAACAAGTTCATTCTTTTCATTTTTTGCCACTGTGAGACCAGATTTCTTAAGTACAACCTGCACCGGGCTTACCCATTTACTGTCAGAGATAGGATATATGATACCTGCTTGCAAAAGTTTGGTTACCTCTTTCTTCACAACATCAAGGATTAGAGGATTAAGCCTCCTTTGGGGCTGCCTTACTGTTTTCGCTCCATCCTCAAGTAAAATCCTGTGCATACACATGGAGGGGCTAATACCTGGAATGTCGGCCAATGTCCACCCAATAGCCTTCTTATGCTTCTTCAAAACCTGCAAAAGCTTATTTTCTTGATTGAAATCAAGGTTAGAAGAAATTATAACCGGGAGTTTTTCATCACTCTCCAGATAAGCATATTTAAGGTTTTCAGGAAGTGGCTTCAACTCTAAGGACGGTGGCTGTTCAATGGATGGTACGCTTGGGGCAGCCGGGATGTCAAGAGTTTCAACTGCATAAACAGCTTCATCAAGAACTTCACCTGTAGGGAAAACGTCACCCTGCAATGCAGCATCAATCTCAGCACATACAACACAAAGGTTAGTGTCAGTACAATCATCACATGAGTAAGAATCATCAAAACCAGATAAAGATGGAAAATCATTTAAAAACAAGTCAGGATGAGTTTCATCAACAATTTCAGAAAGCAACTCAATTTGAAAAACAGAATGCTCTTCCACGGGATGTTTCATAGCATCAAAAATATTGAAGTTAACAACATGCTTCCCAAACTCCATAGAAAGTGTCCCTGCATAAACATCAATCTTTGATCTAGTGGTTCTCATGAACGGTCTCCCTAGAATAAGAGTTGCTTTGCTGGAATCTGTTTCTCTTTGCATGTCAAGGATGTAAAAATCTGCAGGAAAAATTAAATCATTAACTTTAACAAGCACATCCTCGACAACACCCTTGGGGCGGGTGATGCTCCTATTTGCCAGTTGAATAAGAAGACTTGTAGGCTGCAAAGGACCAAGAGAAAGAGAGTTATAAATAGAGGTGGGCATAACATTAATGGAAGAGCCCAAGTCCAACATGCAATTTTCAAACTCATTATCCCCTATGCTACAAGGGACCGTAAAAACACCAGGATCTTCACATTTCTCGGGTAAGCCTTCTTGCTGTATCATTGCAAAGACATTTCTGCTCATGTTAACTCTGGAGGGGAAGTTCCCCTTTTGCTTCCTTTTGTTAGTGCACATTTCTTTGAGGAATTTTGCGTATTTCGGAACCTGCTTAATCACATCAAGAAGCGGAATGTTCACCGCCACTTTTCGGAATACATCCAAAATCTCTCTCTCTTTGTCTTCCTCATCATTTTTTTTGTTCTTCAGTACTCTATGAGGGAACGGAATTGGTGGTACATACTCTTTTTCAAGCTCGACAAAAACTTCAGGTTCAGGTTAAGGTTCAGGTGTTACCTCACAACCTTTTTTATTTTTTTCAGGGGCGGGTTTTGTAACTTTTCCGGATCTCAAGGAAATTGCACTCACATTAGAATTAGGGACATTAGGATTCACTACTGTTTGGGCAGGTAGTTGGTTTGATCCTTGAGCTTGCTGCATAGCATTCATTGAAGTGGCAAGCTGTCCAATCTGTGTCTGTAAGGTTTGAATACTAGAGTCTGTGCGCTGCTGAAATTGGAGATTATTTGCAGCCATTTGTTTGACAAGGTCCTCTAGGGAAGGTCCAGATGTTGGGGCAGAAGTAGTTGCAGGTTGTGCAGGGTTTTGTGGTGGTGGTGGTAATGGTAACATCAACTGTTGTTGGAAAGGTTGTTGTTGTTGTGGTGGATGGTTCCCATATCGAAGGTATGGATGGTTCTTCCAACTGGGATGGTATTTGTTGGTGGAAAGGTCAGGAATGTTGTACCCCTTCTGATTGTAAAGGGCTGCAGCATATGCTTGAGGCAACTCAGTAACCGACTCATCTTGAAGAATGGGGCATGTGTCAGTGGGGTGTTCAGTAGAAGTACAAATACCACACAACTTTGTTGTTTGAGCTTTACTCACTGCCATCTGTTTTACCAAGGAAGTAAGCTCATCAATTCTGGTTTCTAAAACCTTGTTGGAAGAAGAAGCTTGAATCTCATTCACACCTTTTGTTTGGATCACAGAATTATTTCTGGTTGCGAACTGTTGAGAGTTGAGTGACATGTTTTCAATCAAGGCTTTGGCAGCAGCTGGAGTCTTATCAACAAGTGCTCCACCACTAGCAGCATCCAAAATGTTTCTATCCATTGGTAGCAATCCCTCGTAGAAATACTGAATAAGCAATTGTTCGGTAATCTGATGTTGAGGGCAACTGGAGACTAGCTGTTTGAACCTCTCCCAATATTCAGTCAATGATTCATTTCCCTGTCTAATACCACATATTTCTTTTCTGATTGATGCAGCCCTGGAGGCAGGAAAGTATCTCTCTAGGAAGACTTTCTTCAAATCATTCCATGTTGTGACAGAATTCGGTTCAAGATAGTATAACCAATCTTTGGCAGCACCCTGGAGCGAAAATGGAAAGGCTCTGAGCTTGATATGATCTTCTGTTATTCCTTCAGGCCTCAATGGTGTAGAACAAACAACCTGAAATTCCTTCAAATGCTTATGTGGATCCTCACCTGCAAGACCACTAAACTTTGGCAACAAGTGTATCAAACCAGATTTCAATTCAAATGGAGTAGCAACATCAGCATATTCAATACATAAACCATTGTAGTTCACATCAGGAGCAGCAAGCTGCCTTAGTGTTCTTTGTTCAGCCATGTTATCAAAAACAACTTTAGAATCAAAATCAAATAAATTGCGCAAAGAAATAGGATCGATAACAGGTGGTGAACTAGTGCTAGCCTGATTTTCTCTACGGCGTGTGTGCAAAGTTCTCTCTATCTCAGGATCAAAAGCAAAAAGATTATGATGACCAGACCTAGTAGCCAGAACTGCGAAAATGCCAACAGTGTCCCTATTAGATAAAAACAAATTGAAAGAAGGAAGGTAATTAAAATAAATTCAGAAAAAATACAAAAACACGAAATTTAATCTACTTAAGGCAAATAAGAATTTTGAGAATTTTTTTGGAATTTTCTGAAACTATGAAAACAGTAAATAAATCATAAAAAATAGAAAAATGACGAATTTGGCGTTTTAAGGTGAAGTCACTGTTTACTTTGTAAACAAGTGAGTTTTAATCCCTGAATTTTTTCCAATCAAAAGGGCTCGGACGAAAATTGAAACAGACTCAATTTTCAGAAAAATCGGTTTTTTATGAAAACTAGCTAGTCGGGCGCATAGAACTCAGACACGCAAGAAAACTAGACTAGAACATGCTACTGTAACCTATGACAATAATATTGACTAAAATAACAAAGAGTCCCCGGCAGCGGCGCCAATTTGATCCGCTGTCGCACACGGGTCAAAAACGAGTTTTAAAAGGTAGTTTAGGAAAGCGACACTCGAGTATCGTATCACGAGGACTCTCAATCAAATTAACAATAATAGAATCAAATGAAAGGCTGTAAATTATGGGGATTTTTTGGTTTTGGGAAAAATAGTTGAAAATAAAGTTATTATCAAATAAACTTAAAGCGATTAATCTACTGGTTCGGTTTCCGGCTAATCATTGGTCTTTACCTTACCAATTCCCTAAGCGGCTTCGATCTCTATTCGATTTTCATACCAATTGACAAGCGCAACATGTATAGAACAGATTGAATTCCTATATTCCGAATGAAGCAAACGGATAAATACAATCGCGAATTAAGCAAACACGATATAGAAACGCAGTTTAACGACAAAGCGACGTAAACCGCGATTAAAATTAGGAATACAATCATACGAATTTAATCAAAACATTCCAAGAAATAACAAATTAAGCAAATGCAATTTCATAGAATATAATTGAAAGAGAAACGAAATTGAATTGATAGAATAAAAACCTCAAAACTTTTGGAAACACAGTTACAGTAGATCAACCCTTGCTTCTTAATTATCCATTACAAACTTCAGCCAAACTTCCTTCTTTTTACGTGAATGCTGACTATCAAACCCTTGGCTGATTTCTAAGTTTATATAATACAAGGAAAATTGAACTCCAAAAGTCATGGGCTGAAATTATAAGTTTGGGGCCCAAATTATTTAAGCTAAATAACGTCTGGAACTTCAACGAATTATTTGAGACTTTTGCAATCCGAAACAGCTTTTCTATTCAACACAAAACTTGTAGCTATGTCTCTTAGCTTTCCAACGCATCTTCCCGCGCCTCAATCCGATATTCGTAGCTCAAGTTATGGTCTGCACAGCGAACATGTATTAAATAGCTACTAATGCTGAAAATTAAATACGAAAATAAAATAAAGACAAAAATAAACTTAAATCTAAAAACACAATAAAATAGTAGAAATAATAAAACAAACTAGAGAAATGCCTAAGTACAATAGTAGAAGAATGTGCATCAAAATGCACTGATCACAACCTGCACTTTTTCAACATCAGAATAATTATGGCAATTAAAAATTTGTTCAATTTTAGTCTCCCATTCTAGATATGCCTCCGGGTCACTCTTTCCAACAAAAGATGGAACTTTAATTTTTATGCCCCTTAAATGATCCACCTTTTGTCTCCTTGTACGCCTTCTTTCCTCCTCATCACCACTACCATCATTAGAATTTTGAGGCCTCCTTTCTAACTCATCAATTCTTTGCTGGAATTGTTCACCTTGTTCTCTTAACAACCTCTCAAAATTTTCGCGCATGGCCCTCATTTGAACCATTAAAGCTGATGTTCTAGGTGAAGATGGACTAGACATTGTTGTGAAAAATTTGTGAAATAGAAATAATAATGAAGAATACGAATAAAGACACTTTACCACAATTTGACCCCTTTTGTTTGGAACCTTGCTCTGATTACCACTTGATAAGAAAATAGATTGATAATTAGATAAAAATAAAGAGAAGTGATGGGAAAAGACAGAAATGGAGACAATCACAATTCTAATCCAAGAATAGTGATAAACCAAGTGAGGATCGCCACAAGAAACGTGGTTTCTTGATAAGATCGATAGATGGTTCAATCCAGAACCAACGAGCAAAGCTCAAAAACACACAAAGTGTAAGACTCAACAAAATTCATTGATTTGGAAAGAGTTACATGCCTCCTTTATATAGGAAAGGCTTATGATGAGTAATAAGAAAAAGTAACTCCTAAGAAAGCAAAAAGTCTTCAACCACTAACTATCATGATAGTGGGGCTGAATTATTACAAAGAAAAATGGGAAATAAATAAGTGATAGTGGTGCCCTTTGATTGCTTGGTGCACCACTTTCATATGCTTAGTGGAGGAGCACTTTGTTTTCCACTTTCTTATGATTTATTGTACCACTATCACATGTTTGGATCATAAACTTTGGTTCTTTTTCTTCAACTTGGGACAAACCTTCTTCAACTTGGGCCGGACCTTCTAAGCTTTGGATTGCATCATTTATATCTTGGACTATGTCCTCATCAACATGTCTATACTTTGACTTGTACTTCAATTGAATAAAGAAAGAACATTCTCCAATGTTGTTTCTCTTTTTTTATGACACTTGTACTTGCAACAAATACTTTATGGAACATCAAGTACAACTTCCAGCTGCTGATTTTATCCATTACAGCTGTCTATTACTTGCTCCAGCTTCTTTGCATCAAAAGGAAGATTGTTCATTCATACCCAGTTCCTGGAGATCGATCTCAGACCAATGCTAGAAAGAGAATGTACTTGTTTGGAAAGATGCTAGCTCACTCACAGCTGTTCAAAACGTACTTAAAAGCTGCTCAACGGATTTACTTGTTAACTTAGCATCAGACAACTATCTACAGCTCATTGCAAGCACATTATTTGTATTTCTTTGTTAAAGAAAGCTGAAGAACTTCTGGAGAACGTTCTCAGACCAACCAGAAAGATAAAATTTCTTCACAATATCTCATGAGCTGTCAAATACAAAGCAACTAGCCGTTGGTTTCAAACCTCAACGGATATACTTGGTGAAAAAGCAAGAAAAGACCATTTACAACTCACTGCAAGCTAATCATACATGCTCCTTTATCATAGAACTTGAATAACACCCTGGAGAACAATCTCAGAACGTTCTGACAGCATACTTATCCTTCAACAACTGTCATGAGCTGTCATTTAAAGTGTTATAACAGCTAGTTTCTGATTCAAACTGATATACTTCGTGGCCAAGGAACTGAGGACAAGCTTCAACTATAAATAGAGGTCTTTGGCAACATTGAAGAGTAAGAGTTCAAGCTACAAATCATCAATCACTTGTTTTCTCTACAAGTCATGGAACTCTTCTTTTATCACTCACACTCAAGATCTTCATTCTCATCATACCTCTGAGTTTACTGAGTGTTTTTCTATTTGCTTTTCAAATAACCCTTTGAGTTTCTACAAGCAAATATATCAAGAGACCACTTTTCACATAACCCACTTTTTAAGTGGTTGTATCTTTGTCTCTTTACTTTACCTCTCTCATTCAGATCTGTAATATCAATATCTAGGATCAGAATATCCATTGAGTGTGTTGAGAGTTTTCATCCATTTTCAAAGCTTCTCAAAATTGTATTGAGTGAATAAGCTTTGATAACCAATCTTCCATCATTGTAACATTGGCTCAAGTTAGTACGTAACTACTAATTGAGTGACACCTTCATAGTCAGTGTGACTTAGGTAGATTAAGCTTGTAGGGCTTAGAAGATTTTTGGTCTTGGATCTAGATCAAAAGGAAGTGTAACTTGAGATCATTAGCATCTCTTAGTGGACAATCTCACAGGCGCGTGGGGACTGGACTAGCCCAAGGTTTTGGGTGAACCAGGATAAATTGTTTGTGTGTTTTCTCTTCCCTTTACTCTTATTTAATTTACGCATACACAGATCACACAAATCACAAGTTATCGTTTATATTTACTGTCAGAGAGTGTTGGGAGAACGTTTTCCAGTCTACACTATATTTTGAATACTTGATACTTGATATAACTAACAATCTGGTTTATAGCAGAGAACATTCTCAGAACAAGCTCTTCTATAATTCACTAACATTTATCCAAGTATACATTTGATATCTATTTTGTAGAGTGCAGGATTAAATTTTAAAAGGGTCACAATTCAAACCTCACTTTCTTGTGACTATTTCTTCCACTTCAGACTCTACCCTTGTTGCAGCCGTTGTTCTCAATCGTTCTACCACTATATCTTATCTCAAGCCTCTCCTAAAGAAGTTCTTAATCTACTAAATATTCCAGAATGTGTGTCACTATTCAACATTATTTCAGAGAGGCCAATTCACGTGCTGATTTCTTAGCCAAAAAGAGATTTGATGCTCCATTTTCTCCAATTTTAATTAATTCTGATTGTAACTTTTTGCATGCTATTTTAATTTTAGATTGTAAAGATACTACTATTATTTCTCGTTTAGTTCGTTAATTTTTTATTATTAAAAAAAAAAAGAAAGAAAAAGATAGTGTGATCCCTATTTGTGGGAAGGGGGTTATAGGTATTTTTGTATGGTCAAAACTTACATGCATTTTCATACATGCATTTCTTACTTTTCCACTCATAAAGAGGTAGTTATTTGTGTTTTTTTATTTTGAAAAAATAAAAGAAAATTATTTTTAATAAAAAAAACTACCTCTTTGTAAGAGGAAAAGTAAGAAATGCATGTAAGTTTTGTGCTTTTTGTATTATTTCTTTTTTATAAAATGATTATTTTATTCTAGACCAAAAAAAAATGATTATTTTATTTATTTAAAAAATAAAAATAGGGTGATCTTGTCATAAAATCATTGTTGGATCATTTTCATTTTGTTTTGATTGTAAAAAGAAACAAACAATCAAAATTTCTGACTGAAAGAAAAGAATCGAGTTCTGGATCTGACCGTAATAATACATCATCATCATCATCATCGAGCGAAGCAAGAGAGGTTTGGCGAGGAGAAGAACGATCATCGATGATACTCCTGCAGTCCCATTCAAGATTCTTGCATCAAACTCTCTTAAATCGCCTTCAAAAGTTAGTAATAATACTCATTCTCGCTCTTTCTTCCCAAAACGCCTGCGTTTTGAGGGATTCTTTTCTCTTTCATTTCGTTACTCCATATTCCTAATTCCTCCACTCACTTCACTACTATTATTACTCTACTGCATACCTTAATTTAATTATCTTAATTTCTGTTTCAGTATTGAAAAAGGTGTTGAACTCGATCATCACTGGGTTGAGTTTGACGATGTTCGATATCATATTCAGGTAACAATGTTTTTCATTATTATAATTATAATCATGTTGTTATTGTTATGGAAAAAACATTTAATTCCCTAGTAATACTGGTTAATTTAACACTATATTATATAGTTATCGTTAGCTATAAGTAAAGTCAACATACCAACAATGAATTGGTCTAAGTGGCTTAGGTCTTGGTCCCCTTAAGCGGTGGTCAGGATTTCGATTCCTGCCTCCTGCGTATGGGAAGAATTTGGTTGGGAGGGGAGAATCCACCTTGTGTGCCCCACAGATTCTCCGACAGAGATGAGTCATCGCTAACGGCTACCTATATTATGGTAACCCAAAAAAAAGTAAATGTTGTTGAATAGCGGCTACAAAGATGCTATACACCTATAGCAAAATTTGAACAAATTGCTATTGTTATTTGTTATGTGCTTTATGCATAAGCTATTTCTGTAACAAAAGATAAAATAAAGTTCAAGTGTTTTCATATAAGCTATTCTAGAGAGCTTATACAAATAAGCTCAAAACAGCTTATGGACTATTGGACTTGCCATAATTTGTTTCCTTAAAATCTTCCAAACAGTCACACAAGTGCTTATACCAATCAATAAATTCAAACAGAAATTTGAGTAATGTAGGTATTTTGAGTTTGGCACTTTTCGGTTGCATATTTAATCAAGCAAAAAATAATTGTAGGTGTCAATGAAGAATCCTCATATTTTCTTGCTATCGGTATCGTTGCCTACTCCGTCTTCAGAAACTATTTTTGTGAGTGGACTTCCTTTTGGAGCCATTGAAGCAATAAAAGCTGCATATGGCAGTGTTGTGCAAATTCTTGATCCTCCGAGGGATGGCTTTAACCTCACATTGAAGATAAATCTCTCAAAGGTTCCTGCAAATCAAGGTACATCCGGGTTCTATTATATAGAATGTGACCGTAACTTTCCATTTCCCTCTGAGATTTTTTTCATCTTATCCTGAATTTATCAGCTTGTGTATTTTCTATGCATTAAAAATATTGATTAGGATTGCATTTTCATTACTACGGTAAATTCTTTCAACCTGTTTTGGTTTCAGGAATTTACAGTTGGTATATATATTAGATAGTATTTCAAAATAAACTGGTAGTTGAAGCACTAGTTTAATATTTTCAAATTCAATGTGGCCATGAGCCTGAATCTGTCGGATAATATAATGAATGGCATATTAGCACGGATGATCTACACGAGCTTTGGGTTGTCTATATCGTGCTTTTTGTTTTTTGGTTCATATTAATTTTGTTTGTTGCGTTACCCAATGGAGAGGACAAAGATTCTTGATGGCAATAGCAGTAGAGATTAATAACTAGGTTCGAGTATCTACAGTTTCATTTACATAAAATGTAGCATCCTTAGTGATATAAATAGGTTTTTATTAAATAGGTATCACTCATTTTATAAATAGGTTTTTTTATTTCGAGGGATATATTTAAACTTGTTTAGTGATATTCTCTCAAGCAAATGAAAAAATTTTACTCTAAATTTCTCTTAACATTTTTCAATAAATAAATAGACTGTTGCCACTTAGTCTCTTTCCCATGGTTCTGCTGGTCCAGTAAAACTTATATCTGAACCACCATTAAAGGGAGTTGTCCCCTGCCTTGTAGCCATTCACCATGAAACCAGCATCATACTACATGATGGCTTGTCCTGATTTCATTCCAGCTGTCAGTTGTCTCCATCTCCCTTTCTTTTTACATTATGTTTGGTTGGGTAGATTTAGAAAAGAGAGACACTGCAAAGAAATAGATGATTTCTATAGTTTGGAAGAGCATAGAAATGAGGAGAGAGAAATTTTATGGCATGGGACCCATCTAAAAAAGTTATCTCCTCAACAGGCGAGAGATTGGCGTTGAAAACTACACTTGTTTTGTTTTTCCAATCCTGTCCATCACCTATACATTTAACTCATTTCTGCTTTGATGTTTTTTTACCCACGTTGTGATATGCAGTTACAGTGTAGCAAAGCAAGTACATCATGTTATTTCATTATCAATTTGTTTTTAAATAGTTATCAACTTGTTTATATATTAATTTTCTATATTTAATTAATAATTACTAAAATTATAAAAAGTATAATAATTCTCGTTGAATATAATAAAGTGTCTAACTATTTTATTGATTTATTTATTATTTTATCAATGTCAAATTTATTTTCTCTAATCTTAATAATTTTTGGAACTTGTTTTTTATTAAATTATAAAGAAAAATAGGCTTTGTTTAAGGTGCAATAGTGAAGTGGGTCTTGCACATCCACCGCTTTAAAGTTATGGTTTGGTTGAGCCTGTGCACCAGATCTTCTGTTAGACCTTTCACATAGGATTTCTCACCCTTTCTCTCAAACTCACTGATCTTTGTTTGCACTTGGCACCCACCCCCACCTTCTCTCCCCCTCCCTCTCTTCATCGTTACGTCGGTGAAGAGGTTTGAGTTCTTCGTTTCACTGAAAGATGATATCCATGTAGGCTCCTCTTTACACTGCTGCGGACAAAAAGATGATGTCCTCAAAGTTGCTCCTTTGCGCCACCTAGAGGAAGCGAATTGTGCATAAAATTATGTTTATTTTCTTTTGGTTTCTTTTGCTACGGGATTAGAGTTTTTTTATTTTTATTTTTATTTTTTTAGTTTAGTTTGTGCTTGAATTTTTTGGTGAGCATCACAGAGTTTTGGTGATGATGGTGCACTATCAAATTTGGTAGAATTTTTTATCGAACAGTGAAAAATAGTTGTGCACAATACACCACTTGTATCCCTTGTGCACATTAGAATCTGCCAGAAAAACAATAATATTTAATCAAAGTAATATAAAAAAATACAGGGATAAACTTGTCAATTTCCATTTTTTAAAAATTTATTTTTGTATTTATTCAAAAAAGTGAAAATTAATTTTGACATTTCTTTTGTTTGTATTTCGATTCATCCAAAGTTCCAAACAACATACAAGTTCTACTCTATTTCTTTGTTATTTCTTTCTTTTCCATTTCCCTCTTCTCTATTTCTTTCGACATCCAAACATAGTGTTAAGGTCTTTGTTCTTTCAGTGATTGCCCTGGTTTATGAAGATGGTGTCTGAAGCTACCTCCCAAAATTCTTTGAGATGTCAGAATCCTACATACAATATTTCTTTCTCTATTTCTGGAACCCTAAGTAAGAATTACTGAAGAATGGCTAAATGGAAATAACTATTTAGCTTGATCTGCTTCAATCTAACTCTGGTTTCTTTGCCAAGGTTTCTATGAGTATGACTACTTGGAGAAAACTCTTAATGAGATTTTGGTTGAAAATCATATATTTGATCGTGAATTCTGTGCTTTGTTGTGATGATCTCTTGAACCAAATATTTTGGCATATTTCAAAACTTTTAAGACCTATCGTACTTTTCTGAAGAATCAACATGTTTTGCTAATGACATTCAAATGCTCAAAATGTTTTCATCTGGGTTCGTCACTCCATCATTGGTTTGTAGCCATTATGGAATTTTTTTTTTTTGTGATCATTCTATCTGAAGCCACCTTGACTGGGCTTGTTGGTAGCTTATCTACAAGTTGCTGAAGTTTCAGTATTAAGAATTAAGAAGCTTGACACACATCATTCTTGTTGGCTATGTATCTCTCCCACGTGCTTGTCTAGCAACACTTAGGCCTTTGTTTATGACATTTCTTGCGCTACAAATGCTTAGCTTCTCTTGACACATGGGCTTGCTCTAGCCCCTTTGGATGTTTCCACAACCCTTGTTGGCTGTGTTTAAAATATTCTCGAGTCACTCATAACCTCCAAGACCTATTGTAACCGTTTGAAGTTGAGGCTTCTGTTTTCACCAACTATGCCAGTGCTCCAGTCCACTAACCACACCAAGCTATATACCTGGGTAGCTGAAATCAAGTTTTGGCTTTGTGATCAAGATTTTGATTTGGGACTTTTAGGATTTATCTGGCCCACAAGATGTGAATGAGCCTTGATTCCAAAATGAAATTGGGACAAAATAATGATTTGAGTTGCTTGAGAGATTATTTAATCAACTATGTTAAAATTGAACCTCTGGGATGAAAACACATGAATCATTTTAGGTTTAACATGTAGTTTGAAGCATGGGGTAAAAAGGATAAAACTCTACAGTCTACACCATGCCCACTTGGTCATAGAGATTTTGATACTATGTCGTGATTGGGTAAAAGCACTTGAATGGTTTTATGTTTTACATACTCAATAGTTTTTCCTGATAGAAAGTCTACAACATTTTGATTATAAGATTTTCTAAACACAGCTCATATGAAAATACAGAAATCTCTGGTACAAAAGAAACATGATATCTCTTGTATTGATATTGAGAAGTCTTGTACCATGTTGACTTTTTAGCAATATTCAAAATATTAGTTTAGATATATTTTGATTACTTTTTTCGTGAAGTCTTGTGATCTTTTATGTTCTAAATCCTATCCCGCCAAAATTTGTGTTGCAGAGATAAAGAAAATTAGTTTTAAGTTTGTCATGTACTTTGTATTTTTCATACGTTTCATGGATTTATTTATTAAATGTAGTATTTTTTGGGTACAATAATATTATCCTTTTGTATAAAATATATATTGTTTATTTTTTTAACAACCTTACCAAATATAATCTTATCACCAAATGTCAGCAGAATAAAATTTAATCTCTATGTTTATGTTCGAATCTGCCTTGTCTTTAAGTTCTTAATCAGTGAAAAAGAAAGTGGAATTTCTAGGTTAAATTATTTAGTTGTTGATGCTGTTCTTTGACAGTTGGCGGTGTTGATTTTGTGCAGAGCAAAGACAAGCACTTTTGGTAAAAGTTGCATCAATAAGGGAGGTCGTCCTCGGTGCACCACTAAGAGTAATTTTAAAACACCTCGCTTTTAGAACTGTTGCTCCGGATTTGGATCCACTTGTTGCTCTTGTTCATCGGCCAAGGGAGTCTTTTTTTGTTTTACCTAAGGTATGATAATTGATGCAACTTTCTGTTACTGAAACCTTCATTGCTATTTGGGATATTTTATTCTCAATTTTCGTTTTTTGTACTCAAAGCTGTAGTTCAGTAATCCATATCACTAGATGCAGGATTGACTTCCTTTTAGCTTTAATTTATATTTTATTATCTAATTGAACAATGCAAGTTAAAAGTTAAAACTATTGAATTTTTCAACTACCAATAAAAGAAAATAAGGGTATAATTGACAAATTATAACATTAAAATATCAAAACGACAATTAAATAGGAACAAAATTATTCTTCTAAAACGACTCTTAAAAAGGAACGGAGGGAGTAACTATGATGATTTATTTACATAAAGATACTTGTGATCATAACAAAAATAATAGAGTTATGCCTATATCATAATATATTCTTACCCCTATGTTAGGATATCAACAAAAATATAAAACTCAAAAGAAGTCTCAGCTCTATACAATAGCCAACAAGGCAATGTTTAAGATGGACCACTTGATAAATAGTCCATGGGTACATCGTTGAGTTTCAGCCATTGATTATTAAAAAATAATGAAGGGTTGAGATTAAATACTGGCAATCAATTAGCAGCGAATGATCATTCTTCAATAATATATAACTGTGATGATCACTATTTACAACTATTTACAAAAAGATACTTGTGATCATAACAAAAATAATAGAGTTATGCCTATATCATAATATATTCTGACCCCTATGTTAGGATATCAACAAAAACATCATATAAAACTCAAAACAAGTCTCGGCTCTATACAATAGCCAACAAGGCAATGTTTAAGATGGACCACTTGAAAAATAGTCCATGGATACATCATTGAGTTTCAGCCATTGATTATTAAAAAATAATGAAGGGTTGAGATTAAATACTGGCAATCGATTAGCAGCGAATGATATTGCAGAATGCCTAAAAAGAAATAAAGCATGTTGTAATCAGAGGGTCGGAGAAGTTGTAGAGAATCAGGGAGTAACCAGAAGCAATTTGTTAATTTACCTGTGTACCGACAAACTACTTCTAAAGTAGTGTCTAGTATTAGGCACCTAGCCAACAACTCAAAAGCTTCTTTACTACTTATACTATCAAATTTTAATAAATTCAGCCCCTTTATCCCATTACTCCCATCCAGAAAAGCAAAACTGCTAAAATTGATTAATAAAGAGACAATTCTGCCAATTCAAGAACCCAACACCATCATTAAGTGGATCTCATTCATTTCGAATTTTCATGATCTATTTACACTTCGTCAATTGTATCTTGGCTAAATATCCCCTATCTATTGTATTATGCTGTTCTCCAGAAAGACTTGAAGTTGCATTTAAGGATTACTTTAGGTATATCTCGAATCCCAACACACCTACCTCATGCCCAACATTGGACATTTGAGAGTAACCAATAATAGATTTAGGATAGACTCTTTTACTATCTAGGATTCAGGCTAGGTCTAACTCAATTTAAAAAAAACTCGCCTCTGGTATCCCACCCCCCACCCCCACATCTGTAAGAACCAAGTTATCGCAAAATTATCCATCTCCTTACATGCTGCTCCTGTTGTGCTTCCCAAATCCTGGCAAAGTGACTAAGCAAAATTGAAAGGTTTTCAGGACGATTTTGCAATGGATTTGGAGGATGAGGAATCCTCTTAAACATAAAGAAAATTACAATCCATGGATGAAAATATCAAAGGAGCACATGCTTTACATCAAATCAAATAGAATAAAGTGCCTAATCATACCCCACATTGGCTGTCGTGCCAAAGAAATCTCCTTAATCAACTAAGCACGTAGGATAGATATTTGGAGACGGTTCTATTTGTGGCCTTTGAATCTGCAACAATAGGTGCTTTTAGTTTTTAGTTGGGAAATTAAGAAAAGTGGGAAGTAACAAAAGAAAGAAATCTTTAATTTAAAATTGGAAATTCTTGTTCGCTGGTTTTGATTCTATTGTGTTTCAAATTTTAAGTTTTGTCACACTGCCTTGGCAAGATTGACATTTGGGACTGTAATTGTTCCATTTAAGTTATTTGATAGGGAAGCATCCCTTAGGGTTAGATGATGAAATAATTTTGTTTTTGGCAGGCTGATAGGGTGACTGTGGTGTATCCTATGAGATTCAGTGATTCGATAGACATTGTCCTTGCAACTTCATTCTTGCAGGTATGGTTTCTTTGGTAATTTGTTTCTTATAAAGGTCACAGGGATGAAAAGGAGTAGGGAGAGAGTGGAACATTTTTTTTTGCATTTTGCATACCATTCTTGTGTGGTACTTTGCTCCTTGTTTGGTTGGTTTGATGGTTTCAACTTCCAACCTTTATTATAATTTAGGAATTTGTTGAAGCCAGGCGTGCAGCTGGACTTAATAACACCCCTCCTTGTTTGTGGTCTCATACTCCTCCACCGGAACTGAAAGGAGTATCTACTGATTCATTATCTGCTAATGCAGGATTTGTAACATTTGGTTAGTGTCTGAATAGGTTGTCACAATGTTTGTTTTATTTCTTTTTGCTAGTATCACTGCGATGTAATATATTCAACTTTGCAGTTATCTTCCCTCGTCATGTTGAAGGCCAGAAACTGGATCGGACAGTATGGAGTCTATCAACTTTCCATGCCTATGTTAGTTATCATGTTAAGGTTGGGGTTTTCTTTGTACTGTTGCTCTTACATAGCTTGATTTGGTGCCATATATTACCATTTTTTAGACTTTTACATGTTATATATGATTATTTTATTATAGCATTGACAATGTAAAAAAGTCGTATACATATGTTGAATCATATCTCACAATGATGGCACAATGCTATTTTCTAAAACATCTTTACCAATACTTACATGAATTAATATGATTGGATGTCCGTATATAATTTTTTTACATTGTCAGTGCCTAGTAACTAAATCCCATGTATATAACTTAATAAATAAATCTTAAAATCTACTGAATTTAATGAAAAAATAATTCCAAGCATCAAACATCTTATCCATAAGTTATAACATAACTAATACAAGTATAACTCTTCAAATCCATACTAGAAAATAAGAATTGGACAATATCATAATTTTAGTCATGATACAACTCAAATTTGCAAACTACGTGTCAAATAACCGATTATCCCAAAAGCTTAAGCTGTTAGGAAAGGCTACATCAATGGTTTTATATTATTTCTAACACACCCCCTCACGCAAGAGCCCACTTGCGCTTGAAGCGTGGATAATGCATAAGCCCACCTACCATATGCTTAAATTCCACTTTTTAATTAGAAAGTGAGGGGAGCGGGGATCGAACTCTAGACCACTTAGTCATAGAGGCTCTGATACCATGTCAAATAACCGATTATCCCAAAAGCTTAAGCTGTTAGGAAAGGCTACATCAATGGTTTTATATTATTTCTAACACTACGGATATCTTTGCATTTAAATATACTCTTATATTTACTAAAATGTCTCTATTCAAATATACATTTCAGCAATAAGTAGAATGTATATGATAGTTTTATTAATATATTGGGAAGATATACGTATAAATAATTATAATGTTTTAAATTTGGGAACCAAAAGTTCGTTATTTTAATCTATAATAAAACATTTTGAAATAAAACATCTATTCAAAAAAGATCTGTAAAACATTTTATGGATAATTTGAATTATTTAAAGTATCATTTTTATTGATAAACCATAGTACTGACAGAATGTGTTGGAAAGACAAAAGATCTGTCAAACATTTTATGGATAATTTGAATTATTTAAAGTATCATTTTTATTGATAAACCATAGTACTGACAGAATGTGGTGGAAAGAGGGTGTTTTAATATGGATCTTGTCGATATATATATATATAAAACAGATGGAAAGAAGAGTAATGCTAAAAGGGAGGGATTATATAGTGGAAAGGAATTGGAAGTATCTCTGTATACCTGTATATGTTTGGCTGTCCAATGATGATTTTATTTTTACAATAAACCTGCCTAAGAGATGTTTGATTCCAATCTAACTACCATTATGCATACTTATAACAGTGCTCTGAAGGATTTATGCATACTAGGATGCGTCGTCGTGTGGAGTCCTTGATTCAGGTAATCTTGGATGTCATTTTACTTGTTGAAGCAAACTTTTGAGGTAGCTCATAGTAGTATCTATTTCAGTACCACACAAACACGAAGTGACTATTTCAAACTATATAAGGATTTATGCAGTTTACACACAAAACCTCACTCTCCCTAAGTAACAAACCCTAGTGATTTGCTCCATATCAACGTCCTCCAAGTTACTGTGTAGAAAGATAATCTTGATCTCTAGTTGGTACATGGGATAATGTTTCACGACAGTCATAGATACCCTAACCCTAAACCATAATACTGATTTTAAGTTTGAGTATATCCTTTTGCCACAGGATGAGTTTTGAATGGATTCACCTATCCATCAGGGGAACTTAAATTAAACAATAAAAAATCATAAACAACAAATCACATAGACTTATTACCCATAGGAGGAGGAACAAGAATCAATGTCTGATTTTCCTTCAACGCGATCTCATTAATTATCGTCAATCACCACTCTAGATGGGATAGTGCTTCTTGAATAGTTACAGGAGTGTAATAGATTCTATAGTAAGTACAAAGGAACACTGGCAAGGGAACAGCAAATGACAAGTAAAAATTATAAATGAATTGATGATTAACAATATCCCATTTACCTTTATGAAAAGCAAAAGGAAACTTTATAGATGATTTCGGACGGGCCAAAGCAGGGGGGATAACAGGAGAAAACGCTATATCATCTAAATCAATTGTAGGAACTATTTGTGGGTTCACGTGATGCCAGTGATCTGATGATTGTAGGGTAGTAAGGACAGCGAGTCCTGACAGGAATGTAATAGGAGATGAACATTGGTTCTGCTAAAGAGACAAAGTATGGTAAACCCTCAAAGAACATGACCTTCACACACATGTAAAACCCATGTATAGAAGGGGAATAACAAAGGTACCCTTTATGAACTCTGGAATAACCTAGGAAAGCACGTTCAATAGTGCGAGCAAACAACTTATCACAATCAGGAGAGATCATGAACAAAGCAAGGAGAGCCAAAAAGACGTAGAGGAACAATGTAGGGGGTTCTTTTGATGTAAAAGTGAGCAAGGAATCTTGTTGTCTAGAACCAAAGATAACATCCACTTTTTTAAGTATCCATCACTAAGAACAACACCTACCAAACTTTAAAGGTGTAGTAAGTGGGGAAAATTCCTTTACTTTTTGATTATATTGTCCTAAATAATGTTGGCTTTTGGTTGTTACAAAGGAATGCACCTAATTTAATTTAACGGGCAACCAAGAGCCCGACTACAAATTATATTTCATCCATTGAATAATTGGTATAATAGAAGTGAATTTATCGTGTTGAATTGGCCAATGACAATCTCCGTTTTTCTGATCAATTGCTTTTTGTCTGACATAAGTGCATAGGTGGTCATTTACACTTTGTTTGGTTGAAGAGTGAAAGTCGAAGGAAAGAAAGAGAAAGGAAAGATTGTGTAAGGAAAGAAAGATAGTAGAAAGTGAGGGGATTGTTATGGTTGTTTGGTTGAAGAGAAAGCAGGGTAGAAAGTGAGTGGAAAGAAAGATATATATTTAGTAATTGACAAAAATACCCTTGTTTAGAAATAATATAGATTATTCTATAAAGAAATAAAAAAAACACGATCTGCATATTTTTCAATGGAAAAAGAATTGTGTGTCTAGGTGTTGGAGCAATTGTATGCCATGAGGAAGTGAATAGGGAAAAAAATAGTGGTGAATTTTTTTAAAAAAAATAAAATTGTGAATACTAGAACGTAGTTAAAAAAAAAAACAAAAGTAAGGGTTTTGTTGACTTTTCAATAAAAATATGAATGTTTCTGTAGGTTTCCGTCCACATATGGGTGGAAAGGATTTTAATGTGGGCCCAATGTAAAACTTTCTTTCTGTTAAGAATCAATTAGTATTGATTAGTATTAATTGTATTTATTATATTACCTTATTGTGTATATGCCATATGATTATAAATAAAGACTTAGTGTGGTCTCATTAGACACACAATGAATATACAGAAAAATACATCTTCTATATGGTATCAGTTTTTAGGTTTATTTTTGATCCAGTGAAACTGCCTCAGTCTTGTCTCCACGGGTGAACAGTACCCGCCGCCACTGAGTATCACGTTTCTCTGCCATCACGCATCTCCTCTCAGGTGTGACACCACCACCTGCTTCGCAACCCACCGGCGACCACCACGACGAAATTTCGTCGCCAACCGCCGCCGCACGCGCCTCCACGCGCTACCAACAACCAGAGGCGCGTGAGACCCACGCGCGTCCAACATCCAGGCGCGTGAAATCCACGCGTGCGCGCTCTGATCCATTTTTTTTGCGTTTTTCGCTCTGTTTCGCTGCTGGTTGCGATCGTCTCTGCCCCTCCAACCACTAGGCGTCCCTCTTTGCACATTTTTCAACCGTCAAAACTCATGGGTGATAACTCCGTCAACGATTCCGTCACATTTACCAAAGTTCCGCTCATCCCGTGTGAAAAACTAACCGGGACAGCCAACTACAACATTTGGGCTGCTTCTGTCAAGCTTTGGTTTCAAGGCCAAGGACGGGAAGATCACTTGACCAAACAGGCCAGGGATATTGCCACTGTTAATCGCACAAAATGGAAGCAAGTTGATGCATCTCTATGCACCGTGCTATGGTTCTCCATAGCGCCCAATCTTCAGGCACAATACCAAGCATTCACCACTTGCTATGAGGTTTGGGAAAAGGCCAAGAAAGTCTTTTCCAATGATGTTCACCGTCTCTACAGCGTTGTTCTTAGCCTCAACCGTTGAAATTGGAGAATATGGATGTGCAAGCTTAACTTAGTAAGCTTGATTCTTTAAAAGCTGATTTTCAATCCCTAATGCCCTTCACTAATGATAGAACAAGTCACGCCGAACAACGTAGCAAGTTTTTCATGATCATGGCACTTGTCGGATTGCCACCAGAACTTGATTCTGTGCGTAACCAGATTTTATCAGGGTCGACTGTTCCTGATTATGAGACAGTTAGTGAACAACTGTTACGGCTGGCCACGCCTCATGCTTTTGGCCCTGTTTCCACTCCGTCTTCTACTGATTCCTCAGCTCTTGCCTCCCACTACCATGGTCGTGGTGGACGGGGTGGACGGAACGGAGGACGCGGTGGCCAACGTAGTCGCTGCAACTATTGCTTCCATTACGGCCATATTGAAGCTGATTGTCGAACAAAGGCTAGAGAACAAAACCGTCCACCTAGGGTTGCTGCTGTTGCTCAACCGACTATTACTAAAGATATTACTATTCCGGTCGCTGAGTACAATGAGTTCCTTCAGTTCAAAGCAGCCCATCATCCATCATCTTCTGCAGCCGTTGCTCAGTCTAGTAATCCTGTAGCTTTTATCTCTACTTCCTCCCTTGGTCCTTGGGTACTAGATTCCGGTGCTTCTGATCATATGACTGGTAATAAATCTCTTTTATCTCACTTGTCTTATTCTGATTCTTTGCCTTCTGTCACTGTGGCAGATGGTTCCAAAATTAAAGTTCGGGGTCTTGGTCAGGCACACCCATTGCCAAACTTGTCTTTAGATTCTGTGCTCTATATTCCTGGATGTCCTTTCAACCTAATATCCGTTAACAAGCTTACTCGTACCCTTGATTGTTCTGTCATTTTTACTAATAGTTCTGTTTCTGTCCAGGATCGACGTACAGGACGGACGATTGGAGCAGGGAGTGAGTCTGGAGGATTATATCATCTCTCACCGGCGGTGGCATGTGTTTCTGTTGCTTCTCAAAGCCTTACACATCAGCGTTTGGGTCATCCTAGCCTTAATAAAATGCGTCTTTTAGTTCCTAGTTTTTCTAAACTTTCGTCATTTGAGTGTCAGTCGTGTCAGTTAGGCAAACATACTCGTAACACCTATAGTCAACGAGTAAATAAAAGTGTTGCGTCACATTTTGCTTTAGTTCATTCTGATATTTGGGGTCCTAGTCGTGTCAAGTCAACATTAGGTTACTATTACTTTGTAACTTTCATTGATGATTTTTCAAGTTGTACTTGGTTATTTTTAATGAAAAATTGTTCAGATGTGTTTCGTATATTCCAAGAATTTTATGCGGAAATTAAAAACCAGTTTGACACTTCTATTAAAATTTTACGCACTGATAATGCTCGTGAATATATGTCATTCCAGTTTCAATCATTTTTAACTTCACAAGGAATTATTCATCAATCATCATGTGCGCATACACCACAACAAAATGGTGTCGCTGAACGGAAGAATCGTCATTTAGTTGAAACTGCACGGACCCTTTTACTTCATCATAATGTCCCTTCTCGTTTTTGGGGTGATGCCCTCCTCACAGCTTGTCACCTTATCAATCGAATGCCTTCATCTGTTATTCAAGATCAAATTCCATACTCTATCTTGAACCCGCAACATGATCTCTACCCCATCCCGCTCCGTGTCTTTGGTTGCACCTGCTTTGTTCATGACCTCAGTCCAGGTAAAGACAAACTTGCCGCCAAATCTCTCAAATGTATTTTTCTGGGCTACTCACGTATACAAAAAGGATATCGTTGTTTTTGTCCCGAACTTCAACGATACCTTGTTTCTGCTGATGTCACATTCTTTGAAACATGTCCATTCTATTCTGCTCCTGTGTCCAGTAATGAGAATTTTACTTCAGATATTCAAGATATTCCTCCTATCGTTCCCGCACCCATTGTAGTCCCTACCACACCTCCTTTGCGTGTCTACCAGAGACGGAAACACCATCCACCTGAAGTGGCAGATGATATCATTTCGCCAGCGCCATCTCCTGCTCCAACTGATCCTCTAGCTACGTCGCCTGCACCTGAACATCCCATAGCATTACGAAAAGGTATTCGGTCTTCTCGTCATCCTAATCCTAAATATGCTTGTTTTTTAAACTATGACCGTTTGTCTACTTCCTATGTTTCTTTTGTTTCTGCTTTGGATTCTGTGTCTATTCCTAAGTCTACAGGTGAAGCTATGGCTGATCCCAATTGGCGTCAGGCAATGGTGGAAGAGATGGCTGCTTTACATTCAAATAACACTTGGGACATTGTTTCATTACCTCCGGATAAAACTACAGTGGGATGTCGATGGGTTTATACTGTGAAAGTTGGACCAGATGGTCAGATTGATCGTTTCAAAGCTCGTTTGGTAGCGAAAGGCTACACACAAATCTTTGGTCTCGATTATGGTGACACATTCTCTCCAGTGGCCAAAATCAGTTCTGTTCGTCTCTTTCTTGCGATAGCTGCCATTCATCATTGGCCACTTCATCAGTTGGACATTAAAAATGCTTTTTTGCATGGAGAGTTAGAGGAGGAAGTTTATATGGATCAGCCTCCAGGCTTTACTCTTCCTGGAAATTCTAGACTTGTTTGTCGGCTTCGTCGTTCCCTTTATGGGCTAAAACAGTCCCCACGTGCTTGGTTTGGTCACTTCAGTTCAGCCTTGATACAGTTTGGTATGACTAGATGTGAAGCGGATCACTCAGTTTTCTTCCTTCACTCCTCCACCGGTCAACGTATCTTTCTTGTTGTGTATGTTGATGACATTGTTATCACTGGAGATGACCCAGATGGTATTCAGCGACTCAAAGCCCATCTTTTCAAAAAAATTCAGACAAAAGACTTGGGTCCACTCAGATACTTCTTAGGCATTGAAGTTGCTCAGTCTTCATCAGGCATTGCAATTAACCAACGCAAGTATGCATTGGATATTCTAAGTGAAACTGGTATGCTTGATTGTCGTCCAATTGATACTCCTATGGATCCCAACGTCAAGCTTCTTCCGGGTCAGGGGGAGCCATTGAAAGACCCGGGAAGATATCGACGTCTTGTGGGTAGGCTCAATTATCTTACGGTTACTAGACCTGATATTACATTTGCAGTGAGCATTGTGAGTCAATTTCTGAACGCTCCTTGTGATAGTCATTGGAACGCAGTTATTCGTATTCTCAGATATATAAAGAATGCACCAGGAAGAGGACTATTATATGAAGATAAGGGTGATGCTAAAATCACTTGTTATTCAGATGCTGACTGGGCTGGATCACCGTCAGATAGGAGATCCACTTCTGGATATTGTGTTCTTATTGGAGGAAATATGATCTCATGGAGAAGCAAGAAACAAAACACAGTTGCCCTATCTAGTGCTGAAGCTGAATACCGTGCTATGGCAGCAGCCTCAAAGGAACTTGCATGGCTTAAAAATTTACTCTTAGAGCTTAGATTGGGAGATCTTCAGGCCACAAAACTCATATGCGACAATCAAGCAGCACTCCATTTTGCATCCAATCCGGTTTTTCATGAACGGACCAAACACATAGAAATAGACTGTCATTATGTAAGGGACAAAGTGCCACAGATTTCGTCAAGTCTGAAGACCAACTGGCTGATATGTTCACTAAGTCTCTCAAGGGGTCTCGAGTGGATTACATTTGTAACAAGCTCGGCTCATATGACATATATGATCCAGCTTGAAGGGGAGTGTTAAGAATCAATTAGTATTGATTAGTATTAATTGTATTTATTATATTACCTTATTGTGTATATGCCATATGATTATAAATAAAGACTTAGTGTGGTCTCATTAGACACACAATGAATATACAGAAAAATACATCTTCTATACTTTCCTTGTTTTGTAGTGCAACCAAACTGTGGAAAGAACCACTTTCCACTAACTTTCTTTCCTTCTAGCAATCTTTCCACAAATCCAAACTCACTGTTACCGTTAAAAAGACTTGTTGACTTGTGTAGTATACGTTGTAACGAAACTTGCACTTATTTTGTAGGCTTTGGATCGTGCTAAACCAGACCCTGAGATTGCAAAGAGAACTTCACACAGCAGATCCTTCCAACGGCTGGTTCGTTATGTGCATGCTTAATGAATTGTGATGGTTTTTTAACTAGTAACTTATTTTTATTTCTGTTTTATGATAATACTGAATTCTAAAATAAATTATACTGGATTATAGAGCCTCAAGGATTCAAGAACCAACTCTTTTTCATAAAGATGAAGCTTGAGGAGAAAGTAAAGATGTTCGGCTTCTTTTGACTACACAAATTGGCAACCAAGGAATTTTGCTGGTGCATGTTTGCAGAATGTTCCATGTGCTTGTAACTTGAAGATGTGATTCTTCTTTTGACCTCTACTAGCTCAGCATCCAATGAATTGCTGGCTTACTCTTGCAGACTGCCCCAACATGCCTGTAATTTATTCGTAGGAAAAAAGGATACCAATACAAGATAAAACGTCCGATCAAAATAGCTATTAAAAAATGTACAATTGTTTATCTTCTGAGGCATCCTCTTTTAGTGTAAATTTGTTAATTCAAGTTTGAACTTGCGAACGAGGTGGTATGGATAGGCTGCTTTAGCATTTTGAGGGGTTTTAAATTTAAATTTAAATTTTAAACAGAAGTAAGAGCAAGTTATATGCTCTTGCCAGTTGCAGTTCAAATTCATTGTGTTTACTAGTAAAACTTCCCATGATTTTTCAATCTCAAATGAATCTTCATCTCCACATGTATGTGTTATAGGTACTACAATAATTTGTTTACCAGATTTGAAAAGATATGCAATTTCACGCAATATGCTTTGAAGCTTGTAATTACAAGAAACAAGCAGTTAAAGCTTTTATGTCGTATTTCAATTTTCGAGTGAGAGTTGGTATCTTCCAAGTTCCAACCACGTTGTAGACTTTTATGTCGTATTTCAATTTGAAATTTGCTTTTTATGCCCCCTATGTTGCTCTAACGCCCACAGATTTGACCAAATTACCCCTATTCAGTTTTGGAACTTACGTTCCGAAATGATTTTTTTTTTTAAAAAAATTGTAATTTCGGAATGTAGGTGCTGAAATGTCTTTTTTTTCAACTTTTCATATATTTCGGCACGTAAAATTCGAAATTAGTTCATTTTGGCACCTACGTGCCAAAATGAATTAATTTCGAATTTTACGTGCCGAAATGATTTTTAATTTTTTTTTTTATATTTCGGCAGTTACAATCCGAAATTAAGCGTTTTCGGATTGTAACTGCCAAACCATCCAAAATCTAAAAATTAGGGGTATTTTTGGGTTTTTGGGGGGCTTAAGAGTACTATAGGGGGCCTAAAAAGCAAAAATCTTTCAGTTTTATGTTGATTATGTTACTTTGCAACTGTACTTTGTATTTTGTTAGCCTTCTTTTAGAATGAACCCTCCATTTAGTTTATAGTGCCATCTTTCTCCTAAAGTTGCATGAAAAATAATATAAGTTTTTTCTTTAATATATGAATATATAGTTAATTCTTGAATATATAATTTTTGAAAATATCTTGAAATATATAAAGTTAACTATTTTTATCTATTAAATAAGAGTGTATGAATTTTGAGGGAATAAATTGAGGGTTTATTTTTGTATTGACCACAACATATAAGAATGTAACCTAAACAATTTTTTCTGCATCGACTAGAATTTTTTTTCAATTCTCAAATGTCCAACTAACTTTATAAGCTTGGTTAGCTTAAACATCTTTTTCCCTTTAGTTGGCTGGAATTTTTAACAAAATAAATAAACAATAGGTAACGCTTTGTTAGTTTGAACATTTTAAAAGCATAAATCTGCATAGTGGAACCTCGTGTTCATTACATACATTATTATAGTGAATTTTGTTATTTACGGGTGTATTGGATTGAGATTTCAATGGATTTTAAAAGATTTTTTTATGTTAAAAAATTTCATTGGTATTCAATCAAGACTTTTATAAAATCAAATCAAATTTTGTGGTATTTATTAAGACAATTAAGATTTTTTTTTCAGGGCAATGAAATCCGCTGTTATTCGATTGAGATTTCTCATCACTTATAAAATGTCACTTGGTATTCAAAAATCAACATATTTTGGTGGATTCTTTGATGTAGTGGATTTCGTGGGACTCTTTAGTTAAAAATACACTTGAGAGACTCTTCCAACAATCTCATCCAAAACCTTGAGACTTTTTCAAACTCTCAGACTTTTTTCTTTCAGAGTTCACCATACCAGAATTTTTCTTCTTCTTTTCTTTCTTCACTTGCTTATCAAATATGGTTTTTGCAAGTTTTCTTTTTGAACAAATTCTGCAACTTTTTTTCATATTGGATTCAACACTTTTGTTATTTCTTGTGTTATTTCGGCAATTGAAGTGAGTTATGCAGTTGGTTGACAATCAAAAATTACATTTTTTTTATATATACAATCGGTAATCGGTGATTCACTTGCTCTATGTGCTTTCATTTTCAACATCGTATGTAAAGAAAAACACAAAACTTTTCATCCTATTTTTTTTTTTTGTTGTTGTTTTGGATTCCCAATTTTTTTTATTTATTTATTACTCTTATAATTTTTTTATTAAAATTTATTGAGTCTTTTGAAAGTTTCCTAATATATATTGAGCCTTTTGAAATTTTCCTAATATATAAAGTATTATGAAATCTTGATTGTAAAAAGTCTTTTTAAAAAAATCTCTCAAAATCCATTCAAATCATGTGTTAAAATCTTGATTGTAAAAAAGTCTTTTGAAAAAAACTTTTAAAATCTCACAAAATCAATATAATCCCACAAAGTCTTTTAAAATCTTCAAGACTTTTTTTGTCAAAATAGTCTTTCAAAATCTCAATCGAATACACCCCCTAGTTTTTAGGATTCTAAAATGGATTTTGGTTTTTGGTAAGGGCAAAAATGGGTATATCCAATCGATTTTGGATTTTAATTTTGATTTTAGGGCTGGTTTGAAATTTTGAATTAGCTTATTTTTGAGCTTATGCAAACAGTTTATGCAATATAAATTAGGTTTTATGCTATTTTATAAGTTCACACTTGTGAAAATTGTATTTTTATTAGCTATTTTATCATAAATTACCTTGGCAAACTTATAATAATACATCAAAATTGCATAAAAATTGCATAAGCTCAAAAATAAGTTAATCCAAACGGGTTAATTTTGGGCCCAACGGGTTAATTTTTGCATTTACTTTCGTTTTAAAAATAAACTATATTTTTTTTCTTTCACATCGAGTAAAATGTAGAGACTTTAATGAAAACTCTAATTATTTTAGTTTATGCTCTAAATTTATTAAGAATTGTTAGCACAATTTATTATTATATCATATTAGTATATCTTTCTTTGCTATTATCCCTCTAATTGGACACAATAGTTTAGAGTTTGACCACAAGATATATAAAATCTGATCAAGAATTATTTCTTCCAAGAGTCGAATTAACGGAAGATATTTTTAAAATATTTGTTTTTGGTTTACAATGTTGGTAATGATAATCGAACTTAGGACTTCATGCATATTATCTAAATCTCTTACCAATAGACGAAACCTAGTAACTTTAAACTATCAAGGATGAAAATAACCAATGAAGCAAAAAAAAAAAAGTCAATTTAATTGTTATTGTTAATTAAATACAAGTGACTATTCTGTCAAAAAATAAATAAATACAAGTGACAATAAATGAAACATGTAGAAACTCGTGAAATAGTATGTTAGTCATCAATTTTCAAATTTGAAAACCAAAGTTACCACTTCATATGTACTATACTTTTTTGACATTCTCAAATAAAAAGGTCCCACATATGAGAATGATGGGTCTTTAGAGTTTCAAGTATTGCCTACCATACCAATAATATTACTACTCAAAAGATTATAATAAAGAGATAAAAATAATACTATCATATAATATAATAATATAATCTCTATACAATACAATGCCATTTGTAATGAAGAGAGGGGACCCAATTAATACCACTTTTAAGAAATGTTTCTAACAATACCAACGGCTTTGGAGACTTTTAAGAAATAAAGAAATACTATTTTTGTTTCATGAGTTTTTACTTCTCACCAACCAAACTTTGATTGGAAAATTAACTTGTGTGCTTATCACTCTGAATCACTTTCCAAGCTTTCCATTCCTTTCAAACCTCTACTACACTTTTGCTGCATATCCAAGACAACAAAAAAACAATTAAGTTTCTATAATGCATCACAATTCATGGTTTCACTATGTAGAAAAATGTACTGATCGAGTGGAAAACAGCAGTGTTACCTTCTTGACAGATTTCTTCTCCCTAACCTCATATCTACTCTTTGTTAGATCTGATAGCCACATTCCAGGAAAACAATACTGCAATAATTAACCAAAAATAATCACATTTAATATCATAAACAAAAAAATGCAAATGTTTTGATATTTTTTCTAGTATTAAATAATACCTGAAGATTTCTATCAATGTTTTTTGCTCTTTTCTTTGGTCTTTGTGGAATTTTTGTCCCTTTCATTGCAAGAAAATCATCTTCTTTCTCCTTTCTTGAAAGAGCAATGTATATCTTAGGCAATTGAATTACTTCAACACTAACTTTTTCTCCATTGGTATCAACATGATTACTGGTTTTTGTTGTTGAAGTTCCATTTTGCTTCTTATTACACTTTGTTGATGGCATTCTTTTGTTACTTCTTTCCATACAAGAAGAATTAGACAACTTTTGTTCTGCAGATCTAGAAACAATTTGATTCATTCTCGAATGTTCCGAAAGATCTTCCAAATTCCTAATCATGTTCCAAAAAAATATGTTAACAATGCAAAGTAATTGAAGTTAAAGCTAATGTTTTGGAACACATTAAGTTCTAGTGAAATTTTAAAGTACACAACTTAATTCTATAAGTGCTTTTAGCATAACATAACTATAGCAATTAACAAAATGATTATTGCTAAAACTTCAAGGTCATAAAAACTTCATTACATAGTTTAAAAAATTAAATTAAATTCTTAGTAAAGTTAAGTCAATCATATTACATATTCTATATAACAAAAACAAGTAATTATGAATAGAAGGAATTTACCTAAAGTATGAAAATGCAATATCTAGTACAAGATAAAGGGCAAGAAAGGAGATCCAAAGAAAAAAGTTGGAAATAATTTTTGCTTATTTTTAGAATGACAAAAATTGGTAAAGTTTTTCATTCTACTATTGGTACACTTTCAATTTCAACTAATTCAAATGTGATTGAACCAAATTAATGTTTTTCATTGACAATAAAACACATTAGAATATTGAAACTAAGTTAAGATTAAGCACAAGTAAATCTATATATTAAGGCAATTAAAGAAACTAAGATTAGAATGAAAATGATGATTAATAGTATAATACCTAGGGTTATTATGTTTTCTAACTCTACCATTGGAGATAGTAGAAGAAGAAGAAACAAGAGGAGGTGGAGGAGGCATAGATGCAGAAGAAAACTTAGCAGAAAAGTTTTTTCTTTGATTGGTATGAATAGAAGATGATGAATCTTCAATATTGAGAGTTCTAGAAACTCTTGATCTCTTTTTTTGACCCCATTTTAACAACACATCACCACCACCACCACCAACACCACCACTTGGACTAGTGCTGTTGTTGCTATTACTATGACTTGTTTGAGGTGAAGAATCAAAAGGGGACATGTTGTTATGCTTCTCTAGAGAGAGAAACATATGATATGTATATTATATGATATGAATGAATCAATCTCAAAACTTTGCTTTCAAAACATAGAAAGAATAAGAGATGCAAATTATGCTAAGTAAGTGCTAATCTTTGCATCATTTGTATAGTTACTAATGTTGTTATTATTAGTATTGCGATATATCATATAGTACTTTTTATCTTATATATTATATTCTCACGCTATCCAAAAACAGTTAGATGAAATCATTCAGAGTTTTTTTATTTAATCAGAGGTTTTGAATTTGAATTCAACAGTGAATTGACACATTTAGATGAAATCATTCAAATTTCTTTTAGTTTAATCAGAAGTTCTGAATTTGAATTCAGCATTGAATTAACACATTTAGATGAAATCATTCGGATCTCTTTTAGTTTAATCAGAGGTTCTGAATTCAAATTCAGCATTGAACTGACAGGGGAAAAGTTTTGCTACCTATTATAATCTTACATGTCTCGAGGAACTAATCTCTACAGTTGCGAGAGCGGATATATTCAATTTTCACGGACAATATTCCCACTATTCATTCTTACATGTGCTACCCCATCATGTTCCCTTTTATTCCAATTTTCTTTAACAATCCTTAAACTCATACCATGAAAAAATAAAATAGAATAAAGATAAAAAATAAAAAGGAACTATTCAATCAATATGTATATGATCAGTAACATGCTAACAAACAGTCACACCATCACTGAAAAGTCAATTTCAAGATAATGATTACTTTATATAAATGTCTACATAAATTTCTCCAACAAATAAAAACATAATACTAATTTTTTTTTCCCTAGAAATTTGATACTAACAAAAATATGTGCAGCAACAAATGTAGAAACAAAGGAATTAGAATAAGAAAAGATAATGAACCTGATTATGAGTAATTTTGTTGATTGGTTTGTTGAAAATTGAAACAATTGTGCGCAGAAAATTGGCCTAAGACGCCGTTCTGTGTACAAAAGAAGAGGGTACAGTCACAGTGCAAGAGTGTGTGTGTGTGACAAGTTAATGTGCGAATCCTTTGATTTATATTTGGTTTTTTATACTAATAATGTATGTAAACAGATATGCTTAAATAATTATCTTCAATTTAAATCTTTTTTTATCTCCAAACAAAAATTAAATCTTTTTTATCTTCAACTTAAATTTTTTATCTCTAAGCAAAAAAAAAAAAAAAAAAAACTCTGAACAAAAATTAATTTATTTTTGTAAAAAAATAATAATAATCCAATTTGTTTTACAAAAAGTTAATCCTCTTTAATCAATTGTTTTACAAAAAAGTTAATTTTTTTTAGGGCAAAAAAAGTTAATCCTTTTAATCAATAATTTTGTATGAACAGAATTTTCTTTTTTATTAACCGATATGCTTAAAATATTTGAGTAAGAAATACAAGAATGGACACATGTCATTACTTTAGAGGATAATTTTAATTTATTATAGATTTAATTTCCTTTTTAATAAGAATCATGGAGTAGTGGTATTAATGAATAATTGAGATTTATTCTTTTTTTTTTACGAAGAGATTTATTCTTGACTTTCTTGTTTTTACTCTTTCTTACAAATAAGCATTTTCCAAAATAATAATAATCCAATTTGTTTTACAAAACAGGTAATCCTTTTTAATCAATAAGTTTGTATTAACTGATTTTTCTTTTATACTCTCTCCGTTTCAAAATACTTGTCGTTTTAGAAGGAAAAAAAAAAAATCAAGAAAGTGTATTTTTGCACCTTACCTTCCTATTATACCCTAATTTTATTTTACAAAAAAATAGGAACAAAACAAAAACAAACAAAAAATATGAACAAAACAAAAACAATAAAAAGATTATATGAAGAAGTTTAGTAAAAGAAAAAAAAAAGGATTTTGAAACAACAAGTATTTTGAAACGGAGGGGTATTAACGATTCTTTTTTAGCAAGACATTAAGGAGAAAAAAATTATGAGATCAAAACAAAATCTTAGTACTAAATAGCGGCAAAGTCTATGGTGCACAAGTCCACCAAATCTTTCACAGTGCACAAGTTTCAAATATTATTATAACGAATACGAATTTTATAAAATTCACCGTTGGAAGTTTATATCGTATAGATCATCCATAATTATTTTTTTTAAAATATCGAAAACCATTTGATATGTTATTGGAATTTAACTGCTCACTTGTGCACCAAACACCACTTAATCAAGTGGTGCATGTTAGCCAAAGCCCTAAATAAGAGTGTTCAAATTCAAATTAAAACTGCAAACTAATCCAAAAATTGAAAACTGCACAAAACCAATTTTTTTTAATGTGTTTAGATGTCATTTTGTAAAACTGTCGGATCAGATTTTTTATCAATTATATATATATATATATATATATATTTATTAGTGTGATATATTGCATTAACGTATTATTTATTAGTTTAATTTTAATTTTTAATTTTATATGTTTTAAATATAATTGATAATTGTCAATTTTTAATATATTATATATAATATTGGCAACACTTTTTATGTTAACATCAAAGTATTTTATCATATTTTTATAATATTAGTATTTAATAAAAAAATTACAATTTATAATTTGGATATTTAAAAATCGATCAAAATTAAACTGCAATATATTGGATGGGAAATTCTAGAAATTCAAGGGATTTTAAATACTAGGCAATTCAATTGAATTCCCTTGATATTCAAATTCCATTGTTTGGATAAAGTGGTGAAATTCCATAAATTGTCAAATTCTTTGTTTGGGTAATATAATTGAATTTCCTTCATTTAATTTTATTTATCTTAATAAAATCGACCCTAAACCTAAAAAATCGGCAGAAAACCTAAAATTGACCAAAAATCCTAAAATCGACTATAACCCCAAAAATCGGTCGAAAACCTAAAAGATCGGCCGAAACCGCTGAAATTGACTGTAACCCCAAAAAATCGACCGAAAAAACATAAAATCAACTTTAAACCATAAAATCGGCCGAAAACAAAAAATCAGTCGAAAAAACCTAAAATCGTCCGAAAACCCAAAAAATAAGTCGAAAAACCTAAAATCGGCCAAAAACCCTAAAATCGACTGTAAACCATAAAATCAGCCGAAAAACCTAAAATCAGGCAAAAACCATAAAATCAACCCTAAACCCAAAAAATCAGCCGAAAAACCTAAAATCGGACGATTTAGGTTTTTCTGCTCATTTTTATGTTCTGGTCGGGTTTATGGTCGAATTTTGGATTTTCGAATGATTTTTTGGATTTTCAGCCGATTTTAGGGTTTTCAGTCGATTTTAAGGTTTTTAGGCGATTTTAGGTTTTTTAGTTGATTTTAGGGTTTTCGGGCGATTGTAGGTATTTTGACGGTTTTCGGTTGATTTTAGGTTTTATAATCGATTTTAGGTTTTTCGGCCGATTTTTGGGTACTGATCAGGTTTAGGGTCGATTTTTGGGTTTTCGGCCAATTTTAGGGTTTTTAGCCGATTTTATGTTTTTCGACTGATTTTAGGTTTTTCGGGCGATTTTAGGGTTAATAGCCGATTTTACGTATTTTAACGGTTTTCGGTTGATTTTGGGGTTTATAGCATATTTTTGGTTTTTCGGCCGATTTTTGGGTTTTGGTCAAGTTTAAGGTCGTTTTTTGAGTTTTCAGTCGATTTTAGAGTTTATAACAAATTTTAGGTTTTTCGGCCGATTTTTGGGTTTTCGGTCGATTTTAGAGTTTTTAGCTGATTTTAGGTTTTTCGGCCGATTTTTAGGTTCTGGTCGGGTTTAGGGTCGATTTTTTGGTTTTCAGCCAATTTTAGGTTTTTCGGCCGATTTTAAGTATTTTAACTCATTTTGGGGGTTAAGGTCGATTTTAGATTTTTCGGCTGATTTTAGGTTTTTCAATCAATTTGTAATTTTTTAAAGTTTTTAGAGAGGAAGGAATTTGAAATTCCTTGCTTTTAGGTATCATTTGAAATTCCATAAATTTGGCTTGAACAAAATACTTCATGAAATTCCATCATTTTTGAAATTCTTCAAATTATCATCCAAACAATGGAATTTACATCAAATCATTTGAATTCCCTCAAAACATTACATTACCTTAAAACATTCCCCCATCCAAACACACTCTAAAGGTTTATTTTTTTTATAGCTAGCACTAAGGTTTCTATCTACACATTCAAGCAAGACTTTCCAGTTGCAAGTGTTATGTACACTTAGGTGGATTCTAAAATTTTTTGATGTCTTCTGAGCAAAATGATATATTTACATGTCCAATTTGGTGCAAGAATAAAAAAACAATTTTTGAAATTTTGGTGAGCTTGAGGTTGAAGATGATGAACAATGTAACAGACGTTTCGTTTTATACATATATTATTTAAGCTATTTTACTACAACAAGCGCGTGTTGGCGCAATGCCGTGCTTTTTTATTCAACTCCCAGGTTCCCCCTTTGTTTTTTTTTTTTCATTTCATCTTCTTTTATTTGTTTATATATGTCGCGGTGATTTTTTGATGTCGAGTTATTAATTAACTTCGAATCGCAATTTAATGTTCCACCACCGATCTTTAATTTATCCGAGGGAAAGGGAAAAAGTTCGAAAAAACCCTATTTTTTAGAGAACAAGGTTCGGGGGTTGGTTATACGAAGGGAAGGTATTAGCACCCTAAGTATCTATAGTACTCTATAGGAACCTCTTGTTTTTATTCTAACTTTGCGCTTAATTTTAATTGCTTATAAAAAATGTATAAGTGGGAAATTAAAGTAGTGATAAAAAAAATGCTTAAAGTGATGAAAAAGAAGAAAAATGTTTTTGTTGATTTTATTGATTGGAGAGACAAGTCTCATGCCTACGTACCCGAGGGATCAAACCACCGTAGTTCGGGGTAAAAAGCCGAGTAAATTTGTTTGTTTTGATTTTAAGATTTTGAAAATGGTTTTAAAGACCAAAAGCCAAAAGTGGCAAAATGTGAGCTTGATTGATGTTAATTTGTGAAGAAAGTCTAAATGGTTAAATTGATTTGAAGTTTGATTATGAAATAAGACGCGGACACTTGGTTTAAAATCCAAGGTTTATTGAGAAAATGTTTGAGTGATAAAAGACACTTGGTTTAAAATCCAAGGTTTTCGCATGATTAAAAAATGTATGATTGAAGAAAATGCACTTGGTTTAAAATCCAAGGTTTTAGCGATAAAAGAAGCCGTTGGTTTAAAGTCCAAGGTTTTAGCGAAAAAAGGAAGCCGTTGGTTTAAAGTCCAATGCACTTGGTTAAAAATCCAAGTTTGCGGTAAAAAAGACTCTTGGGTTAAAATCCAAGTGTCTTTTCACGATAAAAAGACGCCGTTGGTTTAAATTCCAAGGCACTTGGTTTAAAATCCAAGTTTGCGGTAAAAAGACTCTTGGGTTAAAATCCAAGGTTTTAGCGATAAAAGAAGTCATTGGTTTAAAGTCCAAGACACTTGGTTTAAAATCCAAGTTTGGTGATAAAAAAGACTCTTGGGTTAAAATCCAAGGTTTTCACGATAAAAAACGCCGTTGGTTTAAAGTCCAAGGCACTTGGTTTAAAATCCAAGTTTTGCGATAAAAAGACTCTTGGGTTAAAATCCAAGGTTTTCGCGATAAAAGGAAACATTTGGTTTAAAGTCCAAAGTTTTGAAAAGTGTCTGATGACAAAATATTTTGATGCTTGATGATGTTGAAAAGAAATTGTTTTTGACTTTTTTGAAAGAGGTTTTGACCTCATTTTTTGAGAATAAAGTGACTAACTATTTTTTGAAGAGGTGTTGACCTCATTTTTTTTTATACAAAAGAAACGGATAATGGCTAACGCGCGAAAAGAACGATGTTAACATTATACTAAATAAGCGCGAAGACGAACTGTAATGATATTTTGATCAAAACGGTGTCTTTTCCCTCGGAATTTAAAATTATGCATATGGACGGAATGCGATAAAAAATAAATATGCATGAGATGCAATTTTTCATTTATGAGTACATTGGCCTAATCACACTCTAAAATCTTTGCAAGAAAATAAATATGAAATGATGCAAGAGAGGGGGAATGCTATGCACTTTTATTTAGAGTTTACATTTGGCCTATTTACATCCTAAATTCGAGAACAAAAATAAGCGGCAATTAATAAGCGATAAATATTCAATATTGTGATAATAACGATATTACAAAAATAAAGGTAAAAAATGATAAATAAATGGATATAATGAAATAAATATGATATGCATGGATAAATAGCATAAATAAATAAATACGAAACTAAAAGATGAAAGTAAGCCTCGACATCATGCTTTACAAGGCTAAAAAAAAAAAGCTAAAATAGCTTATGCCAAAAACACTTATCTCATAAGCTTAAAAATAAAATTAATTAACAAAATAAGCAAAGACATTAGATAATATTAACAAATCTAAATATCAAATAAAATAGAAAAATAAATAAGCCTCAACATCATGCTCGATTGGCTGAAATAATAGTTAAAATAGCTTATGCCAAAAGCATTTATCTCATAAGCTAAAAAAAATAAAATAAAATTAAAACAGGGGGGTGTGAACATTAAAACGAAAATAAAAAGGGGTGTGAACAGCAGGAAAATAGTAAAACCTAGCCCAACAAGGGCCCAACTGTGTAAAAAAACAAACAAAAAACCAGGATCCAATCTGGCCGTCTGATCCATCAGACGGCCCTGATCTAATTTTTGAAAAGGAAAGATACGAGCCATTTGATTAAGATCAGTGGCTGCGAAGAGAGGGTGCACGGTGTGCTGCGATAGACACGCGCACACCGGATCGGGTTGGGGTATTAATACCCCCAAACCCTAAAAAATCACATTTTCCTTTCTCCTTCCTCTCTCTCATGCCGCCGCTCTCTCCTCTCTCCTCACCCGCCGCCGTGTAACTCTCTTCTTCCTCATCTCCCTGTTTTTTTTTCTCTCACAAACCACAAAACTCCATTGTTCAACCCTCAATCTTTCTTCTTTTCCCAATCTCTCTCGATCTAAAACTCTTATTTTCTAAAAAACGAAAAAAAAGGATTGAAAAAAAAAAGAACCTCTGTGATTTTGTTTTCGTTTTCTTCTTCTTCTTTCTTTGTGTTCTGTTTTTTTTTTGTTTTGATTTGTGATTCGTTTTTCGATTTTGGGTTCTTTTGATTTTCTGGTTTTGTTTTGATTTGATCTGGAAAGAAGGATTTCGGGTTTGATTTTTTTGGTATTGGGTGAAGAAGAGTTTTTTTCTGTTTTGCGGTTCAAACTTGTGATGATGATAATTTTTGTTTTCAATTTTTTGGTTCTGTGTTTTGACGAGATCTGCTCTGCGGCTAAAGAGTTTTTTTTTCGTCCTCTGCTCATTCTACCCCTGTTCACTATATACACAAATTGGGTTTCTAAGATGGGGAACAAAAATCTGAAATTGGACAAGAAAGTACACCCTTTCTGCAGAAAAATGTCCCTTTGCGTGTGGAGGGAGAAGTTGACTTTTGGACATTTTTGATTTTTAATTAATTAAAAAAAACAGAAAAAGAAAATAAAGAAAATAAATAAAAAACAAATAAATTAATAAAAACTGAATAATATAATAAAATAAAAATAATAAAAGTTAAAAAAACAAAATAATAATAATAATACTAATAATAATAATATAAATATAAATAATAAATGAACACAAAATGAGGTATTTTAAAATACCTCTCTGTCGAAATTTCGTCAGAAATGACGAAGAGGGCAAAAAGGTTTTAAACGCTGAACAAAATCGATCGGTCAAAAAATGGGGTATGACAATATACATTATTAAAAATATCTAAAAATTTCAAAAATATATATTTATTTCCCTTTTGTTTATTTGTTTTATTATATACATTATTAAAAATCCCAAAAATATATATTTCTTTGTTTTCTTTATAAAAAATACTAAAAATATCAACTTTGTTTCCTTTTTATACATGGTAAAAATATGTTGTGATTCTACCTTATTTTATATGTTCTTTATTTTTTACCCTTTTGTTTTTTACTTCATTTTCTTTTATTTGTTTATATATATTATTAAAAATATCTAAAAATGTATATTTCTTTGTTTTCTTTATCAAAAATACTAAAAATATCAACTTTGTTTTCTTATTATATATATATATATATATATATATATATATATATATATATAATTGATATGCACTGACGATGTAAAATAATTTTATACGTCAACCAATATCAACCATGTTTTCCGCCACATCACCCCACTTTACCCCACTTTCTTGACATGACATGGCAAAATGATGGTTATTTATTGGACGATGGTGTAAAACTATTTTACACCGTCGGTGCATATCAATTAAACTCTCTCTCTCTCTCTCTCTCTCTCTCTCTCTCTCTCTCTCTCTCTCTCTCTCTCTCTCTATATATATATATATATATATATATATATATATATATATATATATATATATTAGTTAAAAACATCCGATCCGAAAACCTTAAACCAATAAACATGTATACATTTGCGGTTAAAATTGTGCCCAAACTTAATATTATTTCTGGCTTTGCCACGTATGATCGTATAGTTAGACTTGTTTTCGACAATGGTAGACTTTGAACAATTTTTTTTTTTTGGGTTCGGATGGTAAAGTGAAGATAAAAATGTAAGAGCACCATTATCCTATGAACTCATATGAGTTCTTTAAGTGGACCCCGTTTAACTCTTAAAGGACGTTGCTGTGCAGTGAAACGATCGTACATGTTTGAATGGTAGAAAAATGTGAATACTGACATTCACTGACAAGAAACGCTTGTTGCTCAGTTTAAACATCACCGATAATCTTGCGCTAAGTTCGTAAATTTATAAAAATTGAATAAAAATTAAGAATTTGTGTGTGAGGAGGAGCTTAAACAAAATTTGGATATTGTATTGAACAAAATATGAAAAGCTAGAAATGAATTATTATTAACATCGACTTTGATGAATGAATGAAAGTGTCACCGCATTGTTGGAGGTATGTTTATAGTTAACTCAATTTATCGCTTCGGTTCTATTTGTTCTCCTATTTGTTTGAGTTTGGATAAGTTAAATTGATTGGGTAAATTATGGAAGAGTTTAGCTCCCTTAAAACTAATTATTTTTTTTGGCAACTCCTTCTTGGTCGCTTACCAATAAAAGAAAATGTTGCAATGAGGGGAATTTTTGGAGATGATTTCCAACCAAATTGTTTGTTGTATCCATTGGAGTTGGAGTCAGAGGGACACTTATTTGGGACTTGTTCGAATTTCTATCGCTGGCCCATAGAGACCCGTTTGTTTGTTTTGTTGGAAATGTTTTGTTTCTCAAATGGGGGAAGAAATAGTATCAAGGGTCTTTTAACAGTATGGCACACGATGGTGGGGCAAATATGAAAAGCTAGAAATGAATTATTATTCTCTTCTATTGTGACAAACATAGAAGTTATCTTTGATGGGATTAAAAGGGTGTCTTGGAAGTGGTTAGTGGGAAAGAAAAAAGGAGGAAAAAATCTGTAAAGAATAAATAAAAGGGAGGTGAAATAGAAATTATGTAAAGAAATAAAATAAACAGATTTTTATGACTTAGAGAAAAAGCTAACCTATTAATTTACTATAAAAGGGCAAGGGTTAGGCCAAAATTAGGATTGCCACAAACAACAAAGAGAGGGGGAAATCGTGAAAGGCTTAGGAGAGGAAGAGCAATCAAAATTCATAAACTTTAGGAAGAAGAAGCTATGCAATCATCCAAGTAAGGGCGTTTAACGATTTACATTAAGGACTGAATCATATTTCGTCTTGAGGTCAGGGACAATAAGAGAAATTACTCAGGGTACTGTTGCTTTAACGATTTACATTAAGAACTGAATCATAGTTAATTTTGGCACTGAAATTCTGGCGTAGCAATGGGGTACCGGATGTTCCTACCTTTGCAACTACAATGCTTGCAACGAAGTAAATAATATGCAGAATAATAAACAACTGGAAATTAAATGTACGCAGGAGTTTGTTAACCCAGTTCGGCGTATAACACGACCTACTCTGGGGGATACCAATCCAGGAGTGAATCCACTATGATAAAACTAGTTAGAAGTTTTCAGCAAACGACCCGTTTACACTTTGTCACTTAGTTTCTACCCGTGCTTCCTTCAACCTAGGACCACCTAGATTAGAGACACCTATCTCTCCTCCTCTTAACCACACAACCAGTGTGATTGATATAACCTTGAGAACAGTGAAGTCACACTTCAAAACAATAACCTATCTCCGTGCTTAAAAGCTTAGGAGTAGACTAAAACCCTTACAACACAAGAACACAGTCCTAAGCAAGTATCAAGGAGATACGAGATATGCTCACAATACAAATACGAGGCACAACTAAAACCCTAGACACAAATAATATATTTCTTCACAAGAGTTTCAGTAACCTTCAAACGTCTAAGTTCTTCAATATATATAGCTCGTGAAATATATAAGTAGTTCCTTGATTTTTGGTCTTCAGATTATTATAAGATCGCAACACATCCGATACCAGCTTGTGAGCAAAGCAAATCCAACAAAATCCTAAAATATAGGAATATATTTTAGGTTTGATACACTATCGGATAATTACAAGAAATAAGCGAGTTCCTAGTCTTGAGGAACAAACAACACGCTAACATATGATAAACGGATAGGCTCAAAGGAACGCGCGTGCAGATAGCCTTGTAACAAACTCTTCGTTAATTCGTACTTCCGAATGTTGTTCCAAATGTAGACACATCTAACACTACATCTGACTTAATGTTGTTTTTGTAAAATACTGCCAATTTCAAAAACCTAACAAACTCCCCCTTTGGCAAATTTTGACTAAAAACAGGATTAGGCAGATTTTCACAAGATGTGGATAGAACACATTAATAAGACTATACCACAAAAATTAACCATATAACAAACATCAGAGCTTGGCACAGCGGAATAAGTTCTTTCAAAACACAACGTCATCACATATGCTATAACTTCTTCAAAGTAGATTCACAAACTTGATCAGGCAAAAATGTTCTCATAGTAAAGCCTTCAACAACATATATATATCACATCAGAAGACAAACAGAAACATCAGTCAAATAGAGAAAAATAAATTCTCCATTCAGACTCTCTGGATGGTATCCAGGGTGAGGCAACATCACCAGCAACATCTCATATACTCCCCCTCAAATCATACATACTATATTTTTCTCCCCCTTACGGTATGCATATATAACTCGCACACACAAATGCAACTTCAACCAAACATAACTAACATTTCTACCACATGCATAACACACAGCAAAAGTCATCAAAAAATTATCATCAAAACTTACTCCCCCTTTTTAGTCATGAAATTTGGCAAAGACAAGCAGGAGAGAATCATCAGAGTAGTAGAGTGAGGATATTACAAACCAAAAGCACGCATAGGTGCATCAGAAATCCAGGGCATAGCCCATAAACCAAAAGAAAGAAGAAAAAAAACTTGGAGTAAAACATCAGCTAATAACACAGCAGTGGTATCACAATCAGAACCCAAGACTTTCGTCAGAGTCTTGTACAACAGCATCCATAATTGGGGCTTGTGAGACATGAGCAGTAGTGCTCTTTTCTTCAAGCATCAAGGCCTCAATAACCTTATCCACCTTCAGCTTTTTGTCACCCAGGACTTTACTGACGTCCTGCAAATCTGCAATCATTTGCCTTCTTGACATGGACACACCAGATGGGGCGGCAGATGGGACAACTATGTCCACCTCATGGGGTCCTTCGAGCAGCCTACAATCAAATGTCAAAGGGGCCTCTCTTTTACAGAGGACATCAGAGCTCCTAATGATATTTGGATGTTGAGAAAGCATGATACCACAGAGAACAGTAGGGAAAGCTATTGGTAGCCTAGTAGCAGTAGACTTTGCATGCAACAGTGTTTGCTCAAAAATATAGGAACCAAAGTTAAAAGGGGTTTTAGTGCCCACAGCATAGATGATCTTACCTAATCCAGTAGCCACAGAGTAGTTATGAGAAGTAGGAACCCAATTAGCAGAAGCAATTTTGTTCAAGAGTGCATACTTGACAGTGAGATTGGTTGTAGAAAGCTTTACCTTCCTTGGCCACTGTAAAACTCTATTCGCTGTGATAGTTCTACAGACCTCATTCTCAGTCACCTCCAGATCAGGAACCGCCTCATCACTTCTTTCCAGAAATTGGTTGATGATGGAAGGGGAAAAATCAATACATAAGCCACGAACATACACTTTTTGATATTCAACACTGAAGGGATCATCACAATCGAGTCCTATGTTGACCAAAAATTCCTTGACCAAAAGCTCATAACACTTACCAAGATCACAAACAGTCTTTTCCAACCCAGCAAAGCGAATTAGATCCATTAGTTCAACACAGTCCAGCATGTCTTTGTGTAGACTTCTTTCTAAGGCCAACCTCCTATTATACACATAGTTCCACTGAGATACATTTCTGATGTTGTGAAATGAAATGTTGTCAAGAGGGGCATCTAGATCAGAATCCTGAATTCTTCCTCTCCTTGCCTTCTTTCTAGATGTGCCAATAGATGGGGCAACATTCTCTTCCACCTCATAGTCAGATTCACTAGCACTAACCTCCTTTCTTTTCTGACTCAGCTTTTTCTTCTCAGCAGGACGAGAACCTTTTCTCCTGGTCCTTGGGGGATCAAGCAAAACAGGTTTGCGACCAGATCTGCCTAGTTCTTCCAGCAACACCATGAGCAGGGGTAGTGTGCACAACCTTCTCATTGGTGATAATCAAGTCTTCTTCAACATCAACATCTTGAATTTCTTCAACCCTAGCACTAGAGACATCTTTTTCAATAGGACTAGTGGGGTCTTTATTAACATCGTAACCATCAACTGTCCAGGATCCACCATCAACAGTGACAGTGGTGTTGTTTGGTAGCGCACCAGATGAACCTGCCAATGGTCCAACATCTTCAGTCACATTAGCCCTTGGTAGAGACTTTTCCAATTCTTTATCAGCAGTTGTCAAGATTACATTTTCTTGATTCACATCATCAGCTACAACACCTGGCTTCACACATTCATTCACAGGAGGTGTTTCTTCTTCCTTATCTGAATTAGGGTTTTCGGAAGCAGACGCAACAGTAGATTGGGGTTTCTTCAAAGTTTCTTCATTCAAATTAGAAATTACATTAACATCAACGGCAACCGGAGACTCACCAGACTTATCAAAGTTAGAGGGATCATCGGGATTAAATGGATTTGGTGTGAGGTACATATCAGTCATTGAAAATGAGCGATTTGTCTCATGCTTCTTCCCTGATTTCTTCTTCTTACTTTTCTTTTCTTTAATCAATCCAGACGAATGCGAAGACTTCTTCTTTTTGTGTTTCTTGGACTTCAATTGACTGGAAGAAGCAGAGGATTTGCTTCGTTTAGAAGATTTGACCTTTTTTACTGTACTCGCGTCATCATTTTGTTGTTGATGAATCGAATTAGAATCATTAGATGCAATTGTCTCTGGAGTCATGGAACGATCAGAATCACGTTCATTTGGAGAAATTTCAGTGTTTGCAGACATGATTGAAACAGGAAAGTGAAAATCTTGGAGAGAAGTTAGAAAATGTAACAATGCAGGAGCAATGTATCTGTATAATGGGGGAAGATACTGAGTTATAACAAAGCAGCAGAAGTGGAATGGTTTAGCGTGTGGAAGATGAATAGATAGTGGGGTATTTAATCTTTCCTTTTCTTGAACAACGTGCACAAAATATGAAGAGTTGAGCTTCTTTGCACGCGCACAAAACACTGATTGCTACAAATTTTCAAACAGACAAATTCCTAATTTGCCTCTAAGTTTTTCAAACTGATTAAGATCTAGCGCCTTCGTAAAAATATCAGCCAGTTGTTCACCTGTGGTAACATGTTCTAACATTACTATTTTATCTTCAACTAGTTCTCTGATAAAATGGTGTCTGATATCAATATGTTTGGTTCTGCTGTGCTGGATTGGATTCTTGGAGATATTAATAGCACTCATATTGTCACAAAATAATTTCATAGTTTCCTGGTGAATACCATATTCACTGAGCATTTGTTTCATCCAAACTAACTGAGAACAACTACTACCGGCTGCAATATACTCAGCTTCAGCTGTAGATAGTGAGACACAGTTTTGTTTCTTACTAAACCAGGATATTAAGTTATTTCCTAAGAAGAAACATCCTCCAGATGTACTTTTTCTGTCATCTGCACTCCCAGCCCAATCAGCATCACAATATCCAATTAACATTGCACTATCACCATGTGTATATAACATTCCATAATCACTAGTACCACTCACATATTTCAAAATTCTTTTAACTTGAGTGAGGTGACTTACCTTGGGTTCAGCCTGGTATCTTGCACATACTCCAACTGCAAATGTGATATCTGGTCTACTTGCAGTGAGATATAACAAGCTTCCAATCATGCTCCTATAGAGACTTTGATCAACTTTTACTCCCTTCTCATCTTTAGATAGTTTCAAATGCGTAGGAGCAGGAGTTCTCTTGTGACTTGCACTTTCCATACCAAACTTCTTCACAATGTTCTTGGCATACTTGCTTTGAGAGATGAAAATAGTGTCTTCCATCTGTTTTACTTGTAGTCCAAGAAAGAATGTTAGCTCACCAACCATACTCATTTCAAATTCAGATTGCATTTGTTGTATGAAATGTTGCACCATCCTGTCAGACATTCCACCAAATACAATATCATCTACATAAATCTGAGCTATCATCAGCTCTTTTTCTTCTGCCTTAACAAACTGGGTTTTATCATTACCTCCCTTCCTGTAACCTTGTTTTATTAGGTATTCTGTCAGTCTCTCATACCAAGCCCTAGGTGCTTGCTTGAGACCGTACAATGCCTTTTTTAACTTGTACACATGATCAGGGTGATTTGGATCAACAAACCATTTTGGCTGCTCAACATATACATCTTCATTCAAGTACCCATTTAGAAAGGTGTTTTTCACATCCATTTGGTAAAGCTTGAATTTTAAAATGCATGCCACACCAAGAAGTAGCCTTATAGATTCTAAGCGAGCTACCGGAGCAAATGTCTCTTCAAAGTCAACACCTTCTATCTGAGTATATCCCTGAGCCACCAGCCTGACTTTATTTCTTGTAACCACTCCTTGTGAATCAGATTTGTTTTTGTACACCCACTTGGTACCAATTATGTTAGTGTCTATAGGTCTTGGTACTAGATCCCATACTTCACATCTCTTGAATTGATTCAATTCTTCTTGCATTGCTTCAATCCAAAACTCATCAGTCAATGCTTCTTTAACATTCTTGGGCTCAATCTTAGACAAAAAGCATGCATTTGACACAACATCATGTGATCTTCTAGTAGTAATGCCTTGATCAGGATCACCAATTATCAGATCTGTGGGGTGATTCTTTTGAACTCTAACTGAAGGACCTTTGTTCACTGGAGCATTGTACAAATCAGTCTCTCTTCCAGACTTTTCAACTTTATCTATGTGAATTTCTTCTTCCAGACTATCAGATGGGGCAAGAGTAGAGTCAGCATGGGGATCAGCATCTGTTTCTTTGACAGAGAAGGTGTCTTCAACCACGACATTAATAGATTCCATTACCGTGCTAGTTCTTGAGTTAAATACTCTAAAAGCTCTACTGTTTGTAGAATATCCTAAAAAGATTCCTTCTTCACTTTTAGGATCCAATTTTCTTCTAGGTTCTCTATCTGCAAGAATGTAACATTTACTTCCAAAGATGTGAAAATATTTTACAGTAGGCTTCCTCCCTTTCCATAGTTCATATAGAGTATTTGACGTTCCAGTTCTCAATGTGGCTCTGTTGTGAATATAGCACGCAGTACTCATAGCTTCAGCCCAGAAATGGTAAGGTAGTTTCTTAGCATGCATCATTACTCTGGCACATTCCTGCAAAGTCCTGTTTTTCCTTTCCACAACACCATTCTATTGAGGTGTAATGGGGGATGAGAACTCATGCCCAATACCTTCTGAAGCACAGAAATCAGCAAAACTAGAGTTTTCGAACTCCCTTCCGTGATCACTTATGATTCTAATAATACCTTCATCTTTTTCTCTTTGTAGTTGTACACACAAGTCTTTGAACACAAAGAAAGTATCAGATTTTTCTCTAAGAAAGTTAATCCACGTATATCTTGAGTAATCATCCACTACAACAAAGGCATATTTCTTTCCTCCTAGACTTTCAACTTGCATAGGGCCCATCAAGTCCATGTGTAGTAGTTCAAGGACTCTGGATGTGGTTAAATGGGGCACAGTAGGGTGCGACATCTTAATTTGCTTTCCAACCTGACATTCTCCACATATCTTCCCTTCTTCTATCTTCAATTTGGGCATTCCTCTAACAGCTTCTTCAGTGATTATCTTCTTCATGCTCTTAAGATTGAGATGACCAAGTTTCCTGTGCCATACATTTACCTCATCTTCTTTAGTTATCAAACACGAGGATAAGTTAGTTTCATCTGGAGCTACCCACAAATAACAGTTACCCTTAGACCTTACTCCTTTCATTATCACTTCACCTTCTTCATTAGTTACTAGACATTCACCTTTGGTAAAGTTAACCTTCATTCCTTGATCACAGAGTTGACTTATGCTGATTAGATTGGCTGTTAATCCTTTCACGAGAAGAACATCATCAAGATCAGGTTGTCCAACATTTGCTAGTCTTCCAATACCTTTAATCTCACCTTTTGCACCATCACCGAACGTAACATAACTAGTGGAGTAAGATTTAAGATCCACCAGAAACTTTTCTATACCGGTCATATGCCTGGAGCAACCGCTGTCGAAGTACCAGTCTTCTCTAGAAGTAGCCCTAAGAGATGTGTGAGCAATTAGGCCAGCAACATTACCTTTAGGCTTCCACTCTTTTGCTTGATTAATCTCTTCTTTCTCAGGGACTTCCCTCTGACTTCTCTCTGGGAACCCATATAATCTATAGCAAAATGGTCTTATATGTCCTCTTCTTCCACAGTAATGACAAATCCAGGATTGTGGTCTCATATTTCTAAATCCCAGATGGGGTTGAAAATGGGGCTGCCTCTGCTTTAGCATTGGAAATTTTTTGTTTATCCCAGATGGCAAAAACTTCAGCTCAGGATCATACTCCTTGGGTTTATTCAAATCCTCATATTCATACCCAATACCTTTCACCCAGTTTCCTTCTTCCTGCGATTTAATTAGTTTTTCTAGAACGACAGTGCTATTGTTCATAGAAACTTCCTTTTTAAGCTTTTCAAGTGTGGAATTTAGTTGCGTTACCTCATTATTCAGTTCAGAAATCTGAGCCAGATGCTTGTTCTTTTCAGACTGTAGTTCCAAAATAAGCCTTTTTTGATTTTCTTGACTTCTACAAACCTCTTCACTTCTCTTGCACAGAGCTCTATAGGATTCAGCTAACTCTTCATAAGATACATCCCCATGATTGGATTCAGTGTCAGAACTGCACAGTCCTGTTAAGGCAGTGATATGCTTTGCAGTCTCACCAGATGTGTCATCATCTGAGTCTTCATCTTCTGACCATGTTGCAGTCATTCCCTTTTGTTGCTTCTTCAAGTAATTGGGGCATTCATACCTGATATGTCCATATCCACTACATTCATGACACTGTACTCCTCTCACTTGACTCACTTTTTCTTCAACTTTAGGTTTCTTTTGAAAACCAGAGTTCTTGTTGATGTCGAGTGAAATGGGGGACACATTCGGCTTTACATTCTGTTTACCTCTCCTGTCCATTCTTCTTAGTACTTTATTGAATTGTCTTCCTAGGAGAGTCATAGCTTCAGATAAGCTTTCATCAGTATCTGCCTCATCTTGTGCATCATCAATATCATCATTTGAGACAAAAGCTATGTTTTTGTTTTTGCTTCCAGATCGTTCATTAGCAGAAAGTTCATAGGTTTGTAGAGACCCAACCAGATCATCCAGCCTTATTTCAGATAAGTCCCTATATTCTTCTATACATGTGACCTTCATGTCAAATCTTTTGGGTAAAGACCTTAGCATTTTTCTCACCATCTTTTCTTCTGAAAGCTTTTCACCTAGAGAATCAAATGTGTTAGAAAAATCTAAAACAGTCATATAAAAGTCATGTACCGTCTCATCTTCTTTCATTTTGAGGTTCTCAAATTTCGTAGTCAGCATCTGAAGTTTGGAATTCTTGACTTTTGATGTCCCTTCCTGAGTAGTTCTCAAAATCTCCCAAGCTTCTTTAGCCTGAGTGCATCTCTTTATCAGTCTAAACATGTTCTTATCAACACCATTATATAAGGCGTTCAAAGCTTTGTGATTTCCAAGAGCAAGTTCATCTTCAGTCTTTGACCACTCTCCCTCAGGTTTCAAGGAAACAACATTATCTTTATCAATAACCTTAGGATGTTCCCAACCAGTAATCACAGACTTCCATGTCTTGCTGTCCACAGACCTCAAGAAAGCTTCCATGCATGATTTCCAGTAGTCATAATTAGTACCATCCAACAAAGGTGGCCTACTCACAGCTCCTTCTTCCTTTTCCATAGCAACCAGAATCGTTCCCTGAAGCTCACCCTAATAGCAGAACAGGGTGCCTGCTCTGATGCCAATTGAAATTCTGGCGTAGCAATGGGGTACTGGATGTTCCTACCTTTGCAACTACAATGCTTGCAACGAAGTAAATAATATGCAGAATAATAAACAACTGGAAATTAAATGTACGCAGGAGTTTGTTAACCCAGTTCGGCGTATAACACGACCTACTCTGGGGGATACCAATCCAGGAGTGAATCCACTATGATAAAACTAGTTAGAAGTTTCCAGCAAACGACCCGTTTACACTTCGTCACCTAGTTTCTACCCGTGCTTCCTTCAACCTAGGACCACCTAGATTAGAGACACTTATCTCTCCTCCTCTTAACCACACAACCAGTGTGATTGATCTAACCTTGAGAACAGTGAAGTCACACTTCAAAACAATAACCTATCTCCGTGCTTAAAAGCTTAGGAGTAGACTAAAACCCTTACAACACAAGAACACAGTCCTAAGCAAGTATCAAGGAGATACGAGATAGGCTCACAATACAAATACGAGGCACAGCTAAAACCCTAGACACAAATAATATATTTCTTCACAAGAGTTTCAGTAACCTTCAAACGTCTAAGTTCTTCAATATATATAGCTCGTGAAATATATAAGTAGTTCCTTGATTTTTGGTCTTCAGATTATTATAAGATCGCAACACATCCGATACCAGCTTGTGAGCAAAGCAAATCCAACAAAATCCTAAAATATAGGAATACATTTTAGGTTTGATACACTATTGGATAATTACAAGAAATAAGCGAGTTCCTAGTCTTGAGGAACAAACAACACGCTAACATATGATAAACGGATAGGCTCAAAGGAACGCGCGTGCAGATAGCCTTGTAACAAACTCTTCGTTAATTCGTACTTCCGAATGTTGTTCCAAATGTAGACACATCTAACACTACATCTGACTTAATGTTGTTTTTGTAAAATACTGCCAATTTCAAAAACCTAACAGGCACGTAGGTGGCAGAATTAACTAATTTCGGATTTTACGTTCCGAAATATAAAAAAATTGAAAAAAAAGCCATTTCGGCACCTACATTTCGAAATATAAAAAAAATTGGAAAAAAAATTCATTTCGGAACGTAAGTTCCGAAACTGACTAGGAGTAATTTGGTCAGAACGGGGCTTTAAAGCAACATAGGGTAGGGGGCCTAAAAAGAAATTTCATGCTCTAATCCTTCAATCACAGGTGGTTAAACGTTTAGTTTATCCACTGGAATAATAATAATAATAATAATAATAATAATAATAATAATAATAATAATAAGGAAAATGCTATTTAGTAAGAATTTTTTGATGCAAGAAAGAGAGGAATTTTATGTGGCAACTTTTGATTTGTCAAATTCTAATCACTCTCTCTCCCATGTATGGTTAGCCAATTTTTGATTGGTCAAATTTCCTAATTTTGTGGATTATTCTCTTTCTTGTGTAATTTTTTCTTACTAAATAACAATGCTCTAATAATAATAAAAAAAGTAACATAAATAAGATGTTAACTACCTCAAACATATTTTTCATCACATAATAACCATCTGCCTACAAATGAATAAAGACAATTTATTTACGGTAATAGGTATCAATTTAGCCTTTTATTACGACCATTCCGTAATCCGTACATTATATACTCTCATATCCCTAAAGAAATTCACCACAAATATAAATATGCTTAGTAAAACCTTCCAACAGACATTATATATTATTCCGTACATTATAGGTGTAGGGTTATGTAAATTCAAATTTTGGGTTTTATATTTTAGTAGTGTTGTGAGCCTAGATCACGGTAGAAGAAAAACCATATTCAACATTTTGATTAAACTTGGTTTGAGAATTTTAATTTATCCATAGAGCATCTACAATACATTGTCCAATATTTTAAGTTTTTAAGTTTTTTTTAGTGAGTCCCACATGCCACATCAATTATAAGCAACACAAATTTATTTTACTTTAATGCACTAGCATAATACTCATGCCGTCGTGGCGATGCCACAATATTTTTTATTGTAAGGCGAATATTGTATAGCGTTCCGTTATAAAATTGTTTATCATGGTAAAGATTATAGTCTGGTGTATGATAGTTATATAATAAGTTAAGATTAATTGTGACGATATGATCGAAAACTATTTTAAGGCATCGTTGATAAATATATATCTTATATTCTATTTTTGGTTGATAGACGAAATGACAAAGCCATTGGAAACTCACACACACAAAGTGGAGTGACCAGGGATCGAACCCCGGTCTTGGCATCTGATACTAGCAATTTCGGTATTTTTACCATTTGAGCTAGGATTTGTGACCTATATCTTATATTTTTTATTGTGCGTTTATTTGTATTATAAATATTCCTAAATATTAATTATTAATATATGAGTAGAACTTTAGGTCCCCGTAAAAATTATAAAATAATAGGGACACATATTAATATTAATATATGAGTAGAAATATTGGTCCCGGTGGAAGTTATAAAAAAACAGACACACATATTATAAAATAAGTAGAAACATAGGTCCGCGTAAAAATTATAAAAAAGTAGACATGTATTAATATATGAGTAGAAATATAGGGCAGCGTAAAAATTATATATAAAAAATATATAAGGTCCCCATGGAAATTATAAAATAAGAGGGACGCGTATTAATATATGAGTGGAAATATCGGTAAGTTATAAAAAAGCAGACACACGTATTATAATATAAGTAGAAATATAGGTCAGCATAAAAATTATAAAAAAGTAGACACATATATTAATATATGAGTAGAAATATAGGGCAACGTAGAAATTATATATAAAAAATATATAAGGTCCCCATAAAAATTATATATAAAAAAAGAGGCACTTGTATTAATATATGAGTAAAAATATTAGTCCCAGTAGAAATTATAAAATAATAGAGATGCGTAGAAATATAGGGAAAACATAGAAATTATATATATATATATATATATATATATATAAGTGTAATTGATTATTTTAATATTTTTTTAACTTATAATGTTGTAAATTGACAACTATGACCCTTAATTTAATTAAGTATCAACAAATGAAAAAGTGCAAGTAGGGGCAATTTTTTAAATTCCATAGTATGTTCTTTTATTAGATTGATTATATGATTGGTGCTTAAATGAATCTCTATGTGACATATTTTAATACACTCACTTTCTTTTTATAATATTTTATTTAGGATATGAACAAAATAGAGTAATATTTTATATCAGTTTATTGCTAAGAGGCTTTGTACTTTCATCCCTTTCATAAGAAATACACGTACAAGAGTCATATTACTCTCCAATGTTGTACTAAAATCAATGTTCCTCTCCTCTTCAATTTTAGCAAGAGAGCCAAAGTGGTACGAAATCACGACAAACTCTCAATCCAAAATGGTAAAATCTTTTAGCTTTTCCCTCACAAACAACTTTAATTCCCTTCTTTTTCTCTTTATTCAACAACTCTGTAGCTTTTTCGGGATTGCGCTCAAGCGCAAACCTCAACAGCATCTTTAAGTAAATCAGTAGTAGCAGTTTCATTCAAAAGCTCCACAAGAGCCTTCCGCAGCCTAACCGAACCAGGAATTTGATCGATTCTGTCCTTCAACACCTTAATCCTGTACGAATCATTGTTCTTCAACTTCAAAGCCTCCAACCACAAGTTAACAGAATTGGGAATCGACCTAACACCCTGAGCTATCAGGTCCTTCGCTTCATCAGGATCAACAAGCTTAGATGCCTCCAGCCACATGTCTGCCATCAATGGAAATTCAGTACACCCTCTCTCTCTATATCATTTTTCCAGCCCCCTGTATATTTTCAGCAAACTTCATCAATCTTGCAGTTATAATCCAACCAAGAGGATGTTTCGGCACAACTTCAACAACAAACTTCTAAAATTTGAATTCTCAATATCACCAATGATTTTTTACCTTCTCCAAAGCAGTGGTATACTCATTTGGATCCACATTAGTGGTTCTAAAAACAAAACTATATATTTGTCAAAAAAAAAAAACTATATAGATTAGTACCATTTGGTGAATCGATCACACAATCCAACGCTGACGCCATGTGTAAGAACGTCTATCTTCACCTTCAATTTTGGTTATAGAGTTTTGGGAACGATGAAGGTAAATGTTTAGGGTTGGATTGAGTTTTTGGGCCTAACTCATCCTTACAAAACCGGTTTGTATGGTGAGCATGCCTCTTTCTTATAAAGTATAAACACATACTCAGGCTATCTCGCAATCGATGCGAGTCTTTTTAATAGTAATAGTAAAATGTTTAAACAGTAACATGTTTAAATGTAACTACCGCAAACATATTTTTAATCACATAATAATCATGTGCCTACAAATGAATAAAGACAATTTATTTACGGTTATATGTATCAATTTAACCTTATATTACGACTATTCCGTACATTATATACTCTCATATCGGTAAAGAAATTCAACAAAAATATAACTATGTTTAGTAAAACCTTCTGACACACATTATATATCATTCCGTACATTATAGGTGTAGGGTACAAATAAGATCTTCCAACATTTTATGTAAATTTAAATTTTGGGTTTTATATTTTAGTAGTGTTGTGAGCTTAGATCACGGTAGAAGAAAAACCGTATTGAACATTTTGATTAAACTGGGTTTGCAAATTTTAATTTATCCATACTTAGAGCATCTCCAATACATTGTCTATTATTTTAGGTTTTTAAGATTTTTGAGTGAATCCAACATGACACATCATTTATAAGCAAACACCAATTTATTTTACTTCAATGCAATGCATTGGCCCTTAAATAAATCGCTATGTCATATTTTAATACATTCACTCTCTTTTTATAATATTTTATTTATGAAATGACAAAATAGAGTAATACTATTTTATATCAGTTTTTATTTTATTTTTTTGATATGAGAAGTAAACTTAGCATTTAAAAGGAGAATAACAAAGGGACTTTGTACTTTCATCCTTGCATAAGAAACACACGTACAGTCATTACTCTACTCATAAGAGACATGACATGCATTGAAGATGCTCTTAGACACGTAGTGTACTACTACTAACCACAATGGCAATCTTTAAATAAAAAGTATAATGACACCTGGTACATTCATACAATCAACTGTCACATACAAATAGTACATGTTCCATGTCATTTCATACAAAAATAACTGTACCCAAAAAATATATAAAATGATATATAATTCCAGTTGGTGTTAGTATGCACCTATGCTTCCGCGCATTTAACTTATTGGCTTCCTAAACATAGATATTAGATGATAGTTCCTTCTGCATAATCCAACTCTGAAAGTTTTAACTTTACAAATATGTTCCACTAACAATTCATAAATTTGACAATTTTCTGGACTTCGCTACGTTTTTCGCAGAATCATCACAAAATTCTCGCTTTTTCCGAGAATTGTTTCTTTTCTCTTCGGTATCATGGTTACCAACTGTGCCTCCAGAAATTTTCGGTTCACCTTCTAGGGCACGTTTCACAAAAAGCTTTAGCCTCCACAGTGTGTAGTCACTCTGTCAATTAATGATTAAAAAAATGATTACCTAGAAATATGTACTAAACAAATACTAACCTACTTGAATAGGAAATATAGTATGATAAACAATTTGACAATGGATGACACTGACGGTAACATTATTAACATTACAGACCTGGGCATTGAAGTCAAGCTCCACTTCATTCTCAGTATGTCGGAAGGTTGGGTTGGTCTCAGCAACTATCTCCAATGCCCTCATGAGGTTTTCAGCAGACAATTTGGCGATATCAGCCGCAAGTGATTTCTTCTCTCCAGCAGATAGTTTCCTACAGTATCATTAACAACAGTGAGCAAAGTGTACATTAAAATATGCATAATAAATACAATATTCATAACCATTACCCCAAAAGTAAAAGAATACCATCACAAAGCAGGTATTGCATTTAGAATACCATCACAAAGTGTGATCGTAAAACATTTCTAGATCAAATATTGGCATTTACACATTTCCTCGTGACTTTTGTTTTAAGCAGTACCACAGTAACACTTCCAAATTCCCCCTCTCATATCAGGAAATGTGCACAGTTCACATAACTTCAGCAGTTTATTGCAGCAATGTTTCTGTTGGTTTACATTTATTTTAGTTCCGTTTACTCATAGCAACTTAAAACGGAAGCAATGTTTATATTTATTTTAAGTCCTAGGATTTAATTCAAGTCGTGGTCTGTAGCCTGCATGAAGTGCATTTGAAGATCGCAACTAGATTAATTCATAATTCTTTAACAAAATAAGGTTCATCCAATCCTAGTGCTTTGGAGAGATTCAAATGGTGGTTTAAATGCACTTAATAAGGTTCATCCAATCCTCCTACATGTCTCCAAACATACTTATGTTCCTACTATTCGACTTTATTTTCTTTTATACACTTAAACCTTTTGTAAAACAAAGTAAATGACAAGAAGAAAATCAACTTTTTTCACCATTAGGCAGCAAGGTTTTTATTATGAGCACAAAATATACAGATGCAAATAACACGTTTCCACTACAATTTGACCTCAGTGACAAGGAAAAATGATTGTCTGTTTTTTTTGACAAACCTGCAATTCTTAATGGCCATCTCTCTGAGTTGCTTCAAACGTATTTCAACCTCGTTAAGCTGAAAAAACAGGTAATTGACAGCATCAACTATCTGATATGCTCCTAAATGACATTAGACAAATGATTTTTATTGAAAAGCACAATGCTAGCAAAGAATAAACAACCTCATTGCTTAAATCATTAGTCATCTTGGCATAGGTCATCTCCTGAGCACGTTGAATCTCTAGTTGGGCTTGTGCCTCTTCTTCTGTTTGTCTCTTTTCCTACCATAATTAAACAAAGAAAGGTAATGATATATCAGATGACAATATCACAGCTGTCACTACAAGTGCAGACACCGAAATTGTATAGATTGTTTTGGGGTATAAAAGAAGAACTTAGTTAAGATAAATAGAAGATGAATATATATAGAGATATGAAACAGCTACAACCACACAAGCCTTTTCCCATTAGGTGGGATCGACTACATAAAGATCAAACAATGTATAATGCTCCGTCACGAGGGTTGTGTTGTGTGGATGGGAATAAGAGATACAGATACTTCACATAGGCAGTCAACAACCCACATAACCTTCATCAAATCTTTATTGCATGGATGGGAATAAGAGATACAGATACTTCTTAAAAAAGTACAAACCTACGTTTCATGAATACGGGTACGTTAAAAATATACCTTGAAACATCTTTCATTAGTATAACATTTAACAAAATAATATACAAGAAAGTGTCTTTCATAATTTACTGCATCACAAATCAAAACAGAATAGGGAAATAAATATACAAAATCAAGAAAATCAAGATAGAAAGAAGATATTTAAATAATAGGAGTCGGAAAATGTTATTCATATAGTAAAAAACTGAGAAAGAACATACACTATAATAAGAGAAGTATCAACAACATAAACAAATAATTAGAAAACCTAGTTTTATAATTTTTTGTAGTAAGATAAAAAATACAAATACATATTTATTAGACCACGGGTATGTATTAAAAAAGTATCCAAATGAAGTACCCAAAAGATATAACAATATTTAAAATATAGATATAGATAAAATGTTAGTCGTTCAATAACATGCCTATGAATGCACAAATTACCTAAAATTGATATATACATCATCATGAAAATAATATCACATCATTTTGAAAAACAATTTACCTCTTCAGCAACTTTGGGCAACATAAGCAGCCATTTTTCTTCAAATTTTTCCATCAATGTCTTTGCCATAACATGGACATCATGTTTTTCATCGTTGTATCTCATGGCATTCTTAAATATCAACCTAACATCTGCGTATATCTCCCGGACATTCTTATATCCAGTGCCATCCTTAGCTTCCATTTTATTTTTTATCGTACTGAAGTCCATGGGCTTATCAATAAACTAGGGGTAGAAAATTAAACAAAATACTTTAGAGATACAATCAAAGAGAAACAGTATACAAATAACTCCGCTATAAAATAAAGATGGTTAACCAAATGCCACCATTTATAGAGAAAGATACCAACTCGACATTTAAACCTTTTAACAAATAAGTGTGTTTGAACATATTTAGTCATATGTAGAATAAAATGTTTAAAATTTCAATTGTGCATAAATGGCAACTATGGTCAACGCCAAATGAAAAGTTTCAAAATGAAGAAAAGGCATTACCTCATAATAGTCGTGAAGCCCGAGACCTTTTACATCTACAGGTTCCAGAAAGGGCCAAGCCCACTTGTGCTGAGTGATCTGAAAAACTTTAAATGCATTACTATTGATTTTTCGCAGGATACTTGATAAGGTCAAGAAAATATCACTTATTTTAGCAATGAGCATAAACTGATCTTAAGAATTTAAGGATGACTATTGGGAAAACCCCAAGTCCCACATAGATAGAGCCTGAAATGAGTGTTTATAAAGAGTGGCACCTCTAACCTTAAAAACCAATTTTGTAAGGATGAGGTAGGCCCAATATAAAAACCCAATATGGTATCAGAGTCTATCGATCGGGTTACCGACTAGATGAGTATAAAAATTAAACTGCATTTAAAAAAAAAGTATGATAAATCTATAAAAAGTAATTAAAAGATAAAGCTAAGAGATTAAATATTGATAACCATTAAAAGTGCTAGCATCCGTTTTTCTCAAAGAGAAATAATCCATGATTAAATAAAAACAAACTAAGGCTTATAGTAATATCCTTGCAATTCAAAATTGAGTATATTGTATCCACATATATGGGGTGTTATCAAATATCAGCCATGGTAGCGCCATGGAAGATATCAGTGGCAGGTTCTGGGCTCTCCACCATGGCCAATTTCGGCCGATATGGCAGGATTTTGGCTCTCCGCCATGGTCCACCATCGACAACACTGCATATATGTAGTCAATGACAGATAGTAGATTGGGGCGGCTGACTAGGAAAATGATTTACCAATACAGCAGATGGCAATATGGCAGCTATGTCATAGTTTGGGGAATTATGAGGGTCGGGCACTTATGAGGGCATGGACCCTGCCTCAAAATTTATGGGGGAGGAAAATGAGGGTTGGAGTTATTAGGAGCAATATGATACGATTGAGCTGTGATTAGTTGTGATTATTTTTTTCATTTTAGGTCTTGCACAATGACTATATATAGCTGTATCCTATCATTCTGAAATACAAGAATTACTCAAGCAGTTACTCCAAAAATATAACCATAGTCCCCCCCACCTCCCCCTTTTTTCTGCCATAAGTACATTCATATAAATCATTAAATAAAAACAAAGTTGCAGAGTATTTGCACTTGCCTGACGCAATATTGTGGAAAACTGGCGCATTAGCTCCTGCATCCTCTTTGTAGCAGTGTTTTCCATACCTGATGCTGATGCATCTTGCAGAGGTGTTTTTGTGCCAGCAAAATTTTTATCCCGGCCCTTCTCTTTTAAAACTGAACTGCCTTTAGAATTATTGCCTTGAACATTACCAGAGGATCCATAGTATTGTTGAACCTCAGCCACTTGCTTCTCAAGCTGTAAAAGATTTCACCGATATAAAATTTCAGATGTTTTATAAGATAGTCTATTGAATGCACAGATTTCACCAGAGGATCCAGATGTATTGAATGCACAGATTTCTTAGTATTATTGAATGCATGATATAAATACAAGCTTACTATTATATAAATTTTACATGTTCCTGCACCCTAATTGTGTGGCTATATTATGCACATGTAGCCTATCTTATTTATATCATGCATTCAATCATAGATGATCTAAGCAACAAGAATTATTGCACTCACACAACTATAGTAAACTAACATTTTAACATTTGAAAATGAATCTAGAACCAGCATCCAACAAGATTAATTGAGCCCTAAAAATCTTCACACACAAAAAATATTAAGAAGCTTAAGCCATAATTGCTTTTCCATCAAAAACATTTTATTGTCACCAAATAAACAACAATAATAGTAGTAGCCGTAATAGCACTAACAAACAGATGACAATTCCACACACGAGTCCAGGTTCGCTAAAAAAAAAGTGACGAACCCACTATAGCCAGCAAATCAAAGCAAATGAATGAAAATCAGCCACTATATATGTTGAAAATCACACATCAACTAGATATATGGTCTAGATACGGTTAACAATTCTCACCTAACAAGAGGGTAATTTTTTGCCCTAACCCTAAATTTTTCAAACAGTACAAATATTACAAATTTATTATGCAATACATAAATTCTAATTTGCTTACTATAGTGACCCAAAAATGACCCAAGCATAGATTTTTCAGATTTCAGGTTAAATAAAATACCCTAATTGATAAAAACAGCAAAATTCAGAAAATTAAGCAATAACACGTTAAATGAGCTAACTTGATTAGATTTGGGGCTACATTTGTGAGGCGAGATCATCATCAATCATACATATTACTACCAAGCATATAGCTTTTAGATTTTAGGTTAAATAGAATGCCCTAATTGATAAAAAAACAGCAAAAAACTCAGAAAATGAAGCAATAACAACATAAATGAGCTAAATTGAAAATTTGGGGCTAAATTTTTAAAACAAGATGATCATGAATTATACATATTCCAAAACCTAATCGATAAACAAAATACCTAAGCAAATGAAGTAAAAAAAATGAAATTATGAATGAGTAAAATTGAATTGATAAACGAAGCAATGATGAAAGGTGAGAGAGTTGAGTGACCTTGTTGACTTCGGTTTGAATTTGCTCAACAGTATGCTGAAAATTGTGCAAATGATATGGTTTGAGATCCATTGTAATGAAATGAAGTTCGAATGTTGTTCACCGCAGAAACCCCTTCTATACGTTACGCTTCAGCTGCTGCGCTCTGTTGTGTTGTGTTGTTCCTCACTCACTCTTATATATACTCTGGGCTTGTTGTGCTTCGGGTCATTTGTTTATTTGCCCACAAATTGTGATAATTTTTTAAACTCTGCTATTCAGTCCAATGACCGACTAATTTGAAATATCAGTATTAATTAATCTGAAAAACACAATTTTACAATTCATTTGTGGGATGTTTACTCTGTATGAATTGACCTACCACATGAAATGATGCCGAATTTTTTTTGAATATAAGACTTTGAAATGAGTAAACTCCTCCAAAGTCTCAAATTTTGACCACTAGGTCAATCCATATTATAAATAATGATAATAAAAAAATTATTATTATGACATGGCATCTTGGCTTTTAATTTTATTTTTATTTTTAATCTCTACCACTAAACTACACTATCTAATCCATTTGTCTTTATGATTTTACTTTTATTTTCTCTATCGTGTTGAATGATTGAGAGGATTCGAAATGCGTGTAGTCAAAACTGCATGCAGTCAAAACATGTTAGTAGTCCAACACTCGGGTTAGTATGTGATAAATGTGTGAATGTGTAAAGTGAATGAACCATAACCTTTTTTTTTATGAAAGGGTGCTTATAGCATTTCATTAATTAAAATGTGTTCAATACAATTTGGTACATCAACCAAAATCTGGTGACTAGCTGACAATGTGGCCGCCTTAGCTAGATTATGGACAACCTCATTTGCTTGTCTCCGTACAAACTCAACACTAGAGTTTCTATAATAATTGGAGAAAATAAATTTACAATGATTCATAATAGCTCCAAATTCAGAAAAGTCCTTAGTTGAAGAGTGAAAACTATCAACTACTCTCTTAGAGTCCAACTCGAAATCAACAGGACCTAATTGAAGCTCATATACCCAATCAAGTGCTGACAGCAGGCCTAGTGCTTCACCAATATGCACCTCGCTTTTTGGATTAAGTCATTCAGTCTTAGCTAAAATGAAAGCACCTTGTTCGTCTCTGATACAAATACCAATACCAACTATGTCAGAATTAGCCGAGAAGGAAGCATCTATATTGCATTTCACACGACCAGCCATCGGTTTACGCCACTTCCTCGCTAAAGGCTCCTGGGTTTTAGAATCTGGATTGGATGCAACAATACAGACTGCTTTCCATTCCTGCAACATATTAACAGCACGGGACAATACAAAATTTTGGGCATCAGTTACATTGTTCCAAATCTGATTATTTCGTTGCTTCCAAATGCTCCACAATATACATGCAAACACTGTTGAGTCATCCTTCGACAGCTGCTGCAGAATATGGAAAATAATATCTTGGGCATTGTTGTTATTATTAATAGCATTTGAGACAACCTGAAAAAATCCAGTCATACTCCACACATTTCGGCTACTCGGACACTTGAAAAAAATATGCTCACTATCCTCATTCTCTTCATTACACAAAGCACAAGTTTGCGTACATTCCACTCCTTTATCTCGAAGACGGACACGGGTCGGAAGACATCTTCGACAAATACGCCAAATCAGATTTTTAACTTTTGGCAGTACTTTAATATTCCACACCAAGTTCCAGTTGCCATTAACACGCAGATGAGAAGTATCAATAAGTTCTTGAACACAAATTCTATAAGCACTTTTAACCGAATAATCACCTTTGCTTTCACCACGCGTCTATCATCCGTAACAGAAGGATAAAGAGGATTAGCAAGGATTCTAGCTGCTGAAGGTTGATCAAACATACCGATATACGGCGAACAGTCCATTCCTTAGAGTCATTCTCCATAAGATCAGAAACCATCAAACCAGAACAAGTCAAATCAATGTTATTGATTGGTTCAAGAGGAAAAGCATCAACAAGCCAATTTTCATTCCAAAGTGGAATATTATTGCCATCACCAATTCTCCATCTGCATCCTGCTCTAAGTATAAATTTAGAGTTGCAAATACTTCTCCAAACAAAACTTGGATTATGCCCAAGACTAGAATAAAAAAATTCACAAGTTGGGAAATATTTAGCCTTGTACATTTTAGCAATAAGAGTATTAGGACTAGTTAGGATACGCCATCCTTGTTTACCTAGCATAGCAAGATTGAAGGCTGAAAGGTGTTTAAATCCCATGCCTCCATCATTCTTATGCATTGCTAACTTCTCCCAAGACATCCAATTAATACATCTGTTCTGAGCACCAGAGTGACCCCACCAGAAAGAGTTCATCATTTTCTCAATCTCATCACACAGTGAGGAAGGCAGGGTAAATATACTCATAAAATAAGTCGGTATGGATTGAAGAACCAAATTAATAAGTACTTCATGTTCCGCTTTCGACAAACATTTACTACTCCACGAGTTAATCTTCTTCTAGACTCTGTCCTTTATAAAATTAAAAGTTGATTATTTTGCTTCTACCAATCAAGGAAGGCAGACCTAAATATTTACTTGTACCAAGAACAGCTTGTACACCAAGGCAACCATAACATTATCCAGGATGGATCTGTTGGAACAAAATATGTGTTAATACACACCCTTAGGTTTTGATGATAACAAAGTATTAAATGGATAATTGATGGTACTAATGTTTAAATTAATAGTGCAGGAGAATCCAACGTTATATCGAGAGCACACTTAATTTAGACTCTGATGAAACCTATGGAAGTCTGAATCTTTACACTCTGAAGGAGTTCAGAAGCTACAACGTGGTCAGAAGCTAAACAAAGTTCAGAAGCTCAAAGAGGATCAGAATGTCTGCAAGAGTTCAGAAGCTCAGAGAAGTTCAGAAGCTCAAAGATGTTCAGAGGCTACAAGAGTTCAGAAGCTATCTGCTAGTCATAAGTCATTCAGAGGATGAAGACGTTCAGAAGCTGAATTACGAAGGACTATCAGAGGCCAACCATTCAAGATCAATCAGACTCCAAGTTATCAAAGGTTCATCAGAAGCAAAGGAATTCCCCAAATCATCAGAAGGGCTACATCAACTACACTTTCAAGCCTGATGATTTGTTCTAAGGTCAACTAATTACAACGGTCACAAAGGATGTGATCATTCTCTCTCTAGGAGCTAGTTGTACCTTATTACTGTACTTTGGACAAACAGTAAAGGTGAAGCTTCACTGCAAAGAAAGACGTGGCTTTACTCAATGGATCTTCAAAGACTACAGCTGTCCATTTTACAACGGGAATTTCTCCAACGTCTCAATGTCTTTCTCAACTCATATAAATATGCCAAAGAAAGAATTGATGACTAGCGATCTTCATTAGAAAACATCTCTCAGAAGAAAGTGAGAATCTGAATTGTAATCTCTCAAATGAAGTGAGCATAGAAACTAGCTTAAGCCTCTGAAGTTATTATGTTTGTAATAAGTTTAAGCTTACAAGTTAGTAGTAAGTCTTCTGCTTAGTGTAGAAGCAAGAAAGTCTTCTGCTTAGTGTAGAAGCAAGAAAGTCTTCTGCTTAGTGTAGAAGCACATAAGTCTCAATCTTAGTGATTAGAGCAAAGAAGTCTTCTGCTGAGTGTAGGAGCAAGGAAGTCTCTCTGTCTTGTGTGACTTAGAGCAGGAAGTCTTGAGCTTGTGTGCTTGAGCAAGGAAGTCTCTGATCTTGTGTGATAAGAGCAAGGAAGTCTCTCTGTCTTGTGTGACTTAGAGCAGGAAGTCTTAAGTCTTGTGTGACTTGAGCAAGGAAGTCTTGAGCTTGTGTGCTTGAGCATCTGATTGTAATCTTAGTGATTATAGTGAACTCTTTTGGAAACAAGGGGACTGGAGTACTCTCAATTTGTGAGGGGAACCAGTATAAATTGTCGTGTGTTCTTCTCTCTCTCACTCTCTCATTTACTCCTTCATCATTCACTTAGCCGTTAGTTAAATTGTGTGAATAATTCTGCTGTGCTTAAAGACTCTGATAGATTTAAATATCTTGAAAAGTTTTTAAATATCCAAAACACAATTCAACCCCCCCTTCTTGTGTTTTCTCCACGCACCTTCAGGATCTACCTGGAACAAAGGCGGATTGGCTAGCCGAAATGCATTTATCAAGAATGGTTTTCAGTCTATTAGCTAAGACTTTGGCCACTAACTTGTAAACAACATTACATAGAGAAATAGGACGCCGATCTTTCATAGAGACTTGAGTTTCGCCTTTGGGAATAAGAGAAATGTTGGTCATGTTTAAGCCAGCTGGAAAAGTCCCTGTAGTTAGCCAATCACAACACTGCTGAAAAATTTCTTGTCCGCACATAGGCCAAAAATGCTGGAAAAAGCCTGGACTAAAGCCATCTAGCCCCGGGCACTTGTCTGATTTCATAGAAAAAATAGCCTCTCTAAACTCATCTATCACAAAAGGTGATCTTAACATAGCATTATCATCCATAGAAATAGAACAGTCAATCAAATCAATAACAGGTTCAGTCACACTATTCTGCCTTTGGAAAATATCAACAAAATAATCTCGTGGAGCTTCGCATAATTCAATATTATTAGTAATCAAATTGTCAGAAGTATCCAATAAAGAAGTGATTTTATTGACCTTTCTCCTAGCAGTTGCTAAAGCATGATAAAATTTTGTATTTAAATCACCATCACGTAACCAATGAGTTTTGGCACGTTGCCGCCAAAAGGTATCCTCCTGCACCAAAAGAAAAGACATACGCTTCTGAAGAGCATTAAACAGATTGATGTTATTTGAGTCAACCTGAGATCTAACTCGATCGAGTTTCTTCCTACAGTTATCCACTTCACTTCTGATATTATGAAAGTGTGTTTTGCTCCAAAGAGAGAGGTCGGATGCACAACTATTCAGGTTCTGCGTGATGACTTGTACCCCATAAGAGCTCCAATGTTGTTGAACAAAATTACTACACTCAGGGTCAACGAGCCAAGCATTTTCAAATTTAAATATAGAATGACTGCGTCTGCATCTTGAATCAGGTTCACGGACTAACATAATAGGGTAATGATCAGATGCAGGTGCCGACAAATTTTCCAGAATGGCATTAGGAAAAAGAAGATGCCAATTTTCAGTCGCAAGAGCGCGGTCAAGCCTTTCCTCTACTGCTCTGGCTGTTCCCAAACTCTTAAACCAAGTAAAAGGATGTCCCTCCATATGAATATCAGATAAAACAGAATCTAATACCGATGAACGAAAACCATTAATTAACCATAAAGCTCTATTCCACTACAACATTTGTTGTTTCTGGCAACATATTTTTATGCAACCAGTGTAAATTGTTGCCATAAAGTAAGATAGGCAACACTTAATGTCTGTTACCTGAAAAGCTTTCGCAACATGGAATAATTGTTGCCTAAAAGGTAATAGGGAACAATTTTAACATGTAACAGCTAGGTTCATTAGGTAATAATTGATAACTGTCCCCTAAGACGCATTAGGGGTCATTTTTGAAAGGTTACAATATCTCTTACAAAAGGCAACATTTATCAAATGTTCCTCTTAGAATTCAACATTCAATTTTTTTGGCGGACATTACTAAAATGTTTGGCGGTATTATTTTGTTTGACAAATTTTGGGCGCTAGTGTTCCCTCCAAAGAAGTCTAAAAGTTTTTTTTTTTTTTACAATCCAAAAAGTTTAAGAGTTTTAATAATAAAAATAATAATTAGTTTTAGGCTTAATTATGTTTTTTGTCCTTTATCTTTATTTTAGGTTTTAAATTAATCCCTCATCTTTTAAAAATTTCAAGCTTATCATATATCTCTATTAGTATTAGGTTTCAAGTTGGTCCTTTCCATCAATTTTGTTTTACTATTACTGTTAAATTTGGACACGCATCATCTGTCAAAGTGTGCTACGTGTCCAAATTTAACTATAATACTTAAAAAATTGACGGAAGAGACCAAATTTAAACTTAAAATAAAGACAAGGGACCAAGTTAAAACTTTGAAAAGATAAAGGATCAAGTTAAAACCTAAAATAATGATAAGGGACTAAAAATCTAATTAAACCTTAATTTTATTTATTTTGGACACTTGTAACTTGTAAGGTATAGATGTACACATTAAATAATTCTTAAAAAATTTAAGTGAGTAAATATGATTGTACCATGTATGAGCTTTGCCGTTTCTTCACAAAAGTAAAACAAAATATTTATAATTTTGGAAAAAAGAACACTCTAGTCCTTATAACTTCTTTCTTAGTCCTTATTACTTCTTTCTTAAAACAAAAGTCCTAAATATATTGAAAGTTCTAAAAATACTATTGTGATGAGATGAACCATCTCCACTCATTGTGACGGTGGCTATTGGAGAAATCTACACTAAAATGGAAGGTCACCTCATATTTCACAATCTTCTTCTCTCGTGTCTACTCCGTTTTGTGTTGAACTTCGATCTGAACTTCTAGATCTGCAACAACATTGATCATTTGGCTCAATTTGTAAGTGAAATTAACACCCATTGTTATGTTTTCTTTATTATTTGGTTCAAGTTTGTATTTTTCCATATTTTTATTTATTAATTTTTTTCATGGAATCTGTGGTAGACGGTCTGGCGACAAAACTTGCGACTCTTTCTATCTTCAAGGGTTAGTTCTTTGCCCTCTACCCACTTCCTCTTATTTGTCTTATATTTTTATTTTGATATTATTTTGCTACAGCTTCTCTATACAAAATAAAAATGAAGTTATAATTCTTTTTTATAACCAATGAAGTGGAAAAGGATAGGTAAATCAGAGAAATTATATACCCTCATTTATTTTGACTATTAGGAAAAAAATGAGATGATTTATGTTGAATGACTTAAGTTGCTTATCAGTTATGGTTTCATGTGGTGTTTGTTCTGCTCTTGTTGTGTCTTCTTTTGGCTAAGATAAGGCTTTTGTTGTTGTGTGTCGATTTGGTGTTGTACAAGTTCTAGTTTGTGTTGATATATTATACTAATACAACCTTATGTTTATTTTAATTGTGAAGTAGATTTAGTTAGGAAAAATGTACCAGATGATATATTTGAAAAGCCTTTGTCGGAACTTTACACCCAACATGAAGAAAATGAGAGTGATGATGAGACAGATTTTGATAGTGAAGACGATACCATTGATGAATCTAGTTTTGATTAGTACATGAGATTTCATGGGGTGTCATATGTAAACAGTATTTTTATAATATCATATTCAGGTAGTTTCATATGTAAATATTTTTGGTTTTTTTCCCATTGCTAGTGAACATGGACAAAGTCAGGAATGCCAGATAGGAATATACAACGTTTCTGGAAATATACTAATGTATGTGTGTGTGTGTGTGAATTTGAATGCTAAATTTATTAAGTTAAAAATGTCTTTGAAATTTTGATCTTGTTTTATCTTGTAATGTTGTAGCAAAAGTTTATCTTGCCAAATGAAGCACAAGATTGGGTTGAGAAAACTGTTAGAGATGCATGGAGAAGATATAAGCAAAAAATTAAGAAGAAGAATTTTTTGAAGTATTCCAACATGACTGAGAGACTTAAACATCGTCCTCCAAAGGTGCCAGAAGTTCATTTTAAGAAGCTTTGTGAATATTGGAGTTGGAAACCTGTACAGGTATGATTTATAATTGTTTTTTATGTACGTATATATGTATGATATATAGATAAATAATGTATTGTAATATTTCTGTTTAACTATAAATGCAGTTAATCAGTGAAAGGAACACTAGAAATAGAGCTCAACAAAAATGGAGGCATCGAATGGGTCCCAAACACTTTGCTTTACTTCGTGAAAAAATGGTAATATTGTTGTGTTTTGCATTACTCTGTGTTAATATTTACTTGAACTGCTTGGATTGTGCTTTGGAAGATAGAGCTCAAATTGAATTGCCTGATCTGATTACCTGACTTAAAGTGATTGATTAAAATGCTAGAATTGATATTTTTCCTCTGTTTTGCATCAGTATTGGTTTGCTGCTATATGAATATCGCCGTTGTTGCACCGCTGTTATCTGTTTTTTCTTCCTTTCCTGGTATTTTTGTGTTGGTGTTGAGTGAGTTTTCCCCCACACCTTTGATGTTTGTGTTTCCTTTTTATTAGATTGTTCTTATATCAGTATTCATTTGATTTATTATGGTTTGGTATGGATTGAGAACTTTATTATGGTCTAGTAAGCAATTGAATTATTTTAATTTGTGCAGCGTGCAAAGGAAGGAAAAGAGCCCACACAAGCAGCGGTTTTTGTTGAAACTCGGAAAGGAAGTAAAGGAAAGAAATTGGATGTAGAAACTGAGAAAGCAATTGTACGTTAAAATTTATCTTTAAATTACTTATTTGCAGTAAATGTTGCTTATATTAGTAGATAATATACATTTTTATTTTTGCTAGGCCAAACTTGAAGAAATGGTTGAAGCTGAGGAAAATGATACAGAAGCATTTGAAGCTGTTTTTGGGAAGGAGCATCCTGGCTCGGTACGCTGTTACGGGAGAAATCTAACTAAAACTTCTTTAAAACAGAAGGCAGAAGTAAATGCTTTGAAAAAAGCTCACAATGAAGAGGTATCTACATTAAGGCATGATTTTCAAGATAAGATTGATAGATTGCAAAATGCTTTTAAGACCTTAATGCAACATTGTAATCCCCAAATCAATATGGAGTCAATAGAAGATTTATTAGGATTATCTCATGGGGACGCAAATAGTACCCCAAATGTTGGACAACCACAAATGAATTCCTCTGCATCAACCCATGTTCCAAATCATGAAAAGGTGATATATAGAGCCTAAGGGTTTGTTATTATTTCTAGATAATGTTGTTTACAAAATAATTTGTCTAATATAGATATATATGTTTTTATTTTATGCAGGATGGTATCAATGAAGATGATCCAATTGATGGTGATGACGATGAGTTCCAAGAAGATGCATTTTCATATTAATTTTCTCCATTGCCAACTGATCAATGTGGATGGTTTTTTTGCTAGGCACTACTCGAAGTGTTTAAATGTTATTATCTATGTGACATTTTGTTTACTATATGTGCCAAAGTATTAAACTACATCAAACTACATTAGATATTTTGTCTACTATTTTGTATTGACTTGGTGTTTGAACTATATTTTGTTAACACATTATGTTTATCTATTAAAATTTTGATGATGCACCATTATATATCTTAGTTAAATTATATGGATAATCAAAGAGTTGATTTGAAATTGCAGTGGATTGTATGTGTATGCAATTAATTAATTAATGGATATTCAACACAAAAAAAATGCCTAAAAACGCAACATTTTTCAGGTGTCATTTATTCAAGTTTAGGTCATGCCTACAACAACTGCTACTATCAAAAAATGTTGCCTATGCAAATAGGGAAACAATTGATAATTGTTCCCTTTGCTTAATATTTAAGCGACAGTCACCAACTGTAATAAAGATGGCAACACGTAATGATGGTTGCCTAAAGTTTGCTAAAAAATTGTCCCCTATTCTCGATAGCTTAGGCGACAGGTTTTGAAAGTGTGGCTAAAAAGCGCGAAAACTGTAACCTAAAACAATAGGTAACGCTCGCTTACGAAACCGTTGGAAACTGTTCCCTATACCTTTTGGTTACAGTTTTCATGGTTTAGGCTACACTTTTGAACTGTTGTTGAAAAGCAAATATGTTGTAGTGTTCCTACCTTTCTTCTCATTAGGTGACAAAATATCATTAAAATCACCAGCTATACACCAAGGAAGATTAGACGATTGAGACAATTGTTTAAGAAAATTCCAAGCGGCTCTCCTTCGCCCACTACCCAAAAATCCATAATAACAAGTTAATCTCCAATTACCAATACTAGCATCCACAACTTCAACATCAATATGATTTTGAGAGTAATTAGAAATAGAACAATTAAAAGACGCATTCCAGAACAAAGCTAAACCACCTCCTCTACCTTCTCGATTAACAGTAAAACAATAATCAAAACCCAAGACATAACGCAACTCCTCTGTTTTATTAGAATTAGATAATGTTTCACTTAGGAACAATACATCCGGTTTATAGACACGGACGAGGTATTTTAAATTAGGAACTGCAAGAGGACCACCTAAACCCCTACAGTTCCAGCTAATGATATTCATTTTGGCTGGCGGTTCTGAAGACCAGAACTCGCCATTACAATTTTGTCAACAAATAAAGGATTAGTCTGCATCAGAATAGCACGAACAACAGCGTTAAAACCTTCATTATGTTCATCAACCTTCATTTCTTCCGCATCAGCCCTGACAATTTGATCCACTTCAACATCTTTATCAGCACCTCCTCATACGCTTTTTAGGAACGGTCGCAGCATTACCTTCTATCACATTAGCAGCAGTAGCAAATTGAGTAATTTTCACACCAGGAACAGGGGTATTTGACACACTAGCAACACTTGTTCCCAACATATTGAGAGCAGAACCAGCAGTTGAAGTACTCAAAACCAACGCAAAATTATTAACTGTGATAACAGGATCAATTTGCAGAGCTTTTGGTATGGTGTTCCATCGTTCAAGAAGGAATGACTTGACGCGAAAATATTCGCACTTATATAAAAAGAGCGGTTGTAACCACCTTTGTGATAACCAACAAGGAATATGGAGGATCGTTGAGATCAATCAATCAAACGGTAAAGGTTGAACTAGAAGGAATGAATTCGTTGTGGCAAGAGAACAAATCCTCTAGTGTGCGACACAAGTGATATTGGGTTTAATTGTCGAAGTAGCATGTCATGAGACTGAATCTATGATAATTGAGTCGTTTGATGGGTACTAGTATTTTTTTCAAACAGTTTATATAAAAATGGATAGTATTAGGGGCAGATCTTTAGCCCAGCAAGCTAGGATAACTGTCTAGGGTCCGGTAATTTTTTTGTTATTTTAGGAGTTAATTTTCGACAAAACTATTTTTTTTTTAAAATTGAATATTTTTTTTTATAAATATGAATATTATCTATTGTAAAAAAAAATATAATAAAACAATAAATTTAAAATTAATTAATATGTTGATATTAAAAAAAGTGTGAAAGAGAGTTAAAGATTAAAGGAAAGACACAAAATTACAAATTAAGATGATGATGATGATGATAGGATAGAAAAAGAAGCTCAGAAGGATGTTAGCAATGGCATTGTCACTAACACTTCCTTCAATTTCATCTTCACATTCACAATCTCTTCCAATCTTTCGCTATAATCATCATTCTCACTCTGTCTTTAGCAACGGAACACACTTCACCACCAAGCTCACCACCACCACTCATCGACGAATACTTTCCTTTGTTCCCTCTGTTGGGAATGAAGAAGATTCAGAACTTCGTGTCTCATCTACACAGCAACTTGATGGTGATGATGATGATGACATTGATGAAGAACCAACACCTCAAGACCTTGAAAATGTTGCCCAAATCAAAAGGGTATCTTCACTTTTTCTTGAAATATTGTTTCTTTATTTTATTTCATCTCCTAATGCATTTTTATGCCCTCTTTCAGGTTTTGGAGCTTCTTAAGAAAAACCGGGACATGCTTTTTGGGGAGGTATACCCTTTTCACTTAATTTTTTTTTCTTTTTCTAATTAATGTTGTCCCTTGAGGGAGAGGGAGAGGGAGAGAGAGAGAGAGAGAGAGATTTTTGTAGAATTGGAAGTTCTCATCAAGTAGTTAAAGTCTAGAGAATTTTATACAATTTCAAAACTATTTTATGCTACTTCGTTATATCACTTTACTTTATTTTAACATCTATTATGTTAGTAAATATTTCCTGTTACTTACAACCTACGAAGCACAAACACGGACACTCCGACACCCATAAGATTTTGAGAAAATGGCATAATTCAATGTAATCACATGTGTCGGTGTCGGGCACTAGAACACGCATTCCATTAGAAGTGTAACAACAACAACCGAGCCTTAGGTCAACTACATGGACCGGGCGATGCTATAATGTTCTATCGTGAACCATGTCTATAGCTAAACTGTTAATCTCTAAATCTTTGTTAATAGCATTGTCTATGGTTTTTCTTGGCCTTTTTCTGCCTCTAGCTGTTGGGTTTCGTTTGATCTTTTCTCCTTACTATAGAATCTATAGGTCTTCTCCTCAATGTCCAAATCACCTAAGTTGAGATTTAACCATATTTTCTACAAGAGATGCTACCCGAACTCTCTCTCTACTGCTAGCAGTCCTAATCCTATCATGTATAATATGTCCTCTCATCCAGCGCAGTTGCTACATTTTGTTTATTCTTGTGCTTCGTTGAGTTGTACCTGAAATTTCCCTTTAGCTTGAGTGGTACCTTTTTATCACATAAAACACTCAAGATCCCCTCCATCCCCTCCACTTCAGCTACCCCGCTTGAATCTGATGGGTTACATCTCCCGGCAACTCTGTTGTTTTGAACATTTGACTTGAGATATTTAAACTGTGTGACTTGTAGGGTACTTTTCCTTTTGCAAAACTTACTTTCCATATATCTTACCTTCTACTCAAATGGAGGCCATGTGCTTCTAAAAGCTTGTCTCTGACCTTTCATTTATTTCCTCTAACGACGCACCATCCAATATTATATCCTCAACAAAAAACATGCATAGCATTGTTGGTTCTTGAATATGTTCTGTAAATACATCCAATACTAAGATAAAAAGATAGTGGATTAAAATTGACCCTTGAATCAGATCCTATTGTTATTACTGCTAGTTACATACATACAAAAATGTTATATGTCTAGAACTTTGTACATATAATTTTTAAGATAATATATAATATAATTCAAAGGTTGGATTGATTAAATTCACATTTTACAAAATGTTATTGAAGGTGTAATTGCGCTAATTATATATTTCCATCAAGATTTAAATATAAGCCTCGGTGTTTACTTTGTTTATCTTTTCTTGCTCACTATGTCGGTCGGTGTATCTCTCAATCATGTTGTCTCTGCGTCTTTGCCCGTGATGATCTAATGATTCTTTCTTTATCCTATTTCCAGGTCAAACTAACAATAATGATTGAGGATCCCAGAGATGTTGAAAGAAAAAGATTACTTGGTATTGAAGATGACGGCCCAACAAGAGATGATCTAGTTGCCGCTTTGGAAGAAGTAAGGTTTTTATTCCATTGCCGTGATTTATCTAAATTGTGCTTTAATTTGTAGAAGCAGACACTTCGACTTACACCAGAAGAATAAGTGTTCATTCAAGTCTTGTTTGGGATGAACATTGAGTCATTTTCTAGCATTAGTGTATATTAGTACACAGTAGTTGTGTGGTGCTTAGCTGGCAGCTGGTAGTTAGTTATCAATCTAGAGTATTCTGTTATCAGTTGTTAAGTTTGTTACAACTGCTAAAAGTGTGATGATGCAATAAGTCTGTGATAACCCTCAGAATCTTTCTCTATAAAGGTCGATTGTACAATCTTTTAAATAATACAACGATTCAGAATCTGATTTGGCTCAATATTCTACACTCGTGTTCTATTCTCTCAGTCTCAGGTTTTTAATATTCCTAAACTAATTGTTTGTTAAGAAGACTTAAACGATTTCCAATACATTAAAGGCTATGATCGAGTTTGAGGAGAAATGTTGAGAGAGTAAGTGTATTAAGCATCTGATTAATGTGTGGTGAGTATTTATCTATTTTGTACTCTTAACATATTTTTCTAAATTGTACGGCTGAAATTTGTTGAATATATAAATATAGAGACCTGCATCATACATTAGTTCCGCTAACTCTCAACTCCACTTGATATGCATCATACATTAGTTCCGCTATCATCTATACAATAGTACTGTTCTGCTAGTTTTATTAACTTATGTTGATCTCTTTGAGTAATCAGCAATTTGTCTTGTGTATTTGTGTTATGTGGCATATGCTTTTAAACTCAATATAAGGTCAAATACTGATTTCCGGAAGTAAAAAAAAAATGACTTTGCATTTACTAGGTGAATGAAGGGAAAATTCCAAAGGATAGAGTTACTCTCCAGCTACTCGCTGAGGAAATGGCTGCGTGGCCTAACTTAGAGGTATGATTGGATTTGGACTTTTTAATCTATGATTCAATGTGCATGATATCTTGAACATGTGTGCGAGGTATTTGATTGCATTGTGTTTATACAGGTTTGATCGTGTGCAAATATTTACCAAACATCTAAATCTTTGCGCAAAGATTTACTATTGAATTTGATCATGTGATTTTTAAAATTGAGTTAACATTTTCAAATTTGATTTACCACTGCAACTTACCGCTTCTCTTTTATATGCTTGACAAATTTTATCGTCATGGTGAAAATACAACGGAAGTTCTTTTACAGTATATAATTTAATTTTGCCACTTTGTCCAGAACTAATTGCTTATTACCTTTCATTCATTTCCACTAATATCATATATATGCATTTCCTAATTATCAATGTAATTTTTTTCAAAATGAAAAGCTCAAAATCAGTTGCAGCTATTTTTTTTCCCAAATGGATAGGTTGAACTTGAACCAAAAAAGAAAAAGCCCAAAAAGTCTCTATATGCAAAAACCACTGACACTGGAATCGATCCAACTGTGGCTGCAAAGAGACTGAACATTGACTGGGATACTGCTGCTGAAATTGAAGATGTGGATACCGACGATGAAACAGATGTGCCTCCAGTATTGGTCAGTTCCTTACCTGCCTTGTAAATTATTTTTGTGATTTAGTTTTGTTTGTTAGCCACCATGACTATTGTTATGTAGACGTGGCCATAAACTCATATAGAATCTGTTGATTATGTTTTAGTGCGTACCTGTACATTTTTTAATATAAACACGAGCTATTGTTTGTGTTAGAGTTAAATTATTTAAAAGACTTGTATAAGAACTTAGATTTAAAACATTATAATGATTAGAGTATCAGGCTATTAGCTTTCACTCATTATAAATTTTCTGGCTTCTGATTAGCTCCTCTTATTAACAATGTACTGTACATAGTATAAATATCTAGCTGTGTCAATCCTCCAAAAATTCGGTGCAGTTTTAGTGGTTTAATGATCCTTCACGCCATTGTGCTTCACAAGTGATTTTAATGCCTTTTTCCTGTCCTAATGAACTCTCGGTGCAGTCATTAAATGTGTCTTTTTATGTTACACTTAGTCTCGGAAGGATTACAATGTCACTTTCCTACTCTATGCTGTTATGTAGCCCCAGATGATGTCACCTTTTTCAAGTTTGTTCCCTTCTTTGGGTCCACTTCTGCGTATGTCAATGTTGGCATGCCTCTTTCCTTTCCTTCTACCTCTATTGACCGGAAGGCGCAGGCGTATTGGGCCTAGGCATGGGGAGTATGAAAAGTCCTCCTTATTTGCAGCTGTTCCTCACCTTAGAAATCGGTTTTAAAGGGTCTGGTTCCGCATCCTAAGTCCAAATATTTTGAGATTGTTTGTATCAATTTCGATGATTTCAATGGTTCAATCTCAGATGTATAAATTGGTTCCTAACTGATTCTACAATACCTACATGATATCCTATACCATAAATTCTCCGTGTTATTCACATAGACACTAGTCTCTCTAAAATATCTGCACTAGAATGAGTCTTTTCCGTTGAGATAACATTGGGGTATACTTTTCCCACCGGATTCTATAAACAACCCGCGTCTTCGTTTTCTTTGACCCTTCTATGGCTAAAACCATCTCCACATGCCTCATTTGAAAGGTTCAATTTTATCTTTCAACTATTCACCATAACAGAATGAAGATATAAACATCTATAGTTTGACTATGATACACATTAGCTAGTAGTCTATTTTCCGAGTTCTTTTAAAGTTATTCGAACAAAATAAGGCTATCTTATTAGTATTCTTTAGATAAATTTTCTTTTTCTTAACATTTAGTTTTTTCGGATCGCCCTTTAAGCTTTCGATTAAGCAAGTTGTTTGTCTTGCAGGGATATGGAGCACTATACTTGGTTTCAGCTTTTCCTGTTATTATAGGTGTTTCAGTAGTTTTGATTTTGTTTTACAATTCCCTTCAGTAGGAACTGATATAGTATTGCACTCAGATTCAGTGTATAATATTACTATATTGAAATGAGTTTGTATATCAGTGTTTGTCTAATACCATCCAGGGTTGTTTGTCTGAGCTACAATATCTTATGAAAATAGAAATAACAAAAGAATTTTGTAATAATAACTATAATTTTACAATAATAACCTCTCATATTTAAATTAGTTTCCATATCTCAATTATTTTAGAAAACCTCTTAACTCCGTCAGAAATAGCAGAATTTTTTATAAGGAAGTTTTTCATAACTAAAGAATCACAAACTTATTGTAATTAAAGAGCTGTTGTATGTCCCGTGAGCTTAGCTCGCTGGCAGAGACATTACATTATATACGCAAGGGGTTGGGAATCCAATTCCGGTCATCCACTTATTCACCTTTAAGAGTGAAATTTTCATACGGAATAAAAAGCTGCTGTATAAGTAACTAATTAATCCAAATGGAAGGTCTTTGTCCCTCTGTCCCATATTAGGTGACCCAATTGACTATTTTACGTTTTAGGTATGTAAATTCATAATTTTTACTATTAATATCTTTAATTTTTATTAATGGAAGTTATAAAAATCATATTTTGAAAATATTCATTAAAACAAATCCAACATCTTACATGTTCATTTATAAAAGTTCATATTTTTATTTATTACTATAAATATACGGTCAAAATAAGATATGTGAATATTGTATTTGGTTAACTTGGTCATTGAAAATGAAATGGTTGACAGTTCAATGTTATTTAAGAGTTTGATTTTGTAACTTAAACCGAGGGAGGTCACAAGTTCAATTAATAATTATTCATCTTTTCTAGAAAAGTCATTGTTGTTTTGTTTTTGTATTTTATCTATATTTCTTTTGGGTTACTATGATATTGATATGTTTAACATTGTACGTTAGAAAATATATAGGACACACAAGATGAGTTCTCTCTTTCAACCGATCTTTTCCTATATACAAGAGTTCCAGATAGAACCCACGACAACTTGCTTAAGAGGTTCATTGTTACTCACCAATCTTTGTATATTAATGCTGACAATAACTATTTATTATATTTAGCTTTAGATTCTTTTGTCTGTCAAAAAAAAAAGCTTCAGATTCTTTTGTATGCAACCATGACATCACATATGATTTTCCTCTATTTTTAAAAGGGTGTGAAATGGGGTGTGCTAGCACGTTTGAATTGAACTTGAGTTTGTAATTAACTCTGATACTAATATGACCCTTGTTTTATCAAGTGCTCGTGCATACAATAATTATGATATATAATAAAATGGATAATCAACCATTTTTATCACTTTCCTTAATTATAAAATCAACACTTTCTTAAGAGATAAATATATATAATTAATATAGATTAGAGAGAAAACATGATCATCACTACTAAGATATGAATGAACATGCTACACACACACCCTTCACGTTCTATGCAATTTCTATACAAATTAGTGCAGCCAGCTAGTGAAGTTCTCATACAAATAGCCCTATTATCAGAAATCATGGCTTACACAAAAAGTTGATAAAATGATAAAGCAAGAATTGCAGAAACAGAATATGGTGAATGCACTATCACTGAAAGAATCCTCTATTAATCATGAATTTTATGATACTTCACCATCATCATTACAACTTTCAAAGCCAAAAATCAAAAGCCTTAGTCTTCCAAATTCAGCTAACTCATCACCTTTGTTCACTTCAAAGAGAAAATCAAAAGGTGAAGTTATAGAATCTCCAAATAAAGCTAGTAACTTGACACTCAAGCTACTGCAACAAATCGACTTAAGAAAAAGTAAGTCATGTGGAGAAGGAAGAGCAAGTTTATCACCTTTTGATGAATTTGATTTATGGTTGATCAAACCAAGTGTAGCGGAACATGATAACGAGCATCGTGTTCATGAAAGCTTCTCTAAAACCGAGGCTATCGAAGAATTTCATGCGAGTGATAATGAGCTTGAAGCAAATGCAGATGAAGGGTTCACATGTAGTGCTCTTTGCATGTATTTACCGGGATTCGGTAAAGCAAAATCGGTTAAACCTAAAAAGGAAGGATCGGAAATGGAAGGTACAATATCTAGGACAGTTTCTTTGGAAAAATTTGAATGTGGTTCTTGGGCTTCTTCAACACTATTCAATGAGATTGAAAAAGATCACACAAGTTCTTATTTTGATCTACCATTGGAATTGATTAGAGGAAGTAGTGTTAAGGATGTAAATGCACCTATAACATCAGCTTTTGTCTTTGAAACAGACCTTAAAGGGGTTCTCAAGAATGGTTCTTCAAGAACAAATGCTAGAAAATTAGATATATCACCTCATCATGTTAGGTTTTCTATGTCTTCTTCAACATCTCATTACCCTCCTTCTCCGGCATTTTGCAATACTCCTAATTTAAGAAGCGCGAAAGATGATTTTAATGCCTTCTTGGAAGCACAAAGTACTTGAGGAAATGAGAGAAGTTTTCTTTTATTAGGATTTACGATTCTTGTAGTTGTTGCACCGTGCAGTAACAGTAGGGATTCAAATTCGGTACTTGAGGTTACGTGTGATTGAATCACTTCAATGGAGAGTAAAGTTACAAAAAAAAAATCTCACATCATTTCTATGTTGTTCTACCATTTTTTAACATGATTTTTTAGCAAGTGCTACATTTTTCACTTATTAATTTGTAATGGAAAGACAAAAGGGTGATTTTGTCTAGTGATAAAAATGATTGCACAAAATCTTATCATCCTGCAAAAGATATATTATTCAAATAATAAATTGTCCTATTAAAACAGCTAAATTCATACATTGTATTTAAATATTTGAGGATATGTTGAGTTTGGGATAAAAATAATTTTAATAAAATAGACTTTTAGTGAAAATAAATTGAAATTTGAAAGATTTGATAACATGTGTTTGATATCAATTATCATTAACCAATTGTTTATGGCCCATAAAATCTGGTATATATATTATGCATGATTAGGTTCAAAGTGGGGGAGAAAAAGTCAGACAACATTTTATCTTTTTTTTTTTTGACTCAACATTTTATCAAAACAATACATACCTATAAAAACACATAAAATTTTGAGAGACGAAATTCAACTTTCATATTAAGCATTTGAGAAAGAAAAAAAATGTTAATAGCGTTTCGTTTTTTTTCCACCACCAATCTCTGACCCACTATCCATTTCTCCCGTACCGTGTTAACCTCTCGTGGATACAGGCTACAACTAGGAGCTGCCGTCGAGTCATAACTATTGACTCGTACCTCCCGCGAAAATTAGGAGTGGTGACTTAATTTTCGCACTCCGAACAATCGATTCTGACTCCAAACCTAGAATGGGGTAGGTGTTTGAGGAGGTGGTCCAGAACCCCTTCTTCAGACTCCTACCCTGGGGGTGGTGAGGTGGAGAGAGGAGGCCCAAGGGGACGGGGGTTAGTATTACTATCTTCAGTCACCATATAGGTTGTGAGATCGAACCATGGTTATTCTTATTAAATATAATGTCAATTATCACTGGATCAACTAACTATTGTTATATCGTTAACTTTTACTTCCCAACTTATCATATAATAAATCTAATAAAAGGAGATGCTATGGAATTTTCATAGTTACCCCTCCACTCTATTTTTCTTTTTTTGACAAATCACTATATTAGGGGTAATTTGGCCTTTTCATCCCAAATTATAATAAAATAATATTATTATAATCATTATACTCTATTACATATTGTTTTTAATTTACATTTTATTTCTATTATTTATGGGGAATCTATAATTTTTTGATAATTTCTATTAGGTTTATATTTATACTCATAGTACGTATAGTACCCTTATAAAGTATTAGTGTCATAAATATCAAGTGAAAGATGTTGAATTGAGAGTTTTGAAAGTAGTACTCCATCTATTCCTTTTTAAGTGTCATATTTTATCAACGTGCACTGTTCATATAATCTACTTTGACCATAAATTTTTATTAATTTTTTTTAAGAATCTAAATTAGCACACCAAATTTTTTATTAATATATAAAATCAAATATTAACAAATATGATATATTGTTCAATTTGTCTCGACGAATATTTTAAAAATAAATCTAATAAAAGGAGATACGGAATTTTCATAGTTACCCCTCCACTCTATTTTTCTTTTTTTGACAAATCACTATATTAGGGGTAATTTGGCTTTTTCATCCCAAATTATAATAAAATAATATCATTATAATCATTATACTCTATTACATATTGTTTTTAATTACATTTTATTTCTATTATTTATGGGGTATCTATAATTTTACTCATATATTAATAAGATGTTGTCTATTTTTTGATAATTTCTATTAGGTTTATATTTATACTCATAGTATAGTACCCTTATAAAGTATTAGTGTCATAAATATCAAGTGAAAGATGTTGAATCGGAAGTTTTGAAAGTAGTACTCCCTCTATTCATTTTTAAGTGTCATTTTTTATCAACATGCACTATTCACATAATCTACTTTGACCATAAATTTTTATTAATTTTTTTTTGTTGAAGAAGCTAAATTAGCACACCCAAATTTTTATTAATATATAAAATCAAATATTAACAAATATGATATATTGTTCAATTTGTCTCGACGAATATTTTAAAAATATAAAATTTTCATAATTTTTTATAATAGATAATTAAAGATATTAGACCTATATTTCTACTCATATATTAATACGGGCGCATTTTTTTTTTTGTAATTTCAACGGAGAACTATATTTCTACTCATATCAATACAAAGATTTTTTTAAAAATATTACGGTACCCTATATTTATACTCATATATCAATATGAGTTCCTACCTTTTTAGTAATTTTTACAAGGATCTATATTTTCTCATATATTAATATGTGAATCTATTTTTTTGCAATTTATATGGGATCTATATATATTTTTTTTGGTTACATATGGGATCTATATTTCTATTCATATATTAATATGTGGGTCTATATTTTTCATAATTTCAACGAGGATCTATATTTTCAATCATTTTAATACAAAAGCCTTATTTTTTATAATTCTTGAGAGACTTTATATTTCTACTCATACATTAATGCGAGAACCTATTTTTTGTAGTTCTATAAGACCTATATTTCTACTCATATATTAATATGGGTCTATTTTTTATGTAATACTTTTATTAACGACGTTGTTTTATTTCGGTATGGGGAGTAGAAATCTCTCTATTCTCTATAGCAAAAGGTTAACTTATTCTAAAAATGCATGAATTAAATATGAATTTTTATATTTTTTGCACTTAAAAATTTTAATTTTTTTTTTCCGCGATCATGCATAATACATTTTAGAAATCTCCCTTGCAAAAAGTTAATTTATTTTTTATATAGGAATAAAATATGAATTTTTATGAATAAATAATATACACTATACACGGAATATGGCACATGATTTTTTTGAAATAACTATCATATATATGTGACAATTTGTCGTCAATTATACACGGGAGAACGAGTTGCTGCTCATGAATTATTATTATTGATATTTTTATATTTGCACGATGTAGTTGGAACCCAAATTACCACTCCCTCTATTTTAAAATGATACAATATATAGTTTTCAACATATTAACGCAAGTAGAAACTTCTCTTTCGAATCAAATATTACAATTACAACTATCATACACATAGCAACAATCTTACAGTATTCACAAATAGTTTTATAACGGGGCTAATTTCGCACTATACAATATTCACCTTACAATAAAAAAATATCGCGACAACGCCGCGACTATATGCATAGCAAAATTACATAAATGAAGTAACTATACAACCAGACAAAAACATAAACAATGGCAATAATAACATCATGGTAATTCTGTCAAAAAGAAAAAAACATCATGGTAATTAATTGTGCAATAGTGCACGAACATTTTTAAATAATAATTTATTTATTCACATGCTTCTTTTTTTTTTGGTATATATTTATTCACATGCTTCTACTTATATACTTTAATTATTCAGAGGGAGTATCTATATACATTTTTTCTATCATTGGATCAGTTACATTAAAGGTATGTATACCTGTTCATATGCTTCTACTTATACACTTTAATTAATTGAGAGGGAGTGCCTATTTTGACTCAAATTATTCTTTGATTATTACAACTTGGAAGGTACCTAATTGTTAGGTAGATAAATACAAATACTTTCAAAGAAAAAGATGATACAACAAATACAAAAGGAGATGCTAATCAATCAAAATTGAGAATCAACGTCATTATGTCTAACAGTTTCATAAGTTTTGGAATTTTTTCCCAACAATCTAGTTAGTTAGAACTTATTTTCTATGATGTGTTATTTATATTAATAATGTAGAATTCTATGATGCTACTTTTTTTCTTTTTGGCATAAAAAAATGCAACATTGCTAATTGTACCAAAAGCTAGATTGCAACTCTCTTTTTAATTTCATTAATCAAATGTAAACATGTTCTTCTGAAATTTATACTTTTTTCTTATAAAAAAAAAAATTCTTCTGAAATTCACTGATTTTATTTCAAATGAGCAGTGTTACATCATTAAAAATAATACAATATCATCAATAATAATACATTGCATAAAAAATTAACTACATAAGTTGTGAGGAAAAATATTGAATACTTGATGTATCTGAAATTAGATACAATTAATTAGAAATGTGAATTGTTTTTATAAAAAGGACCAAAAAGTATTTCATAAGCTACATTTTTTTAGTAGAATTAAACTACATTTTATTTTTATTATCAAAATTAGAGAATGAGAAAATTCTTATTAATAAAATGGCACTAATAGTCATATTTCAATTATCTTCAAGAAAAATTATATTTTTGAGATAATAAACTTACATTTTTACCTACGGAGTAATTAACATCTCACCCATATATTTTATATATGATAAACATATATATATGGAGCATACAAATGATCGAGCATCTAATTATCCACACAAAAATTGAGCATCTAATAATGAATTTTTCATCATTGATTAATTATTTCCATGTCCCTTTGTGACATTGTTTTGCTTATGATTTGGATATATGGAATTTTTTATGCCCCGTGATATGATGTCATATTCAGAAGAAGACTAGAAAGAGGAAAATAACAAAATAGAATCACATTAATTAGTAAATATTATTAGGAAGGAAGGCAAGAACACCGACAGAAACTTTGGAGTTTTTTGGGATTACCTACTTCAATGTTGCCAGCTATACATATATGAGTTGCTAATATACAACTTATTAGTATTACTTAATCATGGTGTGGACCATGATTACTTTGTCCCCTTTCCATTGCAATTTTGTATAGATGATAGTACCTACCAATCTAACTCAAAATTTATTTTGTAGTGTATTGCATATTTTCATTTATAACTCATTATTTTTTTGGATTATTAGGTATTTATCCTCTGCAATGTGGATGAGTTTTGGTTTATTTTTAGTAATTTTTTTAATATCTCCTTGTAATGTGAAGATTCTGTCAATTACACCCTCATAAAATATGTACATCAGAGTGGACAAAAAGACAGAATCTTAGGTTAATATACGTATTGCATGAGGGAGAAGGTTAAACGACATAATCTTCACATTACATGAGGTGTAATCCTACTAGTTTTTAGAAGATCAAAATCCTTTTTCGAATCATGTATTCAACTGGATTGCATCAATTGTCACATCGCATGCATGTATAATAATTATCGCGAATATTCTTTTTTTTTTAACAAGCAAAAATGGAATTATATTAAGGGTATTGCTAACTAGTGCCCTGGGGGCACTAGTTAAGGAACTAAAAGGGAAAAGAAAAGAAAAAATATGCATTGGAAAAAGTAAAATTTAGACTTTTAAATTATGGACTATACAAATTCCAAGATAATTTTACTATCTTTGGTTACCTTAACTAGTGCCCCCGGGCACTAGTTAGAATTCTCCTTATATTAATACCAACAAAACGTTCTGCCCAGCACAAGATGTGTCAAACAGAACCTCAACAATTTACAAGCAGCAAAAGAGAAACAATAGCTTAGCAGATGCCCAAATAGACTAAAGGGCTCGACCACCACATATGAGAGTTTACAAGCAGCGAATATTCTAATATACTCCCTCCGTTCCAAATTATATGTCACTTTGACATTTTTACACATATTAAGAAATGTAATCATTGTTGTATGGAAAAGAGAAATTATGAGTTGATTAACAAAATTGTCATTCATTTATGGTATTGAAAAAATAAATTGAAGAATCGAAAGAAGAGAGAGAGTAATAAACAGTTAAGGATATACAGTAATAGGAAAAATTGCATTAAATGTTTCATTGGTAATGTAAAGTGACAAATAATTTAGTACAAATTTTTTCTTTAAAGTGACATATAATTTGGAACGGAGGGAGTATATTTTATAGTTTATACCAAACATAACAATATCTTTTTTCATATAAAAAAAAAGTATTATTGTACCAAAAAAAAATAGTATTATAATTTTTAAGAAAATAATAGTCTACACTATTATTAATTTTTATATGGGTTTAATGAACCCGGAAGAAGACTCGTGTCAACAAAACTTTTGAAGTGATTGTCAAAGTTAGAAGAAATTTAGAGCATCCACAATGAAGCTCCCCAAGTTTGAGATCTTAATTGGATCCCACATGTACACATCACTCATTTATTATTTTTTAATAACAGTTTTTAATAAGCACTCAATCTCTCCAACTCAGCACCTCTTCAAAAGTTCTAAATGGGTCCCGTCAATAACTTCACATCACAATAACTTATTATTTAATAATTCATAAAAGTAAGCGGGTCCCATAAAAAATTTATTTTAATGAAAACTAAGGTAGGCCCCAGAAGACAGAGATAACTCTTATTTAAGAATCGGTTCCTATTAAGAATTCAAAAGTGTACTGCTCCAATGGTAGATCTTATTAAGAACTGGTTCTTAATAGTATAAGATCCACCGTTTGGGGTGGTCTTATGTGGCCTATGACAATATTTGAAAAGCGCTTAAAGTTTTGATAATGAATGAAGTGACCAATGACCATCTTTAATTAGGAGTTTAGCATCATCATGTTATTAATTAAGATAATGACTTGATCGATGTTGATTGATTCAATAAAATAAGAGCAAAAACGTATATAAATTGATTTTAGCATTAATATTAATTTTTTTTGTCCGAATCAACACTGATTGAGTTACCGGTGTAAATTCGTCGTCGTTAGCATTTTAAACAATTTTTAAATATTGCTCTACTGAAAATATATAGATTTTTTTGTTTGAATAAGCTAAATTAGCCCACTCAAATTGGCACCAGAGAAAATCGAACCTGAGACCTTAAAGAGGAGCACACTCCCAGGTCCCAAGTCAATATCATCAGACCAACCCAAGTGGGTTGAAAATATATAGATATTTAGTTCAACTAATTAAACTAGTTGAGTTAAGAGTTAAAAAAGTTGGAGGTTCAAAGTTCAAATACTAACAAAGTGTAAAAAAATACTTAAGATAGCGATTAATATACTAATAATTTGTCATTAAAAAATTTGACATTTCTCCACCTAGAATAGAAGTCATTAAACCTTTAGGTCCGACCCCTATGAGGAACAGAGTGAGCGACGACATCGGGCCTCAAAATTTTGGAGGCCTCAACTCAAAATTTTGAAGTCATATAATAATAATCATATATCGTTAGTTTTTATAAAATATTATATGTATTTAATAAATTAATTTTGAAGTCCTATAATAATAACACATGATAGAAGATTAGTAGTTAATTAAATAAGTATTAAGTAACAATTAAGGGGTTAATTTCTAGTCAACACATTTCTTGACTAGAAATTTTGTCGATTCACATGAGCCATGAAATCGAACCTCTGACCACATGTTTAAGGGGACTAAGACATTGTTGATGTTTTTATGTTACTTAAATTAGGGGTAGAAATGAACCGAACCAACTTGAACAAAGTTCGAGACTCGATTTGACAATTGATTCGTTGAACTTGGTTCATGAATCAAATGAGCCGAACTTGAGCTAAATATTAAGTTCGTTAATTAAATGAGCTGAACTTGAGCTATATATAGTTCGGCTTGTTTGGTTCACGAGTTGGCTCGATTATATATATATAACACTTCAGAATATATTTTTAAATAACACTTCAAGAATAATATATATCTTAAAAATAAATTTTACAAAATAAGACACTAGCATTATTTCTCTTTGGAATCATAAGTGATTCTTGTTTCTTTGATACTTCACAATTTATGCACTAAAATTAAGTCTCACATCGGTTAAGTTATCTAGCATCGAAAGAAAACTTTGTTATAAATAGGTGGTGTACTGCATGTCTTGGAAGCACAACAAAATGCTTACGGTGGGTTTGTTATTTTTTCACATTTTCCTAAGTGTGATATTACTCATAAATATGGCTGACAATGAACGGAATAAACTCGAAAATAGTTCGAGACTTGATTCGATTCGATAATTAACTCGTTGAACTTGGTTCATGAACCAAATGAGTCGAACTTGAGTTAAAAATTAAGCTCGTTAAAAAAATGAGTCGAACTTGAGTTTAAACGAGTTCGACTCCACTCGACTCATTTCCAACCCTACTTATAATTCAAATAGAGAAATATTCTTTTAATTTTTTTATATTTTTTAATTAAAGGTCCATTTTTAAAATTTACACCGAGCCTCCGAATAGTCGGAAGTGGTCCAGTAAATTTTCGTTGTTAATTTTGATTGATCATTATAGCTTAGAAAACAAGTGTTTGCTTCGTCGGTGGGTTGTCCACAAACACATATAATTTCTAACATACATTTAAAATATGAAGGGGAAAAAAGTATATACTTCCATACAATAAAGTAGAATTTTAATGTGGCTGGTTTTTTACTACAGTGAAAACAAGTTTTGTGGTTGGAAATGATTATAGTGATGTTTCCATATGTTCGTTTTACAATGTAAGTATTATGTTCTATCAACTGAGCAGCTAATCTGACGGGACAAACATAACAGACTTTAACATGCCACTATTCATGAATGAAACTCCTAATGCCACTAAGAAGACGCCTACCACCAACATTACCCACCCTCTCTCGTCTTAGAGACTTTGAACCACCACCATGAAATTTTAACATGTCGGTGATATATAACATTATAATTGTCGGCAACACTATTCCTATTACTACATAAATTATTGATTCTTGAATTGTAAAAATATAGTTACCAAACTACTACTTGATTGTCCTGCAATGCAACCCAATTTCTTTCATACTTTTTAGACATAGCACACTCATATCACCCACATGTTCCCTCTTTTGACTTTGCCTAAAGATATCCCTTTCATCAATTACCTGTTCCTATACCAACAGCACAATATTTTCTCATTCTATTTTTTTCTTACATATAAAAAAGCATAGGGGCCTACAACTAAAGAAAAGAGGATGCTTTCATCAAAATTTTATTTAGGAATAAGGATCCAAAACAATAAAAGCTATAGGGTACAAAAATTTAATTATGTTATTATCAAAAAGAGCAAAATGTTAACATGTTAAGACAAATATAAAAAAAAAATTAGTGTAAAAAAAATTATTTTGAAATTTATACATTTAACTATATTATTAAGCTGGACATTTATTTAAATATGTATCAGTATATTGCTAAGGTAAATAATTCTAATTAATCTAAAAATTAGTAAATATTATTTATAAATCTAGCGAAATTATCCAACTCAGCGATTGTACCAATGTATATCTAAATAAAATATGAAAAATGTTGGGACACTAATTAAGAATAGTGTCCACTAGTTAAGAATAATACTCCGAGACACTAGTTAAAAATACTAAATATAATATACTTATCTTAATACTTATATAATAAATTTATTTAAAATATAAACAATGTTCCTTAACTAGTACCTGAAGGGTGTACTAATTAGGATCTCCCATACAATATCAAAACACATAAAAAAGGAAAGTTGCACACAAACAAAGCAACATATCACATTGGCCTCTATATAATGATATAGAAGGTGGGCACCACACTGACAGATTATTGAACAATTCATCTTTATTCATTATTTTTACAAAATACAGCATATAAAAAAAGAACAAAGAACCTCTAAAGAATTATTAAAAATGAAACAAGATAATTTATTTATCTCTTTCTATACTATATTTAAAAGTAAAAAAAAGAAAGGAATATAATACATAAAAGAAAAAAATAGAAAAGAAAGAACCTTTAAATGATTTTATATCCTATGAAAAGATAAATAAAATAACTTTAAATTTAAGACCCTTAAAGGAAAAGGTAAAGAAAAAAAAGAATTGAAGGTATCATTGTCTTGTTTTCTGCAACCTTGATCCAATCATCTTAAGCTCAAATTTCTTGATTACACCAGCAATGTCTCTCAATGTAGTATCTAATACATAAGGTGTTTTTTCATAGTTGATATTTGTTGTATTCACTAGCATTTTGCATGTTTCTCTTCTTGCTGCTATGCTTCCATGATAGTGAAAATATTTGATTCTTCCTTCAGTGTTATGAGTTGTTTTTCCAATTAAATTCTCTGACATGTGAATCCCAGTTGCAAATAAGTTTCTTGGTTGAACACAATATTTTCTATCTCTTCTAATTCCTGTAATTGCATCTTTGTATACAAGCTTTTCAAATCCCCATTTTCTGCATAATTCATAAGACACTATGTTATTACATGAACTCAATAATAATCTATACATCACTCATTTCAGATTGAAGACGTGTCAGGTGTCTAACACAAACACCGAAATGACACACACATTCAATCTCTTTTCTTTCATATTTAGGAATAAAGGTCGTCCTAGGGATCAAGTAACTCAAGTAATGACTTTAGACGCTAAAATTTTGAGCTAAAAAATGCCTCAAAAAATTTACTGCTAAATTTTAAGTATTTATTTAGTTGAATATTGGTAAAGTTAAAGACTTCACATCTTCTTACACTTAAGCTTGACCCTTGACTTTAGTAATATTTAGATTTGTTATTTATTTTTCTTAAAGTTTTTTCACAATAAAAATTGGTTTAGGCCTCTAATTATATTGATGTCTTGCCTATATGAGTGTCGTGTCCGGTGTCTTTTGTATGGGTTTTATGTTCATGTTAATGGTAACATTTAATATACAATTTAGCTCTGTAATTCAAATTTGCTTTTCAATCATTCTTTTTCAGAATCTTATAACAATTTAGTGCAATAAAATGAAGCAACTATAACACTTGGACAGCTAGATCTAACAACTGTATGTGACCAAATTAATTGTTATTGTTGTTACTATGATATATTAAAATACTCAAATTCAGTGCATACCTACCTAAAAATACAAAGCTGTCATAATCAAAGCTCACTTGTGGACAAAAGCATATTATTATGGGTTTTAATCAAAAGATAACATGAAATAATTACTAAAAATAAACATCAGGAGAATCATACTACAATCAATTCTCAACATTACTGGAATTCACATGATTTTGAATATTGTGCAGCTATCTTATTGTTGAAGACATTGATGGATGAATAAAGAATTGTTACTTTCTCAACAAATGTTGGAAGAATCTTGAACAAGTTGGACAAAAATTAGTTATTTACTGATTTATTAATATAAGATTAAATTTAGAAATAATCACATTTCAACAAAGGTCAAACATGTCCCACTTCTACCTGTCCTTGTATACTGTTTAAAACAAAATTAATATCATAGGAATGGGCTAATAATTCCAAATGCATGTACACCACAACATTACATTTGTTTGTCCTCTCTCTAAACAAGGTAAAAAAACAGTATCCAAACTCAATATCCATATAACCTATCAAGCATTGACACACCCTACACACATTAATACGACAATACCAGTAATAATATGAGAAATTAGAATAACTGAATGTATATCAGTGTTACTGTCAGACACTGATATGTGTCGAACACTTAACACATCTTGAGAAACATGAATTATTTCAAGATTCAAATTAGCAAATGAGAAACATGAATTAGAAATTATGCACATTGAAGCAAAAACAAAAAAGAGAATGAAAAATTGTACCTGTAAGTTTTGCCATAATCATCAGAGAGACAAATTTTGACACTCATTGGCATTTGTTCAATTGTGAACTGATTGTATTCAGAAAGAGAATCAAGAACAGTTTTAATAGTACTCTTTGGAGGCACATAAATATACTCATCAACATCAAAAAAGAACATCCACTTAGCCATAAATTTATATCTATGCAAACAATCATTCACAACAATGAATTGATTATGATAATAACCATCAAATCTTTCTTGTTCTCTAATATCTTGTAATGTAACATAACCAAGTTCAATCCAAGGTTTCAAAACTTCAAAAACTTGTTCATGAACACCACCAGCATCATGTAAAACAAAATGTGATTTTGGCCCAAATAGTCTTACATGATATGCGATCCATTCTCTTACTCTTTGAGGATTCAAATTCCCAAACAAAGATGATCCACAATAAAAATAATCATATTTTGGCTTTGAATCAAAAAGGGTCAAATCCAAAAGCTTTGGTTGTTCAACAAGAACTTCCATTTTATCAGTAATATTGAAGTTTGTGTCACCACCACCTGATGTTGAAGCATAAAGCATTAACTTTCCACCATTGTTGTTAACATTGATTGTTTCATTGAAAGTACAGTTAACAACAACGGCGGTATAAACACGGCCATAACCCCAATCAGGAAGAATCTTGTAACCAATTGTAGTGATTTTTTCTGCAGAAGAGTTTGTATTTATGTTAGGAATCCACTCACATTCATAAGTAGGATTTCCATAAACATGAATAGGCTTTGAAGAAAGACCAATGATAGCAAAAGTGTTGAGTCCTCCTCTATAAGCACTCATTGTGATGAAGTTATAAGCTGCTGAGCCATAAGGGTGGAAGAAACGTTTGATGATATTGGTGTTATTGTTGTTAAGAATGAGTTTTTCATGGAGAATGGAAGAAGGTGGTGATGGTGGTGGTGGTGGTTGTGGTGGTGATGGTGTTGGTGGAGTTTGAGAGATTCTTGAGATACAGAATCTGAGATCAGAAGCTGAGATAGTGAAAGAAGAAGAAGGAATGAAGAGGAGAAGAGTGGCAATGATGCAAACAAAGAAGAGTGATGTGAGAAGTTTGTGTTCAGAAGCATTGTTTCTTAGTGAAGAAAGAAAGAGTTTTTTCTCTTTGTCTTTGAAGGCCATTACTAGAGAGAGTGATGAGTTTTTTGTGTGTGTTGTTGTTGTTTGTGGCAGAGGTGAGTGTTGTGTTATATTAGGACAGTTTTTTGATTGATGATGTAATGTTTTTTAGAAGCAAATAAGATTCGGTTTTGGAGAACCAACCATTTTCTTTCATTGGTTATTGGAAGATGGGAAAGATTACATATATGTATTAACCGTTGTAAAAACATGATGAGCGAGGATACTTAGTTTAATAATAAGTAATAAAGTGATCGAAGATTCAATTTCTGATTTATGTGTATGGAAAAAATTCGGGTTGGAGAGAGTTTATCTTATGCGTCTAATAGATTCTCTTATAGGAATTAGTCATTTATAACGGCGGTGGAAATTTCATAGTAATATGATAATAACCCAAAAAAATATAAGAAATATTGTTTCTACCAGGATTGATCTAGTTAAAAGATTAATTTATGTTACTTTCACCAACTTGTTAATGAGAGAAATAAATAGGATAAAGTTTTGTTTGATTGTAGCAAGTTCATAAGTTTTAGAAAATATGATTAGAAAGGGTTGAATATATGGTACTAAAAAGAGCTAGAGCGGGAATGGAGAAATACTTATATGAGTACAAATTAAGAATGTCTCTCGCAATGGATACTATCTAATGGATTTTTCATCGTAGCATGTCAGATGGCGATCCAAATTTTCAATCATGTTTGACCAACTGAGGATAGTGAATTAATGACTGAAATTCCACCGAAAAAATTTACATCGTAGAGATTTGTTTTCGAATTGGCTCAAAGTTAAATCTAAATTGTCATTAGACCCTTTTTCCTACATTTAAATTGTGACTCTGATCAACTTATAGTTTGAGGTTTTATGTCCAATTAAAAATAAAACTAAAAATTATTTATACTCTTGACTTGAATTTTCCATTACTTTTCTCCTTTTTTAGCTCCTTTTATGTCCTCTTCAAAATGTATTAAGGACATTTTGTTTGGTATAGTGGTTGTGATGTCTCATTCGTAGAAGAGGTGCACGAGTTTGATTCCAATTCCACACTATTTTGAATATCAATATATCCTTGGAACATAGTATTAGAATTTGAAACAAAAAAGTGACATGAGTTTCTCTATTTTTTTTAGTACATAAGAGCAATTGAGGATTGAGCAATGTAGTGGAACAATGTAGTTTTGTACAAGTGTGTTTACATATTCCATGTTCCAAAAAGAATTATATTTTCATAATACAAAAACTATATCAATATGGATATCATATCGAGAGTGTGTCTAATATGGATATCTCAAAACTAGTCAAAAGACACCATTATCATTTTTAATAAATAACTTTTTAAAATATATTATGAAATATATTTTATGTCAATTCATGTGTAAATATCATTTATGACCTCTTGCCATATATCAGCCTCCAAGGAAGACAACGCTTCTTGAAAGCTAGTTATATCCTCTTCTGTATAAACCATGTAATAAAGTTCATACTCTTTAGCAAATTTTGTTTTCTTACCTCTTTGAGGTTCCGTTACATCTTGTTTGATGTTCTCATCACTGCTTTTGATCACTAGAATGTGATCAGTTACAATGCCCCCACTAGTGCCCCTACTATTTCTTAAAGAGAAATTCAATTTCATAGAAATCAACATCTTTTGATTCTATGATCATTTTAGCATTTAGGCATATAACCTATAAGTTTTGTTGTTACTTGTGTATCCAATGTATACACATTCGTAGACTCTACTTGCAAGTTTAACTATCTTGGAGTCAGAAATTTGTAGGCATGACAATAAAACCGATTTGACAGGGTTTGAGTTTTCAATGGAATTGATAGCTTCAACTTGAAAGTTACTTTATTTTATTTTAATCAATTTTTATCTTTTCATGTTTGGTTGGTTAATTAGTTTTGAGAACTTGTGCTACACACATGAATGAATACGTTATTTTATGTTAGTTTAAATTTACAATTTATTGTGTTTAATTTCTATGGTGCAAGTTGGTTGCATCATTTTAATATAAATTTGTGAAGTAGATTTTTATATACAACTATTGCTATCCAACACTCAAATTTATAATTTTCAAAAAAAAAAAAAAAACTCAAATTTATAATTATCTAAGCGCATGATTTGAAACTTTGCGTATTCTTGATAAAAAAAAGTTAAAAAGTTGCGCTTGATTAATAAATATTGGATCGTTTGAGACTCTTTTCAACTTTACATTTTTATTTCTAATTTGATTTAGAATACTTAACATTTAATTTGTTGAGTGAAAATCAATTTTCAGATTTGGAAGCTTGTTTTTTTTTAATCTTAAATATATCGAATCGATTTGTCTTAACAACAACATGGAGAATGAAATTCAAGATATAATATTGCAAGTTGTTGATTGAAAAATAAGAGAAAAATGTAACTGAAAAAAAAATATAGAAAAAAACGCAATCTATCTCCATTAAACTCAATGAATTTTCCTTTTCCTCTTTAGAGGATGTTCACGATGTGTTAGATCGATTGGTTCGTGGAATTTTAACCCCAACATGCAAAAGCAATCTACAACGCAAGTTCGGATCCGTATTTATGGTTTATCGCAAGAATATTGGAAGCTCAAAATCCTATTTGCTATAGCTAGTAGCATTGGTACCCCTATCTATTTTGTATGGACGCGGCAACTAACAAATCAATGTTTGATAGGAGTTATGGTCATTTTAGGCGGTGTTGGTTGATGTTCGATCTAGCAAAACAACTAAGATATAAGGTCTTAGTTGAAAGAAAGGGTTTTGCTTTCTTTGTTGAAGTGGACTATGAGAACATTCCATATTTTTGTAACCATTGTCATCAATGTATTAGTCACAATGTTGAAAATTGAAGACGAACACCAAACCAAGAGGAAAACTAGACAGAAACCACAACAAACTTTTGTTCAAATTAAGGATAACAGGACTGCTATAGGCCTAATGAACCAGTTTTGATTATTGATGAATCTTCAAGGCTCTGAATTTGTTGATGCCAGCCACACAAGTTCAGAATGATTTAGAGGATATAGATGAACAACATGTCTCCTTTTTAATTGAAGATGGTGATAAAGTTTTTGGAATCACTCACTGCACTTTATGCATCAACAAATTATATTTTCTACCTTGGAGATTGATGCATAACAAAGTTCCAACCGATGATAATCCAATGACTAGAGGATCCATTTGTAACTTGTGCAGCAAACAATCTGAGTCTTCTAATCATTTTTTTTGTTAATATTAATTTTAATATGGCAATGCAAAAACCAATTGAGATTTCAAGATAAGATCTTATCAGTCAAGAATGCTATTCATCTAATCATCTCAAATGTTACTTTTGCTGGAAACATTACTACTTTGCAAAGCTCAAATTCAATTAGAGATTTTAAAGTGATTAAAAATTTTAGTTTTAAAATTGTAGTTGTTGTTGAGATGTGTTTGGAATTGACGTGTCGCAGCCTAAAATTTGTGAGTTCTTCGAAAACAATGAAGTCACCATCGAAATTTATTAAATTAGAAAAAATGTTGAAAAAACCTTTAAAAAAAGTCTTTGAAACCAAATTTTGAGTTCGGGAGTCGATTATGTGTAAGATTAGCACTCTACATCATCGTAAAAAACGATCACATATAATTAATTATGCAAAATATTGTTAATTTCAAATATGTTTATTTCTCCTTATTATTAATTGTGGACTAAAATTGAAATTTGAAACAAAAAAGTTTTGTTTTAGATATAGAAGTAAAAAAGATTTTTTTTATTATTAATTGTGCTTAAGGTTCTCTAACTCTCTACATATCTTGCTCTGTTTTGCTTTTTTATTTTTTCTGTGATTTTTGGTGCTGTTCAGCCTCCTCTTGCTCTAATTATTTGTTTTCAATTAATTAATAGATTCCATTGATGAATGCTTGTGATGGTTGTATGCTTTTGCTTTGGCAGAAAAAATGAATTCGATGAAAGAGAAATGAAGTGATTATGGGCATGCTTGTTTCAACTTTAAAAAAATAAATTTTTTCTTTGTATTTTTTAAAATAGAATTTATAAAACCGTTTTTCAAAATATTACAAGTTTTTATATTCGTTTTTTCTAAATTCAAACACTAATTTTGACATCATATAACATAGACGTACATTGTTGAAGAACAAAAAATAGTCAAAATCTCAATTTTTATTAAAAGTTGTATTTCAAAAATGATTTTTATGAAAATCTATTTGAAATATCTTCAAAAAAAGTGATTTTATTGAAATTTTGATATCCAAATTTTTTTTCAATAAAATGATGAAATACCTAAAATAAGATTTTAAGAATAACTATTCAAACCAAATTTTTATTTGAAGCTTTTATAAAAAAATTCTTTGTTAATTTTTGGACCCGTTTGTTTCAGCTTTAAAAAAATAGATTTTTTCTTTGAAAATAGATTTTGTAAAATTGTTTTTCAAAAAATTACAAGTTTTTTTGTATTCGTTTTTTCTAAATTGAAACACTAATTTTGACATCATATAATATAAATGTACATTATTGAAGTTCAAAACATAGTCAAAATCGCTTGATGGCTGTGGGAACTCAAACTGCCATCATTGGAGCACCAGAGCATTTGAGGTGCATGCTCCTTTCAGGGACTTTGAAGGATGTAGCACTGCGTTGGTATATGAACTTACCCAACAATTCCATCGAAAGCTATGCCGACTTTCACAAAAAGTTCATACACCAATTCTCTGGAACCAAGCACGTCAAAGTCATAGCAACCAGTCTATTCACAATCCGACAGAATTATGCTGAAACTCTTCGAGAATATCTTGCTCGATTCAGCGAAACAACGATCACGGTGTCAAATCCAAACCAGGAAATGTTCGTTGCAGCTTTTCATAATGGATTGAAGGCCGGGCACTTTAACGAATCTTTGGCACAGAAGTCCGCTACCTCGATGCAAGAGGTGATCAAGAGAGCCAGTTGCTACATCAAAGGCGAAGAGAGCAACGCAGAAAAGCGCTCCAGAGATGCCAAAGAAAAGAATTCAAGGAATAACAATAGAAAGGGGCAAAATTCACAACCCCAGCGAAACTGGCAAAGCAACGATGCTCACAAACAAGGGCATCGTGCTAAGCCATACCACCCTCCTAACGCAGGTGGAAGGATGGGTTATCGTCAGTACAGGCGGTACCCAGCGGATAGAGAGTACACGCCGCTAAACAGGGCTAAAGTGCATGTGTTGCACGAGATTTTATAAGCAGGCCTAGCGCCTTGTTCATTGACAGATCGATAGTCACGAACTAGTGAGGCTCTTGTTCATTGACAGTAGTCACGAACTCGCCCACAACGACAGGGTCGATCACAACCCTATTTTCGCCGCCCTCACCGGATACCTGGATAGCCTGTCTAAAGGTGGAGATGAAATCATCAGTAGTAAATCTACAAGAGATTTCCATTGAAGTAGAAATCGTTGCGACGGAGTCTGCAATAATTAAAGAGCGATTGTTAGGGTTTTTAGAACTAAACTCAGACGAAAAAATAATAACACAATCGCTATCATTTCCGCTACTATCACTATCGCTATCATTACTGCCAGACTCGAAATCACTAAAATTAACGGTGAACCCAAACATCTCAGATAATAACCGTTAATATTTAGGGTTCCGTCAGCCCTAGTATAATGGGCACGAACTTGACGTTCCCAATCAAAACCCACAGGATGAATAACTAAGGGATAATCCTTTGCACCATCGAGTTCGCGTAAAAGAACCATGACTAAAATGAAAACTGAAATAATTAAAAAAGACAGAGATGAAAAATGATAAGTACCTTGAGAAATTAAACGGCCGAAAAAGCAGGGAAACGGAAAAAGTGGATAGGTTACGGTGAACCTTGAGTAAGGAAAGGAAGAAATTTGAATCTGGGTAGAATGAGTTATGAGAGATTAGGAAGTTGAGAAGTTGGAAAAAGTGTTGAAGAAGAGAAAGAAAGGTATTTATGGATGAAAAAACTGTCAGCGAAGTGGAAACGTTCAGTTACCCATTGGTTAAACCCACGTCTTGAAACGCGTGTCAGCGTGGGAAACACGTTTGACAGTTGTCAATTCAAAATTTAAGTGGAAGAAGAATCGTTTTGGTACTCCGTCTATGGCGTGATAAAACGTCGCCTAAGTCTATTATCATATCACCCATGGCGAGACATCTTATCCGCCCAAAAGAGGCGAGATACACTATGTTTTCTTATTTTTATTATGTGCTAACATGTATACGAGTAGGAACTTGGGAAAAGAAATGCATTTCATTACTGAAAGGAAAATTACAAAGGGAAATTACTGAAAGGAAAATTACAAAAGGGAAATTACTGGAAAGGGAAACAACAATGGAAACTACATCAAAGCAAGGGAATTATTTCTAAACATCAGGAATAGCATCCAACGCCATGGTCTGCATATCCTCCAGGGCACGTTTGTACTTCTTATATGTTGCCAAATCATCATTGATCTTCTTGAGATTCTCCCCTAGAGTTTTCGTCTTGATCTCTAGGCGAGCCAGTTCACGACGTTTGAACAACAAAGTAGAAATTTCATCTTTGTTACTCACACGAAGTTCCTCTTTCTTCTTGGCCAACACCTTCATTTCTCTTCCAAGACCTTCATGCGATGTGTCACTGCCTCTTCTTCAGTAAAGGCCAGGTTCATAAGCTCTTCATGGACCCTCATGCTCTCCTTCAAACGCCAAGTTTTGTCAAACAAGTCAGAGACTAGCTCGTGATGGAGATGATGCTCATCCTCGGCATTTTCAATGAAATAACCATCCTCAATTAGGTCATCTTTGAGAAACATCACCCTCTCAAGGAATTTCAGCTCAGCATTAGTCAATCTCCAGGAGGCTGACCTAAGTTCTTCGGCAAATTCAGAGAAATCATCAGCTTGACCAATCAAGTCATCTATGTCATGAGAAAGCATACCTTTCAACGCCTTGATAATTCTAGCCATTGGAGATTCGAGAACAGAGTTTGGAGAATTCATGATTGGATTAAGCAAAGAGTAGGGAAGTTTGTGAGATGATTAAGTTAATCTAAGGTTCTCTTATTTATAGCAATCACTAGTAGTGGAAGGAAGAACACCACGTATAGCATATGAGGTCCGAGAAATTCGCCACAAACAATAGCGGTTACCAGCGGAAAATTCGCCCATTATCACCATTTCGCCTCCACTGAGCACCGTGCTTGAGGGGCTGTGGACCGGGAGTAAATATAAAGGGTGTATTTAGCAAAAGCCCAAACATTAATCAATGACTTGTACAACGGCCCAATACATACGTGAGAGTCAAGCCCAATTTTCCCATGAGGGCGAGACCAGTGTTTTAAAAACCGGACCGAACCGGCCGGGCGGACCGGTTGAACCGTGAACCGGAGGGGTAACCGGTCTGGTTCAAATGTTGGACCGGACATGTAGTTAGAAAAAACTAAACTAAAACAAATAGTGTCCGAAACAAATATGTCTCATTGGAATTAAATTTATTATTAGACTTTATTATTTCGTTTATGTTGCGATTAAATTATGTTGCAACTAGACTTTGTTTAAAATCTATTTGTTTTTGTAATTTGTACTATTTTATAGTGCGTGGTGACAATATTTAAGATTTGAATTTAAGAACTTGTGAGTTGTGACATTATGATATTTTAAATTTTTTAAATTTTTAGTTGTCATTAACTTTTAAAGAGATCGAGTCATCATGTTCGACCGGTTTAATAGCTATATAATTTTATTAAAGAGACCGGTTCATTCCTCCGGTTTATCCGGTTTGATCCGGTTTATGCATGCGGTTCAACCAGTGACCCGGTGGTTTGACCAATGAACCAGTGACCCAGTACCCTCACCGGTTCGATGACCGGTCCGGTTTTTAAAACACTGGGCGAGACACCTATCCATGGCGAGACATAGTCGTGGGATTGGCCAACGAAAGAAAAGGGCGGGAAGAACTCTCTTCCTGTATACCCTATAAATACTTGTAACATTGACGAAAAAGAGGAGGGACAACGAATGAATTTTAATCTCAAGTTTGATTATTTTTGTTTATTCGACGGTCCAAGTTATTTACTTTATACACCCCTTTAAGTGTTCACCAGAACATAATTAATATTAATAATTAATAATAAGAAGCTAATAATAATAAATATTTAAATCATCAAAAAAAAAAATTAACATGGTGAGTTAAAGGTTGTAGGTTCGATTCTTGGTGAGGTATTTTTTAACATTTTATTTGAATTAATGTTACAGTAAAATGAGAGGGAAAATAAGCGAGAATCAAATATCTTATATTATAAACTTGGTCCGTTTTACTCTTCCTAACTCTCATTTTTTTCTCACTCATTTTACTTCTCATTTTACCCTAATGTAATTCAAATAAAATGTTGAAAAATATATCACCGTGAATCGAATCCGCACCATTTAAAAGCTATTTTGTACATTTTGTCACTACACTAGATCAATCAATTTGATATAATTTTGTAATCAACATTTAATAAATATGGAATTCTAGATATCTCTCTCACCATGTTAAATATTTATTATTATTATTATTAGCTTCATATTATTACTATTATTATTATTATTATATATATATATATATATATATATATATGAAGGTGCGTGGGAGAAAACACAAGAAGGGGGGTTGAATTGTGTTTTAGATTTTATAAACTTTTCCAGATAATAGTATCTATCAGAGTCTTTAATCACAGCGGAATACTTAACACAAACAACTTGAATCTAAAAGAATGATGGAAGAGTAAATAAGAGATTGAGAGAGAGAGAGACACGAGAATTTATACTGGTTCCCCTCACAAAACGAGAGTACTCCAGTCCCCTTGCACTTCCAAGGGATTTCACTATAATCACAAAGATTACAATTCTAGTGCTTAAGCACACAAGCAAGAGACTTCTTTGCTCTAAGTCACACAAGACAGAGAGACTTCCTTGCTCAAAGTCACACAAGACTAAGAGACTTCTTTGCTCAAAGTCACACAAGACTAAGAGACTTATTTGCTCTAATCACTAAGACTGAGACTTTTCCAAATTACTCACGCAGGAGTAAATACTAACTTCTAAGCTTAAAACTATTACAAGATAATAACTTCAGAGGCTTTAGCTAGTTAACAACTTCTCACTCAATTCTGAGAGTATAAGTATATGAAGATCAGTTGTTGTTCCTTAGTTCCTTAGTCATCAACTTCTTTATTTCTGATATATATATATATATATATATATATATATATATATATATGAGTGAAGAAAGATATTGAGACGTTGTAGAATCCCGTTGTAAATGGACAACTGTAACTTTTGAATTTACTCTAAGCAGAACACTTCTTCTTCACAGTTAAGCTCACGTTTTACTGTCTGTCCAAATACAGTAATAAGGTACAACTAGCTCCTAGGGAGGATAGGACCACATCCTTTATGACCGTTGTAATTAGTTGTCCTTAAGAGATCATCAGGCTTAGTAAGACTTGGTGATGTAGCCTTTCTGATGACCATTGGAATTCACTTTGCTTCTGATGAACCTTGATATCTTGAAGTCTGGTTGGTCTTGAATATTTGGCCTCTGATAGTTTGCATATTTGGCCTCTGATAGTCCTTCGTAATTCAGCTTCTGAACGTCTTCATCTTCTGAATAACTCTTGACTAACACCAAATAGCTTCTGAACTTTTGTAGGTATCTGAATGTCTCTGAGCTTCTGAAATTCTCTTAAGCTTCTGAACTCTTGTAGACATCCTGATCCTTTTTGAGCTTCTGACCACGTTTTAGCTTCTGAACTCTTTCAGAGTGTAAATGATTCAGACTTTCATAGGTTCCTTCAGAGCATAAATCAAGTGTGCTCATGTATATTCATAAGATTATCCTGCACACTTAATTTAAACATTAGTAACATCAATTGTCCATTTAATACTTTGTTATCATCAAAACTAAGGGTGTGTATTAAAACACATTTTGTTCCAACAATCTCCCCCTTTTTGATGATGATAAATATAAGTATTAAATACAATTGTTGTTGATAAAAATTTAGCTATGTTGACATTAAGCTTCTGAGTTTTGCAAGCTCCCCCTAAGTCTGATAGTCCATAGGGTTAGGTTTGTAAGCTCCCCCTATTTTGTATCCATAGTTAATTTTAATCAGTTTAAGAATTACTTTATTATATGACTTAAATTATTCATATTTTACTATGCAGAGAACAAGGTTTGTAAGCTTCTTCTTTTCATAGTGTAATAATCTTTGAATAAAGTTGCACCCTTACTCAAAAACTATCTATGAATAATAAACTTCAATTAATAAATATATTCTCCTTAAAATTATGCGCTTTTTTAAAATGTCAGATGAATTAGACAAAATATTTAAATGAATGACAATAGGATCAGAGGCACTAAAAACGAATACACACACAAGGTTCAGAGGTTATCATGATATACAGTTTCAGAGTTCAAAATAAATATAATACGTTTCAAATAGTTCAGAGCTTTAAAATAATATTTTTCAAAACAGTTCAGAGCTTAAACAAATACACACATTTTGAAATCCTCAAGATCAGATTGTCATTACAAAGCATGTAACTCATGCCACTAAATTGACCACTCTCCTACGTTCTCTTCCTGAAGCACTACAAAGCCCTAAAAAGCAAAGTAATTTCGCTTCTTCCAACAATTGATTTATCATTATTCTTTCCCCCCTTTTGGGGCACATGTTAAACTACCTAAAAATAGAAATATAGCATTTAATAATACATAGAATTTAATGCTTGGAGAATTGAATACACTACAAATTCAATAAAAAATTTCCACATTTAACTTCTTATCATGTGCCCTTAAGGGCACATGTTAACATTTCCCTTATTAAAAAGGTAGTATAAGCAATTAATAACAATTGCAATGTCCAATGCAGTCAAGTCAGGAGTGGTTGAGCGCATTTATGACATTGGCGTGTGTAATGAGCTTATAAAAAGGAGAGAAACCTAGTCATTTTATTCACACAGAATAATCTTAGGTTGTGATAGAACAATTGAGAGAAAAAATGAAACGCTCAGAAAAGAAGAAGGTAGATTCAAAGAGAGTTAGTCAAGATAGGAGAAAACATACGAAGAAATCAAGAGAAACAAAGTCAGCGCCTGAACAAGAAAAACGCAGTTCAGAGTCTTAAGAAAAAGATTGGGACTCTGACTGGTTTGAGTTTCTGAAGACATATCCTCCTGAAGAAAAATAATCTGATATCCAAGGTTCTAGAGGGGCTAGAATCTTCTCCTGAAGAAAAACAATCTGATGCATCAGAATTGGTTTCTTCAAGGAAGATGATCTAACAGTTGGATAACCCAACTAGTTGGATGACTCATCCAACTCCCCTCTTCAAAGGTCATATTGAGGCTTGCTACCACAATATATCCTTTAGAGCATCCAGAAAATAGTCTTTAGGAATTTTTATATGTAATCAGAAACTTATGTTCTCAAAGAAATAAAATTTAATTGCTTTGGCTTGTTAATTTGATTTTCTTATTATGTTTCTTCTCTTGTTATGCATTTTGATTCTTTAAGAATAACCAAATATTGTACTATTTGAAAAACAATTTTATGAACAGAACCAAAAAAAAAATTGAAAAACAATTGAGAAACTGTTTTTAAATAAAATAAACTTTAAAGAAAAAGTTTTGAAAGCCAATTGAAGAGTAAAAACAAAATCATACAAGATTAAATCTCAATTGAAAAACACATCTATAAAAAATTTTAAGGAATCGGAAAGGAAATAGAAGCATCTAGATTTAAACGAAGTGAATAAATATTTCAACATAGCACAAAGAAGTCAACATAATATACAAAGTATAGACTTAATCCTATCAATGTGCCTAGCAAAATATTAATCAACAGATAAACAATTAATCAATCAAAGAAATCCTAGGGTTTAATTGTGGACAACTATAGAGAAGAGCTAGGGTTTTCATGATTTCCTTTTGATTTCCATTTACTTCCTCCATTAGTCCAATGTACTTGTCCACCTTGGCTTCAATCCTCTCAATATCAGCCTCATAAGCTGGATTCCTTAGATGCTCTGGATTGCTTGGGTTAGCTCCCAGAGTGTCTTGAATTGGTTCATTCAGATCTTGTTCAATTGAAGCTAACCTATCCCTCAGGTTTTGCTCATCATTTTCTCTTACAGTAGAGGATTCAGGATGATCCCTCCCTGTGTCCTCTTGAGTCTGAATGACCTCTTCAACACTTGCAGCTTTTCCCTTGTCAAATTTCTTCTGCTCTTCAACATCTGCCTCCTGAAGACTGTACAGCTCCTTCACCAAATTTTCAGTTAAACTCACCCATTGAGTAGCATACTCAGATGAAGGCATGTCACATTGTCTTAGATCATGAAGGTCATGTATCTGCCTAAACAAATTGTTGCACTTACTCAAGATATCAGAGTCATTTGAGTTTGTTGGGTGAGGTTCAGTGATTGAGGGTGTAGTGGTGTGTTGAGGCGATGTTTGAATAGCAACACAGTCAGATGATGTAGATGTCCCAACCTCTTGGGTTTTCTCAGCAGTCTGACAGTGTTGATTGGTTATTTGTTCTTGTTGGTTTTGATCAGGTTGACTAAATGAATTTAACTGTGTATCAGAGGTAGTTAGTTCTTTAATCATTTCATCAACTTGATCCCTGGTTGGTGAGTTGGGGGTTTCATCAACTTGGAGTACTTCAGTGTGTACTGACTCATTAGAATCAGTAGTAATCACTTCAGTATGTGTACTGGTTTGTTGTTCAATTTGATGTTCAGGTTGAGTTTGTTGGTCAGGTGATGGTTGAGGTTCAGGGTGTGTATGAACATGTTCAGGTGAGGTATATGGTTCAGGTTGTGGTTGAGCATGTTCAGGTTCAGAAGGTATATTTGGTTCAGATTGGATTGTCTCTGGTATGGAAGGTTCTGAGTGGACATGTTCTGAGACAAGTTGTTTTAATGTGAGATTGTCTTCAGGACTTGTTTGGTTGATGTTTTGAATGGGGTTCTGAGTCTGTTCAGAGATTGGGTGGATGGATGGGTTCTGAACAAGATTTGTGGTTACAGTTTGGTTTGATAATTCACCACCTAAATGTTGTTCAAGAAATTGTAAAGGTGAATTACCAGGTTGGGTTGATGATGGGGTTGGTTGAGTCTCTTGAGTATTTACAACAGCGGGTTTAGACATAGATACATTACCTGAGTTGTCTTTGGTTGAGCCTTCATCATTCTTTTTCTTGGGCTCCTTGACAAGCTTCTTCTATCTGACACTTAGTGGTTCATCATCATCTTCACTTTCTTCATCTTGAACCACTACCACTTTTGAACATCCAGCCTTTGTCTTTGTCTTTCCATTTCCTCCTCCCGTTGTATCTTCACTCTTTTCCACCTTAGCTTTTACAAGCCTCTTCCTTTCTGATATATATATGAGTGAAGAAAGATATTGAGACGTTGTAGAATCCCGTTGTAAATGGACAGCTGTAACTTTTGAATTTACTCTAAGCAGAACACTTCTTCTTCACAGTTAAGCTCACGTTTTACTGTCTGTCCAAATACAGTAATAAGGTACAACTAGCTCCTAGGGAGGATAGGATCACATCCTTTATGACCGTTGTAATTAGTTGTCCTTAAGAGATCATCAGGCTTAGTAAGACTTGGTGATGTAGCCTTTCTGATGACCATTGGAATTCACTTTGCTTCTGATGAACCTTGATATCTTGAAGTCTAGTTGGTCTTGAATATTTGGCCTCTGATAGTCCTTCGTAATTCAGCTTCTGAACGTCTTCATCTTCTGAATAACTCTTGACTAACACCAAATAGCTTCTGAACTTTTGTAGGCATCTGAATGTCCTGAGCTTCTGAACTTCTCTTAAGCTTCTGAACTCTTGTAGACATCCTGATCCTTTTTGAGCTTCTGACCACGTTTTAGCTTCTGAACTCTTTCAGAGTGTAAATGATTCAGACTTTCATAGGTTCCTTCAGAGCATAAATCAAGTGTGCTCATGTATATTCATAAGATTATCCTGCACACTTAATTTAAACATTAGTAACATCAATTGTCCATTTAATACTTTGTTATCATCAAAATTAAGGGTGTGTATTAAAACACATTTTGTTCCAACAATATATATATACTCCCTCCGTCCCATAATATAAGCAAAAAAAATAAAATTCACACTTATTAAGAAAAGTAAAATGTGATAGTTTGAAGTATAACTTTTTGTGTTTTTCTTGAAATAAGTTTCATTGGAAGATGTAAAAAGAATTTTGATTGGTTATTGATTAGGGGGAAAAGAAGAGAGAGAGTAAATTTTATGAGAATAAGTAAAAGTAAACATTGCAAATGGTAAAAGTTGATTTTTTTTTTTGCTTATAATTTGGGACAAGAAAAAGTAGTTTTTTTTGCTTATAATATGAGATGGAGGGAGTATATATATATATATATATATATATATATATATATATATATATATATATCGCACCAATATTAATTATAAGTACAGTCCTAATTTGGATGGGTTAACTAATAGTGGGTACAAATCTCTCGCACAAATATATATCTCTCATACCAATATTGATTTCTTATAAACATAGTCCAAAAAAATACCTAACCCTAATTTATTCATACTAGGTTTTTACTATAAGTATCGACCTTTGTGCATCAAATATTTAAATTGAGAAATTGAGCACCGTTTATTTGATTTTGGACTACTATCTTTTATCATTCATGGATGACATCTATACTCCATTGACTGCTCTCTCTCCTGGAAAAAACAATTTGAAAGTGGAAATTTATGTGGTAAATATGTAGAGCGTTTCTAATAACCAAAATTCTAATGTATTATTTATCCAAATTTATTGTTGAACTATTGTTTAGTGTTACTCAATTTTTTTCATATAACTTTCAATATTGCAATTTTCATATTTTGTTTTATTGTTACATATTACGGCTGATTAGACAAATGCGGACCGCACGGGTCGAAGTTCTAGTTAGAGTTAAGAATAGAAAAATGGAACAAACTTATAATATAAAAGATATATTTTTCTGGATTAAAAATTTAGGGTAAGAGAAGGTGCATAAGTTCAAAACAAAGATTATCTTAAATAAATAGATACTATGTTTTTTTTTGTTGAAGGAAAATAGATACTATGTTACTATACAATAATAAACATATATTTTGTTTTCTACAACTATTTTAGAACTCCGGGTTCTCAGGCAAATGAGACTTGCAAATTTGGATTTCCGCAGCAAAATAAATAAAATTTGATAAATCTTTTATTTTTTTTTTAAGAAATCAAACTCAAGTTTTTCAGAGCAATTTATTATAGAAAAATTCATTAATCACTTGAGACAATTGATGTGTTTATATATTTAATATCTATACTATATACAAAGAGGATAGATGAGTTTGAGGTGACTTTTTCATAAGGCTTTTTCATAATGACAAGATTACCCTTCACTAATAGATAAAGAGGAGACATGGCTTTCCAAGATTGCCCTTAACTTCTACTTAAAATAACACAATAGTAACTGCACAATTTACTTTTCTCACTAACTACCTCTCTTTTTAGGCACGTAAGTTAGACACAGGCAGGCGCTACCTGGCCCGCTAGTGTAACATTCCCAATTCTTCCATTTAGTATTATATACTATTAAGAGTATTATCTAAAACCAACACATGTCTAGAGCTAGCATTAGAGTTATGATATACACAAGATTTAGTAGTTACCATACAAATCACTTAGTGTGTGTGTGTTGTTACCATAAGAATGAAACTAAGACCCAATGTGGACATGTGTCCCACTATGATTTCAACACCCATGACTCACCCAAACACTACCCTTACACACTTGTTTCATTTGTCTGATACAAAGCCAAACACTCTCCTTCCTTGCTCTCTCTCTCTCTCTCTCTCTTACAAACAACAAACATCAACACCATCACCATTTTCAATCCCTCCAATCTTCTCTTTCAACTCTTCTAATCAACCACATGCTAGTGTAGAATCATGATCTTTAGGTGGTAATCATCACTAGTGGTAAGTTTAATTCCTCAAATCCTTCTCCCTTTTCCCCAAATTCGTGCTCCATGTCTTCCATTTGAACACCCATAATCTGTTCTTCATGTTCATATATGAGAAGTATGCTCATATGTGATTTTGTGATGATTTAGGAAGGGAAACTCATGAACACAACTCAACAAGGAACTGAAGCTGTCAACCTAAGTCTCTAACCAAGTCTCCAGCCAGGAATCAAGCTCCAATTGAGGTGGGTTCTTAGGAATTAGATAGTTAGAAATTTCCCCAATTATAACATTGTATGTCAACATAGGATTTAGGGTTGAAATTGTGCATGAGAAGGGTTTAATTCCCAAAACTCTTCTCCATTATAATTACAATTATACTTGATGATGTTAATGGCTTGAAAGAATAACAAGTAGTGTGTAAAAATTCTAGTTTAGAACTGAAATCTGCAGAACAGGGCAAAAACGCGTGTTTCTCGCCGGACGAGCTCGCTGGCGATGGCAACCATGAGCCTTCTGACTTGTGGTCGCCAGGCGGCCAGTGGCGAGTAATGGTGAGAAGCTTCGGACTTGTGGTCGCCAGGCGACCAAAGGCGAGCTCTGGCGACCTTGGCAGATTCCAGTTTTCCTGTCTTGGCTTTTAAAACTCATACACATTTTTCTAATTGTTATCTTTCATGACCTGCTTTCCATTAACATTGCGAGTAACTAGTAATTATGATGTCATTGTACGTATAGGACTATGAAGTCACCTAGGCTAATGAATAGGTTAGTCCCCCGGGATTGGATTTATTGGTTAGTATGTGAATACATTAGTTATTTTACAAGTCAGTCGAGAGCGAGTGGTTGCTTTATATGCACCACTGTTTGGATTCGAGGAATCCAGAGTAAAAGATTTAATAATAAATGTGATGCCAGAGGTTCCGTACCATATGTGCTTATGATCACGAAGATTGGTGCGGATGGAGTGAAGGCTCTCTGAGACAGGCTCACCTCAGAGTTTCCTTCGGAGTTAAAATGAACCCAGATAATATTGGTGTTACACCCTTATGATTATATATATATATATATATTTGTTGCGATTTGAGAATTTGTAAGGACTGACGTACAAGATTTTTTCCCCGGTGTAGTCACCATTAGGTGGGTAGTAGGATCCACGAGGCTTAGTAGTCTCACCCCCTCCCTACTCATTTCAGGTTCACAGGGCGATCGTGGTAAGCAAGCTGCGGACTAGGTAGCGTGCTTGAGGTCGTGATCAAGTCTTAGAAGTCGTTAATTTATGTTTCTTTATATTTTCCATCAGCTGTTGTGTACTATGTTGTATTTTAGCACCTGCGTGTGCTCGAATTAACACTCTATGTATTCGTAAACTTAATGTACTCGGTATTAATTATGTGCACTATTAATATATTCTAGACAATGTATTATGGGGTATTATAATTGGTATCAGAGAAGGTCGATTCAGATCATGCCAGAGTCATAAGTATATAATATTAATCTAAATGCGTACTCTAGGGATGTCTTACATTTATTCTACATGTTGTGTCACTTTGAGCCTAGCTAACTAAATTTGATTGTGACAGATAGAGTAATATGGCGGAAGCACCAAGAGGACGCGGACACGGTAGGTCACGAAGGAATGTGGCAGAAGAAGATCAACCTCAGCCTCAATACCCCGATCCAGATGCAAATATGTGGGCAAATATGATGCATCAGCAACAACAATTTCAAGCTCAGCAAGCCCAACGCCATGAGGAAATGATGATGATGTTCCAACAACAAATGAACAATGCACATAATCAGAACACGGGAAGTGCAGCGTTCAGAGAATTTTGTCGGATGAATCCTCCCGAGTTCAATGGAGAGTACAACCCCTCGATGGCATGAGAATGGATTCAGAGGATGAGTGGAATCTTGAATTCAATGATGTGTTCGGACTTGGAAAAGGTAACCTTCGCGACAAGATTTCTTCGCGGAGCTGCTTGTGATTGGTGGGAAGGTGATATGGCATTCATGACTGCAAGCCAAATGGAGATGACTTAGACTAATTTCCGACGTCTCTTAATAAACCACTATATTCCCGAGAGCTACAAGTTGAAGATGGAACGGGAATTAATTGAACTTAAGCAAGGGAGTAAGTCTGTGGCGGAGTACACCGCTAAGTTCAACGAGTTGGTACGGTATGTGGCGGATGGTGACGATGCTCCTACCGAGGCATGGAAGATTAAGAAGTACCGTTTTGGTTTGAGGGCGGATATTGCACATGATGTGTCTATGCAACAAGTTGCTAGTCTGGGTGAATTAATTCAGAGGAGTTACCATGCTGAGTCTAGCCTTGAAGCGGTGAGAAAGGAAAGATTTGAAGTGAATCAAAAGAGAAGGGACTCGGGAAAGTTTAAGGAGCAGTTGAAGCCTAGAGGTTCCCCTAGTAAAGGAAAACAGAATTTCTCTCAGAGATCACACCCAGCATGCCCAGAATGTGGAATTTTTCACCATGGAGAATGTAAGAAAGGAAAGGGCATGTGCTATAACTGCAAACAACCTGGTCACTATAGGAACGAGTGCCCGAAGCTGCAAGGTTCTGGGGGTTCGAGTGGAACAACAAGGAGCAAGGGTAGAGTGTATTCCCTTGATGGAGAGCAAGCCAAAGGTAATAATGCTTTAATTGTTGATTTATGTAACTTGGGTCGATCAGAAGTTGTTGTACTATTTGACTATGGGGTTACAAACTCTTTTATCTCTGTTGATTGTGTGATAAGATTGGGTTTATCTTCGACCTCTTTAATTCTCCCATGAATGTTGCCGTTGCTACGGGTGGCAAGGTTGTTTCCAAGAGGGTATGTCAAAATTGTCCTGTTAGCGTCGCAGGAAAAATCTATCATGTTGATCTAATTTGTCTGCCATTGAAAGACATGGACATAGTACTAGGCATGGATTGGCTCTCTGCCAACACCGTGTACATAGGCTGTGCTGAAAAGAATCTCTATGTTCCTATTGATCCTAATGCAGAGAGTAGAGCCCTAACTGCTCTGCTGCAAAATACTCACCAGTTAATCCAGTATATCAGTGCAGAGAACAAGTGTTTCAGTATCATGTTCACCATATGTCCGGAGTCTAGTCTAAGCCCCAGTGATATCCCGATTGTCAGGGAGTATTTAGATGTGTTTCCTGAGGAGGTAAACAGTTTATCACCAGAAAGAGAAATTGAGTTTTCGATTGATCTTGTCCCAGGGTATCAGCCTATCTCTGTTGCACCGTATAGAATGTCCCCTCTTGAACTCCGAGAATTGAAATCTCAATTGGAAGAGCTGTTGCATAAGCATTTCATTCGTCCCAGTGTCTCACCTTGGGTGCACCTGTTTTGTTGGTTAAGAAGAAGGACGGTACGATGCGGTTATGTATTGATTATCGTCAGCTTAACAAAGTTACCATCAAGAACAAGTATCTGCTACCTCGTATTGATGATTTGATAGATCAACTCAGAGGAGCCACTATCTTCTCAAAGATTGATCTTAGATCCGGGTATCATCAGATTCGTATCAAGACCTCGGACGTGTCCAAGACTGCTTTTAGGACCCGTTATGGTCACTATGAATTTCTAGTAATGCCATTTGGTCTGACCAATGCTCCAGCAATATTCATGGATTACATGAACAGAATCTTTCAGCCTTATCTTGATAAGTTTGTTGTAATCTTCATTGATGATATTCTGATCTACTCTAAGGATCCTCAGGAGCATGTGTAACACCCTAACCCCTTAAGCGCGTATTTATTAAATATAAACAAATAAACACTAAGCAATTAAGGCATTACATGGAAAATTAAAGACGGAAACAAGCATGCAAAACATTCATCATGATTATCAAAGGAAAACCACAGCGGAATACAATCCGATTACCATATATTAACCATCATGATAATCGTAACATATTCAGAGGCTAATAGTTATCATACAAGCCATATAATTACATCCAAGTTAAAATTTACAAATAGCAAGGTCATCAAAATAAACAAGTTATAAACGAGTTCAAGCGTATAATCCCCGACTCGATGTTACAACTATCAGAGCAATTGCTATTACAACCCAAAAGATAATACTAAAGGAGTAGCCTAACTAACTCCTCACCAAAAAGTATGCTAAGTATAGCACAAACACGAGCTCCTAATCTTGAGCGGACTCCTCAACCTGGTGATCTGAACCACCCAACGGTTCAGAGGTACACAAAACAGAGAGTTAGTAATCATAACCAATAAATAAGTGTAAACACTAAGCTTATACTTCACATATATATGTTATCATGCATAACTAGCTCACATATACATATTTATCCTTTATTATAAACAATCAATGCAATTGAATAACAATTGAGGGTAAGAATTAATGAATACAGATTCATCCAATTAACACACACACACACACAATGCCATATACCAATTATCAAGTACATATATGCACAATCCCCTAATGCAACTAATGTCAAGTTCTCATGATATGTCATCCTAGACATCTCTAATGCATGTGGTACCATCGTCTTTATTAGAGTATCTCACCTCTAATATCCGTCTTTATCGAATAAATATAATTCCATATCCGTCTTTATTAGAATAAATATTCTAATATCCCTAACTCAATTCATGAATGCATGGATGACTCATGAATAATCGCAATTAATTAGCATTAAGCTATACTCATGTAATATGAAAACATTATTCATATTCGTCTTTATTAAGATATCATACATCTCAATATCCGTCTTTGATATTTCAAAAATATCATCCACAATTTATAACATTCATCATCAATCATCACAACACAATTATCAACAATTTTAAAATATAGGAAGTGTACAAACACATAAGGAAACTTCATAAACCAATCATCATCTTATAAAAATAACTCCGGAATCGGAATCTACGCGAAAAATCGAGTGAAATAGGTTCCGGGTGTATAAACCGTAAAAAAGTCAACCAAAAGTCAAAAGTCAACACTTGGTCAACCCTGACTTGTTGACTTCTGCGCGTAGGCGCGAAACTATTGCGCCTAGGCGCAGCAAAACAGAATGCAACCAGATGGAATTGCGCCTAGGCGTGAAACAATTGCGCGTAGGCGCAGGCATTATGCAGAAAACGTGATTTTGGACGTAAACGCACTTATTTGACCCAAAATCACTTATTTCAACTCCAGAAAATTATACCAAGCATGAGTTATGTTCATACATGTTCCAAAGCACTTAAAAGTAACTTATTAACACAAATAATCACTTATTTTTCATGGATCTTGACATATTTACTTAAACTCATAAACATTCCCAAATCTTAACAAAACATCTACAAATACCCATTTTTACCCATCAAAATTGTTCATACTACTTATCCTTAGTATATTAAACATGTTATGAGTGTTAGATTTCATTTTCATTAAGGAAAATCTCCCAAAAAACCCACGAAAATTGAGTGGAGAAAGTTTGGGTTCGGAGAAATCGACATTCTCCCCTTTCTCTAGTCACTCACAATTACGGAAACTATCTCTCTTACCTTGGCTCTATGAATTTCGGATCTTGCTCTTGATTTTGAATTCTTCTCCCTTGCCCTAGCACACAAGCTCTTCCTTCTCTCTACTTCTCAAAAGAACATGAGAAAATGTGATTTTCTCACACTAAATGGCCTTATAAAGGTCTCCCAATTCCAATAGTCACTTAGGCCCAATGTCACAAAGCCCAATAGCCCTTAAGCCCACTCTCGTGTAATTCTCACAAACTCGTCTAATTAACTAATACTCTCGCTTATTAATTAATTATTGCTTATGAAAATATAATAATAGACATAAAATAATATAACGGATAAATATAATACGAATAATAAAATCGGGTCGTTACAGCATGCGGAGCATCTAAGGATTGTTCTTGATATTCTGAGAGAGAAGCAACTATATGCCAAGTTCAGTATGTGTGAGTTTTGGCTTTCAGAAGTTAAGTTTCTAGGCCATGTAATATCTCAGGGAGGCGTGTCGGTTGATCCATCGAAAGTAGAAGCAGTGCTTAACTGGGAGAGGCCTAGAACGGTTTCAGAAGTAAGGAGTTTTCTGGGTTTAGCAGGTTATTATCGGAGGTTCATTTTGGGATTTTCTGAGACAGCACTACCGTTAACCCGTTTGACTATAAAGGGAACTGCGTTTACTTGGAACGAATCATGTGAGAATAGTTTTAATTTGTTGAAACATAAGTTGACCAGTGCTCCGGTGTTAGTGATTCCTGACCCCGATAAGAAGTATGTAGTGTATTGTGACGCCTCTAATAAAGGACTCGGATGCGTACTTATGCAAGAGGGTGCAGTAGTGGCATACGCATCGCGACAGTTGAAACCACATGAAGAGAATTATCCTACCCATGACCTTGAACTTGCAGCCATCATCTTTGCGTTGAAAATTTGGAGACATCACTTGTACGGTGTGCAGTTTGCATTATACAGTGATCATAAAAGTTTAGAAGGAGTTAAACATGAGACAACGAAGGTGGATGGAGTACCTGAAGGATTTTGACTTTGAACTAAATTACCACCCAGGAAAGGCGAATGTAGTAGCTGATGCTTTGAGTAGAAAGACGTTGTATGCATCAGAAATTTTAATGCAGCAGTGTGGGTTGTATGAAAAGTTCCGAGATATGAATCTGAATGTCACTTACCGGAAGGATGGAGTCAAGTTGAACAGAATGGAGTTGACTTGCGACTTGCGTCCCACTATAGGTCGTGCGCAAGCTGTTGATGTGGACTTGCAAAAGAGAATCGGAAAACCTGAGTTCACTGTGGCAGATGACGGAGTAATTCAGTTTGGAAGTAGAGTTTTTGTACCGAATGATGCGGAATTGAAAAGGTTGATTCTAGAAGAAGCACATAAGAGTGGATTTTCAATTCACCCCGGTTCCACCAAGATGTACCATGATCTGAAGAAGAACTATTGGTGGCCGAATATGAAAGCAGAGATTGCGGAATTTGTATCGAGGTGTATTGTATGTCAGCAAGTTAAGATTGAATACCACAAAACCAGCCGATCCTTTGCAACCTTTAGAAATGCCAGAATGGAAGTGGGAGCATATTACTATGGATTTTGTAAGTGGCTTACCCCGTAACCAGAAGGGAGAAGATTCTATCTGGGTAATTGTTGATCGGTTGACGAAGTCGGCACATTTCATTGCAGTGAAATCGACTTATAAGGCTCCACGTTATGCTGAGATATTTTTGGAAGAGATTGTTAAGTTGCATGGAATTCCGTTAAGTATTGTGTCCGATAGAGATCCCACCTTTACCTCTCACTTTTGGCGTGCTTTCCAAAAAGCAATGGGAACTCAACTCAAGATGAGTACCTCAAATCATCCGCGGACGGATGGTCAATCCGAGCGAACCATTCAAACCCTTGAGGATATGCTTCGAGCCTGTGTTTTGGAGGATGGTAGTAATTGGAGCAAACACTTGCATCTTATAGAATTTTCGTACAATAACAGTTACCATGCTAGTATCGGTATGGAACCATGTGAGGCGTTGTATGGAAGGAAGTGTAGGACATCATTATGTTGGACAGAAGTGGGTGATAAAGGAGTGTTAGGACCGGATATCATCCAAGAGACTACTCTGAAGATTAAATCGGTTAAGGAACATATGAAGGTTGCTCAGAGTAGACAGAAGAGCTATGCCGATCACGGAAGGAGACCGATGGAGTTTAATGAAGGTGACCATGTGTTCTTTCGCGTAACACCTAAGCTGGGTTTGCGCGGTGTGTTTAAAACGAAGAAGCTTGCTCCTAGATACATTGGACCGTATCAAATTCTTAAGCGGGTTGGTCCCGTGGCATATCAGTTAGCTTTACCTCCATCTATGTCCAGGATGCATGACGTATTCGATGTGTCTCAGCTCAGAAAGTTCATTCCAAACCCGTTCGTGCCGGTGGAATTGGAAAATATCGATTTGCAACCAGATCTGACTTACCAGCCTGACCCTATTCAGATTGTGGACCGTGACGTTAAAACTCTTCGGAACAAGGAAATTCCGATAGTGAAAGTGGAATGGTCTCAATCACCGGATGACGAATTCACTTGGGAGTTAGAATCTGAGATGATGAAAAACTATCCTTACCTTTTCTCAGGTATGTTTTAAATTTCGCGGACGAAATTTCTTTAAGGGGGGTAGATTGTAACATTCCCAATTCTTCCATTTAGTATTATATACTATTAAGAGTATTATCTAAAACCAACACATGTCTAGAGCTAGCATTAGAGTTATGATATACACAAGATTTAGTAGTTACCATACAAATCACTTAGTGTGTGTGTGTTGTTACCATAAGAATGAAACTAAGACCCAATGTGGACATGTGTCCCACTATGATTTCAACACCCATGACTCACCCAAACACTACCCTTACACACTTGTTTCATTTGTCTGATACAAAGCCAAACACTCTCCTTCCTTGCTCTCTCTTTCTCTCTCTCTCTCTCTCGTACAAACAACAAACATCAACACCATCACCATTTTCAATCCCTCCAATCTTCTCTTTCAACTCTTCTAATCAACCACATGCTAGTGTAGAATCATGATCTTTAGGTGGTAATCATCACTAGTGGTAAGTTTAATTCCTCAAATCCTTCTCCCTTTTCCCCAAATTCGTGCTCCATGTCTTCCATTTGAACACCCATAATCTGTTCTTCATGTTCATATATGAGAAGTATGCTCATATGTGATTTTGTGATGATTTAGGAAGGGAAACTCATGAACACAACTCAACAAGGAACTGAAGCTGTCAACCTAAGTCTCTAACCAAGTCTCCAGCCAGGAATCAAGCTCCAATTGAGGTGGGTTCTTAGGAATTAGATAGTTAGAAATTTCCCCAATTATAACATTGTATGTCAACATAGGATTTAGGGTTGAAATTGTGCATGAGAAGGGTTTAATTCCCAAAACTCTTCTCCATTATAATTACAATTATACTTGATGATGTTAATGGCTTGAAAGAATAACAATTAGTGTGTAAAAATTCTAGTTTAGAACTGAAATCTGCAGAACAGGGCAAAAACGCGTGTTTCTCGCCGGGCGAGCTCGCTGGCGATGGCAACCCTATGAGCCTTCTGACTTGTGGTCGCCAGGCGGCCAGTGGCGAGTAATGCGAGAAGCTTCAGACTTGTGGTCGCCAGGCGACCAAAGGCGAGCTCTGGCGACCTTGGCAGATTCCAGTTTTTCTGTCTTGGCTTTTAAAATTCATACACATTTTTCTAATTGTTATCTTTCATGACCTGCTTTCCATTAACATTGCGAGTAAATAGTAATTATGATGTCATTGTACGTATAGGACTATGAAGTAACCTAGGCTAATGAATAGGTTAGTCCCCCGGGATGGGATTTATTGGTTAGTATGTGAACACATTAGTTATTTTACAAGTCAGTCGAGAGCGAGTGGTTGCTTTATATGCACCACTGTTTGGATTCGAGGAATCCGGAGTAAAAGATTTAATAATAAATGTGATGCCAGAGGTTCCGTACCATATGTGCTTATGATCACGAAGGTTGGTGCGGACGGAGTGAAGGCTCTCTGAGACAGGCTCACCTCAGAGTGTCCTTCGGAGTTAAAATGAACCCAGATAATATTGGTGTTACACCCTTATGATTGTATATATATATATATTTGTTGCGATTTGAGAATTTGTAAGGACTGACGTACAAGATTTTTCCCCCGGTGTAGTCACCATTAGGTGGGTAGTAGGATCCACGAGGCTTAGTAGTCTCACCCCATCCCTACTCATTTCAGGTTCAGAGGGCGATCGTGGTAAGCAAGCTGCGGACTAGGTAGCGTGCTTGAGGTCGTGATCAAGTCTTAGAAGTCGTTAATTTATGTTTCTTTCTATTTTCCATCAGTTGTTGTGAACTATGTTGTATTTTAGCACCTGCGTGTGTTCGAATTAACACTCTATATATTCGTAAACTTAATGTACTCGATATTAATTATGTGCACTATTAATATATTCTAGACAATGTATTATGGGGTATTATAGCTAGGGTAGCCCGCTAGTTTTAAATAATGACACTATTTCTCTGAAAATAAAATAAAATAACGAAACATCATATATTAACTTTTTTTAGAATAATCTTACTATTTTGTGAAATCTAAGAAATTGGGTTTATCCAAAAAAAAAAAAAAAAAGGCTTTTTAAAGTTTTAACTCAAGTGTTCATTAAAGGAACAAAGTACAATTCACATTCAATATTACAGTAATATTAATAACAAATTTTTTTTGAGGCAAAATATCTTACTCATTAGTATTATTTTTTAATATAATCTTCTTTTTTTTTTAATATAATCTTACATTACACGTAATCTATATATTTTCAGATGTGATTTGTTGATTAAATAAATAAATAAATACAAAATTAATTAGATTCGTGAAGTGATAAACCAAAACTCATAATAGGTTTTTTTTCATCAGAAGCTAGAAAGACTTAAAAGAGTGTGAAATATAAATTCATCATAATCGAAACCCTAATTCCCAAATCACAAACTCAATCAATTTCAATGGAGGGAATGTTATCTCCCACTGATCAACAAACATTGGTCTCTTCCTTTCTCGAAGTCGCTCAAGGCCAAACCGCTGCAACCGCTAGACAGTTCCTTCAGGTTCGTTTCACTTCTACCCCTTTTTCATCATCACTGTGAAAAAAAACTGATTTTTTTAATGTTTTTAATCGATTATCCATATAAATTTGTTGTTTTTAAATTTTGAAGCTTTTGGGTCTTCAGTTATTGTTGATTCATGCATGGATTATTGTTGTGTTGAGATCTATAAGATTTGATGTGTTTGTTTTTAACAGGCTACTAGTTGGAAACTTGAGGAAGCTCTTCAGCTGTTTTTGATTGGGAATGAAAGTGGGGCTGTGGCGGTGCCGGCACCGTCGTCTTTCACTCCTCCTTTAGAGAATGTTGATTCTTTTACTGATCAATCTCTTTTGAGGTAATGGTAGAGTAGACATTGAGTTATGGTTTTGGAATTAAGAGTGAAGATTAGTTTTTTATGTTTGTTTTTTGATTTGTAAGTGAACCAAGGAATCAAAGTGGTGGACTTGCTGATGGAGATGAAGTGCGTGCTCCTTTGCCTGTTATAAGGGAAACTCTTTATGATAATGCAATGCTATTTGGGTATGCTTTCCTTTTTGTTATTTCTTTTTTTAGGATTTTGGTCTAATAGAGATGCATGTGTAAATGTTGATGCAAATGCAATTCATTAGGTTTTAACTATGACATCAGTTGAGTTTAAATCCAGTAGATTATCCTTGTAGAATGATGTTTGGCACTATTAGGATTCCTTTTGTTGTGTTTTGATACAACTAATTACTCTTTCGATTACATATCATAGTTAAATAGTCAATAAGTAATTATTCTCCCCTGCGCGGATGTGTGTGTTTGACTTTGTAAACTGGGAAATGATGAGCATCAGAGAGTAAGGTGAAAAAGAAAAGTGGAATTATTGTGGCTGGATAGGCAGTCTTGTGAACTTTACCCAACTAGAATGATTGAACTCTTTCTGAGTGGTGTATACTGTTGACGATGACATGTCAATAAGCATAATGCTTGTATCTTTTTATGGAATTTAAAATGTTTATGTAATGTGTGTACTTATCGAAGATATCGTACTGTTAGATTTAGGGATGTCGTCTTTTGTCTCATCTCTGTATTTGTTGTTCAATAATATAAATTACATAGATGCTTCTTGAAGAGATATTGTGGTCAAAAGTCAAATGGTACTGTTTTTTCTTCTTGTTCATCCAGGAAATGTTTCTTGTACTTAAGTTGTGTTCATTGAGGGTTTTTAGTTAATACACGTTGTCTTTTATTATGTTACGTCATTTTGTATGTAGGTTTCCGTGTAAATATGTATGTAAGTTTATGTGGTTTTCAACAGACAATCTAGTTATTAAAATTGTGTTTTTTCATGTTTCTGCAGAGGAGCAAGGCTTGCACATCTCTCACAGGAACCAAACTCCTTAATTGCGTTCCGTAACTTTGAACAGGAAACAAGGCGTCCAGGGGTTTGGGAATCAGAGCAAGGTGCCGCCTCTACTGCAGAGAGTTCTCAGGACACACTTGCTTCTCTTTATCGTCCTCCTTTTCATCTAATGTTCACCGGTTCTTTTGATAAGGTAAATATACTTCTTAGTCTGGATTGTGTTAGCGGAGGTATTGGAATTTAGCCAAGACCAGCTCAATTTTCACTTTTATTTGATTCGACTTCAAGCTTGAGCCCATAAAACCCAGCTCAAACTCAAGCTGTATTTTAACATTTTGAGCTCGAGCTTGATTGTATTTTTAAATTTTTATACTTTAACATGCAGTGTTTATCACTCGAACCTTCTCTCTATTTCTCAATTTTCCTGATATTTAACATCTTATAATTTTTAAGCTAATCAAACCTCTCTCAAGGCCTAGTGCCTTACAGTACAGATACATCTTTTGTATTTTAGAATGCACTACACCTAAATCCATTTGTGCATAATGAACATGACATGTCATGAGTAGATGACAGCCAACAATTAGCACACTATGCGGAAGAACAAGGAGTCCTGGACTTGACAAGGACCTATTGCAGTTGAAACCCTTTCCAAAACTAACCCTCATGCACACGGCCTCTAAATATTTATTGTGCTTAGTCAATCTTAAAAGTTAGGATTTATCCCTTACATCTTATGTTCCCACTGTTGTTTAAGGGAATAACTAATGTCTGGACCTAATGGTAAATGCGTTCTGCATCCTATTTGTTAGTAGTTGCATAACTTCTAGTTGAAGTTTATATATTCAGATTTTTGGCTTTCTAGAAGGTTAAAAGGAACATGGTAATCGAAAACTTAGTTCCAAATATGTTTTAGTGTAGGGATCATGACTGAACAAACAACGTTGTTATGTACCATTAGCTGTTACCTATCAAGTGACCTTCGGTTACTCCCTTGACTTCGTGATTATTACTATCAAATCAGAAAGTAGTCTATGCCTATGGTGCTGACAGCTGAAATCTTAGTCAGGGGAAGCACAACAAAGCTCTATCTTCCATGTGTAGAACTGTATTACAACTTTCAAGATGCGTTTTTTAGAGGATATTCAGGAAACAAAATATCTAATGTTGCTATATGACTTTGAATTTTACTATCCTTAATTTATTGCTTTTCTTGGCAGAGGCTCCACTAGTTTTCTTCTCGCACATTAAAATGACCTATAAGCCCAAGTTTCCAATTATATCATAACACTCTTGAGTCTTGAATCTTGATCAATAGTTATCAATCTCAACATTTGCTTAAGTCGCATGTCCTCCCTGTGATGTGCAGAGTATTGTGTCACATTTTAACGAGAGTAGTGTCACAATTAACACCCTTCTCACAATTAACACCGTTTGTCTACCGTCTAACTCCCACACTTTCAGGTCAAAAAAATTCAAAGCTCTTTTCTACTGTGCTGAGACATGTCCTTTTGATTTTTCACAAACAAATAATTAACTCTACAGTAACATTAATCTCAACCGTTTGATTTGTTTTTGCTACATGTCATCCATCTGTGCAATCAAATGGGATGAATGGAGCCTTTGCAAATGGAGCAAAGCTGCACTCCTCTCTGGGGGAATTTCTCCTCCATCCCCACACAGGGAAAAATTCCCGATCTTTGAGTCCCCAAACGGGGCAATCTCCACGGGGATGAGGGATCCTCATTTACAAATCAATTTGACATCTGAAATGCGTTGTGATAAAATTGTGAAGTGATTGGGTCGAATGTACCGGACTTAAACAAATGGCTTGAACTAACCACTAACAGAATATGGAAGTCCCTAGAATAGAATCATCTGCATGTGCAAGCTAATTAGCTTGGTAAATGCACTATGTGGCAGGGTTTACTTTAGATGGGTGATAGTGCATATATTGTGAAATGGCGAAACATGTATAGCTGATATGCAGTTTGTGACTAAGGTTTGGTCTTTGACTGCAGGCAAAAAGTGCCGCTTCTATGCAGGACAAGTGGTTAATGGTCAACATACAATCTACCAAGGAATTCAGCTCACATATGGTATTTTATTCTTGATTATTTGTTTCAGCATTATCAGTAATGGTGACAATTTTTTCTTTTCTTTTTAAAGCTTAATCGGGATACGTGGGCAAATGATGCTGTTTCGCAGACCATTAGTACAAACTTCATATTCTGGCAGGTCAGTTAGTTGTTCTGCTCCAACATTGGTGATCAATTTATTTTTGTTGTGTTAACTTAACTGGATATTGGATCATGGTATGCCATTTTGTAGATGGCACCTGCTCTACAGGGTAATTTATAGGATGTTAATATCTTGGATCCAGTGGTTTATAAGCTCTCCAAACTAAAAACCTCAATAATTGAGACCAATTCTTTTTTATCATATTTTGTTAGCCAACTTCACTGGTTATGGGATCATGGTATGGCATTATCAATCATGTAATTGGGACTTGCTCTAGGGGGTAATCCATGGCTTGTTAATATCCTAAAGTGAGAATAGCTGTAGCATGCATTTGGGCTATATTTTGCTATTTGAATCAGTTTTTGTTGCTAATATCTACCATCATACCATGTCATTTATTGTATACTATTTTCTTGTATGCAATTTGCCTTCTTAATTTATTTATTTTTGCTTGTTTTTTGCATACAGGTATATGATGATACAACTGAAGGCAAAAAAGTCTGCACTTATTACAGACTAGATTCAATCCCTGTTGTGCTTATTATTGATCCCATCACTGGCCAAAAGATGCGCTCCTGGGGAGGAATGGTTCAACCTGAAAGCTTATTAGAAGTATGTAATATGTTATACGATTTCACAGCTTACTAGGATAGAAACATTTTTCTATGGAAACTTAAACATTATTCACTCGTAAATCTTTGTTCTGTTTTTAATATTTATTAATTCTTACTGATTTGACGAGCCTTGTGCTGCTTTTAGGGTCTGATAACATTCCTTGACGCTGGTCCTAAGGATCACCACAGTACCTTGTCTCACAAGCGTCCTAGAGCCAGTTCTAGCCCACCAAAAATTAAAGGTTTGTCGCTCGTCTCTATGTGCTGCTGGTTTATTCAGTAACAGGTCAGCTCAATGTTGAAGGTGTCATTGTCCTGTCGACTTAACTACTACTTTTTACCCATCAACACTACATATAGTTGACATCTTCTATATTATTGTTATTAGATGGACCTTGCACACCTACCTTAATCCACATCTGATTATGATGTCTTTCATTTGGTTTTGTACTGAAATTTTTACTGCCTAAATTTTATGCCCATTACTGATGATAAAATTGTATTTGACATGTTTTTGTCACCATCATAATCTTGGTTGATGTTACAGCTACAGTAGATTCAAATGCGAGTACAGAGGAGGATGAGGAAATTAAAAGAGCTCTGGCAGCTTCACTGGAAAGCGTGAAAGAATCAAATGAAATGGCCGAAGGAGATAATGACGATGCAAATGTTGCTGGTAACTTGCAAGAAACAGCCTTACCAAAGAGGCCTGCTTATCCTACTCTGCCCGAAGAACCGAAGGTTGAAAAAAATCTCTTATGCAGAGTTGGTGTACGGCTTCCGAATGGACACCGTGCTCAGCGAAACTTCTTACTCTCCGAACCAATTCAGGTAACAAATGTTGCTCTCTAGGAATTAATTAATAGGCACCACTCAGCTAGTTAATAATGACTTAGTTTAGTTAGGCCATGTATAAATAAGAATAAGAAATTACAGGGAGATGTATCTTGTCATTTTGATAGAGTTGGGACCTTTTAGTATTATGAAGTACTTTCCTTCGAAGTTCTGCATCTATGCTCTAAGGTAATTAGACCTAAATTCTTCTAATAAAGGTCCAATTTCTGTCTACTGGTATTTGAACAAGTTTGGTCCATGCCAAAAAATTAATTGTTTGGAGAAATATGGAGTCATGAGTTGTAGTGGTAGCACTTGAATATGTGATCCAATTCTTATCGAGTTGAGCCGAGCTGAACCCAGTTTGAAGCTTTACTTATCCCGTCTTGGAGTATCCAAGCTTCATATGGTATCATTGTTGAAGGTAATGTTTCGAGTGGTGTTGTTCATGATAGGTTGTGGGGGACCAGGAGAGAAAGTTAATCATTATTACTTTAGATGCAGTCAATTTTAAATACTAAGTTACCAGCAGAGCTAAATCCAAATGAAAGTAGGATCAACACAAAAAGTACTATATTTATAGGGACCAAAATTAGGCAAGTCAATGATAGGTAAATGATACTAGATAGTAGTTATCTCTAGCAGGTTAATGTCTTGTTAATTTGAACAAGTCGTGCGCACTGCTGAATTCACAATTTCTTGCAAACTACTATGCACCATTTCAAAACGAGTAAGCGGGGATATGTAGAAATTAGAATTCAAATGTCATATATCTTAGAAGACCTGCATGTCTATTCATGGAAAATATTTAATTTATTCATCTTCTCTCTTGGAAGGGCTCATGCAAGTTATATTGAATTTGTGACAAGTTTATTTGTTTCTTTTGGATTCTATGAGTGACCCTTTGTTTCTTTTGAAGCTGCTGTGGTCATTCATTGCTGCTCAGCTAGGGGAAGAAGATGAAACAAAGCCATTTAAATTAACTCAAGCAATTCCTGGTGCAACGAAAAATTTGGACTATAAAAGTAATTTAACGTTCGGGGAATCTGGCCTTGCCAACTCTATGATTTCAGTGACTTGGGACTGAGTTCAGCTTCTTATTTTCAGACTCAAGAATTTCGGATTGGTGATCTATGACCCTGTCTTTCATCTTTTGACATGAGGCTGATTTATGCTGAAAGAAAAAGAGAAGTTTTATTTAAACTCTTTTGTGTATAAACTTTGGATCTAAATTATGCGTAGAATCAATGGAAATATACCAATTTCGCCAGTCCTCTTCTCTTATAGTTTACTCGTATGAACACCTATGTCAAGCACGAATTAGAATTTCGTGTAATTTTTTTTGTTGATAAATTACTCATACTCTGGACCAAAAAAAAAAAAAAGAATTACGAAAATGGTTTCGTTTATATTATTATATTTTAAAATTAATGATTATTTCATAAATGAGAAATTGAGGGTTCGAATATGTGCCACGCACATGTTAGCTTTTATTCGGTGACTGTTTATTGGTAGTAGTCGATTAACATGTTAGCTTTTATTCAGACTCATCTGTAGTGCATAATGGTATTTAGAGGCGGACCTTCTCTAGGATGGAATACATGGAGGAGATAACGGTTTGAGGAACCTGTTCAGATCCGTCGAGAATCTAGTATGGGTAGGAGGCTTTAGCTATCCTATAGAAGCTGTTGCTATGGGCAGCAGTGGGTGTGACTCGTTCCGTAATCTTTCTATTTACAATCCAATCAATAATACAATCTCTATTTCATTTTATTGCTCTTGTTACTTAGAATTATTTCTGTGATTTTGGTTCTTAACATTCGGATAGTTGCCATTTTTTGTTTCAAGTTAGTGTATTGTTACTTCATTATTATTGATAAAAATGGGATAGAAAGGATCAAACCCATGCATGTGAGGTAAAATGTAGCAATTGTACCATTTTGCCAAGATGCAAATTTCTTATGTTAATACTATTTTACCATTATGCCAATGCATGTGATATCTTTGGTAAGCATCAACAATATTCATTTCCTCTAATAAAAGAAAAGTTTCATGGTGATACATTAATATAAAATAGTACTTTTGTGTTGATCCTACTTTGTAATTACTTTTAAAAAAATACTAACATTATAGATCTTTATTTAAATCTCACTGTAAAATTAATCTACACCAATGGTATATGTCCTCTTTGTACGTAGTTCATACTTGTTGAGATTTAAATATAAGTAAATATGAATGCATCATGTTTACCCAAAACAAAAAGTGAATGCATCATAATGAAAGAACACAGGAAAATCACCTCTCTTTTCTCTCTCACAGCCGCCCCATTTCTTTCCAACCCTAGTTTCTCTTCTTCTTCATCCATCAAAAGAGGGGTGATTTTTGGATCAATTTTTGACCCAAAATAACCCTATAAATTGTTTTTTCCTTTCTTTTTATTCAAATAAGTGATTTTCACATCTATTTATTTTTTCTTCGTGATTTTATGTTTGTCGTCGTCTTGTGTGGCGTTGTGTTTATCGTCGTCTTCGGCGTTTGTTGGTTTTTCCTTTTAGTATCGTGTTTCAAATTCAAATTGGCATATCCACCTCAACTTATTACAGATCTGATGAAGACTTGGACATCAACGTTGCAGATTCGGGAGTATGAATATTCCGGTTAAATTTACTTTGTCATATTTGTAGGCACTTTCATGATGTCGTTGTATGCTATTAACCTAGGTGCTGCAAGATTGTTTGTAGGTTCACCTTTTTCAATTTTTAGCAATTTTGAATTTGTAATGATCTATGTATATTTCAATTTGAATAATGAATATTTATATTGTAAAAAAAAAAAAAAACACAGGAACATATTTTTGTTTGAGATTGGAATGAAGAGTCTATTTAACTAAAACTCTTAATTTCATGGCCCACGGATATCCTTGTAGATCCGTTCCTAGTTATGCCTGGCCACCATAGTCTTGATTTGATTAAGACGTGTATTTATAATTTCATATTTGATTAATTAATTTATAACAACATTATGTCAAATGAGAAAGAACAGCAAGACATGTTGATCTCAACATATACTCTTTTTTTGACTTAAAGGTATCTACTCTTTTATCATTTGATGTATATAAGTCACATTAAAATAATTAGACCGACTAAGTTCAATTGATAGGATCATTATATAAAAGTAAGAGTTTGATTTTTAGACACTCAATTTATTTCTCTTAAGGGTAGAATTTCTAGCCCTAGACTACTTGATAAAAAAATAAATAATAAGACTACTAAAAAAGGCTTCCCTAAATTTAGAGTTTGGTTTTTTAAATACTAAAATACATACTTATTGTATATATTTATTATTTTTTATCACTTCTTTTACATATTTTAAAAATTCACATATAACTATATTTGACATCAAAGTTTTGATGTGAAAACATATAATCTCTTTAATTTAATTGATACAAAAAATGTGTTTTGACTTTGGACAGTGTCACTTAAACTCACACACAATGGTAACACATTTGAATTTGAATAAAAACATCAAACTTAATAATAAAGAGATAAAGATAAATATATACTCTATACAATACATATGTATTTTAATTGTCAAATAATATTTGTTTAAAAGAAAATAATGTTTCTTTAACAAAAATTTGTTGTTATATTGTTTTCATTCTTAATTTATGTGTATTTTTAAAATATGTGTAAAGAGTAAAAAACATAAAAAGTAAAAAAATATAAAAACAAACATATACCATATCACAAAACTATCCTTTAGTTACAAGAAAATGACACTTTTATTTAACTATCAAACTTTATATTATCGGATTCATTTATCTAAGAACCAGCACATTAATAAAAAAAATGAATATGATTATTTTTTTAAGACACAAGACTACAAGAGTATATGATTTTTTGACAAGAGTAAATGACTCATTGGATACCACCTAATTTGATGATATGATAGTACATGGTGTGAGTAGACATGCTATTCCTAGTAGTATGTATAGTACAACGTATATTGAATTAGAATCTTAAAAATTATCTATGTGACGACAAGGAAGGAAAAAATGGCCTCTTAACATAGTAAAATGGTGGGTCATAAACTGTGGAAAACAACGTGGACAAGTCAAGACAGTGTGAAAGAAAACAACACACAACACAAAAGCAGAAAGATAACCCTATTTTCATCAATAAGATTAGCTCAAAAGCAATAAAGTTTCTGCTACCACTTGTCATTTTTTCAATTGAATGGTCACCTTTTTTCTGGATCATTCATTGTTGTCTGTATCATATACATGATGATGATATTCAAAACCAAAACTATCATCACACGTGATTTTTTTGTCCAAAAATAGAATTCTTAGTTGTTGAAAATACTATTAGAATCAAGTTTTGGAAAATTTCTTAAACATTTTATTCAATTGTGATAAGGTTCTAAATATATTTTAATCAGAATATTTAAAAAAAATATTATAAACGTACAATATATCATTACAATGCAATTGCAATTAGGAGAGGCTAAAATCACTATACCAAAACTGACACTCGAATTTTTAAAAAAATATTGACACTCGAAACAGATTAAACTGATCGTAAATATAAAATAAAATTTGATACATTGAATTTTTCTTTTAAATAGCACTCATCATCTAATATATCTTTTAAAATAACTTTATTCAATATTTTCTATAATATATTCTCATAAGATAAGAGATAAATCAATTAGTATGACGAGTTTATCATAAAATTAGGTCAGAAAGCAAAATCTTCTATTCAAAAACTATCTACCCGATTTTCATCCGACAGTGACTAAACAAGGTAAAAGAAATAATGTTGAGAAATAATTTTTCATCACAATCTTGATATCAAATAAAGGGATTTGGATTCAGTGCAGTCAGACTTCATGCAGTCACTGCATTTGAACCGTTCGATCAAAATCAGATGGTTCATATTTTTTTGATTAAATTTTAATTGTACATACTAACAACTAACAATTTGTCATTAAAAAAAAGTTATGGTTTCAGCCCTCTCCCAAACACAGTTGCGGATGATCAAACTGTGGTCATCCCTACCAAATGAGGTGTAACTTTTAAAAAAACTATAGTAGGTAACTTTAATTTTGTCAATCTCACCGTTTTTTGTCAAGTAATATAGTGGTTAGAAATTTTACCCTTAAGGTGAATAAGTGAGATAACTGGGGTTCAAACTCCGACCCTTACATATATAATGTAATGTCCTACCAACTACACTAAACTCATGGGACAATCTCCCTATTCTTTATTTTGATGTTTTTATTTTTATAAATTATGTATTTTAATGCTCAAATAACACGATTAATATTAATTTTTTTTTTGTCACATAGTTTAACAATTAGACACATATTTCAAACATATATAAAATTAAAAGTTTAAACTTTGTCTTTTACAAATAATATTATCAGTAGATATCAACTAAATTACATTTGCACAATCAACTGATTAGTAGATATCAACTGAATTACATTTGCAAAATCAACTAATATTATATTAAGTTACACACAAACAGGGGAGGCTCGAATGCATGTGCAACACGAGCGACGGCATAAGGCCTCCTGAAAATGAGAGCCTAAAAAAAAAATATACATGAGATAGTAGTATTAGTAAATTAGAGGTGTAAAATTTGATACATTGCAACAAAATGTAAGACCCAACAGTTAGATTCAGTTTCTCTAAAAAAAAAGCAAAAGAAAAAGAATCGTAGTTGTGTGAAGAGAAATCAAGAAAAAAAGAAATAGTGTAAAACACACAAACATCGACATAATTCGTTTATTGGTATTTACAATTTTTGTGGAAGTTTTTTAATTAAAGGCCCATTTTAAATTTGCATATGGCCTCCAAAAACTCGGAGACACTCCTGCACACAAATTACATGATATCTTGCCTTATTATATTAAGTTACACACAGATTACATGATATCTTGCCTTTTAAAAAAATAATTAAAAATTTTTAAAAAATAATATATCTGTCGGTAAAATATTACTTGGAAAGACACTACTAGCCTTTATTGCCCTATTTAAGCCAAGCTAGTTCCATTTGCATTTCACTTCAAATTATAAACTACAGTTCCTTTTTCTCTCTTAGAAATTATCATGGCTCGTTCAGTTCCTTTGGTTTCCACCATCTTTATCTTCATTCTCCTTCTTGTAGCCACTGGTAGGTTCAATTTCTTCATTATTTGCATGTTTATAGTTTTTTTAATTTTTTTTATATGGTACAGTCAGGGACGGAGCCAGGAATTAAGTCTAGGGGGGACCGAAATTAAAAGTATAATTTAGTAAAGAAAAAACTAAATTTTAAAAGCATAACATATTTAAGAAATTATAAGATAAATCTAATGTTAATATTGTGAATATGCATTTTATGAATCACTTTTTTAGTTGAACTTTTTGCCTCCTCTATTTTCACATTTGTCGAAATTTTGAGCTTAACTCATTTATTTTTCTATAAAATTGTGACTTTTGCGTAAAAAAATTTTGATCTCAAAGAAGATATTTTGTTACATGACATAATAAATCCATAATATTTATTTATTTATTTATTTTGATATCTTAATTATAGTAAGATTTTTTATTTCTATTAAATTATTTATGTTGTTAATTTTGTGGTTTTATGATAGGGCCAAGTATGATGGCTGAGGCAAGGACATGTGAGTCACAAAGTCACAAATTTAAAGGACCATGTGTGAGTGATCATAATTGTGCTTCTGTGTGCCAAACAGAACGTTTCCCTGGAGGACACTGCCGTGGATTCCGTCGTAGATGCTTTTGCACTACACATTGTTCTTAATTAATTAATTAATGATTCACTAATTAAGTAATTAATCTCTATGTTATTATGCTATGATATCATGAAAGAAGGAAAGATGATGGATCCATCACCTTTTTCTAGTACTTGTGTGTTTTTTGAATAAAGCTAGCTAGCTAACCCATTTTGTTGTGGGTTTTGCTTTGTCTTTTTCTTTTTATTCTATGTAGTTAAAACTTGAGTGGAGATCAATAATATTATGTGTGTTCTTAATTTTTATTTTTATTTCAATTTCATCCATAACCTTATTTCATCCATTACCAAATTTTAGATTACTAAAGTCTTTCTTTTTTCTTGTGAACTAGAGAGACATATTAAAAAATGTTTCATGGACACCCCTTATCCCCATAAACCCCATCATAGACATTCTTATATCCGACCCAAAATAATAATTTATAGCTATTTTATAATTTATTTATATTACTATAAAGTTTATTTCATATAATTATAAACAATCAACAAAATATAAACCGACATCAACTCTAACACCAGGAGATTAGTCATATATAGATATTGTCGAGCTAACTTATGAACAACTATATTAGCTGTCTTCTGAAAAAATTTAACCAACAAATTTGGACATAAATCTTGAATTCTAGAAATAATTTTTTTAATAAAAACAAGATAAATCAAGGTAAAGATTATTAAAATTATCAACCACCACCTTTACATCAAGCTCAAAAATAACGTTGTCCAATTTCAAATCCACTTCCATTTAGTTGCTTTTTTAGCAACACATATGCCTCACCTTCTTTAAGCCCAAACATAGGAATGTATGTACATTTTGGTTTTAGCTTGGATAAAATGTCCATGATGATCATGAAAGCACATACCTAAATTAACTTTGTTATCTAAGAAAGTCGCATCCATATTACCCTTTTAACATACTATTTGGTGGCCTTGTCCATTTGGTGAGGTCCGGATCAAAATCTCATTTTTCGACAATAATATGGTAAATATACATATTGAAATATCGATAAAATTATGGAAACTACCTAAATATATAGTCACCCGAGTAACGTTATGGAAATTTAATTTGTTTGTCTTCTAATGAACTTAACATGAGAGAGTTCACTAAATTTGGCTAAAAGAATTCTACATTCACTTAAAACTACTTAGGTAGTGAATACACACTAAAAAACACCTTACTATAGACTTGTTTTTATAACGTCTGCTACTTTAGTAGCGGACGACATTTTTCAAAAAATTATCATATTCTTTTGTTATATAGCCCATCGGCCAACCTTTTGCTGTCTAATTCAATATTTGTATGAGTCAGATGCAACTCATCAATCCATTTGAGAGCCTTCAAGCCTCATTGTTGCTCTTGAAATTTGCATCCGTAAACTTTCAATAGTAATTTTCTATTAATTGATTTTGTAAAATTATTCTTATCTAAAAGTGAGTTTAATGTAAAATAATTTATATTTGAAATACATTTATGTAAAAATAAATTTTAGTGTAAAAATCGCATTAATATTTCGGTAAAAAGCTATAAATCTCTTCTAAATAAATTTTAGAGAGAATGAATTACAATCGACTTCATGAAAATAAAGCGAGCTCTTCATAATTTGAGATATTTACCTATTAATAATGAGAACAAACCATATAAGTAGATTTACGTGTAGTATCTACAACTAACTTATAACCAACTTTATATCATATGCATAGACTTGTTCTTATTATAATCGATGAGTAAATATCACCAAATTATAAAAGGCTAATTTAGAAAAAAACCTCAAAATATATCAAAATCAATTTCATGTATTTAAAATCAGATCTCTGTACCATAAAAATCAAACACGCACATAGTATTTTCTTTTTTTATAAAAAATGTTGGAAAAGTAAATGATGTCGGCATGCTTACTTTAATTACTTGGTTGAGACTATATGAATTTTAAATTACCTTAGGACAGATTAGTCTCCTAATATCATTTTCAATGGTGATACTATACTTTTGTAACTCATAAATATTTTGTTCTAATAATACAAAATTATGCAATTCATATATATATATATATATTTACTATGATCAACTAAATAATACAATATTTTGTAGATATTCACTATGTCACGTCATCGTTGCTTTAATAATAAGAAAAAAAAATAAAGTACGGATAATTAATGCCTATGAAACTCTCTAATATATCCTCATTATCGAAGATGTTCTAATTATGTACGGAGAGAATGCTTTAGTTTATCCAAAAGAAAATGATATACGATATGTCTTATTGATGAACGTGTTAAATGTAATTCAATTGTTGTTTGGTTTTCTTCTGACACAAGCAATAGCTAATTGAAGTGTGTTTTAATAGTTTGTTATGTGTAACTAACTCAATTAGTTAGAGTTGGTTAGTGTTAGTTAGTTTAGCTAATACTTAGGGAAGTTTGTTAGAGTTACAACCGTAACTTAGTGTATAAGTAAGAGGCTATATAAGTAATGTTTTAAAATCCGGACCGGTGATCGACCCGGTCAAGCCACTGGGTCACTGATAAGACCAGTGGGTCATTGGTTAGACCGCATGACTATTGTTCCGGCTTATATAAAAAATTTAATATATTAACTTCAATTTCATAACAATAAAATTTAATAAATTTTTTTTCCATAGTTTTAATAAAAAATTTAATAAAATTTAAAAGAAAAAACACAAAAGTTTCTCATTTCATCAATATTTATATTTTGATTCACATATCTATTACGTACCATATAATATTGTAATTTATTCAATAAAAGTATTATATATCTTCGTAAAAAAAAGTATTATTGTATCATAATTTTTAATTAGAACAACATAATTTAATATATGAAAATTAAATTTAAAACAATAAGAAAAAAAATTATCAATGTATTTATTTTATTAATACATGCCATCGTGTTTACCAATATAGTAGTATTAAATATATTTCAGTAATATAGAATATCACATAAATGCAAGTGACCTAGTGGTAGAAGTGATGCTGCTCAATCCAATTGACCTGGGTTCGGTTCGCGCGAGCGGTTTTATAAGGTTCTTGGTTCAACCATCGACCCAGACGGTTCACAGTGGTTTTCAGTGGTGTTAAAGCAGAACTGGTTCTGCATGCTAATCGAGTCAGCCACCCCCTCGATTCACGATCTGACCGGTCCAACTGGCCGGCCCTGGCCGATTTTTAAAACTATGTATATAAGCACTTGTATCCATTGTAATCATTGTGATTTTGCGTGCCAATAAAATAACAAAATTTCCCATGACATCAACTTCTACAATTCATCTTCTTCTCTTGATTTCATGAGTGAATAACAAGTGAGATTTCATAGTATTTCATAGGCTCAGATTGCGCTTATTATCTGCAAGTGTGCATAGGCTCAATTTGCGTCTACCTCTGCAAGTTTGTGTGCGCAAAGTTTGAAATCCAACAGAAGGTTCATGAAGTGAAGAACATCGACACATATAATTAAGGATATGATTGTTATATGGTGAGTAAAAGAGAAAAAGCTACCAATGAAAGACATAGAAACGACAAAATTTCTTCTATTTTTGGTACAAAAGATACGTAGAAGAGAAGAGTTTTTTTATCTCAAGGAGGAAAGACCAAGGCCACATAAAACTTGGTTTTGAATTCATTTAAATATTTAGAGGAAATAGGAAGGATAAAGTACATAAAAGTAGGGGTGTAATTGGACCGGTTTGGATCGGTTTCGAGTGAATCCGATGTCCGAACCAATGAACTCTTGATTGGTTCGGTTTTTAGTGTTTTTCAAAAATGAAGGTTTGGTTCGGATACTTCAATCGGTTTTATAGCGCATTTTTTTCGATGTATTTCATGCTATTATTTTTTTTTCTGATATATTTTTTCCTATAAGTTCATCAAATAAGTTCATAAAATACAAAATATAATTCATTAAATAATTTCTTCATATACAAAATACAATTCATTTCCCATAAGTTCATCAAATACATATACAATTATATTAAAATTAAGTTCATAAGTTTTTCAAATAATAAAGTACAACAAACTATGCAACTCTCTAATATATCCTCATTATTGAAGATGTTCTAATTATGTACGGAGAGAATGCTTTAGTTTATCCAAAAGAAAATGATATACGATATGTCCTATTGATGAACGTGTTAAATGTAATTCAATTGTTGTTTGGTTTTCTTCTGACACAAGCAATAGCTTATCGAAGTGTGTTTTAATAGTTTGTTATGTGTAACTAACTCAATTAGTTAGAGTTGGTTAGTGTTAGTTAGTTTAGCTAATACTTAGGGAAGTTTGTTAGAGTTACAACCGTAACTTAGTGTACAAGTAAGAGACTATATAAGAAGCAATGTTTTAATACTTGGATCGGTGATCGACCCGGTCAAGCCACTGGGTCACTGGTACACTGATAAGATCAGTGGATCACTAGTTAGACCGCATGACTATTGATCCGGCTTATATAAAAAATTTAATATATTAACTTCAATTTCATAACAATAAAATTTAATAATTTTTTTTTCCATAGTTTTAATAAAAAATTTAATAAAATTTAATAAATTTAAAAAAAAAAAAACACAAAAGTTTCTCATTTCATCGATATTTATATTTTGATTCACATATCTATTACGTACCATATAATATTATAATTTATTCAATAAAAGTATTATATATCTTCGTAAAAAAAAGTATTATTGTATCATAATTTTTAATTAGAACAACATAATTTAATATATTACATTCAATATATATATATATATATATATATATACCATAATTTTTAATTAGAACAACATAATTTTTAAATTTAGTATATATATATATATATATATGAAAATTAAATTTAAAACAATAAGAAAAAAAATTATCAATGTATTTATTTTATTTTTTTGACAAATCAATGTATTTATTTTATTAATACATGCCATGGTGTTTACCAATATAGTAGTGTTAAATATATTTCAGTAATATAGAATATCACATAAATGCAAGTGACCTAGTGGTAGAAGCAATGTTTTAAAAATCGGACTGGACCGGCCGGTTCAACCGGTTGAACCGGAAAACGGACTTGATTCCGGTCCGGTCTGCATCACAGAACAGCTAGTCGCAAGAACCGGATAAAAAACCGGGAAACCGGAAGCGAACCGCCCTAAACCGGATGAACCGTCGAACCGGCTCCGGTTTCTAAAAACCGTCCGGTTTAGTAAAAGGATCAATTTTTAGCTTTTTTTAATAAAAAAAAACGTTCAAAAAAACACCTGAAATTTGAGATCATTTTCTTTGTTCAATACTTCAATTCACAGTGTAGAGAAAGAAAAAAAAAAGAGAAGAAGAAGAAGAGAACATAGATGTTTGTATTGTAGAGTAAGAATCCTTTCTTTTGAGTAGAATTGAAGCTGCCTAACTTGTTATAATAATATTCATTTCAACAACTTGTATATCAGTGAAGAAGGGAAACCTGGCGGCTGCTACTTGTTGAAAAAAGAGAGAGAAAATAATATTGTGGCTAATGTTTAGGGTTACTTATTCATAATAAATGTATTGGGCTAATTTTTTGATAGTAAATGTATTGGGTTTTGCAGCTCATTATCCAAACTATGATACAAAATGTAATTTTTTGTTAATAGAGGAATGCAATTTGCTTTTGTTTTTATGAACTTATTTATTTTGTATTTCTTTTTTCTATTTAATAATTTGAAGTTTTATTTTTTACTAGAGTAGTTTGTATTTTTTCTATTTAGAACTTTGACATTTTGATTGCATGAACTCTAATGTAATTGTATTTTTGCTTATTTGGTGTAAATTTATTTATTTTGACTTTGTTAGTTATGACTTTAAATGAATTACTTATAAAAATTAATATTAAATATATTATTTGAAATTCTGGCACCTACTGGGGACATATGTTAAGACAGAAGCTATAGCAATTGGCGTACGTAATCAGTTGTAAAGCTAAGACAAATGCTCTAGCGTATGTCCACAGTAGAATATAATCAACAAGTAAAAGCAACAGACGATGAAGTAAATAACACAGAGAATTGTTAACCCAGTTCGGCGTAAACAACGACCTACTCTGGGGGCTACCAAGCCAGGAAGGAATCCACTATAATAGATCTAGTTCTAAGCCCACAGCAAACATACAAGTTTACGACTTATCACCTAGACTCTACCCGTGCTAACTCAACCTAGGAACTCCTAAGTTTGAGACCCCGTCTCACTTCCTTTCTATCACAAACCTTGTGATTATAACAGTTGGACAAATAGTGCAGTTTCACTAACCAAACAACAAACAGTCTCCGTGCTTAAAAGCTTGGGAGATGTTTCACAAAAATACAAACCAAAACAGGCTTAAGCTTGTGTTATAGAATCCATAAGCTTACAATCAACAAGACTCAAACCCTAAAACTATATTCTTAAAATACGGCTTCAGTAGTCTTTTAGGTTTTAGTCTTCACATATTTATATGACCTGAGTTAGCATGGGCTAGGTCTTCATTTTGGGCTTTAATCTTCAGCTGTCCTTTTGCAAAGTCCAGCACACATGAAATGGAAAGAATCACTTGTTTCCATAAATGGCGTAGCATCTTCTGGAAAGTATCTCTTGGTGCAGCCACCTTATAAACCCTTGTTTAAAAACGTGCGTCTTGATAAGCAGTAAGGCGAAAATATTGCTTCAGAGAATCTTCACAGATATGGCGCGCAATATAGAACATTAATTACCGGCATGACAGATGTTGTACCCACATGCTACGGCATCTGGTCCAACATCTTGCTTGAACTTATTTTTGCAAAATGAGGCCAACATACAAAATGATTGTGATCTTAGGAATTTTAACACGGTTAAAACCATTGCAAAAAGTACAACCATTTGATTTATAAACTTCAAAAGAAAGTAAACATGAGGTCATATAGCATGAAGTTTAAATCAGAGTATAATAGATGAGAAAATCATTTCAATAATAACATTAGTACATTACATTTTCTTTATCGGAAAAGACTCGAGCAACCCTGCAACAGATGAATGTGGCACAACTGTTTGTTGTGCAGGTTTGTTCATAGCACTAGCAAGTTTAGCAAGCATCTGAAAAAAATAACGGAGCCTATGTTAATGGCCATTACAAGTTTACAAACATCAAGGACACGTCCTAAGGAAGAGCATATAATTTAAACACGCCAAGGGTGATTCGTGCCTTATTATGAGCAACACCGGCAGAGCATGTGAATTCTGTCTCTCTCAAAACTTGCATCCTGAGGTCGGCAACAATGAAGGCCCCACAAGCTAATAGCTTTTCTTGGTAGCTAGCATCGGTCCTACAAAGCCACTTCTTAACTTCTTCTTTAGCATCATCTCCATCCTGAATAAAAAACAATTTAAATACTACCGTATGCTCTAGTCATGCCCCGTAAACTTATTTGGCAAAAGAAATTAAAAGTGCAGTAAGCTAATGAAGTGTATCACAGCATTATAATAAAAGTATAGCTTGAGAACTGGACTGACCAGTTTGACTGCTAAACTGACCAGTCCTCATTCTCTGTCTATCATTGTGTCCCATCTAGTGAGTCAAAAAGACTCAAAGGTGTACTCTAACCATTTTAAATCATAATTAACCTAATTTATTATGCTTCATAAATGTATAACCCTTATTTATTATTTATTATGGTTTTTTTAAGGGACGGTTTTATCATACATTTGTAAAACCAAACCAGCGATGTTGTATGGGATGGAGTGTCAGGCGGTAAAAAACCAACCTGATAGTAAAATAATTGTAGTAAATATGAGAATGTAGTGTTTGATGTGTGGCAAGATTAGACGAGATAGGATTATGAATGACAATATTTTAGCGAGTTGAGTAGCACCTATCCTAGAAAAGATGGTGGAAACTCGGCTCAGGTGTTTTGAGCGTGTGGAGAGAAGACATGTATATTTTGTAGTATGAGAGAGTATATCAGATTGAGGGTAGTCAAATCTCTAGAAGCAGATGAAGAACTGGAGAAAGATAGAGATTAATGAGTTGGATAGAGATATGATATATGACATAACATTATCATTATGGCATCGCTTGATCCATGTAGCCGACCCTACTAAATGGGATAAGGCTTAGTTGTTGTTTTTAAGATGGCTTGTTAATATTACAAATAAATTCACAAACTAAGCTTTCACTAAATTGTTGTCCATATGGTATATTTTTATTTCTTTTGCTTCAGTTATACCACAAAATAAAATTCAGATTCAACATTGGCTGAACTTGTGAACCACGGAGCATTCAATTTTTCATTACGCTCATTATTCTAGTTTTCAGAATTTGACATAAAGCAAAAGATCCACCCACATAATCGAATATCTTTAAGCAATAGACCCACCCAACACCTTTGAAATTAGCAATCACTGAAAATGCAAGACCTTTAAGCATAGCCTCTAACCTTAATTTGAAGCCCTAAAACATGTGACTTGAGAACTTCCTCATCAACATCTTCCACACTTTCCGGGGGAGTTTCCATTAACATAGTTTGAGCAGCATCGGTGAGGTCAAGGTACACCTCATCAATTGAAGCTCTCTCACATCGACCCTTACGCGAAAGCATCTAAAAGAAGATCGCTTCGGGGGTCACTGTGGCGCTTGAAACAACCTTCAAAATTCAAAACCAGCCATAATTTAACATCAATGAAAGACTACTCCAAGCATAATCAAATAAAATAGTGTGATGTGATCCTTGAGATAAATGAAGTACGACCTCTGAACCTGCATTCCTATATGTGTTGAGGTTGGCTTTACCACGTGCTACAGGGACTTGAACCAATTGAATTTGTGGGCATGCTTCCTTTGCTTCATCACCCCGCATTGAACTAAAAAATAAACAAACAAATATGTGTAAGTATTGATGTATGGTAGAAACAAAAGAGTAAACAGTCATTCCGTAATATGTGAGGAGTGAGGCATTGACATTGTCAGTCATTATAGTCCTAGAATGTATCAAAACTTCAAAAACATCCCCGAGTGTGTCTTATGTAGGGCAAAACCACCATTTTAGTCCATAAAAGTGTAACTTGCTGTCATATTGGTCCCTCGCTGTCATATTGGTCCCTAAATGTATCAAAATTGCATATACATCCATGGTGCCTCTTTATAGTAATTTTATGGACTAAATTTACTAACGAAAAACACATTTGAGAACCAAATTGGCTACCTAAAAACAGACTTGAGGGCCAAATGACTACAGTAATAAAGAGACATTTGTGAACCTAATTGCAATTTTGATACATTCAGGGACGAATTTGACAACGAGATACACTTACGGGGACCAAAATGGTGGTTTGCCTGTCATATATTTTAATCATTTCATGGACCAAAAAAATGACACATTTGAGGACCAAACTAATTAACAAAAAATGCATTTAAGTATCAAATTGGCTAGCAAAAAGGTTTTTTTTTTACAATTTTGAAAGATTTAGGGACTATAACGACACTGCCGAACTTAATTAGTAATAAAAATGGTGTTTTTACAAGAGAATACCGTTTGACTCCACATTTGCGAGCTTCATAACTAACAGCAATCAAGCCTCCGCCTTTGTAGGAATTGTACTGTACAACTGCAGTAGGCAAACCCCTTAAACTAGGTTGCTTCCTCTGTTCAACTGCAAAAGTAACATTACATTAAATTCAATTTGAATTCCGAAAATTGCGATGAGAAGCAAAGAAATAAGTGATTACAAACCGAACTAGTTTGGTTTTTAAAAACCGAATTTTCTTAGCAAATTTTTTTCATACCCCCGAGGGCAAAAACGTCAGTTTGGGGGGTAAAAAAGAAATGGGCAGGGGTCGGAAAAGTAATTTTCATAAATCAATTCATTTTGTTTAAGGCCAAATAAATTATTTTTTCACGTTTGATGCACGAGAAAATGGTGGGTTTTGAAATTTTAATTTAGGTATAAGGCCAAAATAATCAATTCATTGTGTTTAAATGCCAAGGGTGGGTGTAAATGGGGAAAAAGAGGGTGCAAGTGTGTAACTAGTAAAAATGTGAAAATAAAGAAAAAAGGAAAAGGTTAATGGAACCAGCTTTGCAAAAAGAAAGATGTATTTACCATTTGAGATAGAAAAGCTTATGAGAGTGAACCATTTGTGAAAGATGAGTTCGACTTTTACTAAAAATAATTTTTATTTAGATTTTATTTATTTTTCAAACGTTGAATTATCAGGATTTCATTCTCCTTAAAATTGGAAGACTAACACACAAAATAAAACATGATACTATGTTTTGCAACTGGCAAATGGATCTAAAGCCCAAAATACATACTTTTTTTTTGTTGAATTATTTTTTATTTTTAATAATAAGAGCGTCAAAAGATTCGGAGAAACCAACTTCAAAGAGATTAATTAAGGAGTAAAAAAATCTTCTGTCACTCCATTATATCAGCTGCTAAAAGTAAAGATTTATGCTCTTTAAGCCCCCTATAGTACTCTTAAGCTTCAAAAAAACCAGAAAATACCCCTAATTATTTGAATTTTGGATGGTTTGGCAGTTACAATCCGGAGACGCTTAGTTTCGGATTGTAACTGTCGAAATATAAAAAAATTGAAAATAAAAAATCATTTCGGCACGTAAAATTCGAAATTAGTTCATTTTGGCACCTACGTGCCAAACTTAACTAATTTCGGCACCTTTGGCACGTAGGTGCCAAAATGAACTAATTTCGGATTTTACGTGCCGAAATATATAAAAAGTTGAAAAAAAAGACATTTCGGCACCTACATTCCGAATTTACAATTTTTTTTTTGAAAAAAAAAGTCATTTCGGAACGTAAGTTCCGAAACTGAATAGGAGTAATTTGGTCAAGTTGGAGAACTTTAGAGCAACACAGAGGGCCTAAAAAGCAAATTTCAACAGTAAATTAACTCATACAAACTTTAAGGGACCACAAAATCACAATTTCAAAGGCCCAACAAGCCATCTTTTAATGAAAAAAGGTTAGGAGAACAAAAATTGGAAAATTTCTTTTCTGACACCGCCATTCTTTTATACCCCCAATATTCTAATTTTGTCCTAGCAGGAAACTTTGGTTTTTAAAAATCGAAATTTTTTTAGTATAAATTTAGAGGAATTTCGGTTTCTATAAACCGAAAAAAAAAAAATTCAAGACAAAAAAACTTCGGATTTTAAAAACCAAAGTTTTTTACAAGGGTAAAAAAGAAACACGGGATCGGTTGAGAAACTTTCTAAAAATTGGTTGAATTTTGAGATTTTCTCCACCCTCCTCCTATCTAACCTTTTTTGCATCTCCTATGAAGACCCAAAAATATTTTTCTTGAGTTCTAGAATTTGAAACGTGTTAGATTTCACGTTCTAAAATCTGAACTGTGGAGTTTTAAATTCTAGAATATGAACTATTGTTTTACAAAATATTTAACATAATTATAATAATTAGAGGTACATTGGTGAAGATTACATTGGATAGTTTTGTTATAAAATCTTCTATTGTTTAGAAATTTCACTTTTTAAAGATGTATAAGTGTGATAATCGAGATTTAAACTCTGACCTTACATATATAATGCAATGTTCCTGTCAAATTAGCTGTACACATTTGATAGTTTTATTAGAATGGGTAAACAAATTTAAATTAACAAATAAAAAGGACTTCTGGTATGGACCAATAAAAGAAAGAGAAGGGAATTATACATGTATTTATTATAATCATAACTCAGTTGGTAGAGATATTTCATATAATATGTAAGGATCCGCCAAGAATGAAAGCAAAATCTGACATGTTTGTTGGGGGCCATGGGCCGCCAAGAATCCATGGACCGTTGAAGGTTATTGGCGGTTCATGGCCGCCAGGAATCCAAGGAACTCATTTTTTATTATTTTTTCTTCCAATTGTTATCTTCTCTACACTTTTAATATATACTTCACTTTATTTCTACTACTTCACTTCATTTTACACTTCCAAACTCTCTCTAAATTTCTCTAACTTCTCTCTAAAATCTCATACATCTAACTTTCATTTTTTTTTCATACTTATCTCCAAATTTTAAATTTTAATTTCACATCTCTATCCAAAAAGTGGTAAGTATTTGTCTTTTAATTTTAAAAAGTTTGATTTTTTGCTTTATTAACTTAAATGTATATGTTCTAATATTTTTTGTTTACAATTTTTATTTATCAAGTGTGGATAATTTTCGTGGTCATCTGAGTCGGTGGTTGGAAGCGTTTCAAGTCAGACACTACTCAGCGCTAAAAGTAAGTAATGTAATATTATTTTATAAACAATTTATTTATTTATTTATGAAAATTGTGTTAAAGCTAATATATGAAAATAGTAAAACTTTAAATATAAAAACTCTATTTAAAAACGAATACAATTCTGTCTAAAAAAAACGAATTTTTTTTTAAAAAAAAATTAATCACTGAAACGAAAAATATAATAAAGAAAAATGTAAAAAATTAGTACTTTTAGTTAAAATAAAAAGTTAGTATTTTTAAGCAAAATAAAAAAAGTTAGTATATGTTTAGTCAAAATAAATATAAAGTTAATATTTTTAAGCAAAATAAAAACAAAGTTAGTTTTTGTAGACAAAATATAAATAAGGGTTAAATATGTTTTTGGTCCCTATAGTTTCGCAGAATTTCATTTTTAGTCCTTGAAGATTTTTCTCACATTTTTAGTCCCTGAAGTTTTGTCACTCAGTGTTTTTAGTCCCTACTTTTCAATCAACTCGTGCATATCATTCAAAATTTTTTAAATTTTTTTCTGCAGTAATGTTTAATACATTATATGAATCTCTCTTACAAAAGTTTAATTTTTTTTGACAAGAGATTAATTAAATATGATTTTTTTAGTTTTTTGCACATAAAAATTCATAAATAATTCATGTTGTGTTAAAAAATTCTAAATTTTTACCGGAAATGTTCTTATAATATTATAAACATGAATACAAAGAAACGTTACAAAATGTGAAAGTATACAAGAGTTTGATTAAAAGTAGGGACTAAAAACACTGTGTGACAAAACTTCAGGGACTAAAAAGTGTGAAAAAAATCTTCAGGGACTAAAAACTAAATTCTGCGAAACTATAGGGACTAAAAACATATTTAACCCTATAAATAAAAGTTAGGATTTTTAGTCAATATAAAAAAAAATTTAATTATCATTTTTTGTTGAAATAATTAATTATTTAAAAATCAGATTATTTAAATAATCTGAATTTTAAATAATTTTTTTTTTTTTAAATTACAGATGGCTTCTTGGCGGCCATGGACGTCCAAGAAGACATGGATTGTTGGCGGTCATGGACCTCCAAGAAGCCAATCTGTGAAATTCAAAACTGACAGGCTTATTGGGGGCTAAGGGCCGCCAAGAATCATTCCTGACGAGCGTTTTCTTGTGGGTCTTGGGCCGCCAAGAAGCCATGTATTCTTGGCGAATTTTGTGGCTTCTTGGAGGCCTTGGACCCTCAATTTTTTCCTGTTTTCTTGTAGTGATATTTTATGTATCTGATCTATATTGTAGGTTAGATACATTAAATATACAATGAATCTAAAAAAATGTATTTTTACTAATTAAACATATAATTAATATATATTTCTTTTTTTCTAAAAATTCATTCAATGTTTACTGTTTGAAAAAAAAACAAAAAATATTAAATGTAATTCCGGAAAATATTTATTTCTTGGAAATATAACATTTATTACCCTCAAGTCAAAAGAAAAAGAAAACCCTTTATCACCCTGTTTAAAGCAAACGAGCTCCATTAACATTTCATATCAACAAGCTAAGTCTCCTATATGACTCGTTCAATCCCTTTGATTTCCACCATCTTTGTCTTTCTTCTTCTTCTTGTGGCCACCGGTGAGTGTAATTTCTTCATGCCTAAATTAATTTATAGCATTTTTTTTATCTCTCAATTTACTAATTAGTTGGTATATTGTAGCACACTTATAATATGACATATTACAATCTATTATTGAGTTTAATATTACTTCACAAATCTTGATCTAGGGTGAATTGATTTTATTTAAATTTATATATTTATATGAAAGTGTTTTTTTTTACACATATGCTATCAATCACACACACCTCTAAAATTAGGCGCGTCGCGGTATCCGACACGTGTCGAATAACTCAGATCGGTGTCCAAAACAATTCAATTTTTCCTTTAGTTTGACACTCCTTTGATTGATGTTCGATACCTTTAAGACACTCGTATGACACGTGTCGGACAAGTGTCCCCGAAAACTTGTTTTTTCTTTGTTTATATTCTCCTAAGGAACATATCATATATATATATATATATATATATATATATATATATATATATATATATATATATATCTACAAGAGTTAAAGATGTGTTGAAACAACATCATTGATCAAAGAGAGATTGAAAGCATTACATTTTGATTATAATATTTTTAGCTTTTTTGTTAGTAGAATGATAAATGTAAAACACTATCACATCTTGTTTTAAAACTTTTTTTATGAACCAACTTCCTCAACTTAGATTTATATGTATATATTTTAATTTGTAATTTATATATTTTATAAATATGTAGCGATGTCAGTGTCCTATATTTTTAAAATTAACCGTGTCGCAGTGTCCGTGTCCTATATTCTTAGCACATATGAAAGGTGTTGTTAATTAACTTGTTTAATTGATTTTGTGATATATGGACAGACATGGGGCCAATTATGATTGCAGAGGCAAGAATATGTGAGTCACCAAGTCAAGCATTCAAAGGAGTTTGTGTGAGTGACACAAATTGTGCTAGTGTGTGTCTAACTGAGGGTTTTCCTGGAGGACACTGTGAAGGCCTCCGTCGTAGATGTTTTTGCACTAAACCTTGTAATTAAAAAGTTAATTTAATTAAGAGTATCCCTATGAGATGATTTGTTTCATCAGCTTTTGTAATTGTGTTTAATTTGCAATAATATGGAGGTGTGTTCATGATTTCTATAATGGATTTCATTGTTTGTTCTTTTTTTTTTTCTATAATGGATTTCATTGTTTTTTTAAAAATTAAGAAAATCCGAAAAAAAAAAAAAGAATACATTGAAATGAAACGTGATAGGTCAATTTGATCAGCTAAAAATAATAAAATTGTTTATCTTTCTTTATTAAACTAGAGATCCATTTAAATTGATTTATTTTTGAGTTTATAAAAAATAGTTTATTCAAATAAATAAATTTTTATGTTAATTTATAATTTCTGACTGACTGAAATTATATGTTTATTATAAGATGTTTTTTCATAAATTATCTTTACAAACTTATAATAATACACAAAAATTTATTTATTTACATAAGTTGTTTTGAGTTCAATTATATAAAAAAGATAAAAATAAGTTAGTCCAAACGGACCTTACATCTTTTGATAATAAGTGGCAAATATTGAAATGAATAATATAATATTGGTTTTTCTAACTTGTGCAAAATTGCACGGGATAAGGAGTGAAATAATATAATATTAATCATATAATAAGTGGCAAATATTGAATTTTTTTTGACGTTATCCATGGTAATGCAAATATGCAATAGGTAATAGTAGTCAAAAGTAGGGGTGTAAGCGGATCGAAAAAATCCAATTGAACCGATGATCCAAACCAATCCAAACCGGAAAAAAACTGATTCTTATGGATCGGATAAAAAACCGAACCAAACCAATTGAAAATCGATGTGGTTTGGTTCGGTTCTCGGATCGAATTTTAAAAACCGATGGACAAACCGAACCAAACCAATATATATATTATTAAGTTTTTTTTTACAAAATATATATTATTATTAAGTTAATTTTTTTAGGTAGCCCATATCTATTAAAGAAACAAAGGGAAAATATATTAATCTCCCATGAGTTTTGTGTATATATCACTAACACGCCCTTTATTTTATGACTTGATAGACCTCTTTTTTTTATGGCAAATTGTTAGTTGTTAGTATATTACATTATATGTTAGTTTTTCTCGTTGCCAAGACTTGAGTCTTGGACCTCCAACTCTTTTAACCCTTAGCTCAACTAAAAAAATGGCATATCTTTCATTCTCATATTTGTTGTTCTCTACAATGATATTTCTTTTGTCCCTTCATATCCCAAGTTAGCGCATTCCCAAAAATAAAACAGGCATCACAACTACTTATAAAAAAAATCTTACGCATACTCACATCACAAAACAAATTTTAACTTGGAAACTCTCAGACTCAGTCTCCTCAGAGTTACAGCTGCAAAAAACTCACGCTGCTCTCAGTTTTCATATCTCAATATTGAGCAAACAACACAACACTCTCACGTTGTTCTGCTCTTATATATTTTATCTCAAACTCTAAAAAAACAGTAATCTCTCATGTCGAGCGTTGTCGGAATACGCTTTACTAGTGGTGAAGTTAACTTGAATTTTTATTTTTGTTGCACTTTATTATTTGAAAAACTTATGAACTTAATTTCAATATGATTTTGTACTATGTATTTGATGAACTTATGAGAAAAGAATTGTATTTTGTATATGAAGAAATTATTTAATGAATTGTATTTGTATTTTATGAACTTATTTGATGAACTTATAGCTAAAAAAATATACCGAAAAAAAATAATAGAATGAAATACATCGAAAAAAATGCACTATAAAACCGATTAAAGTATCCGAACCAAACCGATGAGTTTGGTTCGGATTCATTTTTGAAAAACACTAAAAACCGAACCAAACCGAACCAATCGAGAGTTCATTGGTTCGGACATCGGATTCACTCAAAACCAATCCAAACCGGTCCAATTACACCCCTAGTCAAAAGCGTTCTAATGGCAAAGCCGTGGGTTGGTATTAAATAAAGTTTTACACGGGAAAACCGTAGATAAACGTTATTCATGGCTATGGCATGGCACGAATAAGGATGAAGCCATATTTTTCCATGGCAAAATCATGGCTGAAAGCTACTCATGGTATTATCGTGAGTAATTATTCACGACAAAGTTCTACGTAATAACGTGGGAAAGAAAGTGGGTGTTGGGTGAGTAACCTATTACACAACATTTTTCTAGGTAATGAATTACCAATGAAGCAATATACCACAGTCCCATGCCGCGGGTAATGGCAAAAATGATTGTTCGTACAAACCGATTTTCTTGTAGTGTTTATTAATCTTCGTAATTTTATCAAAAGAGTTTTATAGTTAGAGACGGAGGTAGTATTAACTTAAAAACGATGCACATCTAATTAATTAAATTATATAATTAGAAAAAACAATGAAGGATACCACGAGAGAAAACCTAGCACCGCTGCATAACCTTTGAACCTTTTCCCCAAATCGCACAACCGTGTTCCGCTGCCACCTTTGTCTCACTGCCAACACCAGACCGGAAGAGACAAATCGCATAGTCTTCTTTCCTCCTCTCGAAGGCTACACGATGTAGGAGTGGTGGTAGGTGGTGCGACGGTCAGTGCCAACGACCCGCACCACCTCCTGTCAAGATTTCGGCTGCCCTTCCAATCGTTTTCTAGTTGTTGAAGCTCACCACTAACTTGCTCTAATCGGTGCTTTCAGGTGTTGGTAAGGGGTGATTGTTTGTTCTTCCAAATCGGTGGGATTGGATCTGTCAAAATTGATTTTTTTTGCGGTAAATCTGATCACCATCAACTGTCTTAAATATCTCTGTTGTTTTGCCGGAAGCAATCCCACAATCAAGAATTATCAGAATCCAATTCGACCTTACAGTGTCCGAAAGGACTAGTGCGTAGATACTCCGTGTTGATGGTAGGAGTCGTTTATTATTTGGAGTTACAGTATAAATTTTATTAAATAAGAAAATGTTATTACATTGTGAATTCATGCCTAGAAAACAAATCGTATATATATATATATATATATATATATATATATATATATATATAAGAGGCACTAGTACTATGAAAAAAGAAGAAAGAAATATAATGCACAATGTTTTGTTTAAAAACCAAAATAATGTAAATTATAAATTTGTGTTTGGATTATATCAAGTTGTCTTTTTTAATTTCCTAGGTTGTTTATTTCGGTTGCATATATTTATAATTATGTGGGTGTAAATTAGCAAATGGGTGCACAACATTTAATAAAATTTACATAATTAACCCTCAATTTTCTAGTGTAAAATAACAAAATGTCAAGAGTTTTTTGTCCAAAGTGAAAAGGTGCGCATTGCTAATTTACACCTTAATATTTTTAGATGGTTGTAAATTAGCAAGCCCCATATATATATATTATTGGAGAATCCCTATGGAAAACTTTTAAGAAATATTATATACTCCCTCCGATATTTTTTATAAGAGACAATTGACTTTTTAGATTCATTCAATAATTAATGTATTTGGGCTATAATATAGACCAAATACATCAATTTTGCAATGAATCAAAAAAGTAAATTGTCTCTTATAAAAATGACCGGAGGGAGTATTTGAGAGTCCCTATAGAAAACTTTTAAGAAATTTTTTACAAACAACATTAATGATTGTAATTAATTTGCACATGTGTCATTCATCGGAGGCATACCATTACCATTTGTTTTTACCTATTTATTTATTTTTCAAAAATTACCCTATATATTACCTTTTATTTTTTCTAAAAAGAAAAAACAATTGTATACGATTGTTTTAAAAAACAAATCCTCATTTTGAAAAAGATATTTTATTATCAATATTATTTTATAATGCATATTAGAAAAATAACTCCTAATTTGAAAAAAGATATTTTATTATCAATATTATTATATAATACATTTTAAAAAAATCTACTCATTAACAGTTTTTTTCCTATTTATTTATTTTTTGAAAATTTCCCTATTTATTACCTTTTAATTTTCCAAAAAGGAAAAAACAATTATATACAATTGTTTTAAAAAACAAATCATGAATCATTATCATTATTATTATTATTATTATTTTGAATCCTTATTATTATTTTCTTTTGCAAGAAATATTTTAGGAAATACGTTGAAATCTTATTCTATATTTTTAACATGAATACATTTAAATTTTCAAAATCATTTAAATTTTCAAAATATTATTAAAAAGCAATCATTTTCATAAAATATTATTAAATAAATTTTAATCACTTTATGTAAGCCCTTTCTGATATATTTATGATGGTGGAGCATCCAAATTTTTATACACGCGATGAAATAAAAATTAGTAGCTAGACTCAATGTAGAGAAATAAAAATTTTAGGGTTTGAGGTTCGGTCTCTCTAATAATGTCAAAATTTACCAACTGCCAACTAATCTATATTCATAGACCACAAGATGAAACTTTTACAACTATATTCTTTTTGGTTACATAAACTTTTACAAGTATACGAATGAATGAATGTTTAATATAAATTACTTATATGTTTTAAAATTTCAAAACTTTGGTCATTTGATTCTTGGCTAGGGTGTATAAAAATTAATATACACTTTCAATTTTTGATGGAATAATTATTTTATTTCTCATAAGAAATGGAAGATTAACACACAAAACGAATATTATATACACCTTCAAAAATAGGGTAACCAAGTGTACATTTAAATTTATGATTAAAAAATTTATATTTTAATCTAATTATTATTAAAATACTATAAAAAATTTAATATCATAATATAAAATAATTTATATCTTTATAAGTAAAAACTAACCCGTGCAATGCACGGGTAATTTAGGGTAATTTATCCTAGTATTTTTATACTCCTCAAAATAAAATGATAGAAAAATGTATTTCTATGTTTGTTACAAGTTTTTTTTTTTTTTCTGTGTATAAAATATTCCTTGGAAAAGAAAAATTTTCCTAAAAAATGGGTGGGAAAATATTCTCCCCAAATATGGGGAATATATTATGTGTAATTATTAACTAATCTGTTTGTTACAAAAGTTTCTTATTTAAATGTTAACCAAACATACACCCTTCGGTCATATTTATAAGCAAACAAGTATAATTGCACGGGTTAATTTTCATTGAAAAATATGGATTATTAAAATTTTAATATTTTTATTTATTAATTATCTACAAAATTTATTTTATATATTCAATGTAATTTATCTAAAAGGAGTGCTAACATCACACCTTCTAACACACTCTTCCTAACACATACTCTATTTAATTGGTTTAAATTCAAATAGATCCCACTAAATTATGTAGGCCCCACATAAATTTGGTGGGACCCATTTAAAATTCAAGCAATTAAAAAAATTGTACTGAAAAGAGTGTGTTAAATTGTGTGTTGCTAACATAATTATTTATCTAAATATTTAATGTACGGGGAAGTGTTACCTTACGAATAGTGAAACTCATATACTCTCTGTTTTTGACGACGTGTTTGACTAGGTAAATCTTCTTTGAAGACTTTTGATTTTGAAGTGTTCTTAGTCTTAGCTTTAGATATTTCTAGTTCTAACTTAGCTTCTTCACAACCTTTTATACTATGAAGTGTTAGATTCTGAAGTCCTCAGAGCCTCTGACTCTCAAGTTTCAACTATCGACTTGGGGCCTTTAATTTATATTTTTAATTTATGTATAAGATTGTTCGAATATCAGACATTTCACTTATTTCCTTTAATGATGCAATTCTCTGCAAGCAATTCGCAGCCCCTTCTCTTGAGCTGATTTTAGTATCGTGTATAATTCTACCTGAAATCATAGCTCCTTTTTATTCTCAAAATATTACTCAGATCCCTATTCAGAGATAAAACCTTATTGCCATATTATGTACCATTTAAAGATTCTATTCTAATCAAATTTTCAGTTTAGTAATAGATTACTAGAAATTGAAGTTACAAAATATTCTTTAACATTCTACAATACCAGTTTGAATAGATTTCATTTCCTCTCCTAGCTTCATGCTCATCAGGCTTCTGATTGATGGAGGAAGAGCGGAAACTAGAGAGCGAGCAGCTGATAAGTCACAATCCTGTTTTACAAAATAAAAGAAGCTACTTTATATGGTTTTTTAAAACTAAAGATGCGACATTATATCGTAAGGTATTTGACTCTACCAAATTTATTTATACAACATTGGCAACAAACTTTTCAATTAATGTATCATAATGTATCCACAAAATATAAAACCTCAAATGCCATCAACAATTAAATAGCAACCAAACGGTGGAAACTAGAGTATGTACAAGAAGATGGAAAGTACAACATAGTAGCATGCTACTATTCTCTGCTTCTTAACAGTCACTAATGAAAGAATACGAAAAATTGCATTATTGCACCCTCGTAACAACATCAAGGGCACTATATGACATGATGAACATAAACATAAGAAATCACAAGTTCATGTGTCACATCTCATAGGTTACACTTCATAGTGTTCATTAGTTTTCAGAAATATTGTGAACAGTGACAGATAAAAAAGCATATACATATTAACACCGAAAAATATGCATGTGTTAATCTCTCTTCAAAATACAAAAATTAATTGCCGATAGTTAAAGATAAAAAAAATGTATTTGCTTATTGGCTGTTGATGAAAGTATTAATAACTTATTATCATTTAGCTTTTGATATTATAAACTTATAATCAAATTGTTTTCAACACATAGCTGCGCCTATAGTATTTGAACCTAAAAAAATGTTCAAACCAGAAAAAAGACCAAGATATAATAAACAAAGCAATGTTGTGTCAGTTAATACTTTATTAAGGAGTACAAGGCAGCACAACAAAGCTAAATGCCTTCAAACGTGTGATCAATTAAAGGAAGAATTACTATTCGGAATATTTAGTGAATATATTTCTAATTTGGGATGAACAGCTAATCAAATCAACGAAAGCTATATTTTAATGTTATTAATCACTTTTTTAGTTAATCATCCTAAATTGGAATATGTTGGTAAAGATATTCTAAATTGTAATTTTCCTAAATCATAAATAGAAAATAATAAAGACCTGAGAGACATGTATTTGGTGATTGACAGTTGATGAAAGTTTCAATAACTTCTTAGCCTCATATTCTTCAAGAAATGGCTTATACATCGAGTGGAATAGATCAAACTGCCCAGTTACAATCTTCTTCACCTGGACAGATTGTGAACAAGGGAACCTCGGTGAAAACATAAAGCAAAAATAGGAGACATGTATAATTAATCTGACTTCCTACCACAAAGATGCTACAAACAAAAATGGTATTACAACAGGTGCCGCCTATTCTTAAATGAAAAAAATGCAATACAGGGAAGGAATGAACATGTGCAGCAAATATTCCATCCATTTCATTATATAATTCCAATGGCATTAAGTGACAATCCAGCCAGTTTACCAGAACATCAAGAATGGATGGCATATTAGTTACAACAAGACAACTATCCAGTGTTACGCATCTTTTTTAGAAGTAACTTTGGGGAAAAAGTAAGCTATGCAAGAGATACTAATAAACTCAGAATGGCATAAAGAGTTAGCCAGAACTTGTGATCAAACTGGCATGTAACCTATGTAGACAAGTGTTCCTCGCATGAGATGGTATCAGGTGGCTACGGAGAATTCAAATATATTGGAATTCAAAAGACATTAAAAATTGCATACCACAACCTACTTAAGTAGCAATCAAGGACTACCTTATTTTTATCCTCAGCAAATAACATGCGCACGTCACCCATATATGAGAGGTTACAAACTTTAGCATACAGATCTGCCTGCAGGAATACGGTTGAATCATTTCAGTTGTTCCAAGTTCCAACTCCCAATGAAAACAATTAAACAAGAAAGAAGTATACCTCTGTGAATTCTGATGGAAGCAGGAGGAGAGAAGCTGACAACGCAGCTCGCAAGTTAACGGAATTGGTTTTGCTTATATCCGAACTATCAACAACAATTTGAACCTGCACCAAATGCATAAAAAATGAAGAACTCGGTCTGGGTTCTAATTATCAGGAAAATTAAGGAAAGGGTAAGTAAAAGATTTTATCTTTTTTGAACAGCAAAGAACCAATTATATTAATAGGTGTGGATCAAAATACAATTAGTACTCCACCCAAAGAACATGGAGAAATTACAACGGGTACTCTAACCGCCCAACAAAGAAAGTAATACAAAGAGAATCACAAGCAAAGCCCAATACTTATCTAAGAATACAATCCAATGGGTAAAGTATAAGGTAATTATGGGACACATATTTACTAATAACTAGAGCAGTGTTTCATGAATCATGGTACAGTTTGGTGCATGGTATGCATACCAGAATGCTGTATAGAACTCTTATTGATATGAAGCATGAGGGGTTTCATGAACCATGGTACAGTTTTCTGTTCCTGGCACTACAGATAAACAAGTATCTATAAAAAAAATTCATTCAAGGGTTATTTGATATGAGAAAATTTAGAATCTCATAGATACAATGGTCAATCTCTTAGCTCATAAAACATGCTAGAAACATGTCATGTCCTGAGGAGCCAAGAATCGTTATGCTATACAAATCCCTACACAGCAGCAACATTCATTTGGTGAGATTCGTGTTTATCCTTTTATTGCTTGAAACTTTTCTAGGTTTTACATGAGTGGTCCAAAATGTGCAAACCAAGAATCAAATTATTTAGTGACATGAAGAGGGGGGAAACAGTAACATACTGGTTTCTGTAAACGACCACACAAGTAGAAATTCTCCCAACACTGCACATCTTGAAGTAAGTCATGCATTCCAACAACTCCGTACTTGAACATCTACATGAATTTACAAAAGATGAGGGAGTCTAAAAAAAGCAGCCTTGATTTAACAAATCAACTTAAAAATGTTGTCACAGACAACTAAAAAACATGCCAGCTTTCATAAGTTGGAAGGTGAGTTGGAAGAAATTGAATAAAGACTCTGACTTGCACACTACACCACTGACTCAAAAAGTTGGTAATACCTTTCCGTTCCAAGTAACAAAAGGGTTGAAATGTACTCCGACACCAATTTTATCTGCAACCGCGGTAATCTTAAATGTTGCATCAAGATACAACATCAGATATCATCATTGTTTCATAAAACTCAATTCAGATACATAAAAATTAAATAAATAGGTAAATTGAGAACAAGTACCAGCCTCTCTCCACCAAGGTGCGCCATCCATGATGCATAGTGATGCTTGTTCAATTTCAGATTCTTGATTGAAGCCATTGCAAAAATAAGACACAGAAAGAAAAAAAAAGTGAAATTATATCAGTAAGGCATTCAGATATTATGCTACTAAAATTTCAAGTGTACAACAGACACATCATGACAAATCAATACCTCAGAATGCCATTGTTTGGGGTCAGAGACACCAAGAATATAATCAATCATGGTTGCCTATATAACCAAAAACACAGAACTAAGAGCAAATATCAAATCAATAGGCAAATAAAATGAATGTATATGAAACAAAACGGGACCTTGTCATGGTTGGTTGGATGAAGAGATGATCCATAAACACAGGCAAACTCCACAGGGGGAAGAACCTGTAGAAAACTTTGAAAGGCTTCTGTGTTATTCTCCATATCAATAATGCTGATGCCTACATAAAAAACTGGTTCAACCTGAAATCAACATAAGACAAAAATGTTAGTGGTGGGCATTGAAGATCACTCTACAGTAGTGTTGGCATCAAGCGTTTATTAGTAATTTGAAAAAATGAAGAATGGAGGAAAAACACTGTGCGGGGAGTTTCATCGAACAGTTTAAGTGCACTGTGATGTGAGTAAGTAAAAGCAACCTGTTTGGTTTCCCATGGTGGGTTTTCACTTGGACGCCTTCAAATTGAACCTGGGTTCTGCTCAATTCCAAGTCTTGTTTGATGGGTATGTCAACAATTTCAACCGCAACAATGGAGGCAGAAACACAGTGAAGAAGGAACAAGGAAAGAGGTATCTCGCGCTTTTTTTTTTACTGGTTGGTGGTTTTTTTTTTACATTTTATTCACTTGACTTAATTTTTATAGTTTTTTTTTTCCTTTCAATCATAAATGTAAAAGAAATCTTAGATTTAAAGATTAAAAAAAATCATATATAAAGGACTAAAAAGGAAAAAAAAACATAAAATGGTATTTTTATATTTACTTTTTGTATTTACAAATTGGTATTTTTATATTTACTTTTTTTTGACCAATTTATATTTACTTTGTTAATTAAATTTAAATAATCAAGTGGTTTTGTCAAAAAAAAAAAAAACTAATCAAGTAGTTAGTGAGTACTCCCTCCGTCCCTAATTATAAGCACCCTTTCAAACATAAAATTTGTCCCTAAATATAAGCCCCTTTGCAAATCCCTAGACACATTTATTAATACTTTTCCAAACATAACCCTACTTTACATTGAAATCCGAAAAGTCAACTACAAATACATCTTTTCACCAAGGACAATTTAGTAATTGTAATATCCAAAAAGTACATATTAATTACACTATCAACTTTTCTTAATATGCATGAAAAACACCAAAAGGTGCTTATAATAAGGGACGGAGGGAGTACATCTTATGACGAATCGTTCATAAAATTTTACCTTACAATCAAACTCTGAATTAATTGGAGATCCTTATTTTATGAGTCAGAGGATTAATACTAAAAAAGTTGTTTACTAACTTGATTTAATGATTTTTTGGTTGTAGGGGAAAAAGTTTTTTGGTCAAACAAATTAAGCATGTTTTTCCTCTTTAAGAATAGTCGCAGATTTGAATCTCTAACTTTGAATTATTTATCGTTGGAAAATTTTAAGATCAAAGAGAAAAGTATTAAAAAATATGAGAGATGAGAGAGATAGAAATATGAAGACTTTTTCGCTCTAAACTTTAACTTTAGTGCGTTTTGTATAGTTTAAATTCAAAATGTCTTACTACTCATTAGTGTTAAGCATAAGCCAGCTTTAGATATGACATTCATGTTTTTCAAATTTAGTTGACCAAGTTATATGTTTATTGAGAGGATTTTTTACATGTGATTCTAGATTTCTATTACATGTGAAAAGCATGGCATATATATTTCTACATTTACATAAGATTATTACAAAGGTAGTACATAGTATAACAAAGTTCCTGCCACTAATTCCCTAAAAATCTAAACCAAGTTGCAAATGACAAATCAGTTACATATACTATTTAAAACATTGATATGTACAGTAGACCAATCACCAAAGTCGATAATCATTTTATCAACTTTTGTCAGGCCGAAAATATTGAGTAATACTAGAACCTCGTTTAACCACATTAGGCCGCTTATGAGGCCTAAGCCATGTTCGAAACTCATCCTGAATTTCTGGCGGTAATTCATCAATGATAGAGGGATCAATCTCATCAACATTATAACTCCAAGCTTGTCTTCCTTGAGGCATATTATCTGTGCTACATCCACTGTTATTTGTATCAATCTCCTCAGCTGGCATCTCAACTTTATTACTTGTTAAATAACTAGCAATACCGGACTGAGAACCTGCAGTATCAGTGACGATAGGAATAAGAAATAGAAAGAGGTTATACAAACAGAATAAAGGAAAGTGGTTAGATAATTAACATTCAACAATGGTATTTTTAACACCTTGACCATTTCTAACATTCTTCGGCTCAAATGAAGACTGGGAATTATTGAAGAATTTCGTAATTGAACAATTCCCCTGCCACAGAAGGGGAAAAAAGGCTCATGTAAAAAACATTGGATTAGAACAGGTACAAAGGTATCCCATATTCTGAAAACTGAATCAGTTATTAAATTGTTCAAGAGACTGAGACAAGATTTGATAGTTTAACCATACTTAAATTGCAACTTTACACACGCACGCACACATAGATGTGTCCACTGCACACGCATGTGTGGAGACTGGGAACCATGTATACTGAGAGACACTAACAACTTCAGACACACTACATGCCATATTCATGAAAAAATCAACCACATATCACTGTAGCATGTCTTTAAAGGTCACAACACATAATCCATGCATTTCAGCGTATATAAAACCCACAACAATTCACTTTTTATAGCATGTCTTACACTCAGGCAACCTGTGTAGACTGTAGAGCACGTTTTAACATATACTTAGGCCAGCAAAATAGCTGGCCAGAGGGTCACCTTTTTAAAAATAAAATAATTCCTTTCAAACAACGTCAAGAAACAGGGATTGGTGCAAAGATATGTAGTTTTGGTCAAGAAACGGTATTCAGAGCAACACGCTACCCATCTTGGATCCTTGCTTTGCAGAATTGCAACCAATTTGAAGGTCTTTTTTTTACACTCAGGATGGCAAACTATATAAACAGAAATTAAAATAGTGAGGCAATGCATACTTGAGGCTTTTTTCCTGCTGCCTTTTTCTTCTCAACTGCTTTCAAACTGGAGATATTGGAAGCAAGTCTAGATTCTTTTGCAGCTAAATCTCTATATGGCTTATTCTGTGTGATCCTGACTTCATTTTCTGAATTAAAAAGGCAACATTGATCATAACCTCAGAAGAAAACAACAGAGAATGGAAATGATGAGTTAAAACTAGCGTGACAAAGTACCTGGGGGAGCCACAAGGGAGGATTCTTCAGTAAAGCCATCTACTTTCTCAGATAAATTGCTCAACAGATCCTGTAAAAGAGAAATTGTATTGAAGTGTGATAGAATACCAATGAGCAAAGGATCTTTCATGAGAAATTCAAGCTTTTAAATGTTCTGATACTGTCGATAAACTACTTATATATTCATACAGGGATGGTAATTAAATCCAATGTTAATTGTTTGTACCAGATCCCAATATTAGCCCTTAAGTTAAAACCTTTCAAAATCTATTGGCTATTACTACTAAAACCTATCCACCTTTCGGTCATCTAGTATTTGCTTGCCATCCATGATTGTAAAAATCATTTTCAAAACTTGCAGCAAAATTACAGATTTTCACTTAAATATGACTGACAAGTGACAACATATACTTCTTACGTTAATATACCTGTTGATCTAGAGAAGCCATTGAATGGTTCACTCCTGTGTCTTCTTCAGGATATTCAAGTTGCAATTCATTAGGAATCACTCCTAAACAATTTTCACTACCTGATTCAGCATATAGCTCTATCAAATTAAAGTGGAATGCAAGAGAATGGATGGTTTAATAAGGAATGCAACTAAAGAGAAGATCTAAAACCTGAAGGTGATGATGGTGCAACTTCAATGAGATTATCTACTGATTGATTTGATGAAGAACCAGATGGAGGTCGCTGACTGAAGTATTTAGCAATTGAATGTGTCCCCTAGATACAAATGAAGTTCAATATGTTAAATATCATTATGTGATCCTAAAGGCTGTGACTTGCTAACAAGTAACAACGACCCAAATGAAAGAAAAATAAAATTGGGGTAATGTTGAAAAGTATAAACCAAAATATCAAACAAATAGCTTCTTTCTTTTTTTACACAATTGAACACGTAGCTTAGAATACTGAATACGGGTAGTATTATTTATAGTAACAGTATACCACATACTAGTAACAGTACACCACATACTATAATAATTAATAATCGCTTATTTTAAATCTAGTGATATCACTATCTGTTTTAGGGTGATCCTATATCAAGAGCCACAAGATGAACCTAAACCACAATCAAGTTAGTAATCCAGGCAGTTCAAACTTACAGATGGTATGGGGACAATCTTACTCGCAGAAACAGAAAGTGTGGTTATTCCCCAGTTATTTTCACTGCCGTGGGTCTTGTAAAAGCTCAAAAAATCGCGTAATCCAGCTTGAAATAGAGTTAGGGCATCCTCTTGGATCTTTGTAGCTCCGTATCTTAAAGGACAAGATTTAGAAGGGAACTTTTTTTGTGAATCGGAATCCCCTTTCTGCAAGAAAAAAACTGAAATAAAATAGCTGTAGCATAAAACCACTGATGAAGATGACAAAAGAGAACCTCCTCAAAGAAAGTGAAAATTGACAAATTTATGAGTGAAGAGAACCGTGCAAGATCATTCACATCATAGTCACCTTATATGCTCTAGCATTCAGAGTCAATGTGTGTGCAATCCGTTTGTTTTGATCCATGTCAGAGTCAAGGCGTTCACTCAGCTCTTCACACAGTTCATTAAGCCAATGTTGAACCTGAAGGGGAAAAAAACTAGATGATATGGAAATGCTTGTAAAACTGACCAAAACAAAAATACTAAAATGGATAATGAATCATGATCCTTGAATGTTAATCAACAAAACTCCAACATAAAAACCAAAAATATTTATTGGAAAAAAAAATATATGCGCCCCAAGAAAGGATTGGGAGTTTTCATCAGTAATAAGCACTGCTGAAAGCAGCAGCATCCAAAATAAAGTGCTAGAAGTTTTCAGCAGCTCAGATGAAAATACTTACAGAAACAATTGTCTTCAAAGCTTGAGGCCCAGGAAATGTCTTTCCAGAACCATGGCTCTTGGGGAGTAGTCTCCCCTCAACTTCTTCCCCACTGATTCCTCTCGCAATATTCCACAACCAAGTACTGCAATGCTGTAAAAGTTAAATTCAGGTATAGCATGCCAACAGATTGCTATGCAGGCAATCAAATTGAAGTCATAAGTAACTAAACCGCAAGGTGAACAATAAAAAATTTCATCATAAGAAACCATGAATGCACATGCATGCATATTTACAAATTGGTAAAAAAAAAAAAAATGTATAGCCATCCTAGTTAAGGTAATGCATGCAGTGAGATTAGAGAGTGATTCAAAAGTTGCTGCTAGAAACATGAGATCGTGAAGATAAAATCAGGAAAGAAAGCCAACTATATTCCTGTAGTGTGCTATGTTAAAAGACAAATAATCACCCAGTATTAATCCCATAACGTTGTTGTAGCTTCTCCTCTGAAAACTGAAGCAAATCACCAACAGTGTTGATACCAAGGTCACTTTGTAAAGAAGTCCCTAGCTTTCCCCCAAGCTGTTTCCTGAAAGCCAAGTTTTCTTCAATATCACACTTTATAATCAAAATGATTGTGATCTTAGGAATTTTAACACGGTTAAAACCATTGCAAAAAGTACAACCGTGTGATTTATAAACTTCAAAAGAAAGTAAACATGAGGTCATATAGCATAAAGTTTAAATCAGAGTATAATAGATGAGAAAATCATTTCAATAATAACATTAGTACATTACATTTTCTTTATCGGAAAAGACTCGAGCAACCCTGCAACAGATGAATGTGGCACAACTGTTTGTTGTGCAGGTTTGTTCATAGCACTAGCAAGTTTAGCAAGCATCTGAAAAAAATAACGGAGCCTATGTTAATGGCCATTACAACTTTACAAACATCAAGGACACGTCCTAAGGAAGAGCATATAATTTAAACACGCCAAGGGTGATTCGTGCCTTATTATGAGCAACACCGGCAGAGCATGTGAATTCTGTCTCTCTCAAAACTTGCATCCTGAGGTCGGCAACAATGAAGGCCCCACAAGCTAATAGCTTTTCTTGGTAGCTAGCATCGGTCCTACAAAGCCACTTCTTAACTTCTTCTTTAGCATCATCTCCATCCTGAATAAAAAACAATTTAAATACTACCGTATGCTCTAGTCATGCCCCGTAAACTTATTTGGCAAAAGAAATTAAAAGTGCAGTAAGCTAATGAAGTGTATCACAGCATTATAATAAAAGTATAGCTTGAGAACTGGACTGACCAGTTTGACTGCTAAACTGACCAGTCCTCATTCTCTGTCTATCATTGTGTCCCATCTAGTGAGTCAAAAAGACTCAAAGGTGTACTCTAACCATTTTAAATCATAATTAACCTAATTTATTATGCTTCATAAATGTATAACCCTTATTTATTATTTATTATGGTTTTTTTAAGGGACGGTTTTATCATACATTTGTAAAACCAAACCAGCGATGTTGTATGGGATGGAGTGTCAGGCGGTAAAAAACCAACCTGATAGTAAAATAATTGTAGTAAATATGAGAATGTAGTGTTTGATGTGTGGCAAGATTAGACGAGATAGGATTATGAATGACAATATTTTAGCGAGTTGAGTAGCACCTATCCTAGAAAAGATGGTGGAAACTCGGCTCAGGTGTTTTGAGCGTGTGGAGAGAAGACATGTATATTTTGTAGTATGAGAGAGTATATCAGATTGAGGGTAGTCAAATCTCTAGAAGCAGATGAAGAACTGGAGAAAGATAGAGATTAATGAGTTGGATAGAGATATGATATATGACATAACATTATCATTATGGCATCGCTTGATCCATGTAGCCGACCCTACTAAATGGGATAAGGCTTAGTTGTTGTTTTTAAGATGGCTTGTTAATATTACAAATAAATTCACAAACTAAGCTTTCACTAAATTGTTGTCCATATGGTATATTTTTATTTCTTTTGCTTCAGTTATACCACAAAATAAAATTCAGATTCAACATTGGCTGAACTTGTGAACCACGGAGCATTCAATTTTTCATTACGCTCATTATTCTAGTTTTCAGAATTTGATATAAAGCAAAAGATCCACCCACATAATCGAATATCTTTAAGCAATAGACCCACCCAACACCTTTGAAATTAGCAATCACTGAAAATGCAAGACCTTTAAGCATAGCCTCTAACCTTAATTTGAAGCCCTAAAACATGTGACTTGAGAACTTCCTCATCAACATCTTCCACACTTTCCGGGGGAGTTTCCATTAACATAGTTTGAGCAGCATCGGTGAGGTCAAGGTACACCTCATCAATTGAAGCTCTCTCACATCGACCCTTACGCGAAAGAATCGAAACAACCTTCAAAATTCAAAATCAGCCATAATTTAACATCAATGAAAGACTACTCTAAGCATAATCAAATAAAATAGTGTGATGTGATCCTTGAGATAAATGAAGTACGACCTCTGAACCTGCATTCCTATACGTGTTGAGGTTGGCTTTACCACGTGCTACAGGGACTTGAACCAATTGAATTTGTGGGCATGCTTCCTTTGCTTCATCACCCCGCATTGAACTAAAAAACAAACAAACAAATATGTGTAAGTATTCATGTATGGTAGAAACAAAAGAGTAAACAGTCATTCCGTAATATGTGAGGAGTGAGGCATTGACATTGTCAGTCATTATAGTCCTAGAATGTATCAAAACGTCAAAAACATCCCCGAGTGTGTCTTATGTAGGGCAAAACCACCATTTTAGTCCATAAGAGTGTAACTTGCTGTCATATTGGTCCCTCGCTGTCATATTGGTCCCTAAATGTATCAAAATTGCAAATACATCCATAGTGCCTCTTTATAGTAATTTTATGGACTAAATTTACTAACGGAAAACACATTTGAGAACCAAATTGGCTACCTAAAAACAGACTTGAGGGCCAAATGACTACAGCAATAAAGAGACATTTATGAACCTAATTGCAATTTTGATACATTCAGGGACGAATTTGACAACGACATACACTTACGGGGACCAAAATGGTGGTTTGCCTGTCATATATTTTAATCATTTCATGGACCAAAAAAATGACACATTTGAGGACCAAACTAATTAACAAAAAATGCATTTAAGTATCAAATTGGCTAGCAAAAAGGGTTTTTTTTGTACAATTTTGAAACATTTAGGGACTATAACGACACTGCCGAACTTAATTAGTAATAAAAATGGTGTTTTTACAAGAGAATACCGTTTGACTCCACATTTGCGAGCTTCATAACTAACAGCAATCAAGCCTCCGCCTTTGTAGGAATTGTACTGTACAACTGCAGTAGGCAAACCCCTTAAACTAGGTTGCTTCCTCTGTTCAACTGCAAAAGTAACATTACATTAAATTCAATTTGAATTCCGAAAATTGCGATGAGAAGCAAAGAAATAAGTGATTACGGAACCCTAAGAATGAGAGGATAGAAATAAACACCTTGAACGTAAAAGCAATCCATGTCAACGTGAGCAATGACTCTTCCATCACAGGTCTCTCGCCTCGCCACCGGCATCGCTACTCTCTTCTTCTCTTCTCTTCTTTTCCCTCCAAATTTATTATTTGCTTTCTTTCTTGCTTCTACTCATGTTTCTCTCTCCACCTAATTTTTCACTGATTGGTGTTAATCACGAATTTAAAAACAAAAAATTACTGTCTGTTTTTTTTTTTTTTTTGTTAAATAAAGGAATATAAGAGAAAAACTAAGGCACATTATAGAGAAACAGACTCCTCATCATCGAGAAGAGTACTAATATAAGGAGGAATTGAATCTAGCATAACATGCGTGAAACCAATATCGTGGCCCTTAAACGCAAGAGTATCAGCACGAGAGTTTGCCTCCTTGTGAATATGATTGACATGGATGGTCCAACCTGAAAGGTGGATAAGAGAGATAACCTCGTGGATAATATATTGAAGATAAAAGATGGAAGTAAACCGATTGTTGATCATATTGACAACATGAGTTTAATCAGTTTCTAAGATAACATAGTCAAACGCATATCTCTAGCCATTTGACAACCAAATAGAGTGTCGCATAACTCGGCAAGCAAGGCATTTCCTGTTTCAAGATTACGTAAAAAAAAAACCTTCACAAAATGACCACGATGATCTCTAATGAGTCCGCCAGAAGCTGAATTTCCATTTTTGTAAGAGCCAATGAATATTGCATTTAGATATATATTCTCATCCTGAGATGCGAGAGGGCATTTTATCTCTTTCTCGATTTGATAAGTCATATTAACCACCTTGGAAGAAGGTAGTTCCCAAGTTCAATCTCTCTAAAAAAAAACTAGGTTGTTTGTTACGATCTTTCCAAAAGAGCTCAAACTGTATGTTTTTTCTATCTAACTATCCAATCAAAACTTCTTGGATTTAGATGTATTTTTTAGGCGGGACGAAGTATAAGCCTCCACTTAGGGTCTGTTTGGTTCAATCGAGGGGAGGGGAGGGGAGGGGAGGGATTTTTATAGAGAGGGAGGGAAGGGGAGGGGCGGGGAGGGAATCAATCTTAACTCATATATGTTTGGTTCAAAAGAGGGGAGGGGAGGGAAGATGAGGGATTTTAATTAAATATGTGTTTGGTTCACAAAGAGAGGGGAGGGATTCAATAACTAAATTACATTTTTATCCTTATAATCTTACAACACTCATAATAATAATACCACATATTTGGTAAATAAAAAAAATTATACCACACATGAGTTGAGTTATATCTCTTTGACACAAATCAAACTATTTGTTGATAGTAACTTTTCAATCTTAATACTCCATGTCTATGATGTTAATAGCGGCGCTATAGCACGCTATAGCGGGATAGCGTAGCGGTAAACCCCCTCCCCGCTATGCTATAGGTCCGCTTTCCGCTATTTAGAGAAGCGGAAATAGCGGCCGCTTTTTGCAGGCGAATAGCGTTTTCATAGCGGATTTGTAGCGCTATCTGACCGCTTTTGCCTTTTGGGGGAATTTTTTTATGAGAACCTTAATTTTTTTAAATAAATCATAAAGTTAGGGGTATTTTGGTCTTTTCTGCACCCCTTTGGTGCCCTAAGTTCTCATATCACGTGATTACTTTTCTCTTTGCGCCGATTCTTCCAACGTTTCTCATATACTTCAACGCTCTTCTCCTTCAACGCTCGCTTTGAAAGTATGATTTTACATACAGTTAGAACTTGTCATTAATGGCTTGTCATTTTTGTGTACTTATAGAACTTGCTTATGGTTTATTTTGATGGGATTTCATTTTGAGTACTTCTAGAACTTGATGAAATGTTATTTAGTCTTTTATTTAGAACCTATTTTGATGGTAAATGATAATATTTAGTATAATTATTAAGTATGAAAGCCCCTTTAATTTTGTATATTTCTCTATTTTTTAGTATTTACGCATGTTATTGGAATTTATGTTTAATTTGTACATGGATTTTTGGTCTTCACAATAGCGGTCATCCCGCTACCCGCTATACCGCTATAGCATTTTATGGGGTCGGCGCTACGCGCCGCTATCCGAGATTAACAACATAGCTCCATGTAATCAAATAAGACATTTATAGAATTAAATTCTACAAAAATACATAAATAATTTATTAACGGTATTCAATAAAAGCGCATAAACCGTTAATCTTGACGAGCCTCAATAACATATCAAATGATTTTATATTTTTTTAAAATTTAACATGACTGATCTACACGATATAAACTTTTAATCCAACGGTGAATTTTATAAAATTTATATTTGTTAAAGCGTTATTGAGCGGTGTAACATTACTCAAATGTTACACCGGTGCAGTGTTTTAAAAACCGGACCGGACCTCGAACCGGTGAGGGTACTGGGTCAGTGGTTCATTGGTCGAACCACCGGGTCACTGGTCGAACCGCAGGACTAAACCGGATTAAACCGGTGGAATAAACCGGCTCTATAATAATGCTATATAGTTATTAAACCGGTCGAATCGGATAAATCGTCTTTAAAAAAATCATAAAAAATTTAAAAATTTGGAAATGTCATAAACTCATAATAACACATTAAACTTTGAGCAGAAGAAGCTTCTTGTGATGGTGGTTGTGATGATGGTGTTTCAGAAGATGATGCCATTTAACTAATTTAGAAATTGCAAACACAGATCAAACAAAACAAAATTAAAAACAGAATGATAACTGTAATTTCATAAATTGAAAAAAAATAAATTAAACTCTAAATTAACTCAAGCATCAGAAGAAGAAAAAAATTAACAGTTAATGAATAACACAAACAATGACCACTTAATAAGTTAATAGGACTATAGTTCCAATACAAATCACAACTTTGGTTTTTAATTTCAGCCACTAATTCCATCAGAAATAATATCATAACAGAAAAATGTGAATAAATGTAGAGTCATATATGGATTCATATTGTACACAATTTGAAATTCATGATGTTGTACTTGTACCCAATCCTATAAGGAAATACATGGACAATAAGATGAACAGAATTTTTGGAAAAGCCAAGGATGAGTGGCATAAGAAATGCCTAAGAGTTACAATGCAACATGATCAAGCTAATCACTCCCCAGGTCTACAACATGATGAGGCACATTCCAATGAATAAAAAGCCAAATTGCCTCAAGCTAATCACTCCCAGGTTACATAAAAAGCACAGATAACAGAACAACAACGAGACAACAAAACAAGACTCCAATTGATATTGATACAACTCAAGTGCCTAGAGAAGAACAAAACATAGTAACAGAGAATAAAACACATGAGCTGTATCCAATAGCACCCAACTCTCTTTGCAAAAAGCAAACTAAAATTTCAAAAATCAGAATTTCCAAGCCTAAAATTTCCTAGCTGATTCTCAATTCTAAAATCACAATTACAAATCCCTAGAAAACTCAAACCCTAAACTAGCTAACTCCTTCACTAATCACTAGCAAACTCGAACCTAAACTAATTGGGGAAAATTTAATTAAAGAAGAAAAGAATTGACAATCACAATTGGAAATCACAAAGAAAAGAAAGGGAGAGGGTTCTCACTTCTGAATCTGAACCAAGGAAGAAGGCGTGAGTAGGAGCTCGGTGAGCGAGTAGGAGTGGCGGTGACGAAGGAGAAGGAGGAAGAAGTGAAGCTTGAGTGACCAAGGGTCGGACGGAGTACAGTGGATGGACGGAGTCGGCGAGAGCGATGGAGAAGGAACAAGGGAGGACGGCGGCGAACAAGGTAGGTGCTAGGGTTCGTACTTTCTTTTCTCTGTTTCTGACTTTCTTTTCTCTTCTGTTCTGTTTTTTCAATTTTTTTTTTAATAATAATAACCAAAACGGAAAAAAAAAAAAAAAGGGGAATGCAATTAAACCGCCGGTTCGGGCTAACCGCCGGTTCACCGGTTTTTCCGGTTCCGAGCGGTTCCCACTGGTTTAACTACTTAACCGATCCAACATATGAATCAGACCGGACCACCCTCCGGTTCGCGGTCGGACCGGCCGGTCCGGTCCGATTTTTAAAACACTGGTTCCATCCATCAAGGATTCCGTGTAACCACGGTAGAGATCCTCTCCATTTCTCAACAGAAATAAGCATCTCCATCACCAATGGTCCAATCAAGTTCAATTAATGTTACAAATTTTGAATGTGTGTCTTTATACACCAAAAAACTATAGTAATTGACATCTCCATTTCTCAAGGGAAACACATTGTACCCTTACTCGTTTGCTCGTATAACAGAGGATTACCTTGCAAAGGTTAATTTATGAACTAAATGAACATATTCATAATTAATTTATTTTCTCTTCATCCACCCTAACCAAATTCCACATGTTTACTCTAACTATTGTAGATATATCTAAGAATGCATAATTGCATAATTATCTAATATATCAGATGAAAAAATAGAAAACTCATTAACTTAACCTAAGAATGCATAATTGCATAATTGTTAATTACACAATCGCGATGCGGAGTGGAAAGAGAAGCAAAGTAAGGAAAATAGAGAGGGAATAGAAGATATTACCGCGGAGAGAGAAGTGGAGAGTTCGATTGAAGAGGCGGCGCTGATGATGTTTAGACCGGAACTTGAACGGAGAAGACGCCGGCGATTGGTGAGAAGTGAAGTGGTTGCAGATTGTGATGGGAAACGAGAATGAAGAATCGGAAATAAAACTGATGGGCCTGGGCCTTCTGGAAGTCTTAGTGTTTATATCAAAGTAAGGCCCGTAAAATGAATTTGGGCCAGTCTATCTACACCATTCCATTGTTTCTCACACCCTCCGTTCTAATTTAATTATGATCTTCATTAGTGGATACTATTATTTGTGGTATTAGTATTGAGAATTAGCCAAACTTCGGAGCTATAGCGTGTTACTCAATTTGACCGAACAATCCTCATATAATTATAACCAATTATGCTCGAGAGTATGAACTGTCCAAGAAGGCGGATATGACAGCACAAATTTGAAATAGCGTTGAACATCAAGTAGATTGACAACCTCCAAGAATTGATTGGGTTGTTGTTAACATAGATGTAGTAAGGACGAGATCAGGTAGTTGTGGTTGTGGTGGGATTGTGCGAGGAAGTAGTGGCAATTGGCTGGGTGGATATGCAAGAAGATTAGGGGACTGTAATGTTATAACTACTAAGCTCTGAGGGACGTTAGAAGGCTTACGTCTAGCATAGAGTTTGAGGTTTCGACAAGTGGAGCTAAGGAGTGATTCTATGAGTGTGGTGAGCATGTTAAAAAATGAAAAAAGAACTTGTATTGAAGGATGAAGTGTGTTGCAGTAAATTCGAAGACTATTGTAATTGGATTGGGAGGTGATAGTTTCACACATATCGTGAAGCAAGCTGTTGTGCTGATGCCCTTGCGGATATAAGGTGTGATCTAGATTCCTCATAAATTTTTTGAGTCATGTCCAACTCAAATTATGCACATTTTTCTTGCTGACAAAACTAATATTAGTATTCCAAGGCTAGTTTTGGTGTAATACTTCTTTGGGCTTAGACCCCCCATTATATAAAAAGAAAATAATAACAATTATTTTTAGGTGAGACATACATTATTACCGTTGATTTTTTTTTTTTGTAAATCAAAGGTATCCGCTTCTCCATACGCACCAACATGGATCGAACCCAAGATCAAATGGTTAAGAAGCCATGTATCTACCACTTGTGTCATACTGTCTTGGTATCACACTTAATAATTTTAGGCGAGGACAAACAAAATTTTGCATGTTGTATCACGACTAATTTGTAACTAACTTATATGAATTATAAAAATAAAAATGTATATGACTTATTTTGATTTGTTTTTTTTTTTATAAGCAAAAATCTTGTATTAAAGTGAGTACGAAAGATACTCAAACCCTTAACAAGTAAGATTATATTTTTTGAATACAAGCAAGAGGACAGGTGACCCAGTCATTAAGTGGAGGCTTATACTTCGTCCCGCCTAAAAAATACACCTAAATCCAATAAGTGTTGATTTGATAGTTATATAGAAAAAACATACAGTTTGGGCTATTTTGGAAAGATCGTAACAACCTAGTTTTTTTAGACTGACTGAACTTGGGAACCACCTTACTTCCAAGGTGGTTAATATGACTTATCAAATCGAGAAAGAGATAAAATGCCCTCTTGCATCTCAGGATGAGAATATATCTAAATGCAATATTCATTGGATAAGACCTCCTGCTGATTTTGTTAAAATAAACACTGATTACTCTTACAAAAATGGAAATTCAGCTTGTGGCGGCCTCATTAGAGATCATCGTGGTCATTTTGTGAAGGCTTTTTTTATGTAATCTCGAAACAGGAAATGTCTTGCTTGTTGAGTTATGCGGTATTCTATTTGGTTGTCAAATGACTAGAGATATGCGTTTGACTCATGTTATCTTAAAATCTGATTCAATTCACGTGATCAATATGATCAACAATCAATTTACTTCCATCTTTTATCTTCAATCTCGTCTCGTCTCCACGAGGTTACCTCTCTTGTCCACCTTCCAGGTTGGACCATCTATGTCAATCATATTCACCGTGAGGCAAACTCTTGTGTTGATGCTCATGTGTTTAAAGGCCACGATGTTGGTTTCACGAATGTTATGCTAGATTCAATTCATGCTTACTCCCTCCGGTCTCATATATAAAAAACAAATTTTTTTTTACAAAGTCTTAAATATAAGAAAAAGTTGCTACAATCATTACATTTATTTTGAATATTCCAATTTTACCCTTTGTTTTACTTTTCCCCATAATAAATAATAATTTAATTTAAACAAAAAATAAGGGTAAAAGTGAAAATGACATGTTATCATAAAGGGTGTGCCTTTTTTTTTTCCTTATATATGAAACCGGAGGGATTATATTAATACTCTTCTTGACAAAGATTTAAGGGGAGTATGTTACTCTATAATCGTGCCTAGTTCTTCTCTTATTTTACTTTCTTTAACAAAAAAAAAATAAAAAACATACAGTAATTTTTTATTTTTAAATTCGTGATTAACATGAGTAGAGAAAAATTAGGTGGAGAGAGAAACATGAGTAGAAGCAAGAAAGAAAGGAAATAATAAATTTGGAGGGAAAAGAAGAGAAGAGAAGAAGAGAGTAGCGATGCCGGTGGCGAGGCGAGAGACCTGTGATGGAAGAGTCATTGCTCACGTTGACATGGATTGCTTTTACGTTCAAGGTGTTTATTTCTATCCTCTCATTCTTAGGGTTCCATAATCACTTATTTCTTTGCTTCTCATCGCAATTTTCGGAATTCAAATTGAATTTAATGTAATGTTACTTTTGCAGTTGAACAGAGGGGAAGCAACCTAGTTTAAGGGGTTTGCCTACTGCAGTTGTACAGTACAATTCCTACAAAGGCGGAGGCTTGATTGCTGTTAGTTATGAAGCTCGCAAATGTGGAGTCAAACGGTATTCTCTTGTAAAAACACCATTTTTATTACTAATTAAGTTCGGCAGTGTCGTTATAGTCCCTAAATCTTTCAAAATTGTAAAAAAAAACCCTTTTTGCTAGCCAATTTGATACTTAAATGCATTTTTTGTTAATTAGTTTGGTCCTCAAATGTGTCATTTTTTTGGTCCATGAAATGATTAAAATATATGACAGGCAAACCACCATTTTGGTCCCCGTAAGTGTATCTCGTTGTCAAATTCGTCCCTGAATGTATCAAAATTGCAATTAGGTTCACAAATGTCTCTTTATTACTGTAGTCATTTGGCCCTCAAGTCTGTTTTTAGGTAGCCAATTTGGTTCTCAAATGTGTTTTTCGTTAGTAAATTTAGTCCATAAAATTACTATAAAGAGGCACCATGGATGTATTTGCAATTTTGATACATTTAGGGACCAATATGACAGCGAGGGACCAATATGACAGTAAGTTACACTTTTATGGACTAAAATGGTGGTTTTGCCCTACATAAGACACACTCGGGGATGTTTTTGAAGTTTTGATACATTCTAGGACTATAATGACTGACAATGTCAATGCCTCACTCCTCACATATTACGGAATGACTGTTTACTCTTTTGTTTCTACCATACATCAATACTTACACATATTTGTTTGTTTATTTTTTCGTTCAATGCGGGGTGATGAAGCAAAGGAAGCATGCCCACAAATTCAATTGGTTCAAGTCCCTGTAGCACGTGGTAAAGCCAACCTCAACACATATAGGAATGCAGGTTCAGAGGTCGTACTTCATTTATCTCAAGGATCACATCACACTATTTTATTTGATTATGCTTGGAGTAGTCTTTCATTGATGTTAAATTATGGCTGGTTTTGAATTTTGAAGGTTGTTTCGAGCGCCACAGTGACCCCCGAAGCGATCTTCTTTTAGTTGCTTTCGCGTAAGGGTCGATGTGAGAGAGCTTCAATTGATGAGGTGTACCTTGACCTCACCGATGCTGCTCAAACTATGTTAATGGAAACTCCCCCGGAAAGTGTGGAAGATGTTGATGAGGAAGTTCTCAAGTCACATGTTTTAGGGCTTCAAATTAAGGTTAGAGGCTATGCTTAAAGGTCTTGCATTTTCAGTGATTGCTAATTTCAAAGGTGTTGGGTGGGTCTATTGCTTAAAGATATTCAATTATGTGGGTGGATCTTTTGCTTTATATCAAATTCTGAAAACTAGAATAATGAGCGTAATGAAAAATTGAATGCTCCGTGGTTCACAAGTTCAGCCAATGTTGAATCTGAATTTTATTTTGTGGTATAACTGAAGCAAAAGAAATAAAAATATACCATATGGACAACAATTTAGTGAAAGCTTAGTTTGTGAATTTATTTGTAATATTAACAAGCCATCTTAAAAACAACTAAGCCTTATCCCATTTAGTAGGGTCGGCTACATGGATCAAGCGATGCCATAATGATAATGTTATGTCATATATCATATCTCTATCCAACTCATTAATCTCTATCTTTCTCCAGTTCTTCATCTGCTTCTAGAGATTTGACTACCCTCAATCTGATATACTCTCTCATACTACAAAATATACATGTCTTCTCTCCACACGCTCAAAACACCTGAGCCGAGTTTCCACCGTCTTTTATAGGATAGGTGCTACTCAACTCGCTAAAATATTGTCATTCATAATCCTATCTCGTCTAATCTTGCCACACTTCAAACACTACATTCTCATATTTACTACAATTATTTTACTATCAGGTTGGTTTTTTACCGCCTAACACTCCATCCCATACAACATCGCTGGTTTGGTTTTACAAATGTATGATAAAACCGTCCCTTAAAAAAACCATAATAAATAATAAATAAGGGTTATACATTTATGAAGCATAATAAATTAGGTTAATTATGATTTAAAATGGTTAGAGTACACCTTTGAGTCTTTTTGACTCACTAGATGGGACACAATGATAGACAGAGAATGAGGACTGGTCAGTTTAGCAGTCAAACTGGTCAGTCCAGTTCTCAAGCTATACTTTTATTATAATGCTGTGATACACTTCATTAGCTTACTGCACTTTTAATTTCTTTTGCCAAATAAGTTTACGGGGCATGACTAGAGCATACGGTAGTATTTAAATTGTTTTTTATTCAGGATGGAGATGATGCTAAAGAAGAAGTTAAGAAGTGGCTTTGTAGGACCGATGCTAGCTACCAAGAAAAGCTATTAGCTTGTGGGGCCTTCATTGTTGCCGACCTCAGGATGCAAGTTTTGAGAGAGACAGAATTCACATGCTCTGCCGGTGTTGCTCATAATAAGGCACGAATCACCCTTGGCGTGTTTAAATTATATGCTCTTCCTTAGGACGTGTCCTTGATGTTTGTAAACTTGTAATGGCCATTAACATAGGCTCCGTTATTTTTTTCAGATGCTTGCTAAACTTGCTAGTGCTATGAACAAACATGCACAACAAACAGTTGTGCCACATTCATCTGTTGCAGGGTTGCTCGAGTCTTTTCCGATAAAGAAAATGTAATGTACTAATGTTATTATTGAAATGATTTTCTCATCTATTATACTCTAATTTAAACTTTATGCTATATGACCTCATGTTTACTTTCTTTTGAAGTTTATAAATCACATGGTTGTACTTTTTGCAATGGTTTTAACCGTGTTAAAATTCCTAAGATCACAATCATTTTGATTATAAAGTGTGATATTGAAGAAAACTTGGCTTTCAGGAAACAGCTTGGGGGAAAGCTGGGGACTTCTTTACAAAGTGACCTTGGTATCAACACTGTTGGTGATTTGCTTCAGTTTTCAGAGGAGAAGCTACAACAACGTTATGAGATTAATACTGGGTGATTATTTGTCTTTTAACATAGCACACTACAGGAATATAGTTGGCTTTCTTTCCTGATTTTATCTTCACGATCTCATGTTTCTAGCAGCAACTTTTGAATCACTCTCTAATCTCACTGCATGCATTACCTTAACTAGGATGGCTATACATTTTTTTTTTACCAATTTGTAAATATGCATGCATTTGCATTCATGGTTTCTTATGATGAAATTTTTTATTGTTCACCTTGCGGTTTAGTTACTTATGACTTCAATTTGATTGCCTGCATAGCAATCTGTTGGCATGCTATACCTGATTTAACTTTTACAGCATTGCAGTACTTGGTTGTGGAATATTGCGAGAGGAATCAGTGGGGAAGAAGTTGAGGGGAGACTACTCCCCAAGAGCCATGGTTCTGGAAAGACATTTCCTGGGCCTCAAGCTTTGAAGACAATTGTTTCTGTAAGTATTTTCATCTGAGCTGCTGAAAACTTCTAGCACTTTATTTTGGATGCTGCTGCTTTCAGCAGTGCTTATTACTGATGAAAACTCCCAATCCTTTCTTGGGGCGCATATATTTTTTTTTCCAATAAATATTTTTGGTTTTTATGTTGGAGTTTTGTTGATTAACATTCAAGGATCATGATTCATTATCCATTTTAGCCCAACCTATCGTAATCTGCTTGAAGAAACATCTGATGAGCATTATTCATCAGCATTCCACCATAGACCAATGAATCAACACAAATCCATCGCCTTCATCAATTGTGAAATAAAGATCAACAAACATCAGACGTCAGCACACCATCGTTGACAAACAATGGAACACAGTTATCATCTTCATCAAATATAAAAGAATGTATCATATACAAGGCAGAAACTATAAGACAAGGAGATGGTATTAGAAATAATTTGTAGCTTATCAAAGCTTTAATTGATACAAAATAAATTACATTGGTATTCTAGAATATAATTCCACCAACTCTGTCGTCTTAACTAAATGGTTAAATAAATACTAGAAATTTCATCATCAACATAATTTAAAAGACTATATGGTCAATTTAGCTGGAACAGGACAAGCTTTCCAGAAAACACTCTTGAAATGTGAAAATGATTAATGACGGAAAATCTCAAATTACTTCCTTCCACGGCTAAGCCTCTGCAGTTGATAATTGATACTCCCCCAAGACTTTCTGTTCTTTTTACTCTGAAAAACAAAGTTTAAGAAATTTACGCACTGCTTAGTTTTTCACATCATGTAAATATGATAACTGAAAAACAGAACCAAGAGGGAGAGCGACAAAAGATGTCAGCTTTCAGTATACTAAGATCTATATTACCTGCGATTCTATACATGTATTTAATATTTCCTTCTTCTGAGCACATGCTTGAACATCGCTAGGGTTTGTAGCCATACAGGTCAGAAACATTGTCATTTCCTTCATGCAAGGTTTTTGAAGTGAACTGAATCTCTTAGAGTTGATATAAAGCCCACCAGCTTTCCGCCCCATTATCCTACAACTTGAAATACAACCAAAAAAATGAAAATTGTTTTTTGATTTGGCATTTGCATATAAATTAACATGTAATAAAAACTTTAATTAAAAGATCTTATTAAGATAAATGGAAGTGGTTATTATCTCAAGAAAAAATTACAAACAGTCAGGATTAACAAAACTCTAATGCCATTGCACATGGAATCGCCAAAAAAAAAATTCACCCTACTAAAGAGTGTAATTTTAGGATGCTAACGAGCTATAGCACTTAAATATCTATTCCCTTCCACATCTAGAGTTCATAAAAATATACATACCACAAGTTGGAAATCACACTATGCTTAGAAACTCATGTAGCTAACAATACTTTTCCAAGAGACCAAACTCAATTATAAACACAAGAAGTAGCTCATATAACAGTCAAGTACAATAAATTTTTGGTCTTAAACATCTGGTTCCCGGGGGAAAGGGGTCTTGACTCCTGGCAAATTCGGAGATTGCTCGAGACTCGGGAGGTAAGTAAAGCCTAAAACCAAAGCTCAATTATAAACACAAGAAGTAGCTAATGTAACAATCAAGTAGAGTAACTTTTGGTCTTAAACCTCCGATTCCTAGGGGAAAGGAGTCGAGTAAAGTCTTACCAACAATTGTTCCATCCATCAAGGATTCCGTGTAACCATGGTAGAGATCCTCTCCATTTCTCAACAGAAATAAGCATCTCCATCACCAATGGTCCAATCAAGTTCAATTAATGTTATTATAAATTACTATTTTTCTCTCTCTAATGTTTTTTCTCTCTAACCTCTCTCTACAAAAAATCAGATCCGAGCCCTCCCTAAAATCCAAACATCTCTTTCACCATGTAGACTAGGCGGTGGTGGTGGTGCGACGAGGATGCAGCCCTCCACATCACTGTGTCCAGTTCGGCGAGATCTTCTATGTCTCGTGTTCTGTTTTTGAGGTTTTGTTCTCTGCTGTTTTTTTTCCTTCTTCTATGGTTTCTAGTGTTTCGGTCGTCGGTGGCTGAGGTAGTGAGGTGTTGGTGGGTGGCCGTTTTGGGTATTGGTTGGTGGACGTTTGGTGATTGGAGGCAAGGAGGAGGTGGTGTGGTGGTGGGTGTCCATTTTGGGTGTTGGTTGGTGGCCGTTTGTGGTTGCAGATCTAATTTTTGTGGCGGATCTGCTCTGGGGTGGTGGCAGCTGCGAAGGATCTATGATGGGGGTGGTGGTGGTGGCTGAGACGGTTATGAGTTGGAGGTGCTGCGAGGTGTGGTGGTCAGGTGCTGATGTGGAGGTGATTGTGACGGATCTGATTTGGAGTTGTGATGGTGGACGAGGCGGTTTTGAGGGGAGATGTGTGGTGGTAAGGTGTTGTTGGTATGGCGAGGTTGGGTCTGGTGCTGCCGAGGGGTGGTTGATGCTGTGTGGGATAGGCTGTCGATGATTCGGGATTCTCTGACCGTTTTCAAATCTGTTGAGATTTGCTGGACTCTCTTCTGAGTCCTTGTCAGGTCTCTTTATATCTGATTTGGCCTATTTCGCGTCGGTATTGACTGGTTCGGAGGTGGTTTGCGTGCCCAGCCTTGTCGACTTATGTTTTCATGCTACCGTTGACCCATCATTCTTGGCTCATGGAGATGTTTCTTGGATTCTGACGGGCCGAGCACTTTTGATTCGAGTTCGGGAGTTAGAGTCTAGTGACATCTTTGTAGGTTGAGTTGATGTCTTCATAGGTGGTCTGAAGGCTCTGGAGTGTCCTTCTTTAGCAGTATACCTATTTTGGTTGGATCCTATTAGGTGTTGGTGTGTTTGTATCTGGTGGTGTTGTTGTATTTGGTGTTGGTGTTCTACTGCACTTGGTTGTAGTAGTTTTGTAATTTGTCACTCCACTAGTATGCCTTATACTTATGTGGAGTGTTATAAATAATATATTTGCCGATTCAAAAAAAGTTCAATTAATGTTACAAATTTTGAATATGTGTGTCTATATTCTTTATACACCAAAAAACTATAGTAATCGACATCACCATTTCTCAAGGGAAACGCATTGTACCCTTACTCGCTTGCTCGTATAACAGAGGATTACCTTGCAAAGATTAATTTATGAACTAAATGAACATATTCATAGTTAATTTATTTTCTCTTCATCTACCCTGACCAAATTCCACACTGTGTTTACTCTAACTATTGTAGATATATATATAATATTCATCTGAAAAAATAGAAAACTCATTAACTTAACCTAAGAATGCATAATTGCATAATTGTTAATCACACAATCGCGATGCGGAGTGGAAAGAGAAGCAAAGGATATAAGATGTTACCGCGGAGAGAGAAGTGGAGTTTTCGATTGAAGAGGCGGCGCTGATGATGTTTAGACCGGAACTTGAACGGAGAAGACGCCAGCGATCGGTGAGAAGTGAAGTGGTTGCAGATTGTGATGGGAAACGAGAATGAAGAATCGGAAATAAAACTGATGGGCCTGGGCCATTTGGAAGTTTTAGGGTTTATATCAAAGTATGGCCCGTAAAATGAATTTGGGCCAGTCTATCTACACCATTCCATTGTTTCTCACACCCTCCGTTCTAATTTAATTATGATCTTCATTAGTGGATACTATTATTTGTGGTATTGGTATTGAGAATTAGCCAAACTTCAGAGCTATAGCGTGTTACTCAATTTGACTGAACAATCCTCATATAATTATAACCAATTTTGCTCGAGAGTATGAATTGTCCAAGAAGGCGAATATGACTGTACAAATCTGAAGTAGCGTTGAACATCAAGTTGGTTGACAACCTCCAAGAATTGATTGGGTTGTTGTTAATATGGATGTAGCAAGGGAGAGATCGAGTACTTGTGGTTGTGGTGGGATTGTGTGAGGAAGTAGTGGCAACTGGCAGGGTGGGTATGCAAGAAGATTAGGGGATTGTAATGCTATAACTACTAAGCTCTGAGGGACGTTAGAAGGCTTACGTCTAGCATGGAGTTTGAGGTTTTGACAAGTGGAGTTAGGGAGTGATTCCATGAGTGTGGTGGGCATCTTACAAAATGAAAAAAAAAGAGCTTGTACTGAAGGATGCAGTGTGTTGCAGTAAATTCGAAGACTACTGCAATTGGACTGAGAGGTGATAGTTTCACACATATCGTGAAACAAACTGTTGTGTTGATGCCATTGCGCATATAAGGCGTGATCTAGATTCCTCATAAATTTTTTGAGTCATGTCCAACTCAAATTATGCATATTTTTCTTGCTGACAAAGCTAAGATTAGTATTCCAAGGCTAGTTTTGGTGTAATACTTCTTTGGGCTTAGACCCCCCATTGTATAAAAAGAAAATAATAACAATTATTTTTAGGTGAGACATACATTATTACTGTTGATAATTTTTTTTTGTAAATCAAAGGTATCCGCTTCTCCATACGCACCAATAGGGATCGAACTCAACACCAAATGGTTAAGAAGCCACATATCTACCACTTGTGTCATATTATCTTGGTATTACACTTGATAATTTTTGGCGAAGACAAACAAAAATTTGCATGTAGTATCACAACTAATTTGTAACTAACTTATATGAATTATAAAAAAAAAACCAAATGTATATGTCTTATTTTGATTTGGTTTTTTCTTTTTATAAGCAAAAATCTTGTATTAAAGTGAGTACAAAAGATATTCAAACCCTTAACAAGTATGATTATATTTTATGAATACGAGTAAGAGGGCAGTTGACCCAGTCATTAGGGTGTGTTTGGTTCGGAGTAAATGGAGGGAAGGGGAGGGGAGGTGAGGGAATATTTTTAATTATGTGTGTTTTGTTCAATTTTTAGGAGGGGAGGGGAGGTGAGAGGAGGGGAGCAAAATCCCTCATAAACCCACTTTTTGCTTCCCCCCAAATCGGAGGGATTTGGAGGGGAGGGGAGGGGAGTTCTTTTAATATTTATTATATTCACGAAATTATCCTTAGTATAATTTTTAAATTCCAAAATTATCCTTATTGTATCTTTTAAGATTTTATTAAGTAATTTCAGTTTTCTTCTGTTCATGCTCCTAGGTAATCAATTACACTATAACACCTACGATTTTTTTTTTATTCCTGTAACTCACTTGTTCAATTATTATTATTATTATTATTATTATTATTATTATTATTATTATGTTTTATGTTAATGTAATTTTTTATTATTATCATGTTTTATGTTAACGTCATTTTTCTTGCTTGTAGTTTATTGATTTAATCACTTAATTATTTTTTCATTCCTGTAGTTTTTTTGACGCAAATAGTTCACATTATATATAAGAGGGATCAAATTACACCGGTGCAGTGTTTTAAAAACCGGACCGGACCGGCCGGTCCGACCGGTCGAACCGCGAACCGGAGGGTGGTCCGGTCTGGTTCATATGTTGGATCGGTTAAGTAGTTAAACCAGTAGGAACCGCTCGGAACCGGAAAAACCGGTGAACCGGCGGTTAGCCCGAACCGGCGGTTTAATTGCATTCCCCTTTTTTTTTTTTTTTTCGTTTTGGTTATTATTATTAAAAAAAAAATTGAAAAAACAGAACAGAAGAGAAAAGAAAGTCAGAAACAGAGAAAAGAAAGTACGAACCCTAGCACCTACCTTGTTCGCCGCCGTCCTCCCTTGTTCCTTCTCCATCGCTCTCGCCGACTCCGTCCATCCACTGTACTCCGTCCGACCCTTGGTCACTCAAGCTTCACTTCTTCCTCCTTCTCCTTCGTCACCGCCACTCCTACTCGCTCACCGAGCTCCTACTCACGCCTTCTTCCTTGGTTCAGATTCAGAAGTGAGAACCCTCTCCCTTTCTTTTCTTTGTGATTTCCAATTGTGATTGTCAATTCTTTTCTTCTTTAATTAAATTTTCCCCAATTAGTTTAGGTTCGAGTTTGCTAGTGATTAGTGAAGGAGTTAGCTAGTTTAGGGTTTGAGTTTTCTAGGGATTTGTAATTGTGATTTTAGAATTGAGAATCAGCTAGGAAATTTTAGGCTTGGAAATTCTGATTTTTGAAATTTTAGTTTGCTTTTTGCAAAGAGAGTTGGGTGCTATTGGATACAGCTCATGTGTTTTATTCTCTGTTACTATGTTTTGTTCTTCTCTAGGCACTTGAGTTGTATCAATATCAATTGGAGTCTTGTTTTGTTGTCTCGTTGTTGTTCTGTTATCTGTGCTTTTTATGTAACCTGGGAGTGATTAGCTTGAGGCAATTTGGCTTTTTATTCATTGGAATGTGCCTCATCATGTTGTAGACCTGGGGAGTGATTAGCTTGATCATGTTGCATTGTAACTCTTAGGCATTTCTTATGCCACTCATCCTTGGCTTTTCCAAAAATTCTGTTCATCTTATTGTCCATGTATTTCCTTATAGGATTGGGTACAAGTACAACATCATGAATTTCAAATTGTGTACAATATGAATCCATATATGACTCTACATTTATTCACATTTTTCTGTTATGATATTATTTCTGATGGAATTAGTGGCTGAAATTAAAAACCAAAGTTGTGATTTGTATTGGAACTATAGTCCTATTAACTTATTAAGTGGTCATTGTTTGTGTTATTCATTAACTGTTAATTTTTTTCTTCTTCTGATGCTTGAGTTAATTTAGAGTTTAATTTATTTTTTTTCAATTTATGAAATTACAGTTATCATTCTGTTTTTAATTTTGTTTTGTTTGATCTGTGTTTGCAATTTCTAAATTAGTTAAATGGCATCATCTTCTGAAACACCATCATCACAACCACCATCACAAGAAGCTTCTTCTGCTCAAAGTTTAATGTGTTATTATGAGTTTATGACATTTCCAAATTTTTAAATTTTTTATGATTTTTTTAAAGACGATTTATCCGATTCGACCGGTTTAATAACTATATAGCATTATTATAGAGCCGGTTTATTCCACCGGTTTAATCCGGTTTAGTCCTGCGGTTCGACCAGTGACCCGGTCGTTCGACCAATGAACCACTGACCCAGTACCCTCACCGGTTCGAGGTCCGGTCCGGTTTTTAAAACACTGGATCATGGAACAATCATTGGTTAGACCAGGGGCGGTTTGAAGGCCCAGCTAGCCTGGGCACGTGCCCAGGCTCTGGCCCAATATATATATATATATATATATATATATAATTTTTTTTAAAATAACAAAAAACAGAAACACGCTCGCAAAAACAGAAACAGGCTCTCACGCTCTCTCTCTCTCAGAACACGCTCGCTAATCATTCATCTCCCTCCACTGCTCAGACAGAACCGCCGTCCGCCGCCCAGAACCGCCTCTCACTCTCAGTCGCAACATCTCCCTCTCAGACTCTCAATCTCCTTCTCGCCCTCTTTCTCTCTCAGCTGCTCAATCTTAATTTTTAGGTATTCTCAAATCTCAAGCTTAAATTAATCTATAATTTTTGTGTTGCTGTTAGGTTGAGTTTGTGGGATGACTTTCTGGGTAGTTTAGATTTTAGAATGAAGATTTTGAATATGATTTTTGTTTTTTCTTGCTTTGATTTGATTAGTAATGTTTTAAGTTAGATAAACATGTGTTACTTTGAAGATTTTTAATCTGATGATGTTGCAAATAGAAAAATGGGTCTTTAATTTTAGGTGCATCTGATTTTGAATACTTAGGTCAGATTTGTTCTGTTCTTTAACTGAGCTTTAATTTCTTTTAGCCTATGTTTTGATATCAGACTGGATACACCAGATTTGTTTTGGAGCAATATAAGAATGAACTTGTTTATTAAGTTTATCAAATAAGAATGAACTTGTTTATTAATTTTGCATCATTTAATTTTAGATGAGGAAGTATTACGTTCCTATAACAAGTATTGAGAATGTGAATATTGTGCAATCGGAAGCCGAAGTAAAAGAACCACCGCCTAGTAATGTGGCTAATGAGTTTAATTTAATGAGTATGCTACGGATATTCAAGACCAAATGAGAAGGGCATATATATTGAAGGGTCCAACACAATCAATTTTGGAAAAATTTCTAGTTTGTGTAGCTTCTTTATTTGTTCTTGCTGTACTGTTATATTGTGCCCAGGCTCCGATATAATCCTGGCTCCGCCACTGGGTTAGACATTACTTGACTCCTATCCCCTAGGAATAGGAGGTTTAAGACCAAAAGTTACTGTACTTGATTGTTACATTAGCTACTTCTTGTGTTTATAATTGAGCTTTGGTTTTAGGCTTTACTTACCTCCCGAGTCTCGACCAATCTCCGAATTTGCCAGGAGTTAGGACCCCTTTCCCCTGGGAACCAAATGTTTAAGACCAAAAATTTATTGTACTTGACTGTTATATGAGCTACTTGTGTTTATAATTGAGTTTGGTCTCTTGGAAAAGTATTGTTAGCTACATGAGTTTTTAAGCATAGTGTGATTTCCAACTTGTCGTATGTATATTTTTATGAACTCTAGATGCGGAAGGGAATATATATTTAAGTGCTATAGCTCGTTAGCATCCTAAAATTACACTCTTTAGTAGGGTGAATTTTTTTTTGGCGATTCCATGTGCAATGGCATTAGAGTTTTGTTAATCCTGACTGTTTGTAATTTTTTCTTGAGATAATAACCACTTCCATTTATCTTAATAAGATCTTTTAATTAAAGTTTTATTACATGTTAATTTATATGCAAATGCCAAATCAAAAAACAATTTTCATTTTTTTGGTTGTATTTCAAGTTGTAGGATAATGGGGCGGAAAGCTGGTGGGCTTTATATCAACTCTAAGAGATTCAGTTCACTTCAAAAACCTTGCATGAAGGAAATGACAATGTTTCTGACCTGTATGGCTACAAACCCTAGCGATGTTCAAGCATGTGCTCAGAAGAAGGAAATATTAAATACATGTATAGAATCGCAGGTAATATAGATCTTAGTTTACTGAAAGCTGACATCTTTTGTCGCTCTCCCTCTTGGTTTTGTTTTTTAGTTATCATATTTACATGACGTGAAAAACTAAGCAGTGCGAAAATTTCTTAAACTTTGTTTTTCAGAGTAAAAAGAACAGAAAGTCTTGGGGGAGTATCAATTATCAACTGCAGAGGCTTAGCCGTGGAAGGAAGTAGTTTGAGATTTTCCGATATTAATCATTTTCACATTTCAAGAGTGTTTTCTGGAAAGCTTGTCTTGTTCCAGCTAAATTGACCATATAGTCTTTTAAATTATGTTGATGATGAAATTTCTAGTATTTATTTAACCATTTAGTTAAGACGACAGAGTTGGTGGAATTATATTCTAGAATACCAATGTAATTTATTTTGTATCAATTAAAGCTTTGATAAGCTACAAATTATTTCTAATACCATCTCCTTGTCTTATAGTTTCTGCCCTGCGTATGATACATTCTTTTATATTTGATGAAGATGATAACTGTGTTCCATTGTTTGTCAACGATGGTGTGCTGACGTCTGATGTTTGTTGATCTTTATTTCACAATTGATGAAGGCGATGGATTTGTGTTGATTCATTGGTCTATGGTGGAATGCTGATGAATAATGCTCATCAGATGTTTCTTCAAGCAGATTACGATAGGTTGGGCTAAACTTTGAGTATTGTGTCTGTAGGATTGTGCGAACCATCTACTTTCAAGAGAATGGGCTTCATATTCAAAGTTGAGTTCTCGTCAATGGTCAGGCTCAACTGGTTACAGTCAGGTTTTCTTTAATTACTAGGTTATTTTTCCATAGCATGTGGGAAGAATTCTTCGCAATAGAGTGAATGTGTTGGGTAAGAACTATACTCATAACTCGTGAGCTTGTAACAATGCATAAATTGGTTTTACTCAACCATTTGCATGTTATTGTCCTACTCAACAATCATATGCAAGGTGTTTGTATATTCACCTCAAATGCTTAGGGAGACTGATATCTTTCTAGTATCACTTCGATACCGTCAATTTCTTGTTAGATGCTGTCAAGCCATTTCATTAGCTTGTCCTATATATTATTTCTTCCCAAGATTTTTCCTGCAGTAATTACATCCTCTACCTTGTGACTATTGGTTGCATTATATTCAAATTTATTTCTGCGTGCATTAGCAATGTTCTAATATGTTGGACTTGGGGAGATTCTCACTAGAGGTAGCAAAACAGGTCAATCTATCCCATCTAAAATGGATTCTTATTAGTTTGTTAAAATAACTCTTCTTGATTTCCTCACTTTACACTTTATTCACTTCAAAAGATCTAAATCCATTTCAAATACGGTGGGGCGCGTATTTTAAATCATTGAGATACATTAATTTGTTGTTGAATTTCACGGTTTAACATACACATAGCCCCATTTCTCCCAAATGGAGTGTATGTTTGGTTTCAATTTTAGAAGGGCCAAAATTGATTCAAGGTGTGTTTGGTTTAGCATTTTGTATGCTCTTTTTGGGTTCCAATGTGATATCCACCGTGATTTTAAGAAGCTAACATTCCTAGCTTCTGTCAAATGCACGACTCCACTGTGGAATCAAAGATTCAAGAGGTGTATAATTGCTTTTGACATGTTTTGTTTCTCTAAAGTAGAATTGATTTTAACTTCAAAATTGATTCTACTCGAAGTTAGAAATTGTAGCTTATGATTCTAGAATTGATTTTTACACTTAAATTTTTTGTTCAACTCACTTTTTTACTTTTATATGTAGATTATGATATCCAAAATAAATCACACTTTCAACTCAATTTTATTTAGAATTAATTTTATAGGATTAATTTATTCAAATTCAATATTTTTCCCTGCAGATTTCAAAATACAGAGTCCTCCATGCTGGTGATGTTAAGGTACAATATTAATGACATAGGTTTTAAGGTACAACAATATAAATGACACAAATTTACTATTTTTTGGTGTCATCAAGGTAGAGTGGGCTTGTTCCAAATAGAGTGCTTTTCACTTTTTGTCAGCTCAATGTTTCCTACTTCCTATGCAGCACTTGCTTTCTGCTGTGTAGTAAACTCTACAGCTTTAGATCTCTCCACTTCCAAACTTTTATTGCACTTCACCTGATCAGTAAATGCTTGCTTTCTTTTCAATTGAGCCTAATCTACATACATCTTTTGATGCTGCAAAACAAAACTGCAATGCATGGCCAATTGGCATTAGCTAATTATGGTAAAATACCTGAGTAACACTGGTTTTTAATTTGGCCACAACTGTTAGTTAGTCCCAACCCTGACTATATTTTTGGTGTAATACTTCTTTTTACTTCTATTTTTTTTACTTATTAAAATTCTAGTCCTCAGGAAAAAGGGTCCGATATAATCTAGAGTACGGCCACAAGGTAAGTCAAACTTAGTGAAGAATTGTCATTTATGTGATTAATATGAGTGGTAATAAGTATACTAATAAGAGTTCGGATCTCTTAAAATAAGAAATTTGATTAGAAACATTATGTACTCACCTTAATTAGGCTTAGACACTCTTGAAGGTGAAACTTTTATAGTTTGCATCAAAGTGTTCAATAATATACTAATAATGGAAGCAAATTGAAGGAAGTCTCATTTTTAACTGATGTAAAATAAAAAAAACATCTCATTCCATAAAGATTTCATTATGCAATTTTCAAGTGACATAAAATGTCTACCATGATCCTTGCAAAATGATGGAAAACTTGATAATTCGTGGTTCTAACTTCTATCTAAAATCTAAAATAAATTATAGGTTCCCAATATTCCAGCGGTAGTAGATCGGCTAACTGGATCCAACATTGGAAATTTGTTTATCTTTGTTTGCTCAAACATGCAGAATTTAATTTTAGTGTCAATTGCAGCAATTGCAAGATACCTGAATATCGAAATCATGCTCTAATAGTCCAAACACAATTGTCATATAAGTATCTCACTCGGTGTTAGTCACAACCCGAAATCATTATTCAAATGTTGTGGTATTGTGAGGATAATCAACAATATTGGAATCGATTTATCACATAAGACAACTGGGCTAATTTTTTCCGCCTATTTCTACATATTTAGATGGAATGGAACCTCATACAATGAATATTGAGTTGACAATACCACAATTGACCTACGTTCTTTGTTGTTTCTATATAGTCTTTGGAACGACCACAACAAGCTTTTTGAGAGACACTAAAACTATCGATCATCTTACTTCTAAAACAATTAATATGACATATCATATTGCGAAAAAGATTAATTCCTCGCTTACATCCTGAGATGGAAGCTTAAATATGTGCAACACTCAATGGGTTAAACATCCTCTTGAATCTGTCAATGAGGTCTTTGCTCTGCCGAGGTCATAAGAGAGATTTTTCTTTGACTAAGTTAGATGTTACTTCTACTAGTGTTAGTTTTGTTCTCAGAAAAAATAACACTTTTCTTCCTCCGAAACCATGTCTTAATCTTTATTTTTACTTTCCTTCTTATATAAAATAGTAAATAAAATAAGAAATGGGAAATTAATGAAGCTTATCATGCTCAAAAGACTGAAAAATTAATAAATTATAATAGGGTCAACCACATACTTAAACCGCATCAACTATTTATGTTATTGTCAATTTTGTATGAAAATATAGTAATATTTTAGTTTTAATTGGTGGTGATTTATTATTTTATAAAAAAAAAAGCCTAATTAATAACTAAACCTTGGTTGTTTGTTTGACTTGCTAGAAATAAATAAAAAAGGTACATATAACCTTTTATACTATGTAAATCATAGTAAGTAAATAAAATAAATAAATAAATGAAATAATCATAGTAAGTATTTATTTTTTTTGGATATCATGGTATGTATTTTAACGGGCCTTAAAATTGCATCAAAATGTCAAAGCAGAGACATAATGACAAATTTAAAAGACCAAAATAAATCAAGAAAATTACTTTTCCGACCCCTGCCCATTTCTTTTTTACCCCCTAAACTGACGTTTTTGCCCTCGGGGGTATGAAAAAAATTTGCTAAGAAAATTCGGTTTTTAGAAAGCAAACTAGTTCGGTTTGTAAAAACCGAAGTTTCGGCAACGGTTTTTAACGGTTGCCTTAGAACAAAAAAACATTGTCTTTAAGAGCTAACGCAACACTTCCTCAAAACAGTATCCATATGCATAACACGCAACGGTTTTAAAGTGTTATCTAAAGTGTTAGTTGAAATTCATGCATAGAACACTTTAGAGAACACTTTAAAATCGTTGCGTATTATGCATATGGATACTGTTTTGAGGAAGTGTCGCGTTAGCTCTTAAAGACAACGTTTTTGTGTTCTAAGGCAACCGTTAAAAACTGTTGCCGAAACTTCAGTTTTTACGAACCGAACTAGTTTGGTTTCTAAAAACCGAATTTTCTTAGCAAATTTTTTTCATACCCCCGAGGGCAAAAACGTTAGTTTGGGGGGTAAAAAAGAAATGGGCAGGGGTCGGAAAAGTAATTTTCATAAATCAATTCATTTTGTTTAAGGCCAAATAAATTATTTTTTCACGTTTGATGCACGAGAAAATGGTGGGTTTTGAAATTTTAATTTAGGTATAAGGCCAAAATAATCAATTCATTGTGTTTAAATGCTGAGGGTGGGTGTAAATGGGGAAAAAGAGGGTGCAAGTGTGTAACTAGTAAAAATGTGAAAATAAAGAAAAAAGGAAAAGGTTAATGGAACCAGCTTTGCAAAAAGAAAGATGTATTTACCATTTGAGATAGAAAAGCTTATGAGAGTGAACCATTTGTGAAAGATGAGTTCGACTTTTACTAAAAATAATTTTTATTTAGATTTTATTTATTTTTCAAACGTTGAATTATCAGGATTTCATTCTCCTTAAAATTGGAAGACTAACACACAAAATAAAACATGATACTATGTTTTGCAACTGGCAAATGGATCTAAAGCCCAAAATACATACTTTTTTTTTGTTGAATTATTTTTTATTTTTAATAATAAGAGCGTCAAAAGATTCGGAGAAACCAACTTCAAAGAGATTAATTAAGGAGTAAAAAAATCTTCTGTCACTCCATTATATCAGCTGCTAAAAGTAAAGATTTATGCTCTTTAAGCCCCCTATAGTACTCTTAAGCTTCAAAAAAACCAGAAAATACCCCTAATTATTTGAATTTTGGATGGTTTGGCAGTTACAATCCGGAGACGCTTAGTTTCGGATTGTAACTGTCGAAATATAAAAAAATTGAAAATAAAAAATCATTTCGGCACGTAAAATTCGAAATTAGTTCATTTTGGCACCTACGTGCCAAACTTAACTAATTTCGGCACCTTTGGCACGTAGGTGCCAAAATGAACTAATTTCGGATTTTACGTGCCGAAATATATAAAAAGTTGAAAAAAAAGACATTTCGGCACTTACATTCCGAATTTACAATTTTTTTTTTTGAAAAAAAAAGTCATTTCGGAACGTAAGTTCCGAAACTGAATAGGGGTAATTTGGTCAAGTTGGAGGACTTTAGAGCAACACAGAGGGCCTAAAAAGCAAATTTCAACAGTAAATTAACTCATACAAACTTTAAGGGACCACAAAATCACAATTTCAAAGGCCCAACAAGCCATCTTTTAATGAAAAAAGGTTAGGAGAACAAAAATTGGAAAATTTCTTTTCTGACACCGCCATTCTTTTATACCCCCAATATTCTAATTTTGTCCTAGCAGGAAACTTTGGTTTTTAAAAATCGAAATTTTTTTAGTATAAATTTAGAGGAATTTCGGTTTCTATAAACCGAAAAAAAAAAAATTCAAGACAAAAAAAACTTCGGATTTTAAAAACCAAAGTTTTTTACAAGGGTAAAAAAGAAACACGGGATCGGTTGAGAAACTTTCTAAAAATTGGTTGAATTTTGAGATTTTCTCCACCCTCCTCCTATCTAACCTTTTTTGCATCTCCTATGAAGACCCAAAAATATTTTTCTTGAGTTCTAGAATTTGAAACGTGTTAGATTTCACGTTCTAAAATCTGAACTGTGGAGTTTTAAATTCTAGAATATGAACTATTGTTTTACAAAATATTTAACATAATTATAATAATTAGAGGTACATTGGTGAAGATTACATTGGATAGTTTTGTTATAAAATCTTCTATTGTTTAGAAATTTCACTTTTTAAAGATGTATAAGTGTGATAATCGAGATTTAAACTCTGACCTTACATATATAATGCAATGTTCCTGTCAAATTAGCTGTACACATTTGATAGTTTTATTAGAATGGGTAAACAAATTTAAATTAACAAATAAAAAGGACTTCTGGTATGGACCAATAAAAGAAAGAGAAGGGAATTATACATGTATTTATTATAATCATAACTCAGTTGGTAGAGATATTTCATATAATATGTAAGGATCCGCCAAGAATGAAAGCAAAATCTGACATGTTTGTTGGGGGCCATGGGCCGCCAAGAATCCATGGACCGTTGAAGGTTATTGGCGGTTCATGGCCGCCAGGAATCCAAGGAACTCATTTTTTATTATTTTTTCTTCCAATTGTTATCTTCTCTACACTTTTAATATATACTTCACTTTATTTCTACTACTTCACTTCATTTTACACTTCCAAACTCTCTCTAAATTTCTCTAACTTCTCTCTAAAATCTCATACATCTAACTTTCATTTTTTTTTCATACTTATCTCCAAATTTTAAATTTTAATTTCACATCTCTATCCAAAAAGTGGTAAGTATTTGTCTTTTAATTTTAAAAAGTTTGATTTTTTGCTTTATTAACTTAAATGTATATGTTCTAATATTTTTTGTTTACAATTTTTATTTATCAAGTGTGGATAATTTTCGTGGTCATCTGAGTCGGTGGTTGGAAGCGTTTCAAGTCAGACGCTACTCAGCGCTAAAAGTAAGTAATGTAATATTATTTTATAAACAATTTATTTATTTATTTATGAAAATTGTGTTAAAGCTAATATATGAAAATAGTAAAACTTTAAATATAAAAACTCTATTTAAAAACGAATACAATTCTGTCTAAAAAAAACGAATTTTTTTTTAAAAAAAAATTAATCACTGAAACGAAAAATATAATAAAGAAAAATGTAAAAAATTAGTACTTTTAGTTAAAATAAAAAGTTAGTATTTTTAAGCAAAATAAAAAAAGTTAGTATATGTTTAGTCAAAATAAATATAAAGTTAATATTTTTAAGCAAAATAAAAACAAAGTTAGTTTTTGTAGACAAAATATAAATAAGGGTTAAATATGTTTTTGGTCCCTATAGTTTCGCAGAATTTCATTTTTAGTCCTTGAAGATTTTTTTCACACTTTTTAGTCCCTGAAGTTTTGTCACTCAGTGTTTTTATTCCCTACTTTTCAATCAATTCGTGCATATCATTCAAAATTTTAAATTTTTTTCTGCAGTAATGTTTAATACATTATATGAATCTCTCTTACAAAAGTTTAATTTTTTTTAACAAGAGATTAATTAAATATGATTTTTTTAGTTTTTTGCACATAAAAATTCATAAATAATTCATGTTGTGTTAAAAAATTCTAAATTTTTACCGGAAATGTTCTTATAATATTATAAACATGAATACAAAGAAACGTTACAAAATGTGAAAGTATACAAGAGTTTGATTAAAAGTAGGGACTAAAAACACTGAGTGACAAAACTTCAGGGACTAAAAAGTGTGAAAAAAATCTTCAGGGACTAAAAACTAAATTCTGCGAAACTATAGGGACCAAAAACATATTTAACCCTATAAATAAAAGTTAGGATTTTTAGTCAATATAAAAAAAAATTTAATTATCATTTTTTGTTGAAATAATTAATTATTTAAAAATCAGATTATTTAAATAATCTGAATTTTAAATAATTTTTTTTTTTAAATTACAGATGGCTTCTTGGCGGCCATGGACGTCCAAGAAGACATGGATTGTTGGCGGTCATGGACCTCCAAGAAGCCAATCTGTGAAATTCAAAACTGACAGGCTTATTGGGGGCTCAGGGCCGCCAAGAAGCATATTGGGGGCTCAGGGCCGCCAAGAATCATTCCTGGCGAGCGTTTTCTTGTGGGTCGGATAAAAAACCGAACCAAACCAATTGAAAATCGATGTGGTTTGGTTCGGTTCTCGGATCGAATTTTAAAAACCGATGGACAAACCGAACCAAACCAATATATATATTATTAAGTTTTTTTTTACAAAATATATATTATTATTAAGTTAATTTTTTTAGGTAGCCCATATCTATTAAAGAAACAAAGGGAAAATATATTAATCTCCCATGAGTTTTGTGTATATATCACTAACACGCCCTTTATTTTATGACTTGATAGACCTCTTTTTTTTATGGCAAATTGTTAGTTGTTAGTATATTACATTATATGTTAGTTTTTCTCGTTGCCAAGACTTGAGTCTTGGACCTCCAACTCTTTTAACCCTTAGCTCAACTAAAAAAATGGCATATCTTTCATTCTCATATTTGTTGTTCTCTACAATGATATTTCTTTTGTCCCTTCATATCCCAAGTTAGCGCATTCCCAAAAATAAAACAGGCATCACAACTACTTATAAAAAAAATCTTACGCATACTCACATCACAAAACAAATTTTAACTTGGAAACTCTCAGACTCAGTCTCCTCAGAGTTACAGCTGCAAAAAACTCACGCTGCTCTCAGTTTTCATATCTCAATATTGAGCAAACAACACAACACTCTCACGTTGTTCTGCTCTTATATATTTTATCTCAAACTCTAAAAAAACAGTAATCTCTCATGTCGAGCGTTGTCGGAATACGCTTTACTAGTGGTGAAGTTAACTTGAATTTTTATTTTTGTTGCACTTTATTATTTGAAAAACTTATGAACTTAATTTCAATATGATTTTGTACTATGTATTTGATGAACTTATGAGAAAAGAATTGTATTTTGTATATGAAGAAATTATTTAATGAATTGTATTTGTATTTTATGAACTTATTTGATGAACTTATAGCTAAAAAAATATACCGAAAAAAAATAATAGAATGAAATACATCGAAAAAAATGCACTATAAAACCGATTAAAGTATCCGAACCAAACCGATGAGTTTGGTTCGGATTCATTTTTGAAAAACACTAAAAACCGAACCAAACCGAACCAATCGAGAGTTCATTGGTTCGGACATCGGATTCACTCAAAACCAATCCAAACCGGTCCAATTACACCCCTAGTCAAAAGCGTTCTAATGGCAAAGCCGTGGGTTGGTATTAAATAAAGTTTTACACGGGAAAACCGTAGATAAACGTTATTCATGGCTATGGCATGGCACGAATAAGGATGAAGCCATATTTTTCCATGGCAAAATCATGGCTGAAAGCTACTCATGGTATTATCGTGAGTAATTATTCACGACAAAGTTCTACGTAATAACGTGGGAAAGAAAGTGGGTGTTGGGTGAGTAACCTATTACACAACATTTTTCTAGGTAATGAATTACCAATGAAGCAATATACCACAGTCCCATGCCGCGGGTAATGGCAAAAATGATTGTTCGTACAAACCGATTTTCTTGTAGTGTTTATTAATCTTCGTAATTTTATCAAAAGAGTTTTATAGTTAGAGACGGAGGTAGTATTAACTTAAAAACGATGCACATCTAATTAATTAAATTATATAATTAGAAAAAACAATGAAGGATACCACGAGAGAAAACCTAGCACCGCTGCATAACCTTTGAACCTTTTCCCCAAATCGCACAACCGTGTTCCGCTGCCACCTTTGTCTCACTGCCAACACCAGACCGGAAGAGACAAATCGCATAGTCTTCTTTCCTCCTCTCGAAGGCTACACGATGTAGGAGTGGTGGTAGGTGGTGCGACGATCAGTGCCAACGACCCGCACCACCTCCTGTCGAGATTTCGGCTGCCCTTCCAATCGTTTTCTAGTTGTTGAAGCTCACCACTAACTTGCTCTAATCGGTGCTTTCAGGTGTTGGTAAGGGGTGATTGTTTGTTCTTCCAAATCGGTGGGATTGGATCTGTCAAAATTGATTTTTTTTGCGGTAAATCTGATCACCATCAACTGTCTTAAATATCTCTGTTGTTTTGCCGGAAGCAATCCCACAATCAAGAATTATCAGAATCCAATTCGACCTTACAGTGTCCGAAAGGACTAGTGCGTAGATACTCCGTGTTGATGGTAGGAGTCGTTTATTATTTGGAGTTACAGTATAAATTTTATTAAATAAGAAAATGTTATTACATTGTGAATTCATGCCTAGAAAACAAATCGTATATATATATATATATATATATATATATATATATATATATATAAGAGGCACTAGTACTATGAAAAAAGAAGAAAGAAATATAATGCACAATGTTTTGTTTAAAAACCAAAATAATGTAAATTATAAATTTGTGTTTGGATTATATCAAGTTGTCTTTTTTAATTTCCTAGGTTGTTTATTTCGGTTGCATATATTTATAATTATGTGGGTGTAAATTAGCAAATGGGTGCACAACATTTAATAAAATTTACATAATTAACCCTCAATTTTCTAGTGTAAAATAACAAAATGTCAAGAGTTTTTTGTCCAAAGTGAAAAGGTGCGCATTGCTAATTTACACCTTAATATTTTTAGATGGTTGTAAATTAGCAAGCCCCATATATATATATTATTGGAGAATCCCTATGGAAAACTTTTAAGAAATATTATATACTCCCTCCGATATTTTTTATAAGAGACAATTGACTTTTTAGATTCATTCAATAATTAATGTATTTGGGCTATAATATAGACCAAATACATCAATTTTGCAATGAATCAAAAAAGTAAATTGTCTCTTATAAAAATGACCGGAGGGAGTATTTGAGAGTCCCTATAGAAAACTTTTAAGAAATTTTTTACAAACAACATTAATGATTGTAATTAATTTGCACATGTGTCATTCATCGGAGGCATACCATTACCATTTGTTTTTACCTATTTATTTATTTTTCAAAAATTACCCTATATATTACCTTTTATTTTTTCTAAAAAGAAAAAACAATTGTATACGATTGTTTTAAAAAACAAATCCTCATTTTGAAAAAGATATTTTATTATCAATATTATTTTATAATGCATATTAGAAAAACAACTCCTAATTTGAAAAAAGATATTTTATTATCAATATTATTATATAATACATTTTAAAAAAATCTACTCATTAACAGTTTTTTTCCTATTTATTTATTTTTTGAAAATTTCCCTATTTATTACCTTTTAATTTTCCAAAAAGGAAAAAACAATTATATACAATTGTTTTGAAAAACAAATCATGAATCATTATCATTATTATTATTATTATTATTTTGAATCCTTATTATTATTTTCTTTTGCAAGAAATATTTTAGGAAATACGTTGAAATCTTATTCTATATTTTTAACATGAATACATTTAAATTTTCAAAATCATTTAAATTTTCAAAATATTATTAAAAAGCAATCATTTTCATAAAATATTATTAAATAAATTTTAATCACTTTATGTAAGCCCTTTCTGATATATTTATGATGGTGGAGCATCCAAATTTTTATACACGCGATGAAATAAAAATTAGTAGCTAGACTCAATGTAGAGAAATAAAAATTTTAGGGTTTGAGGTTCGGTCTCTCTAATAATGTCAAAATTTACCAACTGCCAACTAATCTATATTCATAGACCACAAGATGAAACTTTTACAACTATATTCTTTTTGGTTACATAAACTTTTACAAGTATACGAATGAATGAATGTTTAATATAAATTACTTATATGTTTTAAAATTTCAAAACTTTGGTCATTTGATTCTTGGCTAGGGTGTATAAAAATTAATATACACTTTCAATTTTTGATGGAATAATTATTTTATTTCTCATAAGAAATGGAAGATTAACACACAAAACGAATATTATATACACCTTCAAAAATAGGGTAACCAAGTGTACATTTAAATTTATGATTAAAAAATTTATATTTTAATCTAATTATTATTAAAATACTATAAAAAATTTAATATCATAATATAAAATAATTTATATCTTTATAAGTAAAAACTAACCCGTGCAATGCACGGGTAATTTAGGGTAATTTATCCTAGTATTTTTATACTCCTCAAAATAAAATGATAGAAAAATGTATTTCTATGTTTGTTACAAGCTTTTTTTTTTTTTTTCTGTGTATAAAATATTCCTTGGAAAAGAAAAATTTTCCTAAAAAATGGGTGGGAAAATATTCTCCCCAAATATGGGGAATATATTATGTGTAATTATTAACTAATCTGTTTGTTACAAAAGTTTCTTATTTAAATGTTAACCAAACATACACCCTTCGGTCATATTTATAAGCAAACAAGTATAATTGCACGGGTTAATTTTCATTGAAAAATATGGATTATTAAAATTTTAATATTTTTTATTTATTAATTATCTACAAAATTTATTTTATATATTCAATGTAATTTATCTAAAAGGAGTGCTAACATCACACCTTCTAACACACTCTTCCTAACACATACTCTATTTAATTGGTTTAAATTCAAATAGATCCCACTAAATTATGTAGGCCCCACATAAATTTGGTGGGACCCATTTAAAATTCAAGCAATTAAAAAAATTGTATTGAAAAGAGTGTGTTAAATTGTGTGTTGCTAACATAATTATTTATCTAAATATTTAATGTACGGGGAAGTGTTACCTTACGAATAGTGAAACTCATATACTCTCTGTTTTTGACGACGTGTTATTTGAAGTAGCAAAGTTTTCACAAGAAAGGGGGGTTTGAATTGTGAACCTTTAAAATATTTCCTATAAAAATTGTCAAACACAATATACTTTGAAGAAAATAATTAGATTGTTAGTTAAACCAAATAACTAAAAGTATTGCAGTCTGGAGAACGTTCTCCCAATCACTCTCTGACAGTATATATATAACTATTAAATTGTGATGTGTGTGATTAGTGATTCCACAAATTAAATCAGAGTAAGGGAAGAGAATGCACACAATAATTTATCCTGGTTCACCCAAAATGCTTGGGCTAGTCCAGTCCCCACACTCCTTGTGAGATTGTCCACTAGGAGATGCTAATGATCTCAAGTTACGCTTCCTTTGATCTAGATCCAAGACCAAATAATCTTCTAAGCCCTACAAGCTTAATCTACCTCAGTCACACTGACTATGAAGGTGTCACTCAATTAGTAGTTACGTACTAACTTGAGCCAATAGTTACAATGATGAAGGATTTTGGAATCAAAGCTTGCTCAATACACTTATGAGAAGCTTTGAAAATGGATGGATAAACTCTCAAAACACTCACTGGATATTCTGATCCTATATATATGAATTACAAATCTGAGTGAGAGAGAAAAGAAGAGCTCGTGATAAAAACTTGTATAGCAAAAACAAGTGTTGAAGTTGTAGTGGAGACTCTTGCTCTTCAAAGTTGCCAAGGACCTCTATATATAGATGTGTGATGATCAGGGAGTCTTGGCCACGAAGTATATCCGTTGGAAGCTTGAAAATAACGGCTAGTAGCTCTGCATAATGACAGCTCATGTAATTTGAAGAACACAGATCAGTCTGAGATCGATCTCCAAAGTTTCTTCTTCTGACTTTTAAGAGAGGACGTATGAATAGCTGTTGTTGAGCTGTAATGTTGCTGTATATTGCTTAACAAACAAGTATAGCCGTTGTGCAGCTTTTGGATAACCTTTGAACAACTATATGTTGGAGTAAGCCCTAAAAGCCAATCTATTTGATAGCATTTGCTTTTGTATTGTGACATGATTTATATATATTAAATATATATAATAAGGCATTTCTTTATTATGTTTGTTTTCCAAAATAATAAAGTCCCTAGAATAGATTGTTCATGTAATGAAACATTAAGTGAGACTTAATCGTGAGATTACATTAACTTAAGAACACTATTCTTAAAGTATCCGTAGTCAAGCTTTAATATGAAATGGGATAACATTAAAGCATAGAGACTATTATGTTGGTAGACTGATGATCACGTCTCACTGATCATAGATAATGAGTTATCAAGTCTTCACATAGATATAAATGTTAAGGGTAACTTTATATCGGATTGACCCACCATGAGAATACTGCATAGAATGTTATGAAATGTCATAAGTTATTCTCATAGTGATAAAATGTGCATTCCATCCTTCGACCTGAAACCACTGTGTACCCTAGATGTAGGAGTGTAATACCTTGTTGCCATTCAAACGTTCTCCGTAGCTGGATAACTATAAAGTTGGTTGATGGGTATCCCACGAATCATGCTGAGGGACATGAGTGACCTAGATGGGATTTGTCCCTCCTACATAACGGGAGATATGTCTATGGGCCCAATATTGAATTAGACAAGGATGACATACTATGTCTTGTGTTCAATATAGACATGAGGACAAAAGGGTAATTATGCACAAGATGTTTATCACAGAAAGGTTAGTCAGATCACATGACATTCTTATAACTTGGGTAACAGTGATGTGTTGCTAGATACCGCTCACTGTTTATAATATTAAGATAAATATTATTGCCAACGTTATAAGAACCTACAGGGTCACACACATAAGGACAGTTAAAACGGGAAATATAAGTAAGACTTATTGCGGGGGTGCAATTAGTGAAAAACGAATATTGGGCTTAAGAAGTCCAAATTCGTGTGAACTGAAGCTCACATAAGAAACTCTATAAATAGAGCCTTATGAAGTTCAGTCTCTCACACTTTTTGGAGAAATTCTGAATTTCTCTAAACCCTAATTCGTATTTGGGAAATTCTGAATTTCTCTAAACCCTAATCCGCTCAAGTTCCCTCATTCTTCGTCCAAGAACGGCTAGCACCGAAGGTTGAAGGTTCCTGTTCGTGTGGACTAAGTGGAGGCGCTGCAATTGTGGTGCTCGTGATCAATTGAAGGTTCTTGTTCGTGATCATACGGTGTTTCTTGTTCGTGATGGAAAGACAGTTCGTGTTCGTGATCGTAAGCAGTTTCTGTTCGTGATCGAAAGCTCCTTGTTCGCGAAAGAAAGCATCAGTTCTTCAAGGTAACAATATATTCTTGACCATGATCTTTCACATGGATCCATCGAAGGAAAATAAAATTTTAAAATCCGCTGCGTTTTATCTTTGATAAACAGTTACGTTTTCCTTCAGTGGTATCAGAGCCACTTGTGAAACCATGGATCGGTTTTGATGTTTTTGTTACCGTTTATTAATATGATATGATTGTGAATCTATATTAATAATAATAAGAACAAGAATTAATAAGATGTGATTGATTAATCTTAATTTATATATGTGATATATAATTCTAATACGCCGTTGGTATATGTGATATACCGATTATATTGTTCATCAGAATATTTTGTGATTGGCGTGAATAATGGGTGATTGTGAGCATGTGCTTCGGAATCCGATACTGGTGAAGCATTCATCAGTCAATCATTTATAATGAACAACAATCTTGAAACGTTTTGATGAATGATTGTTGTATTAGGATTCATAAACATACAAGTGTTGTATTATTATGGAAACAGAATCGGTTAGGGTTTCAAAATTGTGTCAAACGTTGATACAATTAGAGTTTCGTTAATGAACCGTTCATTACGAAACCTTGAATCGGATTGTTTTGTTTAATCACGTTTCTGTTTAAATTGTTTAAACATTGTTTAAAATCGCTATTCTGTTTAAACATTTTAATCGCGTTTCTGTTTAAAGTAAAGGTTGTTTAAATCGCGATTCTGTTTAATTGTTTAATCGCATGTCTGTTTAAATTGTTTAAACATGTTAATGTCTCTGTTTAAATCGTTTAAACACATCAGAAACTGTTTCTGTTTAATTCGTTTATGTTTAAAATGTTTAAACATATTGGAATCAATTAAATAATAAAGGAATTAAAATTGGCCAAACCATGTTTCTGTTTATGGTTATCGATTGGTTTGATGTTTCGGAACCGTTTCTGGTGAAGCATCAACGTATTGATTATCTTAACAAGAGAAACATGTTACTCGATCACATATTTCATAACGATGCAAGTGTTGTGTCATTATGATTACGGTTTGTAAAACGTATCAAATGTTGATGCAAAATTAGATGGTAATTCAAAGTGATTTTGAAAAATATATTTAATTTTGAAATCGTTTCAAAATTTTAGAAATATCTTTTGAAATTGTTTTAAAAGATAATATTACCAATTTTGGAAAAATATTTTATTCAAAAACGTTTTGATTAAATAAATTGCAATATTTGGTAATTGGAGAATTGTCAAAGATTTGATTCTACTTTAAAATAATATTATTTATTTTAGCAAATTTTGATTCGAAAGATTTAATTGTGAATTAAAAGGTTTGAATCAAATTTAATTGCTAACTTTGCGTAGTGTGATCAATCGCCGGATTTTAATTTAATTTATTTAATTATGAGACTTTAATTTTAATAATAATGATAAAAGTGTGTTTATTATTATTTTGTTGTGAGTGATTATGGCCTTAGTCTTATAATTCTATTTATTGGGTTTTGAAATACGGTCTGCGTGTCGTGCCTCTCTCTCTCAAATTCTATATGTACATTCTCCTCTCATCCAGTCCCTCGTATGTAAAATGAGTTTCTCTTATTTGTAATGTAATTAGAATACATGGAAGTAAGAAGAATCCTGACGCTTGAACAACCCTGGAGGTCTAGCTTGGAGAAGCAAGATCGTTTCAAGGACTAGTTTAGATTCTCTCATTGGCTTGAGAGAATCACAACGTTAGGGGCCATAATCATGTCACTTTTATTTTGTTTAATTGTTATGCATGCTTGAATGATTGGAGTGCGAATATATATGATATATAAGCCGTGGTGAGGTGAGAACAAACTAATTAAAAATCCTTCAAATGATATATTAAGTTTTATGCTTTCCAAAGAATAGCACCCTTCAAGATCAATATCGATTAATGTAGGTTTTGCCAACGTAAAGTGCATTGTCTATATTGATAAGTTGCGGTGAGATAACCAGTTTATCCGAGGGCTATTCTTTGGGTTAACTTAACTAATTAAATATAATATGATTATATGATATTAGAAGCAAGCGTTGGGTTATTCCATATGATGGATTAATAATAAAATAAGTGTTATTTACCCAACGGAAATGATATGAGAGTTGTATGAGATACAATTGGAAATGAGTTTCCTACCTAAATAAACTAAGTTTTGTGTAATCAGTCCAACGCTGACTTAAAACAAAGTGAAATATGGATCTCATTCTCACTAGAAAATCTTCCAACGAGATTTTCCGAATCATATGCTTGAAGGTCATTTGGTTTGAATAAAATAGTGGGAGCATTTTAATAAAAGTCCGTATTAAAATGATTTAATCATAATACAAAGTTTTACATATCTCTGTAATTAGAATTTTGGAATACAATACAAATTATATTGTCCTTATGAAGGACAAGAATTTCAGAAAAGTGTTTCTGAATTGGTACACAATTGAGAATTGTTCTCAAATGCGAGAAAAACTATGAGTTCTTGAACTATACTCTGTAGCAACCTACTATGACTAGATTCGAGAATGATGCTTATCAAAAGTATCAAATCAAGTCGAATGTCTAGATATAGAATATTTCATACTTGTAATTTTAAAAGAAATGATGTGATCATTAAATCTCAAACAAGTTTTCTATTTTCAAAAGGGATTACAAAGTATGAAAAATAATATATCTCTCAATAGACCAAATCAAGTAACGAACTTGAATTTCATGATCTTGATAAGATTGTCTATAAAAGGTTGTAATAAGGACCAAATAAAATTTGGACCTTGTATATACATACGAGATGTATATTAACCACCAAACTTTTTGATATATTTTGTTTATTTACTTCATTTACATTACTGATAAATATCAGTAAATATAGATGTATGTGTGTGACACAAATTAGAAATCTTTGAATTTGTCAAAGAGTTCAATAATGAAGTAAAACAAAATAACTTACAAAAGTATTAAAGTCATATGAACAAGTCATAATGGTAAATACTTAGTTAAGGAATATAATAACTATTTTATCGCATCATGTTTGACATGATTTGATTTAAGATAGTTTAATTATATGTCGTTGACTCTTTGTTGTAATTTCTCTACTTATAGTTATTCTTCACCCAGAACTTGCTCTGCCTTTTAAAAATAATCATAAAGACATCATATTTGATATGAAGGTAAAGTACCTAGTTTGCCTTTATGATAGTTTGGATTGAAAATTTATCAGATAAATTTAATTCCAAATTGGATGAATGTGGAAGTATCTTAAGGAAACTAAGGGATACTAGTCCTACATCACTCTTCAGGACAAAAGTTGTTTTGTTGCTAGACTGAAGCATTCCTCGAGTGGGAATGTGTCTCTTAAAAGAGTCCGTGGGAGTGATATAGAACTTGAATGATTCAAGTACCACAACATTAATATTTTAAAAGGGAACACAAACTGGTTCCTCAAGGTTGTTGTAGGATCAACCGTTTGAGTTGCACATGAAGCTAGACAAGTCTAACATATCACAAGGCTGGGAAGTATGATTTTATCATGACTTAACAAGGTGATATGATTTTCATTGAAGATGAATATTTAACTTGTTTAAAAGGTCGTAAATGACCTAAATTCTGAGAAGTGGCTAAATGCCATAGAATCTTATATAGAATCCATGTACACAGACCTTATGTGATAATGGTTATGTCATTAAGATGAGTAAGACTCATACGATAAAAGTGAGTCTTCTTATAGAAGACTGACATGGATGATATGGAGACTACATTTAAGATGTAATTAATTATTAAAGGTTTCACGCAAAATCAAAATGCAAATTATGATGAAACCATGATTGTAGTCTAGTTACAATTCTTATACTACATGTTCTGGCAGATGGATGACAAAGTTGCATTCCTTAATTGGAATGACCTCATATATATGTGTTAGACATATACATAGGGTTTTCTCAATCCAAAGGATGCTTGAAAGGTATACAAATTGTAGCAATCTAATTTTGATTAGATCAAGTTCTCAGAAGTTGAATTATTTGTTCTTATTTATGAAGTTTTATGAAAACGAATCAATAAAGGACAAATATAATTCTTGTGCACACAAAGAGGTTAGTGGGAGTAATTATCTTAATCTGGTATCATGTGTGGATGACATATTAATCATCAAAACATTTTCCTTATACATGTAAGACATGATTAAGGAAATATCTCTTGATGAAATACTTAGGCGAGACTTCCTAAAGAGTTAGGAATCATAATCTATAGAGATAGATTGTTGACGCAACAAATGATTTTATTTGTTCAAAGGACAATGTCACGTCTCATTGGATGAGAAAGAGATACATGAAAAGAATCCACATGCTTTGGCAAATGGATCAGTCATGTACACCATATAATATGTACAACACCAGATACACCATATGCTTATAGCATAATCATTAAGTACCAAAATTGAATCTAGTGTTTGAAACTAATTGACCTTCAAGAATATCCCTAAGTACCTTAAGGGAACTAAGGACTATCTTTTGAAATAGGTAGGTATGGAAAAGATCATTGTAAATAAGTTATAATGATGTTAGTTTCCAATCCGATACATTGTATTGAAATTCAAATTTATGTCAGATATAAACACTGTAAGCTAATAAGCTTCAGAAAGTGTTTATTTCTATTACAAAGGTCAAGTATTTGATTTGGATCGTTTAGTTCAGGATTGAGCTAAAACTATGTTTCCATCGTTGCAGATTTCATTAATCACATTAGTGATGATAATGATTTAATCTTGCAAACAAAGGAATAGATCTCACCAACGATTCAAATATATATAGACACCTTTCTATTTCGATAGAGATCGAAAGAGTAACTTTGAAAAGATATGTAAGATAACAACATAGGAAATAGTTCCTTATCCACTAATGTAGCATCTTGCTAAGAAGTTGCTCGATGCTCATGCTAACCGATAAATGTTAGATGAACATTTGATTGGCTTTAGTGCTAGTGGGAGATTGTTGGAGTAAGCCCTAAAAGCCAATCTATTTGATAGCATTTGCTTTTGTATTGTGACATGATTTATATATATTAAATATATATAATAAGGCATTTCTTTATTATGTTTGTTTTCCAAAATAATAAAGTCCCTAGAATAGATTGTTCATGTAATGAAACATTAAGTGAGACTTAATCGTGAGATTACATTAACTTAAGAACACTATTCTTAAAGTATCCGTAGTCAAGCTTTAATATGAAATGGGATAACATTAAAGCATAGAGACTATTATGTTGGTAGACTGATGATCACGTCTCACTGATCATAGATAATGAGTTATCAAGTCTTCACATAGATATAAATGTTAAGGGTAACTTTATATCTGATTGACCCACCATGAGAATACTGCATAGAATGTTATGAAATGTCATAAGTTATTCTCATAGTGATAAAAGGTGCATTCCATCCTTCGACCTGAAACCACTGTGTACCCTAGATGTAGGAGTGTAATACCTTGTTGCCATTCAAACGTTATCCGTAACTGGATAACTATAAAGTTGGTTGATGGGTATCCCACGAATCATGCTGAGGGACATGAGTGACCTAGATGGGATTTGTCCCTCCTACATAACGGGAGATATGTCTATGGATCCAATATTGAACTAGACAAGGATGACATACTATGTCTTGTGTTCAATATAGACATGAGGACAAAAGGGTAATTATGCACAAGATGTTTATCACAGAAAGGTTAGTCAGATCACATGACATTCTTATAACTTGGGTAACAGTGATGTGTTGCTAGATACCGCTCACTGTTTATAATATTAAGATAAATATTATTGCCAACGTTATAAGAACCTACAGGGTCACACACATAAGGACAGTTAAAACGGGAAATATAAGTAAGACTTATTGCGGGGGTGCAATTAGTGAAAAACGAATATTGGGCTTAAGAAGTCCAAATTCGTGTGAACTGAAGCTCACATAAGAAACTCTATAAATAGAGCCTTATGAAGTTCAGTCTCTCACACTTTTTGGAGAAATTCTGAATTTCTCTAAACGCTAATTCGTATTTGGGAAATTCTGAATTTCTCTAAACCCTAATCCGCTCAAGTTCCCTCATTCTTCATCCAAGAACGGCTAGCACCGAAGGTTGAAGGTTCCTGTTCGTGTGGACTAAGTGGAGGCGCTGCAATTGTGGTGCTCAAGATCAATTGAAGGTTCTTGTTCGTGATCATACGGTGTTTCTTGTTCGTGATGGAAAGACAGTTCGTGTTCGTGATCGTAAGCAGTTTCTGTTCGTGATCGAAAGCTCCTTGTTCGCGAAAGAAAGCATCAGTTCTTCAAGGTAACAATATATTCTTGACCATGATCTTTCACATGGATCCATCGAAGGAAAATAAAATTTTAAAATCCGTTGCGTTTTATCTTTGATAAACAGTTACGTTTTCCTTCACTATAGCAAGCTGGTGTCACTCTAAGTGATGATTTTCTCTTTCCAGCATTGGTCTGAGACCGATCTCCAAACTCAGGCATGAATGACTTTCTTCCTTTTGGAGCAAAGATACTAGAGCACGAAAAGTCCAGCTGTTATGGATAAGAACAGCAGCTGGAGGTTGTACTTGATGTTCCATAGTGTCCTTGTTGCAAGTACAATTGTCATGTAGAAAGAGAAACAACATTGGAGAATGTTCTTTCTTTATTCCTTTAAAGTACAAGTCACTTTTCCAAGACCAGGTTGTGCTGTCTAATTCTCCATGGTCCATACAAGCTCAGTTCCATTAATTGAGAATAAAAATATCCTTATGTCATATGCTCAATCTTCACATGTTAAAATCATAGAACTTGGTAAAAGAAGTAAGTTCTCTATTCATGAGAGAAACCTTTGCCTTAAATGATCTCTTGGATGTGTAGATAATTATTGAGAGAGACCCAAGAAAAAAGTGATCATTTGTTTTGTACATAGCTGACTTATCCATAAGTCGTTTTGCATTGATTGTGTGAAAATGATATTTGCGCAGGTCTCAGAGATCAATCAGAGACCGTTCTCCAAGCTTTTGTTTTTATCACAATAAAAACATGATATTTGATCTAAATAGCTCAATTGTTCCTAGCTTGATTAACACACTCAAGAACACTTGTTAGATACCAAAAAGATTAGAATTACACTAAAGAATAATTAAGAGGTTTGTTATCTTTAAAACATCAATTAGGGATTTTGCCTCAACAATCTCCCCCTTTTTGATGATGACAAACTTCTTGAATTATGTTTTGAGATGGAATTCTAATTTTAATCAGAATTCAAAGTGCTTGAAATAAAATGTCTAGTGTTTTTAATTTGTAAGCTCCCCCTCAATTCAAGCATTCAATTTCAAAAATGATCATGCTTGTGACTTTAAAAGAATTGAGTAACACAAATAAAATTTGAATCAACAGAGAACATTAATCATCAATCTCACATATGTGAGCATCCAAACACAGTTGACAGCTCATGATTAATACAAAAAGATTCAAACATGCATCAAAAGCAAATTTAAACAAACAGATCCTGGTTTAGACAACACATACATAGTAGGAGAAGTTCATATGACATCAAAAGAAACTTCCCAAAATATCTAAATACTAAGTAGGACAATTTAAGATCAGAGTTCATAAAATTAACGACAAGTTCATCAAATATCAAATAATAGGACAAGCTTCAAAACATCTTCAAACTTCAAAACATCATTGGGCTCCCCCTTGATATATCAAATCATTCTCCCCCTTTGTCATCATTGAAAAGGGTAATACAGGAACAAACACAAGCAAAGTTTATCATTCATTAGCTCCATCAGGAGCAGGTGAAGTGGTAGGACAATCATCATCAGATTTGTCATTTGTAGCAGGAAATGAGTCAAACTGTGGAGTTTCAATTTCAGGAGGTGGAGGAATGTGGAGTTGAGGACACACAACAGTGGTAAACCAAGTTCTCAAAGTTTTAGATTCCAAAATCAAGTGATTCATCATGGAGTTTTGAACAGCCATTCCCTTAATCACAATATCCAAATCTTTTCTCATTTGTTCCATATCAGTTTCAAGCCTGAAGCGTTTGGTGGGCCTTGAAGGGCTAGGAAAGTCAAAGTTGACATTTCCCTCAAACACTAATTGTTGAGTTCCGGCATTTGTAGCATTAACAGATGAGCAAAATGAATCAAATGTAGCAAATGAAGATGGTATGGATGGCAAAGTACTATCAGTAGGTTTTGGAATAGGAATGGTGGAAATTTCAGGGGTGTCAGATGTCAAAATGTTTCTTATGAATTCAGAAATGCAAAAGGAAGACAAACTTCCTTGGGTTGATGTCATCAATGGTGAAAACATGGTGGTATTTTGTGGGGCAGACACAGGTTTAAAACCTTGAAGAGTAGTAGCAGCAATTGTTACAAGTTTATCACTCTCAGTGGTGGGATCAACATCACCACTGATTTGAGTTTGTTCACCAGTCTGGAGATCATTCTCCAATTGGTCTCCAGAGGCATCAGCAAGAACATTCAAATTGGTTTTCTCAAAATCATCTCTTTTTCTTTTACTTCCAACATCAACAGCAGGAGTTTCAACATCTTTCTTCATATGATGAACATTTTTCAAACTAAAGGTGTAATAATGGAATGGTTTTCAGAGATTGTATTATTCATATCAGCATAATAAAGCCTAAACACCCTAGTCAAAAGCATGGCATATGGTAGTGTCGCGCCGCAAAAAACGTCCGGCGGCGTAAGGTACGCGCGAGATGAAACACAGAGTCGCCACCGAACTTTATTCATTCCCGTGGGAAAAGGAAAATGTCGATAAAACCTTTTAAACAAATGGAAAGACGGTCGTCGCAACCGTTTCCGGGTTCGGGAGTCGATTATGCGAGGGGAAGGTATTAGCACCCCTCACATCCGTTGTACTCAACGGGAACCTCCTTTTTTAGCTTAGGGTTTAAAAGTGTTATGTCAATTTGTTTGCGTGCTTTTTATTAATGTCCTGTTTTTATCCTTGTGTTGCTTTATTAAAGTATATACAAAAGGGGGGAAAATATTAGTTTTTTATTATTGAGCTCGACAAGATGTTGAATCTCGTGCCTACGTATCTCCAGATGCAATGGAGAAATCAAAGCCCACGTAGTTCTGGGTTTTTATAGCAAAATGGTTTGTTTGATTGTTTTTAGGAGAAGAGACAAGTTGTCATCTTAAATTAAAACCCCTTTAATCCACCACAAACATGATGAAGATTGATCTTTGCTTCACAATAGGGAAGGGTTCCGACTTGGATATCATCAACAAGTAGGCCACTAACTCTCCTAGGTGGAAAAGAAACAATATCTTTCAATCGAATGTTACGGGGAATTTAGAATTTTCAACCATAGATGACTCATGTCTAAACTCTTTGAAAAAGAGTTTTAAAGTCAAAAGCCAAGTGGCAAAAGGTTTGAATGAGTTTTGTGTTTTTTAGTTTTTTTTGAAAATGTTTGGATATGCTTAAGTGTGTTAAAACATTTATTGAGAAAAAGAGTTTTGAAAATGCATTGTCCTAAGTCAAAGTTTTTTTTTATGAAAGAGGTGCAAGTTCGAAAAAAGTAATTTAAGCGTGCAAGGACGCGAAAGAAATAAAGCTTGATTTTTTTTTGTTGCGCAAAGGCGAAATTTTGTTTTAATGAGTTTGAATTATTTTTGGAACTTATCTAGTGCAAATAGAAAAGAAATATTTTTGTGTTTTTATGTTTCTGTTTTTTTTTTGTTTTATATCTTTTTTGCTTGAAATATAAATAGGTGCAAAGTAAGTAAACAATAATAAGTTAAATGATTTGTTCTGTTTCTGTTTGATTTGTTCTGTTTCTGTTGATTTGTTTTTTTGGTTTATGAATGGTGGTTAGTGATGGAAGTTGGAGTTCTGGTTATGGCAATAGTGTTCTGTGTGTTTAAAGTGATGGATTCTGACTTTTGAAAAAAATATTGTGTGGTTCTGTGTTGGTCTGTAGAAACAGAGATGGAGGTGATGTTGCCGTAAATTTTTTTAGGGTTTTTTGTTATTGATTGAAGATAAATGAGAAAATTTTGTGTTTGTGGCTACTGATCTTCTGGTTCTATAGTTTGAGAAAATTTTAGGGTTTCCAATTTTCTCCTCCTTTTTCCTGGTGAATTGTGTTCTCTATTTATAGAGAATAGATTAGGATTTTTTTGTTATTGATTGAGGGGACAAAGAACTGTCCAGCTGTGTTGTTGTCTCCTTCCTTCTCTGGACCCATGGACAATAGTGTGGTTATTGGATAAAAGGATGTTTTTAGGCAGAAGAAACTGAGGACACGGGAGAGGGAGGGACGTGTTCTGTTGTCCTCCTCTTCTTTCTGACTTTTTTTGTTTTTTTTAATTTTTGTTAAAAAGGGATTGTTCATATATATATTATTATTATTTTTTATATATTTTTTGTTGTATGATAATAATAATAATAATAATAATAATAATACTAATAATAACAATAATAGGTATAATAGTGGTAATAATAGATAGTATCAAGAATAAAAATGGAAATAATAAAAACTATTTAGTGATGATAAATAAGGAAAAAAAATAAAGATTGACTTATATTTTTGGATTTTTTATGTATGGAATGTAATGATGAAAATATGAAGTGGGATCTTAGGTCAAAAATTGGGGTATGACAGATGCCCCTATTTAAGTTTCTTCATCCGGAGATATGAAGATTGAAATCTTCATTTCGACGGATTTGAAGAGACTTAAATATAGAATACCCAATTTTGGACCTAAGATACCGAGAAAATATTTATGATGCGAATATGGATGCAATACTTTGAATCTTGTGGAAAATGATATCACAAGAGACAAACTACTACAGAACCAGGGATAGGACAAAGAAAACCCATAAGGGAACAACAAAAGTGACCTGATTGGGAAGAGAGATAACAAAGAGGGATGTCCAAGTCCAACATGGAAAGGAGTCCAATTCCACTGGGGAAACAATACAGTTTCACTAGGAAAATATTACCTACTACCTTGCAAGTGATAGCTTATCCAGGTAATACGAAAAGATGAGACATTATATATTATCCAATCAAGGGATAACATATCCAGATAATGAAACAAAAAGAAAGGATGAGACATTATCTATTATCCAACAAAGGGATAACATATCCAGATAATGAAACAAAAAGGATGAGACATTATCTATTATCCAATCAAGGGATAACATATCCAGATAATGAAACAAAACGGATGAAACATTACCTATTATCCAACAAAGGGATAACATAATATCCAGATAATGAAACAAAAAGAAAGGATAAGACATTATCTATTATCCAATCAAGGGATAACGTATCCAGATAATGAAACAAAAGGATGAAACATTACCTATTATCCAACAAAGGGATAACATATCCAGATAATGAAACAAAAAGAGGTGAAACATTACCTATTATCCAACAAAGGGATAACATATCCAGATAATGAAACAAAAAGAAGTGAGACATTATCTATTATCCAACAAAGGGATAACATATCCAGATAATGAAACAAAAAGGATGAGACATTACCTATTATCCAACGAACGGATAACATATCCAGATAATGAAACAAATGAAACAAAAAGAGGTGAGACATTATCTATTATCCGACAAAGGGATAACATATCCAGATAATGAGTCAGAAAAGGTGAAACATTATCTATTATCCAATCAAGGGATAACATATCCAGATAATGAAACCAAAAAGAAGTGAGACATTATCTATTATCCAACAAAGGGATAACATATCCAGATAATGAGTCAGAAAAGGTGAAACATTATCTATTATCCAACAAAGGGATAACATATCCAGATAATGAAACCAAAAAGAAGTGAGACATTATCTATTATCTAACAAAGGGATAACATATCCAGATAATGAGTCAGAAAAGGTGAGACATTATCTATTATCCAACAAAGGGATAACATATCCAGATAATGAAACCAAAAAGAAGTGAGACATTATCTATTATCCAACAAAGGGATAACATATCCAGATAATGAAACAAAAAGGATGAGACATTACCTATTATCCAACAAAGGGATAACATATCCAGATAATGAGTCAGAAAAGGTGAGACATTATCTATTATCCAACAAAGGGATAACATATCCAGATAATGAAACAAAAAGGATGAGACATTACCTATTATCCAACAAAGGGATAACATATCCAGATAATGAGTCAGAAAAGGTGAGACATTATCTATTATCCAACAAAGGGATAACATATCCAGATAATGAAACAAAAAATGTTACTTACTACCATGCAAATGATGATAACAAGCTTCCACTATTAGAATAGGGGAATTGATAACTCTACCGGGAACTTCAAAAGAGACGCATGTAGGTTAGATTGAAAAATACAGGTTTCTTAACAATGAAAGAAACGTCTGTAAGGTTTTTCAGCAAAATCTCTTGAGATGACTCATTGGGGATGAAACCACTTGAGGAAATTGAATGAAGAGATATTTGGTGATCTACAAGCTGCTCAAATAAAGAGACTGCCATTTGCTGCTTGTGGTCGAAAATCAATCCAGGAATGAATTGGAGAGAAATAGTCAAGCGAGACTTCATACCTAGTGAGGAATAAACTCAGCTGGGGATTTTTCTATCCACATATTGGGAAGTTATATAACCGAAGCAACCTTCTTCCACGAGGGACGAACTCAGTGGGGAATTTAGAAAGGATACACAATTTCTGCTTACGGCTGACACTTTACTGGAGAGATGACCCACTCACACTTATTTTTGGAGATAAACATAACCAAGATAAATGAATCAATAAACATCGGAGAATATATGTTATGTATGAATGCCATGAATGTCATATGTATGCTAAGAAAATTACACAGGACAAAGCAGATGGGACAAATAATACTGGAGGTAAACCAATATCGTAGTACAAACAAATACTCGGCAAATCTCAACAAGATGGATATATCACTTGAAAATAAAAGCCATTGACAGAGCAACGTCTGGTTACAAAGCTTTAAACCTTCCTGGGGACGAGAAGATACTTTCTGGGAAGAAAACCCAACCTCAACAAAAAATCTGAATCAAAGTTTAGCCCGGAGTTAACAAATCTAAGTTTGCACTGGTGTATAAGAAGCCGCCATTTGAAACCTTTTCAATGTCAATCAAACAAAAACTTTGTTCTTAGAGAAACAACTCAGTTTCGCTTTCGAGGTTTTAACCGTTCTTGAAATAGTTGTTGACATTCCTCGTTTTGTATTCGCAAGTTCAAAAGAAATGTATTCGCAGCCATTTTTTTTTAAAAGCGTGAAAAATTTATATTCATTTCTTTTTCTGAGAAAATTTGTCTCAAGCATTGCCATCAAAAGGAAGTTTTTGTAAGCTAGAATAAATGAGAGTTCCAATCAAGTGGGAAAAGGCTCGAATTTTTTATTAACTGAATGGTAGCTCGCGAATAGTGTTGCCCCACGGATCTTTACAGAAGTTGGAAAATGATAAATATATGGGAAAGGCTACATTGAAACACAATAACCGTTATTTTCCTTAACAACTTTGAATTCCAACTGTGTTTCAAGCTTCTAGCTGAAGATGATTTGATCAAAGACTTTTTGACAACTAAAAAAAAAAAATGCCTCAAGTGATCAAGTTCGTCCTGATGCAGTTACTTTGTCATAATCCTTAACTTTTGCCTAGATTGCCTTTTCAGGTTTTCAATCTACCAGGATAATCATTTTCTGTTTATGTCTCTAATTTTTGCCTGGACCGCCCTTTCGGGTTTTCAGTCCACCGAGACGCTCATTGTTGCCTAAGCCGCCCTTTTGGGTTTTCGACCTACCGAGCTGTTCTCCCTTTTTTTTAGACAAAGTATTTCTTGACTGCATCGGCGTTCACAGGACGTGGGAGCTCATCACCATCCATAGTTGCGAGAGTCATAGCACCACCAGAAAAGGCTCTTTTGACAACATACGGGCCTTCGTAATTAGGAGTCCACTTTCCCCTAGAATCAGGTTGAAAAGATAAGATCTTCTTGAGCACAAGGTCACCTTCTTGGAATTCACGAGGTCGAACCTTCTTGTCAAAAGCTTGTTTCATTCTTCTTTGATATAACTGACCATGACACAAGGCAGTCATGCGTTTCTCTTCAATTAGATTCAACTGATCATATCTACTTTGGCACCATTCAGCCTCAGTCAATTTGGCTTCCATCAGAACCCTCATTGACGGGATCTAAACCTCCACGGGGAGCACTGCTTCCATACCATATACCAATGAAAATGGGGTTGCCCCTGTTGAAGTGCGTACTGAGGTACGATACCCATGCAAGGCAAATGGTAACATCTCATGCCAATCCTTATAGGTAACGACCATTTTCTGAATGATTTTCTTGATGTTTTTATTTGCAGCTTCAACAGCACCATTCATCTTGGGTCTGTAGGGAGAAGAATTATGATGCTCGATTTTGAAGTCGTCACACAACTCCTCTACCATTTTGTTGTTCAAATTCGACCCATTATCTGTAATAATCTTGCTTGGAACACCATAGCGGCAGATGAGTTGATTCTTGATAAATCTGACTACCACCTGCTTGGTTACATTAGCATAGGATGCCGCCTCAACCCACTTTGTGAAGTAGTCAATAGCCACTAGAATGAAACGATGCCCATTTGAAGCTTTCGGTTCGATTATACCAATCATGTCGATGCCCCACATAGAGAACGGCCATGGAGAGGAGAGAACATTGAGCAGAGTTGGGGGCACATGAATTTTATCAGCGTAGATCTGACATTTATGACATTTCCTCACATGTTTACAACAATCGGATTCCATTGTTATCCAATAGTAACCTGCCCTTAACATTTTCTTAGCCATCGCATGCCCATTAGAATGAGCACCAAAGGACCCTTCGTGCACTTCATGCATTAACATGTCTGCTTCATGTTTGTCCACGCATCTGAGCAAAACCATGTCAAAGTTTCTTTTATACAATATATCTCCATTCAGAAAGAAATTTCCAGCCAGTCTTCTCAGAGTCTTCTTATCTTTGTTGGATGCCCCAAGCGGGTATTCCTGACTTTGAAGGAAACGTTTAATGTCGTAGAACCATGGCTTGTCATCGATGACTTCTTCAGTTGCAAATACATGAGCGGGCCTTTCCAAACGCATAATATTGATCCTAGGCATATCATTCCACTGGTTCACTTTGAACATAGAGGATAAAGTAGCCAAGGCATCTGCCATTTGATTCTCTTCACGGGGGATGTGATGTAATTCAACCTTGTTGAAGAAAGTGAGTAATCGTCTTGCATAGTCTTTGTAAGGGATCAAGCCAGGATGACGAGTTTCCCATTCTCCTTTAATCTGATTAATCACGAGGGCTGAATCTCCATATATGTCAAGAACCTTAATCCTTAAGTCAATGGCTTCTTCAATACCCATTATACAAGCTTCATATTCTGCGATGTTGTTCGTACAGTCAAATAGCAATCTGGCAGAGAAAGGGATATGAGTACCCATCGGAGTAATGATGACTGCCCCAATTCCATTACCATAAACGTTAACAGCTCCATCAAATATCAAACCCCACCTAGATTCAGGATCTGGACCTTCTTCAGATAATGGTTCCTCGCAATCTTTCATTTTCAAGTACATGACATCTTCATCAGGAAAATCGAACTTGATAGACTGATAGTCATCAATTGGCTGGTGAGCCAAATGATCAGCAAGAATGCTTCCTTTGATTGCTTTCTGGGTGCGGTACTCAATGTCATATTCGGACAATAACATCTGCCAGCGGGCAATTCTTCCTGTTAAAGCAGGCTTTTCAAAGATGTACTTGATCGGGTCCATTTTAGATATCAACCAAGTAGTGTGATTAATCATATATTGACGGAAACGCTTAGAGGCCCATGCTAAAGCACAACAAGTTTTCTCGAGCATAGAATATCGAGACTCACAATCTGTGAATTTCTTACTCAGATAGTAAATGACATGCTCCTTTTTCCCACTTTCATCCTGTTGTCCAAGCACACAACCCATGGAATCTTCTAACACAGTTAGGTATATGATTAGTGGTCTGCCTTTAACTGGAGGGATCAGAATTGGAGGTTCTAGCAAATATTCTTTGATGCTATCAAACGCTTTCTGGCAATCTTCTGTCCAAACTATCCCTTGATCTTTGCGAAGAAGCTTGAATATCGGCCCACAAGTAGCAGTCATATGAGAGATAAATCTGGAGATATAATTCAAACGTCCAAGAAAACCTCTTACTTGCTTTTCAGTCTTTGGTGCAGGCATTTCTTGAATAGCCCTAACTTTGTCTGGATCCACTTCAATACCCTTTTGACTAACAATGAAGCCCAAAAGTTTTCCTGATCTGACACCAAAAGTACATTTGTTGGGATTCAATCGAAGTTGATACTTTCTCAATCGTTGAAACAACTTCAAAATATACTTGACATGCTCTTCTTCAGTTCTAGACTTGGCAATCATATCATCCACATAAACCTCAATTTCCTTATGCATCATGTCATGAAAGAGAGTAGTCATGGCCCTTTGGTAGGTAGCACCTGCATTTTTCAAACCAAACGGCATCACCTTATAACAGAAGGTGCCCCAAGGGGTAATGAAAGATGTCTTCTCCATGTCTTCGGGAGCCATCTTAATTTGGTTATAACCGGAGAATCCATCCATGAAGGAGAAAACATTGTACCTTGCTGTATTGTCGACCAACATATCAATATGTGGCAACGGGAAATCATCCTTTGGACTGGCCTTGTTTAGATCTCGATAATCAACACACATCCTGACTTTACCATCCTTTTTTGGTACAGGAACTATGTTGGCCAACCACTGAGGGTATTCACACGTAACAAGGAAACCTGCGTCGATTTGCTTTTGGACTTCTTCCTTGATCTTGACCGCTAAGTCGGGGTGCGTTCTTCTCAACTTTTGTTTAACTGGTGGACATTCAGGCTTTAATGGCAAACGGTGCTCCACGATATCAGTATCCAACCCTGGCATATCTTGGTATGACCAAGCAAATACATCAACATACTCTTTGAGAAGCTCTGTCAATCTATTCTTTACATCTGCATCAAGAAGTGCCCCAATCCTGACTTCTTTTTTGTCTTCCTCGGAACCCAAGTTGATTATTTCTAACGGCTCCTCGTGAGGCTGAATGACTCTCCCCTCATGTTCAAGTAAACGAGAAATCTCATCGGGAATCTCTTCACCATCCTCCTCCTCGGCTTCAAACACAGGAAACTCAAAGTTGGGAGAGGGCATAAGGTTATTGTGTTTAATGGGTTTATCAATGATTAATCTGCACATATGATTTATGCTTGACTTTAGAAACAAAATGAATGTGACAATCATATGCAGTCTTTGAAAGTGATTATTTTTTAGGTTTTTTATGTTACCATTTTCCAGAAAAACAAAAGGTAAAAACAGACATAATGGAAATCAAAACAACATTTTTATTGATGATTGAAATAACTTGAAACAAAAGCCTTACACGTGATTCACTCTTGCCTTAGGCATAGCAAGAGGAATTATTTTAAATAAAGCCCTAACACAAGCTCACTTTTGTCTTGGGCATAACAAAAGGATTTTTTTTTTTTGAAAAAGACAAACAAACACATTACTTAGATATGTGAATAGCGTAGGGAATGTCAACAGCGATCCAATTGCGGCGAACCACTCCATGAGTCACAAAGCTGGGTGAATCCTCTTCAGAATCATCTTCGATAATGGCATTAGCTTCTGGCGAGGGAGGGTGAATGAACCCTGCACTGTAGAAAGTATCTTTAATCAACTTGACGCCGACATTTGTCTTGATAGCTCTTGCGGATGAAGGGGAAAAACCTAACCCTTCACGATGCTTGTTTTCTAGCAAAGTCACAACTTTACCCCAACCGGTAAACAACCCATTCTGAACCACTTCTTGTGCATCCTTCAAGGAACAAATGGATGCCCCATTCTTCTTGGTATTCTTTTCATCTAAGGAGAGACCTTGGAACTGTGTTCCATCAACATCACCGGCACTGATGAAAGAGAAAGACGACAAATGGCTTACCAACAAGGCTTGTTCACCACTTATGGTGACCAACTTTCCGTTCTTCACAAATTTTAACTTTTGGTGAAGCGTAGATGTCACTGCTCCTGCTTCATGAATCCATGGTCGGCCCAACAAACAACTGTATGCTGCTTGGATATCCATTACTTGAAAAGTGATCTGGAAAGAGTGTGGCCCAATCATCATAGGCAAATCAACCTCTCCAATGACCGGTTTTCTAGAACCATCGAAAGCTTTAACTACTAATCCACTGTATCTCATAGGAGTTCCTTGGTAAGACAGCCGAGCAAGAGTTGTTTTAGGCATTACATTCAAGGAAGAACCAGTGTCCACGAGCACATTTGATAGCATGTCAGATTGACAATTCATAGATATGTGCAGTGCAAGGTTGTGATTCCTGCCCTCTTCCGGGAGTTCTTCATCACTAAAGCTTAAATTGTTGCATGCCGTAATGTTGCCCACGATTCCACCAAATCGACCAATCGTCACATCGTGGTCCACAAAGGCTTGGTCTAAAACCTTCATCAAAGCTTCCCTATGAGCGTCTGAATTTAATAGTAGGGATAATATGGAGATCTTTGAAGGAGTTTGCATTAGTTGGTCAACCACTTTATACTCACTCTTCTTTATCAGCTTCAAGACTTCATCAAAGTTAGAATTAACATTATTCCCACTGGACTGACCTAGTTCTTTGTTTAACTCTGAGTTTACAATAGGATTTTCTAACTGGACCTGTCCATTTACCGGAGCATCAACTTTATCTGGGGACACTGCAGGAACCAAGCGCCCACTTCTCGTTACTCTACTCACCTCAGCAATGTTGACTGCAGAAGGCAAAGGAGGTATGGGAACCTCTCGCCCATCTTCAATCATTGTAGCATTGTATTTGTATGGTATGGCCTTGTTAGAAGTATAAGGTATTGGACCTGGCGGACAAATCACCAATGGGGTAACAACAGAGTTTTGACTATTGAAAGTCACCTCTACAGGTTTAGGGATACTAAACTCGGGCGTTATAACAAACACGTCATCATCACCAGAAACATCATATTCATTCCTTTTGTATGTAATAGTGAGCTCCCTTCGATCCAACATACCTTGGATATCATCTCTCACCCTTTGGCAACCTCGTGGATTTCTAGGACAAATTGCACAAGCAGCATGGTTGTGTTGAAAGAAAGCCAAATTACACAAGTTGATATGCATCCGAACCAATGATTCTCTGATACGTTGAATATCGAAGACCATGTAAGTCCCTGGGCAGCCATTCACCATATTAACCGATGATGCCCCATGTTTTGGCAATGGGTTAGCTTGCACATTTGGGTTCAGATCTTTGAAAGAAAGGATGTTAGCTCTCATCAGCCTTTGGACTTCATTCTTCAAAGCCAAACAATGTTCGATGCCGTGGCCGGGTGCCCCTTGATGGAAAGCACAAAATGCGCCAGATTTATACCACCATGGCAACGACGCAGGTACTGGAGGAGGTGCTCTAGTTTGAACAAGATTCTTCTCAACCAAAGCAGGGAACAACTCCGCATAAGACATTGGGATGGGGTCAAACTGAGGTGTCCTTTGAATACGATTCTGATTGTTGAATTGTTGCGGAGCCTGTTGTTGAGGCTGTTGTTGATTTTGGTTCTGATATTGTTGGTGCGGCCTTTGTTGTTGAAACTGCGGCTGATGTCCTGAGCTTGGAGTGGAATTTATGACAGGGGTAATGGCAGCAATATGTTGTTGTTGGTAATTACTGTTTCTTGGCCTCCCTTGGGCTACCATACCGACTTCTTGTTCCTTTTTCTTTGGAAAACTACTTCCAAACTTCCTTGTACCACTGGATGAACCACTTTCTTTGGTTAAACGTCCTTCTCGGACCCCCTCTTCAAGGCGCATACCCATGTTCACCATTTCGGTGAAATCGCTAGGCGCGCTTGCAATCATTCGCTCATAGTAAAATGAACCAAGAGTTTTCAAAAAGATTTTGGTCATCTCCTTATCTTCTAGAGGTGGGCTGATCTGAGCAGCAATCTCCCTCCATCTTTGAGCATATTCTTTAAAAGTTTCTATGTCCTTTTGAGTCATGGCTTGAAGTTGATCTCTATCTGGCGCCATGTCTAAATTGTACTTGTATTGTCGGACAAAGGCCTCACCTAAGTCATTGAAAGTTCGAATGTTGGTGCTATCCAGACCCATGTACCATCTTAAGGCGGCACCGGTCAAACTATCTTGGAAATAGTGAATTAACAGCTGATGGTTATCTGTTTGGGTAGACATTTTTCTGGCATACATCACCAAATGGCTTTGAGGACAAGAACTTCCTTTGTATTTCTCAAAATCAGGGACTTTAAACTTGGCGGGAATTTTGACATTTGGCACTAAGCAAAGGTCGTGCGCATTCTTCCCAAACAAGTCTTTCCCACGAAGAGCTTTGATCTCACGTTGCATCTCATTAAATTGGTCTTGGAAGTCATCCATACGGCCATATGCACATATGCTTTCATTTGTTTTTGCATGATAAACAGGTTCATTTGCCTGAGGAATGGTGTGGACCACTGGAGCTGGAACAGTCATTATCGGTCGTGGAATAGGAATAGTATCTTGAGGAAAAATCATTCCAGGTTGGGGGATGGCTGTTGTATGTGGTACAGCAGGAATCTCAGTAACTGGCTGAACTTCAGAAACATTGGGCTGATACCATCCGTTGAAGTTGTAAGGCATGCCCCATGGGTAACCTTCAGGCATTTGATACTGTGGGGCACCAACTGGAGGCACAGAAGTAGGAATATTGACAACTTCGGTGGTTTGAACTGGTGCTTGAGTGGAACGAGGAGACGGAGGAGTGGGCGACTGATTCTGAGCGGCTATCAAACTTTCTACCATGGCAGTCAATCTTTCCATCCCTGCTCTGAGAGTAGTCACCTCTTCATGAAGCTCGCGGTTTTCTTGCTCAAGTGACAGATCCATCTTTTTCCGAATGATTAGTTTTGTACTTGGTGACACAACTCGACTGGACAAGAGAAAAGGCACGAATAAATCCCCGAAATAAAAACTTGGATGATGAATGATGCATGAAAAGTTTTTTATTTTTATGATTAGTTTTAGGGAACTGCAAAGTTTTTTATGTTACCGCAAGTATCTACCAACTGTATGGAGATAAGGAGAAACATAAATTATCAAAAGTAGTAAGACAGAGTTTTTCTTTTCTTTGAGCCCATGTTCAATTAGTTAGGTACTTGCAACGCAATTTTATCCTTCGCAATTTCCTAAAACAAACTCGTATGTTTTTTTTAAAAAATGATTTTATGCATGTGGATGCAATGCATGTATGCTTTGTGAGGATATGGATAACTGAGAGAACCAACTTAAAAGGAGGGCTCCCTATGAGGGCTTAGTTCTATGTGCTTTCTATATCAGGGTTCTCACCAAGGACAGTTCTAAGATTTTTGTTTTAAATTAGAAACACCTAGAGCCATTGAGGCATCTCGGAATTTTGCCAAAATAACGGGTTAACCATTATATGGACAACCTTTCACGAATGCATCTCTTCTAGGCGGAGTTTGCACTAACTAAACGAGATGTCTACCTCGAAAGCCAATACAAACACCAAAGTTTGAAGAGGTCCCTAGAGTCATCGATCATGTCCAAAATTTCGTCAAGAGGATGGGCTAGCCAAATCGAGACAAACATTTTGAATAGATCTACTCTAGGTGGAGTTTTCGTAAATCACCAAATGGGAAGTGCATCCCACGGGCCCATACTACTAACTCCTTACTTTAGCTTATTGGGTTCTGAAAAGGGTCCCTAGAGTCATGGACCAAATTCAAAATTTCGTCAAGCGGATGGGCTAGCCAATTCCTGACGAAACTTTTGAACAGATCTACTCTAGGTGGAGTTTTCGTAAGCCACCCATTGGGATGTCCATCCCACAGGTCCATACTACTAACACCTATCTTAACTTAGGTTTTTCTCAAGCTCGGGTGTAGAGCTTCACTCAAATGGTAATCCATGCCCACAATTGATATATACAAATATATTTGCAGAAATAAATCAACAACAATAAAGAAATAAATGCAACAAGTACAAAGGATAGAAAAAACAGGAAAAGCATGCAAGCAAGCGAAGAACAAAATGGAACCCTAAAGCTAAAAGGGGTAGGCTTGACTCTCTTGAAAAGGAAAGTCCCCAGCAGAGTCGCCAGCTGTCGCGCCGCAAAAAACGCCCGGCGGCGTAAGGTACGCGCGAGATGAAACACAGAGTCGCCACCGAACTTTATTCATTCCCGTGGGAAAAGGAAAATGTCGATAAAACCTTTTAAACAAATGGAAAGACGGTCGTCGCAACCGTTTCCGGGTTCGGGAGTCGATTATGCGAGGGGAAGGTATTAGCACCCCTCACATCCGTTGTACTCAACGGGAACCTCCTTTTTTAGCTTAGGGTTTAAAAGTGTTATGTCAATTTGTTTGCGTGCTTTTTATTAATGTCCTGTTTTTATCCTTGTGTTGCTTTATTAAAGTATATACAAAAGGGGGGAAAATATTAGTTTTTTATTATTGAGCTCGACAAGATGTTGAATCTCGTGCCTACGTATCTCCAGATGCAATGGAGAAATCAAAGCCCACGTAGTTCTGGGTTTTTATAGCAAAATGGTTTGTTTGATTGTTTTTAGGAGAAGAGACAAGTTGTCATCTTAAATTAAAACCCCTTTAATCCACCACAAACATGATGAAGATCGATCTTTGCTTCACAATAGGGAAGGGTTCCGACTTGGATATCATCAACAAGTAGGCCACTAACTCTCCTAGGTGGAAAAGAAACAATATCTTTCAATCGAATGTTACGGGGAATTTAGAATTTTCAACCATAGATGACTCATGTCTAAACTCTTTGAAAAAGAGTTTTAAAGTCAAAAGCCAAGTGGCAAAAGGTTTGAATGAGTTTTGTGTTTTTTAGTTTTTTTTGAAAATGTTTGGATATGCTTAAGTGTGTTAAAACATTTATTGAGAAAAAGAGTTTTGAAAATGCATTGTCCTAAGTCAAAGTTTTTTTTTTATGAAAGAGGTGCAAGTTCGAAAAAAGTAATTTAAGCGTGCAAGGACGCGAAAGAAATAAAGCTTGATTTTTTTTTGTTGCGCAAAGGCGAAATTTTGTTTTAATGAGTTTGAATTATTTTTGGAACTTATCTAGTGCAAATAGAAAAGAAATATTTTTGTGTTTTTATGTTTCTGTTTTTTTTTGTTTTATATCTTTTTTGCTTGAAATATAAATAGGTGCAAAGTAAGTAAACAATAATAAGTTAAATAACCTTAATTTAAATAATCAGATATGTTAGTTAACAATAATCTAAATGACTTTAATTTAAATAAACAGATATATTAATTATAAAGGACCAGATGACTGGAGCAGAAATATAGCTGAATTAATAAATGTTAAGGACCAGAGAACTCTGGAAATAGTTAGTGCAAGTGTGTGATTTTTTTTGTGTTTTGATTTTAATATTTGCAATAAAATAAATGCATCAAATTAAATAAATACGATAAAATAAAAAAGGAAACCTGGACAGGGGTGTAAACCCGAACTGGGAGGGTGTGAGTAACAAGGATGGACTAAGCCCACTCCATTTGGCCCAAAGGCGTCCAGCAGAAACCAACAAAGTGAGGGAAAGATCAGGGACCGTTTGATCTGATCAGACGTCCCTGATTCGATCAGAGGGGGGACGCTTTGGGTCGTTTGATCGTGATCAACAGCTGTGATCCAATGGCGTAACACGGACGCGCGCACACTGGATCCTGGAGAGGTATAAATACCTCCAGCCTTCAGAAAAAATCATTTAACAACTTTTTTTCTCTCTCTTCTCTTCTCTCCTCAACCGATCTCTCTCTTCTCTCCCTCATCTTCATCATGTTCTTCATGAACATGAAGAACACCAATCGGTGTTCATGTTATCCGGCGGCCAACCACCGCACCGGCCGGTTTCTGGCGGCGGAGCCACCGCGCCGGAACCCTAAACTACCAAAAAAATCCCAAATCTTTTTTAAACACTTCTTTTTACCAGTTTTAAACACAAATCAAACCCAAAATACTTGAATAAAAACAAAACAGTTTTAAACCCAAAAAAATATTTAGATCTCTCTGTTACCTATCCTTTTTTGTTTTGTTTTGTTTTTCTTTCAGTTTGATTCTGCTTCCTCTTTTCTCTTTTTTCGATTTGATTTGTTCTGTTTCTGTTGATTTGTTTTTTTGGTTTATGAATGGTGGTTAGTGAGGGAAGTTGGAGTTCTGGTTATGGCAATAGTGTTCTGTGTGTTTAAAGTGAGGGATTCTGACTTTTGAAAAAAATATTGTGTGGTTCTGTAGAAACAGAGATGGAGGTGATGTTGCCGTAAAATTTTTTAGGGTTTTTTGTTATTGATTGAAGATAAATGAGAAAATTTTGTGTTTGTGACTGATCTTCTGGTTCTATAGTTTGAGAAAATTTTAGGGTTTCCAATTTTCTCCTCCTTTTTCCTGGTGAATTGTGTTCTCTATTTATAGAGAATAGATTAGGATTTTTTTGTTATTGATTGAGGGGACAAAGAACTGTCCAGCTGTGTTGTTGTCTCCTTCCTTCTCTGGACCCATGGACAATAGTGTGGTTATTGAATAAAAGGATGTTTTTAGGCAGAAGAAACTGAGGACACGGGAGAGGGAGGGACGTGTTCTGTTGTCCTCCTCTTCTTTCTGACTTTTTTTGTTTTTTTTAATTTTTGTTAATTAAATAATAATAATAATAATAATAATAATAACTAAATAATAAATAAGAAAAAAGAAAATTAAAAAGGGATGGAAGGCAGCGCTGCTGCTCTTCCCTTTCATATATATATTATTATTATTTTTTATATATTTTTTGTTGTATGATAATAATAATAATAATAATAATAATACTAATAATAACAATAATAGGTATAATAGTGGTAATAATAGATAGTATCAAGAATAAAAATGGAAATAATAAAAACTATTTAGTGATGATAAATAAGGAAAAAAAATAAAGATTGACTTATATTTTTGGATTTTTTATGTATGGAATGTAATGATGAAAATATGAAGTGGGATCTTAGGTCAAAAATTGGGGTATGACAGGTAGTGCAATTTTCTTATAACCAGATGTGGCAACATGAATCATATGGTGTAGGATAATGTATGGAAGATTCAATTTAACTCCTTTGGCCATGTGATACATCATGAGAAGATCAAGATCAGTTACCTTATCCTTGCTCCCTGTACGAGGGAAAAATGAGTGTTGACACATGTTGTGGAGGAGTTTGTACTCAGTTTTCAGCATGGAGGATGGAGGAGAGTTCTTCTTAGCTCCTTCTTCAGTAAACATTTTTCTCTTCAATTCTTCTTTGCTGATCTTGACTTGGTCATACCAATCATTTCCATAAACCTCCAGCCCTTCACTCTTGATTCCAATTAAGCTTCCAATCACATAGGGATCTACCACTAATTCAACATCCTTGATGTTTGAGGTAATCATATCTTTATCTGGGAAGACTTGAGCATTGTAGTAGAATGCTTGTACTAATAAAGGATAAACAATTTCTTTGATGTGAAAGAAACTTTTCCATTCAAATGGTTCCACAAAATTTTCTAGATCAACTCCTCCAATGGATAGCTCAGCAAAATTGTATAATCTTGACACTGCTACAGGTTTGGTCTTCCAATACTTGTCAAAAATCTCTTCATCTTCAGGTTGTATGAGAGGAGCAGGTAACAATTTCTCTTTAGATTTTTTCACATTGACCTTCTTCTTTGTTCGTGGTGCCTTGACAACAGTCTCAACCTCCTTCTTCTTTGGAGTTGGTGATTTCTTGGTCTTGACAGGTTCAGACTTTGTAGATGTAACTGGCTCAAGTTCAAAATCATCAATCTCCTTTTCCAAGAGATCAATCTCAGAATCAGATTGATCTAAAACATGCACTGTGGTGTCCACCACATGTTTCTTGCCAGCACCAGACATAATTCTTGATGACCTTCTAATTTTGGAGGAATCAAAAGACTTGGATTTCTTTATTTTAACAAGAACAGGTGGAGAGTCCTTTGGACTAGGTATCGTAGTAGTAGGAGATGGAGAATCATCTTCTTCATTTTCTGGATTTGGTGAGTGTTTGGGTGAATCAACAGGTGATGATGGTTGATTTTGAGTTAGATTGATGGGTGAGTTTTCTGGAGATTTAGATGGTGAGGGTTGGAAAACAGTGTTTGGAGAATTTTGGGAATTTGGGGGATTATCAACAGTGACTTGCATGTTAGTGATGATAGGAGTTGATTGGATTTCTGGAGTGGTTTCACGTTCCTGGATGGATTTGTAAGACTCAGATGCAGTTTCATAGGATGATGATGATGATGATTTTGGAGTAGGTGGTTTTGGAGGTGAATGAGATCTTGGTGGTGAAGATGAAGTTGAAGGGTTTTTGGTTCGTGGGATCTTTCTACCACCAGCATTTTTAGTTCTAGCCATTGATGAAGATTTGAGCTTGAAAGTGTTTAATGGAATTTGAGAGATTTTGAGAGATTAAAAAATCAGAAACTTGGGGAAGAGGGAGAATATAGGCTAGGTGTACTTTGATGAGAAAGATGAATAGTAGCTTTGTACTTTGGTTTTGACAAAACGTGGGAAAGAGAAAGAGAGTGGAAAGCTGTTACCCAATGAGTGAGGGGAGAGGGAAGCCCAAATCAATTTTGCTATTTAAAGCCATGTTCATGAGCCCATTTAAATAAAGTGACCGTTATGTGTTTAGTCATGCTTCAGCGCAGGATTCAGAGATCGTTCTCTGAACGGTCTCCCAGACACAGATAAACAAACATCAAGTAGGATTGAGATTTTTGATGATTTTTGATTTTCCTTTGATAAAATTAAAACGATCATCAACCAATGGTTTAGTAAAAATGTCAGCAAGTTGATTTTCAGTATCAACAAAAACTAATTTCACATCCTTTTTGTTAACATGATCTCTAATAAAATGATGCTTGATTTCAATATGTTTTGATCTTGAATGCTGAATAGGGTTTTTAGACAAATTAATAGCACTAGTGTTATCACATAAAATTTTAATACATGTGTACCTTAGTGAAAAATCCTCAAGTTGATTTTTGATCCAGATGACTTGAGAGCAACAGTTTGATGCAACAACATATTCTGCTTCAGTGGTTGAGAGAGCAATTGTGTTTTGTTTTCTACAACACCAGCTCACCAATGCTACTCCAAGGAATTGACATGCTCCACTTGTGCTTTTTCTCTAAATTTTATCCCCAGCATAGTCAGCATCACAATATGCTTGTAAATCAAAGTGTGAACCCTTTTTGTACCATAATCCTACATCAGGAGTTCCTACTAAGTATCTAAAAATTCTTTTGACAGCAATCAAGTGAGATTCTTTAGGAGATGTTTGAAATGTAGCACAAAGACCAACTGCAAATACTATGTCAGGTCTGCTAGCTGTTAAATAGAGGAGAGATCCAATCATTCCCCTATACTCTTTTTCAGAAACATCTTTTCCTTTTTCATCTTTGTCCAAACTTGTAGAAGGATGCATTGGAGTAGACATGATCTTGGCTTCATTCATCTTGTATTTCTTGAGAAGATCATTCACATATTTTTCTTGACTGATAAAAATTCCATCTTCTTGTTGCTTGATTTGCAAGCCAAGAAAGAAACCAAGTTCACCCATCATGCTCATCTCAAATTCACTTTGCATAAGGTTAGAAAAATCTTCACACATTTTTTCATTAGTAGCACCAAAGATAATATCATCAACATACACTTGTACAATAAGTAAATTATGCTGTTCATTTTTTGTAAAAAGTGCAGTATCAATTTTTCCTCTAGAAAAACCATTTTCAAGTAAAAAAGTGCTTAATCTGTCATACCAAGCTCTTGGGGCTTGTTTAAGTCCATAAAGAGCTTTAGTAAGTTTATAAACATGATTTGGTTTATGCTTATCAACAAAACCAGGAGGTTGATGCACATAAACTTCCTCATTTAAAAATCCATTTAAAAAGGCACTTTTTACATCCATTTGAAAAAGTTTGATACATTTATGTGATGCATATGCAAGCAGTATTCTAATAGCTTCTAACCTGGCTACAGGAGCAAAAGTTTCATCATAATCAATTCCTTCTTGTTGATTATAACCTTGTGCTACAAGTCTTGCTTTATTTCTGACAACCTTACCATTTTCATCAAGTTTGTTTCTAAAGACCCAATGATTGAATTATCTTTTGGAAATGGTACCAAGTTCCAAACTTCATTCTTCTCAAATTGTTGTAGTTCTTCTTTCATAGCCTCAATCCAGGATTCATCAATGATTACTTCATTTATTGATCTTGGTTCAATTTGGGAGATCAATCCCAGATTGGTCTCTACATCCTGCAAGGCTTTTCTGGTTCTAACACCATATTCTGTATTACCTATAATTTGATCAGGAGAATGATAGCCAACAATTCTCCAGGTCTTTGGTGGTCCTTGAGATGTAGGGTTTTCATCTGAATCATGATTTTGTACAATGACAGGTTCTTCTTCTTCATCATCAGCAGTGTGCACAGTTGGTTGATCTTCAAATTCATCAAATTTCACATGCATGCTTTCTTCTAAAGTTTGAGTTCTCAAATTGTTGACTCTATAAGCTTTTGAGGTCAGAGAGTATCCTAAGAATATTCCCTTGTCTGACTTTGAATCAAACTTTCCTAAGTTATCTTTGATATTCAAAATGTAACAAAAGCAACCAAATATATGAAAATAAGAAATACTAGGTTTTCTGCCTTTCCAAAGTTCATAAGGTGTTTTGTTTAAAACTTTCCTAATGGTGACTCTGTTTAAAATATAGCAAGAGGTGTTAATGGCCTCAGCCCAAAAATATTTTTCCACATTTGATTCATGAATCATTGTTCTTGCCATTTCTTGCAAAGTTCTATTTTTCCTTTCAACAAATTGGGGAGTTCTTGGACAGGAGAAATTATGAGAGATTCCATTATTATCTAGGAATGATTCAAAGAGAGAGTTTTCAAATTCACCTCCATGATCACTTCTTATAGAGATAATATTGATACCTTTCTCATTTTGAACTCTCAGGCAAAAAGTTTTAAAAGCTTCTAAAGAGTCATCTTTATGTTTTAAAAATAACACCCAAGTGAATCTTGAAAAATCATCTACTATGACAAAGCCATAATTTTTGCCACCAAGACTTGTAGTTTTGACAGGTCCAAATAAGTCTATGTGAAGTAACTCAAGAGGTCTTTTTGTGGAAATAAATTCTTTTGGTTTAAAACTGCTTTTAACTTGTTTTCCTCTTGTGCATGATTCACATACTTTATCTAGATCAAAACTAATCTTAGGCAAACCTCTAACTAGATCAAGTTTGGAAAGTTTTGACATAGTCTTCATGCTTACATGACCAGCCCTCTTGTGCCAAATCCATTTGTCTTTTTCAAGTGAGACAAAACATGACTCAGGAGGTAGTTCATCTAAGTATAATACATAAACATTCTTTATCCTTGATCCATTAAAAAGGACTTTGTTAGATGAAGATTGTTTTATTTCACATGAGTCTGATTTAAAACCAACTTCAAAGCCATTGTCACACAATTGACTTATGCTTATTAAGTTATGTTTTAAGCCATCCACATAATGAACATTTTCAATCTTAGCAGAGTCAGACTTACCAATTGTACCTATACCTTTGATGCTAGCTTTCTCATTGTTTCCAAAGGTGACTGATCCACCTTCTCTTGTTTCAAATGACAGAAAGCTGTTCCTATCTCCTGTCATATGTCTTGAGCATCCACTGTCCAAGTACCAAGGCCTTTTCTTGACTGCTAGAAGACATTCCTACATTTGAGTTTAATAAGTTTTTAGGTACTCACAATTTCTTGGGTCCTTGAGTGTTAGTCTCAAATTTCTTATAAGGGATCCTCTGAGAATAAGATGATCTCTTATAAGGTGTTCTCTTATAGACATCTCTTCTGAGAGTGTTCAGAGAATGTCTATGTACAGGTTTTCTAAAATTTCTGTTTCTGAGACCGATCTGAGAATGTTCTGGTGTTCTATAGAAAACTGGTTTTGTTTCTTTCTTTTTGAAACAAAAGGCTTCAAGATGTCCATCCTTGTGACAGAAATCACATTTGTATTTTTGAAAATTCTTTTGTTTATTTGGAATGAGACATTTTTCATATAGCTTTCTGTTCTGATAAGGATTGTGTCCTAAACCAGATCTATCATAAAATGCATTTTGTGTTCCCAAAATGTTTTCAAAAGTTGTAGTAGTATCAATAAACTTTGTTAAATCATTTTCCAATTTTGAAATAGTCCTTTTTAAAACACTATTTTCCTTTAGTACCTCAGAACATTCTTTTTGATCATTTCTAAGAATTTCAAATCTTTTAGAAAGTTCTGCGTGAGCAGTTTGCATACCTTTGATAACTTCACTTTTAAGACTGCTCTCTTTCTTAACTTCATCTCTTTCTTTTGTTAAAACAGTAATCTCATCTCTTAGTTTAGCATTTTTTTTATTTAAGATTTGAGAGTCATATAGTAAGTTATCAAAGAGATGTTCAGTTTTTTGACAAGATGAACAAGGATCAAGTGTTACCTCTTCTGCATTTGAATGTGTCATGAGACAAACATTTGCTTCTTGTTCTTCATCTTCTGATTGAGCTTCTTCAAGATCACCCCAAGTAGCCATCATGGATTTCTTTTTGAAGAAGGGCTTCTTCTGTTTGTTCTTTGGACAATCATTTTTGTAATGACCAAATTGATTGCATCCATAACATTGTATTTTGCTTAGATCCACTTCTGGTTTAGCTCCATTCCTTTTGGGTTGAAAATTCTTCTTGAGTTGATTTCTTCTTGTCATCAATCTCTGAATTCTTCTTAACAGAAATGCTAATTCTTCTTCATCATCTTCTTGAAGTGATTCTTCATCTTCAAAAGGTGTTTCATCTTTCTGAGAGCATTCTCCAGATTGAGTTTCAAGAGCAATCATCTTCCTTTTTGGTTTTTCTTCTTGAAGAACAGATTCATGAGCTTTTAATGATCCAATAAGATCTTCCAGTGAAACTTTAGTAAGATCTTTTGCCACTGTGATGGCTGTGACTATTGGTCTCCAAGTCTTTGGTAAACATCTAAGAATTTTTCTTATTCTTTCATGTGTAGTGTATGATTTTACCAAAGAGTTGAGTTCATTTATGATGCTAGTGAATCTACCATACATCTGATCTATGGTTTCTTCTTCCTTCATTTTAAACAGTTCAAATTTTCTCACTCCAATGTCTATTCTTGTTTCTTTGACATTGTTGGTTCCTTCATGATGAGTTTGCAGAGTTTCCCATATTTCTTTTGCTGTTTTGCACTCCATTATTCTGTCATATTCTTCCCTGCACAAAGCACTTTTAATAAACAGTTTAGCTTTAGTATTAAGGATTACTCTATCAGCTTCTGTTGTTGTCCATTCAGCTTGAGGTTTAGGATTTGTTGAATCTTTAGCTAATGGAACATATTCTCCAACTTCAAGTACATGCCACATGTTGTTATCTTGTGATCTAAGAAAGAGCTCCATTTTGTCCTTCCAGTAGTAGTAGTTATCACCATCAAAATACTTTGAAGAAAATAATTAGATTGTTAGTTAAACCAAATAACTAAAAGTATTGCAGTCTGGAGAACGTTCTCCCAATCACTCTCTGACAGTATATATATAACTATTAAATTGTGATGTGTGTGATTAGTGATTGCACAAATTAAATCAGAGTAAGGGAAGAGAATGCACACAATAATTTATCCTGGTTCACCCAAAATGCTTGGGCTAGTCCAGTCCCCACACTCCTTGTGAGATTGTCCACTAGGAGATGCTAATGATCTCAAGTTACACTTCCTTTGATCTAGATCCAAGACCAAATAATCTTCTAAGTCCTACAAGCTTAATCTACCTCAGTCACACTGACTATGAAGGTGTCACTCAATTAGTAGTTGCGTACTAACTTGAGCCAATAGTTACAATGATGAAGGATTTTGGAATCAAAACTTATTCACTCAATACACTTATGAGAAGCTTTGAAAATGGATGGATAAACTCTCAAAACACTCACTGGATATTATGATCCTATATATATGAATTACAAATCTGAGTGAGAGAGAAAAGAAGAGCTCGTGATAAAAACTTGTATAGCAAAAACAAGTGTTGAAGTTGTAGTGGAGACTCTTGCTCTTCAAAGTTGCCAAGGACCTCTATATATAGATGTGTGATGATCAGGGAGTCTTGGCCACGAAGTATATCCGTTGGAAGCTTGAAAATAACGGCTAGTAGCTCTGCATAATGACAGCTCATATAATTTGAAGAAAACAGATCAGTCTGAGATCGATCTCCAAAGTTTCTTCTTCTGACTTTTAAGAGAGGAGCGTATGAATAGCTGTTGTTGAGCTGTAATGTTGCTGTATATTGCTTAACAAACAAGTATAGCCGTTGTGCAGCTTTTGGATAACCTTTGAACAGCTGTAGCAAGCTGGTGTCACTCTAAGTGATGATTTTCTCTTTCCAGCATTGGTCTGAGACCGATCTCCAAACTCAGGCGTGAATGACTTTCTTCCTTTTGGAGCAAAGATGCTAGAGCACGAAAAGTCTAGCTGTTATGGATAAGAACAGCAGCTGGAGGTTGTACTTGATGTTCCATAGTGTCCTTGTTGCAAGTACAATTGTCATGTAGAAAGAGAAACAACATTGGAGAATGTTCTTTCTTTATTCCTTTAAAGTACAAGTCACTTTTCCAACACCAGGCTGTGCTGTCTAATTCTCCATGGTCCATACAAGCTCAGTTCCATTAATTGAGAATAAAAATATCCTTATGTCATATGCTCAATCTTCACATGTTTAAATCATAGAACTTGGTAAAAGAAGTAAGTTCTCTATTCATGAGAGAAACCTTTGCCTTAAATGATCTCTTGGATGTGTAGATAATTCGTGAGAGAGACCCAAGAGAAAAGTGATCATTTGTCTTGTACATAGTTGACTTATCCATAAGTCGTTTTGCATTGATTGTGTGAAAATGATATTTGCGCAGGTCTCAGAGATCAATCAGAGACCGTTCTCCAAGCTTTTGTTTTTATCACAATAAAAACATGATATTTGATCTAAATAGCTCAATTGTTCCTAGCTTGATTAACACACTCAAGAGCACTTGTTAGATACCAAAAAGATTAGAATTACACTAAAGAATAATTAAGAGGTTTGTTATCTTTAAAACATCAATTAGGAATTTTGCCTCAACATTATTTTCTCCCCAGTAGTCATTTTCACCAGTCTCTACTACAGTGCAAGGATCTCATGAACATAAAAAATTGAATAAATAACCTTTATTATTTTTCAGATGAAGATGAACCTCCCCCGTAAGCCATATTTTTAAATGATTATCTTGTTTAGAAAATAAAATTGCAAGCAATATAAAAAATTAAAAATAAGCATAAATATCGATGAGTGTTTTAAGAAGTGACATTTGTGATTAACATAAAAGATATATAAAAATAAATAAATAGGCCCTCCGTCTCATATTAAAACATCCGTAGCAATATAACTTTGTAGAAGTTACAAAAAATAAACCCCGTACATGAGTATAAATATAGGTCCCGTGCAAATTTAAAAAAAAATAGTCATGTATTAGTATATGGGTAGAAATATAAGTGCCCATAGAAATATATGTCCTCGTAAAAATTACAAAAAATATAGGTGTTCACTTTGATATTACATACACGTTCATTTTGATATATTTAATTTCTAATTACTTGTGAAATTTATTTTATATTTAATCAATTAAATATGAAAATAATACACATTTAGATATTTTAAATAGATATAACCCGTTCACTTATATTGCCTATTATGCTCTAATCTAGGCCATTTATTTATATATTTTCTCTCTTCAGTTATATTCCTTTTTTATATGTGGATATTCAACCATTGAATTACCGAAAGAAGAGAGGGCTGAACAATAATAACATGAGAGGATCTAATTTTGTGATCTATCACTATCCGTTCACAACAATATTGGTATTTTCTTTTCCGGTCCCCGTAGAAATTATTAAAAAAAAAAGCTTTTATATGTTGATATATAAAATATGAATATAAAGTGCCACGTATTAATATATGAGTATAAATGTTGACCCTGTGTAAATTAAAAAAAAAACTCGTATTAATATGAGTGTAAATATAAGTCTAGTAAAAATTACAAAAAGAATAGGTCTCCCCTAGTAATATGAGTGTGTGTATTAAAACATCCATACAAATTAGCAATTAAAATATATTTATTAATTTTTTCATATTTTTTAATATATTGTACGTATTTCTTATGACACACTTAATTCCACCTTATTTTATATTATATACAAATTATATACAACAAATAATGCTAATATGAATTATCATGGAAAAAAAATACTCCATGAATTACTTTCTATCTTAGGCAATGTGTAAAAGAAATATGAATAAAATACAAATAAAATTGAAGAAATGTGGCCACCAGGAATCGGAACCGTGATCCTTTGCACATTTAAGCAATATATAAAAGAAATAGGAATAAAATACAAATAAAATTGAAGAAATGTGGCCACCGGAAATCGAAATTGTGACCCTTTGCACATAATGTAGCAAGCCTTGGTTGGATATGGAAAAACCTTGATAGTTATCCACATAGGAATTGAAAACATTATAGAATGCCACATATGACATGAATTAAGGATAAATTGACACCTACGAAAAAGAGCATGAAAGAGAAACTTGTAAACATATAAATAATAGATTTGACTTTTTTGGTACATTGGAAAGATGATGTATGTGGTTTATAATATATATCACATACATTAATTTTCCAATGTATAGAAAAAGTCAAATTTATTTATAAATATGATCGAAGAGAGCATTTATTTGTATTTGATTTGTCCTTTATCATATCTTTAATTTGCATTGGTAATATGATTCTCCAGAGGAAAAAGGAAAGGTGCAATCAATAATAAGCAATGTGCTCATTGGGGAAAAAAAAAGCAATGTCTTGTTATCGGAAAATGTGTGGTCATTAATACAGTTGTTTGTTAACAAAAATTTATGTATTTGGTGTAAAATTTAGACCAGATACATACTCTATCCTGTCTTTTTTTATAAGAAACACTTTGAAAAAATCACAGAGACCAAGAAAACGCATTTTATATAGTTATTTTTATTTAATATTCTTATAAATTTAAATATATTGCATGTATACACTTATTTAATTACTCTTGATTCAACTAACTTACTTATTTTTATATTCTCATAATAAATATGGGTATAAGTGAAATCGAACATTTAAAACATTTGAAAATTGGTCAAAATTTCGTATAAAAATGACCAATTGTTTTCTCCAAAGTGTTGCTTATAAAAAGGATGGGAGGAAGTGTTTTTTATCGACATATTTTTGCTTATATTTTGAGATGGAGGGAGTAAGATAAAAAATTATTTAAATAAAGTAAAAGATTTGTGTAAATTTATAAAGATAGATGACTTGTGTGGGGAAAAATAAGATAAAAGATAAATATGTTATCAATAAATAAGATAAAAGATGAATTTAAAAAGAAAATAAATAAATAAATTAATAAATGGTGAATCTATTATAAATATATTGTATACGATAAGGTGAATTATTCGGTATACATATTATGTGGATATGTACCGGTACATTTGCTAAGGTTAATGATTCTGACCGGTTTACAAATGATATTTACTATATATTAAATACTATTTATCAACCAATTACAATCATCCACCTAAGCCATATACCAATACATATCTACATAATATGTGTACTGATGTATTCACCGCCGGAAATAGAGGAAACTACTGTTATTTTTCAACTAAAAACGTCATTCAAGTTTTTCCTTTTTGAAAAAAAACAAATACTATTAAATGTAGTTCCGGAAAATATTTATTTCTTGAAAAGAAAAACCCTCTACCACCCTATATAAGGCAAACTAGCTCCAATGCATTTCACATCAACAAGTTCGATTTCTTTTTTATCTTCTCTCAAATATGGCTCGTTCAGTGTCTTTGGTTTCCACCTTTTTTGTCTTTCTTCTTCTTCTTCTTGTGGCCACTGGTGTGTGTAATTTCTTGATGCTTAAATTAATTCATAGCATCATGTAGCACACTTATACATGACATATATTAATATTTATTTTTATTTCACAAAATCAAAATTTAAATGTGATTTTGGGCCCGTTTGTTTGAGATTTTTTTTTTAAAAAAAATTACTTTTTTTATTTATTTTAGTGGTATTTATTTCAGATTTTTTTCAAAAATCATTTTAGTAAAAAAATCTATTTTTTTTAAATGAAAAGCTATTTTCAAATCTATTTTTATGAAAACTATTTTAATGCATCAATGTGGGTTGTATGAAAAGTTCCGAGATATAAATTTGAATGTCAATTATCGGAAGGATGGAGTCAAGTTGGATAGAATGGAGTTGAGGTGCAAATTGCGTCCCACAATAGGTCGTGCGCAAGCTGTTGATGTGGATTTGCAAAAGAGAATCGGAAAACCTGAGTTCACTATGGCGGATGACGGTGTAATTCAGTTTGGAAATAGAGTTTGTGTGTCGAATGATGCAGAATTGAAAAGGTTGATTCTAGAAGAAGCACATAAGAGCGAGTTTTCAATTCATCCCGATTCCACCAAGATGTATCATGATCTGAAGAAGAACAATTGGTGGCCGAATATGAAAGCAGAGATTGCGGAGTTTGTATCGAGGTGTATTGTATGTCAGCAAGTTAAGATTGAACACCAGAAACCAGCTGGTCCTTTGCAACCTTTAGAAATACCAGAATGGAAATGGGAGCATATTACTATGGATTTTGTAAGTGGCTTACCCCGTAACCAGAAGGGAGAAGATTCTATCTCGGTAATTGTTGATCGGTTAACGAAGTCGGCACATTTCATTGCAGTGAAATCGACTTATAAGGCTCCACGGTATGCTGAGATATTTTTGGAAGAGATTGTTAAGTTACATGGAATCCCGTTAAGTATTGTGTCAGATAGAGATCCAATCTTTACCTCTCACTTTTGGCGTGCTTTCCAAAAGGCCATGGGAACACGACTTAGGATGAGTACTTCGTATCATCCACAGACGGATGGTCAATCCGAGCGAACCATTCAAACCCTTGAGGATATGCTCCGAGCTTATGTTTGGAAGATGGTAGTAATTGGAGCAAACACTTACATCTTATAGAATTTGCCTACAATAACAGTTACCATGCTAGCATCGGCATGGCACCATATGAGGCGTTGTACGGAAGGAAGTGTAGGACACCTTTATGTTGGACAGAAGTGGGTGATAAACGAGTGTTAGGACCAGATATCATCCAAGAGACCACTTTGAAGATTATGTAGTTTAAGGAACATATGAGGGTTGCCCAAAGCAGACAAAAGAGTTATGCAGATCACGACAGGAGACCGTTAGACTTCGAACAAGGTGATCATGTGTTTTTACGCGTAACGCCTAAGCTGGGTTTGCGCGGTGTGTTCAAAACTAAGAAGCTGGCTCCTAGATAAATTGGACCATATCAAATTCTTAAATGGGTTGGTCCCGTGGCTTACCAGTTAGCTTTGCCCCCATCTATGTCAAGGATGCATGATGTATTCCATGTATCCCAACTCAGAAAATTCATTCCAGATCCATTCGTGTCGGTAGAATTGGAAAGCATAGATTTGCAACCAGATTTAACTTATCAGTCTGACCCCATTCGAATCGTGGACCGTGATGTTAAAACTCTTCGGAACAAGAAAATTCTGATAGTGAAGGTTGAATGGGCTCAATCACCCGATGGCGAATTCACTTGGGAGTTGGAATCCGAGATGATGAGTAACTATCCTTACCTTTTCTCAGGTATGTTTTAAATTTCACGGACAAAATTTCTTTAAGGGGGGTAGATTGTAACATTCCCATTTCTTCCATTAGTATTAGATACTATTAAGGGTATTTTCTATAAATCATCACATGTCTAGAGCTAGCATTAGAGTTATGATACTTGTAAGATGTAGTAGTTACCTTGTAAGTGTGTGTGTGCGGGTGTCATTTCTAGAGAGAGAGCATGTCCTTGGGGTGGACATGTGCCCCACTACTAAAGCAAAACACATGACTCACCATACCACTACCCATAACACAACATTTACTCTCATTTCTCTTTGTTTTGATGAAGCCACAAAATTCCCTCCTTGCTCTCTTCCTCTCTCTCTCTCTCTCTCTCTCTCGTGAAAACAAACAAACAGCAACACGCCCATCTTCATCTTCTCAAATTCTTCCACAATAATCCTCTAATCCAACACATGAAAATGAGATATCTTATTCCTTAGGACATGTTCTTCATATGTGGGAGTGGAATTGGAAACTACAGCTCAAAGAGGAATTGAAGCTATCAATTCAAACCCGCAACCAAGTGTTAGCCAAAGAATTCAAGCTCAATTGAGTTGGGTTCTTAAGTTTATTTAGTTAGAAATCCCCAAATTTGAACATTGTATGCAAACATAGGGTTTAGGTTTTAATTGTGCATGAGAAGGATTTAAATCCCAAATCCCTTCTCCATTATAATTATTATTGTGTTCTATGATGTTAATGGCTTGAATGAATGGTAATGGTTGTGTAGAAATTCTAGTTTAAACTAAATTCTGCAGAACAGGACAAAAACGCGAGCTGCTCGCCAGGCGAGCTCGCTGGCGAAGGCAACCATGAGGCTTCTGACTTGTGGTCGCCATGTGACCAGTGGCGAGTTCTAGCGAGGAGCCTTCTGACTTATAGTCGTCGGGTGACCAAAGGCGAGCCCTGGCGACCATGAAAGGTTTTAGCCCTTTGCTTCTGGCTTTTAAAACACATACACATTTTTGAATTACCATCCTTCAAGGACTGATTTCCATTAACATCATGAATAAATGATGATTATAATGTTAAATTGCACGCTTGAGAATATGAATATAACTTAGGCTATTAGCTAGGTTAGTTCCCCGGGATGGACTTTATTGGTAGAATGATAAAACACTAGTTATTACCCAAGTCAGTCGAGAGAGAGTTGTTGCCTTATATGCACCACTGAAGGGATTCGAGAAATCCGTAGTAAAAGATTTAAAAATAATTGTGATGCCGTAGACTCCGTACCATATGTGCAGAAGTTCACGAAGATTGGTGTGAAGGTGCGTGGAGAAAACACAAGAAGGGGGGGTTGAATTGTGTTTTAGATATTTAAAAACTTTTCTAGATATTTAAATCTATCAGAGTCTTTAAGCACAGCGGAATAATTCACACAATCAACTTAAGGCTAAGTGAATGATGAAGGAGTAAATGAGAGAGTGAGAGAGAGAAAGAGACACAACAATTTATACTGGTTCCCCTCACAAATTGATAGTACTCCAGTCCCCTTGTACTTACAAGAGATTTCACTATAATCACTAAGATTACAATTCAGATGCTCAAGCACACAAGCATGAGACTTCCTTGCTCTAGGTCACACAAGATAGAGAGACTTCATTGCTCTAGGTCACACAAGACAAAGAGACTTCCTTGCTCTAATCACACAAGATCAGAGACTTCCTTGCTCAAGCACACAAGCATGAGACTTCCTTGCTCAAGTCACACAAGACAAGAGACTTCCTTGCTTCTACACTAAGCAGAAGACTTCCTTGCTCTAATAACTAAGATTGAGACTTATCAATTACTCACGCATGAGTAATACTAACTTCTAAGCTTAAACTTATTACAAGATAATAACTTCAGAGGCTTGAGCTAGTTTCTATTCTCACTTAATCTGAGAGATGTTTTCTATTACAATTCAATTTCTCACTCTATTCTGAGAGATGTTTTCTAATGAAGTTCGTTAGTCATCAATTGTTTCTTTTGCATATTTATATGAGTTGAGAAAGACATTGAGACGTTGGAGAAATTCCCGTTGTAAAATGGACAGATGTAGCCTTTGAATATCCGTTGAGTAAAGCCACGTCTTCTTTGCAGTTAAGCTTTACCATTACTGTTTGTCCAAAACACAGTAATAAGGTACAACTAGCTCCTAGAGAGAGTAGGATCACATCCTTTGTGACTGTTGTAATTAGTTGTCCTTAATCAGATCATCAGGCTTGATAAGAGTAGTTGATGTAGCCCTTCTGATGACTAGGGGAATTTCCTTTACTTCTGATGAACCTTTGATATCTTGGAGTCTGATTGGTCTTGAATAAATGGCCTCTGATAGTCCTTCGTATTTCAGCTTCTGAACGTCTTCTTCTTCTGAATAACTCATGACTAGCAGATAGCTTCTGAACTCTTGTAGGCATTTGAACATCCTTGAGCTTCTGAACTTCTCCGAGCTTCTGAACTCTTGCAGACATCCTGATCATTTTTGAGCTTCTGAACTTTGTTTAGCTTCTGACCACGTTGTAGCTTCTGAACTCTTTCAGAGTGTAAAGATTCAGACTTCCATAAGGTTTCATCAAAGTCTAAATCAAGTGTGCTCTTGATATAACTTTGGATTCTCCTGCACACTTAATTTAAACATTAGTAACATCAATTGTCCATTTAATACTTTGTTATCATCAAAACTCAAGGGTGTGTATTAAAACACATTTTGTTCCAACATGGTGCGGAGGAGGAAGGCCTCTGAGACCGGCTCACCTCAGAGTGTCCTTCGTAGCTAAAATGACCTCAGAGTGTTACACCCTTATTTGTTATGATTTTATATTGTGTTGTGAGTTTATGTAAGGACTGACGTACAGGTTTTCCCCGGTGTAGTCACCATTAGGCGGGTAGTAGAATCCACAAGGCTTAGTAGTCTCACCCCTGTTGGAACAAAATATGTGTTAATACACACCCTTAGGTTTTTTATGATAACAAAGTATTAAATGTTCAATTGATGGTACTAATGTTTAAATTAAGTGCAGGAGAATTCAATGTTTAATCAAGAGCACACTTAATTTAAACTCTGATGAAACTAATGGAAGTCTGAATAATTAAACTCTGAAAGAGTTCAGAAGCTACAACGTGGTCAGAAGCTAAACAAAGTTCAGAAGCTCAAAGTAGATCAGAACGTCTGAAGGTGTTCAGGAGCTTAGAGGAGTTCAGAAGCTCAAGGATGTTCAGAGGCCTACAAGAGTTCAGAGGCTGTCTGCTAGTCATGAGTCATTCAGAGGATGAAGACGTTCAGAAGCTGAATTGCGAAGGACTATCAGAGGCCAACCATACAAGACCAATCAGACTCCAAGTTATCAAAGGTTCATCAGAAGCAAAGGAATTCCCCAGTCATCAGAGGGCTACTTCAACTACAACTTATCAAGCCTGATGATTTGTTATAAGGTCAACTAAATTGCAACGGTCACAAAGGATGTGATCCCTCTCTCTAGGAGCTAGTTGTACCTTATAACTGTACTATTGGACAAACAGTAAAGGTGAAGCTTCTCTGCAAAGGAAGACGTGGCTTTACTCAACGGATCTTCAAAGACTACAGCTGTCCATTTTACAACGGGAATTTCTCCAACGTCTCAATGTCTTTCTCAACTCATATAAATATGCCAAAGAACGAATTGATGACTATCGCTCATTAATAGAAAATATCTCTCAGAAGAAAGTGAGAATTGCATTGTAATAGAAAACATCTCTCAAATGAAGTGAGCATAGAAACTAGCTTTAAGCCTCTGAAGTTATTATGATTGTAATAAGTTTAAGCTTAAGTTAGTAATAAGTCTTCTGCTTAGTGTAGAAGCAAGAAAGTCTTCTGCTTAGTGTAGAAGCAAGAAAGTCTTCTGCTTAGTGTAGAAGCATATAAGTCTCAATCTTAGTGATTAGAGCATGAAGTCTTGAGCCTGAGTGCTTGAGCAAGGAAGCCTCTGATCTTGTGTGATCAGAGCAAGGAAGTCTCTATGTCTTGTGTGACTAGAGCAGGAAGTCTTAAGCTTGTGTGCTTAAGCAAGGAAGTCTTTGATCTTGTGTGATCAGAGCAAGGAAGTCTCTCTGTCTTGTGTGACTAAGAGCAGGAAGTCTTGAGCTTGTGTGCTTGAGCAACTATTGTAATCCGTGTGATTATAGTGAAACTCTCTTGGAAACAAGGGGACTGGAGTACTCTCAATTTGTGAGGGGAACCAGTATAAATTGTTGTGTGTTCTTCTCTCTCTCACTCTCTCATTTACTCCTTCATCATTCATAACTCCATAAGTTAATTGTGTGAATAATCCGCTGTGCTTTAAAGACTCTGAAAAGATTTAAATATCTTGGAAAGTTTTTTAAATATCCAAAACACAATTCAACCCCCCTTCTTGTGTTTTCTCCACGCACCTTCAATTGGTATCAGAGCTCCGGTTCTGTTGGTAAATCACTTAACCGTGAGGCAGTCAAGATCAAAAGGAGAAAACCTCCACGGCTCAAAACATGGATGATTGGAAGCAGAAGTTATGTCAACAAGCTGCTGATCTTGTCAAAGAAATTGAAGATGAACTGAGCTTAAATGAAGATCTGAGCAACAATCAAAATCCTTCCACATCAGGGGCTGATCAAACTTCTAGTATTGATTCTACAGCTACTACTCTTTGCCTCATTAGTGATGATAATGAAAGCATTCAGTGGGCAATAGTAAATGGCTTGTTGGATCAATATGAGGAGTTTAGGATGGAGGAAAATGAGAGCATTGAGAAAATGAACATAAGGTTTCAAGCTATCACAAGCAAGCTTGAAGAGCACAACAACAAACTCAGCAACAAAGAGCTTGTAAGCAAGTTGCTGAGAAGTTTGCCTCTGGATTGGAATGATATTCCACATTCTTTAGAGGAAACTGAAGACATCAATTCAATGAGTCCTGAATCATTGATTGATTTACTCAGAGTCCATGAATTGGCTCTGAAGGATATGCAAGAGTTGAAAGTTGAAGAAGCAGAAGCAGCAAGGAAAGGAAAGCAAACATTGGAGCATGAAGATCTTGTTGAAGAACCTGGTGAAGAGTATCTCGAAAGGTTTTCAAGAAAAATTCAAAGATGGTACAACTTCAAGAAGAATGGAGGAAGACTGGCTAAAGGAATGACAACATGGGATGTACTAGACAACTTCTCTGAAGATGAGTCTGAAAGAGCTCCAGGAGTTGAAGGATCAAGCTCTGAAGATGGCTCAGACTCTGAAGACTCAAGTTCTGATGAAAAGACAGAACCTGAGAGCAAAGAAAGAATCCAGAGATCAATGAATCAGGTATATTCTCGTCTTTCCAAAGCAAAATTGATCAAGCATCTTAATAAGACCTTACTTAAACTCTCTAATAGTCAGCAGAAGTATAAAAAGCTTAAAGCAGATTATGATAATTTAAGTAAGCAAGCAAATCACTCTGAAGGTCCTATTAAAAAAGATTTTACTTAAACAAAAGACCTTGAGAATGATTATGCTCTATGTTACAAACCCCTTGAGCACTCTCTGGTTCTAAAAGAGTACTGTAACATAAATGCTGATCAAAATAAAATAGTTTCCATGCTTTGCAACCTTGAGACCAACAATACTAATGGGATTGGATACTCTAGTAGTAAAACACCAGAGGAACCAAGCTCATCAGTTATTGGTGGAAGCTTCTCACTCCCTAATCTTTACACTACAATTGTTTCTGATAGTACTCAGAAGAAACAAATGAAGGATAAAGATTGGGCAACTAACAGTCTAGGACCCTCAAGCAAGTGGGTACCAAGAGACAAAATTGTTTACTTGATTGCAGGTGAATCTAAGACTCTGAACCTTCCAATCACATGGATGCACGTGACTGTGAATGAAAGAAGAGCAATTGTGCATAGGAGGCACATTTTTGAAGAGTCAGATGGAGAAGAAGATGAAGTGGAGTACTTAAGGAGCAGGAGGGAGCATGAAGAATTTGAAGCGTGCGTTGAAGACAATAACTCAGTGTGGTGGAGTGATTGCTCAGGCTATGACTCTGACTACAATTAAAAAGAAAAGCTTCAAAGCAAGGTAACTAATTCTTAACTCCTAAATGACAATTCAGAGGAATAACTTTCAAAGGTTGAAAATGTCTTCTTAGGACACAAAATGTTCAGAACTAAAAACCTTGAAAAATTTTGTCTGAACATATTTTTTTGTGTCCTGAAAGGTTTGTTTTTCAGCCTCTGAAATTCTTCAGGGTTCAGCATCTGAAGAATCCCAGACTCTGAGAAACGTTTCAACCTCTGATGGTTAAGCCTCTGAATACAAAATGAATTGGAAACGTTTAAGTATTTTTACTAAAACGTTTTGGCGCTAAATAGACAACACGTACACACGTTCTGATTGGTTTAAAACAGTTAATGATGAGTTTGTTTTATTTTTTAATTTGTCTTGCTGCGTTAATCAAAATCACTAAACACTTGCACACTTTACACTATCACATTCCTCTCCTTCAAAACAAAAACAAATCTCTTCTCTCTGCATTTAGAAAATCCAAAAACCCTAACTTCTGAGATGGAAACCTCTACCTCATCAACCTCTACTGTTTCGCTTTTGTTTCCAAGGGATTTAACAGTCAACATCATCAACTGCTCTGGAGTTTTTAGCAAAGAAAGATCGCTCGACATGAAAGGAAAATCACTCAACTTGGTTATGGAACAACCAGTTGATTTTGGAAGTCTTAGAGTCAATCAACACAATGTTGAGAAGTTCTTCTCAGACCAAAATGGAGGTAGTAGATATATAAAGATTCTAAATGGTCCAATCTACCCTATGCTCGTTAAAGATTTCTGGGTAAGAAGCAAGGTAGTAACCATGGAAGACTACAATAGAGAAGTTGCTGTCTTAAGGAATTCAAAACCTGAGAACAAGGACAAGACTCTAGCCGAATTAGGTCTAAGAGAAGTAAAAAAAGAAGAAATTAGGTAAGTAGTGTGTGGCTTTGAAGTAGTTTTGACTCAATCAAATTTGGCCAGTATTCTTCAAATTCCCAATGAAGGAAAATTCAATGCCTTCAGTGCTGTTGAAGCAAAGAACACAGGGTGTCTAAATGATATGACAAATATGTGTTATGAAGAAGGGAAAACTTGTGAGAGCAACAAAAGCGGTGATTTGAAGACAACTCAGAAACTCTTAGCCAGAATTCTGCTAGGATCAATCTTTCCAAGAAGTGGAAGCTCTGATCAACTTTCTTGGGATCATAGATACTTTATCTACTATCTCACTAAAGGATATCAACTGAATTGGGCTAAGTATATCTTCAATCACTTGTGTAAAGCTGTTAATGCTACTCAAAAACAATCAAAGCCAAATATTCATGTCATCTATCCAAGAATCCTTAGTGAAATCTTCTATCAATGTGGTGTGATAGATGTAATTAAAGCTACTGGACATGACAATCTGATTAGGGAAATCAGAGCCTCTACAATCTCAGCTCACACTCTCTCCAACATGAACTTGCTAGCTGGAAAAGAGATGAAACCCTCTGATCCTTTTGAACTTCTCTCTCACTCAGAGGACTCAATGATAAAAAGAAATAAGATTGATATACCTGCTTTCTCAAATGGTATTGTTAATCAATATGTTCAATTGCTAGAAAGTCAAGGTGAGGGGCTTGAGATTGAAGAGGAAGGTTTGAAGAAGAAAAGGAAGAGACCGGTGAAGATTAAGAATGAGAAGAATGAAGCTGCAAGGACAGATCGAAAGGGAAGGACTCAAGTCAAGACTGATGAATCATCTAGGGAAATGATTCAAGAAGAAGAAAGTGACATTGATGATGAACCTATAAGTGTTAGACTAAAGAGACTTGCTAAGAAGCCAAAGAAGAAAGCTGCTGAAGGCTCAATCTTGAAAGATTCAGGTAATGTGTTAGTGTCTGACTCTGCTACTGTAAACACTCAAGACTCTCAACCAAACAAATCTCCAACCCAACACAGTAATTCACCTCTACTATTCCTTGAAGAACACCTAGGAGGAGAACTAGCACCTCAACATGATCACTCACATTCTACACCTCAAACAAACCTTGAACACCAAACCAGCTCATATACTAAAGTGACTGCTACTGATTCTCATGAGTCAGTACACACTGCAGTACTTCAATCAAATGAAAATCCAAACCTATTAACCAAAGAACATGTTAATGAAATGATCAAAGAATTAACAAATGTTCAAGCAATGTCCTTTGGTCAAACTGATCAAATCATACAACCACACATAACCAATCAACATGATCAGTCTGCTGAGAAACTCCAAGAAATTGGGATATCTTCAGTATATAACTGTGATGTAACCCGAAAAGAACCTCAACAAAACTCACCTCGACACACCATGACACCCTTAAACTCTGACCCTCCTCAAACCAATTTCATAACCCCTGATGTCTTGAGTGAATGCAATGGTTTGATAAGACAGACACATGGTCTTTCTGAGATAAGACAGGTTGACATGCCTTCATCTGACCATATTGCACAATGGGTAAGCTTAACTGAAGAATTGCTAAAGAAGCTGCACAGTCTCCAAGAGGCTGGTCTTGAAGAACAGAGGAGGAGTAACAGGGGAAAAAACGCAATGGTTGAAGAGGTCATTCAGATTCAAAAGGACACAGAGAGGAATCAACATGGATCCTCTTCTGTAAGAACAAGTGATGAGCAAAATCTAATGGCAGAGATAGCATCACTTGAGGAAAGACTGAATGAGCCTATTGTGGATAATCTAGGAGCAAATCAAGTGCACATCAGAAACCCATTGTATGAGGCTGAAATTGAAGACCTTAGGGCAGAAATGAAAAAGCATGGAGGGCTGATGGAGGTAGTAAATGCCGAACAAAAGGAAATCTTGAGAATCCTGGCTTATCTTTGTAACCAACCCCAATCAATACCCTAGGATCTCCTTGCTTGCTTAAAATAAATATCTTGATTAATATTTTGTTAGGCACATTGTTAGAATTAAGATCATATCTCTGTATGTCTCTTTAATTTCCGTGTGCTGATTTGAAATATTTATTCATGATATAATAATCCAAGTGTTGTTATCTTAAACCGCTAAAAACTATTTATCTTCTTAATTAGAGTTAATTTTCTTACAAACAGTTCATTTTCTTTTAATTTTTGTTTAATTGGTTAATCTTAAGGATTGGAATTTCATAACAAGAGAAGTAATACAAATAAGAAATCAAAACTAAACAAGCCAAAGTAATGAATGTTATTTCATTGAGAACATAAGTTCTGGTTTACAAGACTAAAATTTCTAAGAACTATCTTCTAGTGCTCGCAAAGGTCATATTTGTGGTTACACGCCTACATGACCTTTGAAGAGGGGAAAGGTTGAACTTTTGGCTGAAGCCATTCAACCCACAGTCCTTCTTGAAGAAACTGATTCTGATGCATCAGTTTGGTTTTCCTCAGGAAGAGACACATACCCCTCTAGAGCCTCGAACTTCAGTTTGTTTTTCTTCAGGAATATATGTCTTCAGAACTTAAAACAGTCAGAGTCCAAAGATTTCTCTTCAGATTTCTCTTCAGTTTGGCTTTGTTTCCATTGGTTTCTTCTTATGTTTTCTCCTATCTTGACTAACTCTCGTTGAAACTACCTTCTTCTTCTCTGAGCGTTTCATTTTTTCTTTCAAGAGATCTATCAATAACCTAAGATTATTATGTGTGAAAAATGACTAGGTATCTCTCTCCATTTATAAGCATAATTCAATGGCCGAGTATTAAATGTGTTCAACCACTCCTGATTTGACGGCTTTGAAAGTTGAATTTCTATTAAATGCTTATATTACCTTTTTGATAATGACAAAAGGGGGAGAAAGAATATTGGTAAATCAATTGTTGGGAGAAGAGAAATTACTTGGCTTTTTAGGGCCTTGTAGTGCTTCAGAGAGAGAACGTAGGAGAGTGGTCAAAATAGTAGCATGAGGTACATGCTGTGTTATGACAATCTGATCTTTGAGGATTTCAAAGTATTGTACTAAAGAGCTCTGTTTTCAAATTTTTGTTCAGACTCTGAGCTATTTTCTTTGAAAAGATTTTTTAAGCTCTGAACTGTTTGAAAATATTTTGAACTCTGAAGCTGTTAATGATAACCATCAGAACCAAGTGTGTATGTAGAAGTCTCTAAGCGCCTCTGATTCTATTTTGTCATTCAATTTAAATATTGCTTCATCTTGCATCTGCATTAAGGGCTTAATTTCAAGGAGAATGCATTTATTAATTGAAGTTTATTATTCATAGTTAGTTCTTGAGTAAAGGTGCAACCTTATTCAAAGATTATCACACCATGGAAAGAAGAAGCTTGCAAACCTTGTTCTTTACATAGTGAAATATGAATAATTTAAGTCATATAATAAAGTATTTTTGAAACTGATTAAAATTAACTATGGATACAAAATAGGGGGAGCTTACAAACCTAACCCTATGGGTTATCAGACTTAGGGGGAGCTTGCAAAACTCAGAAGCCTAATGTCAACATAGCTGATTTTTATCAACAACAATTGTATTTAATATTTGTGTTTGTCATCATCAAAAAGGGGGAGATTGTTGGAACAAAATATGTGTTAATACACACCCTTAGGTTTTGATGATAACAAAGTATTAAATGGACAATTGATGGTACTAATGTTTAATTAAGTGCAGGAGGATTCAATGTTTAATAAAGAGCACACTTAATTTAAACTATGATGAAACCAATGGAAGTCTGAATAATTAAACTCTGAAAGAGTTCAGAAGCTACAACATGGTCAGAAGCTAAACAAAGTTCAGAAGCTCAAAGTAGATCAGAACGTCTGAAGGTGTTCAGGAGCTCAGAGGAGTTCAGAAGCTCAAGGATGTTCAGAGGCCTACAAGAGTTCAGAGGCTGTCTGCTAGTCATGAGTCATTCAGAGGATGAAGACGTTCAGAAGATGAATTGCGAAGGACTATCAGAGGCTAACCATACAAGACCAATCAGACTCCAAGTTATCAAAGGTTCATCAGAAGCAAAGGAATTCCCCAGTCATCAGAGGGTTACTTCAACTACAACTTATCAAGCCTGATGATTTGTTATAAGGTCAACTAAATTGCAACGGTCACAAAGGATGTGATCCCTCTCTCTAGGAGCTAGTTGTACCTTATAATTGTACTATTGGACAAACAGTAAAGGTGAAGCTTCTCTGCAAAGGAAGACGTGGCTTTACTCAACGGATCTTCAAAGACTACAGCTGTCCATTTTACAACGGGAATTTCTCCAAAGTCTCAATGTCTTTCTCAACTCATATAAATATGCCAAAGAAAGAATTGATGACTAGCGCTCATTAATAGAAAATATCTCTCAGAAGAAAGTGAGAATTGCATTGTAATAGAAAACATCTCTCAAATGAAGTGAGCATAGAAACTAGCTTTAAGCCTCTGAAGTACTTATGATTGTAATAAGTTTAAGCTTAAGTTAGTAATAAGTCTTCTGCTTAGTGTAGAAGCAAGAAAGTCTTCTGCTTAGTGTAGAAGCATATAAGTCTCAATCTTAGTGATTAGAGCATGAAGTCTTGAGCCTGAGTGCTTGAGCAAGGAAACCTCTGATCTTGTGTGATCAGAGCAAGGAAGTCTCTATGTCTTGTGTGACTAGAGCAGGAAATCTTAAGCTTGTGTGCTTAAGCAAGGAAGTCTTTGATCTTGTGTGATCATAGCAAGGAAGTCTCTCTGTCTTGTGTGACTAAGAGCAGGAAGTCTTGAGCTTGTGTTCTTGAGCAACTATTGTAATCCGTGTGATTATAGTGAAACTCTCTTGGAAACAAGGGGACTGGATTACTCTCAATTTGTGAGGGGAACCAGTATAAATTGTTGTGTGTTCTTCTCTCTCTCACTCTCTCATTTACTCCTTCATCATTCATAACTCCATAAGTTAATTGTGTGAATCATCCGATGTGCTTTAAAGACTCTGAAAAGATTTAAATATCTTGGAAAGTTTTTTAAATATCCAAAACACAATTCAACCCCCCTTCTTGTGTTTTCTCCACGCACCTTCAATTGGTATCAGAGCTTCGGTTCTGTTGGTAAATCACTTAACCGTGAGACAGTCAAGATCAAAAGGAGAAAACCTCCATGGCTCAAAACATGGATGATTGGAAGCAGAAGTTATGTCAACAAGTTTTAGAGTTTACTTGGGTGTGGTTATGTTGCATAAGCCCAAACTTATGCACTATGCATAAACTTGCTTACTACACCCAGCATATTTTCTTCCTACACAAAAAGTCAGTCCAAGCCTAAAATTAGGCAATTCATTATTCGCGCGCCCCTCTTTTGCTTAGCGCACCCCCCAGTTTTTTTTCCTTTTTCTCCCTAGATTTATTGTGAGCCCCCCAATTTTTTTTCCTCCCCGAGATTTCTAGCGCGCCCCCAATTTTTTTCCCTCCCTCCAAACTTCTAGCGCACCCCCCCCAAATTTCTAACGCGCCCCCCATTTTCAATTAAATAATAACTTTTGTTCATTTGAAGTATATATATAAGAATCCATTTTTAATTAATTTTCGTCATACACCCCCTCGAAGCCCAACATAATAACCAATTGTTCATGTATATATAAAGCATACTTGTCAAACATACAATTTAATTTTAAGTTTTATCAATCATAATCACAATATAAATAAAATCTCATATATTAATTACACACACACACACACACACATATATATATATATATGGATTTTTTCTTTACAATAAAAAAATGATCGAATCCAATATCTCATGCATACTATCCAAATTTTTCTCAACTAAACTAACCCTAATTGCTTTATATGATTTTTTGCTTTATGTAGCATGGTTTTGTAAAATGGTTATGTGATGTTTTACTTAATAACAATGGTTTCAGTGTATAACATCTTGACACTAATGCCCATATGAAAACATTTAACTAAAATAATGGTTTCAGTGTATAACGCTATGAAATCATTTAACTAGACTAATGGTTTCAGTGTATAACATCTTGAAACCAAATAACAAGACTAATGGTTTCAATGTATAACGCTATGAAACCATTTAACTAGACTAATGATTTCAGTGTATAACAATATGAAACCATTTAACTAGACAAATGGTTTTAGTGTATAACATCTTGAAACCAATTAACAAGACTAATGGTTTCAGTGTATAACATCTTAGCACTAATGCTCATATAAAATAATTTAACTATAATAATGGTTTCGGTGTATAACGCCGTGAAACTATTTAACTAGACTAATGGTTTTAGTGTATAACGGTATGAAACCATTTTTGCTGTGAAATGGTTTCAAAGAGTTGTTCTCCAAAATCATTCGATGTACTTAATAGTTTTAGATTTACTCCAACACTCAATTAGTCATTCACTCTCTCAAAACAAAAGCGTACTACTCCTCTTATTAGCACCCCAACCCAATTAACTTGATTTTAATTTACCGACGAAAGTACATATTTTAAATCAACTTAATTAATTGTGAAATAAATTTAAATTTTTAAGACGATATAAAACCAGAGAGAGTGAGGTATCCCCCACCGTTCCAAATAATTCAAAATACCCTAAATAAAATTTTGGGAAAATTTTATTAATACCTGATATTTATAAAAGCATATTTACCTCATTTAATTAACTAAAAATAGTTCCAGGTCTCAGAAAAATACCTAACTGGTCCAAAAATTCCCAGAAAATTATTTACTATTTTTATGTAAAAACAATAAAAAAAATTCGAGTCTCCTTGGCACCGCACGCACCCCCACGTGCCGCTAGTGAGAGTGGGCGTGGAGGCGCGTCACTGTTCATCATCTTCCTCACCCATTTTCTGCAGAAACGGCTCGCGACGACCCGGTTCGTTCTCCCTCAATAATCAACGAAACTCGACGTTCTTTATACCGTTTTGATCGTCGTTCGATTTTATGAATGTTTCCGGTATTAGTTTTCGAAATCGGTGATCGAATCGCATATAAAATGTGGCCGAAATTGAGCAAGCAAAAATAGAAAGTTCTTCGTTATGATTATTACACGTGTAAAATCATCTGATGGCTGTGAATGACTTATGCACCATACATAAGAAAAGGCTTATGCATATTAACTCTTACCGAGAGAAAAAGGGGTCGGGCCACTAAGCTCTAGACTCATGCCGACAAAAACAAATTGACTAGGACAAACAATATGTTCTCTCGGCAAGAGGCCACATATAAATCTTGAATAGTGGTGGAAACCCTAATCCAACCAAAATGACCACTATGTTCAAAGATCCCACTAATTAATCTTAATACGCCTTGGAACCAACTAGCTTTTCAACATATATGTTACTCTCCATAGTTACTTATCCTCATAAACGGTGCATTAGAAACCAACAACACTCTTTCATCTTTTGACTGTTGTTTTCACTCATATTCAATGCATTTACTATTGACTCTTTGGTGGTTTCTGCACGCAAACTTTGAAAATCGTTATATTTTATTTTCTCCATACTCAATGTCACTCAAACTTGTTTCTCCCTCTCATTGGGTTTTTCGATGACTACGTTGCTCAATATCATTTATTGTCCATTTGTTTCTTTCTTTGGAGAATCATATTACCAATGCAAAAAGTAAAGTGATATTTCATTTTTCCTTTTCTCTCATCCCATTGGTGGCGTTGGGTCCAACGAAACTCCTACTTATTGCATGTAATTGTCGTCATACTTTGGAAAATGGTTTTAATGTTTTATTATGCTCTAGAAACTTATAGCCACATTATTGTTATGTGTTTTCTAGTTACAAAGGCATCGATTTTTTATTCAATGAACATTTCTCTATATCATTTATTATATCTTTGCTTCTTCTTTTTTGTGGAGAATCATATTATATCAATACAAATTGCAAAGTGATCAGCACAAATGCATCGTGTAGCGAAATTATCTCAATTCTTCTGATTTTTAATTTTCAGTCCTTTTCTCTCCGACTCCAATTAGGTGAGTGTGGTCTCCAAAAAAACTCTTACTTAATGTACATAATTATTGTTTTGCTTTGGGAAATGATATTATTCCTTTGATATGCTCTAGAAACCTACAACCGCATTAATGACCACGCATTTTCCAATATTAAGAAATTGCTTGTTTCCAACGATCATTTATTGCAGTTTTTTTACCACCAGTATCCGGTTTACTGGACCGTCTAATCTGGTTTGGGCGTCAGTTGTGACATCAAATCGTTTCAACTCCCTGCAATTGCAGGGGATCAAACTGTAAATATCTATACCAAGTCCAGCTCAAATCACCATTGAACTAACTAACGATAGTTGTCCCTTTGTTTTCTTACTATGGAGAATCATATTACCAATGCAAATTGCAATGTAATCTTCATAAATACTTCTTATGTAAACCGATTATCATCACTCTTCCCGTCCAACTTCCGGTCCCTGTTCTCTCTCACTCACCTTGGACAACGCGGGGTCTAAAGAAAACCCTTAAATATTGCACGTAATTATTATCTTCATTTGGAAGCTTTGGAAAGTAGTACTAATTCTTTGTTATGCTCTAGAAACCTACAACCGTAATGACAATTGATGTCGGTTTGGCAAGTGTACCAAAATTGTCGTTAAATAATATTCCCTCCGTCCCAAAATATAAGAACTACTTTGACTACTACACGTATGCTAACGCACAATTTTGATCACTAATATCTTTAATTCTCTATCAGTAGAAATTATAAAAAAAACTTGATATTTTAAAAATACTCATTAAAACAAATCAAACAAGATCTTATATGCTATTATTTATATCTATATATTATTAAAACAATATGGAAAAAACAAGATAAGTGAATAATGTCATTTAGTCAAATTAGTTCTTATAAAATGGAACGGAGGGAGTAATCTATCTATACCTATATTCTATATTCTATATATTATATGTTTGAGAGTTTCTCTCTCATGGTCATTTTCATATGTGACATCCTCACATTTATTTCAAGGATCAAAATCTCACGTGTCATTCTCTCAATTCATTTTGCTGACGTGTCATCAAAACTTAGTCATGAACTCTTAATTATAAATATAGAAATTGCTTATGAATTAATAAATTAATTTGAAAACATTCAATGATCCAATTTTTTTCTTTTATATATTATTACATTCAATGATCCCATTTAAGGAATATATTATTACGTTCCTTTTTAACCTATAAAACTGATTTTTTTTAAAATATCACACTTAAAATAAAAAAAATGGAGATTTCATAAAAGTCAAAAAACTTTTAAAAAATATGCTCAATTTCATAAAAGTAACAAAAAATGCTCAAAATAACCATTTTTTTCTATAGCATTTCATTTAAAAAATTGTTGTTTTATTTTGAAAAATGGTTTCATTCGTTGGCACCACTTTTTTACTCAATCAGGTTTTATGAACAAATGTCTATATATTAACATCTTCTCATACAATTGAAATTTTACATATAGAAACTTTTGATTTTTGACCAACTCATTTTTCGAATATATCTTGATTAAATCAATGCTAAAATATATGGAAAATCCAGAAATCAACGACAAAAAATCTACTATTATTTTCTATATATACGGGTTAATATGCAAGAGTGAATGTCTCAGCCGCCCCTTCTCTATTTTCTCTTCTCACCTTCACTACTTTTTTCCTATCTACAACTATCTATCTATTATTTATATGTTTGAGAGCTTCTCTCTCATGAGCATTTTCTCATGTGGCATTCTATTATTTATCGCGTGACAAATAAAAATATCACAATGAATGTCTATATATGTACTATAAATAAAATATTTATATGACGACCTATATTTCTACCCTTATACTAATACCAGGACCAATTTTTTTGAAATTTTTCCAAGACCTATATACTCATGTATGGGGTTTGTTTTTTTTGTAAAATTTACCGAGTTATATTTCTACGAATGTTTTAATATGGGGTGGAGGTACTTTTTTTTCCTTTCAATGGAAACCTATATTTATACACATATTAATATGAGATATCTATTTTTAATTTATTTTTTTTGTAATTTTTACTGGGACTTATTTACGCTCATTTTAATTTTTCTGTAATTTACTTGGGACCTATATTAATACTAGGACCCTACTTTCTTTCTTTTTCTGTAATTTCTAGGGGACGAAAGTGAAAACGAAGGTTTAAAGGAGAGAGATGACAATTAAGAACATATATATATATATATATATATTTACCGTTACCATTATTATAGTATTAGGTTTTGCTTAGTAACCGTTGTTTTTTACAAAAATAAAAGAACAAATATACAAGAACATTTCACCGCGTTTATATGTATATGTCGTGCATTATATTTGTCGTGTAACAAAATAAGTGTAAAAAAATTGAATTTATCAAAATAATAAATACATCTTGATTTACATAAAAAAAAGTAAATGTACAATAATATATTAACAAAAAAAATATAAAGATGTTGATCTGCATCTACAAAATAATATAGACTTTATTTATTCAAGTTTTTTTATGCTGATGAAATTCTTGCAAAGACCAGTGAATAGGACTACTGGAAAAAAAAAAACACATGAGTTGGAAACGGGAAATGAAGTATCACTCTCCATTCCTCCCATCCTCTTTAAAATCTCCAAAATCTGTATCATTTTCATATTTAAATAAATTATTACATTAAATATAATATTAACTTTACAAATAATTAAAATACTCACAAAATATTAAAATTTTAATAGTTTATATTTTTCATTTAACATTAACCCGTGCAATGCACGGATAAGTTATACTAGTAATATTTATAAATTCATAGGGATTGTGCCAATAAAGTAGCTAAAAAGAATTTAGTAAGGAAGAAAAGACAATAAAATTGGGGGATTTAAAGATTGAGTTTGTTTGCAATAATAAAAAATAGAATTTGTGAGAAATCAAAATGAGAAAAACGGTTGTTTATTTGGAATTCCTCTCGTATTCCTATTTGGTAATTTTATATTCACTTTTTTCCATTTTATAAGACTTACTTTAACTAAATGTACTATTTATATGTCTTATTTTAACCGTATTTTTCTAAACGTATATAAATGTAAATATTATCATGTAAAATCTTGTTTGATTTGTTTCGATAAATATTTTCAAAATATCAAATTTCTATAATTTTTACTAATAAACAATTAAAAATATTTGTAATCAACATTATGTATTGGCGTACGTCCATTTATCGATGAATTTTTATATTTTGGAACGGATAAAGTATTATATTCTCTTACAATTCCTTTTATTATCGTAATGAATCCATCCAAGAAATATTAGGGTCATGCTAACTAGTGCCCCCAATGCACTAGTTAAAGAATCGAAAAGGATAAATTTTGCAAATATACTATATTAGGAAAATGTTAACTAGTGCACGACACTAGTTAGTACCCGGGCACTAGTTAGCATTTCCCAAAATATTAAATGTAATTCAGGAAAATAATTATTCTTGGAAATTGAACCTTTATTACCTTAAGTCAAAACAAAAAGAAAACCCTTTATCACCTTATTTAAGGCAAACTAGCTCCATTAGCATTTCACATCAACAAACTAAGTCTCCTATATGGCTCGTTCAATCCCTTTGGTTTCCACCATCTTTGTCTTTCTTCTTCTTCTTGTGGTCATTGGTAGGTGTAATTTTTTCATGCTTAAATTAATTGATAACATTATTTATTTTTTCTGGTTGCTAATCTCAAATTCTCAATTTACTAATTAGTTGGAATATTGAAGCACACTTATAATATGACATACTAATACAATCCATTATTGTGTTTAATATTACTTCACAAATCTAGATCTAGGGTAATTGATTTTATTTAAATTTATTTATTTATATGAAAGTGTTGTTAATTAAGTTGTTTTATTGATTTTGTGATATGGACAGAGATGGGGCCAATTATGATGGCAGAGGCAAGAATATGTGAGTCACCAAGTCATGTTTTCAAAGGATTATGTATGAGTGGCACAAATTGTGCTAGTGTGTGCCTAACTGAGGGTTTCTCTGGAGGACACTGTAAAGGCCTCCGTCGTAGGTGCTTTTGCACTAAACCTTGTTAAAAGTTATATCCCTATAAGAGATTATAGTTTCATCAGCTTTTGTAATTGTTTTAATTTGCAATAATATATGGAGAAGTGCTCTTAATTTGTTATAATTCTTTGTCTGTCTATTTTTATAAGATTAAATCTTTATATCTTATAAGTGGAAGGGAAATAAATGAATTTTTTTTTTTGACGAAATTATAACGAATTGATTATATAAATAAACTATATATTTCTTTTTTTTTTTTTGGTCAAAAACAAATGGATTAGTAAAAGTAAACAAAGGCCTACCCACCAAAGTTGTGTTTACTGAAAAAATGTGACGAATTGAATATGGATTGGACAAATTACTTAAATTTAGTGTCCGACATGCTTCAAATAAAATTATTTTTGGTGGCGAAAATCTATGAGTATAATAGAGTAAACGATGACCATCCATTGACAAGGTATGATCGACCGGTAGATTTATATATTTTTTTTTATATTCTTTCTAATCCATTGTAATTATGATATTTTCCCTAAGTAACCGCCGAATACTCACATAATATCTCTAATAATATGCCAATTATAAGGAAGTCCATAAAAATTTGTCCCTGACACGCATGTTTTGGATCGGGGCCAAAAAGCTCTGAAATCATCAAATCGACCCTAAAGAGAACTAAAAATAAATGTAACTATTTTATGAATAAGTGTAACAAATTGCTTTAAAAAAAGTGTAACAAATATCCACTTAAAATCATCTTTTTTTTCAAGAGGATTTCAAATAATTGATAATTTTGATATTTTTATTTTTTTTTCAATTACTTGTGAAATTGATTTTATATTTGTATTATTCAAATATGAAAAAAAATAAATACAAATTTAGAGATTTTAATGGGATTGAACAAGGTGGTGAATGTCTCTGGCTCCCCATTCCCAATAATACGGTGTTTTCTGAAACACCCTAAACCTCGACTGACTATTTTAAATAAAAAATATTGTAATTAAATATGCGCCACGTAGGGTGTCACATGTCTAGTCTAAAACAAACATCAACTAATTAAAAACATGCAGCAAAATTAACTAAACTTCAAATATCATTTCAAAAATACAAAATGATCAACAGATTCAAAAGAACATCAATAACTCAAAATCCACACAAACTAAAGAAACAACTTAAACAAAACTAAATTTCCCCCTAATATTAAATAAACTAGGCTGAAGTCGACCTGACGCCATCTTCGACTTACTTCAGCTTAGGATCTGCAAACTGAGACTCAACGATTGCACATCGTAGGGCCAAGCCTGAAAGAAACCACAACAAGGGCTGAGAATGTTATCTACATAAATGACAATGTAATAACAACAAACAATAGGAAAAACACATAAACAATTATTATGGACGCATGAATGAATGCATGAGACATATCAATACATAGTCATAAACATCAATAACATCAGCAAACAACACAACGTCACTTTTAAGATTGAACACCGTTATTTTATAAAACATTGTCATAAACATCGTCATTTAAATAATTAAACCTTGTCATTTAGAACACGTCACAAAACTCAACTAATCTATGGACCACAACTGATACATAGGAAGTGACAACTCGATAACACCCTACATATATACGGCGAACACCGACAACTAATTAAACTATGTTTGTTTTATTTTCTTTTAAAACTAGTTATTAAAACATCAATCTCTATTGACCCTAATCAGTTTAATTTATGCCAAAATCAGAACTCTGGAAGTACCAAGAATAGACATCAAACATCATATTCGAAAACAGAACAAAAGTTGTTGTTCTGATAGGCTCTCTAAGTGAGCCTTGGCCTCGCTAAGCGAGGACTCAAACCCCTAAAACCCAAAAAATAGAAGAACAGAAAAAAAAAACTAAAGAATAGAACACGAAGCCTTGTTGAGCGACCCTCGACTCTCGCTAGGCGAGCACCCAGCCAAAAACCTAGAAACAAAACACCAGGCTCGCTTGGTGAGCATTCATCCTCGCTAAACTAAGTTTGTTTTGATAGATTTATGACATAGAGAAATAAAAAAGAGAGATGGCAAAGAAATAAGGTATTTCTTCGGTTTGGGTGAAGAGAGAAATAAGGAGAGAGGAAAGTTTTTATGAGAGAGAGAAATAAAAAAGAGAGAGATAACAAAGAAATAAGGTATTTCTTCAGTTTGAGTGAAGAGAGAAATAAGGAGTGCAATGTTGCAGTTTCCCACAATGCCCTTCTCCTTATATTTGGTGAGGTTTAGGGTGCGTTTGATTCGTAAAATGTAACGCCCCAAATTTAGAATTAAAGATAAATTTCTTAGGAGCGGTTGTGTTGATTGTTGGTAAATATCAACTTATTTAGTGAGTTGAATAATTAAATAATTTATGACTAAATGAGTATAATGATGTTGATAAAAATAAAATAAAATAAAATAAAATAAAGAGGAGCGTGAGGTGCGCATATTAAATGGTGCGTGAGAATAAGTAAAATAATAGAAAAAAAAATGGGATTGGTGGAATTGAGCCTAGTGGTGAGATAGAGATGAGGAGGTGTGTGAATAGAAAATTTGTAGAGGAATCTCTTATATTATAAGTTTGTTCCGTTTTGCTATCCTTAACCCTAATTTTTTTCCCGCTCATTTTCGCTCTCATTTTACTCTAACATTAATACAAATAAAATGTTTGAAAATACCTCACCAAGAATCGAAAATCCACAACCTTTAACTCACCATGTTAAATATTTATTATTATTAGTATTATTATTATTTCAAATAAAATGTTAAAAAATACCTCACCAATAATCGAACCCACAACCTTTAACTCACCATGTTAAATATATATTATTATTAGCTTCCTATTATTATTATTATTATTATTATCTTTTATATTATAAGCTTGTTCCGTTTTGCTATTGTTAACCATAATTTTTTTCCCGCTCATTTTACCTCTAATTTTACCCTAACATTAATTCAAATAAAATCTTAAAAAATACATCACCAAGATTCGAACCCACAACTTTTAACTCACTATGTTAAATATTTATTATTATTAGCTTCCTATTATTATTATTATTATTATTAATTCAAATAAAATATTAAAAAAATACCTCACCAAGAATCGAATACACAACATTTAACTCACCATGTTAAATATTTATTATTATTATTAGCTTCCTACTATTATTATTATTATTATTATTATTATTATTATTATTATATATCTTATATTTTAAACTTGCTCCGAAATGCTAACCCTAAACTACTTTTTCCTATCAATTATACTCTCTTTTTCATGTGGTCCATTATATTAAAAAAATACAAATTTGTCTATCATGTGAATCGAACTCGCATCCCTTTAATTTTTTCTTTTGCGATTACTATGTTAATATGAGTCAGAGACAATCTCTTAAGTATGTTGGGATATATCTTTTGTCGACAGTGTTTTTATATGTTCAGTTGTATGTTGCAACTTCAAGAGTTATTTAAAGAGAATGATTAAAAATATGAATAAAACTTCCAATGTAGTATATAAAGAAGTATTTCGTAATATTATATCATAATTTCTGTTGTATGAACATTTATCCAAATTTATTGTCGAACTAATATTTAATGGTACGCAATTTTTTATATACATTTTAGTGTTAATTTTATATCTTAATTTTTCATATTACGGGTCAAAGTTCTAGTCTAATTAATAATAAAAAAATATTTTTCTTTACTTGGAGAGAAAGTGACCTAGTTTTTCACTATAAATAGAAAAAAAATAGGATTTACCACAATTGTCAGTAGAGCAAAACACTACATCTTCAATCTTAGAAATTCACTGCTATCCAGGTAAGGGGGTAACTCTTTCGTTTAAGATTATATATTTTTGAATTGTCTGAGTTATTATTTTCTTTCTAATACGACCCTAGTGTGTTGTTGTTTGAGAATTGTGGAATTCATGTCCACTCTCGGTTTAATTCGTTTATGTTGTTGAGTGATAATTCTTCGAGTTCTGCTATGATGTTTATTAAAATTGTTAATAAGAAATAAATGATATTAATAAGAACTATCAGTTGTGGTGCTGTCACGTTCGTCCAAGCTTTTTTCCAAAAATTTCAAACTGACACAACTTGTATTGCTTTACTGATGGGATGGTATAGAACAACAACTGATGGAGTACTCTTTCACTTGATAGTCACTACATGACTAAACTAATATTTATTAGAAAATAAAAATAATATATCTAGTGCAAACAGGCGTGAGTATGTTTAAGTGCTTACATAGTAAGCTAGTGCTAACTTAAATAATAGTATGATGGTAAACTTTGGAAAACAATTTTATATTTACAATTGCACATGTTGGGGCTGTTTTGGGAGTGTTTCCCCTGCTGCCCGACCAGTTAGTGAATTAAAATTTACAAATTGAGTTGCTACGTTATGACTCCGTTGTTGTTAATTGTTAATGTTGAACTTAAGCCGTTATTAATGATGTTGAACTGTGTTGTCTTATTGATGGTGTTATAATGATGTTGATCGTTATAGTAATGATGATGCTGTGTTGTTTATTGATGCCGATTATATATATGAACATGCAGTTCATTCATGTGTCCATGTTGAGTCCTATTGATGCCGCAATGATGCCGTAATGATGTTGTTTAATGATGCTGGAAGTTAATGATGTTGCTTAATGATGCCGAAATCTAATGATGTTGTTATTGGTACCACGTGCATTTAGCGAGTCTAGGCGCATTGCACATATTTTAATTGATGATGTTGCGTTTTATATTAACGAATTGAAGTTGTGCTTTATTTTAATGGGTTGTGTTCTATTTATATTATTGAAGTTGTACTTTGTTACTTCCTCGTGTGTGTTTCTTGTAAATTGTTGACTCGTCATGTGTTGATATCAATTGTCCTAAGATGATGTGTGCTTTAATTTTATTGTAGACATTATGTCGAATATTCATTGTGATTGAGTTACTCACCTCTTCTGGTTTGACCCTACGACTTGCCATCGTAGGCTTTTCAGGTATATGATGATGCTTAGCTGAGAGTCCGGAGATAGCATTAGGAGCTGTCTTCCCTTCTCGCTTTCAATAAATGAGTCGCTCTGTTAGGAAGTCCTATTGGGGGGAAACTCTACATTTACCTTCAGTCTATTTTCTTTAAAAAGATTATGTTTTCATTTTCTTAAATCATGTTATGAGACTTTGGAGTTCTCAATCATTGAATGAATTTAAATTTTCGTGATTTGATTTCATTAACAGGTTGTTTTGAGTATGTAACACTCAATTAATAAATAAATTGAAGAGGACTTTATTTTTTTTATTTATTTATTTTTTAATAAAACAAAAGGGGATATTGGGTGTTACATAAAACATTAAGAACTGGACAAAACAGTACATGACAGAACAATATAATACAGGAAAGGACAAAACTGTACTGATAGAATGATAATATTTTTATATTCGAAAATAAAATGGGTATTTTTGTATTTTTTATAGTTGTATTGCGGACAAAAAGTTGTCATTTGGTTCAATGGGGGACAAAAAATCTTGTTTTTGTTCTGTCACCCTTAATATTAAACTATATTTAATATGAAGGATATATTTGTCTTTTATCATTTTTATTAATTTTTCTCTACCTTTTTTTCTACTCATCCTCTCTCCTATTTCTATTCATCTAAACAATACAAATTTTTTACTCAACTTCTCTCTTATTTCTTTCTCTCACTCTTACTTCTCTCTTCACTATTTCACTCTTTCCTATTTTCTTTGAACATCCAAACAAAGTGTAAGCTAGTGTTCCTCCCAGAAAAGAAAAACAAAACCCAGAACAAGAAAAAAATAATTTTTTTTTGGTGAACTAAGAGCATAAAGACATCAAAGAGAATAGAAAACATCTCAACTAGGTTGGCACCCCTTATACCCACAGCCAAGTGCTCATAATAATATATATATAATAATAAAAAAAAGGAAAAAAGTACGCATGGGGGCCGAACCTTGCAACCAACAAAAAAAATTGAGATAGAATGAAATAAAAAAAAAAAATCTTGCAACCAACAAAAAATAATAATATAGAACAAACAAAAAAAAGAAAAGGTTTTTTTTTTTCATAGACACTCAAATGAATATACAAAAGTGAGAGGGGGAATTTAAAAGATTAAACATAATAAGCAAATAATTTAATTATGAATGGTGTGAACCATGATTAGTCAAAATTTAAAATTCAAAAGAAATTAATGTTTGATTCTTCGAGATTTTGTATTTTAAATTTGCTGACTTTTTGATAAAAATATAATAGGTTTTGCCACATAGGAAATTGATAAATGATAGAATAACAGATAATAAATTGATAAATAATATAATGTCACATAGGAAAATCGAGAGAGACATTCCAAAACATATAGTATTATATTATTATATTATGTCACATAGGAAATTGATCATAAGAGAGACATTCCAAAACATATAGTATTATATTATATGGACATGGATATATGTTTTTTCTAAAATTCATTCAGAATTTCCTTTTTGAAATTTTTTTCCTTTTTTTTAAGCAAATTAGAAATAAAAAGAATTCCTTTATCACCCTATTTAAGGCAAACTAGCTCCATCAGCATTTCACACCAACAAGCTAAGTATATATGGCTCGTTCGATCCCTTTGGTTTCCACCATCTTTGTCTTTCTTCTTCTTCTTGTGACCACTGGTAGGTGTTCTTGTTGATCTTCATTTTCAATTTACTAATTAATTAGTTGATGTAGCAAACTTATAATATAACATATTAATACGTACAATTAATCCATTATTTTGTTTAATATTACTTCACATGCAAATCTAAATCTGGTGTGATTTGATTTTATTTCTGTTCTGGATTGGGTCCAAGTCAACTTCTGCTAAGGCGCTAAGATCAACTCAAGTCTGAGATGACCCCTTGTTCACATGGCTATTCATAAACGAGGGGTTCTCTCTAGCTTGAGGTCGAATCTGAACAGTTTCAATTTATTTATTTATATGAAAATGTTGTTAATTAATTTGTGTTATTGATTTTGTGATATGGATAGAGATGGAGACAATTATGGTGGCAGAGGCATGTATAGTACCACCAAGTCATCCCTTCAGAGGATTATGTTCGTTTGAGGGTGACGAAAATTGTGCTATTTTGTGCAAACAAGAGGGTCATCCTGATGGACACTGTCACTGTATACCATTAAAACCTTGTAAATGCTTTTGCGCTTGTTAATTCTTTATGAATAAATGTAACAAGCTCAGTCCGTTTAATGACATTCAATGCACCTGTGTCTTCTATCTGGTTTTAAACTTCCCTAAACTTATTTCTTGTAAAGACCTTTGAAGCACCAATCTCAATCCCTTCTAAAGCATTTGTAATCACAGGCTCAGAATATAACGATTTAAAATCAGACAATAATTCATTATGTTTGTATTCTTTCACTGCTCTTTCAAAATTATGAATGAATTCAACAATGTTGTTTTTCTTATGCACATACCCGTTGATAAATGAATTGATACCTTCACAACGAGATGTAGTCCTTGTACCACAAACAAATTTGTCTCGCATTTACGCACTTGCCCACATTTTCTTCATCTCGTAAACTTTTTTAACCCACTTGTGAATTGATACATCACAACCATCGGTGATCCTCTTCCACTCAGTTTCAAATTGCTCAGGGAAATAATCAGCATACAACAATGAGTTAAACTCTTCCAGGAACTTTTTACTCTTGACATTTTGAATAGCGTTTTGATGTAAATGCCAAGAACAAAGGCGATGAAATGCATTTGGAAATTCAACTCTAATAGCTTCCCTCATTGCAGCATCTCCATCTGTAACAACTACTCTTGGATGTTTTTTAAACATTGCATCAGACAAGGTATTTAAAAGCCACTTATATGTATCAGTCGTTTCATCAGAAATTAAAGCACACCCAAAAATTGTAGTTTCACCATGATGATTCAACCCACTGAAAATAACAAATGGCTTGTTGTACCTGTTCCTTTTGTAGGTCGTGTCAAATGCAAGCACGTCACAAAAACATTCAAAGTCAATTCGGCTAGTTCCATCTGACCAAAACAAATTTTGTAGACGACCATTGTCTATTGTAAACTTCGAATAAAACATCGGTTCATTATCAGCTTTAGATTGGAAATAACACAAAGCAGCAATAGCATCCCCATTTTCCCTTCTAGCCTTAGCTCCATTACTAAAGTAGTTATATAGGTCTTTCTTGATGAATCCCAAACCTTCATGACCACCTTTCTGAGCCATCATAAAACCCAAAATATGACATGTTCTAACTCCACATGTATGCAAGCCATCAACGAGCGCTTTATCAGCTTCACTCAATCGACGATACTTAGGAATAAAATGAACGAAACGTCGTGGAATTAACTCATGATTATGAACAGACTCAAATGCAACAACTCTCCAACGCTTAGTCTCAATACTATATGCCACATGAATCCGAGCACGACAACCTGTTCGAGTAACTGGCCTTGGCTCCCTGCATTTGTCCACCCGTAACATATGTTTTTATGTCTCAAACCTTTTCTATTACAAACTAATTGGCACCTAACAATATTCCCTTCAATATCACATTCCTTAAAATCTTTTCTTACAACGAACCCGTGATATTCAGCATACATTTCATAAAACTCGACAACTTTTTGCTCTGATTCAAATTCCATCTCTCTTATATCATCATCTGTGAATTGATCTATAGGTGTATAATCATCCAAATCCTCTTCTCCTTCCGCATTATGCATATCATTATCATTGTTCATTTCAACATCATTAGCATCTCTATCATTATCCATGTTTTCTTTACAAATGGTAATCTTTATGAATTAGATGTCTACTTTATACGAGACAATGAAGTTGTGTTTGTTGTCTGCACCACAGAAAATTGTTTATCACTATTTTTTTTTGAACAACAAAAGAAATTTATTAAGAACCCAACTAGGTACATGAAGTACATGGGGGCTGAAAGTATAATACATAACACCATCAGCAATATGTGACTAAGGAAGCAATAAAGCTACAACAAGGCCTAAAAACAAAATTGCAACAAACCAACCAATAACAAGCAAGCTAAAACTGTTGGAACAAAATATGTGTTAATACACACCCTTAAGTTTTGATGATAACAAAGTATTAAATGGACAATTGATGGTACTAATGTTTAAATTAAGTGCAGGAGAATTCAACGTTAAATCAAGAGCACACTTACTTTAGACTCTGATGAAACCTATGGAAGTCTGAATAATTACACTCTGAAAGAGTTCAGAAGCTACAACGTGGTCAGAAGCTAAACAAAGTTCAGAAGCTCAAAAAGGATCAGAACGTCTGCAAGTGTTCAGAAGCTCAGAGGAGTTCAGAAGCTCAAAGATGTTCAGAGGCCTACAAGAGTTCAGAAGGTGTCTGCTAGTCAAGAGTCATTCAGAGGATGAAGACGTTCAGAAGCTGAATTGCGAAGGACTATCAGAGGCCAATCATTCAAGACCAATCAGACTCCAAGTTATCAAAGGTTCATCAGAAGCAAAGGAATTCCCCAATCATCTGAAGGGCTACTTCAACTACAATTATCAAGCCTGATGATTTGTTCTAAGGTCAACTAATTGCAACGGTCACAAAGGATGTGATCCCTCTCTCTCTAGGAGCTAGTTGTACCTTATAACTGTACTATTGGACAAATAGTAAAGGTGAAGCCTCTCTGCAAAGAAAGACGTGGCTTTACTCAACGGATCTTCAATGACTACAGCTGTCCATTTTACAACGGGAATTTCTTCAACGTCTCAATGTCGTTCTCAACTCATATAAATATGCCAAAGAAAGAATTGATGACTAACGCTCTTCATTAGAAAACATCTCTAAGAAGAAAGTGAGAATCTGCATTGTAATAGAAAATATCTCTCAAATGAAGTGAGCATAGAAACTAGCTTTAAGCCTCTGAAGTTATTATGATTGTAATAAGTTTAAGCTTATAAGTTAGTAGTAAGCCTTCTGCTTAGTGTAGAAGCAACAAACTCTTCTGCTTAGTGTAGAAGTAAGAAAGTCTTCTGCTTAGTGTAGAAGCATATAAATCTCAATCTTAGTGATTAGAGCAATGAAGTCTTCTGCTGAATGTAGGAGCAAGGAAGTCTCTCTGTCTTGTGTGACTTAGAGCAGGAAGTCTTAAGCTTGTGTGCTTAAGCAAGGAAGTCTCTGATCTTGTGTGATCAGAGCAAGGAAGTCTTTGATCTTGTGTGATCAGAGCAAGGAAGTCTCTCTGTCTTGTGTGACTAAGAGCAGGAAGTCTTGAGCTTGTGTGTTTGAGCATCTATTGTAATCCTTGTGATAATAGTGAACTCTCTTGGAAACAAGGGGACTGGAGTACTCTCAATTTGTGAGGGGAACTAGTATAAATTGTTGTGTGTTCTTCTCTCTCTCACTCTCTCATTTACTCCTTCATCATTCATAACGCCATAAGTTAATTGTGTGAATAATCCGCTGTGCTTTAAAGACTTTGAAAAGGTTTAAATATCTTGGAAAGTTTTTAAATATCCAAAACACAATTCAACCCCCCCCCTTCTTGTATTTTCTCCACGCACCTTCAATTGGTATCAGAGCTCCGGTTCTGTTGGTAAATCACTTAACCGTGAGACAGTCAAGATCCAAAGGAGAAAACCTCCATGGCTCAAAACATGGATGATTGGAAGCAGAAGTTATATCAACAAGTTGCTGATCTTGTTAAAGAAATTGAAGATGGACTAAGCTTAAATGAAGATCTGAGCAACAATCAAAATCCTTCCACATCAGGGGTAAAACAAACTTCTAATATTGTATCTACAACTACTACACTTTGCCCCATTAGTGATGATAATGAAAGCATTCAGTGGGCAACTGTAAATGGTCTGTTAGATCAATATGAGGAGTTTAGGATGGAGGAAAATGAGAGCATTGAGGAAATGAGCATAAGGTTTCAAGCTATCACAACAACAAACTCAGTAACAAAGAGCTTGTAAGCAAGTTGCTGAGAAGTTTGCCTCTGAATTGGAATGAAATTCCAAACACTATAGAGGAAACTGAAGACATCAATTCAATGAGTCCTGAATCATTGATTGATTTACTCAGAGTCCATGAATTGGCTCTGAAGGATATGCAAGAGTTGAACGTTGAGGAAGCAGAAGCAGCAAGAAAAGGAAAGCAAGCAGTGGAGTATAAAGATCTTGTTGAAGAACCTGATGAAGAGTATCTTGAAAGGTTTTCAAGAAAAATTCAAAGATGGTACAACTTCAAGAAGAATGGAGGAAGACTGGCTAAAGGAATGACAACATGGGATGTACTAGACAACTTCTCTGAAGATGACTCTGAAAGAGCTCCAGGAGCTGAAGGATCAAGTTCTGAAGATGGCTCAGACTCTGAAGACTCAAGTTCTGATGAAAAGTCAGAACCTGAGAGCATAGAAAGTATCCAGAGATCAATGAATCAGGTATATTCTCGTCTTTCCAAAGCAAAATTGATCAAGCATCTTAATAAGACCTTACTTAAACTCTCTAACAGTCAGCAGAAGTATAAAAAGCTTAAAGCAGACTATGAGAATTTAAGTAAGCAAGCAAATCACTCTGAAGGTCTTGTACAAAAAGATTTTATCAAAACAAAAGACCTTGAGAATGATTATGCTATATGTTACAAACCCCTTGAGCACTCTCTAGTTCTCAAAGAGTACTGTAACATCAATCCTGATCAAAATGAAATTGTCTCCATGCTTTGCAACCTTAAGACCAACAATACTAATGGGATTGGATACTCTAGTAGTAAAACACTAGAGGGACCGAGCTCATCAGTTATTGATGGAAGCTTCTCACTTCCAAATCTTTACACTACATTTGTATCTGATAGCTCTTAGATGAAACAAATGGAGGATGAAGATTTGGCAACTAACAGTCTAGGACCCTCAAGCAAGTGGGTACCAAGAGACAAAATTGTTTACTTGATTGCATGTGAAACTAAGACTCTGAACCTTCCAATCACATGGATGCATGTGACTGTGAATGGAAAAAGAGCAATTGTGCATAGAAGGCACATTGTTGAAGAGTCAGATGGAGAAGAAGATGAGAAGGAGTTCATAAGGAGCAGGAGGGAGCATGAAGTTTTTGAAGCATGTATTGAAGATGACAACAACTCAGTGTGGTGGAGTGATTGCTCAGGCTATGACTCTGACTACAATTAAATCAAGAAAGCTTCAATGCAAGGTAAGTATGCTTAACTCCTGAATGACATCTCAGAGGAATAACTCTCAAAGGTTTGAAAATGTCTTCTTAGGATACACAATGTTCAGTACTAAAAACCTTGAAAAATCTTGTCTGAACATATTTTTTTGTGTCCTGTAAGTTTTTTTTTTTTTAGCCTCTGAAGTTCTTCAGGTTTCAGCATCTGAAGAAGCTCAGACTCTGAGAAAATTTTCAACCTCTGACGGTTAAGCCTCTGAATAGGAATTGAATTGGAAACGTTTAAGTATTTTTACTAAACTGTTTTGGCGCTAAATAGACAACACGTACACACGTTCTGATTGGTTTAAAACAGTTAAGGATTAGTTTTTTTTTTTAATTAATTTTCTATGAGTGATTTAATTTGTCTTTAATCAAAACCACTAAATCACTTGCACACACTGCATCTCCACAACCTACACTTTCGATTGTCTCAAACTTCAGAAAAACTCTCTTTCTTCTGAAAAATTAGCAAAACCCTAACTATAGAAATGGCAGCATCCACATCGTCTTCAGATTCTCTATTTGTTTTTCCAAAGAATTTTCCTATCAATACTACCACTTGCGAAGAATTGTTCTCCACAAATTTGTCTCTAGAGATGGAGGGAAAATCTCTAAATCTGGTTATGGAACAACCAGTGGACTTTGATAGCTTGGAGAAGAATCACTTTGATGTCTTAAAGTTCTTTATTGAACATGATGGGAGCTTTAAATACATGGAATTGCTAAATGGTCCCATCTATCCAACGCTTGTAAAGGATTTCTGGGTCAGAAGTAAGGTGAAGACGGTTGAAGATTACAACAGGGAGCTGGATGCAAAGAAGAAGGAGAAGTTGGAGAACAAGGACAAGACTCCTCAAGAATTGGGAATGAGGATAGTTGAAGAAACTGAAGTGCATTCTGTGGTTTGTGGATTTGAAGTAATTCTTACCGCGTCAAATCTGGCTAAGGTATTATCCATTCCAAATGAGGGTATCTACCATACCTTTAGCCAAAGTGAAGCAAAGAATTCAGAATTTCTAACAAACATGACCAAGTTGTGCTATGCTAAAGGAAAGAGCTGTGAAAGCAATAAGGTGGGTGATCTGAAGCCTATTCAAAGAGTATTAGCCAGAATAGTTTTAGGATCAATATTTCCAAGGAGTGGAAGTACTGATCAACTTTCTTGGGATCATAGGCACTTTGTCTATTTTCTCACAAGAAAATTCAATTTGAACTCGGCAAAATACATCTTCAATCACCTCTGCAAGGCTGTAAGTGCTACTCAGAAGCAGTCTAAGCCAAATGTTCATGTCATCTATCCTAGAATCCTGAGTGAGATATTCTATCAGTGTGGAGTGATAGATGCAATTAAGGTTGCTGGTCATGACAATCTGATTAGGGAAATCAGAGCTTCTACAATCTCTGCTCACACTCTCTCTAACATGAACTTACTAGCAGGAGAAGAAATACAGCCCTCTGATCCATTTGAACCTCTACCTCACTCACAAGATTCAATGGTGAAGAGATTTAAGATTGACATACCTTCTATCTCAAATGGTATTGTCAATCAATATATGCAACTGCTAGAAAATCAAGGAGAGGGGTTTGAGATTGAAGAAGAAGAGCTGAAGAAGAAAAGGAAGAGGCTGGTGAAGCTCAAGTTAGAGAAGAATGAAGCTGGAAGGGTAGAAAGCAAAGGGAAGGTCAAGTCCAAAGCTGAGTGTTCAACTATGATAGCAGTAGAAGATGAAGTAACAGAAGATGATGATGAACCATTGTGTGTCAGATTGAAGAAACTCACCAAGGAGTCAAAGAAGAAAACTTATAAAGGCTCAATCAAGGACAACAGGAAACTCATCTATGTCTATACCTGCTATTGTAAATACTCAAGAAATTCAATCAACACCATCTTCAACCCAACCAGAAATAACCAAAAATCCTGCTCAGAATCTACTCACTCATTCACCCTCTGAGCAGACTCACAACCTCACTCCAAACACTATTCAAACATGTCCTGAAGACAATCTCACGTTAAAACAAATTGTGTCAGGACATGTCCATTCAGAACCTCTCATACCAGAAACAATCTCAATTGAACCACAACCCTCATCTGAACCTAACCAACCACAACCTGAACAACAAAATATTGCGGAACTTGAACATCACTCTGATGTTTCAAGACATACTGAACTTGTTGATTCAGGAGATATCCAACATTCCTCACCATCAAACCATGTTGATGATATGGTTCGAGAGCTTCATGTAGATGATTTTCATCTCAAAGCTTTTGATCAGCAACAACAACCTCAATCATCACCTCAACACACCTCTTCACCCTCTAACTCTGAACCTCATCCAACCAACTCAACTAACCCTGAAATCTTGAGTGAATGCAATAGCTTGATTAGACAGATACATGGTCTTCCTGAGTTAAGACTTTCTGACATATCATCATCTGAACTTGTTGCACAATGGGTGAGCTTGGCAGAGAATTTGGTCAAGAAGCTGCATAGTCTTCAAGAAGCTGATGTTGAAGAACTGAGGAGGATTGAAAAGTGGAAGGATAAAGAGGTTGAAGAGGTCATTCAGAATAAAAAGGACGCAGAAAGGAATCATCCTGAATCCTTTACTGTAAGAAACAACAATCTGAATGAATCTGCTCAAAGAGATTCAAGGAGCAACCAAGAGGATATGAGAAATACAGTGTGTGAGGCTGAACTTAAAGAAATCAGAACTGAGATGGGCAAGTCTAAAAGGATGTTAGAGAAAGTCGATGGAAAACAAACAGAAATCTTGAATACATTAGCTTCTCTCTTTAACCAACCACAATAGAACCCTTAGGATTTCTGTGAACGATGATGTGTTTGTCTGCTGTTTAATGTTTTGATTAGGCACAGTATTAGGATCAACCTGTGTATATATTACTTTGTGTTTATATACTCATCATGATTATCTGATTGGTTATATTGCCTTTAAGCAATTTAATTTGATTTAATTCTAGAAATGACTTTATTTCTTAAAAATCATGGACAATCAATACTTCAAACTCTTGAGCTCTTACATGTAAAATTTTGATTTTCAATAAGTACAATATGTGACATTCTTAAAAGATCAAATTACATAACAAGAGAAGAACTCTTAATAAGAAATCAAATTACATAACAGGCCAAAGTAATGAGTTTCATTTCATTAAGAACTTGAGTTGTGGACTACATATCAATTTCCTAAAGACTACTTTCTTGAAGCCTCCAAGGGATGACCTTGGAGAAGGAACTGATATTCTTGAAGAAACCATGCATCAGTTTGGTCTCCTTCAGGAATGTCAGTTTGCCCTTCTTAGGCTATGACCTTCAGTTTGATTTTCTTCAGGAATATATGTCTTCAGAACTTAAAACAGTCAGAGTCCAAAGATTTCTCTTCAGACTCTGAACTGAGTTCTTCTGTGACAGACATTGGCTTTGTTTCCATTGGTTTCTTCTTATGTTTTATCCTATCTTGACTAACTCTCGTTGAAACTACCTTCTTCTTCTCTGAGCTTTTCATTTTTTTCTCTCAAGAGATCTATCAATAACCTAAGATTATTCTGTGTGAGTAAAATGACTAGGTATCTCTCTCCTTTTATAAGCATAATTGAATGGCCGAGTATTAAATGTGTTCAACCACTTCTGATTTGACGGCATTGAAAGTTGAATTTCTATTAATTGCTTATACTACCTTTTTGATAATGACAAAAGGAGGAGAAAGAATATTGGTAAATCAATTGTTGGAAGAAGCGAAATTACTTGGCTTTTTAGGGCCTTGTAGTGCTTCAGAGAGAGAACGTAGGAGAGTGGTCAAAATAGTAGCATGAGGTACATGCTGTGTTATGACAATCTGATCTTTGAGGATTTCAAAATATTGTACTAAAGAGCTCTGAACTGTTTTCAATTTTTTGTTCAGACTCTAAGCTATTTTCTTTGAAAAGATTTTTTTTTTGCTCTGAACTGTTTGAAAATATTTTGAACTCTGAAGCTGTTAATGATAACCATCAGAACCAAGTGTGTGTGTAGACGTCTTAAAGTGCCTCTGATTCTATTTAGTCATTCAATTTAAATATTGATTCATCTTGCATCTGCATTAAGGGCTTAATTTCAAGGAGAATGCATTTATTAATTGAAGTTTATTATTCATAGTTAGTTCTTGAGTAAGGGTGCAACTTTATTCAAAGATTATCACACTATGGAAAGAAGAAGCTTGCAAACCTTGTTCTTTACATAGTGAAATATGAATAATTTAAGTCATATAATAAAGTATTTCTGAAACTGATTAAAATTAGGGGGAGCTTACAAACCTAACCCTATGGGTTATCAGACTTAGGGGGAGCTTGCGAAACTCAGAAGCCTAATGTCAACATAGCTGATTTTTATCAACAACAATTGTATTTAATACTTGTGTTTGTCATCATCAAAAAGGGGGAGATTGTTGGAACAAAATATGTGTTAATACACACCCTTAAGTTTTGATGATAACAAAGTATTAAATGGACAATTGATGGTACTAATGTTTAAATTAAGTGCAGGAGAATTCAACGTTAAATCAAGAGCACACTTAATTTAGACTCTGATGAAACCTATGGAAGTCTGAATAATTACACTCTGAAAGAGTTCAGAAGCTACAACGTGGTCAGAAGCTAAACAAAGTTCAGAAGCTCAAAAAGGATCAGAACGTCTGCAAGTGTTCAGAAGCTCAGAGGAGTTCAGAAGCTCAAAGATGTTCAGAGGCCTACAAGAGTTCAGAAGGTGTCTGCTAGTCAAGAGTCATTCAGAGGATGAAGACGTTCAGAAGCTGAATTGCGAAGGACTATCAGAGGCCAATCATTCAAGGCCAATCAGACTCCAAGTTATCAAAGGTTCATCAGAAGCAAAGGAATTCCCCAATCATCTGAAGGGCTACTTCAACTACAATTATCAAGCCTGATGATTTGTTCTAAGGTCAACTAATTGCAACGGTCACAAAGGATGTGATCCCTCTCTCTAGGAGCTAGTTGTACCTTATAACTGTACTATTGGACAAACAGTAAAGGTGAAGCCTCTCTGCAAAGAAAGACGTGGCTTTACTCAACGGATCTTCAATGACTACAGCTATCCATTTTACAATGGGAATCTCCAACGTCTCAATATCTTTCTCAACTCATATAAATATGCCAAAGAAAGAATTGATGACTAGCGCTCTTCATTAGAAAACATCTCTCAGAAGAAAGTGAGAATCTGCATTGTAATAGAAAATATCTCTCAAATGAAGTGAGCATAGAAACTAGCTTTAAGCCTCTGAAGTTATTATGATTGTAATAAGTTTAAGCTTATAAGTTAGTAGTAAGTCTTCTGCTTAGTGTAGAAGCAACAAACTCTTCTGCTTAGTGTAGAAGTAAGAAAGTCTTCTGCTTAGTGTAGAAGCATATAAGTCTCAATCTTAGTGATTAAGAAAAGCAATTATTAATGATAATCTCAACTGAAGCAAATATGGAAGATTTGTTCCAAAATTAAACTAAAAGAACTGGACTTAAACATATTTATTAGTTTAACGGAAAGTAGTAAAACAAAACATTCTGCGTACGAAAATAAATGATATTGTGAACTGTGAAGAGGAAAAACAAGGTTTTGAATACTCACTTAAAGGTCGGTGGCGGCGTGAATGGATGTACGCGAGAAAGAATTAGATGGCAATGAGAACTCACAGCGGCAACACGATAGTGGTTCTGCGTGAAAACGTGATTTCAACGAGAGCACAACGGAGCACCCTTATACAAAGCACCCATTTAACAAGAGAGAAGACCAATTTCCCAAATGTTGAAAAACCCTAAAAATAGAAGATTAAAGAACAGAGAAGAGAGATAAGAAAACCCTAAAAAGCAATTTTTCGGGGGTGAAAGAAAAATGACGCCGTGGAGAGAGGCGGCGCCGCCGGAATTAGGCAAAATTGAAACCAGAGAAGAAAACTGTTACACGAGGGAGAGAAAGAAATGTTTCATAACAGAGAAGATGTTTTGGCTACTAAAAAGAAAAAGAAAGAGGTTTTTAGTTTTGAAGAAATTACTGAAACATCATTTTAAGATTTTAAAATTACAATCATTCCTATGGTGTTATTTTGAAATTTTTATAAATTAAAAGTGTAATTTAGAAAACTTATATTTAAATAAAGTTTGAAATGACATGTTAAACTATCATTACACGTGGACAAATTAAAATTATACAACTTAGCAGTGTACCGGTACGCGTCCACATAATATGTGTACCGGAGTGTTCACCAAGAAATTAATATTTTATTCTTCGAGATTTTGTATTTTAAATTTGTTGACTTTTTTATAAAAATATAATACGTTTTTCCACATAGGAAATTGATAAATGATAGAATAACACATAATAAATTGATAAATAATATAATGTCACATAGGAAAATCAAGAGAGACATTCCAAAACATATAGTATTATATTATTATATTATGTCACATAGGAAATTGATCATAAGAGAGGCATTCCAAAACATATAGTATTATATTATATGGACATGGATATATGTTTTTTCTAAAATTCATTCAGAATTTCCTTTTTGAAATTTTTTTCCTTTTTTTTAAGCAAATTAGAAATAAAAAGAATTCCTTTATCACCCTATTTAAGGCAAACTAGCTCCATCAGCATTTCACACCATCAAGCTAAGTATATATGGCTCGTTTGATCCCTTTGGTTTCCACCATCTTTGTCTTTCTTCTTCTTCTTGTGGCCACTGGTAGGTATTGTTGTTGATCTTCATTTTCAATTTACTAATTAATTAGTTGATATAGCAAACTTATAATATAACATATTAATACGTACAATTAATCCATTATTTTGTTTAATATTACTTCACATGCAAATCTAAATCTAGTGTGATTTGATTTTATTTCTGTTCTGGATTGGGTCCAAGTCAACTTCTGCTAAGGCGCTAAGATCAACTCAAGTCTGAGACGACCCCTTGTTCACATAGCTATTCATAAACGAGGGGTTCTCTCTAGCTTGAGGTCGAATCTGAACATTTTCAATTTATTTATTTATATGAAAATGTTGTTAATTAACTTGTGTTATTGATTTTGTGATATGGATAGAGATGGAGACAATTATGGTGGCAGAGGCATGTATAGTACCACCAAGTCATCCCTTCAGAGGATTATGTTCGTTTGAGGGTGACGAAAATTGTGCTATTTTGTGCAAACAAGAGGGTCATCCTGATGGACACTGTCACTGTATACCATTAAAACCTTGTAAATGCTTTTGCACTTGTTAATTCTTTATGAATAAGTGTAACAAGTTGTTTTAAAAAAAATGTAATAAATATCAATTTAAAATTATCTCTTTTTCAAAAAGATTTTAGATAATTGATAATTTTTATTTTTTTATTTTTTTATTACTTGTAAAATTGATTTTATATTTGTATTATTCAAATATAAAAAAATATAAATTTAGAGATTTTAAAGTGATTGAACAAGATGGTGACTGAAGTAACATTCCAATACTTTATTTTTTTCGGTCAAGTAGCTTAGTGTGGCTAGAAATTCCACCTTAAACGTGGATAAATGGAGTGTACGGGTATCGAATCCCGCCTCCTACATTTACAACATTTAAAACACTATATCCCTACCAACTGAGCTAAGCTCACGGGACTATTAATTTCTTCATTAGTAACTTTATTAATTTATTATTTCATTTTCTATTTATTTTACGTATGAAGAATCTAATAAAATGGTGATGCAAGGCTGTTGGAACAAAATATGTGTTAATACACACCCTTAAGTTTTGATGATAACAAAGTATTAAATGGACAATTGATGTTACTAATGTTTAAATTAAGTGTGCAGGAGAATCCAACGTTATATCGAGAGCACATTTAATTTAGACTCTGTTGGAACCTATGGAAGTCTGAATCTTTACACTCTGAAAGAGTTCAGAAGCTACAACGTGGTCAGAAGCTAGACAAAGTTCAGAAGCTCAAAGAGGATCAGAATGTCTGCAAGAGTTCAGAAGCTCAGAGAAGTTCAGAAGCTCAAGGATGTTCAGATGCCTACAAGAGCTCAGAAGCTATCTGCTAGTCATGAGTTATTCAGAAGCTGAATTACGAAGGACTATCAGAGGCCATTCATTCAAGACCAATCAGACTCCAAGGATCATCAGAAGCAAAGGAATTCCCCAAATCATCAGAATGGCTACATCAACTACTCTTATCAAGTCTGGTGACTTGTTCAAGGACAACTAATTACAACGGTCACAAAGGATGTGATCCTACTCTCTCTAGGAGCTAGTTGTACCTTATTACTGTACTTTGGACAAACAGTAAAGGTGAAGCTTCACTGCAAAAGAAGACGTGGCTTTACTCAACGGATATTCAAAGACTACAGCTGTCCATTTTACAACGGGAATTTCTCCAACGTCTCAATGTCTTTCTCAACTCATATAAATATGCAAAAGAAAGAATTGATGACTAACGATCTTCATTAGAAAACATCTCTCAGAATAAAGTGAGAACTTGAATTGTAATAGAAAACATCTCTCAAATGAAGTGAGAATAGAAACTAGCTTAAGCCTCTGAAGTTATTATCTTTTTAATAAGTTTAAGCTTATAAGTTAGTATTACTCTTGCGTGAGTAATTGTAAGTCTTCTGCTTAGTGTAGAAGCAAGAAAGTCTTCTGCTTAGTGTAGAAGCAAGTAAGTCTCAATCTTAGTGATTAGAGCAAAGAAGTCTCCTACTGAGTGTAGGAGCAAGGAAGTCTCTCTGTCTTGTGTGACTTAGAGCAGGAAGTCTTAAGCTTGTGTGCTTGAGCAAGGAAGTCTCTAAGCTTGTGTGCTTGAGCAAGGAAGTCTCTGATCTTGTGTGATTAGAGCAAGGAAGTCTCTCTATCTTGTGTGACTTAGAGCAGGAAGTCTTAAGTCTTGTGTGACTTGAGCAAGGAAGTCTCATGCTTGTGTGCTTGAGCATCTGATTGTAATCTTAGTGATTATAGTGAACTCTCTTGGAAACAAGGGGACTGGAGTACTCTCAATTTGTGAGGGGAACCAGTATAAAATTGTTGTGTGTCTTTCTCTCTCTTTCACTCTCTCATTTACTCCTTCATCATTCACTTAGCCTTAAGTTAATTGTGTGAACAATTCCGCTGTGCTTAAAGACTCTGATAGATTTAAATATCTAGAAAAGTTTTTAAATATCTAAAACACAATTCAACCCCCCCCCCCTTCTTGTGTTTTCTCCACGCACCTTCAAAGGCTGCCTATTCTCACGTAGGGATGTCAACGGGGCGGAGAACGTGCGGAGGAAGCATCCCCGTTTCCCACCCCGAAATGTCCGCGGGGGAATTTTTACCTCCGTCCCCGTCCCCACGGGGGGATTTTTGCCTCTATCCCCATCCCCACGGATCCCCACGGTTCCCGCGGGAATCCACGTAGATCGATTATTAGAAAATTTCTATACGGACAAAATTATGACGTTATTTTTTCCTTTTTTAATAAAAATAAATAAATATTTTGCATCTTTCTCTTTTAATGATCAAAATAACACATAATGCATTTCATAACTAAAAAACAATGCATAACAACATATGCATAATCATACAAAAATTCATAACCAAAATATATCATAATTTAGACAAAATAGAAACCTAGAATTGTCAAATATAAATAAATCTAGAATAAAAATAGTGGTAAAAATATATATTTAAGTATATATAGACGGATTCGGGGAATCCGTGGGGACGGATGCTTAATCCCCGGTCCCAGCCCCGAACTGCCTCTTGGAAAAGTTTTGCCTCCATCCCCGTCCCCACGGGGAAAAAATCTCCGTTTTTGAATCTCCGAACGGGGCAATCCCCGCGGGGATCCGCTCTGAAGGATGCGAATTGACATCCCTATTCTCACGTGAATAAGCTGGATGGAGTCAAAATTGGCCCAAATTAAACATTACCTGCTAGAAATAAATTTTAAGAGCTAAAGCATAGAGATAGAGAGAATGAAAAATTTGTATTCAACTCTTCACTTGTATATTTTTACATTATAGATAGAGTCCTATTTATAGGATACAGAGAGGGAAGTGAAAGACCAAAGTTAATTAAGGTCCACTTCATTAGTGGGAGTTATAGGACAAGGAAGAGATTAGGATGGACATCCACTAAGTTATCCACTAAGGACTATTATTCATAACACTCCCCCTTGGATGTCCACGAGGATGTGCCTCGTTAAAACCTTACTAAAAAAAAACTCAGTGGGAAAAAATTCTAGGGAAGGAAAAAGTGTACAACATCCTTTTACATAATTTATTTATTTCTCCCCCTCAACCATACAAGCATCTTTAAGACGACGACAATCAATCTTTTGTATCATTTGTTCAAAAATTCAACTTGTGAGTGACTTTGTGAAAATGTCTGGTATATTTGCACACGAACGAATTTGTTGAATATTTATATTGTCATCCTTCGAAGATAAACCACAATTCTCTTGTATATGTTGAATTAGAGATCTCAACCCAACCCGTTTTCGTCTCACCTCATGTAATGCTAAGAGTTCTACATGATTTGATGATGTTGTTGTTATACTTTGTTTCACAAATGAAATAGTTGTACTTTCACATGTAACCTACATTATGAGGATTTGACAAATAACCTGCATCTGCATAATCTGTTAATTCTAATTTTGGTACTTTTGAATAAAACAAACCTGCATCTGCATAACCTGTTAAAACTTCGTGTAGGTGAAAATTATACCTTGATAATAAATTGACAGAAAATAAAATATCAGGTAATTGTATAATTAGCAAGGTAAATTAGTGTTCCAATTGCAATTAGACAAGGTAATTCAAGACCAAGTATTTTTACATCCTCTTCTTGAGGTATGAAATAATCTTTCTTCACATTTAGTGATGGAACAATCATTGGAGTAGACAATTGATGAGATTTGTCCATATAGAAACGTTTTATTTTAGCTATATATATTAATGAAAAACTTTTATAAATACTCTTAGATATAGATCAAACTTTAAATATTTGTATTTCATCATTTTCTTTTCGCAAGAAATTTGATTGGTATCTCATCATTTTCATATATTCATGTGTACGGACTACTGGTCCAAAAATTTTTCACTTTGCAAAGTTACTTTAACTACGTAGCAATTGCATCTTTTCATTTAGACAATCATTTTTTTGTCTATAATTCTCAATAGACTTTGATTCATGATCCTCATTATCTCTTATCACATATAGCGCGATATTATATATAAAAATATCGTCAACGTTGACTTTCTTTCGGTTCCATCGTATTATATTCATGACATAATTTGTCGAGATCTCTATATTTTCATAAATTTCAGATACATGATAAGTTCTTCTGGAACTAAAAAAATCAATTATGCCAAATACTATTTTCACATCCTCACTTGGGTCATCTTTCTTTTTAGCTCCTTTTCTTATTTGAGGATTTTTATCTTTGGAACCGACTCACCTACCACGCTTTAGGATGGTTGAAATTCATTTGCAATATAAGATTGTACAACAGGGACATTCATTTTGATTGGAGCAGTAGCAGCTGATAGTTGATTTCATACACTTTGCAAATGATTTATCTTTTGAACATCTGGTTCAAACTATTTTATATGAGGATCAAGATGAGATAATAATAATTTATTTCAAGTGATTCATTTGAACTTCTGGTTCACATTTTCAGCTGTTTCTTCTCTCCCCCTAATATTGGGAAATCTAATTCATCACTTGATAATCAGCCGTCTGGGCTGTAAACAAGTCTCCAATTTTTAACTCAATATACTTTCTAATAGATGGAGATTCATATCAACTATATTTTCCCAATATTCTTTAATAATTCATCTTAGTGCATTATATTGGAGCAATTGGAACATACCAACACATCCAAAAATGCTTATATGAAAAATATTTGGTTATAAACTTAAAGTTAATTGCAAATTAAGGGGAGGACTTTCATATAATAACATATTGGCTTGATGCGAAGCACAAACTCAATATAAATGATCGAATGTTCCCAAAGTAGAATTTTGAATAATAATTTCATAAGTATCAATCACACATTTAACTTTAGACGTCTAAAGAATGAATCTCCAGGTCCATATTTTTAATTAGCATATGCTGAAAGATATTCAATATCAATTTTGATTTTCATATGATATGATACTTATCAAATACTTGTAAAAAATTTAGAAGACGAGCTCTTTGTCAAATTAGTTGATAAAATAATTTCACAAACTTCTGGTTGTTAGTTGATGCATCAATTAAAGTCATAAAATATCTAAATTATAATTGGTGAATTATTTATAAATATCATCTTATATACATTCTCAAATTGTGAGAGACTCAATTTTTTAAATTTTCATCTTCCTTTTGGAACTTATAACATTCAAATTATTGGATTGAAGAATCTCCTGCCTCTTCAATACATATCCAATAATATACAATAATTATTTTTTGCATCATTATAGATCCGGGATAACCCAACCGGTCTTGCCAAAAACAAACTTAATATAATTTATGTAAACTTCTGGTTTACAATAATTTGAGCTTCAATTGCACTAATATATATAAGAGTACACACAAGAGAATAACTTTGTCACTACACTTATTTTATTCGAAATATGTCTCATAATACATAGATATATGCTCAATACACTCAAGAGTGGATATTTGAAACATAATAAAAAATGTATTATATCCAAATCAATAAATATTCTAAAGTTTTGATTTATCTTTTGCATTACCATATATACAAAAATAGCTAAACATAAAATTTCTCCAACAATTAAAAGTTTCTAAAACATACGTATTTTAATTTATTTTTTTACTTTCAATATCTAAAGCATAGAGATAGAGAATGAAAGATTTGTATTCAACTCTTCACTTGTATATTTTTACATCATATATAGAGTCTTATTTATAGGATACAAAGAAGGAAGTGAAAGACCAAAGCTAATTAAAGTCTACTTTATTAGTGGGAGTTATAGGATAAGGTAGAGATTAGAATGGACATCCACTAAGTTATCCACCGAGGATTATTATTCATAACATTACCATTGTTTTCATTAATTGTCTTTCAATTTGCATAAATTGACTTAAATAGAAAAAGAAACAAAAGCAATTTGCATGTATATATTGACCCATTTTTGAGCAATTGTTGACCAGGATCTTCAACTCAATATGCCATACAGTATGCTGAGATATTTCAATTTTCAAATTGCCCAAAATCATGCATTCATCACCTTAAATTGTAACTAATGCTATTAATAAAACTAGTAAATGCTCTCAAATTCTGTCACACATTTCCTTCTACAATTTTTTTTTAGTTGGTAGACGAAATGGCAAAGCCATTGTAAACTCACACACACAAAGTGGAGTGACCAAGGATCGAATCCTGGTCATGGCGTTCGATACTACCAAGGATTTGTGTACTTCCTTCTACAATTTTGATTTTAATCAATTATTACCTTGCTTAAAAGAGGAAATAAATATTTCCCTAATTTTCCAAATCACACACCCTTTCTCTGTTTTATTGAAGGAGATGTATTGGACTGAGATTTCAATTGATTTTAAAACACTTTTTTATGTTAAAAAATTTCATTGGTATTCAATCAAGACTTTTATAAAATCAAATCTTCTGGTATTCAATTAAGACAATTAAGGGGATGTATTGGATTGAGATTTCAATTGATTTTAATAGACTTTTTTATGTTAAAAAATTTCATTGGTATTCAATCAAGACTTTTATAAAATCAAATCAAATCTTGTGGTATTCAATTAAGAATTTTTTTTCAGGGCAATGAAATCCGCTGTTATTCGATTAAGATTTCTCAGGACTTATAAAATGCCACTTGATATTCAAATATCAACAGATTTTGGTGGATTCTTTCACGTAGTGAATTTCGTGAGACTTTTTAGTTAAAAATACACTTGATAGACCCTTCCAACAATCTCACCAAAAACCTTGAGATTTTTTCAAACTCTCCACGACTTTTTTCTTTCAGAGTTCATTATCACTGTACCAGAATTTTTTTTCTTCTTTTCTTTCTTCACTTGCTTATCAAATATGGTTTTTGCAAGTTTTCTTTTTGAACAAATTCTGCAACTTTTTTTCATATTGGATTCAACACTTTTGTTATTTCTTGTGTTATTCCGGTCATTGAAGTGAGTTATGCAGTTGGTTTAACAATAAAAAATTACATTTTTTTTTATATATACAATCGGTAATCGATTATTCAATTGTTTCATCTGCTTTTATTTCCAACATGGTACGTAAAGAATAACACGGAACTTTTCATTATTTTTATTTTTTTGGATACCCAAAATTTATTTATTTATTTATTACTCTTATAATTTTTTTATTAAAATTTATTGAGTCTTTTGAAATTTTCTTAATATATAAAGTATTATAAAATCTTAATTGTGCTGGTTGGTGTGTGTCTAACTGAGGGTTTTTTTGGAGGGCACTGTAAAGGCCTCCGTCGTAGGTGCTTTTGCACAACACCTTGTTAAAAGTTATATCCCTATAAGAGATTATAGTTTCATCGGCTTTTGTAATTGTTTTAATTTTCAATAATATATGGTGAAGTGCTCTTAATTTGTTAAATGATTTTCTTTGTTTGTTTATTTTTATAAGATTATTATTATTTTTTTATAATTTTTTTTAAAATATAAGATTAAATCTTATATCATATAAGTGGAAGAGAAAGAAATGAATGATTTTTTCTTTTTGACCAAATTATAATAAATTGATTATATATTATATATTTCTCTTTTTTTTTGTAAAAAAGAAATAACTAGTAAAAGTAAACCGAGGCCTACCCACCAAAGTTGTATTTACCCAAAAAATGTGACGAATTGAATATGGATTAGATAAATTACTTAAATTTAGTGATCAACATGCTTCAAATAAAATTATTTTTGGTGGCAAGAATCCATGAGTATCATAGAATCATAGAATATAATAAAGCAAAAGAAGTTCTTTGGCAAGTTTGACATTTGTCATCTAACCAAAGTACTTACCTCTTTTGATATTGCTATTATTAGTAATATTTCCTAAATTGTTTTTAAATTATCTTTTAATTTATTTATTTGTTAATTATATTAATTTTTTATCGTTTTCAAAATCCTCTTGGAAATTAATCATGTATTTATCCTTTCAAAACAACTTTTACATATCCCCAATTTTACTATTTGACCAATCCTATTCCCCACACCAAGTGTATTTCCAAAACATTTCTCTTTATTGTTTCATTGGCTTTTATAAGTTCTATGAGATCACTTTCTTCCAAATCTTTTTCTCAGGGTTTTAGTTTTTTGTCTCCTCAATTCTTCTCTTCTCTACATATTTAACTTCAATTGCAATGCTGGAGAATTTCATCTCCTTTGTTGCTAATGCTTTTCGTCTATTCGCAGGGTGAAATTGGAACGGTGGTGGTGCTTCACTTGCTTTTCTTCTGTGTAGCATATATACTCTTCTGCAGTCATTTTTATTTGATATTCTATATAGGTGAGTAAACTTTTCAATTAAGTTGTGAACTTTAACATTTTTAAGGTTGGTTGTTTAGTGTTTATTTGTAGATTTTTCCTTCCTATTTTGTTTTTAGGACTTTCTAAAGGCATTGTTTTATTGAAATATTATGTGTTTTTTACAATAATAATACCCAGGTGTAGTGTTTTTTTTTTTTCTTTTCAATTTTGTCATGTTTGCGATGATTTGAGTGTTTATAGTAAACTGCTAACAACTTTTGTTTTGATTTGTAGGATTCAGTCGCTGCAACCATGAGTAGACTGATTTTGAATTCCATAAACCTATAAGCTTCAAATTTGGAGCACTTAGTCTTGGTTTATAAATTTCAAAGGTAACAATAACATTAATTACATATTCTGATCGTATAAACCTATAGGTTTGGTTTTATAAATTTCACGGGTATTTATTAATTAGTTATTCTTTATTAATTAGTTATTCTACTTTTGGAGATTTCATGGTGTGAGTTTGAAGTTGACTATGTACGTTGAGTACGACTTGAGTGTTGAGTTAGCTGGTGTTTGCAGTGACAAAGATAAATGTGCTGCTCACTTGAAGGTTAATTGCAGTTATCTTATTCTCAATCATTCTATTCACTAATATTTTTTTATTAATGTCTTTACCAAAAAATTTGTTTTGTTTGTCTCAAGTTTTTAACTATATATTCTCTCATTTCTTTTGTTCTTCTTTTACTCTGTTTGTTTCAGGTATTCCATTTTTATGTTATATAAAATGTGATGTAAATTTTATTTTTTTCTTCTTGAAATTAATATTTGGTTATTTTAACTCTATTGAACATCTCTTTTGGAGATTCGTGTTTATGTAACACGTTAGAAATATCGTTTGATAAGGAACAAAAATGATGTCCTTTTATTGCTATATTGTGATATAACTTTTTTCATTCTCAATATTTTTCAATATTTTTTGTTTCATGTTCAAATGTAAGGTAATTAAAGTATTAAAATTGTCTCATCAGCTTATCTCAATTGGTAAGGGACATTGCATATTATACGTAGGGGTCGGGGTTCGAATCCCGGACACCCCACTTATCCACCTTATGGGTGGAATTTCTAGCAATTAGTCTACCTGACAAAAAAATATATTAAAATTAAATTCCAAAATTTCATCTATAGTTGGCTAAAGAGACTTTATGATTATTGGGAGAAAATCTGTGATATTATTAACTTTAATTCATCGGGTAATAAATTTCGTGGCTGATATTTTCTTCAATTATGTGGCTCGAATTCAGTTCGGGTACTTCTACAGTTCTACTTTTTTTCTTTTTTCTTTTCATTCTTACTTCTTTACAATTTTTAATGTGATTTTTGCAAGAACTATTACAATGAACATTGTCTCATTCTGTCCATTAGAAGATATGAATTATTATCTAACCGACAATAATCGATTGATTCATATCACACCTTCTCTCAGTTTCTAGGCGAGGAGTGCTAATTTATTATCTTTTTTTCATTTAAGGAGACAATGTTGAGTACAACACCTTTCATAAATGATGTTGAGTACAACACCTTACAACCATTGTGAATCTTAACAGGTTGCCTTAGTTGGAGTTCTTTGTTATTGATGCATATATTATGGCATATACATTGGACTATGATGCATCACAAAAGGCTTGCTACTAAAGTCTAAGTTGTGTTCACCCCCAAAGAGTATAAATAGGAGGTGGCTTGGTATATACAAAGCAAAACAAGTTCGGAAGAACCATAATTATAGCAGAAGTATACTTGTCCCCAATTTGAGTATTTCTTTTCCAATTTGTAAAATATTAGGAGGAACCATTTAACTTAGGATTAGCAAAATATTGTTCTATTTTAATAGAAGCTATCTTTCTAAAATCAATAACTATGTTTTATTTTGAATCTCTTATCATTCTCAATATTTTAGCAAATATATGTCTTCCTTTATATTGGTTAATTCTATTTTAATAGAAGTTCCTCTCAATGTTAAATGTTCAAATATATCGTAAATTATTGGTTAGAAAATTCTCCTCTTGGACAGATAAATTGAAATAGTGAGTTCAATGTAAAGTCTTTTTATATATATATATTTACTATATATGACATTTTCTTAAAAAAATAATTGATCATATAAAATATTTTTATTTAATCCAAATAAAATTTTCCCCGTGCGGTGCACGGGTATACACACTAGTTGTATATTATTTTAGCATCAATGATGAGGTTCATCATATTGTTGATGTTTTTGGCATCAATAGATTAATTTAGCAAATGGGTACTAAAGAAATATTTGTTTGAGGTATATATTGGGTCAGTCATTGTTAGATTCTTTTTTTATGGTACAAGTCCTCGTCCGATTTTACAAATTACATTACAAATATATTTTAGCATCAATAACCGGATCCTCTCCTTCCCCATGTCTCTCCTTCTCTCTCCTTCTCCAAATTTGGACTATTAGAGCAATCCTATGGTTCAAAATTTAATAAAATTTAAAAGAGAATAAAATTTAAAAATAAATCACTACTTCTGAATCATGAACAGTTACCCTTTCTTCAACCAAACCAAATCTGCTTCTCGTGAACAACTTCGACGACACCACCACCACCACCTAACTTGGACGACTCTTATTCACGGTGACCGGCAACGCAGCGGCGGGATACACGATGGTCGGTGATGCAGTCGAAGATATTGGACGGTGATGCAGTTGAAGATATTAGTCGGCGATGGGTTGAAGATTGGCGGCGGGTTGCCTGTCTTCAGAGATCGATGTTGGACGGTTTGGTTGAAGATGTCGTTGAGATGAAGAACTATAACGATGGAAGCTTGCATTTGTATATTGTTTTTAATTAAAAAATACGAAAGGTAGCAAGATCCAGTGCAATAAAACACATTCCAAATGTATCCAGATGTGACTATTTGAAATTTATATTAAGAAATTATAGTGAGAAATGAGAGATATTGCAAATGAATTCAAGAGCAAGAGAGGTATTATAGCACTTTGTTCAGTTGTTGTGGAAGATGAAGAGGAAAAGTTTACTGTGAAAAGATACAGGGTATTTTGTTTTGGGAAGACATCATCCCATCCATTGGATTGATCTAACAGTTCAAAATTAATATTAGAGAAGGGAGAGAATGAGAGACTCGGGGAAGGAGAGGATCCACATCCTTGTTAAATGTATGAATGTTTTTTAATATTCTCACCCTTTGAATAAGATTTTGCAATGTGCTAAAAATAAGACTCGGATACACGCAAACATTAATGATAACTAGTGCCATTCGGGTACTAATTAAAGAAAAAATAAAATAAATATTATTGAAAAGATGACCTTGTACACTTTTAAATAGTTGACAACACAAGTTTCAAGACACTTTTAGGCTCTTTCTGGTAAAAAATAACGAATAGTTGATAAGCTAACTTCTAGCGAATAAACTAATTAATTGAATTTCTAGTGTTTGGTAAAATTAGCAGTTGAACTAACTTATAAGTATGAAATTATATAAAAAAATATGCTTAATTAATATTTAATTTTTTTTAAGTAAGATGACAGGGGTAAAATTGAAAGAAAAATAATAAGCTATAAGTTCATAAGTTACTATTTGAAATAACGTTTCAAAAATAACTTTTAAGCTAGTAATAGAGTAAACAATGATCATCCACTAACATGATATGATATATATATTTTTTCGTTTCTTTCTAATCCGTTGTAATTAGGATATTTTCCCTACACTCAATACCCACATAATATATCTACTAGATATGTCAATTTAAGGAAGTCCATAAAAATTTGGCCCTGACTCACATGTTTTGGATCAAGGCCAAAAAGCTCAGAAATCATAAAACCAAGTCTAAAGTGAACTAAAAATAAATGTAATTAACTATTTTTATGAATAAGTGTAACAAATTTCTTTATATTTTTATTTTTTGACAATTATATTTTTATTTTTTTAATTACTTGTGAAAGTGATTCTATATTTGTATTATTCAAATATGAAAAAAAAAATACAAATTTAGAGATGTTAAAGGGATTGAACAGGGTGGTGAATGATCTCTCGTTCACCGTTCCCTATAATACGGTGTTTTCTGTAACAACCTAAATCCCGACTAACTATTTTAAATAAAAAATATTGTAATTAAATATGCGCCACGTAGGGGTCACACATCTAGTCTAAAACAAACATCAAATAATTAAAAGCATGCGGCGGAATTAACTAAACTTCAAATATCATTTCAAAAATCCGAAATGATCAACAAATTCAAAAGAACATCAATAACTCAAAATTCACAAATTAAAGAAACGACTGAAACAAAACTAAACTTCCAGGTTTTTAGAAGTCAAAGTTATACTATTGAACATTCTCATCGTCATTTGATATGGACGCATGAATGAATGCATGAGACACACCAATACATCGTCATAAACATCAGCAAACAAGACAACGTCACTTTCACTAGTGGAAAAAATACATTTTAAATCAGAGATTTTAGATTGCATGCCATCCACTTGATTTAAAAAGGTTGAGAGTTGGACACGGTTGGAATTTCGAAATTTGTTTTGGTATTAACTCAGCTGGCCTGACTTAAAAAGGAATATTTTATAATTTTTAAAATAAAAAATTGAATTAATATTTGTCTTTCCCAATTCTCTCTTCTCAAAAAAACGCATCGAGTCTCTCTTCTCAAAACCACAACGAAACCCTAAACTCACTGGCAACGAATACCTCTCCGCGAACTTCCACTCTCTGTGACGAAACATAAAGGCGACGAAATTCGTCCACCGGTGAATTCGTTCCACCGCTTCATTCTTCAGAATTTTCAAGGTTAGTTCAATTTCCCTTTCGATGTTGGTATTCTCCTTATTCTTCAATGGATTCTGACTCTAATTTCGCTTTACTTTCAATTCATAGTGGGTTTAGAGTCTTCTCCACCGCGCCATCTTCACATTCAGTCGCCATGCTTCTCTACCTATATTGTATCTCTCTTTTTCCCTTCAGTATGTAGGCCCCAACTATTTTTATCTTAATTTTCTTCATTTTTTCTATTTTGGGTGGATCTTTTCTTGGACTAAAAGTGTTGGCTGCGCTGTGAGCTCTTCATTTTGTGTTATGTTTTTATGATTTTTCAATGTAGTCATGAAATAGGGTTAGGTTTTGTTTTTTTTCACAATTGCTCTGTTAATTTATTATTCATTGGGATTCAGAGACAATCTTTGATTGGTAATGATGTGACATGTAGCCAATCTTTGGTTCATTCCTTATATTTTGGCCAGCTTAATTAATCACCTATATCATAATCGCTTATCACATAAGTGCTTATGTATAATGATTTCTTCAACGAAAGATAAAATATAGTGAAATTATTTTCATATAATGTAATTTGTTTTCATAAGCTATTGTCAAAGCTTATAGAAATAATATGAAAGTCAATGTAATCTGTTTTCACATAAATAATCTTTAGTTTTGAGGATAGGTTTTAGTTCTAGTCCTAGAACTCTCTTATATCATATCATTTACTCATTGCCTATATAAAATGTAACTCTTCCTAAAGTAGGGTGATTTTCAAATTTTTAAAACTAAAAGGTCTTCTGCAACGTGGGTGAATGGTAGACCAGACCTTTATATTTAGTTTGAATTGCCTATTTTGTTCTCACTTTTTCAGGTACTTTTAAGCCAAACGTTTTGGTTTATAATAAATATTATTCTGATACCAAATGTTGGAATCTTGTTTGTGTTGTAGTATAGATGCACTCATGCACAACCCTTTGTGTTCTTTTAGCCATAACTATAGATTGTGTTGTAGTATAAATTGCACTCATGCACACATGTATTTGCAACCTGGTCATAATGTGGGCTTTGGCGTGACTTTTGGTTGTGTTTTGTGTTGGGTTAAGAGTTATTTCTTTGTGTTGGCAGGGTTTGTAGTTATATGGTTCTGAATCTAATTTTAAGGAAATAGGGTTCCAAAGTGACAGTTTTTATGTTTACTTGTTACTAGGGATCTTAGAAATTATTGAATCTGAAATTGGAAAGTTGAGAAATTAATGTTTGGCTCATCCTGAAGGTATAGTATGATCAAACTCATGGTATATGTTACATTAAGATATTGCCACTACATCCAATGTTTTGCTATATTGTTATTATGAACATTTTGTTAATAAAGAAGCACTTTATTCTTTATGTATGACCTTGAAGTTTATTTTTAGTACAAGATAAAAACTTGTAAATTAAGGCAAAGTATGTCATTTTTGTGCAGGAGAATACGCCACTGCTGGAGCAGCATCAACAGCTGACGCTATCATGGTTTGATTTCCATCAAATATATTGTGTGACCTCATCTCTCTCGCTTCCAATCTTTTCCAATGAACACAGTAAGCCTCTCTTCCTCTCTCAAGCATAAATAGGATCTGGACCATTGTAATCTGTGTCAGGGTAAGAAAAGAAGATTTTTTTTAAAAAATACATTGAAAAAGTAAATTGGAAACCAAATTTCTTTAACTCCTTTGATTTACTTCTTTGATTACTTGCAGAGAAGAAAGAAGAGAGGGGAAAATTGGTTCAGGCATGTAATAAATACCTACACCTCCATCACCACCAAAACGCCATGAGAAGTGCATAAGGGGCCCAAAAACGTCATCAGGAGAGTACACATCAAAAGAAACATGCCTCGTTGCCGATAAAATTGTAAGTAAATGAATTGATTGTCATGTTAAAGTATGACTCTTAAATATTGTCAAAGTATGCCCCGTTAAGTATGACTATGGTTTATATAGCAGTTGTCAAATTATGCCTTGTTTTCTTTATGAATGGTCTTGGGAACCTCAATTTTGTTTTGTAAGGTAGTGCTTGTTTTTTCGTGACTATTGGTTTGTTTCTCTACTGGTTGGGTTTGGACTTGCTCTTGGTGCTGAGTGCCTCATGGTTTATTTCTGTGTTTTTTAGTCAGGACCTATTTTTTCATTTCTGTGCACTGGGTGTGGCTGTGTGGTTAGGCTCTTTGTTGGTTTTTTGGTGTATGGCTGTGTAGCTAGGCTCTCATGTAGATTGGTGATCCATGTCCTACATGTGTATTGAAAGCCAATCTTCCATGTTAACTATCCTAAAATTATTAATTGATATTCTTTCATGTAGTTGAGTTTGAATTTGTTTGGTGTCTATATACAAGTTTACTATAGAACTTAATTATGTTTATACCTAGAATAACCGATCATATCTAACTCTTAAATGCTTCCATTTGTGATTTTAATTTCAGGTTCAAACCTGAGGGTGTTATAATTAATTGTAAAGTTGATTGTTCTGTCAATATACATCTGCAAGTGGAAAGCAAAGATCGGGCATCAAGGAACATCCCAAGAAATGATGTGCTAGAGCATTGAGGGGTAACTATGTTTCAAGTTACTATGTTTCTGCTAGAGCATTGCAACCAGTGTACTAATTCAATTCTATGTAGGCTTATTATATGCGCTAAACTTACTAGTAGTACTAGAGCTTGTGCTTTTTGGTTAGCTTTGTTTAGGCTAGTGTTTTGGTAGTTAACAACTTAGCATTGTTTGATTTTGTTAAGAGATAGTTACAATTTTTGTAATTTTTTCATGAATATTTTGTAACAGAATTTTTGTATGAAATTTGTTATCTATGAAATTTTTTTAGTTATAATCATGTACAATATTATGGGAGAAACAATTCTAAAATAAATATTAAAAAAAAAAGAAGAAATTAAGTGTGTAAATTGGTTGAACTGATTTAATAAATGTATTAAATCAGGTGAGCCGATTTAGATTGGTGTTTTTAAATCGGATCAGTGTAGATTTAAAAACTTATGGTACTTTTGAACTTTTTTTAAATGTGGCCAACCGATTTAAATAAATACTTTTAAATCGGTTTGTCCGATTAATAAAAGTTTTTAAATCGGATTGAAAACTGATTTAAAAACGTAAAACTTACTAAATCGACGGGAACTAAATCGGATGGTCAACCGATTTAAAAAGTCCTCCAGAACCGATTTAAAAAGTGATTTTTCCACTAGTGTTTTAAGAACACTATGTTTGTTTTGATAGATTTATGATAGAGATAAATAAAAAGAGAGATAACATTAACAAAGAAATAAGGTATTTCTTCTGTTTGGACGAAGAGAGAAATAAGGAGTGAGAGAAGTTTTTAGGTGGTCTCATGCCAAAAGAAATCTCTCCCCAATAGATGAGATTTGTGAGTTGAAATAGTGGAGTGTGGTAGTTTCCCGCAATGTCCATCTCCATATGAAGGATAAATTTGTCTTTTATCATTTATCCATGTTTCTACTCATCTTCTTCCCTCTTTCTATTCATCCAAACAAAACAAAATTTTTACTCAACTTTACTCTTATTTCTTTCTCTCACTCTTACTTCTTTCTTCACTATTTCGCTTATTTTTATGAACATTCAAACACAGTGTAAGCGTGTGTTCCTCCCAGAACCCAGAAAAGAAGAACAAAACCCAGAACAAGAAAAAATTAAAATATTGAGATAGAAAGAAATAAAAAAAATCTTGCAACCCTCAAAAAATAATAATATTGAGATTTGAGATAACAAACAAAAAATAAAAGTGAAAAAAAAAAAAGGTTAATTTTTTTTCTCGTATGAAGACACTCAAATGGATATACAAAAGTGAGAGTGGAAATTTAAAAGATTAAATAGAAAATCTGAAACATAAAAAGGAAATAATTAAATTATGAATGGTGTGAAGTGTGAACCATGATTAGTCAAAATTTAAAATTCAAAAGAAATTAATGTTTGATTCTTGGAGATTTTCTATTTTAAATTTGTTGACTTTTTTTTAAGGAAACTTGTTGACTTTTTGATAAAAATAATAGGTTTTACCACATAGGAAATTGATAAATGATAGAATGTGACATAGGAAATTGATCATAAGAGAGACATTCCAAAACATATAGTATTATATATTATATATTATTATATTATATGGATATGGATATTTTTGTTTTCTAAAATTCATTCAGTATTTCCTTTTTGAAATTTTTATTTTTGTTTTTTTAAGCAAATTATAAATAAAAAATTCCTTTATCACCCGTATTTAAGGCAAATTAGCTCCATTAGCATTTCACATCAACAAACTAAGTCTCCTATATGACTCGTTCAATCCCTTTGGTTTCCACCATCTTTGTCTTTCTTCTTCTTCTTGTGGCCACTGGTAGGTGTTGTTGTTGATCTTCATTTTCAATTTACTAATTAATTAGTTGATGTAGCAAACTTATAATATAACATATTATAATACGTACAACTAATCCATTATTTTGTTTAATATTACTTCACAAATCTAAATCTAGTGTCATTTGATTTTATTTGTTCTCGGTTGGGCCTAAGTTAACTTTCGCTAAGGCGCTAAGAACAACTCAAGTCAGCAAGGATCCCCTCATTCACGTGGTTATTCATAAATGAGGGGTCCTTTCTGACTTGAGGTTGAATCTGAACAATTTCAATTTATTTATTTATTTTTATGAAAGTGTTGTTAATTAACTTGTGTTATTGATTTTGTGTTATGGACAGAGATGGGGACAATTATGGTGGCAGAGGCATGTATAGTACCAATAAGTCATCCCTTCAAAGGATTATGTTCGATTGAGAATGACGAAAATTGTGCTATTTTTTGCAAAAAAGAGGGTCATCCTGATGGACACTGTCACTGTATACCATTAAAACCTTGTAAATGCTTTTGCGCTTGTTAATTCTTTATGAATAAGTGTAACAAGTTGTTTTAAAAAAATGTAATAAATATCAATTATCTCTTTTTCAAAAAGATTTTAGATAATTGATAATTTTGATATTTTTATTTTTTTAATTACTTGTAAAATTGATTTTATATTTGTATTATTCAAATATAAAAAAAATAAAAGTTTAGAGATTTTAAATGATTGAACAGGATGGTGACTGATCTTGTGTCTATCTGTGGAAAAAGAAAAGACAACAAAAAGTAACATTCCAATACTTTAATTTTCCGGTCAAGTAGCATAGTGTGGCTAGAAATTCCACCTTAAAGGTGGATAAATGGAGTGTCCGAGTATCGAATCCTGCCTCCTGCATTTACAACATTTAAAATGTTATATCCTTACCAACTGAGCTAAGCTTATAGGACTATTAATTTCTTTATTAGTAACTTTATTAATTTATTATTTCATTTTCTATTTATTTTCCGTATGAAGTATCTAACAAAAAAATGGTGATGCAAGCAGTGGCGGAGCCAGGGGTGGCACGGCCGGGCCGCGGTCCACCCCAAAATATAGAAAATTAACATAATACCCATAATATTTTTGTAATGTTAAATGCATTATATATCAGTTTGAACGAAATGTTATCATGTTTGTGCGTGTAGTCTACTGATAGGTGACATGTTTTTACTTTTAAGGTTGTTTCTGGGGTTGAAGGTCCCTAGTTCAACTCTTGGTCACCACCAATTTTGCATTCTGTTTTTTTTTTTTAAAAAAAAATCAACAAGGGTTTAAACCTACTTTCTTAAGCTTATTCCAAAAAAAAAAAAAATACTCCATCCGTCCCAAAATATTAGAACTCATTGACCATTGCAACGCCAATATATAATTTTGATTACAAATATCTTTAATTGTCTATTAGTAAATATTATAGAAATTTGATATTTTGAAAATATTAATAGAAACAAATCAAACAAGATCTTGTATGATAATATTTACATTTATATATTTTTAGAAAAATACGGTCGAAATAAGATATATAAATAGTGCAAAATAAGCCACATTTTTCTAAACTATTTAATTTTCATATGTATATATCAATATAGCAAAATTAAAAATGTATAATTTTTATTTTCTAAAAAAAAACTTTTAATTTAAAATAATATAATTTTCGTATTTAATTTACATGTTATAATTTTTTAGCGGCCCACCCAAAATAAAATTTCTGGCTCCGCCACTGGATGGAAGGCTGCTTATTCTCACGTGAATAAGCTGGATGGAGTCAAAATTGGCCCAAATTAAACATTACCATTGTTTTCATTAATTTTCTTTCAATTTGCATAAATTGACTTAAATAGAAAAAGAAACAAAAGCAATTGCACGTAGGGCCGATCATATCAGAACCACTTCATAAGTAAAACCGTAAACTGAACTAATTCAAATCGAAACCGCAAAAAACCGCATTTAGTTTAAACCGCAACGATAGTTTTTCATCTAAACAGCGCGGTTTGGTTAGGTTTGCGGTTTTCATTTTAGAAAACCGAACCAAACCGAACCAAACCGCAATACTTAACTTAACTATATCTAATCCAACTTAGCAAGCTCAACCCAAATTGAATCCATAAAACAGTACGTTGTGAAAACATATCATTTAACGCGATCCAAAACTATATTATTGGTATTAAAAATAAGTTCTTATGTATATGCAATTTGTGTATATGCATATTATATCACGTAAACAATAAATAAATTAAAATTTCCTATGTTTATTTCGTAATAAGTTGGTAATATCGTCGTATTTTTTATATCGCGATAAACCGCACCAACCGAACCGATCCTAACCGCGTTGGTTTGGTTTGGTTTGGATGACTTTTTAAAAACCAACCGAACCAAACCAAACCGCTTGTATTTTTATCTTGCGGTTATGATGACTTTTAGCTCAAAACCGAACCGAACCGCACCGCGAGCACCCCTAATTGCATGTATATCCGTTGACCCCTTTTTGAGCAATTGTTGACCAGGATCTTCAAATTAATATGCCATACAGTATGCTGAGATATTTCAATTTTCAAATGGCCCAAAATCATGCATTCATCACCTTAAAATGTCACAAATGCTATTATTAAAACTAGTAAATGCTCTCAAATTCTGTCACACATTTCCTTCTACAATCTTGATTGTAATCAATTATTACCTTGCCTAAAAGAAGAAATAAATCTTTCCCTAATTTTCCAAATCACACACCGTTTCTCTTTTTTAAATTACAACACCTTTTCTCTATCCTCTTCAACGATGTTTCTTTTTTTTTTTTCTCTTTCAAAATTAAGTTTAATATTTAATGGTTTTAAGGTCCCGTTTGGCATGACTTATTTTCTATTTTTTTGTCTCTCCTTAAAAATAGTAGAGAAATAAAAAACTGTATTTGACCCTAACTTTTCATATTCTCTACTTCTTTACTTTATTTCTCTACTACTTTTAAAGAGAAATAAAACCAAATATAATTTTCTACTTCTCTACGTCCTTTAAAGAGATGTCGAAAAATAAAAAATAAGTCGGGTCAAACGGAGCTAAGTGTCTCATTTTTCCATGCTTTATGTGGTTTCTATTTAATAATTAACTTGCATCAACTTTATCTCATCACACGCCTATTTATCTCATCTTCTTTGAACACCGTTTGATTTTCTCCATAATACTTTCCATGACGTTTCTTGTAATAGAGGGTTAATTTGGGCCAAGTTTCTATCACCTCGTGTGTTCGTCTGTTTTTGAAGGGTTTCAGTTGCGTCAGGAAGTAAAGCGTCTAAGGTTAGTGTTTTTTTATCTCATACACTCATGTTACATATACCGTGTTATGAGATAATAGTAGGACATTTCTCTCTTAAAAGGAACTAATTAAAAAAAAAAACTAATCTGATTATCTTGTGTAACTAGTTATTCTTTGATTTTATATGTTGTTGCTGCTGCTGGTGGTGTTGTTGTTGTTATTGTTGTTGTTGTGTGATGATTTTGTTGTTGTAATTGAAATAAAAAAAATTACATTGAGATATATGCTGATGTTTATTTGCGTTGTAAAGTGATGATGAGGAATGTTCGAGAAAATAACTATGACTTCCAATCCTTGATACCACATGCATCTAGGAATAAATTATATACACTGTGTCTTAATTTTCCCGATGTGTAAACTTGTTGATTTCCTTGTTGTGTTGTTATATTCATGTCCTATGTTGTTATGATGTGTTTTTTATATGATTGATTACGAGTTATTTGCCTACTCTTTTCGAAATTATAAACAAAATTATAATTTTAGCATACCATACTAAAAAACATACCAATCGTAATATCCAGTTCTACAACAATCATTTTTTACTTAGCTTCATTTCTTTGGTACATTTTCTCAACACTAACCGCAGTCAAAATCCCTGTGAGATCTATAAATAAATTAAGTGAAAACATAGTGTGCATTATTATATTAGATCATGTTACATAATTATCATTCTTTTTCTAAACAAACAAAAGATCAAAACTCACAAACTAAATAGTCAGTATCATACTGACCAGAAAAAAAAAAATTAGCAGGTTGATTAATCAAGTAAAAATTTGCAGTACATAATGACTTTCAGACAACTAAATTCGAATATAAAATTGAAAATTCAACTTATAAAGATGTCCTGTGGTTCGATATGAATCAATGTTTGACGCACCACCAAAATTAGATATTGAAAATGCATTGTCCTTCTTAAGTACTTTATCGAACTTGTAGATCAAAGTTCAACTAACGGTGTCATGAATACGATCACCATACATAAATATACAAACCAATAGTGTCATATAAAAATATAGTTGAATGAATAAACACAAAATACACATATTTTATGTACTAAAAACGTATTAGTAAAATCATAAAGTTTTAGAATTACATTTGAATCCATCAGCACCATTTAAATAGAAAATAGTAGCTTGTCTTTGGTCATGTCCTTAACATACCATAGACGAAGAACTCTAACAATCAAATTCCAGTTTTCTTGTGGGTGAAATGTCAGAAATAGAATCGTGTTTATGTGTCATTGACAAAACAAAAAAACGTTAGCGAAAAAAGCATCAAAACAAATGGTAGGAAATAAATCTTATACAATAGTTGCTGCCGTAAAATGTTTGGTTACAGACATGAGTTTATATAGAGTTTACATATACAGGTTTTGTTGACCGCATTAAGTTTTTAACTTATAGTTTTTGCAACTGGAAATTTGGTTTCAATTATTTTTTAATGAATTTGATTTTCATGTAACTTATTATTATTTGTTTAACTTCAAATTTGAAATTAATACATTTTTCAATAACAATAAAATAATAAACCGTGACAATAAAAAAGTCTCTTGCTATATATATATATATATATATATATATATATAGAGAGAGAGAGAGACATACACAAATGTGACCATCCTTATAAGCTATGAAGCACGGACACCTCTATGATTAGGCGTGTCGCAGTGTCCGACACGCGTCGGTGTCCGACACTCGTCCGACACCTGTCCGACACGTGTCGGATAGCTCAAATCGGTGTCCGAAAAAATTCAATTTTTTCTTTACTTCGACACTTCTTTGATCGGTGTCCGACACCTATAAGACACTCGTACACACATGTCGAACAAGTGTCCCCAAAAAAAATTATTTTTTCTTTGTTTATACTCTTCGTAGACACATATTAGACATACCTATAAGATTTAGAGATGTGTCAAAATAACATCATTGATCAAAAAAGTATTGAAAATATTATATTTTGATTACAATATTTTTAGTTTTTTCAAAAGTAGATGGATAAATAAAGGTAAAATATTATCATACTTTCTTTAAAATTTTTTTTAAGAAATAACTTCCTCAACTTAGATTTACATGTATATATTTTGATTCTAAATTTATATCTTTTATAAATATGTAGCGGTGTCGGTGTCCTATATTTTTTACATTAGCGATGTCGCCGTGTCCGTGTCCGTGTCGTGTCGCGGTGTCCGTGTCAGAGTCCATGCTTCATAGCTTATAAGAGAGTGCCACGTGTACTTTTTCATTATATTATGACATGAATTAATTTATATATGTTACATTTTATTAAATATAAAAAATTAATAATATTTGATGACATTAACTTTTATATTAAATAATACAATTAATATTTATATGTTATATTTTATTAAATATAAAAAATTAATAATATTTTATGACTTTAGATTTTATATTAAATAATACAATTAATATTTATATGTTAAATTTTATTTAATATAAAAAATTAATAATATTTATATGTTACATTTTATTAAATAATTAAATTGTTAACCATTTCAATAAATTTTTAAATATCTCATAAAAATTCTTCGGTTACGTTAATTTTTGAACGTAACCGAATAATTTTTATGAAATATTTCAAAATTTATTGAAATGGTTAAAAATTTAATTATTTAATAAAATGTGACATATAAATATTATTAATTTTTTATTTTAAATAAGATGTAACATATAAATATTTTTAGTTTTTTATATTAAATAAAATGTAACATATAAATATTAATTGTATTATTTAATATAAAATGTAACGTCATCAAATATTATTAATTTTTATATTTAATAAAATGTAACATATAGAAATTAATTCATTTCATAATATAATGAAAAAGTACACGTGGCACTCTCTTATGACGAGGTCACATTTGTGTATAATATAGATAGATAGATATCGATAGATTGCAAGAGACTTTTTTTATAACGGTTTATTATTTTATTGTCAATTAAAAACGTATTATTTTCAAATTTGAAGTTACACAAATAATAAGCTACATGAAAATCAAATTCATGAAGACAAAAAACTTTTGGTAAAAAAAAAAAGCTATATGAAAATCAAATTCGTTAAAAAATAATCAAAACAAAATTTTCAGTTACAAAAACAATAATTTAAAAACTTAGTGTAATCAACAAAACCAATATATTTAAAGTTTAAACGCTATATAAACTCATGCCGATAAACGGACATTTTACAGCAGCAACTATTGTATAAGTTTTATTTCCTACCATTTGTTTTGATATTTTTTTCGTCAATATTTTTTTGGGTTTTGTCAATGAGACTTCACCACGATTCTATTTCTGACATTTCACCTGTAAAAGAAAAATGGAATTCGATTGTTAGTGTTATTCGCCTATGGTATGTTAAGGACATGACCAAAGACAAGTTACCATTTTCTATAGAAATGGTGTTGATGAATTCAAATGTAATTGTAAAACTTTATGATTTTACTAAATCATTTTTAGTACATAAATTATGAATTTAGGTTTACTCAATTTACTATCCCTCCATTTGTTTTCCATTTAGAGAGAGATAGACACAAATAAAATTAGTGGGACCCATTAAAAGTGGGTCCCACTAATTAGTAGGTCCCACTAATTTTTATTTGTGTCTATCTCTCTCTAAACTAATTTTTATTTGTGATTATCTCTCTCTAAATGGAAGACAAATGGAGAAATAATAAATGGAGGGAACCCAAACCCATAAATTATGTGTATTTTGGGTTTATTCATTCAACTCAATTTTTATATGACACTATTGGTTTATATATTTATGTATGGTGATCGTATTCAAGCCACTGTTCTTCAAACTTTGATCTACAAGTTCGATAAAGAACTTAAAAAGGACAATCTATTTTCAATATCTAATTAGTGTTGCGTCACACATTGGTTCATATCGAACCATGAGACATCTTTATAAGTTCAATTTTCAATTTTATACTCGAATTTAGTTGTCCGAAAGTTATTATGTACCACAAATTTGTACTTGATTAATCATTATGCTGAAAATTTGATAAATGATATAATGGAAAAGGGATTTTTTTTTTAAATGTTCCCCAAAAAAACAAAAATTTCCAATCTACCTCCCATTTTAAAAAAAATTCCAAATTACCCCTGCTTTTTGGCAGAGATTCCTCTGCAACAGGGGACCCACAATGGCGACACTGGGAGTTTTTTTTTTTGTCTTTTACGTGTTCTGCATGGGGAACACAAATTTTGAGTTTTTTTTTTTTAATGTTTAATAGTTTTTCACTCATCTCATTCTATAAATATCACACCCCATACTTTCATTTTCCACTCACTAACTCCATCTTCTTCATTTTATTTTTCACTTTCTTCACTCTTTTTATTTTATATAAGTAATGATATCTTCTTCCAATAACCATTTAGCATCAACCCGTTTATTTTCAGTGAAATTTGATAACCGCGAAGAACATTTCTTATTAAAAAATGACAAATTAAGTTGAACACATATTTTGATAATTTAATTAATAAAAAAATATGATAACAATTGAAAAGAAGGGGATAAACTCTAGAGTTTTATGCCGATCCGACATATTCTTTCTTGCAAATACACTCCAAAAGTTTGTTTTCTTTTTTCTCAACCAATTGTTCAAACACCTGAAATTCAAATAGAAAATTATTAACATCACATATCACATATAACAAATAAACTAATATAGATTCAATCATAAACTTATTATAAATTGAAAATTTGAATGAACTAAAAAAAAAGGGAATGGAAAAAAAATCGATTTTGTAAAAGAATTGAGGTAAAAAAAGTGTTAAACAATGGTGAAAACTATAACTATAACCCAAAAACGTTTTTGTTGTCAAATGATATTAAATGCACAACAATCATGCGAATATTAATCATGATTAGAATTTTCTTTTTATAAAGTCAATGAACATTTTCCTGAAATATAAAAAAAAAACTTAATTAATGTCAATAAAGAGCATAATATATTATTATTCAAACAGAAAAATGGTTGAATGTGTCTTAAATAAAAACGTGACAACTTCTACCAAAAAAATAAATAAATGAAAACATGACAAAAAAAGAACCATTATAACTTTATTAAAAATACATTTATTAAAAAATGAATAAATTATAAAATTTATTACCATTAGATTTTAAAATTTTAAAAATAGTAGCAAAAAACCTTAAAATAATTATAAATAAAATTTCTACAAATATGTAAAAGATCCGATGTAAAGACTCCGTATGAAATTTTGTTATATAATAATAATAATAATATAATGATAATGATGCAATTTGATTAAATGGAGTTAAATGGTAAATGATATATTTCAGGACAATAATTAATAGTATATTTCTTTCATATAATGATATTAGTAAGTGTTAAAATAATATCAATAAATATGAGACATAGGACATTTATATTGTAGTTTATATATATACTCATGTGAATACGAGGCCTATTTTTTACTACAAATGTCTAAGATTGCATATATTTTTACTCACATATTAATACGAAGGACTATTGTTTTTTTTGTAATTTCTACGATAACTTATATTTCTATTAATATATATTAATAGACCCCTTGTTTTTTTAGTAATTTTTACGAAATCTATATTTTTACTCATATTAATACGAGAACTATTTTTTTTTAACTACTACATAAACTTATATTTCTTTTAATATTTTTTTTTTGAAGAAGCTAGCCAATAATATATTAACTAAAATAATCCTAATCAAGTACAAGATGTACGTAACTGAAACATATACAAAAGTTTGGAGGAGAGATATCACATGTCCCCTTCAATAAGAAAATTACAGAAAAACAAATGAATCAAGTAGCTATAATCCCTAAACAAAAGGATTGAGCCACCACGATTGTAAATCACATGAAGCCTTTTTTCATATCTTAATACGGGATCTATTTTATTTTTGTAATTTATACTGTAGTTTATATTTCTACTCATATATTAATATGAATTTTTTTTTATATTTCTACGTGGCCTATATTTCAACTCATACCTCAATATTTGAGCCTATTTTTTATTGTAATTTCTACAGGAACATATATTTCCACTTATGCATTAATACGAGACTTTTTTTTTTATAATTTCAACGGGCACCTATATTTTTGCTTAAATATTAATAGGGAAGTCAATTTTTTTTGTTATTTATATTGTAATATATATTTCTACTCATATATTGATACACATTGAAATCTGGCACGTCCAGGAACTAATGTTGAATGCAGTGTTCCAACACTTCTATGAACTCAGTGTTGTAACCAATGTTCCAACCTAGTACTAAACAGTAGCGACAATAATTTAAATGACATCAAACATAAAAACAGTAAAGAACACATATGATTTGTTAACCCGGTTCGGCATAAACGGACCTACTCTGGGGGATACCAATCCAGGAAGGAAATCCACTAATGTAGTGCTAGATCTAAGCACTCAGTAAACGTCCCGTTTACAACTTATATACTAGCCACCTACTCGTGCAACTTCTACCTAGAAACTCTTAAGTATGAGATCCCATCTCACCTCCAACTATCACTCAACTGTGATTACAATAGAACAACAATGTTTGCGAAGACACACTTCAAAACAACAAGTTACCTCCGTACTTAGAAGCTTAGGAGTAACTAACAAAATTACAACTCAATAACACAAAGTCCTAAACTTGCATCAATGAGATACAAGAAAGACTCACAAAATAACACAAGACTCAAAACCCTAGAATACTATTCTTCAATGACGGCTTTGATTACTTTGCTAGGTTTTTCGTCCTTCATATAAATACTCCAAGAAAACGGGCTGAACTCCATATGGGCTTAGATCACATAATTCTCAAGAAACAGAACCATACATAAAGTTTTCTAAAGTGTCAGAACATCTTTAGAAAATATCGCTGATTCTCCATATAAATATACTCCTTGGCGCACATGTATATAAAACGTGGATTCCTTTTTAAAAACGCGCTTTCCTTATTTAAACACGCGCGCAAAAACATTGGTCCAACATCTTGCTTGTATATTTGTTTTAGCAAAATGAGGCCAATTCAAATATCCAACAATCTCCCCCTTTGGCAAAGAGAGAAATAAACTCTCACACAAACTCAGCTACTTAGGAAAAATAAATTCCTAGTAACTGGATGTTTCAACATTTAACAGAACATTAGCACATGCATGAGACATAGAAGACTTGCTCCCCCTCAACATCTGAATCAGAGCAAAAACATGAATAAAATCTTTTTCAAGAAAACTTTTGCTCCCTCTCAACATGGCACTGTACTACTCCCCCTCAACCATACATCACTACACATACATGTATCATGTAGCACTACTACGCATACTGCTAGGATGTTTCAACATTAGGTTCCACATCACACATCCATAACACATAGCAGAGAAAGCACACATATACTACTCCCCCTTTTTAGCCACAAAAGTTGACAAACCGTACTAAAAGAACATAAGTGCAGATTATTATAGATCAGTGCAGCACAAGAGTGCTCAAATATTCAGGGCAGCGCCCATGATTAAGAAGTCAAGAGAGAAACATAAAAGAAACATAACAAAAAAAAATGGTATAACAAGGCAGTAGGATCAATCAGTAGAGCTGCTAGCAGTTTCTTCTTCCTTGTCTGTATCGTCACCAGAGGTTTTAGCACTGGTCTCAACATCATCAGCATCTTTCTCATTACCCACATCATCTCCTTCCTGATTATCAGCATAGGTATCCATAGCTACAACATCTTCCTCATTTTCCAAGTCAGCAATCATCTCCTCAAATACCTTCTTCTTGGCATCAAACATCTGAATAAATTCCAGCTTTTTCTCATCAAACTCCTTACAGGCCGCCTTCAACCTAGCTATAACATCCTTCCTTGTCATGTGCACAAGGGCAGGTTGGGAGGATGTTCCAACAATATCTGGAACATGCTTCTTACTGAACAACTTATAGTGGAAAAGCAGAGGAGATTCCCTCTTCTTAGCCACATCATCAGAGGTCACAATACCTGGATGTTGATTGATAATAATTCCACACCGTAGAGAGGGAAAAGCAATAGGCAAGCTCACAACTTCAGACTTACCATGTCTCATGGTTTGTTCAAAAATATATTTACCAAAGTCATATGGAATTCTATTTGCAACAATGTAAATAAATTTTGCCAAACCTGTTGAAATATTAGAGGAATGCAGGGTAGGAACCCAACTAACTGAACCCACACGATTCAACAGAGCATACCTCACAGTTAGCTTCCCAGCAGGGACCTTTGCTCTAGTAGGCCACACCTTGACCTGTCCGCCAGTAATGGCCTTGCATAAGGTATTGTCAGTGACCTTCACTTCAGCTCGAAGTCCTTCATCTCTACCCAAATACTTGTTAATCACCTGAGGGGAAAAAATCACAACCTTTCCTCTGACATGCACCTTCTGGAAGTCCTTGCTCAAGGGATTATTGCATCCTTCAGGAATATTAACCAGGAATTCTTTGACTAATCTTTCAAAACAGTCTCCAGAATCAGTGACTGTTTTCTTCAAACCAGCAGCTTCAATAAGCTCCATAACATCATTACAATTAAGAGCTTTCTTCCCTAGCTCTCTCTCTAGGGACATCCTCCTATGGTAAACAGATTTCCATCTCTGGGCATTAGTAATAGAATGAAAAGACACATTATCCATGGGAGCATCCTCAACAGCATGAGAAGTCTTCTTGGCACTTGGAGTCATCAGAATAAGCTAGCCATCTCTTTTGGGGCTTGTTCTTATTTGATTGAATAGGGGTGCCTTTGCTCCACCCACGACCTGGTCTATACAACACAGGTTTACTTGATGAATCTTTACCCTTCTTTTCTTTAGTCACAGTCTTCGTCACATGGGCAGTTCTGCTTGATGGTATTTTTAAAGGCCTTGGAATGGGGCTCTTCATGAGCATCAACATCTATAATGACACGATTGTCATTAACAGTATCTTCAGAGGAATCTTCCTCTTTAATATTGACTTCCACAGTCTTCTCAATACCTTCAGATCATCCTAGTTCCGTAGTCACAGTTTTCTCAGTAGCAGTCTGGGTCTCAGAACCTTTAGCATTAGAAATATGTTCAGCATCAGGTTGGGCCAAGGATGTTTCAACATCCGGCACAACATCTTTGGTTAAAGGCACACTGGATGTTCCAAAATCCTTTACCACATCAGAGGCATCACCTGTTGGTTTTTGGACAACCAACTCAGAAACAACATTATCATTAAGAGTCTTAGAGTTATCAACAACATTCTCATCAACAGTAGCAGTATGGACAGATTCCACAGTTTTCCCTAATTGATCATCAGACTTTGGATCTTCAGAACCTAGGGTTTTAGATTTTTCAGTTTCTAGGGTTACAGACTCAGTAATAACATCCCTAGATGCTTCAACACTTGATTTCTCAGGGTTATCAGCAGAAACACCAACACAAGTGGCAACATTATCAAATTTAAAGGGATCTTTCTCCAAGTACAGATCCGTCATAGTCCAAACCCTTTTAGGCACATATTTTGAACTCTTTCTTTTTGCCTACGACTTTACTAGAGACAGAGGTTGGAGAATTACTTACTTTCGTTGATTTCTCCTTTTTCGCGACAGATTTGCTCCGAGTCGGTCGTTCCACTATTTCACTTGCATGCACAGTCGCCAAGGGTTTTGCAAGCGCCACCATATGAGATGCTTCAACCTTTGATTTGGAGTGGTCAGAATGGCTTTTTGTGGGTGTAACAGTGGTTTGATCTTTGACAGGGGAAGACTTTTGCGAAGTAGACATGGTGTGATGGGAATTTTGAGTGAAGTTGTAGGGATTTTGTGCGTGAATAGAGGTTAGAGGGAGAGAATAGTGGGATATGGGAAAGTTTATGAAAGTATATGATTGTTTTCCTCGAATAGCGTGCACCACTAAATGGAGGGAGTTGGTTATAACTGTTGCACGCCTTAATAACTGTAATTGCTACAGTTCTTCAAATAGGAAAATTCCTAATTTTCCCTCAACTTCTCAAACTGATTTGCATCCAATGCCTTAGTAAAAATGTCTGCCAATTGTTCCTAAGTAGATACATGTTCCAGAGTAACAATTTTTTCTTCAACTAAATCTCTGATGAAATGGTGACGAATATCAATGTGTTTTGTTCTACTATGTTGAACTGGATTTTTTGAAATATTTATGGTGCTCAAATTGTCACAGTATAATGTTAGAACATCCTGCTCAAAATTGTATTCCTTCAACATCTGCTTCATCCACAACAATTGAGAACAACTACTTCCAGCTGCTATGTACTAATCTTCAGCTGTTGATAGAGAGACACTATTTTGCTTCTTGCTGAACCAAGATATCAAATTACTTCCAAGAAAGAAACATCCACCTGATGTGCTATTTCTATCATGAACACTTCCAGCCCAATCAGCATCACAATAGCCAATTAGTCTAGAATCATTACCATGTGAGAATAAAATATCATAGTCACTTGTCCCATTCACATACTTTAGAATCCTCTTTACTTGAGTAATATGACTTATCTTGGGCTCTGCTTGGTATCTTGCACAGACTCCTACAGCAAATGTGATATCAGGCCTGCTTGCAGTGAGATACAACAAACTACCAATCATACTCCTATAGAGACTTGATCAATACTTGTACCATTTTCATCCTTAGTAAGCTTTAGATGAGTAGGTGCAGGTGTCCTTTTATGTGCAGCGTTCTCCATTCCAAATTTCTTCACAATGTTCTTGGCATACTTGCTTTGAGAGATGAAGATGGTTTCTTCCATTTGCCTTACTTGAAGACCCAAAAAGTAAGTTAGTTCACCAACAAGACTCATCTCAAATTCAGACTGTATCTGCATAACGAAATGTTGGACCATCCTATCCGACATTCCACCAAAAACAATATCATCCACATATATTTGTTTAATCATCAGCTTACCAGTCTCTTCCTTTACAAATAGTGTTTTGTCATTCCCACCTTTTCTGTATCCTTGACCAATGAGGAAATCAGTGAGTCATTCATACCATGCCCTTAGAGCTTGCTTTAACCCATATAGAGCTTTCTTCAATTTGTAAACATGATCTGGATGAGTTGGGTCAACAAATCCTTTAGGTTGTTCAACATAAACCTCTTCATGTAAGTACCCATTAAGGAAGACACTTTTCACATCCATTTGGAATAGTTTAAACTTTAGAATGCAAGCTACTCCCAAGAGTAATCTTATAGATTCTAATCTAGACATAGGAGCAAAAGTCTCATTAAGGTCAAGACCTTCCACTTGAGTGTATCCTTGAGCAACTAACCTGACTTTGTTTCTTGTCACAACTCCATGCTCATCATATTTATTCTTGTACACCCACTTGGTACCAATTACATTTAATCCACTAGGTCTAGGCACAAGGTCCCATACCCCACTTCGCTTGAATTGATTCAACTCTTCTTGCATAGCACATATCCAGAATTCATCAGTGAGGACCTCTTTTATATTCTTTGGTTCAAATTTTGAGACAAAACACGAATTCGAAACCACATCATTTGACCTTCTTGTAGTAATTCCCCGATCAGGATTACCTATGATAAGCTCCTTTGGATGATTTTTCTGAACCTTTAATGATGGTCCCTTGTTAGTTAGATCATCTTGTGACACATCTATAGGTTCATCAGTCTTCTCATTTGAGTTCTTACTACCACTGTTTACTTCTTCTGATAGTTCAAATGTTGCAGCACCTTGTTCAACATCCTTTGCCTTTTCTGATGGCGAGTCATCTACTACAACGTTGATTGATTCCATCATAACTCTGGTTCTTGAATTAAAAACTTTGTATGCCCTACTGTTGGTTGAGTAACCAAGGAATATTCCTTCATCACTTTTAGGGCCGAGCTTCCTTCTTTGTTCTCTATCAGCCAGAATATAACACTTGCTTCCCAACACATGAAAATGTTTCACTGTTGGCTTTCTTCCCTTCCAAAGCTCATAAAGAGTCATAATGGTTCCTATTTTTAACGTGACTCTATTATGAATATAGCACGCTGTGTTTATTGCCTCAACCCATAAATTTAAAGGAAGATTCTTTGCATGAATCATCACTCTAGCAGATTCTTGCAATGTTCTATTCTTTCTCTCAACTACACCATTTTGTTGAGGTGTGATGGGAGATGAGAACTCATGCTTGATTCCCTCTAATGAGTAGAATTCAAGAAACTTAGCATTCTCAAATTATCTTCCATGGTCACTTCTAATTCTTACAATTCCACTGCTTTTCTCCCTTTGTAATTGTTTACACAATTCTTGAAAGACTTCAAAGGTGTCAGATTTTTCTCTAATAAAGCTTACCCAAGTAAACCTCGAGTAGTCATCAACCATAACAAAGACGTACCTTTTTCCACCAAGACTTTCTACTTGCATAGGTCTCATTAGGTCCATGTGTAGTAATTCAAGTACACATGAAGTAACAGAATGTTGGAGCCTTGGATGAGACATCTTGATTTGCTTACCAATCTGACATTCACCACATATGTGTTTTTCTTCAATATGTAGCTTAGGTAATCCCCCGATGGCTTCTTTAGAGATAGTTTTCTTCATTCCTCTGAGATGAAGATGACCAAGTTTCTGGTGCCACAATTTTACTTCATCTTCTTTACTCAATAAATAAGTGAAAGAATTAGCTTCCTTTTGCGATGTCCATAAATAGCAGTTGTCTTTGGACCTTGCCCCTTTCATTATCATTACTCCCTCTTCATTTGTGACAACACACTCAGCTTGTGTGAAATTTACTTTGTATCCTTGATCACATAGTTGGCTAATACTGATCAAGTTAGCTGTAAGACCTTTAACCAATAAGACATTATCTAGCTTTGGTAAACCATGTTTGACTAGCTTCCCTGTACCCATGATTTCACCTTTGGCTCCATCTCCAAAAGTAACAAAACTAGTGGCATAAGGTTCCACATTTTCTAGGAACCTACTGATTCCTGTCATGTGTCGAGAACATCCACTATCGAAGTACCAATCTTCTCTTGATGAAGCTCTAAACGAAGTATGAGCAATGAGAGCAACACTTTCTCCTTTAGGTTTCCATTCACTTCTAGTCTTTAAGATGGGAGGTTCAGGAGAAAACTCCCTGAAGTGTTTGGGATACCCATAGAGTTTGTAACAGAAAGGTCTAATATGTCCCTTCTTACTACAGTGATGACATATCCAAGAACGTGATCTGTTCGTCTGAGTCTTCTGATGTCTCTTAGGATGTTGAAACATCTGCCTAGGCACTGTAGAGTAATGATTCCATTCAGCAGTCATAAACTTCGTATCTGGATCATACATATGCTTCTTGTTGAGAGTTTCATAATCCAACCCAATGGGTTGTGGTTTACCAACAACCTGTTTTTCTAGAATCTCATCTAAAACATGTGTACTATGGTGCATCATTACAACTTGCTTCTTTAAATGCTCAAGTTGAGAGTTTAATTGAGATACCTCATCATTCAAAGCTCCTATTTTAGCGAGATGACAGTTTCTTTCAGTCTTCAGTTGAATGATCAATCTTCTTTCAGCTTCAAATTGTTCACACACCTCTTCACTTCTGATGCACAGAGATTTGAAGGATCCAACTAGTTCATCATATGACACTTCATCATTATTTGAATCAGAATCAGACTCAACCACTCCAGTTAAGGCCGTCACATGTCTAGCTGCCTCATTCTCAGCTTCTTCTTCAGATTCCTCTTCTTCAGACCATGTAGCAGTCATGCTCTTTTTCTGTCTTTTGAGAAATGTGCCACACTCAGTTCTAATGTGCCCAAAACCTTCACATTCATGACACTGAACTCCCTTGGATTGTCCCACTTTATCATCAGTTTTTGTCCTCCTGAAGTTATTGGCAGACTTGCTGATGTCGAATTTGATGTTTGGAACATTCCCTTTTGTCTTTCTATCCATGCGTCTCATAACCTTGTTGAATTGATTTCCCAACAGTACCATGACATCTGAGATACTCTCATCAGTGTCAACATCACCCTGATGATCTTCATTATCAGTATTTGACACAAGTGTTATGCTCTTGCTCTTGCTTCCACTATTTCCAGAACGCTCATTAGCTGACATTTCATATGTTTGAAGAGAACCTACCAAGTCATCAAATTTAATAGTGTCTAGTTCTCTAAACTCTTCAATGCACGTGACTTTCATATCAAACTTCTTTGGTAAAGATCTTAACATTGTCCTTACCATTTTCTCCTCAGGGAGCTTCTCACCTAGAGCATCAAAGGTGTTGGCATAATCTAGTATGGTCATATGAAATTAATGCACACTCTCATCCTCTTTCATCCTGAGTTCTTCAAACTTTGTGGTGAGCATCTGTAGTCTGGAATTCTTTACCTTAGATGTTCCTTCTTGAGTTGTTATCAAGATTTCCCTAGCAACTTTAGCAACTTTGCAACGTTTAATTAGTCTAAACATATTTTTATCGACTCCATTAAACAATGCATTTAATGCCTTTGAGTTACCAAGGGCCAGCTCGTCCTCCTCTTTGGACAACTCACTTTCAGGCTTCAGCTCTTCAAGTTTATTTCCATCTTTGTCCTGTCTTACTGGTGGTTCTCATCCTATCAAAACCGCTTTCCATATTTTGTTGTCGATAGACTTTAGGAAGGCTTCTATGCGAGACTTCCAGTAGTCATAATTTGTTCCATCCAACAGAGGAGGTCTGTTCACGAACCCTCCTTCTTTTTCCATTTCTACCAGATGTATACGCCCTGAATCTCACCCAATCCAGAACAGGGTGCCTGCTCTGATGCCAATTGAAATCTGGCACGTCCAGGAACTAATGTTGAATTCAGTGTTCCAACACTTCTATGAACTCAGTGTTGTAACCAATGTTCCAACCTTGTACTAAACAACAGCGACAATAATTTAAATGACAACAAACATAAAAACAGTAAAGAACACAGATGATTTGTTAACCCAGTTCGGCATAAACGAACCTACTCTGGGGGATACCAATCCAGGAAGGAAATCCACTAATGTAGTGCTAGATCTAAGCCCTCAGTAAATGCCCCATTTACAACTTATATCCAAGCCACCTACTCGTGCAACTTCTACCTAGGAACTCCTAAGTATGAGATTTCATCTCACCTCCAACTATCACTCAACTGTGATTACAATAGAACAACAATGTTTGCGAAGACACACTTCAAAACAACAAGTTACCTCCGTACATAGAAGCTTAGGAGTAACTAACAAAATTACAACTCAATAACACAAAGTCCTAAACTTGCATCAATGAGATACAAGAAAGACTCACAAAATAACACAAGACTCAAAATCCTAGAATACTATTCTTCAATGACGGCTTTGATTACTTTGCTAGGTTTTTCGTCCTTCGTATAAATACTCCAAGAAAATGGGTTGAACTCCATATGGGCTTAGATCACATAATTCTCAAGAATCAGAACCATACATAAAGTTTCCTAAAGTGTCAGTACATCTTTAGAAAATATCTCATCGTTGATTCTCCATATAAATATACTCCTTGGCACACAAGTATATAAAATGTGGATTCCTTTTTAAAAACGCGCTTTCCTTATTTAAACACGCGCGCAAAAACATACACAGGTCGTACCCACATGTTGAAACATTTGGTCCAACATCTTGCTTGTATATTTGTTTTAGCAAAATGAGACCAATTCAAATATCCAACACACATACATTTTATTTTTTTGTAATTCATATCCACCTCAAAGCCTCTTCACGAAACCTCAAAGTCTCTTCGATATATCTCATAGAGAAATTATTTTTCATCAACTTTATAATTATTTTAGTGGAGAATAATAGAAACAACAACTATGACACATTTTTTTGGTCAAGAAATATGATACATTTTTAATTCCATAAAAAAAATAAACTATAGGAATTTTTCTTAAGAAAATTTATGACACTATACATAAATTTTACAATTAGTTTTTATCACATATTATTATTTTAATTATTAAATTATATAATATTGTAAATATTTATGTAGTTTTTTTTGTTTACAGTTAATTATCTTTCTTTAGCAGTTAAAATTTTAATTTTCCAATTTAAAGTATAATATATTATTTATTAGTCAATAAATCTATAAATGTATTCTACCCGTGAATACATTGCTTCCATCCATAACCTTATAATAAATTGATTATATAAATTATATATTTCTCTTTTAGTAAAGAATGGAGTAGTAAATGTCATAAAAAAGTGGATGAGTAAAAGTAAACGAGACCTACCAACAAGAGTTTGTGTGTCTACCAAAAAAATTAGACTACCACAATGTGACAAATTGAATATGTGTTCGATGAATTTCTTCTTTTTGATCCATTGTGATTGAGATATTTTCACTTAGTAGGCACCCAAGAACCAAAATATGTCTACTGTATATAATCAATTTACGCAAGTCTATATAATCAATTTACGCAAGTCTATAGAATTTTTGGAAAATTTCTCTTCTGATCCCTAGCCGTTCTTTTTTTTTTTTGTCAAGTAGCCTAGCGGCTAGAAATTCCACCCTTAAGGTGGATAAGTGGGATGACCGGGATTCGAACCTCGGTCCCCTGCATAAATAATGCAATGTCCTATCAACTGAGCAAAGCTCACGGGACGCCGTTCTTTTATACTCCCCTAAAATCTCATTCCGCTTTTCAGAGTTTGAAAAAAATGTGACACAAAAAACACATGAAATTGAAAATGTTGAGGATGAACACATTGATTGATAAAAAATGTATGGAATTTACTTAATTAAGTATGATTTGAAGTTGGATGTTGAAGTAGGGTTCAAAATCGCGTTTTGGAGAGGAAGAGAGGAATTTGGGCTTAAAACCGGCCCACAAATTCTAACTTTTATATATTTTTCCAATTTTGTTTTTTAAAACTTTACTTTTTCAATTTAAGTTCTAGGTTTAGTTGCAAAAAACGCTCTCTGTTTTCTTCTCTTCTAACCCTAGTGGTTACCACTTTTTTTTCTTCCTATTCTATCTTTGAGGGGTGGTTTAAGGTCAATTTTGGCCATAAATCACCATTCCAAATTGTTTTTTCTTTTTCGTTATAGTAAATAAGTGTGATTTTCACATATTTGTTTGTTTTGATTTTTAGTCTTCGTACATTGTAATTTGTTGTTCCGTCTTTGTGCGAAGTATTGTGTTATCCTGTTTTTGTGCGAAGTACTTTGTTGTTCTGTCTTTGTGCGATGTTCATTTGTTTCCAGGTTGAAGGATAAATTTTGATCCATCAATGTTGACTTTGGTGTCATCAACACTACATATTTGTAGGCTAATGCAATTTGCCATTTGAAATTCTGACGATGTCCAGATGGGGTACCGGATGGGGCAGCATCTGCTTCAACACAGTTCCCAGCAGAACATAATGGACAATTTAGCAATAAAAAACAGAAATTAAAATAACACAGTATGTTGTTAACCCAGTTCGGAGCAACCTCTCATACTCTGGGGGATACCAATTCAAGAATGAATTCACTACTATAGTTCTAGTTCAAAGACTCCAAAACCTCCCGTTTCTATCTTATCGCTTAGACACTATCTCATGCAATCCTACCTAGGAACTCCTAGATATGAGACGCCCCGTCTCACTTCCTCTTAGCCACACACCCAGTGTGACCGTATAACACTAATAACAATTTGGCGAAGAACACTCTTCAAACAAATACCTATCTCCGTACTTTAAAGCTTAGGAGTAGATTAAAAAAAACTACAACTCAACTAAAAACAGTCCTACTCTAGCATCAAGATGATACAAGAGTGGCTCACAAATAAAGCACAAGGCTTACAAGACACGAAACTCTAAAAGACTACATCTTTGATATATTTGTTTAAGCTTCGGTTTCGGTAAATAAAATAGGTCTGAGTCTTCCTTTAAATAGCCACGAATTAGAATGGGCTGATCATGAATTTCGTGCTTCACAAATAACTTAGATATAGGGAAAATCCAGTACAAACATATTCTTGAAGCAAATCCAAGAAAATCCAATAAATCCCTAAAATATAGGCATATCTTTAGGGGCGATGCAAAATAGCGATATCTTTAGGAAATAACCTGAAATCCTTGTCTTGGGGAACAATCAAGGCGCTTAAGAGATTAACTTGACAAATATAGCGCGCAACAAACTTGTAACAAACTGTCCATATTTTCTGGCTTCATGATGTTGTTCCAGATGTTGCCCCATCTGACTCCACATCTGATCAGATCTTGTTTTTGCAAAATGTAGCCAATTTAAAAAATCCTACACCATTTTATGCTATTAACATGTATATTGTGAGTTTGTTCGCAGATTTATCATTTTTGTTTTTGGTGAATTTGAATTGCATCAATGTACTCTATCAATTTGACGAGAAAAAAGGGACTGCCACCAAGTTCCAGATTCATGCCCACAAAAATAAATTGACGTAATTGATTAGGACAAACAATATGTGATCTCTCCACAAGGGACCATATATAAATCTTGATTAGTGGTGGAAATTAAACCCTAATACCACCAAAATGACCACCACTATGTGCACGGACCCCACTAATTAATCATTTTATGTTAAAAGATGGATGATTTAGGTACCAAGTTTCGTTATTGAAACACATCAATTTCGATGTTTCCAAACTCACCAAACAACTGTTACGAAAGTAAAAACTTGTTACCCTGTGAAACGGATTTTAACCAATTGTGGGCATTTGCTAAAGAGAAGAAAGTCGAATTAGTGAAGTTGATACGATGCCAAAGACTTTGGGAAAAGTTGCACTCACCAACTCATTGTAGAAACATTTCTTGCAAGTTGGTGAGGGAATCATCTTTCTATAATATGGACAATAAGGATCGAAATTAAAACCCCGTACATACTGCTCAATTCCCTCACCATATGACAAAACCTAGTGGCTTTGAATCATCTGTCTATGGTTAGGAGAGTAGGTAGGAAGTTATATATTTTAGGAAATATTAGTAAAACAAAAAAAAGAAACTCCCGCGATAAAGCCAACCCCACCCCACGGCCCACGCAATCTCTTATACATATTGTTCCATTTTCATTTCTCACTGTCACTTGTTGTGAATCCTAAATCTCCGCCGAAGAAGCATTTCTCTACTTACGTTTCAACAATGTCGAACGATATTCCATTCTTTGATCTCAACACCGGCGCCAAAATCCCTTCCGTCGGCTTAGGAACTTGGCAGTCCGATCCTGGCCTCGTCGGTCAAGCCGTCGCTGCCGCCATCAAGGTTTCTCCCTTCATTTCTATTTTCGTTATCATTCATCAATTTGTTACTAATTATTGCACGCGATTGTAGTAATTGAGTTTAGTTTAATTAAATTTATGAAAATCTCGTAATCAATTTGATCTTATATTACAGGCTGGTTACCGTCACATTGATTGTGCTCAAATCTATGGCAATGAGAAAGAGGTAGGTAATTCATTGTTTGTTATGTTACGGAGATGCAATGTAATGTGTGAACGAAATGTTTGATTCATTCTTTTGTTGTAGATCGGCTCTGTGTTGAAGAAACTGTTTGACGACGGTGTAGTTAAGCGTGAAGATCTGTGGATTACTTCTAAACTGTGGTTTGTTTATTTGTTTCCATGTTTTAGCTGATTTAATTAATTAATAATGCTGGTAGAATAGGTTAATTTGTTTGTTATTGGTTAACAATTTCTGTTATATTACTGTTGCTGGTCCACAGACACTCCTCGGATTAGTCATGTCCTGGTGTTAGACGCCTATTGGTGTCCAACACTGACACATTATTATATTGAATGGCAAATGCTAACGAGTGCCCCGGGGCACTTTTTAAGACTTTAAATAGTACAGTTTTATGGAAATTTCTAAAGTCAATACATTGGAAATTGTATATTTACCTTTTTGAATAAAAAGTTTCTTTAAATGGAACACTTAAAGAGTGTCCGGGGCACGACCCATATTGAATTATGCCATTTTCTCAAATTATTCTTGGTGTCGAAGAATCAATGTCTCTGTCATGTTTGTGCCTTGTCCGTGTCTGTGCTTCGTAGGTTATAAGTAACATTGACGCATAGGCTTATACATTCATTCATTCCTAAATTATTCTGTAATTTCGTTGTAACTGAGAGTTCATTGTTTTTTAAGTGACAACAAAAAGAAGATCATGAGTAATAGTAGCTGTTTTGGAGTAGACACTAAACGAAATTGTTATCTTTCTAATCATTTTTTTGATCGTTGAAAGGTTTTATTTTGTTTTGTGGTGATTTTTCTGATCTAATAGTCCTATATAAAACTTTATGAATATATTAGTCTTCTTCATTGTTTACAACCTAAGGATTTCATAAAATGATCTGCAGGAACACTGATCATGCCCCAGAAGATGTACCGCTAGCATTGGACAGGACTTTGACTGACTTACAGCTTGATTATGTAGATTTGTATCTTGTATGTATTAATATCACTCAATTTTCACATATTCCCCAACTGCTTGGTTCTGATCATTGTTAATTTGTTTTAAAATTTCAAGTGAAACCGTAAAATCTGAAATATTAATGTGCAAGGAACAGCCTTTCTACGTGGTCATTTTAATTATGAAATTGTGAAGCTGCTTAATTAAACACTGCATATTTTTTGTTGTAGGAAAAACATGTTTGTAGTGTTGTACAAGGCTTGGTTAATAAACTGCATGGTTGTTTGGAAAATGCTACTCCGTCTGCACTTAAATATATTTTGTCTAAATTCGAGCCAAATATGTTTTGACTTTTGTTTATATTTAAGTCCAGAATAATATGTGTTTAACTTTTTATTTCTAAACTTTTCTTACAGAGCAATATGGAAGTAGTTGTTACTTATTAAGCTCTATGTCTTGCAGACTTATTGACCTCAAGTATTTTTTAGTTAAGGAAACTTAATTTTCACTTTCTGCATATGTTGCATTACTTAGAGGCTTTTATCTTATATATTAATCTTTTTCTGATGTTTTCCTTCTGATGCATGTAGAATTCATTTCATCTAATTTCAAAAAATTGATGGTTTAATAATTATTTAGGACATAATAAATTGTTAACCGAGATTCTTCCATTTCAGATCCACTGGCCTGCTCCAATGAAGAAAGGATCGGTGGGTTTCAAGCCCGAAAATCTTGTGCAACCAAACTTAGCCAGCACATGGGAGGCAATGGAATCACTCTATGATTCTGGCAAAGCACGGGCTATAGGAGTAAGCAATTTCTCCTCCAAGAAGTTGGGGGATTTGCTTGAGGTTGCTCGTGTTCCTCCTGCTGTCAATCAAGTGGAATGTCATCCTTCGTGGAGGCAGGACAAACTGCGTGATTTATGCAAAACCAAAGGTGTCCACCTCTCTGTAAGTTTCCGTCTTGAATGATCATTGTTTGTTTCTGCACATTACACTGGCTATTTTTATGAAGCCTTTCTGTTCGTTGAAACTCCAAATTTATCGTTATTTTCTTTTTTTGCATGGTTTTCTTTAATTAATTTTTAAATTGTAATATTTTTAATGTGTAGGGATATTCACCTTTGGCTTCTCCTGGAACAACCTGGCTTAAAAGTGACGTCCTTAAGCATCCAGTTCTAAATAGTATTGCTGAGAAACTAGGCAAAACTCCAGCACAGGTAGCTCTTCGCTGGGGATTGCAAATGGGTCATAGTGTTCTTCCCAAGAGTACACATGAAACAAGGATAAAAGAAAACTTTGATGTTTTTGATTGGTCTATACCTGAAGACTTGTTGAATAAATTTTCCGAGATTCAACAGGTATTATTTGATGGTTGCTCTCGGTCTATCTAGTTTTAAGAACAAAAAGTATTAACTATATTAATATCGTGCTCTAGTTGTGAATAGAGCTGAAAATATTATTAGTCTCACTTGTACATACATATAAAGAATAGTTTTTGGATTCTTGGTTTCCGGATAGGCTTGCTCACCTGAAAACCTATTTTCCCTCTTATTTTTATTTATTTTTTAGTAGAATCTTTATAAGCCTGTTACTTCTTATTTGATATGTATGATCTCTGATGCTGAAGGTCATTTTTGGTTTCATGGACATTGTCTAGTTTTATGACAGTGACTTTTATTGTTGCAGGCAAGATTACTCCGAGGTGCTTCATTTGTTCATGAATCGTATGGTGGCTACAGAACTATTGAAGAACTTTGGGATGGTGAAATCTAAGCAATCTGTTTAGTTTTGGTCAGTGGATGGAATAAAAGAAGGCCTTTTGTCTTTGTGGTGTAAAGGTGTTATTAGATCGTTGCCTAATTGCCTTCATGAAATTTTGTTAAATGCTTGGTTTGAGACTTTCTCTCTATCTATTGTTATTACCTAATCCCAAACTTGAGAAGGATGTGGGCTTTGAATTTGTTAGATAGAGCACCTCGTTTACACATTCTAGTTTATGAGGAAAATTGCTTTTTTCGCCCCTACCATTTGCTCCCAGGCCCCCCTGCATGACCCATTTGCCCTTTAATGACTTCGGTAAAACGTTACCAAACTACATACAGTTCGGTACCTAGTTACCGAAATCATGTCAAGTTACCTAGTTGGTGTGGTTTAAAACAGAAATATAAGCATTCAGTAACTTTGTACCGAAACCATGTATTTTATTTTAAAAATTAACCGTTTCGGTAGCTACGTGCTGAACACGCTTAATTTCGGTACGCAGCTACTGAAACTGGTCTATATAGGGTCTAGCTGACAGACTTGTACTTTCATTACCTCTTCAACACACAATCAAATTTTTTGCGATCTAGGGCGTTTTTTGGCGTTTCAGAAGCAAGAAATCGACGTTTATTCATCCATAGAGGGTTCCTACACTGATTGGTTGTCATACAACAGGTAATAAGCGCTTTAATCCGTTTATTTTTTCGAATTTGCTTGGTTTTGCTGTCAATTGATTTTCTGGTAAATCGCTACCGAAATGACAAATTTTCGGTACGTAGCTACCGAAATATGCCCTTTCTGTTGAAATAGTGTATAACTTCATGTTTTTGTGTTTGGTTGATAGCGTAGGTTTTTTGTAATGGCTGAACCTCTTATTGAATTGAAACCAAACATTGATGAACCCGACATACCTATCGTCGTTCAACCCAATGTTGTGGAACCCGATGACGAACAATCTAATGTTGTTGACATCGGCAAATATTTTGTAAATTGTGAAAAGATGAAGGTGCGAGATGTCATGATTGATTGGTGTAAACGACAGGCTGTGATCGCTGGATTTTCTATTGTGATTTGGAAATCAGACAATGAGGCTTATAATAGGAAAAAGTTTTTTATATTGGGATGTGAAAGAGGTGGTGTTTAAAAAGAAAGGAAAAAGAAATCAAAGAAAGAAGACACATCTACGAGGAAAACATTGTGTCCGTTCAGGCTGCGAGGTTATTATTTGGCATCAGAACAATGGAGTCTAAGTGTTGTGTGTGGTGAACATAACCATGAGATGTCAAAAACATTAGAAGGTCATCTTCTTGTTGGACGCTTAAAACCGGAGGAGAATGAGTGTTTACGCCAGTTGACTAAGAATTTGGTGGCGCCGAAGAACATTATGACGATGTTGAAAGGGCGAAATCCAGATAGCAAGACAAATATGAAGCAAATATACAATGCGCGCCAGAGGTTTAAAACAGATGTTAGGGGTGAACTCTCTGAATTTCAACATCTCTTGAAGTGTTGTAAAACTCACAAATATTTTCACAAGTGTAGAACAATTGGTGACTCCACAACTATACAAGACATTTTTTGGGCACATCCTGAGAGTATTAAATTGTTTAACACTTTCTCGACTGTTTTGATGATGGATTCAACGTACAAAACAAACAAGTATAAAATGCCTTTATTTGAGATAGTCGGTGTAACGTCAACTGAGGAATCGTACAATGTTGGATTTGCCTATATCGCGAATGAAAAAGAAGATAATTTTGTATGGGCTCTTGAGACATGTAAGAATCTTTTGATAAGTAAGGAGACCTTTCCGAAGGTCATTGTCACCGATAGGGATAAGTCATTGATGAATGTTGTTGCAAAGGTTTTTCCGAATTCAACTGCTTTAGTGTGTCGGGTTCATGTTTATAAAAACGTCAAAGCTAAGTTTAAGGCCCTTTGCAAAGCAAAAGACGAAAAGATGTTTCAGTTACTTGAGACACCCAAACTTCAATGGAATTCAATTGTAGATTCGACTTCAGAAGAGTCATATACGACTGCAGTTGTTGATTTCAGGAAAGTGTTTGAAAATTTTCCAAATTTTGTCAAATATGTTGAAACTACAGTCCTTGATCCGGTGAAGGAAAAATTTGTAAGTGGATGGACAGACAGTGTTATGCACATTGGCAACACTACCGCCAACAGAGTTGAGTCACACATGGTGTGCTAAAACAATATTTGACGGATTGTAAGGGTGATTTGGTCAAGGGTTGGGAGGCAATAAATCAAATGGTCTCAAACCAGCTGACTAAGATAAAGACGTCATTTGGACAGAGTACTACTGCTGTTGAACATTATTTTAAAAATCATTTTTTGTACATTAAGTTGGTGTATAACATCTCTCGACAGGCCTTACACTTTATTCGGGGTGAAGAAATTCGATCACGCGATTGCGGGAGGAATCGAAAAAAGTGTGGTTGTGTGATAAAGAAAACATATGGGTTACCGTGTGCTTGTTTAATAGCTTTGAAGATTGAAAAAAAGCTACCTATTAGACTAGATGAGGTTAACACTCATTGGAAGAGATTACAGATTGATGAAACTCTTGATGGTGAAGTTGACTGCTTGCAAGAGTTTAATGTAATTCAGGTAGGGATGGCAAAACGGGTCAAGCCCGTCGGGTCGGCCCGTTTAACCCGTCATTTTTGGCGGGGTGAGTTGACATTTTCAATCCGCAAAAGTGGCGGGCCCCATCCCGCCTAACCCGCAAAAAACACGGGACGACAACGGGGCGGGGCGGGTTGGCCCGTCGGGTTTAACCACATTCTTTTTTTTATAGAAGTTTCAGCTCATTACAAATGGATTTATATTTTTCGGTCCAATTAACCTAATCTACATTTTAGCGTTGTTGATTTGGATTGAAGAATAATTATAGTTTATTGTTTACTTTTGTTGGTGTGTATTTAAATTTTGAATTCAAGTTTTGTTTGTTTTGGATTTAAACCGAGTATTTTCATAAGGTTTTATTATGGTTTCTTTGATTTTATAAACTATGGATGTTTGAAGTTTTGATTGATAATTTTAATTTTCTGTCACCTTGTTGGCTTATAATTATATTTTGATTTTCTTCGATGGTTATTAATTTTATTTTATTCGCAAATTTTTATGATATTTTTGCGAATTTATCTATTTTTATTTTATTGACGGGGCACTCCCGCCAACCCGCTGCCCGCCAAGAAAAGGGGCGGGGTGAGTTTTTTAACCCACCGCCACTAGTTACCCCCCACGCACCGCCCCTTTTTAGACGGGTTAATGACGGGGCGAGGCGGGACGGGGCGGATTGACCCTTTTTGCCATCCCTAAATTCAGGTAACCGACATAATTATACACTTTATATTTTAGACCAGAACATTGACTTTCAGGTTTAAGTATTTAAATAAATATTTTTGTTTGTTTTAGGAACGATTGAAATCATCAGATCATAGTATGAAGCTACAAATCAGGGATCAATTGCGTCTGATAGCTTATCCAGAAATTACATCATTGACTCCACCGATCAAGCAGGTAGATACAAAAGGGGCCAAAAAGCGGGGAAAGTCAGCTAAATGCAATAGTTCAACCACCAGATCTCCATCTTATTGGGAGTACATTGATGAACGATTTCCTGACTCTCAAGCATCACAGTCAAAATCATCGAAGCCCAAAAGGAAGACTGCTCGCATTGGTAATTTGTCTCCTAATGTTTTACCTTGCCGTTCAATTAAATACATGGAGTATATGCCACTCTTCATGCATTCATATATAGAGGATATTATTGATGTTAAGGGTGACGGTCATTGTGGATTTCGCGTTGCTGCAGAGTGTTTTAATAAGGGTGAAGAAAATCAAGGATTGGTTCGGGCTAAACTAATTAGAGAGTTAACCATGTTTAGGAAAGAGTACGAAGCAATATATGGTACTATGGAACGATTTGAATACATTCTCAATGGTTTGTACCCTCCAAAAGTTATGCCTAAGAGTGGCATTGCGCCAGTAGAGAATTGATTTACATTTCCAGATATGGGGCATATCCTTGCAACCGCCTACAACCGCGTTGTAGTTGAATTGACTACTCATCGTATTGGTCATTCTGAAACCTTTTTTCCAATCCGCGGTCGTCCACCATTGGATCCATCTTCACGGATTATGTGTGTTGGTATGGTTCCAAATCATTGTGTGTATGTAAAATTGAAGTCAGGGTGTCCACTGCCTCCAAGTTGCAAGGAATGGGAAACTCATCGGGCGCCAGAGGCTGAGAGTTGGGAGGATACCTTTTTGGATCGGATGACTGAGTTTGACGAACTGATGAAGAATGAAAAAGGTGACATGGAGATGGAGACGAATAAAGATGATCCCATTATTGTGGACTAAGTTTGTAACCGACACTTTATGTGGTTGTAATGTAACCGACAATTTTTGTGGTTGAAATGTAACCGACACTTTTTGTGGATGTAATCAAGTAACAAATTATATAAATATATGGATGCGTATTCAGATAAATCACAACTCAGTTTCAATTTATTTACTAGTTTTTTCAATTCTTAACTATGTCATCCTCACGTGGTTCTGGTGGTTCTCGCAATCCGGTAGAAACATATCAGTTTTCTGTCCAGTTTCAGGGTAATAAAGAGTTGTTCACCCTTGCATTGGATACCAGTCTAACAACTGTTGAATCAATCAAAAATAGAATTGAAATCATGTATCATTATGCACAAGGCAAACAACTCAAAATTGCGAAACTTGGGTATGCAGAAATGTGGGTCGATCTGGCAGCTGACTGTTCAAGCAATTCATTTGAAGATGCACCAAAGAAATACGGGTGGAAACAATTGAAAGATGATGATGATGTGTGTTCCATGTTTAATCAAATTCTAATTGATCCAAAAGGGGGACGTTTGTATGCTATGTTAAATTAAGCTAATTTTATGTCTTCCGATGTTTTATGTTATGTCTTTAATTTCAGTGTAATGTGTTTAATTCATGATGTTTCATTGTAACGTGTTAATTAAGGATGTTCCGTGTTTCATTGTAAAGCGTTTCATTGTTTTATTGTAATGTGATTGAAAATTGGACATGTATTAATATCCGAACTTGTGTTTCGGCGTGGATTTGGTAAATCCATGTGAAATTACATGTTTAAAGCCTTGTCACACAGCTTAAACATCGTTTCGGTAGCATTGTACCGAAATAAGTGAAATTTGATTCTGGAATTCACTTATTTCGGAACAATGCTACCGAAACCATGTCGTATGTCAAACAGAACATGAGTTCGGTAGCAAGCTACCGAAATAAGTGAAATTTGATTCTGGAATTCACTTATTTCGGCACAATGCTACCGAAACCATGTTTTAGCTGTTCGACAAAATTTTAAACATTGACGTTCACATGGATTTACCAAATCCACGCCGAAACACAAGTTCGGATATTAATACCTGTCCAATTTTCAATCACATTACACATGTTCACACATGTCCAATTGTGCGAATATCCATCGACAGATACAAATTTTCAAAACACATTATCAAATACGAATATCAAAAATACGAATACGAATATCCAAAATTACATAATCATTGCAACATTGTGCGTACCAAAATACAAATCTCCAAAATTACACATCAATTGTTTAATACATACCAAAATAACAGTCAAAATCATTAAACTAAAATAACATTAAACTAAACTAATGACTAGGACCGTCTTCACCAGATTTCTTCTTCTTCTTCTTCTTCTTCTTCTTCTTCTTCTTGCTTCCTTCACCAGAATCTCGCTTCCTCTTTACTGGCAACGAATATGTCACCACAGGCTCCAAATCCCTAACCACTTTCTTCAGTACTTCCCTAGCTTCTTCCAAAGTCAACTCACCATCAAGTTTTCCATTCACCTCCTCTATGACCGTCCTACAAATCTTAAACACGTCTTGTTTGTCAGCCGCATTTTCCTCCTCAATCAATACTTCCAGATTTGTAGGTCTTGTCGGATGCCCTTCAATTGGTGGCCATAACTTCGGATGCGAAACACAATAAAACCATGCAATGTATCCGGGTACGGTTTCAAACCCATTTTTTGCTCTTGGCCCTCTCATTTCTTCAGTGACATAGTTCTTAACCATGTAGTTAGCAAATGCTTCACCAATTGTAAACCAATTCAGACAAGCTTTTCAAGATTCATCAGGGTGTCTGGGAATATACTGGACATGTCCAAATTGCCTTAGGACACGCTCAGGCAAATAAGGACATATCATAGCACTTCCACACATAATCCAGCCACTGTACCAATAAATATCTTCAAACGGCCGAATATGTCGGTGATCCTCATATGGTCTAAACGTGACTTCGTCCACTTCCATCCTATCCAATGTCGTCCTATGCTCATCCGGATATTTATAACCTTTCATAGGCAAATATTTAGCGCAAATTGGATTCCGGTGCCTATACTTTTCACTAGCCCCTCCCCCTCCGAACCTTTTGAAATGCTCATAAATCCACGCCTAAAAACAACAAATTAATGGATAAATTAACAATAAATAAACCTTTTGAAATACACAAAATGATTTAACAACTGCATAGATAAGATAATGAAGTCATTTTAAATAAATTAAATTTATATACCCAAAACATACAGTTGTACCCTCCATGGTTTCCACATCTCGGCTTAGTTGCCTTCTCCAAGTAATGATACCAGCCCAGAAGCACCCCAGTTCCATGTGTTTACCAAGCTGAGGTCTTGCAAATATGTCAGGAATATGACATCCACATACTGCATACTTTTGTTGGTGAAAATGGTACCACCAATCAAGTAGAGCAAAAATGCTCGTATGGTGCAATCCCTGTAATTTTGCACAACTTCCTCCTCTTCCTCTTCCTCTTCAGCTTTCAACGCTCGCCTCAAATTGGCGGCGTATATCTTCTCCAGCATGGGAAATCCGATATGTGCTCCTTTCATTTTCTTGAACTCGGCCCTACACTTAGTTCTAGGGAAGTTCAGATACTCTCGGCACATATCTTCACCTTCTTCCGTTGTGCACGAAGTTCCAAGGTGGTTAAGCATTTTACCGGTGATGGGAATATGTAGCAAGCAGGAAACATCATCCAGAGTTATCGTAACTTCACCAATCGGCAGATGGAAAGTACCGGTCTCTGGTTGACATCGCTCGGTAAATGCTGTCAACAATCCCCAGTCAAGATTATTGTAATTTGTTTTCAAAAGTGGTTGAAGTCAACTAGCCTTAACGACATCCCAAAACCAATCCAGGTTACTCTTCGGCAATGTAAACTCATTTATCTTTTTTCCGTTGTTCATGCACCTCAAATATCTCGTTTTACACGGCACAAATTCAATGAAAATCAGAAATTAAGAAATTAAGAAATAATCACAAGTTTAATAAATTCAATGCAAATTAATTAAAATACGAATTTACCTCTCCTCTCCACAATGACGCAGCAACATGCTTTCCAAACCCCGGCAACAACGAAAAGTCCGTTGGACCACCAGGGTAAGTTGAAACTTTGGCCTCACCGGCACGTGGTGGGTTTTTTCCTTGTGTTGTTCTCGTATTTTTTCCGTTCTTTTTTTTGTGGTGGTTGTGGTTGTGGTTGCGGTTCTGCTTGTGCTTCTACTTGTTGCTCTTGCTCTTCCTCATCCTCTTCCTCTTCATCTCCAAAATCAAAAAAATCACTCAAATCGTCTTCATCTTCTTGCTGTTGCTATCCCGGTTCAGTTTCAACTTCCATTTGTTCTTCATATTCATCTTGAGGCTCCTCCTCTTGAGCTTGAGCCGATCCAGCAACTACAACATTTTTTCCCTTAGCCCGACTTGGAATTTTATCGACATTCACAAGTTCTCTACGGGTAGAGCCATGTGCTTTGCTTACCCTACCAGCTCTCGTTCGTCCAACTTCATCCGTCATTCCTATAACAAAATACACAACATTTTATATCAAAATTTATAAATCATTTTATCATTCAGGCATTTTATCAAACAGTTGGTGGAAATAAATCAAACTGCAAATCCAAACTGGAAATCAAGGCATTTTATCAAGCAATTTGACAACTACTTTATCATTCAGACATTTTATCAAACAGTTGGAGCACATTAACCTAAATAGAAATCCAAACCCTATACATTAATTAAATTAACATTCCAATTTCGTGGAATCAACATATTAATCATAACATGATCAAAATATAATCAAGAACCCAGTCAAAAGCAAGTAAATGAGATAGGTTATTTAAAATACTTACTTGTTCAAGTGAATCAATAAAAACCACGAATTTGGTATCCTCTAATTTGCGAATTCTAGTGATGGATAAGTTGTTGTGAACGAATTAAACCTTGTTGTTGTTGTTGACCTTCAAATTTGCGATTAGAACCCTAGAATCGCTCTTGGACTCTCTCAATTTTGTGTTTTGCATAAAATGATGAAGGTTTGTGAAAAACAATGCTATATTACTAGAGTTCGGTAACTAAGTACCGAAATCCCACGTGTTCAGCACGAAGCTACCGAAACCACGCGTGTTTGGTAGCTTTCTACCGAACCTATATATTTTTTAAATTTTTGCATCAAACTTGCTGTCTGACAGCGTATTTGTAGCCACTTAACATCACTTCGGTATCTACGTACCGAAATAATACTATTATGGTAAAAAGGTACCGAAGTGCCCTGGGACTAAATTGAGGGTATTTTGGGATTTTTGGGGGGCCTGCGAGCAATGTTAGGGGCGAAAAAAGTAATTTTCTTTTATGAGATACCAAGTTTTTATTGTATCCTCCCTTTGCTATGGTAATTTGCAAGTACTATAATTTGAAATATAAGTAATGAGGCATTGGGCCTTATGCTGGCTATAGAAACAGATTGCAAAATTCTGGCAGATAATTTATGAAGCGATATGAAAAGGCTCTAGTGATGAATCAGAAGTGAGCAGCATAGAATTGTGTTGATTAGAACCTAATATAACTATATATTTATAGGATCTTGCTAACGAGTGTCTCGGGACACTTTCTTAGGATTCCATTTAAAGAAACTTTTTATTTAAAAAGTTACATAGCACAATTTCCAATGCGTTGACTTTACACATTTCCATAAAAATTCTATAAAAAAACTTACTATTTAAAGGCTTAAAGAGTGCCTCAGGGTCACTTGTTAGCATTTGCCATATTTATATTATGCTCTATTTGTGAGGCATTATAGCTAAGTATAGTGTGCCTCATTTGTTCATTAAATTTATGGAATTTTATTAAATGCTTCATTTGGGACTCTATCTCTTGTTATTACCCAATCCCCGATTTGAGAGGGATGGGGGATTTGGTTTGGGAGTTTATTTCTATTTTTTACACTGAGATCCTCCGTCCTACGATGAATTAGTCAATTGATTATTGTGTACTATTCACACATTATTTTGACCATATTTTTTTACTAATAAGTAAAAATATATATTAGCATATAAGATGCCGGATTCGTTTCAATGAGTATTTTCAAAATGTCAACTTTTTATAATTTTTACTATTATACAATTAAAGCTATTAGTTCTCAAAATTATACATTAACATGCGTGAAACAGTCAACTCACTCGCTCATTGTGGGGCAAAAGGAGTACTAAGTTTCTTTTTGGTTTAATTATAATATTGGTCTCTTTATTTTAACTCATTCACAAAATTGGTTCCCTTATATTAAAATCACACAGTTTTGATTCCTCTATTAAATTTTTGTACTTAAAAATGATGATTTAATAACTTATTTTAAATAACATGACATACGATATCATATTGAATCTTCATCCTGGTGCATCATTTTAAATAAAATTTCATTAATTAAATTTTAAAAAAATGAATAACTTCTTAAATTAAAACTGTTTTTTTTTTGAACAAGCCAAAATGATATATATATATATATATACACACACACACACGTGAACTCCCTCAGTATAAGGCGTACTAAGGAAGAATCAACAAGTTACACAAGATTCACAATACACAGACCAAAGGGAGGCTAAACAAGGCCCAAACAAAGCATATGACTAGACCACCAACTATGGCAATTTGGAGCTAAGGTACTACTCTTCGCCCTCAACCACCTATAGGAAAAAGTCTTGATCTTATCCAACAAGTAAAGCACAGTGTTTGTTGAGCCTCGGAACAATATGTGGTTTCGTTCTGTCCACACAACCCACACGCAAGCAAGCCATATGAGTTGCATAAATGAACGACAAACTCGAGAACCTCCTGCTGAACTAGTGAACTAGACGAAATGATTTGGAAGGGTCTACGCTATCACCAAAGGAGATCCAATCCACGAACTGACGAGAGACCAAAGAGAACCGAACATGCTGCAAGAGAGGAACAAGTGCTGAGCCGTCTCAACCTCTCCACATCCAGAAACACAAAGTTGTGCCGCCAATGGTAATATGCCTCGAGTAATCAGGTTTACTTTGGTGGGTAACCGATCCCGCAGTAGTCGCCATGCGAGAATAGAAACCTTCAAAGGAACCTGTGAGTGCCAAATGAGGTCTGTCGCACCATCTAGAGGAATTACCTCCTGCTCAGTCAAGAGATGATATGCACCATGAACAGTGTAGCCACTATCCAAGTCAGGCTGCCACTGCCATCTATCAGAAGAATGGTCCTGCAAGGAAACAGTAAGAAGTATGGACACTCCCCCAACATCTCCTCCTCCCAAGCCTTCAACGGTCGACGCCACTCCCACACCTCCCCTTCAGTCCCCCAACCTAATGAGAACATCTCAGCCACTGACGCCGACTTGTTCTTCGCCAAGTCAAACAACCTCCCAAACCGCTCGCAAAAAGGATTCCCGGCCACCCAAGGATCAGTCCAGAAAAAAGTGTCAGACCCATCCCCCGCCTTTTTTGCACTAAACTCCCCAAACCACCCTCCCCTACCTCTCCACCACCATCCCTAATACGCACTATCTCCCTCCACCACGACGACCCACGCGTACCCCCCGCACACAAATGACCTCTCTCCACCCCATACCGAGTCGCCAATACTCGAAACCATAAACCCTCCCTATCTACTAACATCCTCCAACACCACTTTCCTAACAGTGCCAAGTTAAACTCCCTCAACTGCCTGACCCCCCCATACTCCTTCCGTAAACAAATAATGTTCCAATCCCCCCCCCAAAAAAATTTAATTAAAATAGATTCAATAGAAGAGAGCATAGACATGCAAAGAGGTCAACACAGACTTGAGCATGACTAGACGACCACCAAAAGAAAGAAAACGACTCTTCCGACGAGCCAACGCCGGTTCCCAAAAACTAAGACGCCTCGGATTAATGTGTTTTTTTTTTGTAATTTCATGACATTTGATCTTTGAATATCATCAATTTGTATGTTAAAATATGTTAAACCACCATTTTTAAGTACAAAAATCTAATTAATAGACCAAAGTTGGGTGATTTTAAAATAGGGAGACCAATTTTATGAGTCACTGAAAATTGTCCACAAAAAAATATCGTAATTAAGTTTTTTTTTTTTAAAACAGCCAATATTAGTGGTAATTAGTATCGTTAGATTTTACTAAGAGGTGGGAATCGTACCCATGACCTTTTTCATCTCCATTTCCTAACACATTCATCCTCGGACACCAAACCATCTTTTAACTTCCAAATAGATACTAAGTTTCCATTATGAGCAATGATACTCAAACACATTATTTCAACATTGCATATCCAACACCACATGAAAATTGAGACTGAGGAGGGCGGGGAGTGATAGTGGGTATATACATTGACAATGAATGAGCGGCTTTTGAGAGGTTCTAGGAGAAAAATGTCAGATTAATGAACCAAGTTCATATGGGATTATAGAAAAAGAATGAAGAAATAGTGTTTGTGATGCCGGGGACGGACCCACATAGAGACATACCGTGGTTATATCCACACTACAATTTGATCTAACCTGTTGATCAGAAGAGGTGATGACCAATCGAACCGTCGTACTGTAGCGTCAAGCAGCAGTCGTCCACCGGAAGGGGGGTTTGTACCTGCAGGCGCTCCGATGCCAAAGTCAGAGAGAGCAAATACCGAGAATGAGAGAGTGAAGAGAGAGTGTAAAGAATCGAATACCTAGCTCTCCTGTCAAGGAGAGCTTATATAGTTGCCTCAGCGCTGGGCAAAAGGTCCCCTTAATGGGTCGTGATGAGCAGCCCAATAAGGGTGACTACCAAGATAACTCCCAGGATTATGAGGAAAGTTGTTGCCAGCTGTTACCTTGGTGGAGCGGTTCCACGATCCTAGGAGGAGTGGATATGCTCTGCTGATACGTGTCGAAGAGCATGTGGAACACGCGACGTGCTAGGCTATTGAGCAGGGGTAGGTCGTTGTTGGACCTGCCCCGTGACCCGAGCAAAAGCGGATTTGGGCCAACTCTTGGCCCAATCCAGAACATAATTTTTAATTTTTAATAGGAATATGTACATACTTTTATTATTTATTATTGTGTATATAATGTATGAGCGTCAATTTGTATCACAATGATGCTTTCGACCCAGTGATTAACTAGTGCACCAATGACTCAGGTGTCATGAGTTTGATTCGTGCGGTTGTTATTTTAGCTCAAAGCTACTTTTACGACTATTTTGCAAGCGTGTAAAGTTTTTTTTTCTGCTATAAAGTTTTAATCTACCAGGTCTGGATCACCCTCAACCCTATTATGATGTCCAGAAACCATTCTAGTAAGAAGAGAACACAACTTGTTTGTGGTAGATGAGACATAGAATGAACCAGTGGAGAAGATTAATGCATTTACCGCATTCTTTTCTTCCCGAGCGTAAAATAACATTGGGTTAATTAGTCTATTGGTCCCTTAAAGACATGTTAGGTTTAAGAATAATCCCTTAAAGAAAAAAAGGTCTGGACTGGTCGCTTAAAGACATATTAGTTTGCCACATTGGTCATTTCCGTTAAATTTTAAACCCAAATATATAAGGTTGACCAAGACTGTAAATGGTCCACCATAGACCTCATCAAAATGTTTAATTAAAACCATTTGATCTTTTTCTTTAAATCTATGCCTTTGGATCTTGCAAATCTATGATATATCTAATAATGAGCCAAAAACACTTAATTTATTTTATTTTCTTTGTGGGACACACTAAGTGGGATTTTCCTTCCCACCGATCTTTTTTCTTCCATGTGCATGATTGAACTCATGACAACTTGTTTAATATATATATATATATATATACTACGTCAAAATATAAATATGGATTTTATTTTTCTTATATGTATATTTTTTATATTACATCAAAAGTTCACAAAAATTTATATTCCGTCAAAATATATATTTATGACAGTCAATACATATATATAAATTTATGCTAATACGCGTGAAAATATTATTTAAAAATTTATAAGCAAATCTATAGAATAAGAAAATCATATAATTATAAAAAAAAACATTATAATTTACATTAATAAAGCTCAGTCAAAAGTCAAAAAAAAATTATTACTACTTCTAGTTTTTATTATAAGTAAATATTCACTTTTATAGCTTATATTATCGATCAAAATCAAATACATCAATTATTTCATAAATTTGAAAAATGGATTTTTATTTACAATAGTGGTCAAATGGAGTTTATTATTTTTTTGCTTTCACTACCAGTTTAATCAGGTTCGGGAGTTAGTTCTAGCATCAAGTGATTGAACCATAGTCCTTCCTACAAAATTCAACGTCAATCACCACTTAACCAACTAACGATCAATGCAGCTGAATGGAGTTTAATTTAGTATAAGAAAAAAATGTTTATTTTATTTTTTTTGGTAAGTAAAGTTTATTTATAATTTAACATGTAAGAACCTTTCCAAAAATACAAAAAAGTGTTACTCCATAAACAAACATTTTTGTACTATTATTTATACATCACCACCTCTATTTTATACATCACCACCTCTAACTTCAATATTCCAAAATGTACCAAATACCTCATTCAATGCCATCATCACTTTGATTGTTCTCCACTTTCATTTCATTTTTTTATTTTACTAAATTTTTATTATTATTATTTTTATTATTTCATCACCTCACTCACTCTCTCCCTTTTCACTCTTTCTTTCTTTCTCTCTAACCTCTCTTCAAACAAAAACTATAACTTCTCACTCAATTTCACCATAATCATAATTTCCTTCAACAATGGATTCTTTCTTAACCCTTGAAACCCCTTCTCCATCTCCTACACCTTCTCATCAAATCCCTAATATTAATGTTCCTAATTTTACATTTTCTCATCAAATCCCTAATATTTTACCCCCAAATTCAACCACTTTCATTTCACCCCCAAATTCATCAACCACCTTCATTTCACCACCAACCACCACCATTTCCACCGGACAACCGCTTCAGACATTACTTGTTCCAAAGCCGGAACCTTTTGATGAATTCCTCGCTACCCAAGATACTCAACAACAACCCTTTTACTCTCCTGGTTCTGGAGGACGAAATGAACAATCTGAGTTATACAGTGAATTCTACCGTGTGTCTGAGCTATTCAATTCTACTTTCGGTAAATCTTTTTACCCTTTTCTCCAAATCGATGATTCCAACAATGTTGATAATAATATGGTCAACGTTTGTAACCCTGACCTAAATCTGAACCCTAATCATGTTGTAGATTCTGTTGATTCTCAGTCTTTTGAGATTGAGGAGAATAATGATAGAGCTCTTGTTGTTGTGCCGGAGCAGCGACAAGAATCGAGTTCACAGGTTGCTGTTGTTAGAAAGAGGGCTAATCAGGTTATGGAGCTTGTGAGGGTATCGGATCTGAGTGTTAAGGATCAGATAAATTTGAGGGAGTTGATGAGGAAGACGAGAATGGTTTATGATTCGTTGCGTGTGTTAGCGAGTATTGAGGAGGAAAAGAGGATGGCTGAAGAGAGGAGAATGGCTGCTGAAAATGCAGTTGTGGAGGAGGAGAGGAGGCTGATTGAGGAAAGGAGGCTAGCTGAAGAGAGGAGATTGGTTGCTGAGGTTGCATTGATGGAAGCTGAGATGGGAGTGGGTGAAGAGAGGAATGTGGGGGGAGCTGCTGCAGGGGTAGATGTGGAGACGCCGCATAGAAGAAGGGGTCGTGTTCGTAACCGCATTCGTGGTGATATGAGGGCAGCGGCATTGATGAGGAAACGTGAGTTGTGGCTTTATCGTGATAAGCGGATAGTTGGACCGATACCTGGAGTTTATGTTGGTGATGTGTTTCTTTTTAGGATGGAGTTGTGTGTGGTTGGTTTGCATATGCAAATACAAGCTGGTATTGATTATCTACCTAAGAGTAGGTGTTCCAATGGTGAGCCGATTGCTACCAGTGTGATTGTCTCGGGCGGTTATGAGGATGATATGGAATTGGATGACGGCGATGTTATAATCTACACTGGCCATGGAGGACAAGAGAAGAATTCCTCAAGGCAAATCTGTGATCAGAAATTGGTGGGCGGAAACCTTGCTATGGAAAGGAGTATGCATTATGGCATTGAGGTTAGGGTTATCCGTGGGATGAAGTATGAAGGGAGTGCGTCCGGTTCTGGTAAGGTATATGTATACGACGGACTATATAGAATTGTTGATTGTTGGTTTGATGTTGGAAAGTCTGGTTTTGGAGTTTACAAGTATAGGCTTTTGAGAATTGAGGGGCAAGCTAAGTTGGGTAGTGCTGTTCTCAAAGAAGCTAAAGATATTAAGAAAAGCGGGTTGGATTTTAAGCCTATGTATTGTCTTTCTGTTGATATATCTAACAACAAGGAGAGTGTTCCTGTTAGGCTTTTTAATGACATAGACGACAATCAAGAGCCTCTTTTTTATGAGTATCTTCGGAATACTAGTTTTCCACAGTTTGTGTTTCATCAGAGTGGGAAAGCTACTGGTTGCCAGTGTGTGGAAGCTTGTACTGATGGTTGCTTTTGCTCTATGAAGAATGGAGGAGAGTTTCCTTATAATCTACAGGGGTTGCTTGTGAGAGGGAAGCCTTTGATTTTTGAATGTGGCCCTTTTTGTTCCTGTCCTCCCAATTGTCGGAATCGTGTTGCACAAAAGGGGATCAAATTTAGGCTGGAAGTGTTTAGGTCTACTCAGACGGGTTGGGGAGTTAGGTCCTTGGACCTTATTCAGGCCGGAGCTTTTATCTGCGAGTATACAGGGGTTGTTTTGACTCGTGAGCAGGCACAGATTTTAACAATGAATGGCGACTCGTTGATATATCCTAATCGGTTTTCAGATAGATGGGCAGAATGGGGGGATTTATCTCAGATATACACTGATTATGAGCGCCCATCATATCCATCAATTCCTCCGTTAGATTTTTCTTTGGATGTGTCAACAATGAGAAATGTTGCTTGCTATATGAGCCATAGTTCGAGTCCAAATGTGTTTGTTCAGTATGTTCTCTACGATCACAACAATCTGATGTTCCCTCATGTTATGCTATATGCAACAGAGAATATCCCTCCAATGAGAGAGCTGAGCATTGATTATGGTGTAGCGGATGAGTGGACTGGCAAACTCTCCATATGTATGTAACTTAATAGTCTTGAAAGGTTGCTGAAGCCGAGTTTTGGCCATGGATAGCTGGTGGTAAAAATCCTAATTCTATCAATTATCTTTCTTTTTTCGCATTATCATTTAACGATCTCTTTTTATTTGGTAGTTTGTGTTATCTCAAATGTTAACTTTATTATGATGATGAGTTATTATAGATATAAAAGTATTGTAATACTTCCATCATTGGAGTGTACTTTCGATTATGGAAAAGTTATTATAGTAAGGTTTATGTTCATCTTGTGTCTGATTTTTGTCCTTTTTTTTTTCAAACAAATTAGAATCATAATTGCTCTCGCATTATATATGGACCTTTTATGAAGTTTGTGTGTGCTTGCTTGGTCTAGGCAGATCCAATGTTTACATTTATCTCTCTTTAACTGTTGCCATTTCACCGATATGAATTTTTACAAGTAACAACTTCTCGTACATAACCAACTGTTTCCTCCCTGAATTTACTCTTTTACCTTTGTCAAAAACAAAGTTTGTTTCTTCACATAATGGTTCATTTTATTCAGCCAGTTTGATATTTTTATGTGTTATGAATTACAGAGAGCGGAACACAATTGTAAATGAGGGAAACTCAATTTGTAAATCATTATTTGTATCATATATCTTATTATTTTAACGATAATATATAAACTTTTGTGGGCCAAGGTCATAGATTTATTAGGTGCTCCGTTTCTTTACATAATGGTTTACTGATGTATTATTTGATTTACGGGTTGTTTCCCTTTCCTCATTTTGTTATTAACTTGGTTCTCGATATTTTGCTTTGTGCTGAGCTTAGTTACTTAACTATTTTGTTTTGGTTTTCATTTGCAGCTTGCCATGATTTTCAGAAGGCTTCAACCTTACCAAATTTTATGGAACTTTTGGAAGTGCCTTTATGTTATGGTATCCACAATCACTTAATAGCTATTACATCATCCTCTTTAGGTCCAACTCATGTTGACTAGAGCACATGCATTTTTCCGTGCGGTGATGAAGATCAGGAATTGGAGTTACATCATGTTTGCTTAATGTTGAACTTATGCGAGTATTCGCAACTTTGTTGATTTAATTTGTTTGTTCATTCCTGCTCTTGGGCTAAGCATTCACAAGTCTTAGCACCATCTTCTGTAAGCATGTAGCTCAGATGTTATTTACTTTTGTCATTGTATATAATGTAAGGTCAAAAGCTTGTACAGAGATAATATTAGTGGTTGGTGATTATGGATATAATGCAGCATTTTAGATGGTTTAGAAGCAAATTTTATGATAATCCAAAGCTAACAAAAGCTCCAGGTTTGTTGATACAGGTCTGTTGGTTTGATACTCAATACTCTGACATCCCGGCATGTTCTGATACTTCGTCGATATGCAACATGCTCTTGATGTACAGTCGGAACTCGACATGTGTGGCTGGCTCTCTTCATCTCCTTTCAAAGTTTAGTTACATAGAAATATAGAATTGAGCATGAGGTCATTTATAGGGTTATCCAAAGTGCATGTTTGATTTGTATGTGGAAAGTTTATTGAAGCTTTAAAGTATAACTTTTGACAATCATAGAGATAAAAAGTTAGACTCAGACTTCCAGTATTTTAAAGATAAGAAATATTTGAGTCTGCCTATTTGATCTTTCTTTTTACATTAGTTTTTTGTGAGAGATTAACATATATCAGTAGAAGACATCAAAGTCAACATAATCATTTAATCATACATCCTCAATAATCACGAAAGAGATTGATACTACTGATTAAATTCTCTAAGTTCGATTATCTCTTGTGCCAATTTGAGTGAACAAATTTAGCTTCTTAAAAAAAAATTAGTACCATACATTTTTAGAGTTTACACAGTTTCTAGCAGTGGTGATTTAGAAATTTTATTTGGTGGAAGCTCAAAAATATTACAACCAATGAATAATTTTTTTATTGTATAATTTTTTTTACCATGTTATAGATACTGGATTAATGCTACTGAATAGCAAAGATTAATCATCATCGGAAAGTTGATGGATACAAAGTGATTTCTCCTCTTCTATCCAAATTTTTTCCATAAGCAAGAGTTGAGTTGAGAGTCTAACCTAAAAACCATGCTTAAAAGGTCTTACTACTTGTACCAATTTGTCGGAAAAACTTGTTGGACACAGTGATTTCTCATCTTCTATCCAAATATTTTCCATAAGCAGTTTGAGAGTCTGACCTAAAAAAACATGTTTAAAAGATCTTACCACTTGTACTAGTTTATTGTTACTAGAGGGGGCTTGATTTATTTTCCTATCAAAATTAAATGAATATCTAATATTGTTTTTTTTTTTGTACAAAAGGCTAAAAAAATTATTTCTACAAAATTTGCAATTGTTGAGGAGAAATAAAAGACAAAAATAAAATTGACTAAAGTAAAAAATCTAACCTTTAAATATTGGTTGAGAAAGCAAAATTAGTTGATGTTGAAGTAAAAATCTAAATTTTAATATTGATGGGGAAGTAATAACAAAAAGAGAGGAAAAAAAGGTTTGTGTTGCTCTCTTGGTAGGACCGCAGGAGAGACTACAAATCTACACAAAATAAAATTAGGAAATAAAAATTGAGGTAAAAAGATGAGCTTGAGGCACATATATATATATATATGTGTAAGTTAGTGGTCTAGTTAATTTTGTGGGCTTAAATAAAATATATTACTAGTATTTTATTTGCAATAACAAATAAATAAAAATATTATTATATGTGTAAAAAAATAATAGTATTATTATAAAAGTAAATAAATTGTTTTCCAGTGGGGGCTCCTCCAATCTAATACATAAATTCGCCCTTGGACACATGTCTGTTGGTTTGATAAAGGTGTAAGAATGGTTACTATATTTTACGCCACAAAAATTTTCTTAATGAATTGAACTAATTTTGAGAATGAAAAATATTTATGAGTTTTTTTTGACAATTTTTAAAATGTAGAGACCATTCTTAACAATTTTACAAAATGTAAGGATTAAAAATATATTTAATCCTAAATTCTAATGACAAACAATGTGTTTATTCGGAAATTATGACATTGGAGAGGCTTTAGGACTCTTAGTAGGGATTTGATTGGGTGAAAGAGTTGACATTCGAAAATTCAATTTTCACAATAATGATTCTGGACCGTTCACTTATAATCGGATGGTACAAATTTTATACACAGTTTTACATAATAAAACAATCTGACCACCAATTTGAGATCAGATGATTCAAATTTGTTACAGAAGGACGTTGTAACAACGTCAAATCCTGTCCTACTAGGCTCTATCTTAACTCAATGTATAGATGATTTATCCAATTTTTGTAACAACTCTTATGCTAAGTTTCCAAGGAGAGTCTAATATGGTTGCTCATAATTTAGGTAAGTAATGTGCCTTTCAAATAATTTCCTCTGTCCGATAAATCAAGTGTTCCATGTTAAGCCATGTGTCCATTTCTAAAATAAAGTAGGTGTAAATTAGCAAAGTGAGTGCAAATTAAAGAACATTTTAAATGAAAGTTACAAAACTATCCCCCAAGTTACTAGTTTTAAATAATAAATATGAATTGTTTTTTGTCCAAAGTGAAAAGGTGTGCCTTGCTAACTTAGACCTTCATGTTTTTAGGTGGGTCTAAGTTAGCAAACACTATATATATATTTAATAAAATGAATTAGAATGTTTTCATAAAAAAAATGTGTTTATTCTTTTCACTTAAAGAGTTGATCCCTTTCCACATATTGCAATATTTATTTCCTTCTTTTTGTAACGTTTTAATATTATTACTTTTTGGTTAAAAGTTAAAACCGCTATTAAAAAACTATTGGAACAAAATGTGTTTTGACAAACCCTAAAGTTTTAAAAATGTTTTGATGATAATAAAGTATTAAATGTATAAGTGGTAGTACTAATATTTGATCTAGTGTGTAGAATCACAAGGTTTTTAATTGAGAAGACAAGGTTTTTAAGTTCTGAAACTTAAACTCTGAAGACCTCAGAGGGTCTGAAGATCCAAACTCTGAAGATGACAAAATTATAATCAGTTTATGAGCATCATATTTCTGGAAGAATATTTTTGCAAAGACTGACAAAGGATAAAGGAATAAATAATCATAGTACAACGTTCTTATCCTTTAACCTTATAATCAAATGTAGCGTGTAGTACTATTGTACTAGTTTACTCTTTTTGGTATTGTATTATTCTTGAAGGCTAGTGAAATTGATTTTCCTCTTTGAGAAACTTATTCAAATTTCCACCACAACAATTGTATAATACAAGTAGTCATCCTTATCTTCTCACAACGATCCTCTCTCAAACGTCTTTATGATTGGCTATATATAGAAGACACTCTCATGGAGAAATGACTACTGCTCTATTACAAGTTAAACTACACAGGAAAATATTGCAAGACTACAAGCTCTGATATCTGAAATATTCATTTGCTTTGAACACTTTGTATTCAACTTCAATTCTTTGTAAGCTTAGAATTAAGTGTTCTAGTCTTAGGTGCTTTGATTTATCAAAACTCTATCTTAAATTCATTTAAGCTAGTGAAGTCTCTTGCTTTGTGCTTAAGCATTTGTGTAATCTTTAGTGATTTTAGTGAACTCCCTTGGAAGTGCAAGAGGACTGAAGTACTCTCGATTTGTGAGGGGAACTAGTATAAATCTCTGTGTGTTCATCTCTTTCTCCCTAGATCTTTTATATTGTGTTTTTATCTTGTTCAATCTGCTGCATATAACTCTTTTAAGCCCCTCAAAGTTTGAAAAAGTTTTAGCTTTAAAAATACAATTCAAACCCCCCTCATCTCTTGTGTTTTTCACACCTTCAAAAACTACATTAGATCACAAGTATTATGATTAAAGCAAATGATGTCCACATATTAAAAAGGGCATGAAATACGGTGTTTATATAGTTTTCATGCGACAACGATTTTCTAGTCACAAAGAAAAATGTGTTTCCTGTAACACCCCAAACTGCTTTCAGGATGATCGACTGATCCCACAAACCAACACGAGTCCTTTCAGCAAGCTTTGTCCTGAGTTGCACGCTTTTCGGGAAACTTCGCAGAAGGTCACTCATCCAAAGACTACTCCAAGTCAAGCACGCTTAACTGTGGAATTCTTATGGAATGAGCTACCGAAAAGAAGATGCATCTTGTTGGTATAGGTAGTACCCATTATTCCTTATAAGTCTCCCTTCAACCATACAGTCTCAAACCTGCACAGCCTCAGGATCCCTATCATTCCGATGTGAATTCGGTATTTTCCTAGATGTTGTTAGGAGCCGCACATTGTCATGCCTCGTGCACCAGCGACCACTCCATACGCCCTTGTCAGTCTCGGGTGTTACATGCCCACTAGCTTCCGCTTTGTTTGTGTTAGAACAAAAATGGTTCCTAGAACAAACCCCAAAAGCTTGATAAAGTTTTGATGATAACAAAGTATTAATATGCAATTGAGAACACTAATGATCTTAAATGAAAGTATGCAGTTAACAACGAAGATAAAATCTGAGAAGCTCAAGAGCAAATTATATGCATCTGAAGCATTCAGAGGTTCTGAGAGAACCAAGTCTGAAGAAAGCCTGTCAGAAACTACAAGAGTCTCCGAAGCAATGGAAAGTCTAAGAAGCACGAAGAGTCTGTCAGAAGCAATTGAAGTGTACTCTCAGAAGCTACACAAGAATGACAAAATATATTCATCTGATGGAATCAAGTCTAGAGATATCTCCCTCAAGTTAAATTCTATACAAAGACGAAATGGATGCTGCTTTGTGTCAGTCCAACACGTCAAAAAAGGAGTATCAAGACAACGGTACTAAAGTTTCTTCTGTGCAAAGGAACTATCTTCGAGAAACAAAGAAGCAGAAGCAGTTTGTCATTTATGGAATAAGTTAAAAATGGTCTAAGTATCTTTCAAACGGGGAAACTGATCTTCCACAACGGTCATATTCAAACGTCTTTATTTCTGAGCCTATAAATACAAGACCTCTTTGAATTGATAAGTGTAGAACGATTGAACATTTTAAAAGAGCTTAAACTTGAAAGAACTGCGTACAACAGAACAAGAAGAAAGTGTTCGTTCAAATCAAAGAACTTAATAGAAAACATCTGTACAAGACTTAAACTCAAAGATCTTCATTCCAATATCAAAGCTGTCTGTTTTGATAACTATTGTAAAAGAGTTAGTCTTAGGTGTACATCTGTAAGAAATCTTATTGTATAAGATCCAAAGTCTCTTGCTTTTGTTCTTGAGCAACTTGGAAGTCTCTTGATTTTGTGCTTAAGCAAATTAGAGTAAGTCTCTTGCTTGTGTGCTTGAGCAGCTAAAGTCTCTTGCTTGTGTGCTTGAGCGTCAGTTGAAGTCTCTTGCTTGTGTGCTTGAGCAAATTGTGTAATTTTTTGTGATTATAGTGAACTCTCTTGTTGGAGAACAAGGGGACTGGATTACTCTCAAGTTGTGAGGGGAACCAGTATAAAATCTTTGTGTGTTCTCTCTCTCTCTCTCTCTCTCACCTTCTCAACCTTGCTTCTGATTACATTGTGTGTTTGAGTTATCCACTGCAAAAATATACTCTGATAGATTCCTTAATCTTGAAGAAAATTTTAAATCCTCAAAACACAATTCAACCCCCCTTCTTGTGTTTTTTACACATTCAATTGGTATCAGAGCTCCGGTTCTGATTACTAATCACTTAACAGTGAAACAACAAAGATCCTGATAAACACTATGTCTGGAAAAGTACCACTTCCCAGTGAAGATTTTGTAAACCTTAATTGGTGGAAATAAAAGATTTTTGGTAATTCAGAAGAAGGAGAAGAAAGCAAAAACAAGGGAACAATTTCTGAGCAAGAAGATATCACAACCAGCGCTAACAACGATGAAAGCTTCCTTGATGGAATGATCAGTCAAGTCAAAGGAATCTATGACTCCTTGTGGACAAATGATAAGAGCAACCAACATGATCAACAACTCAAAGCTGACTCCTTGATTCAACAATACGAGTTATTCATCATGGAAGAAGATGAAGACATTGAGACTATGTTCATAAGATTTTAAAATCTTATAGATGAACTCAAAGCTATAGATAGAAACTATAGCGAGACTGATCTGATATTGAAGATTCTAAGAAGTCTACCTCTTGAATGGGAATATGTGACTACCAGAATTGAGGAAACTGAAAATATTGACAAAATGTGTCTTGTATCTTTAGTAAGCTATCTTAGAAGCCATGAAGTGGTTCTAAAAGCTAAAGGAGAGAAAAAGGCCAATTATGTCAAAGAAGAAAGGTATTATGATGAAAGATATGTGACAAAGGATGAAGTCATAGATCTTGTTGCAAGAATGATCAAGATGAAGTAAGAGAATAAAGAGGAGAATTCAAAGTCAGAGTAATCACAATCCTTAGGCTTTTTAACCCAAGCTCAAAAAGAAAAACTTGGTGATGAAGAATAAATCTTCCTAAAAGAGAAAGAAGAAGAATCAGAAGATGAGTATCTTGAAAGATTCTCCAAGAAGCTTGAAAAATGGAAAAGAGCAAAGCTTAAAGGAAAAATGGTGAAAAGTCAGATGACCACTTGGGAAGAATTGGATATATTCTCTGACAAAGAATCTGAAGAAGAGGAAGAAGCTGATTGTGCACTTATGGCAAATGAAGAGTGCACAGACTCAGAAGTTGAGTCAGAATCTGATCATGAAGAATCAGATGCTAGTATGGAAAATCTAATACAGGTATACTCTCAACTCTCCAAAGCTAAGCTTATTAAAATCCTCGAAAAAGTATTCTTTAGATTAAATGGGAGCTCACAAAGATGCAGAAATCTTGAAATTGATTGTCAGCATATGAGTGAACAAGCCAACTACTTTAACAATCTTTATGATAAATTCTTAGTCAAAATAAAAGATCTTGAAAGTAGTTGTGGTTGTCATAAGATTCCTCAATCTAAAGACACTAGTGAAACATCAAACTCTACTACTCGTGTTAAGAATATCAATGCATGTTATCCTCATTTCCTATTTTCCTCAAGAAACTTGAGAACTACTGAGTCATTCTCCAAGACTATGAAGCAGGTCATACCTCAAGAAAAGCCCAAAAATGATAATGATCTTCAAACTAATGAACCAAGTCAAGAAATTGATAAGGATCAGGAGTTCTTAGATCATGATCAAACTCTTAAGGATCTATGTCAAGAGGGTATTCAAGAAGTGGAAGAGGGAGATGAGAGTTCTAAAGCTAACCAATCTTGACTCATTCAAAAATGGGTACTAAGAGACAAAATACTTTTTATTACAGGAACAATGAGAAGATAGCTTAATACTCCAATCACATGGGTACATGTAACTTGCAACGGTCTTGAAGTTGATGTATCAAGAAAATATATTTTTGATGAAGAATCTGATGACGAGTCAGAACTTGAGGAAAGAAAATCTAATGAGAACCCAGATGAAAGCAACTTAGAAGATAATGAATGCATGCATTATCCCCATTTAGAAGACACTGAAGACACATCATGGTGGGATGACGAATTCAATCATGATTGGTAGGGATGCTCGGGAAGGAGGACACAACCATTCAGAACCTCAACTCTCTTAAAAGCTTCATTGAAATCTGAATGGCAGAAGATAAAGAGGCTATCGATTATTGGACTATATTCAAAATTGCCTCAATGTCCTCACATCAAATCATCAAGGTAAGTAAAACTCCTTTCCTTGCCAAATAGGGTCAAAACATACTGGTGAAAAGTAAACTAGTAAAAAGCAAAACTTTTCAAAACAGAAGCTATCTTAAAAAACTCAGACTCTGATAGATATCAGAAGCAGATGTCTAAGATCTTCTGAAGACATGGTTGCCTTTGAGACAATCAGACTATGAGACGCTCTGTCTTCTAGCTATCAGTAGCTCTAACACAAAAGAGGAAACGTTTTCAGAGATTTTTGTTTTTAGAGTTGACCTCTTGCGTGTCAGTTACTAAGTTTATTATTCATCACGTGTATTGAAGCTAATTGGGTGAAAAATGCAGTTTATGAAGAAACATATGAATTCCAAAGGCTAAAAATAGTTTTCCCTCTCTTTTTATTAAACCTTTAATAGTTTTACTTAAATAGTCACATCATACACGATCACACATTGCTCACTCTCACTACCCACACTTTTCCTTTTTGCAAACCCTTAAAACCTTCAAAACTCAGTCTTTCTCATCACAATCTTGTTCAAATCTATCAATCTTGATCACTGATAAGACATGGCACCATCTTCATCCAATCAATCAAAGAGGATATCAATTATCACTGTCTGTGAACGAATTGCTAAAGGATTTCAAAACACTGTTCAGTTCAGCGAAGATAAATTGGAACTTCTTCAAGAACAAGTTGTTGACTTCAGAGAACTTAGGGATTAGGTCAAGATTGGTGTCAAAATTACCTGCACACTTTGGAAATGAGAAGGTATTTTGATTTACTAAATGGCCCAATTTACCCTAACCTTTTGTTAAACACTTCTGGATGAGAGATTTCGTATATGATTGGGAAGCTGCTGAGAGGGAGGAACATTTAATGATTTCTAGAAATCCAAATCTGAGAGGTCAACCAAGGGAAGAAATGGGTCTGAAGGAATTCACCTCCACAGAAATTAGATCAAATATTGCTGGATTGAACGTTGCAATCTCAATAGATCATATTGCTCGACTATGTGGATTGCGTCAAGATGGGAAAATACTGAGGGAATTTCATGAAAATGTGGAGTACAAAAGAGCTTCAGAAATCTAATGGTCAACCAAGATGGAGACAAACTGAACTCAGTTGGAAGAACTCATCTTGAAATTTTTCATGCAGCCATTGTACCAACAAAGAAAGTTTCTGAAAGGCTGTCTTGGGAACACCAAATGTTCATGTACTTTGCAATGAGAAACAAATCATTCCATGTGGTTGATTTTCTGTTTGATGACATCTGTAAGAATATTGTAGAAAGTCTGAGAGAAAGAAATCCTACTATTAGACATCCAAGACTACTCTCTGAACTGTTCTATCAATCTGGCATTGTAGAATGCTTAAGTAAAGTCATTCCTTAATTTATTCAGATTGTCTATCCTCCATCAAAGTTAAGTCTGGGTTTTCTTGAGAGATGTGATTTTATCAATATTAGAAATAGATCTGCCAGATCTGTAACTCTTACAGAAGAAGATCCAAAGTATTTAAGAGATTTCCCTCATGTACATGAAAGGATAATTGAGAATATTTTCCTAAAGTTCAAGAAAGCAGTGAAGGATGAAGGAGAAGTATTTGCTAGACTTTCAAAGATAAGACCAAGGGAAAATGATTCAAATGATCAACAAAAGGCTAAGAAGTTGAAGCTAACTGAAGATTTGGAAGGAAATCTTCAAGAGAAGGACAAGCCCATTAAAGCAGCCAAGTCTCAAGAACATATCAAAAGGAAAGGTAATATCTGCTTCTAATAAGGTTAACAGTTCTGAATCAAGTGTTTTTCATTCTACAACTCTCGTTTCTCAAACATCCTCCTCATCAAAAACATTTGACCATAACACACCCAGTGCTGAGAACATTGCTCAAATGATGTTCTCAGAATCCAATGCATCTAGAAACCTAAACTTCCTAGATGAAATTCCTACCCATCCACACATCCAAAACCCATCTGCACTTCAACACCAAGAACCTTCACTCCCAGAAAACACTTCAACCTCTCATAAACAAACATCTCAGTCAACCTACCCAGAAGCCTCAACCTCTGAGTTGTTACAAACACAACCACCTCCCACTTCATCAAACCAATCCTCCCAATCAGATTCTGATAACAGTCCTCCAATTATTACTGACTATTCAGAATCTGATTGTCAAATTCCTAACCTTTTAGAACTAAACCTACCCTTTTTTGTACCTCTTGATCCTCTTACTGATGAATTCTTTAAACAAAAATTTGAAACATATTTTCAGAATTCATTAGAATACTCTGAGGATCCTGAGTGTCTTGACCATACACAAGAAAAACCCATTTACCCTCTACCCAAATCAAATCTCTTTGATCTTTTACAACATAGACAAATCTGCAAAGCAAAGAGAGCCAAACCAATCCCAACTTGCATTTAACCATACCACTTCATATTCAAACCTGGCCCAAACCTTACCAAATTGGAGAATGAAATTCATTATGATCTTCAGAACTTGTTTAAAAGACATGAAAATTTCATGGTGTTTCAATCTGATCTAGAAGCTGAAGCTAGAGAGATCAAGGCAAGATTCAGTCATGCTCTGGACTGTTATCTTGAACACATCAAGGATGATGTTGTTAGAAAATCTAGGGAAGATTTTACAGCCTTGATACAATCAATTGAGAGAGCAAACTTGTCAAGGTTAACCTTTCCTACTCCCACAATCAATGAAGAAGCTGAAACTATGGATATTACTGAAGATCATCAAATGGTGATGACTTCAGATCAAGAGAAAGAAAAGGAAGCTTCTATTGAAGATATATATTGTCATGAACAAGGAGGTATTAACAAAGGAGTTGAATGCTCAACCAGTATGCATGGGAGAATCTACTGGAGATCAAGATCTAATAAGAAGAATGGATGCTAAATATGAAAAATTGGGTAGAATGAATGCTAAGATTTAGAGTTTTGAAGTTTCTCAAAAACAAGTCCTGGAAATGCTTGCCAAGCTTCTCCATAGTTCTAATGCACAACCTTAGATTTTTTACCTTCTTTTGTTTAAATTTATTCTTGTGTTATACAAATCTTTTGATTGGTCTTGTGTTATACTAAGAAAAGCAAACTTTTTATTAATGCAAAATTAAAAGAGTACATTACTGGAAAAACAATACAACATACTATTCAGATTCTATTTCAGAATCTGTTGAATCAGAGTCATCATCCGACTCTGTTGATGTTGAATCTGGTTGTGGTTCTGGTGTCTTGGAACTCTCAACCACCTCACAAGTAACTTGAGATTCCACTTCATCAGATTGTGTTTCTTAGGTATAAGTCTCTAGAAATGTTGCATAATTAGGGTCAGCCTTCTCTGAGTCAGAAGAGATTTCTATAATCTCTGGTTTAGCCTTGGGCTGCTTGATTTTGGATGCCTCCTCTTGAGCTTTTCTTTGTGTTTCTGCCAATTTGCGAGTTGATCTTCTCATCCTTAGAACTTTCTTGAAAATTGTATTCTTTAGACTACTTCTCTGTGAGTAAAATGACAAAGAATAATGTCTTTTATAGATCTCCTCACTTGTTTGTTTTCTATCATGAGCATTAATAACTTTTACTTTATTGACACATGACATCTAACTGTTTTTGATTTGACTACATTGGGCTTCAACAACTTGAAAACGTAAAACTTCTCTTTTCCACATAACTCTTTTTTACTGATGAAAAAAGGGGGAGAAAGAGAAAGATTAATTGCGAGAGAAAGAAAGATTAATTGTAATCTTGAGGATAATACAAGAGAATAATTCAAGTTGTTATGGAACAAGTAGTTAAGATCACGCGTGTTAATTAAATGAATTTATCACTTGAGAAATTTTGGCATGGCATTTATTGAATAAGGGAGAAAACTGTTTGAAATCTTATCTATGGAATACAATGACTGAAACTGCATCCAAGGAAATGACTATCTTTAATTGTTTTTATATGTTTCAGTACTTATTGCGCATATATTGAAAAGGGAAATAGTTATAATCCTAAAGAACAAATTCTCATATGTAGATTCTGAGACAACTTGCGAACTTGTCTTGTATCTATATGACATAGGGGGAGAGCTTGCAAACCTCTCTTCTGAGTGTCAAGTATGATATTTTGATCTCAAGATATAATAATTATTTCTTAAAATGTCTTAATTAATCATGGACAAACTTAGGGGGAGCTTACAAACTTAACCCTATAGTGTGTCTGACTCAGGGGGAGCTTGCAAAACTGATAAACCTGATGAGAACATGATAAATTAATTCAACAACAATTGGAAATTAATACTTATGTTTGTCATCATCAAAAATGGGGAGATTGTTAGAACAAAAATGGTTCCTAGAACAAACCCCAAGAGCTTGATAAAGTTTTGATGATAACAAAGTATTAAAATGCAACTGAGAACACTAATGATCTTAAATGAAAGTATGCAGTTAACAACGAAGATAAAATCTGAGAAGCACAAAATCAAATTATATGCATCTGAAGCATTCAGAGGTTCTAAGAGAACTAACTCTTAAGAAAGTCTGTCAGAAGCTACAAGAGTCTCAAAAGCAATGGAAAGTCTAAGAAGCACGAAGAGTCTGTCAGAAGCAATTGAAGTGTACACTCAGAAGCTACACAAGAATGACAAAATATATTCATCTGATGGAATCAAGTCTAGAGATATCTCCCTCAAGTTAAATTATATACAAAGACGAAATGGATGCTGCTTTGTGTCAGTCCAACACGTCAAGAAAGGAGTATCAAGACAACGGTACTAAAGTTACCTCTTTTGTGCAAAGGTACTATCTTCGAGAAACAAAGAAGCAGAAGCAGTTTGCCATTTGTGGAATAAGTTAAAAATGGTCTAAGTATCTCTCAAACGGGCAAACTGATCTTCCACAACGGTCATATTCAAACGTCATTATTTCTGAGCCTATAAATACAAGACCTCTTTAAATTGATAAGTGTTAAATGATTGAACATTTTAAAAGAGCTTAAACTTGAAAGAACTGCATACAACAGAACAAGAAGAAAGTGTTCGTTCAAATCAAAGAACTTAATAGAAAACATTTGTAGAAGACTTGAACTCAAAGATCTTCATTCCAACATCAAAGCTGTCTATTTTGATAACTGTTGTAAAAGAGTTAGTCTTAGGTGTACATTTGTAAGAAATATTATTGTATAAGATTCAAAGTCTCTTGCTTTTGTGCTTGAGCAACTTGGAAGTCTCTTGCTTGTGTGCTTGAGCAGTTGAAGTCTCTTGTTTGTGTGCTTGACAAATTGGAAGTCTCTTGCTTGTGTGCTTGAGCAAATAGTGTAAGTCTCTTGCTTGTGTGCTTGAGCGTCAGTTGAAGTCTCTTGCTTGTGTGCTTGAGCAAATTGTGTAATCTTTTGTGATTATAGTGAACTCTCTTGTTGAAGAACAAGGGTACTGGAGTACTCTCAAGTTTTGATGGGAACCAGTATAAAATCTTTGTGTTCTCTCTCTCTCTCTCACCTTCTGAACCGTGCTTCTGATTACATTGTGTGTTTGAGTTATCCGCTGCCAAAATAAACTATAATAGATTCCTTAATCTTGAAGAGAATTTTAAATCCTCAAAACACAATTCAACCCCCCCCCCCCCTCTTGTGTTTTTCACACCTTCAATTTGTACCCGAACCACATCGTACTGGGCTGGGAGAGGTCTGCTCTGATACCACTTGTAATGTCGTAAACTGCTTCCAGGATGATCGACTAACCCCACAAACCAACACGAGTCTTTTCAGCGAGCTTTGTCCTCACTTGGGTGCTTTCCAAGAAACTTTCCAGAAGGTCAACCATCCAAAGACTATTCCAAGTCAAGCACGCTTAACTGTGACGTTCTTATGGAATGAGCTACCGAAAAGAAGATGCATCTTGTTGGTATAAGTAGTACCCATCAATCCTGATAAGCCTTCCTTCGACCATGCAGTCTCAAACCTGCACAGCCTCAGGATGCCTCTCATTCTGATGTGAATTCAGTTTTTGCCTAGAAGCTGTTAGGAGCCGCACATTGTCATGCCTCGTGCACTGGCGACCACTCCCTGCGCCCTCGTCAGCCTCGGGTGTTACATGCCCATTAGCTTCCACTTGGTTTGCCCCCGAACCACATCGTACTAGGAGAGGTTTGCTCTGATACCACTTGTAACGCCCCAAACTGCTTTCAGGATGATCTACTGACCCCATAAACCAACACGAGTCCTTTCAGCGAGCTTTGTCCTGAGTTGCACGCTTTCCGGGAAACTTCACAGAAGGTCACTCATCCAAAGACTACTCCAATTCAAACACGCTTAACTGTGAAATTCTTATGGAATGAGCTACCGAAAAGGAGATGCATCTTGTTGGTATAGGTAGTACCCGTCAATCCTTATAAGCCTTCCTTCAACCATGCAGTCTCTAACCTGCACAACCTCGAGATCCCTCTCATTACGATGTGAATTTGGTTTTTGCCTAGAAGTTGTCAGGAGCCGCACATTGTCATGCCTCATGCCCTATATTTTTGACCTAAAGTGATGATACCTTTCTCGTTTTATGTCCAATGAAGTGGAGAGGAGTGTGGCATTGGCCCCATGTATTGCAAAATTTTATCGTTCTTTTGTTTAAACCTCTCATGTTTAAAAATTACACTGAGTCTAGAGTAATGGATTTGGTACTGACAATTTAAGTACAAAAAACAATGTGTTCTATCTTTTTCACCTAAAGTGATAATATCTTTCGAGTTTTCTACCCGATCAAGCAGAAAGATTATTGGCACGGGACCCGGGTGTTGCAAAATTTTATGGTTCTTTTGTCTAAAACCCTCATGTTCATAAACTACACTAGATCCAGAGTAACATGATTCAAGCTATTGGTGTCCACGTATTAAAATATGTGCATGAAATAATGGGTTGGACACCGACAATTTAGGCACAAAAAATAATGTCTTCTTATCTTTTTCACCTAAAATGATGTTATATTTTGAGTTTTCTAGCCAATTAAGCATAATGATGTTTGGAATAGGCACCGCGTATTGCAAAATTTTATAGTTCTTTTGTTTAAAACCCTCTTAGTAATATGATTTGTTAGTGTTTTGTATGTTGGCCTCATTTTGCAAAAAAAAAGTACTAGCAAGATGTTGGACCAGATGTCGTAGCATGTGGATACAACATTTGTCATGTCGGTAATGTTTGATTATTTGCACGCCATATCTCATGAAGATTCGCTGAAGCAATATTTTCGCTTTCCTTATATTCCAAGACGCACGTTCCAACTTAGGGTTTATAAGGCGGCTGCACCAAGACACATTTCCAGAATGCTTCGCCATTTATGGAAACAAAAGATTTAAATCAAATATGTGTTGCTTGATTTTTCCAAATACAGCTGAAGCGTGAAGCCTATTTGAAGACCTAGCTCATGCTAACTCAGGTCATATATATATGTGAAGACTAAAAGCCTAAAGTCTACTGAAGCCGTAATTTGAAGAATAGAGTTTTAGGGTTTGAGTCTTGTTTATTGTGAGCCTTTCTTGTATCTCCATGATGCAAGTTTAGGACTGTTTTTGTGTTGTAATTTGTGAACTTCTCCTAAGCTTTTAAGTACGGAGACTGTTTGTTTTTGGTGAGTGAAACCACACTGTTTGTATTGCTGTTATAATCACAGGGTGTGTGATTGAAAGGAAGTGAGACGGGGTCTCAAACTTAGGAGTTCCTAGGTTGAGTTACCACGGGTAGAGTCTAGGAGATAAGTCGTAAACTTGTATGTTTGTTGAGCTTAGATCTAGATCTATTATAGTGGATTCCTTCCTGGCTTGGTAGCCACCAGAGTAGGTCGTTGTTTACGCCGAACTGGATTATCAATACTCTGTGTTATTTACACTTTCTGTTCTTTATTTTAATTGTTCATTTATCGCTACTGTGGACAAACGCTATATCATTTGTCGTAGCATTACACTGGTTACTTACGACATGTGTTATAGCTTCTGTCATAACATATGTCCCCAGTAGATGCCAGAATTTCATGATTCAAGCTAATGGGGTCCACATTTTAAAATAGAACATTAAATAATGGGTTGGACACCGACAATTTAGCTAAAAAAACGTGTTCTTATCTTTTTCATTTAAAGTGATGATCTATTTCATGTTTTCTACCCAATCAAGCGAAAAAAAGTTTGACATGGGACGCACGTATTACAAAATTTTATGGTTCTTTTGTTTAAAGCCTTCATATTCAAAACCTACGTTGATTCTAGCGTACTATGATTCAAGCTAACGGGGTCCACGTTTTAAAATAGGTGAATGAAAGAATGTATTGGGCACCGACAATTTAGGTGCTAAAGCAATGTGTTCTAATCTTTTCATCTAAAGTGATGATATCTTTTGAGAATTCTATCCCATCAAGCAGAAAGATGTTTAGCATGACACTGTGTATTGCGTAATTTTATGGTTTTTTATTTAAAACCCTCATATTCATAAACTAAACTGAATCTAGAGTAATATGGTTCAAGCTAACATGGTCCGCATTTTAAAATAACGTATTGAATACTTGGTTGGGCACCGACAATTTAGCTTCCGAAAACAATGTGTTCAAATATTTTTCATCTAAAGTGATGATATCTTTCCTGTTTTCTACCCGATCAAGCGTAATAAAGTTTGGAATGGGCTCCACGTTTTACAAACTTTTATGGTTCTTTTGCTTAAAACCCTCATTCAAAAACTACACTGAATCCAGAGTATTATGATTCAAGCTAACGAGGTCCACACAGGGACGGATTCAGGAATTCTATTAAGTGGGGTCAAAATTTATTTATCATAAATATAAATATAAAAGTATGTAAATTCTTAAGTCATAAAATGATGTCATCATTATACCAATCGTTAATTGGTTCAGCGGTGATTGACAATAAACTTGGTAGGGGGACTACGGTTCGATCCCCCGTAACGATGGGAACTGAAACCACTTGATGTTAGAACTGACCCCGAACCAGATTAAACTGGTGGTGAAAGAAAAAAATAAAGATGGCATCATTATCATTAAACAAAATATTAGAGATTTTCAAAATTGTACCATTTTATATTAAAATATTTGAAGGTACAATTGCTCTCTATACATTTTTTTTAACGAATTGCTCTCTATACATGTTACTAGATAATCATTTAAAAGTTAATCTTTCTAATATGAACAAAGGGAGCAACTTATATGGATTTTTTTAAACTCAATTTTAAAAAATTGCAAAATATTTGGTTCCATCTTCAAAAGACTTAATTTTAAGTTGAAACATGGACACACATGAAATATGAGAGAGTTAGAAAAAGTTTTAGTTTTAGTTTATAGTATTAGTTTATTAAAGTAGTACTAGTATTAGTTTGTTTGTAGTGTGTATTTTAATAATTTATTTGACTATGTGGGGACACAATAGTATTTGAAGAGGGGTCAACACATGAAAATGTCAGATTATTGGTATATTTATTCAAGGAGGTGTGGGGTCAGCTAATGGGGTCCACATATTAAAATAGATGTATGAAATAATGGGTTGCGCACCGACAAATTTAGGTACATAAAACAATGTGTTCTTTTTTTTGAAAAAACAATGTGTTCTTATCTTTTTCACCTAAAGTGATGAGATCTTATGTTTAAAACCTGGATTTTCAAAAACTACGTTGATTCCCAAGAAATGAGTCAAGCTAATGATGCCCAATATAAAATGTGCGCAAGAAATAAAGGGTTGGGCATAAACAATTTAGCTACAGAAAACAATGTGGTTTTATATTTTTCAACTAGAGTCATTATATCTTTTCAGAGTATTTTTCCAGATCAAGCGGAAAGACTCAAAGAAGTCTGACATAGGACCCACATATTGAAATTTTTATTGTTCTTTTGCGCTTAAAACTCTGATATTTAAATGAGTTAAGTTAACAGGAGCTTGAAACAATATGTTGGGCACCGACAATTTAGCTACAGAAAACAATGTGCTTTTATCTTTTTCACCTAATGTAATGATATCTTTTTGTTTTGTTAATAGCCTAGTGGCTAGAAATTCTATCCTTAAGATGGATAAGTGGGGTTTCTGGGGTTCGAACCCCGGACCCTGCATATAAAATTTGATATCCCTACCAACTGGACTAAGCTCACGAGGACCGATGATATATTTGTAGTTTTTTGCTCAATCGGGCCCCACTTATTAGATTATTTTATATTTATTTTCTTTAAAACCCTGATATTCAAAAACTATACTAAATCCAGAGTAATAAGAGTCAATTTATTGGGCCTATATTTAAAACGGGCGCAAGAAGCAATGTGTTGCGTAATGAAACCCGTATATTAAAAAACTACAATGAATCTAATGGAATGAGTCAAGCTAATGGGGCCCACATATTAAAATGGGCGCATGAAACCAGGTGCTTACATAGTTTTAATGCGACAACGACAATTTGGACACACTGGAAATGTGATTCTACACTCCCTCCGGTCACTATTATAAGCAAATTTGACTTTTTTGGTACATTAGAAAAGTGATGTATTTGGTTCACAATATGGACTATATACATTACTTTTTCAATGTACCAAAAAAAATTCAAATTTGCTTATAATAGTGACCATATGGAGTATTTTTCACCTGATATAACAATAATTTCACTTTCCTTTTGATGAAGGGAAACGTACTAAATTAAATGAAGCAGGAATCAAAAGTATGTCACCATAACAAATGGTCCATTTATTGATTGGCGAAAACCGGGGATTGAACCCTCTTCGAAACTACTTTAACTTTCCATAACAAAAAAAAAGTCGACATATTCCTCCTCACTCTAATCAACTGCTTATATAGTTGTGGACAGTAAAAAAAGTTCTTCAAATTTGTTCATTTGATATGAGACCTATGTATTCTCAATCGTTTGAAAATAAAGATCGAGCTCTTGTCATTATTTCGGAGAGACAAGAGTCGAGTTCGTAGGTTTCTGTTGTTAGGAAGATGGCTAATAAGGTGATCCAGCTAGTAAGGATGTCAAATCTAACTGTGAAAGACCAAATAAATTCACGCGAGGTGATGAGGAGAACCAGAATGGTTTACGATTCACTTCGCATTTTAGCGAGTATTGAGGAGGAGAAGAGGGTTGCTGAAGAAAAGAGAAAGGCTATTGAAGTTGCGGTTGTGGAGGAGGAGAGGAGACTGATAGAGCAGACAAGGCTGACGGAAGACATAAGTTTGGTTGTTGAGGTTACGGTGATGGAGGCTGGGATGAGAGTAGGTGAAGAAATGAGTGTGGGGGGAGCTGCAAGGGATGGTGTTGGAACACAAAAAAGAAGAAGGAGTCGCATTCGAAACCGCATTCGTGGTGAAATAAAGGCAGCGAAATTAATGAGGGAGCATAAGTTGTGGTTGTATCGTGATAAGCGAATAGTTGGACCAATACCCGGGGTTTATGTTGGTGATTTGTTTCTTTATAGGATCGAATTGTGTGTGGTTGGTTTGCATATGCAGATACAAGCTGGCATTGATTATTTACGTAAGAATAAGTCTCCCAATGGTGAGCCAATTGCCACTAGTGTGATTGTCTCCGGTGGTTATGAGGATAATATGGAATTGGATAACGGTGATGTCATAATCTACACTGGCCATGGAGGACAGAAGAAGAATTCCTCTAAGCAAATTTGTGATCAGAAATTGGTGGGAGGAAACCTTGCTTTGGAAAGGAGTATGCATTATGGCATCGAGGTTAGGGTGATTCGTGGGATGAAGTATAAAGGGAGTGTGTCTGGTTCTAGTATGGTATATATTTATGACGGAATATATAGGATTGTTGATTGCTGGTTTGATGTTGGAAAGTCTGGCTTTGGAGTTTATAAGTATAAGCTTTTGAGAATGGAAGGGCAAGCTAAGTTGGGTAGTGCTATTCTTAAAGAAGCTAGAGATATTAAGAAAAGTGGGTTGGATTTTAAGCCTATGTATTGTCTTTCTGTTGATATTTCTAACAATATGGAGAGTGTTCCTGTTAGGCTTTTTAATGACATCGATGACAATCAAGAACCTCTTAATTATGAGTATCTTCGAAATACTTGTTTTCCATGGTTTGTGTTTCGTCAGAGTGGGAACGCTATTGGTTGCAAGTGTGTGGAAGCTTGTACTGATGGTTGCTTTTGCTCTATGAAGAATGGAGGAGAGTTTCCTTATAATCTACAGGGTTTGCTTGTGAGAGGGAAGCCTTTGATTTTTGAATGTGGCCAATTTTGTTCATGTCCTCCCAATTGTCGAAATCGTGTTGCACAAAAGGGGCTCAAATATAGGTTGGAAGTGTTTAGGTCTACTCAGATGAGTTGGGGAGTTAGGTCCATGGACCTTATTCAGGCCGGAGCTTTTATCTGTGAGTATGCAGGGGTTGTTTTGACTCCGGAGCAGGCACAAATTTTAACAATGAATGGCGACTCGTTGATATATCCTAATCAGTTCTCAGATAGATGGGCAGAATGGGGTAATTTATCTAAGATATACACTAATTATGAGCGTCCATCGTATCCATCAATTACCCCATTAAATATTTCTCTGGATGTGTCAAAATTGAGAAATGTTGCTTGCTATATGAGTCATAGTTCGAGTCCAAATGTATTTGTTCAATATGTTATGTATGATAACAATTTGATGATCCCTCACATTATGCTATATGCATCGGAGAATATCCCTCCAATGAGAGAGTTGAGCATTGATTATGGCATACCAGATGCGTTGACCGGAAAACTCGCCATATGGGGTAAGAATCCTAATTCTATCAATTATCCTTTTTTTCGCATTATCTTTTAACTATCTTTTTTATTTGGAAGTTTGTGATGTCTTGAATGTGTAAACTTTATTATGTTGATGATGATGATGATGATGAGTTATTATAGATATCAAAGTATTGTGATACTTCCATCGTCCAGGTTTATTTCAGATTATGGAGAAATAATTATAGTGATGTTTATGTTCGTCTTGTGTCTAATTTTTGTACTCTGATTATGGAGAAATTATCATGGTTGTACATAGATAATATTAGTGGTTGGTGATTATGGTATAATGCAACATTTTAGATGTATGATAATTCAGAGCTAACAAAAGCTCCAGGTTTTTGCCTATTGAATTTGTGTATGTCTATTGTTGACACAAGTATGTCTATTTTTTTATTTTTTTATTTTAAAATGTCTCATATATGTCTATTGATGTCACTTTGATTAATAAATATTTCTCTCTTCCTCAATTAAAAAAATAAATGTAATTTTAATGACGAGCATTGTGTTTTTTCTTTTCACTTAAAGTGGTGAACCATTTTCACATATTGCATATTTGTTTCCTGCTCTTTTTGTAATATTTTACTATTACTTTTTGATGAAAATGTAACGACCTAAATTATTTATTAATAATTATATGTTTATTTGTATTTATTTTATTTGTGGTTTAATTGATTATGAGTTAATTTATTAGTTTATGTGTTTTGCGTAGAATAATTAATTAAAAATAGAATGAGGTTAATTTTGGGTTTTATATAGTTTTGGGTTTAGAGTTATAAGAAAGAAGTGTTAAAATGAACTAAATAGTATTTTGGGGGTGCATATGGAAAAAGATTAGAGGAATTAGGTTAAGTGGTAAAAGATAGAGAGAGAAAATCATTATTCTAGAAAGATAGAAAGAGGTAGAGAGATAAGAGAGCAAGAAAGGGTTTTTGAAGAGGTTTAGAGAACAAGAACTAGAAAGTGAAAGAAAAGTCATAGTTAGATTTCAAGTTAAGGATCGGAGGAGTAAAGATTTCAACTAGCTTAAGGTATGAGAGTAGTATTGTAATCTAGAATGAATCATAGAAAGAGGAGAAAATATTGTTCTCTCCATCCCAATCTTTCTACACTCTTTTTCTTTGGATTTTGAGATTTCTTTATGAAAATGAAGAATCATGATGATTTAGTATGAATTGATGTTAATCCATGATTTTAGTTGTACTTCTATGTTTGTTATGATCATATATGCTTAAAGTTATGACCTTTTGGTTTATATGTGTTTATTACGGAGTTTTTTATGGTTTCCTTATTGGAACCCGAAACCAGAGCACCTGATTTCTAGTTTGCTCGCTTAGCGAGACTTGAAGGCTCGCTTAGCGACAGGTTATTCTTGGTGTTCATCCAACTGAGGATGAATGCTCACTTATCGAGCAGAATGCTTATAACATACTATTTGATGTGATTTTTGTAGTTTTGTTTACAAAAATGAAGTTGTATGCTTATAACATGATTCAATTATGATCCTATACTTATGTGGTGATGTATGCGATTGAGTTAGAGTGTATAACTTACTATTTGATGAATTTCCCATAATGATGTTGATTAATGATAATAAGTAATGATGTTAAATACGGGTTGTTGTATTCTATATAGGTGATGCATAAAATACCTAGAATTATGTTGATGATATTAATTTCAGGTAGCCAATTAAAATATGGTGGCTCATCTTTAAGGGTGAGATAGATGGTACCACATGCATTTAGTAAGTATTGAGAAACATTTCATTCTAGTGGCATTAGAATGCATTACGAGATGAAGATGTTCATTCTTATCTGTTACTTGATACTTGACATATTTGAGTTGTATATATATATGATTTTGAGGAAATCTTGTACCTTATTAAGATGTGTTTACTCATAGGTTTTAATGTCTTAACCGATTTAAGTGTTGAGAGTTCAAAATACTTGAACTTTGTGGATTTCAATAACTAACTCTTTGTTTTGTGTATGTGTTGGACCTTTGGGGGTTCAGATTCTCAGATTGAGGACCCTGCCGCTCAGGATTAATTGCTTATCTGTGGTTTGCTTGATTTACCTTGTGGTGAGGAGATTAGCTCATGCTACTCTGTTTTATTTCGTTTTAGTATTATATTTGGGTTGTAATAAATAGTGTCGCTCTGATATTGTAAAATCAGGCCGGGTGAACGCTTATACTTTCTTTTTGGTTGTTGTTCGATTTTAAGACCTTGCAAGTATTTTATTTATCGAAGTTTATGATGAAGTATGAATATTTTATGTAATTGAAGCCTATTGGAGATTTTTATGTGATCTAGGATGATGCATGTTATTAGATGTTGAAGTAGATTTAATTTTCACTGCTATATTAAATGAAATATCTCAGATGCATGATTACTTGTTGATGTGTAAACCTTAGATTCTTACATGTTTATTTATTTAAGTTAATAAGTATGCGTAAGGAGTTTAGGGTGTTACAGAAAACATCTATTAAAAAATTACAATGGATCTCAAGTAATACGAGTGAAGCAAATGGTGTGTACATATTAAAAAGGGCATGAAATATGGTGTTTATATAGTTTTCACGCGACAACGATAATCTAGTTACAAAGAAAAATGTGTTTCCATCTTTTCCGCCTAAAGTGAAAGACTTTTGACATTGAACCCACATATTAAAAGGGAACAAGGTGTTTATGGCGTGTTCAGGTGGGTACTGGCAATTTAGCTACAAAACATTGCATGTTTTAATTTTTTTTTTCACCTAAAGGAATGATATCTTTCTAGTTTTCTATAAGTTCATACGGAAAGGCATTTGCGATAGACTTCAAGTATTGCAATATTTCTTGTCGAAAAAAGTAATAATATTATACTATTACTTTTTTGTTAAAACCTCTATTAAGAAATTACAATGGATCCCAAGTAATACGAGTTAAGCAAATGAGCTCCACATATTAAAAAGGGCATGAAATATGGTGTTTATATAGTTTTCACCCAACAACAATAATCCAGTTACAAAGAAAAATGCATTTCCATCTTTTTAACCTAAGCGTCTGTTTGGTTCAGCCGAAGAGAGGAGAGTGATTTTAATAGAGGGAAGGGGAAGTGAGGGGAGGGGAGGATAATATTTTAATTAAATACTTCCTCCGTTCATTTTTAATTATCATTTGAAAATCGGGTAACACTATTCATATAATATAATCTACTTTGATTGTAATTTTTTATAAATATATGAAAATAAATATTAACATATAAGATGTTCAATTTGTCTCGACAAATATTTTCAAAATATAAAATTTTCATAATTTTTTATAATAGATATAGATAATTAAAAATATTCTACCAAAAAAATGATTAAAAATATTAATGATTAAAGTTGTACATCGGCATGTGTGCAGAAATCTAAAACGACAATTAAAAAGGAACGAGGGAGTATATGTTTGGTTCAAAAGAGGGGGAGGAGAGGGGAGGTCAAGGATTTCTACTAAATATGTGTTTGGTTCAAAATAGGAGGGGAGATATTTTAAAATCAATTTACTTTTTTACCCGTACAAATACATTTTCATTCTATGTTAAATAAATAAAAAATTGATTCAATAATAAATTTCTCAATCTTGATGATTTGTGTAATTCAAGATTTCGTTTTACATGATTTATTTGTATTCAGGAATCAAAGTTCGTCTTTTTAGGTATAAGAAATAAGGATAAAGAAATGTCGAAATTGTTAGGCCGGACGTCGTGACCCGGGTTCGAATCCGGGATCTCACAATTATTTGTGAATTTAATTTCAGTGGATTACCACTTCTTCTAAGACAAAAAAAAAAAGAAATATGGATAAAAATGATATAGATAACCTAATAATAATAAAGATAATATTGGAATTCTAAAATATATTAAGGATGATTTTGTCAGTTTAATAAAATTTTAAATAGCTCTTCTCCTCTCCCCTCCAAATCCGTCCAATTTGGGGGAAGCAAAAAATGGGTTTACGATGGATTTTGCTTCCCTACTCTTCCCTCCCCTCATAAAAATTGAACCAAACACATATATTCTCTACCCGATCCAAACACACCTTAAAGTGACACCTTTCCGCCTAAAGTGAAAGACTTTAGACGTTGGACCCACATTAAAAGGGAACCAAGTATTTATAGCGTGTTCATGTATTTATTTATTTTGACGAAAACATAATATTCATTCATTCAAATAGATGGATACATCGAATACAAACACAAATTCAATAGCGCTAAAAACGAAAAGGATGAATCTGCGAACAAACTCACGACATCCAAGTTAATAGCATAAAACGGCATACTCAGGCCTACAAATAATGTGACAAAATAAAAATTACCGAAATATTCATGTCTTCGGATCTTCATCGTTGATGACCTTGTCATTGATTGAATCTATAGTTGATCCAAGTAGATCTGTCAATCTGAATCAAACAAACACCCTAAAAAAAGAAAGCAAACGAACGCCGCACGAAAACGGGAATTCCAACAAACACCACACGAAGACGGGATGCACTGAGGAAAATAAATCACAAAATAAAACAAGAAAAACAGATGCACGGGGTGATTCCGGGTCAAAGAATGACCCAAAACCACCCCTTTCTGAAATAAGAAGAAGAAAACTCTCTAAAAAAGAATTAGGGCCGGCTGTTTTGTTAAAGATTTAGAGTATAGTGAGTTCATGTTGATACCTACAATTTAGCTACAAGAAATAATGTTTTAATTTTTTCCACCTAAAGTATTAAAATATTTTTGTCAAAAAAACAAAAAAAAAGGTATTGCAATTGTTTTATGATTAAAACCCTAATTTTCGTCCGCTAATCGTAGTTCAACTGACAGAAATGCCGAAATTGCTAGTGTCGAACGTCATGACCGGGGTTTGAATTTCGGTCCCCTCCACTTTGTGTGTGAGTTTTCAATGGCTTTGTCGTTTTGTATATCTACTAAAAACAAACTCTGATTTTCAAAAACTACAGTGAATACAAAAAAATGAGTCAAATTAACACGCCCCACAAATTAAAATTGGCTCATGAAACAATGTGTTCGGCACAAACAATTGAGGTTTACTTTTGTCACCCTATTGATTCTACCACACATCTTACAAATTTACCAAAATACCCCCATCTGCTACTTAAGTAGCGGACGTTATAAATATGAGAATTTCTAAAATATAATGTCCGCTAAGTAGCGGAAGGATAAAATGGAAAATCTGACGGCGCGCGAGTAACCGGTAGGGTGACAAAAATAATTTTTCAAACAATTTAACTATAGAAAACAATGTGTTTTATTTTATTTTTTTGTTAAATATATTTTTAATCCTTACAAAATCAAGTTCTTTCAACTTTAGTCCTTATTAAAGTTTAATGGTTATTTTCGTCCTTACAAAATCAAATTTAAAGTTAGTTGTTGTGAGTTTTCCACAACAACAAACTTTCTTATATTGTATTGATTGATGTGTTTTACATGATAATAGTATTTTTAAATAAGGATATGAATGGAATTAAAAAAAGTTTAAATTTGTTCCATCATATTAAGAATACCCAAACAATAGAATGAAATATCTATTTCATTCTGCTCCGTTCCACACCATTCCGTCTTATTCCATTCCGCTTCGTTCCATCTGCTATATATAAAATAATCGTATCTTTAAATAACAAATTACTCCCTCCGTTCATTTTTATGTGTCGTTTTAGAAAATTTACTACAAATAAGAAAGCGTATTTTTGCATCTTATCTTCATATTATACCCTAATTTTGTTTTACTTTTTGGAATATATTATGTGCAAAAAAAAAAAATAGGACCTCTTTATAAAAAAAAAATATGAACAAAACAAAAACAATAAAAAGATTATACGAAGAAGTTTAGTAAACAAAATAGATACAATAAAAAATAATATAAAATTTAGTCAATAGAAAAAAATAAGAAGAGGTATAATAGACAAAATATAACCTTAAATTATCAAAATGATAAATAATTTGAAACAAATATATTTTTACTAAAACAACAAATAAAAATGAACGGTGTGAGTAATTATAAAATTTCTAAATAAATCTAAATTATAAATTCTAATATTATCTTATTTTAAATATACATCTAAAATTATATTTAAATATAAAATCTTAAAAAATATTTATGTATATTATTTTTTATTTTTTGTTTGACGAATGTATATTATTGTTAACAAATGTACATAAATGCAAGGTAATCAGAACCGGACCGGCCGGTTCGACCGGTTCAACCGCAGTTCAATTGAACCGGTGAACCGGGAAAAAACCGGAAAGATCGGTAAATCGGCATGTTCAGACGGTTCCTGTAGTTGAACCGTGTTTGGCTTTTACTAAATTAAAAAAAATGATAAAAAGCTTTATTTTGAATAAGGAAGTTGCTTGCTTGATTTGATTTTCTTCATCCTGTATAAACACTTGTCTACACACAAAGGAATCATAATATAAAAGTCTCTCCTCATATCCCTTATTATTCTATATTCATGAATTAAGATGGAGTTTGGTTAAATAGTTGGAATAGCAAAATACATTAGAAAATAAAAGAGGAGAAATAGAAACTGGTTTCGGCGGCACATGATAGAGGAGAAGAAAATGAATGATGTGTTTCTAGGGTTATTGAGTTTTTATATTCAAGAAAAACCATTTGGGCCTACATAGCCCATAAGACTTATTACTCTTACTTCTATTGCATTCCCTTTTCTTTTTTGTTTTTTCTTTTATAAGGTCTTTTCTTTCTTTTTACTAGTAAGACCAATGTTGTCAGAACCGGACCGGACCGGCCGGTCAGACCGGTTGGACCGGGAACCGGCCATGCAAGCGGTCCGATCAGGCCTGAAAAACGAGCAGCAAGCGAACCGGCGAGAAAACGGTCGAACCGGCGCAAAACCGGTGAACCGGTCGGTCCGGCTGGTTTGGTAGACTGGTTTTTTTTTCTTTTCGTTTTTGCTTTTTTTTTAAAAAAGAAAAAAAAATTAGTTTAAAAGAAAAAAATAAGAAACATACACAAAAATGAAAGAAAAAGAAACAAAATGTCATCTTTGATCTTGATTTAATCTTGTTATTGGTTATTTTATTAAAAGAAACTTTGTTTTGTATCGTAATTTCTTTCACCTCTTTGCTTTTCTATGTTTCTCTGCAAACAGTATATTTAAACTAACCTATATTCACAAGTTAACTAACTATCAAAAGAGAAGAAGAAGAGACAAGTGAAGTTTTATATACTAAACAAACCATTAAAGATTTAGAAAAGAAATAATTTTTAAGAAAACAATAGGAAGAGGAAAAGAGGAAGAGAACATTATTTGCAAGATTGAGAAAAAGAGGAAGAGAACAAAACAAGCGCAGTGAGTGACGGCTGCTTATGTTTTGCTTTCCTTGGTCATCAATATTAGGGTTATGAGATATAAGAAAGTGGGTTTGGATTAAGAATGTTTTTCTTTTTTATTGGCCCAAATAAAACTTTAATATTTTTCTTAGGATTACTAGTTACTTCATTACATGATTTTTTTTTTTTACAAGAATTACATGTAACATTATTGTAAAAATACTAAAAATACCAAATAACAAATTAAAAATTACAAAATATTTAATAATGTGAAATTAATATCATTTTAATAGTATAAAACTTTGAATGTTCTGTAATTTTTTGTTTAATATGTTTTATATATATTATAAAATATATATAATTAATTAAAAATGGTCTGATCCCGGTTGAACCCGGTCCGACCAGTTGAACCTTGAACTGGTGAGCTCGGCGGTTCGATGACCGGTCCGATTCTGACAACCTTGAGTAAGACATTATTATTCTTTAATTATTTTGTTTGTTAAGTAACTTATAATTTTTTTTTGAGATAATGTACTATAAAATTTAAAAACCTTAAAGGGATTATAAGTATACTATAAAAAAAGGGATTATAAGTATTAAAATTTATATGTATTGTAAAAAAAGTATTAATTTATATGTAATTATCCATTATCAATAAATATACATATAAATTTAATTAAAACGGTCCCACCACTTAAACCTTGAACCGATAAGCTCGTCGGTTTGATGTCCGGTCCGGTTCTGAAAACCTTGCATAAATGAGATTAAAAAAGCACACAACTCAAAGAAATTGAAATCGTTGAGAGAAAGAGAAAGAGTTGACTCAGTGAATCAAAAATGGGAGAAGAAGTGACTCGGATACTGATAGGAGTGAACGAGTCAAGCTTGAAGGGTTATCCAAATCCTTCAATCAGTAGCAAAGGTGCTTTCGAATGGACGATTAACAAAATCGTTCGTAACAATGTTTCTGCTTTCAATCTTCTTTTTCTTCATGTTCACTTTCCTGATCAAGATGGTTCGTTTCGTTCCTCTTTTTGAATTTTTATATATGCAATTTTTGTCGAAAAATTTCTGTTGGTTATAGTGTGATTTGATGTTGGTGACATTGTATGTAGATTGAGTTTCATGAGATTGTAGTGGTGTTTGGAGTTGTTATATCAAGGCATGACACAAACACGAATACTGGACACGATAAATACTAACACATCGACACCGATAATAATATGAGAAAATGACATAATTAAGTGTAATCATAAGTGTCATCGGTGTCACAGGACACGGAACACCTGGGACACATACATACTGACACGTCCACAAGGCTAATAATTTGAGAAAATAACATAACTAAGCACGGCTAATCTGACGAGTGTTCGTGCTTCACATGTCTGGATTAGTTGTTTATTCGAGGTTTTATAGTGATTGATATAAGCACTTTTGAGACTGATTGTGAGAGCTTAAGAAAACAACTTATGACATGTTCGTAAGCTGTTTTTGACTTATTTTTATAAGCATTCCAATATATGATTTGTGATCTTAGTAAGTGTTTGGATTGACTTATTTGATTTTATATATTGTCATAAACGGTTATAAGACTGTTTGCGGGAGTTTAAAGAAACAATGTCCATTAGTTGTTTTCGGCTTATTTTCATTAGCTCTCCAGAATAGCTTATAAAAATAGTTTATAGCTTATATGAAAGCAATTATACATAAATAACTATATGATAAGTGAAGTTATGATATGTCTTCAAACCTTTTTTTATGTTTATTTCAGTAAACCTCTTTGAAAAGTTTATAAACCAACATTGGTGAAAAACGACTTATTGGAGATTATCTAGTTACATGAATACTTGTGAGTGTTTGGGAGAATCATAGAAATAGCTTATGATATGTCCATAAGTTGATTTCGGCTTATTGCAATAAGATCACTAGGATAACCTATGAAAACATGTTATATTTCATAAGTTAACGATGTAACCACATTTCTTGCTTGAGTTCAGTAACATTTTCTTTAATGCTTTCTTGCTATAGTTTTTTGCATTTTCCTTCCTTTTTTGTGATTTGTTAACCCTTTACTTTGAACTTGAATCTAATCCAATGAGACATTTATTTACTTTTTACAAAGCAAAATAAAGGGAACTACAATCTAATGGTTGTACATGTGTTTCATTTCTTGTAGGTTATGAAAACATGGATAGTAGAGGGACTCATCTGCTGGAATACTTTGTCAATAGGTGTAATGAAATTGGGGTAATACTTTATCTTCTTTACTTGTATAATATAATGTTAAAGGAAATATGATCTTGGATTTTGAGTAGATAAACTTCTGCATAAGCATTTATGTAAAAGAAATATTTAAAGAATCTTGTAATAACTGAGGTTTTTAAGCTGTAATTTCTTATACAAGTTGACATTAGCATTTGTATTTTAATTTCTTGAGAAGCTCTTGTTTAACTTCTTAAAAGGACTTAGATTCTTTACTGTCAAGAAAAGATTGGACAGCTCGTATTCTCGACCCAAGGAATATGAGCCGTTTGATCTTCATCTATTGGTTGATATTTATGACCGCTTGACCACATGAGAGAATCCAAATCCTTCATAAACATCTATAAACTTGTTGAGACTTTTGTTTGTAAAAAATTAGTTATAGATTTTTTAATTAAGCTATCGTAAATTAGAAGCTAATCCAAACAGCGCCGCAAGCTAACATTTATACACTTGTAGGTCCCCTGTGCAGCATGGATAAAGGAGGGTGATCCCAAAGAAGTGATACTGAATGAGGTGAAACGAATCCGTCCAGATTTACTAGTTGTGGGAAGCAGAGGTCTCGGACCTTTCCAAAAGTAAGTGCACGGTCTTTTTTTCCATTATGAATTGTCTGATTTTTTATGAAATTCCAAGAGTGCATAATAGCTCCTAGAATTCAATCTATTCTGAAATACGTTGCTAAGGATGTAATGAACATAGCTAATTGTTATAAATGATGTGTTAACTTATATTAAAGCCATGATGAGGATATTATAACCAAAATTGTGAATGTCTATTGAAGTGTGGTATGAAATTTTAAACATGGAATGAGCATGTTATGGGTTTCTTGAAGTTTTGAATATATATTGGTTCGATATGTTCAACTAGTGAGTGTTTCATCGGTTCGACGAGTAACTTAAGGTCAGTAACCGGTTTGAGTGTGATGTTTTCTGCAGGGTTTTGGTTGGCACAGTTAGTGAATTTTGTTGGAAGCATGCTGAATGCCCTGTCATGACTATCAAACGCAATGCAGATGAAACTCCAAGGGACCCTGTTGATGACTAGCTAGTAGTTTGACATTGGAGATAGATTACCTGTGTTGGTGGAGCTGACAGAATTAACAACAAAATATTGAACATAAGTAAGATTAGTGTATGAAGTTGTTCAGGTAGGAACATGAGCATGGTCTCTGTATTGCTTGCAATACAATTGTGTAATAGACTAATAGTATTGATAATATGATTGTCTTTGCATGTATTGGAATTTTGGCATGCCAAAATCTTCGGTTAAGTGGTTTTGGTTTGGATATGGTTTGGCTTGTTAAAATATCCGACCATGCACACCCCTAGGTAGAGGCAAGATCCTACATGGGTGATTATTCTTTTCTCAGTTAATTGATTGATTAGGTATCCAAAGGAATGTCTTCATGTTTTTATATTATTTCTTATGACATTTTGTATATTTCTGATCATTGATGTCTTGTGCATTGATCGATGTTTTATATTATTTCTCTGTACGTCTTGTGCATTGATCGATGTTTTATATTATTTCTCTGTACTTTGATAAAATAGCACTTATATGTAGTTAATCCAAGTTAAAGCATAGACAAATTAACAGTAATTAGTATATTTTATAAATATCACGCAATACATCAAACCATACAACAATAGACTGAGAAATACAAAATGCTACAGTCTGACATATGTCACTCTCCAAGTAGAAAATGTCATATTCCAAAACTTATTTAGCTCTCTAATATGTTAAATACTTCGTATCACATATATTATTCTCCTGTTTTGATTTCAAGGAAGTGTGTACCCTGTAAAGAAAAAAAGGATAAAGTTAATTAATCACATTACACAATTGTTCAAAAGGAAAGTCACTACGTAAAATCTTGACCAATTTTGTAAAATATGCATACATGTTCTGTTTGTGTCAATTGGAGAATTACCAATAGAAGATGTCATTCATGCATATTCTGAAATACTATGTTCATTATTTTGACTTACATTACTCAGCCTATTTTATGGTGGTACCAGTTGTACACCGCTAGATTAAGCAAGATAAATTTTCTTTCTCAATTTAACGGTCTACAATCAGATGCATCATAAAGTGTTGAGGAGATGTTAAAAGCTATAAACAACTAATTAACGATTTTAATTTGACCGCTCATCTTACTATTTTAAACGTGTTTTCAAATATGCACTGCTGTTTATAACTATAACGAGTTTGACATTTCTTGCATCCTAAGACTACTCACTCGACAACAACTAGTAGTATAACTTTATATTGAACGCACATTAAGGGATGTGCGGATCAACACAGAATCAAACACATACTAAATCAAATAAGAACCTCATGAGTATTAATTAAGTTCAATTAAGTAGCTCTTAATTAAAAATTAGTTGTTTGATACTTACTTCCACATTTCTTTCCAGCAGGACGGTTCCTAATGTTGCATCTCTTAGGAACAGTGATAGCAATAGCAGGATTAATCTTAGCTTGTTTAGCAAGAGGTGATAAAAGAACAGAACAAAGACATCTTGGAGAAGTTCTAAGTAAAGCACCAACTCTAGCACAACAAGCTGGTGAAACTTTTGCCTTCACATTACGTGTGGCACCCAAACATGGACTTAAACTAGCTGCTGCTGACCCAATTGGTGTCCTTCCACATTCTCCAGCTGCCTCACTTTCCATAATTAAGACACTTGATGCCAAAAGAAACATCACCATTGTGGCAAGGAAAGTTCTAGCTTTGAAATCCATCACCATTTTTTGTGTGAAATTAATCTTATGACTTTGAATTACTTACTAGATTTGGTTTGGTTTGGTTTGTATGTGGCACATTGAATTAGAAGGACCAAGTAGCATAGTTATATGGTAGTAAAGTTAAAAAAGGAGCATGACTCATGAATATGACATTAGTAGTAGTGGCCTAGTGGGGTGGTTGTGGCATTAGGATATTCAACTGATAATGATAATGTTTCATGCTAGAAGCTAGGTTCACACTATATGAGCATCCATTGAGAAGCATTTGATAGATAAATGTGCCCAATTCTACCTTTGGTGGTTTGTATCACAAGATTAAACATGTCGACTTTGAAACCTTAATTAAGTGTCTATTAGAAGAAATATAGGGGCACAAATTGTTAGTTGGTTAGGATTGATTTTTCAAAATCGAATTTAATATATTTTTTTATCTTTTTATTATTATGATATATTGCATGAACCTATTATTTGTTGGTTTTTAAATTTTTTAATACTACTTATTTGTTCAATTTAATCTTTTTTTTTACCGTGTCTTTATAATATTAATATATAATTTATTATTTGTCATTTTGATGTCCAAAAATCGATCCAAATTAAACTGCACTAAATTGGATCGGACCGGATATTTTTAATTAGCCATCTAAAATCAAACCGAACCGCAAACAATTTGATCTTTAGATCAGATGGATTTTACCCTCAAAATTGATCCAAATCGAACCGCAAACATGTGCCCCTACTAAAATCTAACAATTTCTCTTAAGTCTGAGTCTCAAAACACACTGTTTGACTTCATTGCCATAAATATTTTGATTCAATAATGGTGTTTTGATCCCCTATTTTAACTTATTACATAATTTATCTCTCTATTTTAAAATCACTCAATTTTTGTCACTCCATCGTATTTTTACACTTAAAAATGATGATTTAATATAGTTTAAATGAAATGACATATGATCTAAAAATCCGATCTAATGTTACCCCAATCTCCCCCGACATCTTTCAGTGCATATGGTATAAGATAAATTCAATTAAAGTATAAATAAGCCCTTTAACGCAGTTTTAGGAAAAGAGTACTGTTGATGATTTCTTATTCCATTAACAGAAGTAGGTGAGCTGAAAATGTAGTATGAACATAGGAAAAGTTGGGCAGACAAAAAAAATTTGATGCACTTGAGGGAGGGAGGCTACCTCATAATTTGTTCTTCCACTAAGCATTGCTTTGAGTTATAAGACTAATACACGTGTGGTTTTGTTTACCACGTATGCAAAACTGATTTCTTGTAGATCAAATGAAATTCAACAAATCTTATTAGACAAAATTAACATTAGAGTATGTGTTATGTTATGTGACATGATTGCATATGAAGAATAAGGAATCAGATTCAGTGCTGTTACTACATCACCCAGTAATACACCTGAGCCGTCAGATCTAGATCTGACGGATGTAATTTTTTCAGTATTTTTTCTTGTATATTTAATCTAGAACGTTCGATCAAAAATCAACGGTCGAGATTGATAACAGCGTGAAACTGTGTAATTTGTTTACAGCAGGCAATCCAAATCCGAATAATAGTGTTATCCATTATTATAGTTTTAAAATAAATCAATGATATAAATGGACGTCTTTTAAGAATTATTAACATTATTTATATACCAAAGCTTTAGTAATCAATGATATAGATCATGTGGAATCATAATCACCATAGCATAATTTGTCAAACAACAAAATTATCAGCACAATATGTTGAGATATTTTTAACAAATGGAAGAAACGTTGAACAAAATGAATTCAAAATACAGATGCCAAGTGTTACACTCTTACAGAAGAATCCTAAACCTAAGTTGTAACAACTTTTCATTACAAAAACCAAACCACTATGTTTCTATGGTCAATATTACAAATAGCAACCACATCGGTGTTTCCACGAATAACAATATGTCTTCAGATATCAGACCAAAGTTTTGATTGCAGAAGATTTTGGTTCTAGGTAGTGTGAAATTCTCAAATACTAATGGAGAGTGTTTCTAAACCTAACAAGTTGATAAGTAATCTAGCAAGTCACAATAATGGTTATGTACAAAGTAAAAATGAATAGAATCAATTATGTTTGTTAGCTAGAAAGGACTGACAGCATGAGCCAATTTTAACATAAATTCGGGTACAAGGCGTCTCCGTGGAGGAGCTGTTGCATCTCTAGAAAGGGCCTCGGCATCGCCGGCATGAATATATGCTACTAAATCATCAAACATGTCATCGTTTCCACCCCTCATAGGATCCTGAAAGGCATAGGCATTTGATATAAATGGTTACTTAAAAGAGGTTAATCATCCATGAATTATCAACTTTTTTGACAGAGTAAAAATGCGAAAAATAAGATAGTTCAGAGAGAGGTAAAATGAGTGATACAGTTAGATAATGCATTTTATCTTCATATATTGATCGAGTAAACCGATCAAAGTTTTTGATTTTAGGTAATATAGATCGAGTTCATGTAACTTCAGATGGGAAATGCAAAGTGGTGAATAACCTGTAGAAACACATCTGTATGAGTCTTCCCTTCATATAAAATTGCTTCAGCTTTGACTCCAAGTCTTTTAAGAGTTTCGGCAAATGATGTACTGCACAAAACAAAATGTATATAAAAGTTCAAAAGCTGAATCAGAAGATATTTTTGAAATAAAATGCTTCATTTTAGAAAAAGAATTCAAATTCACCGCACAAATTGAATACCCTGTCTTGAAATTGTATTGTATACTTACTGACTCGCAAATTTGAAGGGTTAAGCTATTAGTCTTAAAGCGCTTACTTAATCCATTTAAAAGCAAAACTTGCATAGAACTAAATTTATCCTATCACAAAAAACAAGGGTTCAACAGTTTGTTCACAAAATTAGTACACAAGAACGTGATTCTTACTCCCTTGAATCTTTCTTGTATTCAATCAAGTTAATAACTTGTTGCTAAAATATTTCAATGATAACAAAAATCTTTGCATTACTTAAAATAATTAACACTCTGCACTCAAAAATAGCTCCCTATGGATATCTCAGCAAAATCTATCGACAGACACCTGATATGACACAGACGTAATGTCAAAAACATAACACACACACAGAGATTCATCGAAAAATCTATAAAAATTGATGTTTTCTATTGTCAGTACATAATTTGAAAACCCTTTTGAAAGTGGCTCAAACCTTTGATCTGACGGTATGGAATAATCTCCAGTGCCATGAAAAAGAACCATATTAGGTAGTAGAGAAACAGCATTTCCAATGTTTGGATCTTGAACCATTACTTCAGGGGAAAACCGCCGTAGTGATTCCTCCCCTTCCATTATGCTGTAATAAATAAAATCTGTCATTTGAAAGTTTAACCCAACAAAGAAAGCAGAGAATCATATATTAACTAAACACAAACTCAGTTTCAGATCATTTTAGAGTGTACCTTAAAAAGATGGAACGGTAAAGGCCTCTACTGTGGAAGTAATCTACTAGGTTGAACAAATTATACCTGATTTGAGGCAAGAAGAAACAAAACAAATAAATAATGCAAATTTACGTGCAAATCAATAAGCATTAAGAAGCACTATAAAACCATAACTGGAAGAATCTGTGTACATATATTTTTTATAAGTTAAAGATTTAGTCGATCATTGCATGATGGACTTGAACATGTATTATCTATGGTTCCATTTAGTGTATAGGAACCTCAATGTCATTGATTCAAAATGCTTCCTCACATATCACAATCAAAATTTACACTTTACAAAGAAAATGGTCAGGTTGCATACCCTCCAGATAAACCAAAATAAGCCTTAATCTGGGAAAGACTCCAAGAAGTACTCTCTCCTTCACCAGCCTCTTTGATTGCCTGCTCCACAATCGTACATGCTGCAATATGTGCCCCAGCTGACTGTCCCATTAGATAAATTCTGTGCAGGCAAAAACACATGAAAAATGATCACCAGTGATCAAGAGAATCCATTACCTTCAGAGAATGACAAAAAGAGTACCCTGTAATGGGATGATGATTATATACCTGTTAGGGTCACCTCCATATTCTGCAATGTTGTTGCACACAAATGAGATGCCTTGGGAAGCATCTTCTATCATATCACTGATGGTTGCCTGAGGGAAATTTCTGCGCACAATGATATGTTCGATGAGACTATAATACGAAGAAGATATATACATGTAACACACTCTTTTCACTTCGCTAACAAGTGTGTTTTTGTCTCTATATTATTTTCAAGAGCAAGTTGACCCTTTTCATTCTGATGCTTAGTTTACTAAACATTGTTATGTAATTTTTCTCCTAGTTATAATGAAGCATTGAACACCTTGATGCTATTCATTTTAATGTTTGAGGTCTAGTATCAATTTCAAATATTTATGATGCAAAATGAATTGTACTCAAGTAACTTGGTTTTTGAAAACGGACAACATAGAAGTTACTAGCTGCTTGTTCAATTCTATGATACGGTTCAGACATAATTTAGCAAATTCGTTAAACGTATGTTTATGAATGGTTAGGAGTATGTCAACCAAACCTTCTTGTATCACTAAAGCAATATGGCATTGCACACAAACTCGTGTGCTGACAGTACTTCTCAACAAAATGGCATTGATAAAAGAAAAAATCATTATCTACTTAAAATTACAGAAGCTCTAATTTTCTGGTGTCAATTCCTCTTTCGTAAAAAGGGGGAGCTGCTAAAAGTTATGCTTTTCATAAATAGGTTACTCTCTCGTGTTCTTGGTAATGAGAGTCATATTCAACTTATGACATCCTCCTTTTCTTTTATTTATATTGTTCAGTGTCTGTAGTTTCTTCTCTTAGGTTGTGTTATGTGTAGCCTTAGTTCGTGTTCATCACATTAATGAGCTTGATCCTGGTATATCTAATGTGTTTTCCTAGGTTATTCATTCTCAATTTCAGAGGGACAGTGTACTTGATCATCCTTCTTTGAAGCTGAGCCCTCCCTTCTTTCTGTTCCCTACTTTCTCTCACTTAAATATAATCCTTCATCCTTGCACCTTTTTTCCTAGAAACATTGCTTAGACATAATTGAGCCCAAATTGACTCTCGTGTTCCTTTCTTTAATTATCTCCTTATTTTTCTCTACATGAATTTAGGGATGTCACAAACTGCAGCCAATGAAGCCACAACTGCAATCACGATGCAGTTGTGATGATCTCTCAATCTGCAATACTGTGGTCACAATTGTGGTTTGTGAATTGCACATCGAAACCATATCTACAAAAGAATATTTTAATTATGGGTAGAGATTTCATCGCATTGGGAAAAACCCGATTATTTCCACTCTCTTGAATTACTTTGAAGGAACGTATTCATATGCATTGCATTAACCATTGAGTATCTTAGACGTGAACGTCAAATAACCTGCCGCTTTTGTCATCAAAATGAAATCTAATTCCTATCAAAAAAACAAAAAAATGAAATCTAATTTCATGTATCATTTTGAAGGAAAGATGACTGCAGTATACAAAATATGTATTACGACTTTTTCAATTGGAATTTGTAATGGGTGTGGGAAGCTTTCTTGCAAATAAATTATGTTAACGGCACCAATGACACCATCAGTTACTTATAGATTCTAGAATTATAACCCTAGAGGTGATTTTAGACCATGTAATTTGATCCCTGAAAATGGCTTTTAGTTTAGTTTTGGTCCCTGAAAGTATCGGTATTTAGAAATAGTCTCCATTGTGTCAAGTTATACACAATTATGTCTTTCTGACAACTACCATTAATCAAGTTTAGCAGAGTTGCTGCTGTGGCATGTTAACTACATGAGTGTCATGTTAAGTATGGCATACATTGAATAAATAGATAAGTTGGTCCTTGAACTTGTGGAAATTTGGCCCTTGAAAGTATCGATGTGCATAGCAACTTCATTACACTTTGATTAATGACCATGGAATGAAGGATGAAACTATGTAGTTAGCATGCCATTTTAGCAACTCCATTACACTTTTATCAGTGGCCATTGACAGAAGGATCAGTGGCCACTGACATGCTTAGGGATTAATGTGTACACACCGAACTTTCAAGGATAAAAGATAAACCAAATGTTAAGTTCAGGGATCAATTTATCTATTTACTTCAAATTCTCAATCCCATGGATGCTGGCTCTGTGGTGAGTGGTGAAGACCTAATTTCGTAACCCAAACGGAAAGATTTCAAAATTTGATAATATAACAATATTTGATATTCTGAACAGAATCAATGAGAAGTCCTTTTTTGTGCAAACTAAAAACAGGAGGATCGGGACCAAAAGCACCAATGAGAGTATCAGAAAAGAAGAGATTGAGCAATGATAATGCAGTTAAAATCGAACTTGTGACCAGAAGACTAAACAAATTCTCTTTATTGTACGATAAGTATTTGTCTCCATATCGACTTCAATACTACCAGATTGCATCTATTAGCTAGAGCAAAAGAAAATACTGCGGCAAAAATGGGGGAACAAATTAAAAGATTACCTGTAATCTATGCATGCCACAATGATATCTCTTTCCGAGAGCTGTTGACCTAAAAGAGAGCCCCATGCTTTGTAACTGCACAAATACTTCAAAATTGTAAGGACTGAAGTGACTTTGCACATGACACACACAAACGCACAAATACCTTAAAAATGGAACTAGCAGTAGCACCTGATAGCAAGGTGTAACAAAAATCAAAATTGAAAAACATGGTATATGGTATATAGTTATAAACTTTCCCTTCTCGAGGTTGAATATTATAAACTTAAATCAGATATTATACAGTTCGACCAATTTCCTGATGCACCTCAAACAATTGAAAACCTTCTGATAACCATCATGATGTAGTGACACATCAACAAAGCTTAAGGGTCGACATGGATGTGATGAACTTCTATGTTACGTAAAATATATAAATAAGAACTGAAACTCATATGAACAGAAAACTCGAAGAATAGGGAATATCTTCTCAACAACAAACAATCTGTCTAGCACCTTTTTTCATCACATTACAAATTCAAGAAAAAAGAAAACATAAGCATCACATACCCTATAATCCAGGCTCCGCCAGTAATGAAAGCAACAACTGGTTTTGGGCCGTCACTATTTCTTGGCAAAAACAAGTCAAGCCTGCAAAAGAAAATAAGCTATGAATCAAAATTACAACAGTTACAGGAATTATAAATGCAGAGAGAAAATATTTTTAAAATATTACCTATTTCGTGGTTTATCTCCATAAACTACACTTCTGCGTATCTGACTAGAGAAAAAATAATGATATCCAACTGTGAAACAGAAGGAAAATACTTAATCTCCAACATAATATTGATGTGAGATACAAATGTTTTCAAATAAAAAAATTTATATATATGATTATATGCATGTAATTATGCCATAGATCACTGAAATCGAACCTTGAACAAAGCCTGGTAAAAGCAATAAAGCATAACAACCAAGAGCAATAAATTGTGTGATCCATTTATAGCCTACCCTGAATAGAAATAAGTGATTAGAAAGCATCCATAAAATAGGTAATTATGTCCAGATTTTTAACATAAGAACATAATGCAAGAATCCACAGCCAATATGAGTCTTAAAAGGTGCTCCTATATTGATTGAGAGCAATTGGAAGAGCTTATTTGGACTTGGCTTACAAAATTATCTTTATGATATGTCCAAAAACTGTTTTCAGTTTATTTTCACAAGTTCCTCCATGATAACTCATAAAAGCAGCTTATGTAGAATTTCCCCCATCTTCTCTTCATTTGTAGAAACAGCTTATCCGTACACTCTCATGTATCCCTAAGATGTTCACCCAAACACCCTTAAACACAAGGATCTTTGAACCATCGTGACAGTGTATTCATTAGTTTTAAGGGTGTCCAACTTGTCTTCTAACAGTGCACATATTATATTTCCTATGAAGGGAACAAATACATGATGCGGTATAATTGCGTAAATGTTAAAGACACTAAGGAATAATGATACTCTAGATCTTCTTTTCTACTACATAAAATAGATGTGTCTCAAATATTTACTTCTCCATAATCTTACTAGTACAAACCAAAACCCTGTGACAATAAGTATAGAAAATTAGAAATCGAGGACACAACAAAATCTTCCAAACGTGCCACCAGTCAACATTGAAGAACACAACAAAATCTTCCAAACGTGCCACCAGTCAACATTGAAGAACACATAATCAATTAGAAAGTAGAATCTCCTCACAACTCCACAAATGTTTAAAAGCATGAGGTTCAAGTTTTCTCTCCTTTTCAAAATGAATTCGTTTGAATTCATAAACATATTGGCCTGTTTAGCTTGGCTTATTTGATTTTATCTACTAACACAAACAGCTTATTGAAACAGCTTATGACATATCCATTAGCTGTTTTCAACTTATTTGCACAAGCTCTCCAGCATAGCTTATAAAAACAACTAATAACTCATATGAAAACAATTTAACTTTTGTTTTATCTTTTACCCTAGAAATAACTTATACATAACCACTTACTAGTATACAATTAAGTGCTGAATTAAGGGCCCGTTTGGATTGGCTTATTTTTTAGCTTATGAAAATAGCTTATGCAAATAAACTTTTATGCTGATTCATAAGGTTTCAATGACAAAAAATTGTATCTTTATAAGTTGTTTTCTCATAAATTACATTGAAAAGCTTATAATAATACATAAAAACTTATTTATCTGCATAAACTGTTTCACGTAAGCTCAAAAATAAGTCAATCCTAAATAGTTTATCCAGATAAGTGCTTAATTAAATGGTCTATCCAAACAGGGCAAATTACATAAACAGTAAGCATTACAAATTCAGATCACATATTGATAGACAAAGGTTCAAAGGGTATGCATAGTAATATTGTGTCTCCTAGGTCTATGGATGTCGGGTTTTTTTGCCATCCAGAAAACATTAGCGGTTTACCTTTCATTTGTGTGTAATCATTATCTTATATATAAAATTTATAAAGTTGAAATGAATGAAGAATAAGATATTCCATACCCAAGATATGACAACAACTTCAATCCAAGACGAGTTAAAAGAAAAGTTTCAGAAGCAACATGTCTAACATCACGACCAAAAGAAGAAGATCCATTAGAATTAGAAGAAGTTCCATTAGAAACAAAAGACAATGAATCTTCACTAGCAACACGTCTACGTCTTTTTTGATTAAAAGAATTAACACCAACACCACCACCAATTGAGTTGAAGCTTGAAGATCTTGATAAAAGAGGCTTAATAGACATGATCTTGTTGTTGTTGTTGAATGAAGGAGAGATTAAGAGAGACTTTGATGGGTCATTATCATTATCATAATCATCATTGTTATCTTTAAGTAACATTGTAGTTGTAGAAGACGATGATGAAGAAGAAAGGTTTGGTAATTGAAGATTGGTTATGGGAAGAGTCTGAGATGGCATTTTTGTGTGACAATTGGCAGTTTGAGAGGGAATATTGAGATTAGCGAGGATGTCGGATTTGGGATGAATTGCAGAGAGAGAGAGAGAGAGATGAAGGAAGAGGAAAGTGGCAAAAGTGAAAATAAAAGGTTTTGATTGGTTGGAATGTGTAACAGATAAGTAACAATACAGTTGGTTTTTGTGGGATTGTATATAGATCGGATCCTCCAATGGGAAAGTCTTTGTTACAACTTGGAAGTTGGAAACTAAAACTCGGGTCCGTTTGGCTCGGTTTTTTTAGGTCTCGGAAGCTGAATGTAAGACTATGTGCAATGGTTTAAACACCATCAACACATTCAACACCCACTTTTTCACTCCACATCATTTTCTCTTTCTTCCACCTAATCATTCAACACCCATTCAACTTTTATCCTCTCCAATGGTTTTTTTTATTCAACACCCTACCCCACCACTTTATATTTCATATTCTTATTTAAATTTAAATTTAAATTTTTGTTTTTATGATTAAATAAAATTATAATTATCGATTAAAATTAAAATAAAATAATAAACTTAACAAAATTTATTTAAATAATTTTTTTATTTCCTTAATTTAAAATGCAATACATCACACAAATAACGTAATTAGTACGATACAAATTAACTTAAAATACAATACAACACACAAGTTACGCAATTAATACGACTAACATGAGATTTTGATAATTGTTGGGATTATTAGAAGAATTATTGGGATCCATTTCACTAAAAAAAGATTAAAACTTGAAAAGAAAGACTAATTAGAAAGATAATAATAGATTAAGATAGTGAAAAATTTGGTTTTTTTTCTGTGTCCAAATGAAATGAACCAAGTCTCTATTTATAGAGAAAAAAAAAATCACGAATTTTGGTAAAAAAATAAAAAAATAATTTTCAATGAGATAATTGAGTTTAAAGAATAAAAATCAAAAAATTCACCGGCCCAATCAAAGTGTTCCACGTGGCTATCCTTTATCCAAACAAACACTCTCTCTCCGCGTCAGGCAGCTCCACACGCCTCTGTCAGCGCGTGTGCCGCACGCGCCTGGGAGAGCAAATCCGAAAGCCACACGTGTCCCCCCGTGTCAGTGTTCAACACAGTTGAAAATGTTCATCTTCTCTATCCGCCAGCAAAGATTCAACAGGTATACTACAATGGTTTCAACTGTTTAAAGCCAACATTCAACACCCTCAAATCATACCATTGTATATAGTCTAAGGTAAAAGTAAAAATAACAATTTTTAAAAGAGAGCAAAAATTGTTTGGTGATTGGCTTTTTTTTTAACTTCAAAGTTATTTTTAATTTAAAACTAGGAATAAACCCGTGCGTTGCACGGGTTCGATTAAAATATTTGTGATAATTGTGATAAATATATTCGCATATAGTTAAATGATAGATATTATTTTAAAATATGATTATATTTAACATAGTATATGTATAAAAATAAAATAAAAAAGTTGTTAGGATAATATGATTTTTTTTATTGATTTATATTGTAGTTTTGTTTATATTTTAACGTAATATATAGATTTCTTATAATATTTTATAAGGTTGAAGAGATTTATCACATTTTATTTTAATAGTATAATTGGATAAGATCTTAATTTTCTTTATATGAGTTACAATTGTATAGTCACATGTCACTTTGCTTTTTATTTTTATGTATCCTTTATTTTTTTCAATTAGTTTGTTGGATGCATACATACTTACTTATACTTGCCAACAATATTTGCTCATGACATGAGTAATATTGAAATAAGTTTGGTTATATAATATGATTCATATATAGTAGCTTTGATTTTTTTTTTTATCACGTGATCGTTTTGTTTTTTTTTTAAATTACATATCAAATATCATAACAATTTACTTTACTCCATTCAATGAAATTTAAATATCAAATAATGTATCTACTTACTCCCCTATCATTCTTTTGAAGTTTCTTCTCACATATTCACTTGGTGATATTTTATCTCGATTTTTTTAGTCTATTGTTTGATTTACATTATTTTTGTTTGCTTGGTCGTTTTTTTTTTTGTTTGTTTATTTTTATTTTTTTCTTATTTAATTATCTTTGTTTGGACGATTATTTCATATATTTGAATTTAGGTTTAGTTATTTGGCTCAGGTAAAGAAAGTTTATTATTTTAGAAGAATTAAACATTTAACATGTCATCTTATTTTTACAAATATCTCACTATTTTATTTTGAGCCGTTACTTAAACATTCTTTTAATAGTGAATTATATGTAAATAATATTGTAATAATTTTGGAATTTTTAGTGAATTTCAAAACACATATACACACTATTTTTTTGTAAATAATAAGATTATTTAAATCATCCCAATTTTTTGCATGTAAGTATGGTTAAATATATGTGTGAATATATTTTAATATCTACAGTTTCAACAATTTTTAAATTTTTTTTATGTATGAGTATCAACAGTTTTTACAATTGATGATTTTTTTTCTTTTCATCCTTTCGTCTTATGCACCACATGATATTACTATTTACATTACTCCTTTATATAATGCAAGATCTCTAATATATATAAAAAAAAAAGGCGATTCTTGTTCTGATAATAAATCGATTTCTTTTAAAGTGTCTTCTCAAATATTCACTCGGTAGAATTATATCTCATATTTTATTGGTTATAATGTTTTTAGCGAACAATTTTGTTTATCTCTTTTTACTACGCTTAATTATTAGTCTTTTGAGAAATTTTCTTGCGTAGATTCATATCAGATAAAAGTTGCTTGAGCACTTAGAATTTATTACTCTTAATTGTTACATTTAAAGAGAAACATTCTGTTATAATTTTGTTGTATCAAAATTCTTCCGTACTCAAATTTGTATCCAAAATCTTGTATAAATATTCGTCACAAACCTTCAAGAAACTAAAATAACCACAACATCTCTAAAATAACCAAAAAAGTCTAAAAATTTAATTCACTCCCCTCTTAAGTTGCACACTTTAAACTTGCATTTTTGTCTCTTTTAATTATTTAATAGTAATATTTACTTGTAGTTTTTTAGTTTGGTTGTTAACTTAGTTGGGATGACCGATCATTGTATTTTTTTTATAGCTTGAGTCCAAATGTACAACAATATAATGCCCTGATTTTGTATTTTTTTCTAATACGATATAGTTGTTTCATAAATAATATACCTATATTTTTTGAAGTTACAAAAGCAATTGATAATGTTAATTAGGAGTTACGAAAGTTAATAAGACAATTAACATGTGAGAATAGAGAGAGTTATAATATGGTCAAAGCACTTAAAAATAGAAATGAGAGAATGAAACAAAAAATCCTGAATAACATGTAAAAAGGTGACTAAAATTAAAATTAGTCTTTATTATTGGTTTATGATTCATGATTCATCTTTGGTGGTTTTGTATTTTCAATTTTTTGATCTTTTCTTGAAAAATCACGGATCACATGATATGTAACTATTGATTTTACTCCTCTGTACAATTTAAGATATCTCATATACATTTATTGAAAAGACGACTTATGTTTTGATATTAACTTTATTTATTTTAGAATTTCTTCTCAAATATTCACTTGGTACATAGAAATATATATGTTCAAAATTTCTTCTAAATTATTGTTCTCCTTTTTTTTTTTGGTTTATCTTTATCTTTATTTATATAATAAATTGGATATTGAAAATAGACTAATATTTATATAGTTGTAAATATAAGATAGTAGTTGACTTACTTGTTAAAAATAAACATGATTTGCCAAAAGTCTAAAATTGGTACATAAATATATACAATATTATAACAACTACTCAGAGGAAAATATGTTAGTGATGATGTCTTGTGCCTTGTAAGATAATAAGATCAATCAAACAATGATTATTTCAATTTCCATGAAAGACTATTATTTCATAGAAATAAAATTTCATACATGATATTTTTATGAGCGATATTGCATATCACTTATGCCACCACAAAAACAAATGCAATTGGAATATACCCATATATGGCACTCAACTTTCTTTATGATTTTCTACACAAAAAAAAAAATCTACATTGGTACATAAACATATACAATATTCTAACAATTACTCAGAGATCTTGTAACTAATGATCAAAGTATCAATGGCAACTTTCAACCTGAAATAGATATTAGAGGAAAATATGTTAGTGATGATGTCTTGTGTCTTGTAAGATAATAAGATCAATCAAACAATGATTATTTCAATTTCCATGAAAGACAAATATTTTATAGAAATCAAACATACCTGATATTTTTATGAGTGGTATTGCATATCACTTATGCCACCACAAAAACAAATGCAATTGGATTATACCCATATATAGCACTCAACTTTATTTATGATTTTCTAAACACAAAAAAAAAAAAAAATCTACATCCTTTAAAATGTATTCAAAGGACATAAAAATTGTCTAACACATAGAAGGTGAAAGATATATAACTGATCGAGTTTACAAAGTAGTGTGTATATATATATATATATATTTGAAAAATATAAGTGACCAACATATTAATAATATATACTAATTAAAAAATTATATTTACGGAAGCATGATTAATTTTTTATGTTTGATAGTGTAAAAGATGAAGGAGCACATAATATAAATGAATGATTGTGTGATTGTAAAGTATAGGTAATATCAAAATAAAAATGATGGGTTTGTTGTTTTAATAATTTTAGTGATATTTTCTTTGAAAAAATAAGTGATAGTGTTGTAGGGTAGTGAGTAAAAATTGCCTTCAAACTGATATACTTTACTACAGATGAAGAATGAAAAAAAATAGCTTGTCCAAAAAAAAAAATTGTTTAATACTTTACTACAAATGAAGAACAAAAAATAAATTTTAGTACAAATGAATATGGTATATAATATTATGAATAATGACATAGTGAAAATGCACTCAAAGATATATACTTACATAAATTGTCATTTTTCATAGACTTCTCAAGCATCAAGGATGCAACCAAGACAAAAATAGAAGTCTCTCTTTTATTCTCTTCTTCTAACTTACATGAAAAATTTGTCAAACCTACATTAAGAAAAAAAACGAAAAAATTAGAAAAGTAGGCTAACAAACATCATATCAATATAATAAGAAATAGATGTCTAAAATTTTCACACAATGTAAGAGTAACATAAGTTGCTATATAGAAACTAATAAATTGTGAAGAGATGAAGAGATCCAGAGGAAAAAGAGAAAGAACCTATAACACGAAATTGAAAAGCTGTAATCCAATAGTTGCTTGAGGAAAGTGATGATGGAAGCTTAAATTTATAGCACACACAATGGTTAGGGATGAGAAAAGATAACCATTCAAAGAATTTTATGATAAATATATTTGTCATAGTTAAGAAATAAGAGTTAAGGAATATGAAAGAATGGTAGTTTAATAGTTGGTGTGACAAAGTTGTTTTTTTTATAAAAATAATAGCACAATAGTAATTAATAAACAATATAACTAAAGTATTTTTTCATAAAATTTATTTATTTATTTGGTCAACCATGAAAAAACATATTTTGGGGTAATTTTGTTATTTGGTTTATTTATTTACACTTGCTACTAATTTAAGTCATTTGAACTTTCACATGCATAATTATCAACATCAATTGTATGTATGTGTTTAAATATAAATTAGAAAAAGAATAAGGAGTAATTGATAAAAATTGTAATACACCAAATTATTAACTTAGATTTTGCATTAATATAATATTGAGTGAGGGTGAGGTAAAGTCATGGAAGATGAAGGAAACAAAGTATTTAAATATAAGCAAAACATTTGTTTTAGATTTAAATATAATTATTAAAAGAAATGATAAGCTTTTTTTAGAGATATGCCACATCATCACAAAGCTTGCCTATGAGCAACTCAACCTTCCCTTTATATGTAAAAGATTGTTTGGTAAAATATATTTTTTAAAAAAAGATTTGTACAAAAAAAACAAATTTAAAAAAAGATAATAACAACTAATAATATTTAAATGAAAACAAACTAAAAAATGAAAAAAATAATAAAAAGAGCCTTCGGTAGGATTCGAAGCGTGATCATTGCAAAAAAAGCTTCGGATTTTTTTTTTCAAAAGTTGGTTTCAACCTCTTTTCCTAGAAACTCATTTAATCCAATTTTGCACATTGAAAAAATCTGTTTTTTACGGCTAAGAGTTTTATTAAAAATGTGTTTGGCCCAACTTCTAATGAAAAAAGTCGGGTCAAACGGAGCCTCCCTCCGGTCCATATTATAAGGAACAATTTGAAAAAATTACACATATAGTACATTCTACGTAGTTATTTTCATTTAATACTCTTATAATTTTAAATTTATTTCATGTATACCCTTATTTAATTACTCTCAATTCAACTAACTTACTTATTTTTAATATTCTCACTCATAATAAATAAGGGCACAAGTGAAATTAAACATTTAAAACATTTGAAAATTGGTCAAAGTTTCTTATAAAAAGGACCAAAAAATTTTTCTAAATTGTTCCTTATAATATGGACCGGAAGGAGTAATAATTTAAAAAAACTTACATGCATTTTCATACATGTAGTTTTTACTTTTCCTCTCACAAAAAAATCTATAAAAAAAATTGCTATTTTAGTCTTGTAATTCGTTATTATATTAATCTATAAACGTTCTTTTATTAGTTATTTTGGATTTTAATCTATTTTTAAGTTGTTAATTTTTCGTCAAAAAAAAGGTTGTTAATTTAATTTTTAAAATTATTAATAAATAAGATATTAGGAATGTATTCGATAAATTTATAGACTAATTTCATAGTAAATTATAATTTCTGATGTTTGGCCAGTTTCAATTTGTGTTCTCATTTAGGGTATCGTTTGCAGGGGTGTCTCCGAATTTTTGGAGGCCGTGTGCAAAAATGTAAAAGTTACCTTTTAATAAAGAAACGTAAATTTATTTATAAAAAAAAACATCATCGATTTAAATTGCAGATAACATAAAAAATATAATCATTCTTGTAATTAACATTAAAAAGATTCGTTGTCTAACAATAACAACAAAATACAATATAGCTACTTAAAACGAGTCATTCTTCTAACATTTTTTAAAGCAAATTCATCAATGTACGCAGTAATGCAGCCCTAATTAGTTTCTTTTTTTTATCATACGCGCTTTGTGCCTTTCTTACTCTGCTGTTCCTTTTTTTTTTTTACAAAAATTGGACCTGGACCTAACAGTATTGTAATATAATTATTTTTTACACCGTCTAATTTACTAATACTATTACCCTATAAAAAAAATTTGAGGCCCTTATTTTTAAGAGGCCCTATGTCATGGCACATGTTGTCCATGGTATAGGGCCGCCCCTAATCGTTTGACCCAACTTTTTTTAGGTGCAGAAACTATTTTAACGATAGAGTTACAAAGAATAGCTTTAAAATTAAAGTTGTTTGGTAAATCGATGGTTTCTCTCATTCCAAATAACTCAAACACTAAATAGCCAAATGAGTTGCATAAAAGATGGCGTGCTCATAGACTACCTGCTGAATAAGTGAACTGAACAAAGTGATCAGGTAAGGAATGAGAATCCACCGATGAAAAACCTATCCAAGAGCGAATTGGAGACCAGAGAGAACCAAAAGTGCTACAAGAGAGAAATAAATGTTGTGCCGATTCAAATGAGTTGCATAAAAGATGGCGTGCTCGTAGACTACCTGCTGAATAAGTGAACTGAACAAAGTGATCAGGTAAGGAATGAGAATCCACCGATGAAAAACCTATTCAAGAGCGAATTGGAGACCAGAGAGAACCAAAAGTGCTACAAGAGAGGAATAAATGTTGTGCCGATTCGACCGCTCCACAGTCTATCACGCAAAAAAGAGCCTTCGAAGATATAATGTCTTGAGCAACCAGGTTTGCTTTTGTGGGCAAATTGTCGCGCAAGAGATGCCACACAAAGATCGAAACCTTCGGGGGAACCTAAGTGTGCCAAATGAGTTCCTCCTCAGCGGTCGTACTAACCGAATAATGTGAAGTCAAAAGCTTCTAAAAATTGTTGTTTGGTCTAGCTTCTTACTTTTAAGGAAAAAATATAGGTCAAACGGTACCAAGGTGTGTTTGTTTGAGTCACTTAAAATTTGCTTCAAAAATAAATTTAATTGTAAAGATATATTTGAAGTTCAAAGTTATAAATTACTTCCTCCGCCTCTGATCTTTGGTCCATTTTGGTTCTTTTAACATTCCTTTAGAAAATCAAGACATAATTAATGATATTTTTTCTTTTGTAAACCTTACAAAAGCAAAAACATGCAAGAAATGAATTTTTCTTTCATTAAGCGAATTAAGGGCAAAATTGAATAACTATCTAAATTTATTATATCTTAATATGTGTGTCCATACTTAAAAGGACCAAAGATTTAATACGTAGGGAGTATACTTTTAAGTTATAATTTGTATTATTTCTTTAGCAATCACAATATTTTTATGAATATTTCACCATAGAACAAACCGTGTTTGATAAAGATAAATAATATTAGGGATAACGTATTTAAGCCTATTAATAATAACCTTATTAAGAGTCTTATATAAATGGTATTGAAGAGCAATATGGGCTTAAATTGTTTCATGAGCTCATGGTGAGTAACCTTGGGGATCAAACATATATCTGTCATATTAACCTCTTTAAACTCACAATGATCGGACAAAGAATGGTTTCTCAGACTTTCAAATTCATTCTCAAGTTGCTTGTAAAAAGAGCAACATTTTAGATTTGTTACCTTATATATCATTCTCATCTTCAAGAAAGCATTTAAGTACATGTTTGATTTCTCATCTTCAAAGTAAGCATTTAAGTAAATATTTGTTTTCTCATCTGTTCAACTTTTGAACCTTCGGCATCATCTCACAGGAACGAATCTAGACATTTCAGAGTGGTGTGGCCAAATATTAAAAAAAAATTATTAACTAAATTGTACTAAAAATAAAAAATAATATTGCTTAAACTTTAAATAATACATAGTGTGCTAAAATAAATAATAAATTACACAATATTTACAATTTTACACTTGTCGAAAATAAAATTGTAATATATTAATTCAGTTAGTTTGTTATTGTTTCTTTACGTTTTTAAAGTTTTATTTTCTATAATTTGAAGAAAGAAAAAAAAAGTTTAAAATCCTTGGCAAAAATTACCGTAATAACTTATAAAACATGAAATCCTCTTTGTTTTTTTCTAGAATAATGTTAAACAATACCTTACAAAAAAGACAGTGGGCTTGGCCCAATACATTTATTTTGAATAAATAACTCTAACTTTCCTTTTCAAAATAAAAAAAAAAAAAAAAAACTCTAACTAATAATGACCTAATTTTATGCAGACAACATATCATTCTCTTTCTTCTCTTATGCGCCGCACCTCTTTCATCTTCTTCTCTCATATTCTACTGTATTTCTTTTTTTGCTTCATCTTTTCCTTTTTCTTGTTTTTGCTTCATCTTTTAGTGTATGTTATTCTAGTTTATGTTTTTTTCTTTTCTTTTTCATGCTCAATATAAGTTATGTATATGAAAAAAAAAATGAAAAATTCTAGTGTGGCCATGGCCACAGTATGAGTTAACATAGATCCGCCCAATAACAAGCATTGATTTCTTTATTAATGCAGTTTTTTTTTTTTTGCTTGTTTAGAGGACATTCACTTTAGTAATGTCCTAACTTGTTGTATCCATAACATGTAATTTTTCTTGTCTGCTTCAATTTTTGCTATTTTATGAAAGGGAAACACTTCTTAATTTGATCTTACCTTTTCAACATTCTCTAAATTTTCGTTGAGACATAGACTTAATTATTCCTCAACTTCCTCTTTGCATAGTTATTGATCTTGGAGATTCTATAAAGTTTAGGAATAATCATATTCATTTTATGAGCTCTCAGCTGTCTTGAAAACAATCATCTTGCTTTTTCTTATAGGTCTATCTTCTTTGAAGCAAAACCTCATGACTCATGAGCTCTCAGTGAGCCAATCATAATCTCCATCTCCATGACTTTGAGATATTTGGATTGAGTTATAAAAATTACCATCATTTGTGTTTAGTAGGTTTTTTTTAAGTGATCTCAAGTCTCAACCTATTTATGATGACAATGAATCTTAAGAATATTTCATATTTCCTTACTCGTGTGTCGATTATGATTTCATTGACATTGTTGAGGCAAAATCCCTAATTGATGTTTTAAAGATAACAAACCTCTTAATTATTTTTTAGTGTAATTCTAATCTTTTTGGTATCTAACAAATGCTCTTGAGTGTTTTAATTAAGCTAGGAACAATTGAGCTATTTAGATCAAATATCATGTTTTTATTTTGATAAAAACAAAAGCTTGGAGAACGGTCTCAGATTGATCTCTGAAACCTGCGCAACATCATTTTCACACAATCAATGCAAAAGGACTTATGGATAAGTCAACTATGTGCAAGACAAATGATCACTTTTACATCAGGCTTCACTCACGAATTATCTACAAATCCAAGAGATCATTTAAGGCAAAGGTTTCTCTCATGAATAGAGAACTTACTATTTTTACCAAGTTCTATGTTTGAACATGTGAAGATTGAGCATATGACATAAGGATATTTTTATACTCAATTAATGGAACTGATCTTGTATGGACCATGGAGAATTAGACAGCACAACCTAGTCTTGGAAATTGACTTGTACTTTAAAGGAATAAAGAAAGAACATTCTCCAATGTTGTTTCTCTTTCTCTATGACACTTGTACTTGCAACAAGGACACTATGGAACATCAAGTACAACCTCCAGCTGCTGTTTTTATCCATAACAGTTGGCCTTTTCGTGCTCTAGCTTCTTTGCTCCAAAAGGAAGAAATTCATTCACGCCAGAATTTGGAGAACGGTCTCAGACCAATGCTGGAAAGAGAAAGTCTTCACTTGGAGTGACACCAGCTTGCATACAGTTGTTCAAAGGTTATCCAAAAGTTGCACAACGGTTATACTTGTATATTAAGCAACATACAGCAACATTACAGCTCAACAACAGCTATCCATACGCTCCTCTTTTAAAAGTCAGAAGAAGAAACTTTGGAGATCAATCTCAGACTGATCTGTTTTCTTCAAAATACATGAGCTGTCAGTTTGCAGAGCTACTAGCCGTTATTTTCAAAGCTTCCAACGGATATACTTCGTGGCCAAGACTCCCTGATCATCACTCATCTATATATAGAGGTCTTTGGCAACTTTGAAGAGCAAAAGTTTCCACTACAACTTCAACACTTGTTTTGAAATACAAGTTTTTATCACGAGCTCTTCTTTTCTCTCTCACTCAGATTTGTAATTCATATATATAGGATCAGAATATCCAGTGAGTGTTTTGAGAGTTATCCATCCATTTTCAAAGCTTCTCATAGTGTATTGAGTGAATAGGCTTTGATTACCAAAATCCTTCATCATTGTAATCATTGGCTCAAGTTAGTACGTAATTACTAATTGGGTGACACATTCATAGTCAGTGTGACTGAGGTAGATTAAGCTTGTAGGGCTTAGAAGATTATTTGGTCTTGGATCTAGATCAAAGGAAGTGTAACTTGAGATTATTAGCATCTCTTAGTGGACAATCTCACAAGGAGTGTGGGGACTGGACTAGCCCAAACATTTTGGGTGAACCAAGATAAATTATTGTGTGCATTCTCTTCCCTTACTCTGATTTAATTCGTGCAATCACTAATCACACAAATCACAATTTAATAGTTATATATATTGTCAGAGAGTGTCGGGAGAACGTTCTCCAGACTGCAACACTTTTGAATATTTGTTTTAACTAACAATCTAATTATATTCTTCAAGTATATTGTGTTTGATAATTTTTATAGGGAATATTTTAAAGGTTCACAATTCAAACCCCCCTTTCTTGTGAAAAACTTTGCTACTTCAGACATGACTTGTGTCTTCATGATGTGTTTGTTATGTATCCCACAATGTATCGGCAGTGAGGCAAACTTCAACTTTTTCACTCTCTTGTTTACTCGTAGCAATTGATAGGAATAAATGAGATTTTGAGTTCAAGGAGACTATTTCTTCTTTAGTTCTTACTTCTCAACTTGTGTCTCATCCTCTTGAGTAACCATTCAATTGTAGTCTTTATCGGTGACAATTTTCGACATTCTTGTATCTTGAGATCTAATGAAAAGTTGTATCTTTCCTCTCCTTATATAGTAGTCTAAACCATAAGAGAATGGTGGCATTGTTGATGATTCTTCTTTTGGGATGAACCCCAAGGTAAGATATAAATTTAAGAAATATTTAACAATAGAGATTACTACTAGTTGTACATTTGGTAGAGCTAGTAGAAAGTATTTTCACCGATCGTTAGTTGGTCTAGTGGTAATTGACACTAAACTTAGTAGGGAGGATCATGATTCAATCCCCCGCAACTGCAATCGGGGGGGATGGAATCACCTGATGTTAGAACTGACCTCGAACCAGATTAGGTGGTCCAATGGACCGAATACCAGTAGTGAAAACAAACAAAAGTGCTTTTATTGTCTATTGAGTTCTATAAAAGTTGTCTAATAGGTTCAATAGTACCCTCACTAATACTATCCTTAATAAGTAAAAACGTTAATAGTACCCTCACTATCCTTAATAAGTAAAAATTAACTTTTTAGAATCAGTAAATCTGTAATGTATCTAGTCAATATTATAGACTAGATACATTATTTACTAAATGTATCAGAAAAATAGTTTTTTGCTTATAATTAAGAATGGAGGAAGTACGTTTTTTTCCATCGTATAGCCCAATAGATTTTGACTTTTTACTAATAACCTAAATGGAACCTGAAAGAATTGCACATCAATATGTATTTTTCATTTTTTCTAACTTTTAATACAAACATAATGGCAATCAAACTTATCAAACTAATTTTCTTTGTTTGTGTTTGTTGTTCTCATTTTTTCTCTCTCTAAACACCCAGATACTAAATGTTGCATCACTGCAAAATGACAAAGAAGCTTTTAAGCAACTCTACTATGAAAGAATGTATCCATCACATTATCTAAAAAAAAAAAGATTTTCAGTTCATCACTGTGGAAAGAAACTTTTTTTATGCTGATTTATTTTTCAGTTAAATTAAAAAGCAGTCCAACCCAACAGTGTCAAATGGCCCGGCCCGGTCCAGCCCGCTGGGTCCGACAAAATAAATGGGTCAGCCCAGCCCTGTTGGGAACAAAATCCTTATTTGATGTTTTAAAGATAACAAACATATAAATTAAATTATAATCTTGATTATCTTGTTATCTATTAATGTGTTTTGTGCGAATTGTTTCAACGATAACGTTATGGTCTGACAACGATAACGCACTTGATGAGGAACACATAACACAAGTATATCATGTATGAAATACGTAGCAACAAGAATCAATTGAAACAAAAGTCTTGGCTTAAATGATGAAAAGTTACACATGGAAATATTCCTTCTTGTCTTACTAAATGAAGTAACATTTTAAGGAAACATAAATGATGTATTTATGCCAAACATGACATAAATAAGTCCATGGGTCAAGCCTTTATTGTACTTTAGTTCTCAAGGCTTTATCATGCAAACAAAAGGAATTTGAATCAATGAAAAGGATGATTCCACGTAAAAGACCTTGTTACAAGAAGATATTTGCAACACATGGATATAGTTTTTGTGGACAAGCTTCAAGCACATCTTGCCTTATGTGAAAAGGACAAGAGTCATCAAACATGCTACATAGTTTGGCCTCATGAGAAAACAAAGGCTCCTCTAATTCTTTCCACTTGCTGATGCATTGTCATCACAAAATTCAAATTGATTCTCTCATATGGACAAGATAGAAGCCACGTAAAAGCTTCAAAAGCCATGCAAAACATTGCAGTAGTTTTTCAACAGACGGTAATGTACAAGTGAACTGACGATAACGCACTATTCACATAACATGGCAACAAAGATTACAACGTATCTTTGACAGATTTTGAATTTCAAAATCTCTCTCATACGCTCCTCCTTAGCTATTCAAAGGTCTATAAATACCAAGGAGCTACATGAAGAAAAACTCAAGAGTTTACACAAAGAATTAATCATATACATTGTTGAAGCAAAAATCAACAAAGTTCCAAACTCTTCAAAAGCAAGCTAATCACAAAAGTTCTCATACTTATATTGTTTACACGCTTGTTATTTCTATCATCTCTTATATGAGTTGATGCTCACAAATTACCAAACACTTTGTAACTTCTCAAATCTATCTTTTAGGTTAGATTGAGTGATTGTGAGGAAGTCTTTTCTAGTAAAGAAAAGCATTGTGAAAAAGTCTTTTCCAGTTAGGAAAAGCAGTTTGTAAAAGTCTTTTCGAGCGAAGAAAAGCAGATTGTATTTTGATCAAGGGTTGATCAAAAGTTGGTGCCAAGCAGAAGGTTCTGATCTGAGCATTTTAGTGGATAATCTCACAAGGTTGTGAGGACTGGACTAGCCCAAGTTTGGGTGAACCAGGATAACTTCTGGGTGTTGTATTTTCTCTAAACTCTTAATCTCTTAAAATACAACTCAACTAAAACCAACTAAATATTTCCAGAGTTCTCTGGTCCTTCACTTATATCTTTGCAATCATTATCGTCTTAACATTATTTCTTTGATTACTTGATTAACTAACCCATAAAAGAAATATTGTGTTAAGTTATTATTTATAAAAAGAATTTTAAAAAGGGTCACAATTCAAACCCCGCATTTCTTGTGACATTTATTGCTACTTCAGGCCCAACCCGATTATTACTGGGCTACCATTTATCAAGCCCGGCCCCGGCCCTCATGGACCTTGTGGGCTAATGGGCCAGCCGACCCTTTTTATTTTATATTTTTTATATCATTTTGATGTATTAATTTTTTATAATTATCAATTGGGTAAATAGGGTTTTACCCCCCTGCAAAATACGCGAATTTTGGTTTACCCCTTGCAAAATATTTTTTTTGGATTACCCCCCTGCAAAATGAAGATTCCTTCAATTATCCCCCTATGTTGACAACTAGGATATAGAATATTCATTTTTGCTTACGTGGCATGTCTAACTGGCTTTTATTTTATTTTTGATTAATTTAATGATTAAAATATTGCCTAATAATAATGGTATTTAAAAAAATTATATTGAAATTTTATTTTAAAAAGTAAAAAAAAAAAAAAATATTTGTTTCAATTTATGATTTTATTTAAAAAAATCTTAATTTTAATTTTAAATTTTTTTTCTCATTTTTTATAAAAAATGTCAATTTAAATTCAATTATTTAAAAGCATAAATCTGATTATTTTTTAAAAAAATGTCAATTTTAAATTCTTTCTCATTTCAATTTTCTGATTTTTTTATTTAAATTCAATTATTTAAACAAAAATTCTTATTTTTTTTAAAAAATTCAATTATTTAAAAAAATGTCAATTTATTTTTAAATTTAATTACTTTTTAAGAAAATAATCAATTTGATTTTTTTTAGATTTATTTTTTTAAATTGAATTATTTAAAAAAAGGTAGTCAATTTAATTATTTTTAAAAATTAAATTGACATTTTTTAAAAAAATTTTAGGAAATTGAATTTCTTTTTATTCCAATAATTGAATTAAAAAAATTAGAAAATTGACATTTTTTAAAAAATCGGAAAATATATTTAAATTGACATTTTTTTAAATTAAATAAAAAGAATTAAAAATTAACATTTGTTAAAAAAAATCAGATTTTTTTTTAAAATAATTGAATTTAAATTGACATTATTTTTTTAAAAATTGAGAATAAAATTTAAAATTGACATTTTTTTTACAAAATATCAGAAAATTGAAACCAAAAAAAAAATTAAATCCTTTTTTTTTTTTACTTTTTAAAATGTATTTTTTCTGATTTTTAAAATAAAATGTCAATCTAATTTTTTTTTAAATGACAATAGTTTTTTTAAATAATTGAATTTAAATTGACATTTTTTATAAAAAATGAGAAAAAAAATTTAAAATTAAAATTAAGATTTTCTTAAATAAAATCATAAATGGAAACCAATTTTTTTTTTTTTTTTACTTTTTAAAATAAAATGTCAATATAATTTTTTTTAAATACAATTATTATTTGGCAATATTTTAATCATTAAATTAATCAAAAATAAAATAAAAGCCACCTAGACATGCCACATAAGCAAAAATGAATATTCCATATCCTAGTTGTCAACATAGGGGGATAATAAAAAAAAAAAAAATTCAGGGGGGTAAACCAAAATTCGCATACTTTGCAGGGGGATAAAACCCTATTTACCTTTATCAATTTTATAGAGATATTATTTGATGCAAGTGTAAATAATTTTTACATCGACACTAAATATCAATTAAACTCTAGTTTTAGGTAAATATGCCGTTTTTATTAAGCTTACACATTTAAATATATTTTTTATAATAATTTATCAATTAAATGATAATTTTTCATTGATAATATTTTTAAAAAATGACATAAATGTGTTTTTATCAATTAAATGATGGGCTAATGGGTCAGCCCAAAGCCCGATTGGCTAGCCCATCCTGATTTCTATATGGGCTAAATGGGCTTGGCCCGATAGCATTTTGGGCTATAGTTTTTGAGGCCCGGCCCAAGCAAGACCGTGGGCTTATGGCCCGACGCATTTTGACAGCTCTAGTCCAACCTCTCTAACCGGACCAACTGTCGATTTTCTCGATTTTTGGCCGATTTTTTTTTTATTTAAAAGAATGGTTTTAGTGCAAAGTAGTTTTCAATGTCAACTGTCCGGTTTACGACCAGTCCGTCTGATTTTGATTACCTTGATATTTAGTGTAATAGTTGAAATATTTTATTTTCTCATATTATTTGTCAATTTATATTTTTTTGTTTACGATGGAGCATTAACATGAATAACTTACAATATTTTTGCTTTATTTTCTTTCTATTTGGTAGGCATTAATTGAAGAAGGAGCGACAGAGCTAGTGATTCCTGGTAACTTTCAATAGGGTGTAATGCTGTTTTTTTTTTATCAATTGTGGATAGTAAGAAGAAAGAAGATTATGATGAATATGGGTGTTTGATAGCTTACAATACTTTAGTGGAATACTTTAATGAGCAACTAAAAAAAGTCATAGACACATTACGAAAGAATAATCTTCAAGCTAAGATAATATATTTTGACTACTGTCGCGGTGATTTTCGGACGCCAAGCTATTGGTTAGCTTTGGTTCTCAAAAATTATGATTCACCACCGAACTTTAATTTATCCAAGGGAAGGGGAAAAGATCGAATAAACCCATAATAAATTTTTTAGAGATTTAAGGTTCGGGGGTTAGTTATACAAAGGGAAGGTATTAGCATCCTATGTATCCGTAGTACTCTACGGGAACCTCTTGAAATATGTATTTTTTGTGCTAAAAATGTTTTGCTCGTAAAATTTGCTTATAAATGATTGGGTAACGATGAGAGAATTGTTTTTTATTAATTTTTGGGATATTCAAAAGAAAAGAAGAAAAAAAAGTTTTATTAATTTTGAATTGGGAAGACACAAGGTCTTTTGCACTACGTACCCGCGAGGGATCAAAATCTCGTAGTTCGGGGTAAAATTTATAAAGTGATTTGTTTGATTGATTTTAGGAGAAAAGACGAGTCGTCATCTTAAGTTTAAACTCCTTTTAAATCCGCCACGAACATACTGAAAAGTTTATATCTTTTCCTGCCATATGTCGTGGGGAAATGAATTTCAACTAGAGATGACTCACGTCTAAACTCTTTTTGAAAAAAAGTTTGAAATTGAAAAGCCAAGCGGCAAAAGATTTGGATTGTTTTGTGTTTTTAGTCTTTGTGAAAATATTTAAATATGCTTAAGTGTATTAGAGCATTTATTGAAAAAAGTTTGAAAAAAGGTTTCTCGACGAAAGTCGAAGTTTATTATAAAAGATTTCTTTTTTTGAAAATATTTGAAGGTTTTTTCTTTTTATTTTTTTTTAAGAAAAATTTGTATTTTTAGAACGTCGGTTATTCGGACTGCAAGCCATCCGGCAGGAAATCCGAAGTCACCGGAGAGTGAAAAGTCATCCACCAAACCACTCCTTTTTCATTCTTTTTTATTTAACAAAAGATAATTTTGTTTCAAGGTCAAAAAATAGCGAACAAGCGAAAGCGCTAAAAAAACATCGTAACACAAGGTTAACGAAAAATTTCCCTTTTCCCTTTGGACTTGAACAAAATAAAACACACAATAATATTTTTTGCATTTTTGATATTTAAGCAATAATAAACGAAACAAATAACATGGCATATTTTTTTTGACGTTTTTGATATTTAAACATAACATACAACATGTAAATAATGTACAAAATAAATAAATTAAATGACATTAAATACAATAGAACAAATAAATACTAAAAAAAATAAATAAAGCAAGGGTGTAAACAGGGAGACACGGGGGTATGGATAGCAAATCTGGGCCTAGAGCCCAAGAAAAACCTAAAACAGAAAAAGGGTGTGAAATAATAAAACAACAGACCAAACAAAAAAAAAGGACCAGATTCAATCTGGGTTGTCTGATGCAAATACCTCCATGGACTTAGATCAGGTGGTCCTGATTGATTTAATCATAGGATGCAGGATAGTGACACATGGCACATAAAATTAAATAAAAAAAAGAAAAAAAAAAGGGTGATATACCTCCTTCAAAGTAACAAAACGTGTGCACGTTCTTCACTCTCAACCTTTCTCTTTCATTCTCCAATTCCCTCACCGGCGGCAGCGGCTCCGGCGCCTGCCACCGCCGTCGCCAGCCTCTTCCTCTCTCGGCCTGGTCTCTGTTTACTTCTTCTGTTTCTTTTTTTGGTTTTTGTTTGTGATTTGTTTTGTAAGGTTTTGATGATGATGGAAGGAATGATAATGGTTGGTGGCTGTGGAAATTATATTTTTTTTTTTTGTGTGATTTTTGATGATGATAGTAATGAATGAGTTGAAGGATGTGATTATGGAATTGGTGTTTGTTATTGCATATTTATTGTGGTTTTGGTGGAAGATGGTGTTGATGATTTTGTGTTGAAAATTGAAGGTGACAGTGAAGGTTTAATGGTGGGTTTGTGGAGGAGGTGAGGTGTTTTTCCTCTAATCACTACATTTTGTTCCTCTGTTTTCTCCTCTCAATTTCGGTTCCCCCCCCCCCCCCCCCGATTTTTGATTTGATTCTAATTTATAGACAAATCCTTTTCCATTAGATTAATTGAATTTGGTTTAAAGTGTTTTTTGGAAGACAAATTGGTTTTGGTGCTTTTGCTTTTTCTGGTTAGAGTGTGAACTTGGTCAAGGATTCAAGCTTTATTTTCCATTGGATTGAAGTGTGATAGTTGGATTGTTGATTGTTTTAGCCAAAGAAATGAGTTTGCAAAGATCAAAGAGGAAGGAAGTGATGTGTGCTTTTCTTTGGAGTGTCAAGTTGGTGAAGGTTAAAGCCTTGTTTGTAATCAAGAAGAAGAAGAGGCACGCCACTGCTGTTGTTACAGTGTTCTTTGTTTTTTTTGCTTGTTTTTAATTAAGTAATTAATAATAGACAAAATAAATGAAAATAAAAAACGGGGAGGAGGAAAGAATGCAGCACGTGCTGCTTCTTTTTATTTGCTATCTTTTGTTGTTTTTTTTGTTTTAATAATGATAATAATAATAATAATGATAATAATAATAATAATAATAAAAAAACAATAATAACAAACATGTAGAGAAACAAGGGAGGTAGGTGCACTATTCTTGCTAATTCAATCTCTTTAATTAATTAAATATAATAATAATAATAAAGGAAAATAGATTTTAGAGATTTTTATTTTTATCAAAATATAAACATAGATATCTTGCAAAAGAAAATAGATTTTTAACATATATTTTTTTATATTTTTTCAAAGCATAAAACAAAGATATCAAAACAAAATAAACTAATTTTTAACATATATATTTTTGGATTTTATAACAAAGATACTAACAAAAAATAAAATTAAATAAATTGACATATTTTTGGATTTTTCGTTATTTATGCATAAAATGTAATGATGAGAATATGAGGTGAGATCTTAGGTCAAAAATTGGGGTATGACAGATGCCCCTATTTAAGTCTCTTCATCCGGAGATATGAAGATGAAATCTTCATCTCGATTGGAAGAATAGGCTTAAATACAGAATACACAATTTTGGACCTAAGATGCCGAGAATGCTTATTATGCAAATGCAAATGCAAATACAAGACTTTGAATCTTGTGAGAAAGTGGAATCACAAGAGACAAGTTTTTTATTACTGGGGAACAGAGACATTTACAGGTGAGCAACAAAAAGTGACCCGACTGAGGGAGGAAAACAATGATAGGGAGAGGAAAATGATCCAACTCCACTTGTGAAACAATGTAGTTTTACAGGGGATAAGTTGTCTACTATCATATAGATAGTTTATAAAAGACAATGAGAAATATCACTTACTATCGTATGGATAGCTTAGCGAAGGTAAATGAGAAAAAGAGAGACACTGTCTACTACCATATGGATAGCTTATAAAAGACGAGTGACAAATATTGCTAGCTAACATATGGATAGTTAGTAGAAACAAATGACAAAAATTGTCTACCAACATATGGATGGGTTTGACATGTATATTACCTACTACCATATGGATAGCTTATAAAAGGTAATAACAAAAAAAAAAGAGAGAGAGACACTGTCTACCAACATATGGATGACTTATAAAAGACGAGTGACAAACTTTGCTAACTAACATATGGATAGTCTAGCAGGAACAAAATGACAAAATTGTCTACCAACATATGGATGGATTCGACATGTATATTACTTACTACCATATGGATAACTTATAAAAGGTAATAACAAAAAGAGACACCGTCTACCAACATATGGATGGCTTATAAAAGACGAGTGACAAACACTGCTAACTAACATATGGATAGTCTAGCAGAAATAAATGACAAAAATTGTCTACCAACATATGGATGATTTTGATATGTATATTACCTACTACCATATGGATAGCTTATAAAAGGTAATAACAAAAAGAGACACTGTCTACCAACATATGGATGGCTTATAAAAGACGAGTGACAAACATTGCTAACTAACATATGGATAGTCTAGCAGAAACAAAATGACAAAAGTTGTCTACCAACATATGGATAGATTTGACATGTATATTACCTACTACCATGTGGATGGCTTATAAAAGGTAATAACAAAAAGAGACACCGTCTACCAACATATGGATGGCTTATAAAAGACGAGTGACAAACATTGCTAACTAACATATGGATAGTCTAGCAGAAATAAATGACAAAAATTGTCTACCAACATATGGATGGTTTTGATATGTATATTACCTACTACCATATGGATAGCTTATAAAAGGTAATAACAAAAAGAGACACTGTCTACCAACATATGGATGGCTTATAAAAGACGAGTGACAAACATTGCTAACTAACATATGGATAGCTAGCAGAAATAAATGACAAAAATTGTCTACCAACATATGGATAGTTTTGATACATACCTTAAACCTAACCAAACGACTAGCTGATACACGAACAAATCGAACCGCGGTCCTGATTTTGGAAATAGAAGAATACATGTCCTTCAACTTCAATCCGTCACCAACAACAAAGTTCAGAATGTGTGCACAACACCTAAGGTGCAAATGCTTCCCTTTTGTGGATGTGAATTTCAATCCTCCATTCTATTTTTCAAGTAAGAGATAGCAACATCATTTGAACTAGCATTATCAACCGTGATGGTGAAAACCTTATCTATCATCCAACGCTCCAAACACTTCTCAATCTGGCTTCTTGGCTACTTGAGGGTTAGATGTTCAGGATCATGACTAGGGTGAGACTCCAATTGGTTGGCTTTCTTAATTTTGTTCGAGTTTCATGTACTTGGCAGGCCAAACATACAGTGATTCGCCTTTTTTTCCAATTATCTCCCCCCTATGAGACGTGATTGGACAAAAATTAAGAATTATTTTATGCATCTTCCAATTTTCATCAATGAAATGTGCAGTAAGAACCATATAATTGATTTGTTTTAGTAAACACGTTTCTTAGTTTATGTTTCTCACTAGTGTAAAGGTTCAAACAGTCCCTGACAATTGAAATCCTTCCCGGAAGCACGAGTCTAGGTTGTGTAACACTCATAAATAACGAAATCCTTCATTTTCAACAAATGAAAAAGACAACTAATCGACAATTAACATTCTAGCTAAAGCTTGTCTACACAAATCACCATCAAATTGAACAGCAACAACTGCAGTAGCAGAAGTACTATCTTAACGGCTAAGACCGGTTTGGTTAGGATCACACATTTTGGGAATTTTTTTACATTGTGTTCTTAAATGATTTGCTAAATTGGACATCCCATTTCTGTGTGAATTAGCAGCATAAAATGTATTTTTACACCAGTTACACACAGCCTTACCATCAAAATCATTGACAAAGTAATCAAATATGTATTTATACAAAACTTATAGGAATTAAAAAAAAAAAACTTATCGGAAAAATAAACTTTAAATAACTCAAGTAACAACAATCGAAAGTTGTAACTTGAAATAAAAAACTCAAGTTTAAATATGTATTTCTAACTTTGTAACCAAAAGTCAAACAAACAAATCAACAATTAAGCATAAACATTGTCAATTTGAAAAACTTCTGATCTATTATAAATATTTGACCCACATCAAACACAATTATTATTATTATAATAAAAACCTTGCAAACGTAAATATATATTGCATAAATGAGACATATGAAAAGTATAGAAATAAAAAGGATGCAACTGAAAGTAATTTGACATGATAGAGTGATATCAATGGTTAATGTGGATAAATAAAATATTGTCATTTATTATAAGAAAAGAATATAGCTACTATTTAGGATTTCTAATATATATATATATATATATATTAGAAAAGAGATTGCAATTTTGAATAAACTTCATTCATTTATTCATTTTTTTTAGAAAATATGGTTTCTTACATACATTTACAAGGCAAAAGATCATTTGTCTGACAGTGTGCAATAATTGGTCAACTCAGAATAGTTGGTCAATACTTCTGGATTATAAGAGAGAGACGTCACATCTTTATTTAAAACCTTGAGACATTAGTTATATGAGTCAACTCATTTATATGTCCAACATTATTTCTATTTATAGACAATATATGACTAACCGTTGACAACTTGAACTTAATAATCTTCCCCTCATGTGCGAGCTCCCACCTCCTATATTTAAACCAATACAGAAGTCCTCCTGCTCTCCCACCAAGCCAAATTAAGGATCTGATACCAATGTTAGGTTATGAGGGAAGCTCAAGGGATAATCTATATTGGGCCAAGAGCAGCCACAACGTTTGACTATCATTGTCAGAAAGACTTTCGATACAAAGAGCCGGTCAAACTCTACGTTGAATCATCGACTCTGATACCATTGTTGGGTCATGAAAAAAGCCCAATGAATTAAGGCTGAACATTCGTCAATTTCAGACCAAAAATCACCAAACCGAAAAAAACCACAATCCTTTAATTTAGGCCCAATTTCGTCAATAAACTTTATTAAGTACCAAAGCACAATAAAGTTTGAATGAAGGACTAAGTTGCAAATAAATAAAATAATTTATTTGTGAGTAATAGCAAAAAAATATTTGCAACCACTGGAAACGAAGCGTTTTGATTTTGAACAGAGAATGAATCTTCATCGTGGATCTTCTTGCTTCATCTTTCATATTCCTTTCCCATCGATTTAGGGTTTTCAGATATTCAATTTCTCTTCCTTTTCTTCAACCTTTACTCTCCAGGTACAATATTTCTCTCAATTTCTCCGTTGTTTCCTTTTCTGGAAATTGCTATATAAAAATTATATCGATCAAAATTTTGAAATTCGTTGCTAATTGTGTTACTTTCGCGAATTTTTTACATCAATTTCAATCAAATTTTTAACAGGATCAGTTTTTAGAGTGTCATTCAAATTTATGTGAATTATATTTATGTAGAAAGCTAGTAGGAATATGAATTGATGTTTGTTTTCCTGTAACCTACATTGTGAATTGTGTTTTGTATTCGACAATTACGATCGCTGTTTATTGTAAGTTATGCTTGTGAGTTGCAGCTAAGGCGCGGTTTTCGGTTATCTTATAGTTTTAATTTTTGTTGATGTTGTCAGGAACTGTGTCTTTTGGTGCATTTGAATTTGAATAGCATGAGTAGGTGACGAAGAAAAGATGCAGACTGAGGCGGAAATCTTGACTGATTTGAGTACTCAACTTCATTCGGAGACCGTTGTTTCTGTTCAAAACGAGGATCCTGGTGTTTCTACATCTCTTGCAAATACTGTCATCTTGCCTCAGCAGCCAGGTCAGTTTTTGATACTTAGTTTGCATTTGTTTGATTTTTTGTAGAAGTTTGTGTTTGTCGAGAGGTGTTGACGGTTTTACACTTGCCTGTTTGTTATTATTTATATATAGCTCCGAAGAAACCAACACGGCAATGGGCTGCTTGGACTCGTCAAGAAGAGGAAAGCTTCTTCACCGCATTACGACAAGTTGGGAAGGTACACTTATCTGTTATTATTACCTTTGCTGTTTTATTTCTTTTGGTACCATAAACCTGCTAATTGCAATATCCTTGAATGTAGAATTTTGAGAAAATCACTTCCCGTGTACAAAGTAAAAACAAGGATCAGGTATGCTCTATGAAGCTGTTTACCCTTTCAGTTTTCTCATTCCCCTACTAATGATGGTGTTTAGTTTTATTTCATCTTCGATAATATCTTGGCTTGTTTTTCTTATCTCACCCCTTGTTTTTTTTCGGGGATGACTTACAGGTTAGGCATTATTACTATCGGCTTGTGAGACGGATGAACAAACTTCTCGGTCCAGAATTATGTCTGGATGCCAAAAATTCAAAAGATACCAATGCTGCAATGCTTCGTTGGTAACATACCTTAACTTCAAGTGGTTGTTTGTTAAATAGGTTTATACATAGAATGGAAGGTGTAGACTATATATTTTTACATTGAGTTAAGATTATTTCTGCATCAGAGACCATATGCTCAGGGGAATGTTTAAAACTGCATATTTCTTTAAAAAGAATAAATTGGGTGTCTGATCTGAGTTCAAGTTTGATGCTCTAAGTGTGGAATTGTTTTATTTTACAACCACTCAATGATATATTGCCACATCAGTTAAAGAGTTTGGCTATGTTAACTACATCATGAGATGTCAAGCAAACTCATTAAATGATATCACAATTCATAACTGTTAGGAATTTGGAAAACAGTTGAGCTGTTGAAATAAAGAAGACTATGCTCCTTAGATACATAGTTACTTAAATTGGTCGAGAAATTAAGATGAGAAGAGAATGTAACTTGGGAAGTTCTGCACAAAACACCTCCCAGCCATCCCGAGTGATTTCCATCTCACTAAATTCATGTCTGCTAACCTTTTCCCCCTGTCCTCTTATTTTCTTACTTTATCATCTTTTAGTAACTTCCTTAACAATTGGGTTATACTTTCGACCAAAATGTTTTCAGGGTATACTACTATTGTTCTCAGAATATTATGCATTGAAAGTTTCTCACGAATTACAATATGATTTCTTCTCAACTTATTTGATCTGTGACACAGGTGGTCTTTATTGGAAAAGTATAGATTTAAAGCCTCAAAGCTTCACCTAAAGCCCCGACGGTTTAAAATATTTTTAGAAGCCTTGGTCAGTCAACTATTTGTATTTGTCTGGAAACTTTTCCACTTTTATTTTTAATATGCTCAGTATATGCTGAAGCTGACCTATATTATTCTTCCATGAAGGAGCACCAACTTTTGAAGGACCGGAAGAAGAATGTAAGGAAGCGGCCTTTGCAGGGTGGAAATTGTCAACCTCCTGCTCTTAATACTGTCTCAAATCAAGCTAGAGCATCAGGAAATGATACCCGTGCAGTTAAAATGATTCTTGTTGAGAGTCAAAATATTATAAAACTTGGACCTTCAAAACCACCATTGAAACGCAATGTGAGCATGGGTGTTAACCGTAATAATGCTAAGGGAGATTCAAATAACTCAAAACCTACGAGGCAGAGAAAGAAATCTGGTGATTCTTTTTCAATTCCCTTCAAGATCTTTGACAAGTTTTCTGCTTTAAACTAGTTTTCCCTTTCATGATAATATATATTAAATTTACAGTTTCTTTTTTGTTTACTTACTATTATCGTAAAAAGTTTGTTATATCTCTCTTTCAGGTATGGCCACAGCAGCTGCATATAAAAAATGGGAGAAGGCTGCAATTGCTGGCGTCTCTTTAGTTGCAGATGCTGCTGAGCATTTGGAGCGATCTGCCACTGTTAAAGAGGTTGAACATGACCAGGAGAATCCAGGTAGCTATTACAGTGGTGGTATTTGTATTTGTTCCTTACCCCCATTAGAATTTTCTATGGATATGTTGTGACTTAACTCTGGTTTATCATTGTTCATTTCAGGGGAAAACTGTTCTGATCCTGTTGATCATGTCCTGCCCTCTTTACCAACACTTCCACAAAATCACTTTGTTGATCACAATGTGCAGAATATTGTGAAACTTAAGCTCCAATTATTCCCAATTGATGAACCCACTCGAAGAGCCTTGGAAATGGTGAGTACGAGATAAATCCAAAAGCATTTTACTGTAGCAATGTGAAAGTGCTTTTCATTTCTGTAAACAATTACATATTATGGTGCGTCTTTCTTTCCCCTTGTAGGATAAACATAATCCATACTTGGAGCTTACGCTTAGTACACGGAAGAAGATATCATCAATTTTAGAACATCTAAACCGTAAATGGGGCAATACAAGAATAGCAGTTGGAGAGTTGATGCTTTTTCCTTATGGTGTTCAAAAGGAAAACTTCAATACTTATCAAAGATGGAATCAGGAGTCTACTCTTAGTGCGGCGGATATATATGCAGCGATAGGAAGTCCACCTTTATTCCGTTTGAGGTATCTCTTTTCCATGCTGCCATCTTGGTTTCGTTCATTATTATATCCTAAGTAACTAAGCAGTTACAAATAATATAATAATACATTTTACTTTGAAGTTTTTAATATGATATTTTTGATAAAATAAAAAAATGTTTGAAAACCATTGCTCTATTGTTGTTTGGTTAATTAATTAGGCTTTATTATATTGAAATCTTGAATTGACGAGGGGAAATTAAAAAGGATGGTTTTAAATGTATGGAGTTTAAGAAATCAATAGAATATTTTGGCATTCTGTGCAGACAAGTGTGCTATAAATGGAAATTCTCTCCTTTACGGGAGAGATTGAAGGTGTTCTTATTGAGTGTTGAGTCGTTTATGGCATGTAGTACAAAGTCAGGGAATGAATTTAAAATTGAAATTTGGGAAACATGCTAGTGAAATAATGCAGCATGAAGGTCTTGTGTGCATGGAATAAGGTCGTCTAATTTTTATCAGATTACAAGGGATAGATTAAAAATAAAGCATACAAATGGAATTTGAAAAAACTTGGATTCTAGCTTTTAATTCATTGGTTTTGGTGGAGACAAAATTGAGATTAATTTTTTATTTGGGAAATTAAGATGCTTGTAGTAATGTAAAGGTTGTATAAATTCAAATATTTGAAGCAGTTACTCCTTTTTCTCCACTAGGAAAAGCCCATATCCTTATACTGCAGTTAACGTATAGGGTAAAACTCATGTTTTTCTATATCCAGATCAGAATATGATCATATTTACATCTTTTTGAAGGTATGGTTGGTTCTCTAATACTGAGCACGGGACATTAAATATGCAAGCACCTGTAACATCCAGCTGCATGGTTAGACAATCCAAAAATGGTGGTGATACTATGAAGGATCAGATTGTGAATTCAGCATCACTTCCTAAGCCATCAACTAATAATTACTCCATGGAGCGCTCTGTAGATTGTGGAACATCCATGAACATAAACGGCGTTCTTACTTCTACTTCAACCTATTTACCCAACACTAGAGATGGCAGTATCTACCAGAATACAAGCACTGAGGAACCTTGTGGACCTACAGCCCATACATCATTGCATGGAAAAGATGTTACAAATGGAGCTATAACTAGACAGTTGGAAGACATGGTAATTGTCATCCTCTCATATCTTGCCCTCTTACATCTATTAGCTCGAAGGTCCTACTTTAGATTTTCATCTTTATATGTCACGGATCTTTAAGTTCCACTTTAGTGAACTTTTTGGCTCAACTGACAAATATTTTCATTTCCTGTGGTCTGTACCATATCTCTGTTTTCTAGATTGTTAATATGTTATGTTCAATTAAGCATTGCTTAAATTTCTGTCTGGTTTATTAATCTACTGCTTTTGTTTGGTTTCTTAAGTTACGCACTGTATCATGTTATCAACATCCATGTCTATTATGACATGATTAAAGCTTTAAGCCTCTTTTATGTATTCAGGATGGGTTGAAATCAAACTGTGGATCAGGCCTGTCAGCTGTTGAGTGGGCCGACAGCCTTACCAACATTAGTGTGGGGGACCTACTTTCAGGAGTCTCCCAGGATCTCAATTATAACTGCATGGATCCTCTTATTGCTGAGAGTTGTCGCAGTGCTCATCAAATTCCTTTTACTAGTGATTCTTTTGATGCTGCTATTGCCGCTCACATATCTAGACACCAAGACAAGATGGGACAATCAACTCTGGCATCTCATATGTCGTCCATCTGGGATGCTGAAGAAACATGTGATGCTTTCTCATTTAAAAAGGATCCTATTCGTCATGATGATGGTCCTTGTTTATCTCTCACTGCTTCTTTAGATTTTGATAAAAAGGTTCCGGAAAGAAGCTTTGAGAATTTGAATAAGGTAGTATATCATGATTTTGTTATCTACTGTTGAACATTGCTTGCGACGTGTAATAAGGTTTAACTTTCATTCTTTTTATGGCAGCTTTCACTTGAAAAAGAGAGCCTTGTGGATGATGTTGCTCAAACAGACCCTATGCCTATGGACAATTGTGAGTCCGGCGCAGATATCAAGTATAATTTAGCAAAGGATTTTAATGGGCTAGCAGATATGTATTGGGTACTTTCCTTTCTATACTCATTTTTGCTGTTTAGATTTTCTTGCAGCAAGACAATTTGGAGGAAGTTTATCTCAGAAAGTAGTTGTCACAAACATATTTGTAATATTTCGAACATGCTTGCATTTAAACTATCAATCAAAATAATAAATTGATGAACGTAAAATATTTGAACCGTCATTGAACTATAATTTTGACCTTTGAAACATTTCCATTAATGTTGTCTTATATACTGAAGCTTTTGAAGCACTTCATAATACATTTGACTTTGTATACCACCTCATCTTTAAATTTTTTGTTTGTGTGGCAGCCGGATTCTTTGGGACCGCTGGATTTGGAAATACCATCTAATAAGTACCACAGTGATGATCCAATTTTAAGTGATAGTGGACTGAATCGCTTGATAGCCAACAGCCTGGATGCATTCCAGAATTGCTCCTTTTTTGGGATTGACAAGAAGGAAACACCATCAACAGTTGAGGCTCAAAAAACTGCCACTCTTTCAGTTTTTAAAATTGGAAGTGGTATTTGAGAATCTTTACATGATTGCTTCCTGGTAACATTCTGATTTCGGCACGCTGTAGTTTGTCGTGAATAACATTTTTCTTTAAACTAACTTGAGGTGTGCATGCCGAGAAAATGGTTTGAGCCACTTCAACTCCTAAATGTATATGTTTAATCGCTTCCCTTTTGTACAAAAAAAGATGGGCATAGAAGGATCTACATTGTATCTGTCTCCTGTGGTTCTGCAGCTTCTGTATAAATATCCCTTTCTGAGTAAACATGTCCTTTTTTTATTCTTAGCTTCTGTACATTGTTCCTTCTGAAAAAAAAAGAGAGAGCTTATGTACATCGTACTTTAAGAAGGAAATCTTGCTGCCCCATGGCATGGACCCAAATTTTGAAGCTAATGAACCTCTTTTTCTGGTGCATGCTAATGGAAAACTATCAATTGTTTGATTATCTGATTTATCTCATTCTCTCTAGTTATTTGCATGATAGAGCATAGGCTAGGTACATAAATCAATTGTTATGTACATACATATGAAGGTGGAGAAGATATGTGACTTTGTCTCGTGCAACTCAAGTCTTATGGGTTGAGAAGCCATGTTGTGTTGAAGTTTGAAGGAGGAAGAATGGGGTCGGACTTGTGTTAGGGTTTCACTGTTTCAGAGAGAAATTGTTGTCGGAAGAAGCTATGTCGCAGTGTCACGTGATACTTGGGAAAAAGAAGCAATTAGTGAGATTGAAGAAGAATCGGGAGAAAAGTCTGCTAAATGTGCTTAGGGAAGTAAACTCATGAAATCAATTATGCTTAGGGAAGTAAACTCATAAAAGCTAGACTCTTGAAATCAAACAAACTCGCCTGATTTTATGTGATTTCACTAAGTTTACTGCAAGTTAACTCATCCAAAATCACTTTGAACCCTAGCTTCACCCATACTCAATTTTACCATCAATTTGACACAAATTTCACACCTAAAAGCGTAAAATCGTTCAAACGATTTTACTTGTTAATAAGCGATTTTGACAACCATGGTTGCAACTAGTTCCAAAGTGGCTCAAAACCTGAATATTTCAAATTCCTCCACCTTCATGGATTCTACAATTAAATTGATGCCTCATACTATATGCCCTTCATGATCCACTTTACATTGTCAGTCTTATTTGTGCACACAGTATTTTTTTTGCACTGATTTAGTCAAGGCCTGTAACTGTCCTTGTGTTTCCAATCGTTCTCTGAGTTCTTCGATATTATTGTTGCTTAGCAAGCAACCCTTCAAAACCATTCTCTAAAACCTTAATACACGATTCCATTCTTTTTAAAACCATCAATTTTTCATAATTGTCGGGAGGCTCCACTATCGTGGTTGCAATCGAGTTTGATACACTTGTTCGGAATTTTACTATAGTATTACAATAATAAGGAAAAAATTGTTCATATAGAACCCTCTAAGTTTTCCTGTCGAGTTGTCGTGGTTATGGTCTCCTCTCCAATTCTAGAAACGCGTCCTTATACGTCTTAACTATAGTAATAAAACTCTTCATTTATTTTGAGAAAAGGGAGAATACCTCTACTTCTTAGTAGTCCAAAAACTACTTATTAACTAGTTTGATAGGGTTAAACCAAACAAAAAAGAATACACTCCTAATTGTTAACAAAATTATTATTTTGCTGGTAATGTAATGTCACCTCAAAAGCTAGCCTAAGTAACCCACATAAGAGACTACAAAGCACAATGGTAGGTTATGTATCCACACGTTGTGCTACATATATAGCAATGTCTCCATTTATGTCATTGAATAAGTAGCTTAGTTATGTGAGCTAGGGCATTGAAAGAGTATTAAAAAGAAAATCTAGTATTTTGTTGCTAACAAATTCCTCCTTAATAAACTTACCATAAATTTATCTATAAAAATATGCAATAACTCCATATCTCTTCATCTAAAAATTTACTTAGAATGAATAGCTTAGACTAGTCCTCAAAATGTTAAAACAAAAATTAATTATTAATTAACCAAACTTTACACTTTAACACTTTGAAGGTGTAGGACTAGCTATATCATCAACATTTATATTGAATATGTCCCCATATAAGTATTCTAATATCTAGCTTAGTCCCACTCAAATATATATTGTTAACCCAACAAAGAAAAAAGCATGTCATTTTCATGTACATGTTTTTGTCACTATGAACAAGATCATATGGCATGTAGGGTCAAATATAAGGTCAAATATTTATGTTAATGTTAAAAAACGTAGTCGAATGTAAGATTGATAGTACCAATGATGATGAACAAGGAAATAAAACAAAGGTGGATTGGGACGAGGCTATGCAATATATTATGCTATCCTAATCAGACCATTATTTAAATTTTATGGCATATCATTGGTTCCATGCATATACCTAAAGCCATAGATTTCGTTGTACACTTTTTTCTTTTTCTAATGTGGAAAATTCTATATATTTAAATTTTTATATTTCTTGGCAAATAGATCTAAATACTTTAATTTACCTAGTATTTGTAAGTTTCCTTTCTTAGCATACAATGAAACATGTTTTTCTTAGTGTATTTTGAATTGACTTTGAGTATGGGCAAATTACGGTAACATTACAATTTCGTGAAACTCATGATCAATCCAAATTCTAAACACATTTCTGCCATTAAAAAGAATACATTTGTCAATGTATATTAATTTATTGGGTCGGTGCCCCCGAACACTTTTAAACATACCAAAAAAGGAAATAAAAGATAAAAGTAATATTGAAAAAACAACTTTTTTATACTTATTAGAATTTGAGAGGCCTATACTCAACCACAAAAGCTAGCTTGAGAGTTGAAGTTTGCACTACACTTATAAAAGCTATCTTTGTCATGTCTCTAGCCAATGTGAGACTTCTAACACACCCCCTCACGCCCAACACTATTGGCTTTGGTGCATGGAATCAACAACAACGGGTGGCCCAAATATGAGAGGTCTCCACAACAAACAACAAATGAATCTAAGATAGACTCTGACACCATATTAGAATTTGATAGGCCTATACTCAACCACAAAAGCTAGCTTGAGAGTTGAGATTTGCACTACACTTGTAAAGGCTATCTTTGCCATATCTCTAGCCAATGTAGAACTTCTAACAATACTTTTGAGATATTGAATGCACGCATTTCGAAATAAAATTTTATTTTAATATGTTTAACCAGTGTGGTTAGCATTTTCGTTATTTATTTAAGGAGCTCAAAATTCTGCCTAAAAAAGAAAATTATGCTCGAAAATATTGATAACAAACAATAAGAAGGGGGTCAACCATTTAAGTCTTGAGAGCATCTTTATTAATCTCAGGTTTCTTACAAACTGCACATAATTTCAAAAATATATCTAGAGTAAAAAAAATAATTTTGTCCAAAACATACACCAGACATCAAAGAATTGTATTTTATAAGAATGCCTGCTTTCAAAATGTTTTTGAGGTGAGAAAAGTTTCTCCTATGCGGATGTCTTTTAGGCATGAGGCGACTCTAGGAGCAACCATTCATGATCATTATGGGGAGATACTTTACCAAGGAGATTTCATACTAGTACCCATTCCAATTTGCTCCGATTTTGACGGTAAATTTTTTGAATTGACTGGGCTTTAGTTTTCTCCAAGTTTAATAGACAGAGGCAGGACGGATGATGGGGAGAAAATTTCTCTTCCGACCCCCTGTCATTATTTTATACCCCCAATATTCTAATTTTGTCATTGCAGAAAAATTCGGTTCGCAGAAACCGATTTTTTTTCTAGTGCAAATTTAGAGAAAATTTCGGTTACTATAAACCAATTTTTTTTCAAGGCAAAAAAAAAATCGATTTCTAGAAATCAGATTTTTTTGCAAGGACAAAATTGAAAATTCAAGGGATAAAAAAAAATGGCGGCGGATCAGTTGAGAACTCTTCTTCCAAGACCCTCTAATGTTTGCTTGAATCAAACCTAGGTGCACAATGCACATCACTTTTTTTTGTAGGGCCGAGCGATTATAATTATAAATAATTATAAAATTACTTCAAAATTCAAATAATTAAGTCATTCAATTTTGAATAGACCTATATAAAAATTTGAATAGACCTATACGATAAAATAAGAGTTTACTAACTATGCATTTATTATTTATTTTTGAAGAAAAGTTACTAAAGTTGTATAACAGTGTAAAAATGATTCAAAGTATATAAGTATATACCAATATTGATTCCAAATTTCCAATGGATCTCATCCCCTTTACACACAAATAGTTGTTTAGTGAACAATAATTTGACACAAATATTTGGTTATGCTTTGATAATTTTTGTTTATTAATTTTCAATGGTTTTCATCCCCCCTTAATTAACTATATTTTTTTGTTTATTAATTTTTCGGTTTTTAGAATAAAGTGTTGGGTCACGAGGGAGCAGTCAGAGAATCATCTACATTGGGTTCAAGAACAAATCTACAAGTGAGTTGGACACCACACTTTAACTCAAAACCTTAAGGTGTTAGGTTTATGGGTCCTCTCACTTATAAAGTGTTCGACCTCAACTTATCTAAGCAATGTGAGACTTAACTCATTCACACTTGTCACAAAATAAAGGAGACCCTAGTAATCCGGAACACGAAAAAACATAGTTAAGCAAAACTATTTAGATGGACCAAGATGTAGCCATGCAGTCTACCAAATATTACTGTGGTTAGATCATGAAAATCATATATTCTGCTTTAAATTTCAAATAGATTTGGTTTAACAAAGTTAACAACTCAAAATATAAATGTATGATCTTTATTAGACAACTGAGATCTTTGGTCGAATCAATTCATGATCGAAGAGGGTCGCCCATTGCACAGGGTCACAAAATGTTATGACCTTCAAATTTTAATTATATATATATATAATTTATTTTAATGATTTTTTAACGAATTTTCTTTTTAGTTTCTAAGGGAATGAGGTTTCAGTAATTCAGAGTTCGACCGCGATGTAAGTAAAGTCTAGCAAAAAAATATTTCACTATGAACCAAATTCGAATTCTCCTGAATAATTCATCCTAAGAAGATCTCATTAATCACTTGAGTCCATTGTCGTAGTTTCTTTAATGACTTTGTTAACATGAAAAAACTAATTTTTTTTTACTTAAAAGAATTGATATATTAAATTTAATAACTAAATTAAATAGATACATTTTTAAGTTGACAAGTAAATATCCAATTAATTATAAAACAAGAGAAACATTACTATAAAAAAAATGTAAGCCAACAACATTGTCATATTGTTCGGAAAAAATTGTGATTAACATTTCAAAATAATATTTCAATTATTTAAAAACAAATAAATTAACAGAAGTACATTCATAATAAGATGGATGGAATAACCCAAGATCAACCCAAACTCGTCCTTATCTGATGTTAATTATTGTTTGGGTAATCTTTTTGCAAAAGAAAAATTGTGTGGGACAAAGTTGTACCAACAAAAAACTATTGGGTTGGGACCGGATTTAGGTTGAGTTGAGTCTTGCTGACCCTTAAAAATAATAACAACAGTTTTGAGAAGGTTTTTGTTGGTATTTTTACAAAACACTTTGAAATTATTGTCGTTGATTATACAAATTAAAAATTTCACCATAGCATCATTTTAAAAATTAAAACAGGACCTACATAGTGTTTAAGACAGCTCGATTAAAATCCACTTCATATATGAACACATATTTTCCGAATTACCATATCTTACATTCGATTTCTTTTCGGATTACCGCAAGGTGTATTCTTCTCTCCGACAATTTTTTTTCATATATTCAAGTCAAAGGTCAAACTTGTGAATACTTATTTAAGAGTTCTAAATTCCTTTCTGCTTGAATCAATCCGTTGTTTTATTCTTTTTTTTTTTGGTTGGAAATTTAGAGATTAATTTTCATACTTAATCATTAGTCCAAAAATTATGCAAAACATTATCGACAAATTACAATTACTTATGTCTCATAAGCTTACCTCAGTTGGCAGGGACATTGCATTATATATGCAGGGGATCAGACTTTGAATTTCGATCATCCCACTTATCTATGTAGGGATGGCAACGGGTGCCTACGGGTGCGGGTTTTATAATACCCAAACCCGCACCCGAAATCATCACCCAAACCCGAACTCGAACCCAAAGGTTGTTCGGGTGGCAAAACAAAACCCACACCCACACCCGTTGGGTTCGGGTTTTTCCACCCGAAGTAAAATATCTACTAAAAGAAAAAAAAATGTAATTTTTCATATTCAACCAAAATGAAGTAATAGTAATTTTCCATATTCAACCAAAATAAAATATCAATAGGCTTAGAAATCAACCAAATTAAACAAATAAGTTTCACCTCACATGATAAAAAATAAATAAATAGTTTGGTATATAAACTAAGGAGTAATTAAGTAGTTTAATATATAAGCGGGTGTGATTTCGGGTTTCGGGTGCGGGTTTGATTGATCCTAAACCCGCACCCGTGTAATCAGGTGGCACCCGAACCTGAACCCAAATCCAGTCAACTCGGGTTTTACCCGTTGACTCGGGTGCGGGGCCCGTGGATTTGGGCTTAATTGCCATCCTTATATCTATGTTAAGGGTGAAATTTCTAGCTACTAAACTACTTCACAAAATAAAATCATGTTTACTTATGCATGTACATAACTTTAGAAATAGTGAACGGTTAAAGCCAAAATTTTCAATGATTTGATAATTATAAGTGATTGACTTAGAGAATGAAATTTTGCATATTACATCTATAATGTTAATAAATTAAATCTAAACAAATTATTTCCTAATTCTTCTATTTCTGTAGTTTTATCTTAAATCTTATAGACTTACCAATAAGCATTGTTCTTAGTAGATGGCTCTTTTAGAGACAATAATATTCAAAATTATCTCCAAATGATAGCTCCAACTGCATTCAAGATAAGTGTATTTCCAGCTATATGTCTGTATCAGATTCTTGTGACTGAAGTAATGTGATTTGTGAAATTGTGATTAACTTATAATAATATTAGTGAAAGAGAGTAATCTTGACAAAGCAATGGAATCAATCAAGAAAAGTAACTGCAACATATATACGGCAAAGTTATGATAGTTACGTGTCAACACTTCATTAATTGCTTAATATTTAGAAACAACATTTATTTTTTATTAAGCTCTAGAAAAGTTCGAAAAATAGTGGAGTTTTGCTTTCCTTTCTTTTTTTATTTACAATTGATATTCCATTGTGGTTTTGTGCCTAAGTGTTGTTTTGTTTTTATATTCATCAATACAATTCCATTAAAAAGGAAACAACATATGGTTTCTTAGTATGAAAAAATTCTTTAATTAAACAACAAATGGTTTATTTATTTAACACAACTTTGCATCAGTTCTATGGTTTTATATTATTTCTAACACGCCCTCTCACGTAAGAGCCCACTTAAACTTGAAGCGTGGATAATGCATAGGTCCACTTACCATATGCTTAAATTTCACTTTTTTAATTAGAAAGTGAGGGGAGCAGAGATCGAACTCTAGACCACTTAGTCATAGAGGCTCTGATACCAGATCAAATAACCGATTATCCCAAAAGCTTAAGCTGTTAGGAAAGGCTACATCAATGGTTTTATATTATTTCTAACAAGTGTCGCTTTTAGTCAATGCTATATTAGCGTCAATCCCTTAAATGAATCTCAGTTATTTCGAGGGAATTAGTTTATGCAATTGCGCGGAAGATACTTGACGGAAAATATTAAATTGATTGAATTTAAGTTTTTTTTTTTTTTTTTTTTTTTTTTCAATTTTAAAGACGGATCCATTCCAAATCTACTATGCTTGTATCAAAATTATATTTATATTGTGGGCGTGGGAGGAAGAGATAGTAGAGGAGTGTAGGGCTTTACTTTCTGACGTTGTATTGCAGGATAATGTTACAGATTATTGGATGTGGCGGCCTGACCCGAGCGGTGGCTATTCGGTGCGAGGTGCGTATGACTTGCTTACGTCCAGGGGAGATCAGGTTGTGGCAACTATAACAGACTTAATCTGGCACAAACAGGTACCTTTGCAGGTTTCTGTGGCGGCATGACGATTACTTCACAATAGGTTACCTACTAAAGACAATCTGGTTAGGCGTCATATTATCCCTCATGGTGCTCATCTGTGTGTGGCTGGATGTGGGGCACCGGAAACCGCTCAACATTTGTTCATGTCCTGCATTAGCACCCTTGTGGGGTTTAGTTAGAAATTGGGTTGGCATCTCTGCAGTTGATCCGTCCCAACTACATGACCATTTTGTTCAGTTTACGCATTCCGCAGGAGGCCCTCTAGCCCGCCGTTCTTTTCTGCAGCTATTATGGCTGTGTACCATTTGGGTATTGTGGCATGAACGAAATTCTAGAATTTTTAAGACAACAGAGAGGACAGTTCATTAAATGCTAGACAAAGTCAAGGCTCATACCCTCTGGTGGATAAAAGCTTATGAAGTAAACATCAGTTTAAATTCTCATATGTGGTGGTCGAGCCCTTTTGTTTGTTTGGACATAGGCTAACCAAAGTTTTGTTGATATAAACGTTTGGTGTTATGTTTGGCACGCCTTGTGCTGCGCAGGACTTTTGGTTTAATGAAATCCATTTTTGCTTGTTTAAAAAAAAATTATATTTATATTTCTTAAGTTATAAACTTTGAATAAACTCCTAAACCACATTCATTTGATTATTGTTATTTTATAGGCGAGTCTTAAACAAACTATTTTCTCAAAAGAAAATTGTATAAAAAATCAGATTGTTAAAATTATGTAGTTTTAAATTTTTTTACTTTTTTTTTTTTTTTAATAAAAAGAGTACAAAATGAAGTGCAATTTCATGTGAGTATGAGACGAAATAGATACATGTACCAATCGAATATAGATGGGGTTCTATTTTTCACCCACGTTGAAAATTGATGAGGGTATAGGAATAACCGAATCCTTTAGAATTTTGGAATGGAGAAGGCAAAACCGTCACCAACCAGCCTCATTGCCATGCCTAAATATAATTAAGTTTTTTAAAAATTTACTAGTATATACGAACCGACAATATGTCTTATAACTACAACTGAGCCGGTAGTTGTAGGGACGCGGATATGCAATGACTCAAGTTCGAGTTCGATATTTAAAATATATACTTATTTCTAATCATATTAAAATATATACTTGTCTCTGACCAAAAAATAAATAAAATACTAGTCTAGCAACATGACTATTATAGACAAAAAAAAAGAGTAAGTGACTATATTTTTTTGGGTATTAATCCTCTGATTCTCAAGAGAAGGTTAAGAAAAAAAAATCATTTTAGTTTTTTTTTTTTTTGATAAGCCATTTTAGTCTTTATTGATTATCCCTGATCCATTTTATTTTGTAGTACCCTATACCCTCACGGAAAGTCGAATCCTCATTGCCTCCTTGAAACTTGAAAGAGAGATGTCCTAAACAACTAGACGATGGGCATACTTGCCCGACCACCATTCTACTATGTTCATAATATGATCAGCTTTTTGAAATTGTCAATGTAATTGAATGATATGAGTCGATCACAAGGATAAACCGAAGTTTGGCTGCAATATAAATAGATTCTAGTCAAGAATTGTTTCCACAAAAAATTAGTGACTATATATATATATATATATTAGTAAATAATTAAAAAATATTGAACTATATTTTGAAGCATAAATTTTTTATATTATGGAGAAAAAAGGAAGAGCCGCAATTAAAAACCGAAAATAGCTTATATTTGAGTCAGGTATGATCTCAAAGACGTTGACAGTTCTCTATACAAATCATAGTGGTCATTTTGCAATCATGTATATATTGTTATGGATTGATAACAAAAGTTGCAACCAATGAAAACAACAAACACACGTTGAAATTAAGAAATCAATTATTATCAACTAAACATAGAGAAATCAAAACCAATAAAAGCAAAAAATTAAAGAAGAAAGAAGAAAATAGATAACATTGCCGTCAAAAAAAAGAAAATAGATAACATAAAAAACTAGTGGTTTAGTCTTAATGACCTATTCTACTCTAATGAGCAAAATATATTTCACAATTATGAGAAACAATTACAGGATATCAATCCGATGCCATGAGTTTCCTTTGGCCCCTAACAACACCACCACAATCAACAATAGCTTTGTTTTTTTTTTAAAAGCCGTGTAACTAAATTAACAATAAGTATGTTAAGAAATTTCACAAGACAGATGTGAGTTGGCTTGAACAAGAATTTATAAAAAGCAATTCTCATCTTATAAGTTGGTTTTGTAAGTTGAGTTAGACCTAACATCCATTTCTAAGATGGTATCAGAATCTCTCGAAGATCCGTTGGGTCACATGTGAGTTGGTCTGGACAAGAGTTTATAAGTAAGAGTCAATTTTCATCTTACAAGTCGATTTTGTAGGGTTGAGTTAAACCCAACACCCATTTTTAAGAAGAACCTCCTCACCTTAAAATGGTAGGAAAACCTCCTCCACGATCAGCTGGGCCGCATGCTATCAAGTTTCTGATCAGGTCATCCACCATTCATATACGCGCCTCAAGCCCAATAATGCTGGACACAATGAGGTGTGCTAAGAAGTCTCACATCGGTTGTAAGATGACATGAATATGTGTTTATAAGTGAGGGCAATCATCACCCTTCGAACTTGTTTTGTATGAATGAGTGAAGCCCAACTCCAACTTCTAAGAAGGTAAGTGGTTAATGATCTCCTTTTACGAATTGTCGGAAGAATTCAAATTCAATTTTAATTCTTAATCAGATTTTACTTACTTTTCAGCCTAATTCTAAATTATCAGGACTCATTCTTCTAAAAATCAGAGTTAATATAAAAAAAAAAATTAACATGTAACAAAGTGTAATAGACTCCTACTCCAAGTTGTTGTAGCATTTAAATGTTGTAGAGTGTTGCATCACCTTCTTTTTCTTTTTTTTTTTCCTTTTTTAATTAGAGCGTTGCATCACTTTGCTTATATCAAGAGAAACATCAACATATTAATGCGAGCGATAAAAGATTGCACCCTTTTTGTTAAAATAAAATTAAAAAATGCACACTTTAACAAAAGGGCCATAATCCTTGACCATCTTAGGACCGTTGGTCTAATTTTATGTCTCTAATCAATGATGTTTTGGTATCTTTAATCATGTTTATGTTATTTTGAATAACCACTCTCCTTATATATACTAGGCTTAATTAGTCTATTGGTCCCTTAAAGACATTTTAAGTTTTATAATAGTCCCTTAAAGAAAAAAGAGTCCGGATTGGTCCCTTATTGATATCACCATTATCAATAATAGTCCTTTCCATCTATTTTTTTCAAAAAACGTCAACTACAGTACAGGTGGCACTGTGACTATATATGGTGAGGCAATATATATAGTGATCCACCGTAGACCTCATTTATATTTTAATTTTAACCGTTTGATCTTTTTATCACAAAGGACACCGTTAGATATTGAAGGTCTATTGTATCTATTGGTGTGAACCACCACAAACTATTTTTTTCATCTTCTACCTCCCCTCTTTTTTCATCTGCAACAACTTCATCGTTTCAACATCATCATTAAAAAAAAATCATCATCAACAACAACAACAATCTAGAATAACAACATGACACTTCATCAGATCTGGGCAAGAAACAACATCATCATCGTTTCAAAAAAAAATCACCATCAACAACAACAATCTAGAACAACAAAATCAGATCTGTCCAATATGATCATCATTCCTAACCTATGTTCGATTTCAATTTCATTTGATTTATGTATTCTTCAAATCTGAGTTTCTACAAGATCTATGTTCTTCATAGATCTGTTTCTCTTCCTTGTGTTTTATTATGCTCCATTTTTGGGAATGATTTTAATTTTTATGGCAATGGATTTGATGATTTTTTTTTTTAATGTTGTTGAGACATTGAAAAGTGCTATGTTAGTTTAAAAGTTTAGATTTTTCTTCTTTCTGGTATGGCGTGTGTAATGAAATTTGGGTATAATCATCTTAGTAATACACCTAAGACTTCTTTTGTTTTGTTTGAGCCTCTTGAAATCATCTTGTCATGTGTATATTTACTGGATGGATTAATTAATTAATGGTATTTCATGACTGATTAAGCGGTGTGATTGATTCTATATTTATTATTGTTATGAAGAAGATGATGATGATGAAGAATGAGATGATGAAAGAAAAAATATTGGGTTTTGAAGAAAAAAATATGAGTTTTTTATGAATGTTATGAAAATGGTGTTGAACATGAAGAATGATAAGAGGGAAGTAGATGAAGAAATTATGAAGGATGAAGAACATGATAGTGCATTGTTAGATTTGGTGGGCATGCAACATCTAATGGTTTGTTTTTCTTTAAAAAGATTCAATGGTTATGATTAAAAAATGTATTGAGGTATATGGTGAACCACCTACAATATTGATCCACCTAATACATTTGTGGTTGATTAATTAACGGAAGGGACCAATGTGACAAACTGTGATATCAATAAGGGACTAATTCGGACCTTTTTTTCTTTAAGGGACCATTGTGAAACCTAAAATGTCTTTAAGGGACCAATAAACTAATTAAGCCTATATACTATATTGTCATTATTTTGAAGTAGCACTCTTTAAGAAAACCTAGCTTTAATTTTAAGCATATTCATATATATTGTATTAGAACTTTTAAATGACAACACTAAGCCCAACAATATAATGTATACTCTTAATTTTAGTGACTTTTTTTTTACTATAAATATAAAATTTTCATCGTCGTTTAATATCTCTAACTATATATGTTTTCATATGTAAAAGTCAGAGATCAAATTTGTAAGTTCGCAACTATTTACTTAAGGCGCCAAATCTTTTACCATTTTTATCAAATTCATTGTTGGTAGAATTTGGCTACTTTATTGATAGAGAAACTGTGTTGAATTCCCCATGACTTTTTTCCACATGATTCTAGATTTTGAAATATTTAGCATTTATTTTAATTTTAATTTTTTATGATAAGTTTCAATCACGTTTTGAAAGGGAGTAGACTAGGAACTAAGGAATAGAACATGGAACCAAGGAATAGAATTAAGGAATATTTTTAATTTTAACCTAATTATCCTAAGTACATTCTATATATGCTCTATGGATAAATTATTCCACAACAAATTGAATAAAAATGGTTGGGTTTAGGAGCCCAATATGCTCCACCTCACGTAGCCAGGTAAATTATTCTATAAAATAAATCTTGAAATGAAGTGAGCAAGATTTGCCTTGTTGTAAATCTAAAAATGGAGTACCTAATCATATTCTGCAAGCATCAAATACTTGTGTATACAATTTTACAATATTATTATTATACAGGTGGAATACACTTTGACAAAGAGCTACTAGTTACTATTAAGAAATTCCATATCGGATGAGAGATGATCTTAACATGAGTTTATAAAGTAGAGATAATCATCACTTTATAATCCAGGTTTATTGGATTGAGTTAATTCAAACTTTTAATTATAAAATGGTATCATAGTCTCTCTAAAATCAGTTGGGCCCCTTGCTATCAAGTTTCTTCTATCGGACCACCTAATGTTTATATCCACGTATCAAGCCCACCAGTGTTGGGCGTGAGTGGGTGTGTTAAAAAGTTCTTCATAGGGTGTGTTATAAAATAGAGACAATTCTCACATTACAAGCTAATTTTGTAGAATTGAATTAAACTCAACTCTCAATTCTAAGAGTTACCACTAACAATAAATTGGTTTTAGGGTAAGAGTCTTTGAGCCTCTTAAGTAGGTCGTTAGAAGTTCAATTCTTGACTCCTATATATGCAAAAAAAATCAGTTGGAAAGAAAAACCCATCATGTGTTTCTCGCAGATTCTCCGCAGAAATTAATCATGCTAAACGATGGTGAAAACTTCATTTTTATATCGTGGTAAAAAGAAATCTATTGGTTAGCTTGTTTAGCACTTTCTAAATATTATATTTCATGGCCAAGCATATAATAGTGAACATAAAAATAGATAGATAAATAAAATGAAAGTGGAGATCATGAAAATAATTGAAACCTTTTATAGTTATCAGCAATTAGTGGAAATCAGGCTGGTCTAATTAGAACAAAACTTTATGTGGTAGTAGTATACAAAATTTAACCAATAACCTTAGCTTTACAAGCATGATGATAAATTTTATGACTTAAACTTATTGAACACTATCACATTGTAAAATCTATCCAAAACCAAAATACCTTTGATTCTTTACTAACACATCTTTTTCTCAAAATAGTTTTGTTTGTACGTTAATGTAGCCATCTTTATGTGACAATAACATGACCACTCATACTCTATCAACGTACGTTGGTCCAGTTCGTGAAAATCCAATTCAAACCCTACAAGGATTTGAATTCGAATCCCACATCTGATGTAAGAATTTCATTGGTGAATAATACGTAATTATCTTTGTATGTGTTATTTAATTTGAGCTTTGAGACTTTCTCAAACTCTACAAATTTCTCAGAATTCAGCTCGCTTAAACTTTTATTTATAAATTAGGTATAAAAATAAAAATAAAATAACATGGCCACTTATCTGCATGCATTTTGAATAGTATAATTTGTCTCCTCTCCAATTCTCTTTAAATTGAGAACACCCTTTCAGAATCTTCATGAGAACATATGTTGGCTGTGAAGTGATCATATCCGGTGGCGGTTCGGTCACTTTCCGGCATAATCAAGCCACCACCACATCTTCCTAATTCCCTAAGTGGAGAAGCATATAGTATCTAAGTATATTATAGAATTGTGCTTTACAGTATCAGTACCAGCATATCAACCAAACTCCCTTTTTGTTCCAATATATAATATCATCTTGTGTTTTCATTCAAAACTCATCAAACAATATACACATCACATATACAACAAAGAGAGTGGAAATGGTTAAATTCTCTAAGCAATTTGAGGGACAACTTATTCCAGAATGGAAAGAAGCTTTTGTTGATTATTGGCAACTTAAGAAGGATCTTAAAAAAATCCAACTTCTTAACAATATTAACACTACACCAAACAATCATCAAATTAGTTCAGTAGTGAAGTCACCCTTTTCATTACCAACAAAGTTCTCTTTATTTTGCCATCAACAAAGAGACCATGAACCAATTCAAGTAATTAATTTTTTTTTTATTCATTTTGAAGATATAAAATTTTGAATGTTAATTTTGTTAAATATTGTGTTATCTATTTGACTCGTGATAGTCCATGAGGTGTCTGTTCAGTGGTAAGAGCTTTACTCTGTAACCTCAATGGACAGAACTTTACAGTTATAAAATGGTCATCAGTGTCACCATTATTATTATAATAGTTTTCCCTTCGCCGAACTTTTTATAAATATTTTGACTCATGATATTTTTTTGGTGTTTTGTAGGTTCATAGGAAACTTGTTTCATCAACAAGTAAAGGTGATATGTATGAGACACAATTGCTAGATGAATTTGCTGACACTGATGCTACTAAAGAATTTTTTGCATGTTTAGACCAAAATCTCAATAAGGTAAATAAATTCTATAGGACAAAGGAGAAAGAGTTTCTAGATAGAGGAGAGTCCTTGAAGAAACAAATGGATATTCTTATTGAGCTTAAATCTGCTTTCATGGAGAAGAAAGGTAAAGGGAACTCTTCTCAACACACCAAAGAGGAAGAATCTATCACATCATGCACATTCTATAATAGTGGTAAGTAATCAAACTTATCTTCTTAACTTTAGCAATGTGACCATTCATTGTGTTTGAATTCGTTTATTTGAGATTATGTATCGGCATAAATACTTGTGAGACTGGTGAGAGACCTTATGAAAATAGGTATGACATGTTCATAAGTTCTTTAGAAAAACTTACGAGAAAAACTTAAGAGCTATATGAAAATAATTTGAATTTAGTTTATCTTTGTTATAGGAATAGTTTGTACATAAACACTAATATGATAAGCACTTATGCTATAATCACTTAATTAATAAGCACTTAATTTTAAAATGGTTATGCAAATAGGAGCTAAGTTGGACCTTTATGGAGAAAAGGGTTCTAATTAAGAAAAAATATAGACTACTTTACAAAATGAATATGGAGTGACTAGAATGTTACACCTAATTATGTAGTTATCTCTTATTTAAAAATTATCAAAAAAAGGAAATGTTTACTTAAAATGAAAAATTAAACATCACTTCTCTTACAAAAATTAACCAAGCAAACAATAAAATGTGTACCATATCACAATTGAATTTTATTGTCATTCTAGTTAGAAGTTCCAACACACATATTATACATGACATTGACACATTGACATGTAGACATCAGTAATAGTTTAAGAGAAAATGGAAATAATTGAATGTAACAAATGTGTTGGTGCCATGTCAGTATTCAACACTGACACATATTAAACACTTAGCATGTCTTCAAATCTGAAGTACCGATGCAACATAGCATTATTGTCGTTCTTATTATTATTTTAATGTATTATGTGTTTTCAATATGAATCTAATTCTTTGTATATTGGATACAGAGGAGGACTCTGTTAGGAGCAGAGAACAAACAGAGGATTTGGAGAAAATAGAAGAGGACTTTACTCAATCAAATGAAGAGGACAAATCAGTAAATTTGAAATGGGAAGATGGTAAATTGAGGACATTATCTGGCCATCTTGTTAGGTCTCAAGGAAAAAATGTGAGGATAAATATTCCTTTGACAACTCCATCACAAACCTTATCAGAAATTAGTTACCTTGTAATGGAAGATTTGTTCAACCAATCTTCAAGGAAATTTAATCCAGAAGGTGGTGTGATTAATCTTAACAAAACAAGGTTACATCATGCAGAAAAGATGATCAAAAAGGGTTTCATTGAGCTTTATAAAGGACTTGGATATTTGAATGATTATAGGTATAATCCCAATTTTCTTTCATCACAAATACTAGTTTTTTTAGTCGCAAATAAGTAACTCGGTTGGTGAGCTGAGGGACACTGAAAGAAAATCAGTCGAAACATCTAGGATTAAAAACCCGGAAACTAACACAATCCAAATTTTCTTTCATCACAGATACAACTCATTTTCTTTAGTCGCAAATAGATAACTCGGCTGATGATCTGAGAGACACTGAAAGAGTGCTAGTTGGAATGTCTAGGGTTAAAAACCTAGAAACTAACATAATCCATTGACATTTTCTTCCGGACCTAAATATAAATAAAAGTCAGAATGTATCTGATCTAAATTTAAACTAAATACATTTGGACTTTTGTTTATATTTAAGTTCAGATTAGTAATATTTTTAATAATGGACTTTTTAATTAAGTGTTAAATTTGGTATGGAAAAAAAAAGTTATGTAACTGTTTGTTTCATCATTTTGATTTTTGTAGGAATTTGAACCTGCTTGCATTTATAAAGATTCTGAAGAAATTTGACAAGGTAAAGTGAATTAGATAGTACACAAATTTTTTATATTTAAATTGAAGTTCTTCATATTAGAGGTATTAATTAATAACAAAAGATTTATCTAATGATTTATTTCTTAACTTTCAGGTCACAGAAAAGCAAATTCTTCCAATCTATCTCAAAGTTGTTGAGAGTTCATATTTCAACAATTCAGACAAGGTAAAAAATAGACACAAATCAATATGTCACAAAAAATATCTTACTACTCTCATGTCAACCTTTGATGAAAGAATATATTTGGTGGTGATACTATAATTAAATCATGTTGAAATGTTGGCCACTAGTTATCCTTTGCAACTCAAAATGTTACCAACAATATCTAGTGGCTTAAAATCATGTCTACAACAAAAACATGGCCTAAAATCACACACATAAAATTTAGATATGCTTGTCTAAATATTTCCCCCCAAATAAATAATGTGTGCAACTTGACCAAAAAAATAAAATAATGTGTGCATCATTCCCTAGCCAATGATTAATATGAATAATTTAGTCAAATTATTAAACACATTATGTTATTTATTGTTTTTCTAATTTTTTTTTAGATTAATTATGATACACACTAATGGGCATGCATCGTCGGTTTGAAAGAGTTTTACACCAACATCCAATAAGAAACTACTATTATTACATTTCACACAATTAATTTCAAAATAACCATATAAAAATAAGGCGATGTGGCCCATTAGCGGATTTTTATTGGATGTGAGTATAAAACTATTTTACACTGATTGTGCATAAATTTTAAATTCCATATTTAATAATTTGACGATTAAGATTGATCGACAATGTAAAAAATCTTTATACCGACAATATATGTAATCTAAGTCATTTAAATGATATATTAAACCTTGTTAACCAAATTTTATTTACTTATTTGCCCTAAACATGATAGGTGGTGAAATTAATGGATGAAGTGGAGGAATTATTTGTCAAAAATTTTGCTCAAGATGATCATAGAAAGGCAATGAAATACCTTAGACCAATTCATCCTAGGAAAGAATCACATGCTGTACCTTTCTTCATTGGTGAGTAATAATAACTTTTAGCCTTTTTTTTAATTTTATTTTCTGTTTGTTAATCATTGTGGTAAAGAGCCTTTAACTTGTTTGCTATGTGACCACTAAAATCCAAAGAAAATACAATATGGACCCCTTAGTCACTACACTAAGTCTTTGTGTGAATAAAAGCAACTGATCTCACTTTACTAAACACTTTTGAATGCAGCCATGTATATATAACACTTAAAAATGCATAACATTTCTCTTTTTTAATTACAAGAGGCAAATGACACATCATCACGTTTTAATTTTGACCATTTTTTCATTTAAAAACTCTGATTACTTTTTATTCTTTATTTGAAAGTTTAATTAGGATGCATTGTTTTACACCGTTAGCACATCACAATCAATCATGTATGTGACTTTAAAAGTGATTGTAATAAAAGTCAAACGTTTCTAATAATACGACGGTTATGATGACTTACTGTGTATAAATTCTTTATGCCTCTAATATATTAATCCAACTCAGTGAAACTCTCTCGCAGCACAACATTGCATATATCAATAATGGAGATGCACATTTTGTGTACATGTAACATAAGAACCTGTGAAAACTAATTTATTTATTGAGATTAAGAAGCTTAAATGTAAATTCCATAGCAAGTTACTAATAAAATTAACTGAATCTTGTACATATAAAATCAGGACTATTTACTGGATGTTTTTTGGCACTTTTTGGTGGATATGTTTTAATGGCTCATCTTACTGGACTATACAAAAGACACCAAAATTCAATCTACATGGAAACTGTCTTCCCTGTGCTTAGGTAAGTAAAAGGGATTTCATTGCAACACATTATCTTCATATCAGTGTTTTAAAAACTGGACCGGCCATTGGTTCAACCATAGTCGGTTTTTAGTTTGTCAGAACCAGATTGAACCTGGTTGAACCACAATTAGTTCAACCAATTAGTTATCTGGTTCAACCATGGTTCAACTAATTGAACCATGACTCAGAGGTCTAACAAGTTCGATCTCCGATCAATTTATAAAACATTTGTACTAAATCAGCAAATAAATCATATGTTTCTGTTGTGTTTTTGCAGTGTGTTTAGTCTCATATTTCTACATTTCTTCCTCTATGGATGCAACATTTTTGTATGGAGAAAGACTCGTATAAACTACAGATTTATATTTGAGATAGTTCCAACTAAGGAACTAAAGTACAAAGATGTCTTCTTGATTTGTACAATGTCTATGACTTCTGTGGTTGGAGTCTTACTTTTTCATTTGACTCTACTCACTAAAGGGTATTCCTATGCACAAGTTCAATTCCTTCTTGGCCTACTTTTTCTGGTAAGTTCTTCATTTTCTACATTGCATCAACTTTACTTCGTAAAATATCTCAACAAATATCTATACACTGATATGCGATATTAGACTCATGTGTGAAACGTTTGTATATTGTCCGTTTGTAATCTTTTACTCATGTTGTTATTTATTACATGTGCAGGCCTTCTTACTATTACTTATATGCCCTTTCAACATTATATATCGGTCAAGCCGGTACCACTTCATTTGTGTGATAAGGAACATAGTTTGGTCACCCCTTTACAAGGTACAATATTTTTTTCCTACTATATTATCATGTCACTAATCATAAAATCCTAACTTTGTTCATGATCAACTTTTTTATATTTGTTCATGATCAACTTTTTTATATTTGTTCACGATCTCATTGGATTTCTATTGCTCCCTAGGTTGTCATGCTGGACTTTTTTATGGCTGATCAACTTTGCAGTCAGGTAGTGTTTTTGTTCGCAATATTATACAACAAAAACTTAGTAGATTTTTTTACACTAACCGTGTAAAGATTTTTTACACCGTCGATCAATCTTAACTGTTCATTCATTGAAGTATTTGACTTAAATCATATATGCCTTAAAAGTCATATCAATGACGGTTTGTGATTGGTTGATAGTGTAAAAGATTTCACAGTGACGGTGACTTCAGAATTAATCTCTTATATTAATAGTTCCATTATTTTTTTATAGGTTCCAATGCTAAGGACACTAGAGTTTATGGCATGTTACTATGTAACTGGGAGCTACAAGACTCAAGACTATGGATACTGCATGAGGGTAAAACTCTATAGAGATCTTTTTTATGCAGTGTCCTTTCTTCCATATTATTGGAGAGCAATGCAGGTAAATAATTGTAACCATTTTATTGTTATACCTTTCTTTAACTGTATTCTCAAACTTGACTTATGTTTGGTATCACAGTGAATATGTCAGAATCACGGTAATTTGCTATGATTTTTTAAAAGCTGCACTTTGTAGCTTCTATGAAATCACAGTGGATCACAGTAATTCTGGCGTGCCCATCGTGATAGCAAATTACTCTTAAATTAAGAAATGTGGAGAACTAATTAATGTTCCTTAATTGGTTTTTAGTGTGCAAGGAGATGGTTTGATGAAGGAGAAACAAGTCACCTTATAAACCTAGGCAAATATGTTTCAGCTATGTTAGCTGCAGGTGCTAAAGTTGCTTATGAAAAAGATAAAAGTGTTGGATGGTTATGTGTTGTTGTGATCATGTCAAGTGTAGCAACTTTGTACCAATTGTATTGGGACTTTGTAAAAGATTGGGGTTTGCTCCAAATGAACTCCAAGAATCCTTGGCTAAGGAATGAATTAGTTCTAAGAAGAAAAGCTAGTTACTACTTCTCCATGGTACATAAATCACACTCATTTGTTAAATGTTGATAATCATCTACGTAGAATCGACATGTCACTATGAGCACATGTCTGGTGTCTGATATGTGTTAGTATCATACATCAACAAGACAACACATGTAGTTACATTCAAATACTTTTAATTTTTTAAACTATTCGTGTTTACATACATGTGTCAGTATGGTGTTTGGTTTTCCTTTCTGTATGAATGCTTGATAGGCAAGGATTAATCATTATCATATCCAAGATAGTTGTCAAATAGAATAAACAACTTTAATATTAAATGTTCAAGATAAAATATCACAAAAGTGTGATATATATAATTTTGATAAGATAATTATATCACCTAAATATTAAGACATTATGATAAATATGGATTATTTTTGCTTATGCAGGTATTAAATATTACTCTAAGGCTTGCTTGGTTGCAAACTGTCCTCCATTCAAGTTTTGAAAATGTTGACTATAGAGTAACAAGCTTATTTTTAGCAGCACTTGAAGTCATTAGAAGAGGACTATGGAATTTCTTCAGGTATAAAATGCATAATTTGTTTTGTTTGATACTTGTAGCATTTTCATGATACATCACTTTCAACAAATTTTTTTAATAAATAAATAAATATTTTTTATTGATGCAGATTGGAGAATGAGCATCTAAATAATGCAGGCAAGTTTAGGGCAGTGAAGACAGTGCCTCTTCCTTTTCATGAAGTAGTGGAAGATGAAGAAGACTAATAATGCCAATTGGCATATTTTGCATTGATGAGGAGTATAGTAGATTAATTATCCTCATTCAAGTTGATGTAACATTGATCAACTTGATTATTTTTTTCAGTGGATTTGTAGGAATATATATAAATCATCCACATATGTATACACAATTTTCATTAACTATAAATAAATATTTAATGAGAAAGTGCAATGTTACTAAATATCTTAGCATATACTTCCACCTTGTCATGTACTTCTTTATTTCCTATACTTTTACCACATTATGTAAAATTTACAAATACAGAATAAAGTCTGCTCTCTTTTTAATAAGTAAATAAATAAACATTCAACATGAGTTGATTGTTTTTTTTTTTTAACAACACAATTTTCTGAAAAGAATTTCCCAAATTAAAAAAAAAAAAAAAACTTTACATATATCATTAGAAGGAACGAAGAAGTTTAATGAACATACATCAATAATCAATACAAAAATAAATCGAATTCTGAAATATCTTATTCTAATTATGACTCAATTAGTTCAATTAATTCAATAAGAGTCGAATCAAATAACTAATTTTGGTGATTCCTTAAAGTTTAAGCAGATACGTGTCCACTCTCCAAACGAAATTTAATATTATGTTTTATTTTCATATTAATTTATATTAAAATTAATTTTAATTTTAAATAAATTTTATCTAGAGTGTATTCTTTTTTTGGTTGGTAGATGAAATGACAAAGGAATTGGAAACTCACACACACAACGTCGAGTGACCGGGGATCGAACTCCGGCCATGGCGTCCGACACTAACAATTTCAGTATTTCTACCATTTGAGTTAGGATTTGTGGACTATGCAGCGTGAGTAGAGATCCTCTCCATTTCCTATAAAAAATGGAGATTACAAGTATTATAGTTTTAGTATATAAATATTCAAATGATGTTACTAATTCTAAAAACACGTGCATTTATATCATTTATATCATTTATTTACGTCAAAACTATAATAATGGACATTTCCATTTCTTTTGAGAAATGGAGAGGATCCCTACCGTTGCCGCATGTATTCTAAAAGTACCGAAATATTCACCTAAATAAATTTTAAAAAATGAAAAATATAAAATCCAGTTGAACCAGTGTGGTCCAACCCAGTTCAATCTCATTTCTCCATTTCTTCAGATTGAATCGGTTGTTGGAAATAAATTTACTACAGTTCCCATACCTTAATCTGCCGGTGAAGGGGGTGGCTGAGGAATCGCCGGAACAGGATCAGAGGTTTAGGTAACTGTCAATTTTGCATAACCATTTAATTATAATTATTTTTCAATTAATCATTTGATTAGACCAATAATTGGATTTTCAACAGTAAAACTTTGGAATAATTCTTACATTTTTATTGGGATTACTAAATTCATATCTGTGTAGTTGATTAGTGAAGCTATGAAGCACTACATATAACTATTAGATTCTAGAGTTTTATACTTGCTTTATAAATTGCATTGGCAACTACAATATTAGGGGTTATAGGAATTGTGAGCTATGAAGTACAGCACATACTCTTCTCGGATTAGGCGTGTCTCGTGTCAGTGTCCGGTGTCTGTGTCTATGTTTGTGCTTCATAGGTTGTGAGCTTAAAATTAAGCTCGAGTGGAGCAATGCAACGGTAGGGTAGCTATATCATATATGTAGGCCAACTTTTGATTCATATTGGAGTCAATGTGGATATGGATAATTGAAGTCATTGCTTCTTCCATTATTTGAAATTCTATTGAAATCTTAAGTAATTTGTTTCTTTTCATGCTTATATTTAAATTTTAACAGAAGTATATTTGTAAGTACTAGTTTACACATACTTATTTTATTTTAAGCAATTGGGTGTTCATGATCTCATTAGTGTGCAAGAAGATGCCTTCGGTTTCGATTCACAAATTGTAAATTAGACACTCACATTTCGCTTTGCATTTCTTGATAACTCAAAATCTCATATTATTCATGTTGTTTGAAAAAAGACCACAATACAATGAAAGAACAAAAGGATAAAAAAAATTAATAATTTATGGGTGTAATTTTTCATGTTCAATTCCATACATATGAAATACTTTTATCTTTTCGCAAGCCAAATATCCGCTTCGCATCAATCCATGTTTTGTCATATGAGCCTGGTATATATAGCATCTGCTGCAGCCTGCAGGTACTCAACATAACAAAATGGCGATAGCAAGTCCACTAGTTGCCAACATCTTTCTCCATTGCCCTTGGTAAGATGCTGCACCATTCTGTGAAACATAAAATCATAAGATTTGGTATCTCATATGCATAAGCTCTTTGTCTTTGAAACATAAACAACTTACAATCATTTACACAATTTCAAGATTCAAAATCTTAAAGTAATGTTAAAGATTTATGTATGTATATTTTTGTCCTTTTTTTTTTGGTATACACCCTCATTACTGAAACTCACATTGGACCCTAATTCAAGTCGAGCCAAGTGGTCCCTTGTTAGGGGCAAATCTCTCATAGCATCTAATATCTATATCTACAAGATTCAAATGAAGATCTTATATAAGACGAACCAACATATTCTCCACTTGAACTAATCCAGTTTCATGATATATGTATGTCGTATTCTATTCGACATTTATATATGTTGGTATGAGAAATGGATTAGGTGCAATCATGCATTCAGGTTGTTTGGATCTTAACCGTACGATCTATGATCAGATCACATTATAACTGCGTGATTTAGACCGTTTTTGTCAAATCAGAGTACAAACCTTCCTATGAAAATCAGATGACTGAGATTGCATGACTGTGGTAATGCGGAATAATCCAGACCAAAGAGGTCCAAAAATATAGTAGTTTAACTTAAATTAAAATGGAAAAGGGTATTACCTCATTGGCACTTGGTGCTGGTGATGGTGTCTCATCTGATTCCACTGGAGTAGTATCATTACCTAATGGTGCTGGAGGACTCCTCCTAATGACTGTTGAACTTGTAGGTTCTGGAGCTAGAGCCGCTGCGTGATGTTTCTTATGCTTATGCTTGTGTCTTCTTCTCTTGTGCTTGTGGGGTGGTGGTTCTGGCGAATCATCTTCAGGTGATGGTGCTGGTGCTGATGATGGTGCGTCTATTGCAGGTGTTGGTGCAGGTGATGGTGGGTTAATTTCCGGGGAAGGAACAGGTGAAGATATTGGTGCTTTCTTTTTGTGTGTGGGTGCTGGTGCTTTCTTTTTGTGTGCAGGGGCTGGTGCTGGTGTTTCTTTGGCTGGTGCCGGTGCTTTTGGTGCCTTTGCAGGTGCCGGGGATACCTTTGGTGGCAAAGAAGCTGGTGGCAATGGTAATGGTGAAAGTGAAATAGGCGGTAGAGAAACAGGTGCTTTTTTGGGTGGATGTGGCGGTGGTTGAATTTTAGGGGATGGAGTTTTTGGGCTTAATGCTGGTGTAACCTTTGGGACTGGCAATTTTGCAGGAGCAAGTTTTGGAGGAACTGGTGATTTCACGGGAGCAGATGTTGGAGGTTTGACTTTTGGTACTGGTGGTTTCAAAGGTGCAGATTTTGGAGCGGTAGCTTTTGGAACTGGTGGTTTCACAGGTGCAACTGTTGGCGTTGTAACTTTGGGTACCAGTGGCTTCACAGGTGCAGCTATTGGAGTTGTAACTTTCGGAACCAGTGGTTTCACAGGTGCGGCTGTTGGAGTTGTAACTTTTGGAACCAGTGGTTTCACAGGTGCGGCTATTGGAGTTGTAACTTTTGGAACTGGTGGTTTCACAGGAGATGATGTCGGAGTTGTTACTTTGGGAACTGGTGGTTTCACAGGAGAAGATGTTGGAGATGTAACTTTTGGAACTGGTGAATTCACTGGAGTTGTGACTTTGGGGACTGGTGACTTCACAGGGGAAGATGTTGGAGACGTAACTTTAGGAACTGGGGATTTTGAAGTTACTGGCGGTTGAGTGGTGGTTGGTTGTTTGCTTGAAATGGGAGAAGTTGCTACCACAATAGGTGGTTTTTTAGCCGCTGATGGAGTGCCAGAAGTTGGCGAAGCTGCTGTCGGCAACTTGGAAGGTGCCGCAGGGATTATGGTTGGTAATTTGGAAGGTGCCGCTGCCGTGATTGTGGTCCAGGGTTTGTTAGAAGTAGGAGAAGTTGCTGCTGGTGGTTTCTTTGTACTACTAGCCGGAGTTGCTGCCACAACAGGTTGTTGTTTGGCTACAGATGGTGAAGTTGCAATTGGCAATTTGGAAGGTGCCGATGGATTTGGATTTGTGGTTGGCAACTTTGATGGTGCAGCTGCCGTGAATGTGGTTACGGGTTTGTTAGAAGTAGGAGAAGTTGCTGCCACAACAGGTTGCTGTTTGGCTACTGATGGTGCAACTGCTGTGATTGTGGTTACGGGTTTGTTAGAAGTAGGAGAAGTTGCTGCCACAACAGGTTGCTGTTTGGCTACTGATGGTGCAGCTGCCGTGACTGTGGTTACAGGTTTGTTAGAAGTAGGAGAAGTTGCTGCCACAACAGGTTGCTGTTTGGCTACTGATGGTGCAGCTGCCGTGATCGTGGTTACGGGTTTGTTATACATAGGAGAAGTTGCTGCTACAACAGGTTGTTGTTTGGCTACAGATGGTGAAGTTTCAATTGGCAATTTGGAAGGTGCAGCTGCATGTGACTGTGCATTGATTGAGGCTAGAGGGTAGCACAGGCTTGCTAAAGCCAATGCCCAAAACACTGCAGCCATTGTAGGATGTGTGTGATTGCACTGATTTGTTAGAGAGTTTTAGCTTCTTATTTATGGAGTATGGCTTATGTATTATGAAAAGTTGATTTGGTTGAGATGTAATACTTAGAGATGTAGATGATATGGTGAAAGAAGAGATGTACACTTCTTGTAGTTGCAACATCTCTACTGATTATCCAACATAGAATGTCAACAGTGGAAAAAGCATGCATCAAGGGGCCAATGAAATCAGAATCTTGGTTTGTATGTTAGTGAGAACATAATTTTACCAATTATATTTACATATGACCTATATTATATTATGGAGCCACAAGGTAATGTTAAAATCTGATGATCTAACATACCAATGTGATTGTGATAGAAAAAAGAATATGTTAACAATTATGTTCATGCTTAAAATTTTATTTAGATGTTTACTTAAAACATGACAGGGTATGCACATTCACAAGAATTTAAGGGTGAATAGTGGTATATTTGGTTAACAGTTTTCTTCTATTTTTGCTTAAATACAATATATTTTAACCATAAACCATCCATCAATTGTACAGTATGTGTTATGTTGTGTATCTTAAGGTCTGTTTTGTTAACATTTAATTTCATGACCTTTCTATCAAATTTCTTGCAAAAGGTTCAATAAATGCGTGTGATCCTTGTTTGACAAAGAAATATCAGATTATACCCCAAAAAAGAAGATTTACGTAAAATGATGTTGACAATTGTGCTATATTCGCTTGTAAACGAATTGGGTTTTATATGCAAGGACCAGGATTGGGTGCACCTTGTAGTCGTGTAATCAGGCGTTAAGGACCATTTGATTAAGATCGGACGGTCCTGATTTAAAGGTAGTATTTTTTAAATTCTTAAATAAAAATTAAATGCTTTGATTTTAATCTGACAGCTAAAAACTCTATGACATAAAAAACACAGTTCTTGTGTAAATAGGTCAGGCCTGTTCGGTAGAATTTACGTACTGCCCTATGTCAGACTAAGATTAAATTAAGCCGTACTTTTTATTTTTAAAAGACAAGGTTAAGGTTTCTTGACAAAATAAAATTACCAAAATACGCATGTCCGCTATTTAAGTAGTGGATTCTATCTGCTACTTAAGTAACGGAAGATAAAATCAGAAATTAATACGGCGCGTGAGAAGGTGGTTGAGTGACAAAAGAAAATCTAATTTCTTCCTTTATGTTTAAATTTATACTTTTGAACATAAACGCGGATTTTTACTTTGCAAAACCTAATTCGGCTCATCCTATTTCTTTCCTTATGTCTAAATATGTACTTTTGGACATAAATGTGGATTTGTTTCATCAAGATGTGTGTTTCCGAAATTATGTTGTGATTTTTCGTTGAAAGTGTAATTTTTATCTTCCGATCTATGAAATATTTTGAGCCAACAAATTACAATGTCTGTTTTTTTAAAAAAAAATAAAAAAATTCAATCCCCATTGCGTTGGCTAGCCAGGGGAGGCTCAGATGCATGTGCAACATGTGCGATGGCATAAGGCCTCCTAAAAATAAGGGCCTCAAAAAAATAATACATGAGATAGCAGTATTAGTAAATTAGAGGTGTAAAATTTAATAAATTGCAACAAAATGTAAGACTCAACGGTCAGACCCAGTTTCTCTAAAAAAAAGCATAAGAATCATAGTTGTGTGAAGAGAGATCAAGAAAAAAGTAGAATAAAAACATCGACGTGGTTCGTTTAAGTAACTAAAAAGTATTTTATTGTTATTGATTATTATATGAATATTTTTTATGTTAATTACAATGATGTTTTTTTTTTTTATTATATGCAATTTTTGAAGAAGTTTTTTTAATTGAAGGGCCACATTTTAAATTTGCATATGGCCTCCAAAAACTCGGGGACGTCCCTGTGGCCAGCTATAGATATGGTGCTATTATTTGTTCATTCATTCTGACTATATAAACTATGAAAAAATATAAGTAGCTAGATCCTTATGGAGAAGAAAAAAGGTGTGTGCATCATGCAAAATCAACTAAGAACTAACTCCATAAAATATTGTATACAAGTTTGTATAGTTGATCATCTATAATTAGACTGTGATTTTTCTCCTCTTAACACAAAGTTTAACTACATAGTATTAAAGTGGGGTTATTTTCGTATGTACATGTGTGGTATAACTTTTTTCCCTTTTCTATATATTTTTTTTTAGTAAAACAAACTTAATACATTTTATTAATTAATTAGTAAATATTCGATACATAAAGGAATAATCTCAAACCTATGGAAATTAGTTCAAAAATTGGCCGTCCGAGCAAGAGTATGAACAATCATATTCGCTTGTCTCCTAACACACTTCACTTCAAAGTTTATACACGACAGCATAATTTGGATAATTCAACAACAATTAGACTAAATTTCGAATTGTCACTACGCCTAGTTCGGATAGCTTCAGTCAACACATGTGGGTCACTTTCAAATTGAACCTTGTCCAGGCCTCTATGATTGGCTTCCTTCATGGCCTGCAAGAATGCCCATGCTTCGCCTTCCACCGTTGACAGTGTGGTCTGCTTTCTCTGCGTGAATCTAGCAAGCCCGGCCCACATGCAGGAGCAACAACTCTATGGCAGTGGGCCTCTTAAATCTGAAGGCCTCAAAAAAAAGATTTATAGGGTAGTAGTTTTAGTAAAACAGGGGGTGTAAAACTTAATAATTGTTGCAAAAGATAAAGGCCCAATTGACAAGCCCAGTGTTTCCATAAAAACAAAAAAAAATGCGAGAAGAATGAGTCATCTAAAATAGCTAGAAAATATTTTGTTGTTATATGAATATTTAAAATCTCGGATGATTTTATTTTTGTATTTATTTTGTATTAAGAGACCACTTTTAAAGTTTGTATATGGCCTCTCAAAACTCATGACCGGCCCTGGAATCTAGCCCATGCTTCCCTTTTCTATATTAGTTTTTAATGAAATGCAGTAAGTTTGTTTGAGTCCAAAAAAAAAAAATCCAGTTCCATTGTTCCTTACCTAATGGATGAATCATGGATAAACACATGTTCAACCAAAAGAAATACAAAGATGGTAGCATTACTCACACTATAAAATATATTAGTGAGAGATATCTCTCGATAAAATTTGCACTATCGAAAAAATTTCTCAATGAAAGAGTGACATGTGGAAATTATTAATTTAAAAGGTGAAGAACAACTATACAAATTCAAGTCGGCCCACCACCAAACTAAAACACCCACTACAAAGCCGTCACTACTTTTTCTCTTCTTCTTGATCCACGAGAGAAGGGTGATTTAGGGTCAAATTAGGCCTAAAATCACCCCTCCAAATCGTTTTTCTTTCTAATTTGATTAAATAAGTGAATTTTTCACATATATTTAGTATTTTTTTCTATTTGTTTTTGTGATTTCATCACGTTGTTTGTTTTGATTTTCCCGTCTTGGTACGGAGTATTGTTGTCCCGTCTCAGTGCGGAGTATTGTTGTCTTGTCTTTGTGCGGTGTTCATTTGTTTCAGGGTGAAGGATTAAGTTTGATCCAGTGCAGATCCAATCAATGACTTTTGTGTCTTCAACGCTACAGATTCAGAGGCATGGAAATTCCGGTGACTTCAATATAGTCAAATATGTAGGCTTTTGTAATATGCCGTTTTATGCTATCAACACGGATGCTGTGAGTTTGTTCGCAGATTCATCCTTTTTGTTTTTAGCGACTTTGAATTTATATTGCATCGATGTACTATTCTCAATTTGAATGAATGAATATCTTTTATTTAGTCAAGAAATTCAAGTCGGCCCAACACATAAATGTCTATGATAGATATTTTTATTCCATGTTTCTTTTTCAATTGATAATAAAAATAGTAGAATATGTGACATTTTTATTAAGTAAAAAATTTATATTTTTGAAGGGGAAATTTTTTTTTCTACCCCTACATTTATCTCTTTACCCCAACGTATTTTAAAATATTTTCATTTTACCCTTATATTAAAGTGTGCTGATATGTTAAGTAAAGTGTGCCGATATGTAAAAGTGCATCAAAAGTGTGCTGATATATTAAAAGTGTGCTGGTATGTTAATTAACCCTGACAAAACGAAATTAAACCTTGGCTAAATACCCAATTCTTGATTTCAAGTGCAGGATCGAACAGAAAAAGTGCAGGATCGAACAGAAACTTCAATGTTAAAGGGCTATGGCTATTGTGCACCACAAACCATGTACATCTTGCACAGCAACTTTTTGACTATTTGATTTGATGATAAAGTCCTACAAGATCTAGCATAAAATCACCACAATAAGATTTATCTCACCCATTCTCATCTAGTTCCCTTTCTACTACAAGTAGTCTTTTTTTTTTCTTATTAAGATAAAGAGGAATTGTTGTTATGGGATTTGAATTTGGGAAAAAGGAAGAGTGGATCTCAGCGTCACTCTTTGAATCAATGTTGGGAGGATTGTTGAAATCGTCTTCTTCTACACTTGCAAGAAGGGAGGAGGAAGAGTGGTTGTCTTCTTCAAGTTGTTGAACAGTGAATCATTGATTAAGCGCAGCTTTTGTTTCTAGTTGAACATTGAAGCTTCTCTTGAACTCTGCACTTGAAATCTTGATTATGAATACATATATGATCTCTCTTTTTTGTAAGTATTCCGGTTTGAAAAATTGGTAGGGGTGAAATCAAATGATAAAAAAGGGTAAAATTGGACAAAATAATTGTTTGTGGGGGTAAATGAATAATTGTTGGGGTGGAAAGAAATTTTTTCTTTTGAAGGTATTATGCGGCCTTTTTCTTGGGACAGCCTAGCCCAAAGTTAGTCTCAAAATCCCTTGAAATTTACTTTTCCTGCCCCCCACGTTTCTTTTGTACCTCCAAAACACGAGAAAAATTTCGGTAAATTGAAATCGAAATCTTTTTCAGTGTAAAATTTACACTTAAATTTTTTCGATAAATAGAAATCGAAATTTTCTGCATGTTTTGAGGGTAGAAAAAAAACGTAAGGGGTGGAAGAGAAGTTTTCAAATCCCCTGGCAGTTGCGTTAATCCAAAGATTGCCGCAACAATATTGACAACATTGAGTGCAGCATTTGTTGGTGAGTTATCTGTTGACAATAGTCACGGATTCACCTCAAATAACTAAATTATGCAAATTTTGTTGTGTGATAATCTAAGTAAGTGCTGCTAAGGCCATTGTTGCATATGTACCAAGCAAGCAATTTTTATTTTTTTTTACTTAACCAGGCTAAGAATAAGAAAACAATGAAACTATGTTTTCAAACATATGTACCCTACTCAAGTTTCATATAATCATGAGAATGGTATCAACCTCACTTCAACAAATTAACATAAAATTGGCATTTTTTTTCTTTCCCTTGTACCAAACTGTAATATCCCAATAGCTCTGTAGCTGCCTCGTTAACAAATGAGTCAAAGTCAATTGTTGAATACTATTAAATAGTTATGGAAATGTATGGTACTAATATCTCATGCTCACCTAACATTTAGATATATTCGCAGTACGGCTTGATTAATGCTGTTTAATTCATTTTTGGTGATGTGATACAATTATTAGTGATAAAGTATCCATTTGTTTTAAATGTTCCCTTAACAAGCACGAAAAATGCTTCTTCTTTTTGAAGCAGCCGCCTCTTTTTCATAACCCTAGTTTTTTCTTATTCTTCATCCACTAAAGAGGGACGGTTTTAAGATCATTTTTCATCCAAAATCACCTCTCTAAGTTATTTTTCCTTTTCTTTTTAAGCAAATAATTGATTTCACATATATATTTAGTTTTTTTCTTTGTGATTTTGTTGTCTTAGTACAACGTTGTGTTGGTCGTCGTCTTGATAGGCGTTTGTACGGTTTTGATTGACAGATTAGTTTCGACTCAGTGCATATTCAATCAATAACTTTGGCGTTGTCAACGTTGCAGACTCGAAGACATGTGTATTCCGAACATTTCAATTTCGTCTTATTTGTAGGCTTTGTCACATTTGTAGGCATTTTGTCGTTATATACTATTAACGTGGATGTTATGAGTTTGTTCGCAGATTCATCCTTTTCCATTTTTAGCGATTTTGAAATTGTATTGTTCAATGTATTCTATCAATTTGAATGAATGAATGTCGTTTTTAGTAAAAAAAAATATATATAATTTTCTATCTTGAGTAATTTAGGTCGGTGAATCTCAAAGCATACAAGATGGATAATTTCTTCTCAGTTAATTTTTTCTCCTAAACAATTTAATAGTTAAACACTTAAACTAGTACCTTATGCTAGTGAAACTCCAAATTCAAAAGATTCAAGATTCATACATTTAATAAATCGCTATCAACCTTTTCGATTGATAAGTTAATGTGCAATTGTCAAATAAAATTATCTCATTATTTGATAATAGATATAAATATTCTATTATACATGTCTTAAAAAATGTTATAAGAGAGTTGACAACATAGCCCCCTCATGAAAACGGCTATGCTTCAATGGATGTCAAAGGGTCCATAGTACCTAAAGAATTGGACCACTCGATAGGGTGTTGAGAGAGTTGACAACATAGCTCCTCCCCACCACTCGCGGTCATGAAACGGCTATGCTGCAATGGATGGTAGAGGGCAGGGACGGAACCAGAAGTTTTGAGTAGTGGGGTCACTAGAAAATTGCATCGTTTATTAATTATAACATTTCATTTTCAAAAGTATAAAAATACATCATATTTGTTCTCTACGACCTTCTATATTATAAAAATATTGAATAACTTTCTCTTTTTCAACATCAAGAAAAACATCTCTCTCGATATAAGTAACCAATTAAACAATTATTTAACCACTAATCTAAGAAATAATTTTCAAGCTGACAATCTAGTGCTAATAGTTCAACTGGGAAAAACTCTGAGAATAAAATTGCACTAAACAAACCAATTTCCCATTATCAAATGTCTCGGACTTAAATAAGCTACACAAAGAAGTAACTTCATATACACTTATGTAAAACGATTACTCAACTCTTGAGTGAGTGTGGGCTATTATGAAATTTTTGGATTGAGTGAGTGTGGGCTATCATGAAATTTATCTGCTAATTTATTTTTTATATAATATATAGTAGTAGTATTTGCTTCAAAAAAAAAAGTATAGTAGTAGTATTAGAAAAAATTCTACATCAAAGTGGGGGCACAAGCCCACACAATGGTCTTCTTATGTCCGTCCCTGACAGAGGGTCCGTAGTACCCAAAGAACTGGAGTGGTCTAATAGCCAGCCAGCGGAAAGAAGCCTTGAAGTGTCAGCCACTATACTCGACCCTACACATTTACAGAGCTAACCCCTATCAGTCTCTTAAAAACTAATCTAATAAGTTCAATTTAAAATCATGATTTTAAGAGATAGCTCAACATCGGTAAAACAAAAGCAAAAGCAAATATTCCGCTGCCACCAATTCAATGATTAATCTTATAATATAATAAACTCAGAGATTAAATAGTAGCAATTTATTTTTATTTTTACCGAAAAGAGTAGTAGTATTACATGCCAAAGGTAGGTTGGAAAACAAATTAGTAATAATTGACCCTTGCGTGTTCATAAAAAAAAAAATTCACTTACGTAGGCAATTTGTTTTATTTTATTCAAATTAGATAATAAGTTTCAAAAGCTTACTCGTTAAATTATTGTTAAAAAGTTTAATAGTTAAATAATAAGGTCAAATCTTCAGCTTCTTACATAATTTAATATTGTTTACCAAAGAAAATAAAAATGAACAAGAAAGACCTGATATATCTAATCTAATCCTCTTAATCCAACCACTACAATCAGGTGTATGTGTCAGACGAACTAGAAACTAGTATATTATTTTTGACAATAGGTTACATTTCTTGACAAAAAAGAAAAGGATTCCATTTAATATTATTTTCTTTTTAACTGATCAGGTGAATGAGATCTGGTAATTTAAAATTTAATAAATAAAATAAAATCTATAAAAAAATTCACTTAAATTTGAATTCGCGCGAACTCATATTTATTGAACAATTGTCGAAAAGTATATAGCAAAAACGTTTAGATTCTGTAGACCAATAAATGATATCTGATGTTAGCAAAAAGGATTTTAAAAAGTTAAAATGTTAAATAGGTATTTTTTTTATCACTGCTATTCGACTCACTTGACCATCTAATCTGATTTAGGAATCAGTTATGTCTTCAAGTGGTTTCATTCCTCTCTCACAGTTGTTGGGGATTGAACAGTGATTCTCTCTATCAATTCTAGCATCAATCACCAACGACCAATTGGTAAATATGCATGTTTTTAGTTCCTACAAAATCATGTTTTTTCAAGCTTAGTTCCTATAAAATTTTCATAGTAATTCTAGCTAGTCATATTACAGTTTTTGTAAGAGTCTTTATTTAAAATAAATAAATACTTGACACTCTAAAATGCAACTAGGTCTGAATAAATTTTTTGAATGAATAAATTTAAAAACTCGTGATTTTATAGGAACTAAAAAATATGTTTTCTTGATACAAATTTTTCTTTTGTTTTGAATGAGCTATATACAAGTTTAGTACTTAATGTATCTTGTATAAGAATATTAATTGTTGAAAGAGAAATAAATTTAATCAATAATTTTAAATTAACGTAAAATAGTTGAACGAATGTACAGTATTTCATACAAAAAGATCAATAGTTGAGAAACAAAATTAAATAAATAAATAAATAAAATAAATCCTATAATTCAGGAATTTGTCCAGAGTTGGTGATAAGTTGGTCTCATCATTCATTTAAAACAAAATTGTGAAAATGAACCAATATTATATTTTATCTAATTAATCCTTCTCATCCAAACCACTACAATTATTAATTACATATATATGAAGCAATTGTCTCACACTGTGCTGATGCAATAAATAAATAAATAAATTTATGTACAATATAATTATGCAAATTAACTAACTTGGTGAATGAAATAATTGAACAAAATCCAATCCACGTATGTTTGTTGAACAACTACCGTACGTTATACTAAATTTGGTTGTCACTTGTCAAATTAAATATATCTTATTTTTTTTCTTCTCTCAAGAATTGATAATCAACTGAAATTAAACTTATAAATAATTGTGAGTTCTCGGGTTCGAACCCAAATCACGACATCCGGCCTAACATTTTTCGACATTTTTTCCAGTTGAACTATGACTTATAGGACTAAATATATCTTATTTACTAATAACATATGTTATTAGTAAATATTAATAAGAGATGTTATAAGTGGTACTTTCTCCGTCCCAAAATAATTGTCATATTTTACTACTGCATCATGCTGATGCACAATTAATAACATTAAATCTTTAGTTGTGTATTATTAAAAATTATGAAAATTTGATATTTTGATAGTACTCATCGAGATAAATCTAACAATATCTCATATGTTAATATTTGTGTTTATACTAGTAAAAAAATATAGTCAAAGTAGCTTGTATGAATAGTGTACATGATCAAATTGTGACTATTAATTTGGGGCGGAAGGAGTATATATTAAAGTCTTTTAACTATTTTAGGGTGAGGAGATGGTGTTTCAGTCCAAGGTAAGGAATGTTTTAGGTTCAAAGAGCGCTTACAAAAGTGATTACATTTACCTCCCTTCAAAGACACTAGCGGGGCTCAAACCTAGGACCTTTCAGATTTAATACATTTTACCATTAGACCAAGCCTTTAGAATTAGAAATGTCACTCTTTAAGTAAATCTCAGTTTATTTTGAGATATTAATTTCTACAATTACACAATAAAAGAGATTAGTTTAACGTGATAAATAAATAAATATCTTATTCTAAACGTCTACATCTTTTGATCTTTCCCATTCAAGATTTAAAGGGAAATACTACTAGTTAATGTAGTAATTGCGATGGTCTTTGTGTCTCATGTGATACATATGACAAATGAGCCAAAAGGATAAACCCAGAATCTTATATAAAAATGATATAATTGACAAAAACGACTTATCATTTTGGCTATATTCTCAATTAGTCAATATGATTTATTCCCTTAGAGTATCCCAGTTGTGCTTGTACAAGTAAGTAAATAAATATTATAATATGTATCATATCCTTTTATTTTGTTAATCCTCTTGTACTTAAAAGTAATGGAAATTCCGTTAGGAAAGAAATAAAATCTCATCAATAATGATTTTATTTAAAAATTGAACTCGAATGGTCTCAAAACATTTGTTCTTTAAGTGGAGCCAAATCATAATATTATCTCTTTTTTTTTTTGACAAAAATAAAATAATGTTCATTCATTCAAATCGATAGAATTCATTAAATACAACCACATAATTAACATCGCTAAAAACGTAAAGGATGAATTTGCGAATAAACTCACAGCATCCAAGTTAATATATAGCATACAACGGCAAAGTGTCTACTACAAATAATATGAAAAAATTAAAGTGAAAATCATTCGTATTTTATTGAAGGGTGATTCTAGACCAAAAAAATACCTAAAACCATTCATCTCCGATGAACAAAAGAACAAAAGTACTTAGAAAGAGGGTAGACTTTTTCTCAAGAAAGAAAACTAGGGCCTGCTACCTTTCTTGTTCCAATGTGTTATGTTTCAATTTTAAGATATTCCAATATTATCTTGTTTACTATTATGTGCGCGTCTAATACATATGATATAATTATTGTTATCATGTTTCTATCCTATTCTTTTCTCTTTTATATTTTGTAGGATCAATTGCTTGTTCATGAAGTTATTCCACTTTTGATAGATGAAAAACTAAACTCTATGCTTACTACGATGCCCTCCACTAACGAATTTCTTAGAATTGAGTTTTGGGTCTAACTCATGTTCATAAAACCGGCTTGTAAGGTGAGGATTGTCCTCACTTTATAAATACATATTCAGGTCATCTCACAAGCGATGTGGGACTTCTTTAACACACTCTCTCACGTTCAGCACCGTTGGGCTTGTTGTGCTGATATAAATGGTGGAGGGCCCGATCAGAAACCTGATTGCAGGCAGCACGACGAAGTGGCCCAGAGAATCGTGGATAGACTCTGATACCATCTTAGAATTGAGATTCGGGCCTAACTCAACCCTATAAAACCGGTTTGTAAGATGAGAATTGCACTCACTTTATAAACACATATTCAGGTCATCTCGCAAGCGATGTGAGACTTCTTTAACAGAATTAAAAGTGAAGTTTTTTTTTTTAATCTCAATAAGGATGGGGCTTGTCACATCCCGTTTTATTTATCTATTTATTTAATTGGACTTATTTATTTAATTGTCATGTTTGTGTTATTTAATTAAATTATGTGGCATTAGATGTGGAGGTGCATTTAGTATAGTAGTGTTTTTAGGATGTGTAGTTAGAAAGTGGAGATGGGCTTACTATGAGGGAGGGTAGTTTGGTAAATTAAGAGGGAGGAATTGACCTAGATATAAAAATTAAGATTAGAGAGAGTATTCATTTTTCATGAATTTGTGAAGAGGTAGAGAGAGAAGCTTAGAGGAAAAGAAGAAGAGGAGAACATAGAAGATAAGAGCTAGAGAGAAAGGTTGAAGTTGAGGATTCTTGAAGAAATCAAGGTATGAAGAAATCAAGGATTTTTGAAGCGCAATGTTTTTTTTTTTCACTGGAAAGTGCTATATAAGTATAATAGCGCTTTTCAAAAGTGCTATCTAAGGTGAATTTATTATAGCGCTTGCACCAAAAGTGCTATAAAAGGCTTTTGATAAATTTATTTTACTATCTAAAATAGCACTTTACTATACGTATTTGAGTAAGGTCTTTAATTGCACTTCTGTAAAAGTGCTATTAAATTAGTACTATTGTAAGTTAAAATTGTAGTAGTGCATCTTGTTGCTAGTATTGATTCACTATACATAAGATAGAGAAATGAATAAGAGATAGATATGTGATTATTATATGATGAGTTGAGTTAAATGTTAGTATCTTACTTTCATTTATTTATGTGCCGATTATATATATCTAACTCTCTGTTTTATGTATATATATGAGACATACAAAGTGGATTATGTCATTTCAATCAATTTTTTTTTTGTATGTTGAAGTTAAAAATCTGTACAAAAAAAGAAATGGAAAAGTTAGAAATCGAATCTTAATCATATGCTTAAGGAATCTATTACCTTTTAAACCACTTCGTTATTTATTATGTAAATTGATTTTTTAATTAACTGATTATTGTGACTATTGTTTTTATAAATATATCAATCAATTTTGTGTGCAGCCGTTGATGATTTTTTTTGGCCTTGTGTGCTTGATTGAGTACCTTCTATAATTTGGAATTATATTAAGAAAGTTTTTGAAATCATAAAGAGAATTGTTCTTAACAAAAAATTATATGCATGGATTATTGTTGCCTATTTTAAGTAATTGATTGCTGTTTTTTTGACGCAAGTAATTGATTATTAGATGCTCCTTTATTTGCAATTAAATTTATTTTTTTTGAAAACTCGGTATCCGGCCCTAGGACCGACTAATCCGAGGGGACCAATCCCACCGCCCACTTGTGGGGGCCCCATTTAAAGCCAGAGTTTTTTTGCTCTGTATGGACTATGGCTCTTGGCCAATTTTCATAGTGTGACCATTTGTAGGAGGTAGATTTTATTTTATTGAATAGTTGCTGAGAGAAAGATAATATTGTAATTGATTGTGCTATAAAAAAATGTTATCACGAAATTAATTTATCAAGATTGTTTCTTTTTAAGAAATTGTGGCAAAGTTAACATTTTTACTTCCTTCTATCATCATCTTATATATGATGAAGCATATGGCTCTTGGCCAATTTTCATAGTGTGTATCTTGAAGTTAGAATGTTATTTTATTTGTATGACACTTGATGTCTAGTAAAAATTGCTATTTTATTTTCTTTAAGCATATAGTGTGCCTATTAAAGTTAGGATAATCCAATTTTGTTTTCTGCTATTTAATTTTTTATTAAAACTTGAATTGTTGGATGAGTTCAATGACCAGTACTTTTACAGTATTAGGCAATTTTGCAGTGAAGAATCTCCATTTTTTTTTTTGTCTCTCTTAAATTCACTTTTTCACGGGTCGTAAGAGGATGATATGATCAATGAGTAAGTAATCTTCCCTTATATCATTCACTGTTTTCTGAACACAAAAATCAAGTCATCCATTCTTAGATATGAACTTACTCATTATATTGGCCATTGACCAAAAAAAACTTCTTCACCTCACTAATCTAGCAACGAAGTCAAGAAGACACTGAAAAATATGTTACACATATAAATAAATAAATCTATTCAATAAAACAGAAGAAGAAATAAGAGAAGTATATAAATAATATAAAGAATAAAAGAATAAGAGAACTTAGAGAAGAATTTCAAAATTTGATAATGCATTTTGAAACGGTGTGAAAATTTTGAAACTCAATAACATTATTTATAGTAAAAAAGAGCAAGTAATCACATTAAATATTTGCTTAATTTAGGGATCTATAGAATTAATAGCAAAATAATTTTTATTTTAAGGTGTATGTCAAATTATTTCCATTTCAGTTATGATTTGCAACTTGAATGCATAAAAGAATTTTGAAAATTTGAAATTTATTTACTATAAAACTGTGAATAAATATAAATTAGTTGTCTTTGCTTCAAAAAAAAAATATCAGTTGACTTATATACTTAATTATTTGTCTTATGCAACACAAATGTCAACTTTGATTTGTTAATAAATATAATTTAGGTTCTTTGATTGTATAGGAGATGACCCTCATAGGTGACCCTATAGATACAACATGTTTAAAATAATAAAATAAGCTTCCTTATTATGTTTTCTCATGAAAAAAAAAGTTCCCTTATTATGTTTGAAATTCGTCCAAAAAAGAAATTTGGAATTTTGAAATAAAAATAAATCTGAAAATTAGAAGGAAGACATATGAGGTGTGACCCAAATACTTCATGTTTCTAGAATTAATTACTTATTATTAGTAATTATTTTAACAATATAGGAGTACCATTTAACATGAGAAAATACCAATTTAATGATACCAAATTATTTAATTTATTTTCTTTATAGTCTATCCTAGTCATCATCTAAATAATCCCATATTTCATCATTTTCTATTAAGGATAAATCTATATAAATTCCTTCACGATACATATTGTATATATATTCATCAAATAAAATATCTTCCATCATATTATCTATTCTATAATCTATTTCATCTTCAAAAAGTATTGCTTGTCCACATATTTTCCCATATTCTTCACATATTTTTGATTTTATTTCATTTGGTAAATCTAGTTTCCATATATATTTTAATTTTTTATAGAAATCCTTTTCTTTTGCTTCTATATTATCTATATATGTTATATCAGTATCCTTTATTTTAATCGTTATTTCTTTGTCTTTTTCGTTGATACTAAATTCTGCTATATTCTTATTTTTACTCATTATGAATATTTACTATATCCTATTTTTTAGATATATTGTAAGATCCTTTACTTGGTTTGTTAATTTATCAATATCACTTTTCTCAATTTTTTCAGATTCATGAAATCTAATGGGCTTAGGTATTTGAGGTTTATTTAGTTCTAAGATTCTTGGTTTGTGTACAAAAGTTCCAAGATCGGTTAACTCATTTCTTTTTGGGTAATAAATTTTTCCAATATCTTCAAATAGGCTTGGTACATCTATTCTCTTATTATTTCTAAAAGTAATACTATGATGAGAATTAGTTAATGCGTAATTAACACAATAAGTTATTGAAAATATTTTGTCTCCTGGTCTCATTAGATTATTTCTCAGGAATCGATGTTCGAGAGTTAAAGTTTGATCTAACCTTTGAGTATCTAAGGGTATTCCAATATTAGGGTGTATTTCAAATTTCAATTTTACATAAGCTAAATTTCCTTCAATTACTCCAAGTATTTTATCTACCGGATCAGTGATTCTATCATCTTTTAAGACTAACTCTACGGGAGAATTTATTCCTTCCTGAAATGTTGCTTTTATTAGTACTTGTATTGCCCCTATATGAATATATCCTATTTTATTTCTATGTTCTTCCCTTTTTATATTTCTCTTTAATTCCATAAGCTTCTTCTTATTTAATATAATTGTATACAAGTGTGTCCTTGAGCATCTGTTATATCAGTTGGTGTTTCACTAATTACTTTTCCATAGTATATAATATTTTCTTTTTGATTGAATCTTTTCATTATTCCTCCTATCTTTTCTTTTCCTTTCATATTAGCGTCTTTGGTTAAGTCTAATCTTCTTTTTGTATTTTTTGGAATAAAGTAAGATCTATTAATATACTTCCTTCATAATTTCCGTCTTCTTCGGTAATATGTAAGTGTTCTATATCGGTTATTTTCTCTCTATCCATTAGCACAATAGTTATATTAACTCTTAGATAATAATTATCATAATAATTTCTGCATATAAATTAAAGTAGTAAATTATTTATACCTGACAATATCTCTTGGTTGCATTAATCTCTTCGTGGTCCACTACTGCTTCCGAGCCTTTATGGTTGAAAAGTTGATATAGTATTTATGAGATAATAGGTAGGATTAAGTAACTTTTGAAATGAAAAGGTTGAACTTTATTGAATGGGAAATAGTAGTTACAACATACAAAAGCACAAGAGTGCCTTAAGCTAGAGGACTAGCTAAGTTTCCTAGAGAAACTAAGGGACATATGCTGAATTTTTCTTAAGCTATGCCTCTACTCTCGTAGATGGCCTTATTTATAAGCCTAATGTCCCTTTCTACAAGATTCTTACATTATTATTTTACATTATTTTGCATGAGCAACTATTCCTTACATTTTGAAATTATTTGCATGAAGTACTATTAGATACTATTCATGTCATTTTGTGTCTTTTTGCATGTCTTGCCACGTCTTTTTCACCTTGGTTACTTGGCAACTCCTTCCTTTTCTTCAAAGCTTTTGTCTTCTTCTTTACACTTGTCCATTGCTTCAGCCTTTGTTGGTACACATCTTTCACATAGGTGATTTTTACTTTCTTGAAGATTCTTGCATAGTTCACTAAGGACCCACTCCTTGTAATTCATTACATTTTTGTCTAATGAGTAAAATGGGATTTCAAAATTTGTGAGAGATTGGAAGTCTTTTTCTTTAAGTGGTTTCCCTCCGGTCTTGCTTAATAATAAGGAATTAGTATGCCTATGGAGGACCTTAATGCATGAATCTTTTCCAATAGCTAGACATTGAGTGTATATACTTATAAGCTGATTAACTAAAATTTTGTCATATTCTTCTTCATTATATTCCCTTCTAGTTGGTTCATCCATTAATGGATAGTTATTATTACTAATTCCAGTGTAAATGAAATGTTTAGCCGTCTGATTAGTTGAGAAGTCTGGATAGGCCGAATAGAATTTTAAATAAATAGTTCTTTCGCCTGCAATATTCTCTTTATATATTTGGACTGCACTTTTTATGCCTGATGGGAACATATTAATTTCTTCAAGATTTTTGCTTAAGTAATGCACTCAATAAGTCCAAATTGGAACATATTGAATACTAGTAATGGAGAAGCTCCTTGGGTAATTATGGCCTTAATCCCATATAATTTTCTATCAACTAGATAGAAGCAATTAAGCCTCTCTCTTTCATTCCAATTGGCTAACCTTGTAAAATATTCTCTAAATTTTTCTTGAGAGAATTGAATTTGTGCTTCATGTTCTCTTCTGGAAATAATTGGGAAATTATCTAAGGAAGATGGTATTCTTCCTAAGATCTTCATCGTAGAAATTTTTTCTTGTTGAGTACTTCTAGCGGTTTCGGAAAAAATTCTTGGTCCGAGATAAATTTCTTTTCTCGACCGTTCTAAGTCATTATGTTCCTTTAGTGCTTTTTCTGCTTCTTCCTTAGTGTCATATGCTTTATGAGTAACTCCTGAGATCTTTTGACAGTGTGGGGCTGCTTTGAACCAATCATCATAGATTCCTGGAAATGGTCCAGTGAATACTACATGCCATTTTCTAGGCTCTGTTATTTTTATTTCTTCTAGTGGACTTTTTCCTTTAATTTGAGATTTAATAATTTCTATCTCCTTTTCAATTAATTCTATTTCCTTGCCAATTAAGGCTTGTTTTTGCAATTTATGAAGTTTAAGTGCTTCTTTAATTTCTAATTGCTTTTCTAGCAATTCTTTCGTGCTTCGTTCCATTCTCTTGAGAGTATATCTTCAAGAACGTTCTTTTCTCCTTTAATGTGAGAAATTGAGTAATTATATTCGGCTAATTTCATTTGCCATCTTATCAATCTTCCTTGTTTATAAGTGCCTTTGTGATTTATATTTTTGAAACCTGCAACATAGGTAGAGTCAGTTCTAACAATAAATTCTTTATCTAATACATATATCCGATGTTTTTCTAGCATTCTAATTAATGCCAAAGTCTCCTTTTCGTGAGTAGGATAATTAATTTCGCTATTAGAAAAAGTACCGGACATATATCTACATAGTAATTCTTTCTTTTGTCCCGGGGGTTTTGCCTTCATCACTCCTCCCCAACATTCATTAGAAGCATCAATTTCAATAATAATTAGATCCTCATCTGACGGGTGATATAATTCTGGAAGTTCTTGACATAATATTTTAATTTGGTAATAAGTACTTCATCTTCTTCAGTCCATGACCAAATAGAATCCTTTTTTAATTTTTGTTGAAGTAACTTTCTCTCAGCTGCTAGGTTTTTGGCCATTTATGTAGAGAAGATTTGAAATTGTTGGCAATTATTATAGACAAATGAATTAATTGTCAAATCAACCACAAAAGAGAATGCATGAGAAGCAAGAGATTTTGAGGAAAGAGAAAGGCAAATAGCTTTGGGTTTTTCATATTAATAGATTATGAAATCTTGATTGTAAAAAGTCTTTTTAAAAAAATCTCTCAAAATCCATTCAAATCATGTATTAAAAATCTTGATTGTAAAAAGTCTTTTGAAAATAATCTCTTAAAATCTCATAAAATCAATATAATCTCACGAAGTCATTTAAAATAATCTCTTTAAGATTTTTTTTATCAAAATAATCTCTTGAAATCTCAATCCAATACACCCCTAAATTTATAAAAGAATTGGGTCCCCTTTAACTCAACCCCAATGGAATTCCCTATCCCCCGAACATCATCCGCGATTTTTGCTGAGGAGATGAGTGTGTCTGATGAGGATAGTATCTTGGAATTTAAGGGGTCTGGGTGGTGTAGAGAAGAAGAAGGAGGTGCGTAAGTTGGTGGGAGACTTGAATCCCTTTATCCTCTGTCTACAGGAGACTAAGCTGCAAACCTGTGATGTTTTTCTTGGCTCGACTCTTTGGGGGAGTTCACCTCATGCTTTTTCCTTTCGTCCTTCAGTTGGGGCGTCAGGGGGTTTGTTAACGTTGTGGGATTCCTCTGAGGTAGAAGTTTGGTCAACCGAGAGCCGTGAGCATGTTCTGTGGTGCCACGGTCGGTTCACTAAGTCTGGAGAAGAGTTTAGCGTGACAAATGTTTATGCGCCCTGCGATGATGGGGAAAAACAACGGCTGTGGGACTTGTTTTCAGCGCGAATTCAATTGTTGGTGGGACGGAGGGTGTGTGTTTGTGGGGCTTTCAATGCGGTTAGAACTATTGATGAACGTCGCTTTGCTCGGGGTGGATCTAACTCTTTGGATCACATTTCTTTCAACCGTTTTATCGATGACAATAATTTGATTGACCTTCCCTTGAGTGGTCGTAAGTTTACTTGGTTTAAAGGGGATGGTTTCTCGATGAGCCGTATTGACAGATTCCTGTTGTCCGAGGAGTGGTGCTTGGCCTGGCCCAACTGCAGGCAGGTTGCGAGATTAAGGGGTTTATCTGATCATTGCCCTATAGTTTTGTCTGCAAATGAGGAAGACTGGGGACCCCGTCCCTCGAGGATGCTTAAATGTTGGAGAGATGTTCCTGGCTATAATGTGTTTGTGAGAGATAAGTGGAATTCTCTTCAGGTCGACAGCTGGGGCGGTTATGTGCTGAAGGAAAAGCTTAAGATGATTAAGGCGGCTCTGAAAGAGTGGCATTCGGTTCATGTCCAGAATTTACCTAGCCATATTGAATCTCTGAAAGCTCGACTCACGGACCTTGATCAGAAGGGGGAGGATGGAGTTCTCTCGGAGGATGAGATAGTCGAGCTTCACGAGGTCTCGTCTGATATCCACTCGCTTTCTAGGATGAATGCTAGCATCTGTTGGCAACAGTCCCGCTCGCTGTGGCTCAAGGAGGGTGATGCGAACTCAAAGTACTTCCATTCGGTCCTTGCAGGCCGCCGCCGAAGGAATGCTATTTCTGTGATTCAAGTGGAGGAGGTCACTCTGGAAGGCGTGGATCCTATTAGGCAAGCCGTGTTCTCGCACTTCACGTCTCATTTCAAGGCAACTAATGTGGAAAGGCCCGGGGTAGTTACTCTTCAGTTTAAAAGGTTGAATCAATTGGAGAGGAGTAGTTTAACTAAACCTTTCTCGGAGGCAGAGGTGAAATCAGTTGTGTGGGATTGTGATAGTTTTAAAAGCCCAAGTCCTGACGGGATAAATTTTGGCTTCATTGAAGATTTTTGGGCCGAGCACCGGGGCGATGTTATGCGTTTTATCTCCGAGTTTCACCGGAACGGAAAATTAACTAAGGGTATAAATTCTACCTTCATCGCATTGATTCCTAAAATTGACAGCCCCCAACGGCTAAATGACTTTCGGCCTATCTCTCTTGTGGGAAGCCTTTATAAAATCCTGGCAAAAGTTTTAGCGAACAGGTTGCGTCTTGTGATTGGCAAGGTCATTTCTGAGTCTCAGACTGCTTTTGTGAAGGATAGGCAGATTCTAGATGGTGTACTCATTGCTAATGAGGTGGTGGATGAGGCGCGAAAATCAAAAAAGGAACTTTTGCTTTTTAAGGTTGACTTTGAGAAAGCGTATGATTCAGTGGATTGGGGTTATCTGGATGATGTCATGGGGAGAATGTCTTTCCCAGTCTTGTGGAGGAAGTGGATTAAAGAATGTGTGTGTACGGCTACTGCGTCGGTTTTAGTCAATGGTAGTCCCACGGAGGAATTTCCTCTTGGGAGGGGCCTTAGACAAGGAGATCCGCTATCCCCTTTCCTTTTTCTTCTAGCTGTTGAGGGTCTGAATGTGATGATGGAGGTTGCAGTTGCGCGTAACCTATTCATGGGGTATAGTGTTGGTGAGCGGGATCCCGTATCGGTGTCACATCTCCAGTTTGCTGATGATACACTCCTGTTGGGGGTCAAGAGTTGGGCGAATGTCCGTGCTTTGCGAGCTGTCCTTGTACTATTTGAGACTATGTCGGGTCTGAAAGTCAATTTCCATAAAAGCATGTTGGTCGGTTTTTTGATTGCAGGGCGCTAGCTTACTAAAATGTCAATAATATATATAGGGTTTTTTTCGGGTTAATATTCCAGATTCTTGGTTAGGCGAAGCGGCTTCTGCTCTGTGTTGTAAAGTGGGGAAGATCCCTTTCCTTTATCTGGGACTTCCTATTGGGGGTGATTCGCGGCGTCTGGGTTTTTGGGAACCAATGTTGGCTCGTTTAAAGACTAGATTGTCTGGGTGGAAGAGTTGCTTTCTTTCCTTTGGTGGTCGTTTGGTTCTGCTAAAGTCTGTCTTGACCTTTCTTCCTGTCTTTGCTCTTTCCTTCTTCAAAGCTCCCTCAGGTATCATTTCCCCTATTGAATATATTTTTATTAAATTTTTTTGGGGAGGGTGTGAGGACGTTAGGAAAATATCTTGGGTTAGCTGGAAATCTATTTATTTACGTAAGGAGTGTGGAGGTTTGGGGGTCAGGCAGATGAGGGAGTTTAACTTGACTCTTTTAGATAAATGGTGTTGGAGGCTGCTAGTGGACAAAGAGGGTCTGTGGTTTAGAGTGTTGGGAGCCCGTTATGGGATGGAGGGTGGTAGAATTCGGGATGGAGGGCGGAGAGGGTCTTTGTGGTGGAGGGACATTACACGTATTAGGGAGGGAGGTGAGCTTGAGGGCGGATGGTTTGGGGATAATGTCTCAAAAAGGGTGGGGGACGAATTAGATACTTTGTTCTGGACCGATCCCTGGGTGGAGGGGATTCCTTTGTGTGAGCGGTTTGGGCGCCTGTTTAACTTGGCGGAGACCAAATCGCGGACGGTGGCTGAGATGTTCTTGCGAGGGTGGGGAGTGGAGGGGGAGGCGTGGGAGTGGCGGAGATAGTTGAGGGTGTGGGAGGAGGAGATGTTGGGGGAGTGTCAGTCCTTACTTCCTAACCTTACCTTGCAGGATCAGTCTTCGGATAGGTGGCAGTGGCGGCCTGACCCTGATGAGGGCTACACTATCCGGGGGGCTTACCAGATTTTGACTACTCAGGTTTCAGCTACTATGGATGATGCGGAAAAACTTATATGGCATTCTCAAGTTCCCTTGAAGGTCTCCATCTTCATGTGGCGTTTACTGCGGGACAGGTTACCCACAAAAGCAAACCTGGTCACTCGAGGCATCTTATCTCCTACAACTCATCTTTGTGTCTCTGGTTGTGGAACGGTTGAAACGGCTCATCACTTGTTCATCTCATGCAGCGTCTTTGGTTCTCTTTGGGCATTAGTGCGTTCGTGGATTGACATCACATCGGTGGACCCAACTTCTGTACGTGATCACTTTGTTCAGTTTACCTACTCAGCAGGTGGTTCTCGGGCGCAACGCTCCTTCCTGCAACTCATTTGGATGGTTTGTGTTTGGGTTGTGTGGACGGAAAGAAACCATAGACTCTTTAGAGGCTCAACAAGCAGCTCTCATCAATTGTTGGATAAGATCAAGCTTTTCTCTTTTAGGTGGTTGAAGTCGACGAGTGCTACGTTAGCTTTTAACTACCATAGCTGGTGGTCTAATCCTATGCTTTGTTTGGGCCTTGTATGATTTGTTTATTCTTTCTCTCTCTGACTCATTGTAAACCTTTGTAGTCTCCCCGGTACACCTTGTGCTGAGGTGACTGTTTATTTTTAATATATCTCATTTTGTCTTGTTCAAAAAAAATATTGTAAAATGATTTTTCTAGTTCAATTGTAAAATAATATACTATTAAATAAGATAAATAATTTTTGTTAGAATGACATATATTATATGAGAACTAATGAGTAAATCGTTGTGATGAGCGGCTAATAAAATAGTCACCCTATAAAAAACAATAATCAATTTGTCAAAAATAAATTAAAAACTTTTCCTTCGAAAAACTTTTCTCCTCTCATAAGTTCTAACCCTAGTCGTTACCTTTTTTTTTCTTCTTAGTTTATCAAAGAGGGGTGATTTCAGGTCAAATCTTGACCTAAAATCACCCCTCCAAATTGTTTTTTCTTTATCGTTATTAAATAAGTGTGATTTTTCACATATTTGTTTGGTTTTGTGTTATTTGTTGTCCCGTCTTTGTGCGGTGTATTCTGTTGTGCCGTCTCTGTGCGGTGTATTTTGTTTATCCGTCTTTGTGCGGTGTTCATTTGTTTCAGGTTGAATGATTAGATCCGATCAAGTGCAAATCCATCCAATGTCGACTTTTGTGTTATCAACGCTACAGATCTGGAGGCACGGACATTCCAGACACTTCAATATAGTAATATTTGTAGGCTTATGTAATTTTCCGTTTTATGCTATTAACATGGATGCTGTGAGTTTGTTTGCAGATTCATCCTTATTGTTTTTAGTGAATCTGAATTTGTATTACATCGATGTACTCTATCAATTTGAATGAATGAATATCCTTTGTTTTTAGTAAAAAAAAATAAAAAAAAATCAATGATAGTATATAATGAGCAATGCTAATAACACACATTCTAACACACTTTTTTCAACACACACTCTCTAATTGGTTGAAATTCAAATGGACCCCACTAAAATATGTAGGTCCACATAAATTTAGTAGTACCCATTTGAAATCTAACCAATTAGAAAGTGTGTGTTGAAAAGAGTGTGTTGCTAGCATAATTCTTATTTATTTATGGAACATATCAATTAGTGTTCTCTCATCAACTAGTTAAAGGAAACTAAATAGAATATAATCTTTTTGAAACTTATATAGCCTAATAGTTTACAAATATAAAAAAAAAAATCCTATTTTTAATTATTTTGTTTCCTCAACTACCTCTTATGATGACTATTTATTTATTTCTTCTCAAAAAAGAAAAATCAACCCAAATAGGTACATTAATTTAGGAGCTAACTAGGTATGGAAAATTTGTAATAAAAGAAAAAGACAACATGTATTGCTTTGGTTCACAACACAACTGGGTAGTCAACAAACAAACAACATGATCATGTGATTCATGTTCATCAACATACTCACTCAACTACCGCCCGGTAAAGAAAACCAACAGAAACATCGTTGTGTATGTGTTCTTTTTCTACCTCCGACTCTGTTTTTTGTTTTTTTATTATTTGGTTTTCTCTTGTGCCGGAAAATTATTTAGCTTTTTGAGTTAAATATTTCTACTAAAATAACTTTGACTGTGATGAATAAAATCTGACTAAGAGTTGATTTAAGTTCTTCTGATCAATTTGTTTTGTTTCTATGATTGAAATTCAGTCTTAACATTACTCGTTATAAATTATCATATTATTGATACAAAATTTCATGTGCCGAGAAATCTTTGGAGCACACAAAATTAATTTTTTTATACATAAAAGTAAAAAATCAAAACCCTAACAACTTTTTTAAAGAGATTTAAACTAATTTATAGTTCAACCAATTTATAGTTGCATTTGTTTTTTGCATATTATTATTATTTATTAAAATAAAAAAAATGTTTCTTTTATTTTCATTTTCCACTTTTTTTATTGGTTTATTCCATGGTGTTTTTTTCGGATAACGAGAAACCATAAAACCCATACAACAAAATAGAAACTCTGAGAGTGACACTATTTTCTCAGTGACCACCATTGACAACAAAACACAAACCTTCTTCATTGAATCTTCCACACCTTTTCCCGCGAAAATAAAAAGCAAAAGATACCAAAAAAAGAAAAAGGAAAAAAAAAAACTTTGTTTTTCTGTGGAATCCTGTGTTACCATTTTCCCACTTTATTTTCCCAGGAAAAAAAAAAGTTTCCTTTTTATTTTTTTTTTACTTTCTTGGGAAAAAATTTATCTAAATTTGAATTGTCTATGTTTATGAAAGTGAAATGCTTGTCTTTTCCAAAACCCAAATGCAAGATCTAATCATTTTAGAACTCTTTGTTCAAACCTTGTTCTTCATACTATTCTTTCATCAACATCATTCAAATCTGCAATTTTTTTATTCCTTATTCATTTCTTTCTAGAACTTTCTATTGCCGACACTTTCTTCTTTTTTCTAGAACTTTTCTTGTAGATTTCACAATGTTTTGACTACTACAGTGTAGTAGTAATTATTGCAGGCCTAATTCAGTTCTAACTTGTGTGTAACGCTTTTTTTCTTTTTCTATTTTTCTCTCTCTTAGTATAGTTTTTAATTTTTTTTTATAAATTAAATTATGGGTTTTTGAGCTTTTTCTGGTTGGAATCTATCTGGGGTTTAGAATCTATTATTACTTAATTTATTTTTATTTTTTGTTTATTGGGTATTAATGTTATTGATTGGGGTTATGACGTTTTGCCTATGAGGTGTTTGTGTTATTGTGGAGTAGGTTTTTCTTTTGCTATTCAATAAGCTCAGCATTTTTAGCATAATATTTTTGTCTTAGAAAAAATTGGGGTTATGAAAAGTTACCATTATGATGATTACTAGTACTGATTTGGCAGTGACACTTGGAATTAATCATAGAGCAATTATTTCACCTTAAAGGGTGTTTTATTTTGTGTCGATCAATCGGTTAGTCGGTCACCGTAGAATTGTTGTTAGAGCTTCGCTATCAGTTGGATCGTGCTAATTTGATTTTTGACGAGGGTTCGGCTAGTATTGTCGGCGTGATTTGGATTTGTGACTGACCGGTGTTCGGCTATCTTTGTTGACGGTGTCGTATTTGTGACCGACCGGTGTTTGCTTTTGTTGCGAAGATTGTACTTGATATTGAATTTCATTTTGTTGAAAAAAGGAATGAGGGGTGGAAATAGGAAGCTGCATTTAAGCAAGATCTATTCATTCACATGTTTTAAAGCGAGTGCGGTTGATGGAGATCATTCACAGATTGGAGGTAAAGGTTATTCGAGGGTGGTTTTCTGCAATGAACAAGATAGTAGTGCTGCTGCTGCTACGACTACTGCTACTACCGAGGAACCTGTGATTAGGAATTTTGCAGATAATTCTGTTAGATCTACAAAATATACTGCTGCTACTTTCCTTCCAAAATCACTTTTCGAACAGTTTAGGAGAGTTGCTAATTTCTATTTTTTGGTTACTGGTGTTTTGGCTTTCACTCCACTTGCTCCTTATAGAGCTGTTACTGCTATTCTTCCTCTTGTTGTTGTTATTGGAGCATCTATTGTGAAAGAAGGTATCGAAGATTGGCGTAGGAAAAAGCAGGTATTATATTCTAACTACCAAACCTTTATGCTGTTGATTCTATTTTATCATAAAATTATATTTTGTACTTTTTTGCCTTTTTCTCTACCCTGCACTACAAGTGTGTAGATAGATTCCATATGAACCTGAATATTCTGTATACATATCAATTATCTTTTAGCTGATGATAATAAAATATAAGGGAGATGAAGTATTTATACTTTGTTTGGATGAACAGCTTAATTATGCACCTATAGTATAAGTATGTAGAAACTACTTTTATAAAAATAAAATAAAGTCATGCTGTTTTAATATAAGCTATAAACTGTTTTCGAAAGTTATTCAAGTTAGTTTATAAAAATAAGCTGAAAAAAGCTTATGGACATGTCATAAGTTGTTTCTATAAGCTGTTTCAAACAGTCTCACAAGTGCTTATGTCAGCAGATAAGCTCAAATAAGTTAATCTGAACTTAATGGCTTAAATAATATCAGTAATTATATGATTGAAAAAATTGTGGTATTTTTACAAGGCCATGAACTATTTCACCAAAAGGAAAAGTTGTGGCAGGTAGCTTATGCACTATTGTTCATTTGATTCCAGTATGTGCTAAAATATTTTAATCTACTAAATTGCAGGCTGCATTTTTTAGGGTAATATGCTAGTGGTAACCCCTAAACAACTTGAGGGAGCCAATGATTTTATTGTATTATACGAAAATATAAATGTTTATTTTTAATCAATTGTTACTGATACTGAGTTATATTTTTTCAACTCAGTAATGAGTTAATAATGCTTTTGGTCCCTGTAATATGGAGCTAATATGGTTTACTACCTCCAATTTTTTTATTTTTTATTTATTTTTATCTGCAGGATATTGAGGTGAACAATAGAAGAGTTAAAGTTCATAAAGTTGATGGCATTTTTGAATATACTGCATGGAAGAATCTGAGGGTAGGGAACATAGTGAAGGTAGAGAAGAACGAGTTCTTCCCGGCTGACCTTGTATTGCTTTCATCCAGTTATGAGGATGCAGTCTGCTACGTTGAGACGATGAACTTGGATGGAGAGACAAATTTGAAGTTAAAACAAGGTTTAGAGGTAACTTCTTTCTTACATGATGATCTCAACTTCAAAAAATTTAAAGCTACCGTCAAATGCGAAGATCCAAATGCAAATTTGTATTCGTTTGTTGGAAGCATGGAGTTTGAAGAGCAAAAGTATCCACTTTCTTCTCAGCAACTTCTCCTGCGAGACTCTAAACTTCGTAATACAGACTATATTTTCGGAGCTGTTATCTTCACTGGCCATGACACTAAGGTTATTCAGAATTCTACCGACCCACCTTCGAAAAGAAGCCGAGTTGAAAGGAAGATGGATAGAGTCATCTACTTCTTGTTTTGTATTTTGTTTCTAATGGCATCTGTAGGATCTATTTTCTTCGGCTTTATAACTAAAAACGACTTGCAACGTGGTTCAGTGAAAAGATGGTATTTAAGGCCTGATGATTCGACAATTTTCTTTGATCCGAAAAGATCGGCTGCTGCTGCTGCAAATCATTGTTTGACTGCATTAATGTTATATGGCTTCTTTATTCCGATCTCTTTGTACGTGTCAATAGAAATGGTCAAAGTCCTTCAGAGCATTTTCATCAATCAAGATATTCATATGTACTACAAGGAAGCAGACAAACCAGCACATGCTCGCACTTCAAACTTGAACGAGGAGCTTGGTCAAGTTGACACAATACTTTCTGATAAAACTGGAACTTTGACCTGCAACTCAATGGAATTCATTAAATGTTCGATCGCTGGTGTAGCTTATGGCCGTGGTGTTACGGAGGTTGAGAAGACCATGAGTAGAAGAAAAAGTTCAACGTTAGTTCGTGAGCGTGATATATCAGAAGAAGATGACATCAGGGGTTCTCTTGATAAAAAAGCTGCCATAAAAGGTTTTAACTTTACCGATGAAAGAATAATGGACGGTAATTGGGTTAATGAGCCTCATGCAGATGTTATCGAGAAGTTTTTTCGCCTATTGGCAGTATGTCATACAGCCATACCAGAAGTAGATAAAGACACTGGAAATGTGTCGTACGAGGCCGAATCTCCTGATGAAGCTGCATTTGTTATTGCAGCAAGAGAACTTGGTTTTGAGTTCTACAAAAGGGCTCAGACTAGTTTATCAACATACGAGTTGGATCCAGTTTCAGGCAATAAAGTTGAAAGGTCAGCTGTTTCAATTGCTTAGAATTTTACTGCTACCACTATATTTTTCCTTGCACATGGACACACAAAGCTTTAGGGTTGATATGCAATTTTACAGTAGCTTATCATCTAATGACAATAAGTACTTTTCAATTAAAAGATCTAATTTTTAAGAGAAAAAAAATGGTTCAATTGTTTTCCAAGCCCTATGTATTTCCTGCATAAACTCTGCTGTTTGGGATTTAAGATTTTCACTTCATACATGCTTACTAATGCTTAGTTATAGCCACTATGTTTTGGAATTTTCTTTCATCTCAATGATACATATTTTCAGTAACTAGTTTCAATTTGCAGGATGTACAAGATTCTCAATGTTTTAGAATTCAATAGCTCAAGGAAGAGAATGTCGGTAATAGTAAAAGGCAATGACGGAAAAATTCTACTACTCTGCAAAGGTGCCGACAGGTTTGTGTTATAAATTGTTCTGTAACCTTATATGATTTTGAGTGTTTACCTATGTGCTTTGTGTTTCACCTATTGACCAGCCTGAAGTGATATTTATTGCAGTGTCATGTTTGAAAGACTTGCCAAGAATGGTAGGGAGTTTGAAGAAAAAACCATGGAACATGTGCATGAATACGCTGATGCAGGTCTAAGAACCCTTATACTCGCCTATCGTGAACTTGAAGCAGAAGAATACAAGGATTTTGCAAACAAATTCTCTGAGGCCAAGAATTTAATTAGTGGGAACCGGGAAAGACTGATTGAGGAAGTGTCAGATAATATTGAGAAGAATCTAATCCTTCTAGGTGCCACTGCTGTTGAGGACAAGCTCCAAAATGGGGTGAGTTAGAATATAAAAAAACATGTTTTACTTATGTAAATTATTCACTGGAATGGGATTGTTAATGAAGGTTATGCATTTTTTTAAAGGTTCCTGATTGCATTGACAAGCTTGCTCAAGCAGGAATTAAGATTTGGGTTTTGACTGGCGATAAAATGGAGACTGCAATCAATATTGGGTATTATGTTATACTATTATGCCTTTTGTACTACTACTACTACTCTGGCTTCACCCCATGAGAATTGATTTTCAATTTAATTGACATAAATACTACACTGCAGCTTCGCTTGTAGTTTGCTTAGACAAGGAATGAAACAGATTATAATTCATTTGGATACTCCAGAAATCCAAGCACTGGAGAAGGATGGGGACAAGATAGCTATTACCAAGGTAAAATAACTTCTCTCTTAGGCCCTGTTTGGATAAATAGCTTAATTGATGCTTATAGCATAAGTGCTTATGTCTAAGCTATTCCTATGAGAAAGATTAATAAAGTCAAACCGTTTTCATATAAGCTATTATGGAGAACTTTGAAAATAAGGGAAAACAACTTATGGACATGTCATAAGTTGTTCTACAAACTTTTGCAAACAGTCTCATATGTGTTTATGCCAGTAGAATAACTCAAATAAGTCAATCCAAACAGGCCCTAAATATATTTATAGTTTTTATCTACCATGGTGTAGCTTGTATATAGAGAGAATATAATGTGTAGTAGTTTAGCAAGCGTGTTAATAAGTTGGTTCTCTTCAATGTTGCAATATTCCATAACAAGATTCGTGTAGTTAACATGGCAGCTTAATTTCTTTATATTGCTGACGTTTTGATCTTACATTCTTTTCTGGTTTTCTGAACAAACCAGTTTGGGAAAATGATATTAAGAATTATAGTAACTGCATTAGCTTCGCATTACTCTTTTATTATAACTTTGCTTCAAATGGCGATGTGATTTCATGGCATGTTACTTTACTAGTGATGATACTGTTTAGAGTTGGAAATTTGTTTCCTGATAGTTTTTAGCCGATTAATCTTTCAGACATCAAGGCAGAGTGTCCTCTTTCAGATACATGAAGGTGCTGCACAGCTTACTGCACACAGAGGGAGCTCTCAGCAAGCATTTGCTCTAATCATTGATGGCAAATCACTTGCTTATGCACTTGAGGATGATATGAAGAACATGTTTCTTGATCTTGCAATTCGTTGTGCATCTGTTATTTGCTGTCGCTCATCACCAAAGCAGAAGGCGCTGGTATTTTTCAATCTATCCCGTGTTTATATTCTATTGATCCTGATAAAAAATCTGGTTACATTTTAGAAAACATTATTCTATTTTCTCAAGTTATTACTGGTGCCAGCATGTTAGTATTGGTGTTGTGTCCGGTGTTTGTGTCAACACTTCATAGGAAATAATTTCTCTAGTTTTTCTCTTAAAGGTGACTAGATTGGTCAAATCTGGAACCGGAAAAACAACATTAGCTATCGGTGATGGAGCTAATGATGTGGGAATGCTTCAAGAAGCTGATATTGGGGTTGGTATAAGTGGTGTTGAAGGAATGCAGGTGCTGTGAAAATTAGCACAATATTCATGCTTTTTTTAATGCATTTTATCTTTTACATGCTTTATTCTAAACACCATATTCTTTCTTTTCCTCCTAATCCCACAGGCTGTTATGTCTAGTGATATTGCAATTGCACAATTCCGATATTTAGAACGATTACTTCTCGTGCATGGCCATTGGTGTTACCGAAGGATCTCATCAATGGTATTAATATTCCTCTGCCTAAAATTGTATTTCTAGATTCTACAGAAGTTCTAAAATATATAGGAAACCTCTTTTTACTTGTTCATTGTGTTTTTTTTTTCCTGGCAGATATGCTATTTTTTCTACAAGAATGTCACATTTGGTTTCACGCTATTCTTGTATGAGGTGTATGCATCATTCTCTGGAGAACCTGCATATAATGACTGGTTTTTAGCTCTCTATAATGTCTTCTTTTCATCACTTCCTGTGATCGCTCTCGGTGTATTCGACCAGGACGTATCTGCTCGGTACTGTCTCAAGTTTCCTTTGTTATATCAAGAAGGAGTACAAAATATCCTTTTCAGCTGGCGTCGAGTACTCAGTTGGATGCTTAACGGATTCTTTAGTGCCTTACTAATTTTCTTCTTCTGCACCAAAGCGATGGAGCTACAAGCCTTCGATTCGGAGGGAAGAACTGCTGGAAGAGAAATTCTAGGAGCAACCATGTACACTTGTGTAGTTTGGGTTGTAAACTTGCAAATGGCACTATCTATAAGTTACTTCACCTTGATCCAACATATTTTCATCTGGGGTTCCATTTTTATCTGGTACATTTTTCTCCTAATATATGGAGCAGTGCCTCAAAAGATTTCGGAAAACGCTTACAAAGTCTTCATTGAATCTCTTGCTCCTTCGCCTTCCTATTGGATACTAACATTATTTGTGGTGATCTCAACCCTTATACCATACTTCTCATACAATGCAATTCAGATGCGGTTCTTTCCGATGTATCACGAAATGGTACAGTGGATAAGGTACGAAGGGAAGACTGAGGATCCTGAGTACTGTAATATGGTGCAGCAAAGATCGTTGCAGCCAACGACTGTCGGTTCAACTGCTCGCTTAGCTGCCAAGGCAAACCAATCGTTAGACAAAAATATTAAACGTAGATAATATATTTTGATATATTATTGTTTAGGTCATGAAATCATGTAGTTTGTGCATAGCTTTATGAAAAGTTTATTTGATATACTTTTTTAAGCTGACATAGGTTTCATATACCTTCTTGTATTACAGATAGAAGCAGTTACTGTATATATAGAAGCAAGAGTTATTTATAGGATGGGATAAAGCTATTTTCTTCTGTAAAGAATAGAACAATGTTATATGTGTTCTTGAGAATCTCTTCTTTGTGCAATCTCAAAATTTGGAATGAGCCTAATTTAATGTTACAAAACTGATTTGTAACGTGCAAGGGGTGCCACTTCTTACAAACATCGTTTTAGATTATATTTTATTTAATGTGAGACTCTCGAACAGTTCAGAAATTGAGAACTTATTTTTTTGACGTTCTAAATTGAGAATTTAAATAGACCGACCGAACATAAGCTAACTAGTATTAACATTCACATAATTCAATGAAATACCACTCCCTTGTGGAGGCTTGGTTTTTCCCATGTTTTGGTGGTCTTTTCCCATGTCAATGCCATTTTTTTACAAGGCAAATATTAGTATAGTAGTTGATATGCTATATACATTGCTAAGATTTCTAAAAGGAAATGATGGCTCACGGTACACAACTTAAATAAATGAATTAGGATTAAACGGTGAGAGTACATAATACAAGAGGTATTCTTGCTTGGCCACAAGCCTAAATATTTTATAGAGTGAAGATCCATTTTGGCCTCTTACAAATTTCTGACAGGACAATTTATTCCCTGACAAAAATAAAATCCAAATTAGTCTCTAACAATTTCATATCGGGGACAAATTAGTCCCAGACATTTTCATATCGGAACAAACTAGTCCCTCTGTTATAACAAATTGAGGACTAGTTTGCCCCAACTATGAAACTGTTAGGGACTAATTTGGATTTTATTTTTGTCAGGGACTAAATTGTCCCATCAGAAATTTGTAAGGGATCAAAATGGGTCTTCACTCTATTTTATATTTAGGCGCGCACACAAATTTTCTAAAAAAATAATAGAAACTAGAACTTCGACCCGTGCGGTGCACGGGTCTAATTAGCCGTAATATGAAAAAATAAGATATAAATTTTTTAACACTAAAACCTATATAAAAACGTCGAGTACCACTAAATATTAGTTCGACAATAAATTTGGATGAATGTTCATAAAACAGAAATTATAGGATATTACGAAATACTTCTTTATAGACTACATTGAGAGTTTTATTCGTATTTTCACCGTCTTCGTCGATATTCAATATTTTTAATCATTCTCTTTAAATAACTCTTGAAGTTACAACATACAACTGAACAGGTAAAAACACTGTCGACAAAAGATATATCCCAACATGCTTAAGTGATTATCTCTGACTCTTTATTAATATAGTCCTCGCAAAAGAAAAAATTAAAGGGATGTTGGTTCGATTTTCCCATGCTAGACAATTTTTTATTTTTTTTATTTTATATAATGGACCACATCAGGAAAAAAAGGTTCAGGGTTAGCATTTCGGAGCAAGTTTAGAATACAAGAGATATAATAATTATAATAATAATAATAATAATAACAATAATAATAATAGTAGGAAGCTAATAATAATAAATATTTAACATAGTGAGTTAAAGGTTGTGGGTTCGATTTTTGGTGAGGTATTTTTTAATATTTTATTTGAATTAATAATAATAATCATAATAATAATAATAATATGAAGCTAATAATAATAATAAATATTTAACATAAAAAATAGAGTAGTAATATAAAAAATATAGACTAATATTTGATATACTTTTTTATAGAAACTTATGATAATTCTCTCCCTTTTTCTTATAATCAAAAAAAAAATTCAAAGGGAGTAGAAAGAGTAATCCAACTCTTCAAAAAAAATAAATCTTAATCCATTATCATAGCGAATGGATCTACTCGCCTTATAAGAAAAGTTCATAATTATATTCTCTTTAGCTTGACTTCTATTTCATATTCTTCCATTACAAATTATTAATTCAATGTAAAGATGTTAATCATACTTTTCTAACTGAATTTATTTGGCTTTATTTTCTATTATTATACGTGATTGAATTAATTAAGAGAATCCACAATTAAGTGTAAAGAGTGAAGGTGCGTGGAGAAAACACAAGAAGGAGGGTTGAATTGTGTTTTGGATATTTAAAAACTTTCCAAGATATTTAAACCTTTTCAGAGTCTTTAAAGCACAGCGGATTGTTCACACAATTAACTTATGGCGTTATGTATGATGAAGGAGTAAATGAGAGAGTGAGAGAGAGAAGAACACACAACAATTCCCCTCACAAATTGAGAGTACTCCAGTCCCCTTGTTTCCAAGAGAGTTCACTATAATCACAAAGATTACAATAGATGCTCAAGCACACAAGCTCAAGACTTCCTGCTCTTAGTCACACAAGACAGAGAGACTTCCTTGCTCTGATCACACAAGATCAAAGACTTCCTTGCTCTGATCACACAAGATCAGAGACTTCCTTGCTCAAGCACACAAGCTTAAGACTTCCTGCTCTAAGTCACACAAGACAGAGAGACTTCCTTGCGGAAAAAGATCTAAACTTTTCTCCGGAAAAAGATCGGAAATTTTTTTTCCAGAAAAAACTCCGAAAGTGTTTTTATCTGAAATCAGGAACTTTTTTCCGAAAAAAATCGAAAGTTTTTGCGGAAAAAATCGGAAATTTTTTTTCGAAAAAAACTCGGAAACTTTTTTCCCGAAAAAGTTCGGAAACTTTTTTTTCAGAAAAAACTTCGAAAGTGTTTTTATCCGAAATCAAAAATTTTCCCCCGAAAAAATTGTGAACTTCTTTCCAAAAAAACCGAAAGTTTTTGCGGAAAATTTTTTCCGGAAAATCGGGAACTTTTTTTCTGAAAAAAAAAATCGAAATTTTTTTCCCGAAAAAATGTTGGAAACATTTTTCCGAAAGAAAGATCGAATAATTTTTGTCCTACAAAAAACTTCGGAATCGAAAACTGAATTTTTAGAAAATCCATTTTAAAAACTGGAATTTTTACATAAAAATCGATTTGAAAAAAAAAAAACCAATTATTAAACCAAAAACCGGTTATAAAAGTGGTTATGGACATAACCGGTTTTATAACTGGTTTTGTAAAAACAAAACCGGTTATGATATTTGGTTTTAATATCCGGTTATAATAAATGGTTATGGATTGGTTATGGACGGTTATTTTGGATTATCCAAGATGCTCAACCCTATTCTACACTAAGCAGAAGAGCTTCTACACTAAGCAGAAGACTTTGTTGCTTCTACACTAAGCAGAAGAATTACTACTAACTTATAAGCTTAAACTTATTACAAACATAATAACTTCAGAGGCTTAAGCTAGTTTCTATGCTCACTTCATTTGAGAGATATTTTCTATTACAATGCAAAAACTCACTTTCTTCTGAGAGATGTTTTCTAATAAAGATCGCTAGTCATCAATTCTTTCTTTGGCATATTTATATGAGTTGAGAAAGACATTGAGACGTTGGAGAAATTCCCGTTGTAAAATGGACAGCTGTAGTCTTTGAAGATCCGTTGAGTAAAGCCACGTCTTCCTTTGCAGAGAGGCTTCACCTTTACTGTTTGTCCAATAGTACAGTTATAAGGTACAACTAGCTCCTAGAGAGAGGGATCACATCCTTTATGACCGTTGCAATTAGTTGACCTTAGAGCAAATCATCAGGCTTGATAAGTTGTAGTTGATGTAGCCCTTCTGATGATTTGGGGAATTCCTTTGCTTCTGATGAACCTTTGATAACTTGGAGTCTGATTGGTCTTTGAATGGTTGGCCTCTGATAGTCCTTCGCAATTCAGCTTCTGAACGTCTTCATCCTCTAAATGACTAATGACTAGCAGAGCATCTGAACTCTTGTAGGCATCTGAACATCCTTAAGCTTCTGAACTCCTCTGAGCTTCTGAACTCCTTCAGACGTTCTGATCCTCTTTGAGCTCCTGACCACGTTGTAGCTTCTGAACTCTTTCAGAGTGTATTTATTCAGACTTCCATAGGTTTCATCAGAGTCTAAATTAAGTGTGCTCTTGATTTAACGTTGAATTCTCCTGCACTTAATTTAAACATTAGTACCATCAATTGTCCATTTAATACTTTGTTATCATCAAAACTTAAGGGTGTGTATTAACACATATTTTGTTCCAACCATCTCCCCCTTTTTGATGATGACAAACATAAGTATTAAATACAATTGTTGTTGATAAAAATCAGCTATGTTGACATTAGACTTCTGAGTTTCGCAAGCTCCCCCTAAGTCTGATAACCCATAGGGTTAGGTTTGTAAGCTCCCCCTATTTTGTATCCATAGTTAATTTTAATCAGTTTCAGAATTGCTTTATTATATGACTTAAATTATTCATATTTCACTATATAAAGAACAAGGTTTGCAAGCTTCTTCTTTTCATAGTGTGATAATCTTTGAATAAAGTTGCACCCTTACTCAAGGACTAACTATGAATAATAAACTTCAATTAATAAATGCATTCTCCTTGAAATTAAGCCCTTAATGCAGATGCAAGATGAAGCAATATTTAAATTGAATGACAAAATAGGATCAGAGGCACTTTAGAGACGTCTACACACACACTTGGTTCTGATGGTTATCATTAACAGCTTCAGAGTTCAAAATATTTTCAAACAGTTCAGAGCTTAAAAAAATCTTTTCAAAGAAAATAGCTCAGAGCCTGAACAAAAATTTGAAAACAGTTCAGAGCTCTTTAGTACAATATTTTGAAATCCTCAAAGATCAGATTGTCATATCAAAGCATGTACCTCATGCTACTATTTTGACCACTCTCCTACGTTTTCCCTCTGAAGCACTACAAGGCCCTAAAAAGCCAAGTAATTTCGCTTCTTCCAACAATTGATTTACCAATATTCTTTCTCCCCCTTTTATCATTATCAAAAAGGTAGTATAAGCAATTAATAGAAATTTCAACTTTCAATGCCGTCAAATCAGGAGTGGTTGAGCACATTTAATTCTCGGCCATTGAATTATGCTTATAAAAGGAGAGAGATACCTAGTCATTTTACTCACACAGAATAATCTTAGGTTATTGATAGATCTCTTGAGAGAAAAAATGAAACGCTCAGAGAATAAGAAAGTAGTTTCAACGAGAGATAGTCAAGATAGGAGAAAACATAAGAAGAAACCAATGGAAACAAAGCCAGTGTCTGTCCCAGAAGAACTCAGTTCAGAGTCTGAAGAGAAATCTTTGGACTCTGACTGTTTTAAGTTCTGAAGACATATGTTCCTGAAGAAAATCAAACTGAAGTTCGAGGCTCTAGAGGGGTATGAGTCTCTTCCTGAGGAAAACCAAACTGATGCATCAGAATCGGTTTCTTCAAGAAGGACTGTGGGTTGAATGGCTTCAGCCAAAAGCTCAACCTTCCCCCTCTACAAAGGTCATTTAGGCATGTAGCCACAAATATGACCTTTGAGAGCAACTAGAAGATAGTTCTTAGAAATTTTAGTCTTGTAAACGAGAACTTATGTTCTTAATGAAATAAGATTCATTACTTTGGCTTGTTTAGTTTTGATTTCTTATTTATATTACTTCTCTTGTTATGTAATTCCAATCCTCAAGATCAACCAATTATTGTGCAAAAACAAATGTTTAAAACAATGAACTATTTGTAAGAAAAAAATTAACGTCAATTAAGAAGATAAACAGTTATTAGCAGTTTAAGATAAAAACACTTGGATTGTCATAACATGAATAAATATTTCAGAGCAGCACAAAGAAATCAAAGAAACATACAGGGATATGAACTTCAGTTTCATTTCTGCCCTAAGGTCTTCAATTTCAGCCTCATACAGTGGGTTTCTAATGTGCACTTGATTTGCTCCTAGATTGTCCACAATAGGCTCATTCAGACTTTCCTCAAGTGATGTTATCTTCTCCATTAGATTTTGCTCATCACTTGTTCTTACAGAAGAGGTTCCAGGTTGATTCCTCTCTGTGTCCTTTTGAATCTGAATGACCTCTTCAACCATTGTGTTCTTTCCCCTGTTACTCCTCCTCTGTTCTTCAATACCAGCCTCTTGTAGACTATGCAGCTTCTTTACCAAATCATCAGTTAAGCTTACCCATTGAGCAATGTGTTCAGATGAAGACATGTCAGAATGTCTTAGCTCAGGAAGACCATGTAACTGTCTAATCAGGCTGTTGCATTCACTCAGAACTTCAGGAATCATGGAATTGGTTTGAGAAGGTTCAGAGTTTGAGGGTAATGATTGTGGTTGTTGTTGATGTTGAACATGATCAGGTTGACTAGATGAATTTAACTGAACATGAGTCAATTCTTTGATCATTTCATCAACCTGATATTTGGTTGGTAAGTTTGAGGTCTGATTTGGTTCACCTTCAAATTGAGATTTTGTTTGTTCAGGGAATGGTTGAGGTGTAATTTGTGAAAGAACATGTTCAGGTGAGATGTATGGTTCAGGTTGTGGTTGATCATGTTCTAGTTGAACTATCTCAGATGTTTCTGGTTGAGTGATTTCTGAGATAATTTGGTTTGATGGAGAATTTGTTTGTGGAGGAAGTTCACCAGCTAAGTGTTGTTCAAGAAATTCTAGAGGTGATTCTGATGGTTGGTTTGAATTTGTGGGGTGCTGAATATCTTGAGTTAATGCAACAGGACCTTTAGGATCAGTTAAAGTACCTGAAGTAGCAATGGTAGAGCTCTCGACATTCTTCTTTATCTTCAGCTGCTTAGAAATTTTCCTTTTCTTGATCTTCAGATGCTCATTATCATCATCTTCATCTTCTAGAGCTGCCACATTTGTCTTCACACCCTTTATGCTTGCCTTGCTTTTATTTTCACCCTTCTCAGACTTAACCCTAGTTCTTACCAATCTTTTCCTTTTCCCTTTTACCTCTTCTGGTTCAATTTCAAAGGGTTCACCTTGACTCTCCAATAACTGAATATACTGATTAACAATACCTTTTGCAACAGGAGGTATGTTAATGTTAAATGTAGTTACCCATGAAGGTCCTAAGTTAGACAGGTGCTCTAGAGGCTTTGAATGTAACAGTGTCTGTCCAGACAGAAAGAACATGTTGGACAAAGTACTCACTGATATAGCAGATGCTCTCAGTTCTCTCAGCAGATGATCTTGACCAGCAGCCTTGATCACATCAATTACACCACATTGATAGAAAATCTCACTGAGAATTCTTGGATAAATGATGTGAACATTTGGCTTGGTTTGTCCTTGAATGGCGTTTACAGCTTTGCACATATGACAGAAAATGTACCTAGCCCAGTTAAGTTGATAACCTCTAGTGAGAAAATAGATAAAGTATCTATGATCCCAGGAGAGTTGATCAGAGCTTCCACTCCTTGGGAAGATTGATCTTAATAAAATCCTGGCTAGAAGCTTCTGAGTTGGTTTTAGATCACCACTCATGTTACTCTCACAACTCTTCCCTTCCTCATAACATCTTCTTGTCATATCTTCTAGACAGCCAATGCTTTTAGCCTCAGTAGCGTTGTAGGCATGAAACTTTCCCTCATTTGGAATGTATAACATCCTTGCCAAATTTGACTGAGTTAGCACTACTTCAAAACCACAAACAACTGATCTGACTTCATCTTCCTTGACTTCTCTCAACCCTAATTCAGGAGGAGTGTTGTTCTTGTTTTCAGGTTTTGCATTCCTCAAATTAGTCAGTTCTTCAATGTAGTCTTCAACAGTAATAACCTTGTTCCGAAGCCAAAAGTCCTTAACCAGTGTAGGATAGATTGGACCATTTAATACTCTCATGTATCTAAATCCTCCATTTTGATCATTGAAGAATTTTTCAATGTCGTGCTGGTTTAATCTAAGACTTTCAAAATCAACCGGTTGTTCCATAACCAAGTTGAATGATTTTCCCTTCATTTCCAACGATTTTTCTTTGCTAAACAGTTCTGAGCAATTGACGACGTTGATAGGTAGGTCTTTTGGGAAGGAGAACTCTGTAGTTGATACTGAGGAGGTAGAGATTGCCATTACAAAAGTTAGGGTTTTGGATTTTCTAAAATCAAAGAGAAAGAAGGTTTTTCTACGGTTTAGAAAACGAGAGTGTAGGTTGTGGAAGTGCAAAGAGTGCAAATGTTCAGTGATTTTGATTAAAACAGTAAGACAAATTAAATCACACAATATTTTTAAATTTAAAAATAAAGCAAACCATCATTAACTGTTTCAACCCAATCAGAGCGTGTGTACGTGTTGTCTATTTAGCGCCAAAGCGTTTCAGTAAAAATTTACTTAAACGTTTCCAATGCATTTTCTATTCAGAGGCTTATCCTTCAGAGGTTGAAAAGTTTCTCAGAGTCTGAGCTTCTTCAGATGCTGAAACCTGAAGAACTTCAGAGGCTGAAAAACAAATATGTTCAGACAGGATTTTTTCAAGGTTTTTAGTTCTGAACATTTTGTGTCCTAAGAAGACATTTTCAACCTTTGAAAGTTATTCCTCTGAATTGTCATTCAAGAGATGAGAGTTACTTACCTGATTTTGAAGCTCTTGATTTTAGGTGTAGTTAGTGTCATAGCCTGAACAATCACTCCATCATACTGAGTTGTTATCATCTTCAACACATGCTTCAAAATCTTCATGCTCCCTCCTGCTCCTTATGTACTCCATCTCATCTTCTTCTCCATCTGATTCTTCAAAAATGTGCCTCCTATGCACAAATGCTCTTCTTTCATTCACAGTCACATGCATCCATGTGATTGGAAGGTTCAGAGTCTTAGTTTCACCTACAAACAAGTAAACAATTTTGTCTCTTGGTACCCACTTGCTTGAGGGTCCTAGACTGTTAGTTGCCCAATCTTTATCCTTCACTTGCTTCTTCTGAGTACTATCAGAAACAAATGTAGTGTAAAGATTAGGGAGTGAGAAGCTTCCACCAATAACTGATGAGCTTGGTTCCTCTAGTGTTTTACTACTAGAGTATCCAATCCCATTAGTATTGTTGGTCTTAAGGTTGCAAAGCATGGAAACAATTTTATTTTGATCAACATTGATGTTACAATACTCTTTGAGAACCAGAGAGTGCTCAAGGGGTTTGTAACATATAGCATAATCATTCTCAAGGTCTTTTGTTTTGATAAAATCTTTTTGAACAAGACCTTCAGAGTGATTTGCTTGCTTACTCAAATTCTCATAGTCTTCTTTAAGCTTTTTATACTTCTGCTGACTATTAGAGAGTTTAAGTAAAGTCTTCTTAAGATGCTTGATCAATTTTGCTTTAGAAAGACAAGAATATACATGATTCACTGTTCTCTGGATGCTGTCTATGCTCTCAGGTTCTGACTTTTCATCAGAACTTGAGTCTTCAGAGTCTGAGCCATCTTCAGAACTTGATCCTTCAGCTCTTGGTGCTCTTTCAGACTCATCTTCAGAGAAGTTGTCTAGTACATCCCATGTTGTCATTCCTTTAGCCAGTCTTCCTCCATTCTTCTTGAAGTTGTACCATTTTTGAATTTTTCTTGAAAACCTTTCAAGATACTTTTCATCAGGTTCTTCAACAAGATCTTCATGCTCCAATGCTTGCTTTCCTTTCCTTGCTGCTTCTGCTTCTTCACCGTTCAACTCTTGCATATCTTTCAGAGTCAATTCATGGACTATGAGTAAATCAATCAATGATTCAGGGCTCATTGAATTGATGTCTTCAGTTTCCTCTATAGTATTTGGAATTTCATTCCAATTCAGAGGCAAACTTCTCAGCAACTTGCTTACAAGCTTTTTGTTGTTGAGTTTGTTGTTGTGGTCTTCAAGCTTGCTTTTGATGGCTTGAAACCTTGAGTTCATTTCTTCAATACACTCATTTTCCTCCATCCTAAACTCCTCATATTGATCTAACAGACCATTTACTGTTGCCCACTGAATGCTTTCATTATCATCACTAATGAAGCAAAGAGTAGTAGTTGTAGAATCAATACTAGAAGTTTGATTAACCCCTGATGTGGAAGGATTTTGATTGTTGCTCAGATCTTCATTTAAGTTCAGTCCATCTTCAATTTCTTTGACAAGATCAACAACTTGTTGATATAACATCTGCTTCCAATCATCCATGTTTTGAGCCATGGTGGTTTTCTCCTTTGGATCTTGACTGTCTCACGGTTAAGTGATTTACCAACAGAACCGGAGCTCTGATACCAATTGAAGGTGCGTGGAGAAAACACAAGAAGGGGGGTTGAATTGTGTTTTGGATATTTAAAAACTTTCCAAGATATTTAAACCTTTTCAGAGTCTTTAAAGCACAGCGGATTGTTCACACAATTAACTTATGGCGTTATGAATGATGAAGGAGTAAATGAGAGAGTGAGAGAGAGAAGAACACACAATAATTCCCCTCACAAATTGAGAGTACTCCAGTCCCCTTGTTTCCAAGAGAGTTCACTATAATCACAAAGATTACAATAGATGCTCAAGCACACAAGCTCAAGACTTCCTGCTCTTAGTCACACAAGACAGAGAGACTTCCTTGCTCTGATCACACAAGATCAAAGACTTCCTTGATCTGATCACACAAGATCAGAGACTTCCTTGCTCAAGCACACAAGCTTAAGACTTCCTGCTCTAATTCACACAAGACAGAGAAACTTCCTTGCTCCTACATTCAGCAGAAGACTTCATTGCTCTTGTAACAGCCTCCGGGCCCCATCTTGGCGATCCCAGAGCGTTACCTCATGATCTTCTCCACCCCCCTCTCTAGTGGAGTTTTTGCCTTCCGTGGGAATCGAACCATGTACCCTGGGGATAAAGTACATGTTCCATCCATTCCCACTACCAATTGTGCTAGTAGCTCAATTGGTAGTGGGAATGGATGGAACATGTACTTTATCCCCAGGGTACATGGTTCGATTCCCACGGAAGGCAAAAACTCCACTAGAGAGGGGGGTGGAGAAGATCATGAGGTAACGCTCTGGGATCGCCAAGATGGGGCCCGGAGGCTGTTACAAAAAAAGGCGCCTTTTTTTGTAACAGCCTCCGGGCCCCATCTTGGCGATCCCGGAGCTGCCACCTCACGATCTTCTCCACCCCCCTCTCTAGTGGATTTTTTGCCTTCCGTGGGAATCGAACCATGTACCCTGGGGTTCAAGTACATGTTCAATCCATTCCCACTACCAGAAGACTTACTGCTAACTTATAAGCTTAAACTTATTACAAACATAATAACTTCAGAGGCTTAAGCTAGTTTCTATGCTCACTTCATTTGAGAGATATTTTCTATTACAATGCAAAAACTCACTTTCTTCTGAGAGATGTTTTCCAATGAAGATCGCTAGTCATCAATTCTTTCTTTGACATATTTATATGAGTTGAGAAAGACATTGAGACGTTGGAGAAATTCCCGTTGTAAAATGGACAGCTGTAGTCTTTGAAGATCCGTTGAGTAAAGCCACGTCTTCCTTTGCAGAGAGGCTTCACCTTTACTGTTTGTCCAATAGTACAGTTATAAGGTACAACTAGCTCCTAGAGAGAGGGATCACATCCTTTATGACCGTTGCAATTAGTTGACCTTAGAGCAAATCATCAGGCTTGATAAGTTGTAGTTGATGTAGCCCTTCTGATGATTTGGGGAATTCCTTTGCTTCTGATGAACCTTTGATAACTTGGAGTCTGATTGGTCTTTGAATGGTTGGCCTCTGATAGTCCTTCGCAATTCAGCTTCTGAACGTCTTCATCCTCTGAATGACTCATGACTAGCAGAGCATCTGAACTCTTGTAGGCATCTGAACATCCTTGAGCTTATGAACTCCTCTGAGCTTCTGAACTCCTTCAGACGTTCTGATCCTCTTTGAGCTCCTGAACTTTGTTTAGCTCCTGACCACGTTGTAGCTTCTGAACTCTTTCAGAGTGTATTTATTCAGACTTCCATAGGTTTCATCAGAGTCTAAATTAAGTGTGCTCTTGATTTAACGTTGAATTCTCCTGCACTTAATTTAAACATTAGTACCATCAATTGTCCATTTAATACTTTGTTATCATCAAATCTTAAGGGTGTGTATTAACACATATTTTGTTCCAACAAAGAGTACAATAATATATTTCACTTACTAATTAGTTATTTTTTCTATTGCAAAGTAATATATATATATATATATATATATATATATATATATATATATATATATATAAAATAATAATCTCATGCAATTGCATCCACTCTACACAATAAACAATAATCACCATTTCTATTTTGTTTTATACAATTCTTTTTGTGCAGAGACCTAAATAGTAATATATTTACCGTTCAAAAAAATATATACAATTCTTTTTAATTTCACGAAATCTTACTACCCACTGAGCTAGCACAACCTATTTTTAAATTTACCGCAAGCCGCAACTGCCACTTTCTGCTTAAAATTGATCTTGCCTCTTTTTTTCCCACTCCAACACAATACGTGCTCCATATGTGATCTACCATCCCCTTTGCACTCCTTTGAAAAATGCATAGTCAATATATAAAATACTATTTAAAACTACATAAAAGAAGGCAAACGTTATGCATCAAACATGAATTGGTAAGCGATATAATTTATAGTATAAACTTTGCATTGTAATAATCCTCATTCTTTGATTTTGAAGAGACAAAAATAGACACACACCCATTAAAATAATTCTTATTCTTCTAATGCAAAATATTGAACCCCTTAAAATAAAATTTCACGCCCCCATTTGTTAAGGGGGGTTGTGTGCATAAGACTATATATATATATATATATATATATATATATATATATATATATATATATATATATATATATAATACTTAAACCAACTGTTTTAAATTATGATTGAATTAAAAGAGAAAGATGAATTCTAAAAGGTTGTAAATAAGTACACAATAAAACATTAACATGATTATCAAAGTTATATCCATAAATTTGTACATAGTTTTTGTTTGTAAGAATTTCTATAACTTTATTCTTTTACTAAAGAATTTATATAACTTTGTTATTATATATTATGATTATCATCATTATTATTTATTTAAAATGATGTAATTAAAAGAGATGATGATAAGGTATTTAATATAATAATAGAGATAGAGATTGGTTTTATTTAGTTGCAAGAAATTTTTTTAGTGGTGACACATCATCACTAAGTTTGGTTAGAAGCAACTCAACCTTCATTTTATAAGCAAAAGAAAGATAAAAGATATCCCACTATTTTATTTTAATTTGAGTCGTAACTTAAACATTTTTTTAGAATATGTACGTATTTTATCCAAATATTTACATTATTATTTAAACCAAATCAATAATTTTAAATCTTTAGTGAATTTTAATTGCGCTTAAATATGTTTAAATATATGTGATAGAATTATATCCCATATTTTATTGGTCAGAATATTTTTAGCCAGTTGTTTTATTTATTTTCTTTTTACTATGTTTAATTCTTGTTCTCTTTTTATTTTATGTCATTATCTTTTTCTATGAGGTTTTTCTCCCCTCATTTACTTTTGTCTTTTTTTCTATTTAATAATTTTTATTCAGGTTTTCAGTTTAGTGTTTAGTAGTGCTTATTAGAATGTGTTGCTCTTTTTTATAGATGAGCTCATTTTACATTTCTATTGAAGCTTTATCAATTTCTCTTAATTATTTAATGTGGCATCTTTACAAAAGTTTTTTTTATTTCTATTTAAACATTGTACCCACCAACTATTTAGCTTCCCACATAATATATGCAAGAGAAAAAAAAGATAAATATGAAGTTAAGAAAACTGTACACACAACATCTTCTCTATTTTTCTTCCTCTTAAAAAAAAGAAAAAAGAAATACATAGTTAGAAAATAAATTTTTTTTTTTTTTAACCAAAGATGGTGAGAGCAAAATGCTCAACACCACAAAATATATTTAAAGATAAAGGGAAAAAGAACAAGTACAAATGGAGGGGACCAAACCAAAACTCCATTAAGAAGAAGATATTCTAAAACTAGAAATGCCAAGTTTGTTTCTATTAATACCCTGACGCATAAACATAGGAGCTACATCCCAGAAAACAATAGATGGTAAATACAAACCATGATTGGCAATAAGATCAGCTACTTGATTACCTTCTCTATAAATGTGAGTGACAATACAATTCATTTGCTTTAACATGAACAAAACATTTTGCCATCTGTTTCTTAAAGCCCAAACAACTGGATTTGCAGGATTTTGGAAAGCTGAAACTACCAAAGATGAATTTGTTTCGAGCCAGAGGTTATTCCAGTTGTTTTGATAAGCAATCTCAATAGCTCTCGTCGCACCACAGAGCTCTGCATAGTGAGGAGAAACAAATCCTAAAGGCTCAGCAAAGCCATAGACAAAGTCAGCTGTAAAGTTCCTAAAGATACCTCCACAAGAGGCAAAACCTGGGTTAACACAAGTCGCGCCATCAATGTTGCATTTAGTCCAATTTATCAAAGGAGGTACCCAACAAACTTCTTTAATAACTGGAGTTTTTGGATGCTTTATAGAGATTTTGAACAGTTTCAAGAAAGTGAAATCTCTAATAGAGTTGGAAGAGGGTTTGCAAGTATTGTTACCTGTTAGAGATGTATTAGCTATGATCAAGGATACAACTGATCTCCAAGAAATAAATTTATTATTAAATCTTGCTTCATTCCTGGCAAACCAGATAGTGTTAAGCAGATTGATTATGGCAGCAGTGATAGTGACCTTGCTTTGAGGAGACCAATTCAGCTCACAAAGGTTCCACATGTCTTCCAGTGAGGTAAATTGAATGACAACATTAATACAGCCAGCAAGCCAAGACCAAATTCTAACAGCATACTCACACTCAAAGAAAATATGGAAAGAAGATTCTACATGCTTGTTACAAAGATTACACATAGAAACAATGGAACAACCTCTAAGAATCAAATTTTCATCGGTTGGCACTTTGTCGTGCATTAACAACCTCCATGCCAGAAAAGATTTAGATGGAGGAATATCAGGGCTCCAAATGATCTTAGCCCAATACAAGTCTTGAAATTGTTGTATTTTAAAAAGATAAGCTTCCTTGAGCTGCAAGTCACCAGAGTCTATATGCTTCCATAAGAGTTTATCTTGAGATGGTTCCATAGGAATTATGACTTGATGGACAATGGACCCTAAATTGGTGTAAGCATGAATCAGTTGAGGAGGGATATTCCATAGACCATTAACAATGTAATCACTTACTGTAGAGCTAAGAGAGTGTCTGATATGAGCTAGGATGTTGAATTGATCCACTAGAGGGATACCACACCAATTGTCATTCCAAAAATTGATGTCTTCCCCATTACCAAGAAGCCAAACTGAGTTTTCCATAATAACTTCAAATTCATCTTTAATACTGCCTCAAATAGATGAGAAGATGTGATGTTGAATGGTTTTTCTTTGTCGAATCACTCTATCCTTTAACAACTCTATCCTTTGACAGGTTGGGAAGAAAGTAATCTACTTGCTTCTGCAAGTATAGATAATATCACAATTAAAATAATGGTTTTGTTGTTTTAATAATTTTAGTGAATTTTTTTTTGAAAAAATAAGTGATATTGTTGCAGGGTAGTAAGTAAAAAATGTCTTCAAACTTGTTTGATACTTTACTATAGATGAAGAACAAAAAATAAATTTTAGTTTGTCCAATTTTTATTTTAGTAAATATGAATATGGTATTATGAATAATAACATAGTGGAAATGCTCAAAGATAAATACTTACATAAATTGTAGTTTTTCATAGACTTCTCAAGCATCAAGAATGCAACAAAGACAAGAATATAAGTCTTTTTATTCTCTTCTCCTAATTCACATGAAAAAATTACCGTATCTATGTTAAGAAATTAAAAAAAAAATTTAGAAAAATAGGCTAACAAACATTATATCAACAAAAAACAAAAGATGTCTAAAATTTTCACGCAATGTATGAGTAACATGATAAGATTTAATATAGAATTAAACCAATAAATTGTGAATAGATGAAGAAATCTAGAGGAATAAGAGAAATAACCTATAATATAAAATTGAGAGATGTCATCCAATAGTTGCTTGAGGAAAACTCAAATTTGTACTACAAACATTTTGGTTTTGTGCACAAAATCATATATTTATAAATACAATGGTTAGGAAAAGATAACAATATAAAGGATTGTATGATAAATTTATTTGTTATAGTTAAGGAATAAGAGTTATGGAATATGAAAGAATGGTAGTTTAAAAGTTGATGTGACAAAGTTATTTTTTAATAAAATAATAGCACAATAGTAATTAATAAACAATATAACTAAAGTAATTTTTTTCATAATTAAGAGAAGTTGGTAAAATTTCAATAGAGGTGCCACATCATCACAATGCTTGAATATGAGCAACTTAAGCTTCCTTTTATATGTAAAAGATATTGAAAACCAAAAGTTACAATTGCCCGTTGTGGGACTTGGACGGGTGAATTGCTGGCCGTTTGATCCTGGCGTGCGCCAGGATGCTTTCTTCTTCACCAAGATTGATGTGGCAATCCACCACTTGTTCTCCCATTGGTCTGGCGGGCGCTTGGTATGGGCTGGCGGGCGCCAGCCTGCTTGTAGCGTGCTGGGCTATTTTGTTTTGCAGTGGGGTTGCTATTTGCAGCCCCTTTTTGTGTCTTTTTGGTAGTTTTCGCTCCTTTCTTCGATTTAATAAATTTTGATCTGTGTTTATAAAATATGAGCATTTAGTAACGATTCATAATATAAAAGTTCGAAATCGAAATAAAAAATAATTGAAATATAATAGTAAATTAACTAAATAAATAGCACATTTTTAGGTTTATCAAATGCAGAGAGAGAATCGTCGAACAATGTAGTGAGAGAATTATGGAGAAGACGACGGCGAGATTCACGGACGACGATAGTGGTTGGGTTGAGAACACGATACAAGAAGATTTGAATTTGGGTGTATAGCATGGAAGCTGGTCCACTCGATACTAATGGCTCTAGCTATTTTCCTTTAGTATTCAACCATAGCAGTAAATCAAATAATCCTCTTGTTAAAAATATAATTACAAAAATCATGAAGTTAGAAATGTCTTCATTAAAGTCCAAGCATATCAATTTTAGCCAACGATTTAAAATGAATAAAAGAGAAGCATGCAAGGGTTTAAAAATTAGTAGATATTATTTTTATAGCTGCCAAATGATTATCAAATGATTTGTCATATATAAGAGTCCATATTCACATATAAATGCACATGTTTCATAAAGTACTCCCAGGTGAAAGTATAGAAATAGAGTTGATGATTTAGGAGATATAGCATGAGGGACAACATGTAAATTAACAGAGACACAAAGGCAATATCAGTTAGATATTGAGTTTGACAGCTTCAAAATATGTTTTAAATATATGACATACCCACAAAACTTCCATCATGGCTCCAAGTGCACCGGCGTCTTCTAGCATCTTAGTAGCTTCCACTACATAAACCTTCTTAGCACCTACATGAGTTGACCATATAGCAAGAATACCACTTCCAGCTCCCACGTTCAAAACAACCTTCACAACACCATAAGTTAGAATTTGTCTTCTCAGTCTTTCACAAATTTCATCACAGTATCCAAACACAGTTCATTTATAACTTTTTATTACAGTTTCAAAACTAAATACCAATATTTTTAATGTTATAACCAAAATCATAATCAAAATCAAAATGTAATAGCATATCAGAACCAAAATACATTCATGCATGGATTGAAAATTGATGAACATTAATGCAAACTCAAAATCTACAAGCTTGTAGCATATCAGAATCAAAATCAAAATACTTGCCAAATGTGAAACCAAAATACTTGCCTAATGGTTTCAGGCAAAAACAACATTCATGCATGGATTGAAAATTGATGAACACTAATGAAAAATCAAAATCTACAAGCTAGTAGAATATCAGGATCCATGCATATCAGAATCAAAATCAAAATCAAAGTAGAATATCATATGCAGAAAACACAACTGTGATTCAAAATCAATTTAGGGTTTCATTTTGCAATTATTCAATTCCTAAATTATAGAAGGTGGAGAAAGTTCAATCATGGAGAGCTTGGGAGAATCTACTACGTTTGCGAAGATCACGAACATTGCAGAGAGAGAATCGTCGAACAATGCAGAGAGAGAATTACGGAGAAGACGACGGCGAGATTCACGAACGACGATAGTGGTTGGGTTGAGAACACGATACAAGAAGACAGTTTGAGATAGAGAAGACAACGACGAGATTACGGAGAAGACGACGGCGGGATTCAAAGAGAATCATGACGGCGCAATCAAAACGTCGCAATACAGAGAGAGCTTGAGAGTGTGATCCTGTGTGACTCAGGCTCACAGTGTGAGACCTTCAGATCATAACACGTGTCATCAAAATGATCATGATCGGATCGCTGTCATTAACTTATGCACTGTGCATAAAAAGACCCTTATGCATATTAACTTTTGCCTGCAGATTCATGACTTTTAAAATATGGTTTTGAAAATTTCTATAGATTGATTGTTTGAGTTATATGGTGAATTTACTGATGAAACAGATCATGACGCCATCATTAATTATGAATGGGGAGGTGACAATAACACCCCAATGGAATCTTTCAAAGATTGGTCCCAACTCAGAAAGCATGGCAAAGTTGCAAAGATTATGGATTTAGAATTGGAATATGTTCCACAATATTAACCGACTCAAGCAATTCAAAAAGAGAATATGTGAAAAAGGAAGCAACTTCATACTATGAAGAAATGACTCAAAAGCTAGCATGTCCAACATGATATGTAACTTCTGATTAATTCTAATATAGATGAATTTTTGGATTGTAGTTCTTTTAATCATATGTAACTTCGTATTATTGGGATGAATTTGTGTAGAGATGAATTTCTAGATTCCTAATGTAGATAAGCTTTAACACCGATTCTGCATTTCTGAATTTTCATCTTATTATAACAAAAGTTACTTATACATTTCATCTACAGTGTGCAAGAAAAGTCTACAAAATTAAGCTCTAGGCAGCGGAAAAGTAAAGCTAGTAAATAACATTTTCTTTGTCATATTAATTTCCAATTAAAGAATTTAGATCAAGAACAACTACATTCACAAAAACTGATATTAGATACTTACAACAATTAGTCAACCTTCATGTTAAACATATTTTAATTGTATTTTTCAATTTCCTTATAATATGTTTAAAGTTACACCAATTTTTTTTTATAATTTTTTTCTTCCTCCTTAACACCAATAATAACCTAAAAAACCAAAAAATAATAAAAAGTTTCACAAATAAAACCCCATGATTTAACTTTAATTACAAAGGGTTGATTAAACATATCTATTGTGCCTTAACACCAAGAAAATCAGCAGCTGATTTAGCCATAATAGAAGCAAATTCATTAAAACTAATAACACCATCACCATTGCTATCAGCTTCAGCCATCATGTCAGCAAGTTCATGATATGATAGAGGATGACCCATCTTTGCCATTGATCCAGCGAGTTCCGACGCAGTAATGTAACCGTTACCATCTCGATCAAACGAGCGAAAAACCTCCAAGAGTTGTTCTTGGTTGATTAAAACATTCTCATTAATGTCTGGCATAATAGCATTGACAAGCTCGTCGAATTCGATATAACCGTTGTTATTGTTGTCCATGTTGTTGAGTAGCTCATAAATTTCGTCACCGGTTGGTTTGATGCCGAGGGACCGAAGGAGTGCCGCAAGCTCAAGGTGGGTTAGGCTTCCGTCGGAATCCATGTCAAAACGCTTGAATATGTCATTTAATTGTTTGATTTGATCTTCGGTTTGGAGTATTGACATGGTGGTACGTTAAGGCCTAGGCCTTGAAGAAGAAAATATTGATAGATAGATAGATCGATAGATTTAATGATTTTGTTTTTGCTTTGGTTTTGAAGGGGATTGTGTTTTTTTCTTTCTTTGTTTGGTGAAGGAGAAAATTATAAGGTTTTTTTTTTATGTGCAAGTTGTGACAATGATATATTTATTTAGAATATGGAATGGTTCAAAAGGGATTATGAAAAAACGCGTTTTGTTAATTAAACTGAATTATAGTCATAAATGAAAACAAGATAACGCAAGAGAAGGATGGTTCATGATCATGGTGATGGTGATTTTGATGTAGAGGATGGGTAATAACTTGTTTTTTAATTACTACCAATATTATTGGGGACATGTTTAGAGCTATATCCTGTCAAAACAATCTTATGATCTATATTTAGGTAAAATTTTGGATTAAGGTTAAATTATGTCCATTAGCTAAAACTAATGTGTGTGTTCCATGAGTTTAGTTAGAATTGGGTTTGAAAATTATTGGTCAATAGAGGTTGACCCACGTACTATACGGAGAAATTAATATGTAGTTGCCTAAAATGAATTTGTCTATGAATTTTACAGCCAATTTGCTTCAATGATTGTTGTGCAGAAGGGATTTGGATTTCCTGCTTGCTGTAAACAGATCAGGACCACACAGTTTGAAATAGACAGTTAAAATCAGTTTTATCTATTTTGATTGATGTGTGATTTGTACCGTTGGATTCAAAATTAATGGTTGTGATCTTTTACAGCGTGAAATCGCGTGTACCTGCTTCCAGATCCATCCTTTTGATTGAAAGGCACAAGTAAGGCCAGCTCAACAAATAAATAAGTAGGCCTAAGGATTTAAAGTCTATGTTAATAAATTCTTTTTTCTTTTATTTTTTACTTTCTATGATTTTATAAAAAGAGATACAATAATTTAAAGTTTAATAATAAAAAAAATTAATCTACCAAATAATTAAATTTAGATTCTCTGTTATTTAGTAAAACTTATTAACTATACTCAAGTTTAATTACTTGGTTAAGAAGTTTATATTAATATTTCATTAAATTATTAATGTTTTAGTTTAAATGTTATTTTTCTTTTATAAAATTTAGAATTGAAAAATATTTGTAGAGAAAAAATAAAAAATTATTTATTAAATTATTGTAATTGATTTCTTTTCATTTATTTAATTAACAATAAAGTCAATTGATATATTTATTATTTTGGTACAAAAATCTAATAATAGAACAGTAGACTTTTCTATTAAGTCTGTACAATAAGAAAAAAGAACAAAAAAAGACTTTTCTATGTCTAAGGCCAACTGCATTTGTAACACTAGTTCCACCGCCATCAATTCCATACAAGTTCTTTGAAAATACAAGTTTTTTCATAAAAAAAGAAGAAAATAAAAGAATTTGAAAAAAGAATATTTGTAAAATCTATTTATGACATAGGCATTTCATAAAAGTCATGGTTATTTAAGCAATCAGGCTATAATAAAAGTATCATTAAGTATATTATATAAAAAAGAAATCAGTAGAGTATAAAGATGAGAAAATACTTCTTCACTCAAAGAATGTCAATGAAATTTTCACATTTTGCTATAATACGATATAGGCTATGTCTTCACCAAAAAAGAAGATTTTGACTATGTCTAAAGATGCGGGGAATGAGATTAGACGCACGTCTCATGAGTGTTTAGTTTGGCGGTGGAATATCCAATCATGCGTCTAAATGGATATGTGCCGTGCAAATGGAGAAGTTAGGAAAGCAAGCTTTCACTTTGACGCGGTTTTGTGCCGCAATTTGCAAAATGCAACTATATATTCCAAACACAGAATCAGAGACTATACAAATGCAACTTGTTTTTCAAAGTAACATGCCTCATAAATGTACTGTGAGAGTGAATAGAAGCATATCAAACACTCACTCAATCCCACACATTTGTGAGTTACAAGTTGCATCCTTAGCATTAGATTAAATTTTTGGAATATATTTGACAATGTTTAAGCATATATAGCTCAATGAAGCAACCAAATCAATATTTTGTGTGACATATCTCTAGCTAAAAACGTAGAGATTAACCTTTTGAGATATAAAAATCCATTTAAGAGATCAATCTCTTTTAACAAGTGTTTTTTCATACACACTGATTAAAAATTGAATTCACTACCACATGCCTAAGAGATCTCGTTATGTGCCAATGTGGCACATTATGTGCATCCCAATTCAATTATTTGATATCTTCCAAAACTATCACCATTATGATCATTGACAACTTTAGGAAGACCCCATGGCTCTTTCCTACCCCAAAAGCTTCCAAATCCAAATTCTCCCTTGTCACAAAGTTCCTCCATCACTTTCTCAACTTCAACCATACAATAACCACAATTATGTACATCATCATCATTTAGTTCCATATCTTCTTGAATTCTAATAGATTGTTCATGAATTCTCAAAAGCACATCTTTATAAGAATTCTCATGAATTTCTCTTTGCACCCCTCTATAATTCCTCTTCCTTTGACAAAATAATTTCTTACCATATTCTCTTGTTTTCCTCACCATCTTTCGCAACACAAGTACAAGAATTTGTAGCACCAAGCATTGGCAGCAACATGATACAACAACACAATCGGCCACGAGCATGTTCCATTCTTCCATGGTTGTAAAATAGAAAGGAGAAAATGGGGGTGTTGAAAGTAATTATTAAAAGAAGGCATACCTTGTTTAAAGAAAAGGTTTCTTTTCCTCTCTTCTTCTTGGTCTTGGTAAGGAAGAAGCAAGAACAATAGTATGATGAGGAAAAGCTAAGATATCTTTTGCCTTCACCAAATTATTTGGTTGTGGCCTAAACGCAAACTATAACTTCTAATAAGGGTTATTAAATATAACAGAATATTTAAAGTGAAGATTAAAATATATCAATAAATAGTTGGCTAGATGATAGTAACTTGTGAGTTGGGTTTTGTTTTGTTTGGAAGACTTCTTTCTCTTTCGTTAGCACAACAATGTTTGGAAGTGGCTTTCTTTAAGATTATTATTTTGTTAATGCTTTCTTAAGACTTTACTTTGCAAGGAAAAATAATTATACCTCCTTAATTAATTTGACTTTTTTTATGCCAAGTGTTGACCGGCACCCTTTTACCTCTCCAACCCTTATTTTCCTTCTTTTAGCTTTTTTATTAAGACTTTACATTGCAGAAAAAAATAATTAAGGACAATTTACTTTGTGAAAATATTTTCTATTATTATTTTCTATAATTCGTAGTTTTTTGTCAAATTACTTTGTGAAAATATTTTCTATTATTATTTTCTATAATTCGTAGTTTTTTGTCAAATTATCTAGTGACTAAAACTTCTACCCTTAAGGTGGATAAGTGAAATGACGTGGCCGATATTGAAACTTCGGCCCCTGTATATATTATGCATTGTTCCTGCCAATTAAGATAAACTCACGGAACTTAGTAGTTTTACTTGTTAATAAGGAGAAAATAGACTTTTGAAGTGAATAATTATTTTGTATTTTTAAAAATAGTGGAATGTAAAATAAACACAAATTTTAAAAAATAAAAAATATTTTCATAAAAAAAACAGAGTTGTGACCTTCTAAATTAACTCTATCTATTCGAATTCCATCTATTCTAAGAGCATAAAAATCCCATCTATTCCAATTCCTGACACTACAGTCTGATATCACTCTAAATCTGAAAAGCTTGTGTTGTGAATTCGAGTAACTCACATCAATACCTTTAGTGTGTGTGGAGCAATACGATTAAAATAATCAACAATTGAGAATGACAATAATAATAATAACAAGAATAAACCGCAAAAAACGTAAAGAACGCAGGATATTGTTTACCCAGTTCGGTGTTAATGAACCTACTATGTGGGAAGGGCAACCCTCTCCGTTCCACTATGACTAGAATACTTGATTACAACGAAATCCCAATTGGGTTACAAGAATTAGACAATTCCCTAATTCTACCCAAGTCCCGAATTTCTTCCTGTGACCAAGAAATTCAATCAAGAAGTGTTTCCCAAGGTGATAGAATGTTTCTCCAACCCTAGAGTCTTCCCAAGATGTTACTCTATTAACCCTAGTCTTTTGTTGGCCTCAGAAACCCTAAAACACACCCTGTTTTTATAAAAAACGCACAACACCTATATATAGGCGTGTGAGCGCGCGCGGCGCACAGACATAGGCGCGCGACGCGCCAGTGGCAGAAAGCCACCCATCACACAGCAGGTGCTGCGCGGCGCACAGGGGATAGGCGCGCGGCGCGCCACCACCAGTAACCCACCTACGCTGCTTCTTCTTCTTCATCAATTCAAGGTAATTTCCAACAGCTTGGTTTTAAGGTTTTTGATATCAAATGGCATCCTCCTTCAGCTCCCGAGATAATTCAAGTGGATTGGTCTTGTCCTCCTTTATCATGGGTGAAATGTAATATTGATGGTGCAACTAGAGGTTGTCTTGCGTTATTAGCTTGTGGTGGAATATTTAGAGATCATAGTGGTAATTGTGTCGGGGGATTTTCAAAGTCTTTGGGAATGCTGACGTTTTCCAAGTTGAAATTATGGGTGCTATGTGTGCTATTGAGTTTGCTTCGACAAACAGTTGGACGAATTTTTGGCTTGAATGAATGTGACTCCTCTTTAACTACTCAAGCTTTTAGTAATTTCTCATTGGTTCCTTGGAGGTTACATAATTGTTGGTTTAATTGTCTCAATATCATTCGAAAATTTTGCTTTCAAGTCTCTCATCTTTCGAGAAGGCAATAATTGTGCATATAAATTGGTCCACGCGGCTTCCAAATCAGCGGTATGATTTGGTGGAACTTCATTCCATGTTTCATCTCATATGACTTTGCCCGCAACAAGAATGATCTTCCTTTCTTTCGTTTCCGTTGATACCTTTTTTGGTATTGTTTTTCTAATGTACTTTGCATTGGTTTTCCCTTTAGTTATTTGAATTTGCACTGTCTTTTCCTTCACCGAATTTTATCTATGGGGTTTTACAATATGATAGGGCATAGAGAACAAGCACAATAGTAGTTTTTTTTTTGATACACAATAGTAGTTTTGTTGAGATGATGTGACAATGCATATTCATTCAGTGTGAAGGCTGAGCATTCCTTTATCACTACATGCATATTCAGGGGATAGTGTAACCTATTGGAGTATGTTTATTCTCTTCCTCTATTTCTTTCTATTTAGGGTATAGTGTGATTGTTTCTTGTTTCAAAAGTTATAGGGTGCTCTTTAACTGATATTAATTTTCGACGACTAAACTGATGATGGTATGTCTATTCATAAAATCATTATGAGTAAAACACTATTACAAATATAACAAGGAACAAACTAGAACGAGCAGATATCCATACAAGGTTAGACAAAACTTGTACTCAAACATTATGCCTGATTATTCAATTCAACAGTCAAATGAAAATAACAACAAAGCTTTAAAATGTAGAAACATCCATGGCAACAAGTAACTCAACTCGTCCATGGACTAAATGACATACGAAAAAACCAGAAAGGCCAACTTTATTTTTACTTCAAAGACATATCATAAAGACGCTAAATTGACATACTACTCTTCCTCTTCGTCTTTCCAGCATACATACTACTTTTCCTCTTCGTCTTTCCAGCATTCCAGAGTTGAAACGGGCGAACCACAATCAGAAGAAGTCTTCATGAACTTCTGGAAGACGACACAGCCACCTCTTCCAAGTTCTTGGTAACACCTCTCTTTGCAACCATATCCTTTAACATTCAGAAAACAGTTCTGCTCAAATGAATTGCTTGCAATATCCACATGCACAGCTATCAGAAACTCATTAGGATGGAAGCATCTCAACACTCTTTCAACCAATTGGTTTAGATTCATTAGGTCCAAGTTATACCCACATGTTTCGAAGCTGGCGTAACTGAAACCATCTTCTGGAGTAATATGAATTGTAGAAACAGCATCTCCTTCTACAGAATTCATTGAGTATCCACATGGTTCAAAATCAAAATCACTTATTTGAGAGTCTGGAAGAATATTTCTAATACCGGAATTCGCAGTCATCAGGGATGCTGAACTAGATTGTTCTTTGTAGAAAACCGAAGCTTTCTCGCTGTCTAAACCGGTCATGCACATTTCCAGAGTGTAAATAGAGTCAAATGAGCTCACAGACTCTGCAGCAGCAGAATAAACATGCCAGTTCTGTGTGCTATCTGAACTGCCCATAACATAGGCAGTGCATCCCGATCCAAGCTTCCCAAAGTAGCTATCAAGGACTGCTACTTCCTCGGAGAAGTTACGATGAGGAAAGGACTGAGCACCTGGAAAAGTGAAACTTCCACGGGTGTATCTTACAGATCTTACAGTGAGGGAAAGTGCTTCGGATAACTTCAATATGGATGGGATTGAAAGCAGCAATTTGGTAGTACCACAGGTTTTGATTATGATTTTGTATGGATAAACAAAAAGGCTGGACTCCGAGAGAACATAAGAGTCTACCTTTTCATTTGATAGTGAAGAAACAATGATGCATTCTGCAGGTGCTAGAATCTCATCTAACTGGGATTTTGTTAGAGACCTAAGACCCTTTCCTTCAGGGTCCACAAAGATACCCGGTTCGAAAAAGGCTATCTCTAGCCTCTTTTCAAAACCTTCAAAACCAATTGCAGAATCTGGCATGGCCATATTGTTTCAGAAAAAGAAAATGAACACTACCGGGACCCAAAATCACAGAACAAACACAGCACGATTTCAAAATGAGGGACTCGAAAGACGTTGTTTGAAGTATAGTACTGAATATGTTAATCCAAATGAAAAAAAGAAACTAAGAAAAACACAGTTCCACGCAAAGTAGATTAAGATGGCTTCCTAGCGAACTGCACAAAATTACCAAACACTGTATTAGCACTTCTAATTAGTCAAATAGGACTGCTTTCCAACAAATCCAGAATCAGTATCATTTAATCACGGGCGTTACAACTTACGTTGGAGTATGCAGCTGATCGGAACTTCTTGATTCCACCGTTTGGACGAATGTATTCAATAGTGTAGCCTAGGGGAGCTTCGTAGAATAATGATTTACTACTACTGGACTTCTTCTTGCCTCCTTTGGATTCCATTAGATCATTCAAATCTGCTTGACAACAGAAAATAGGCAACTTAACAAATTCACAAACAGTTGACACAACAACAATCAAAGCCGTTTCCCCTTTGATTATAAATTCATAGTACAACTACAAACGGTATACAGAAGAACAATTAAAAACATGAAATGGTTTGACTAGTTTACCCATTTTACCTATTCTAAATGGATTTAACTTCTCTAAAATGAAACATCACTTTGAAGAGTAAAAAATAAGACATCAACCAACCACCGACTTAAAAAATATCACCTCATCCATATATTAACAGTAAATTTATTCGTCGATCACTTACGACAAGACTAATATTATCTAACTATTCCAAGCATGAAAATTAGGTTTTTCTGAAAAAGAGCATGAAAATTAGGTTGAATATTAATTAATCCAAATTCAATCATTTACAACAAATTTCATACCATAATTTCATGATTCAAACAAAATGTAAACAAGGAGACAAAAAAATCATCAGAATAAGAAAAAAAAAATAAGCTAGCACCGACACTTCAGATCAAATGCATGACTAAGTGTTCGGGATGTGTGGGCATAAATTATCACCCGTATCTACGTTTCAATATTGAATTCAGTGTCTTCATAGGACATAAATTCCAAATCAAAACCAATAAATTAACAATAAGAGAACAAAATGCATATAGATACATCAAATAAAAAATGCATACACAGAGAAATTAGCGAAACAGCATAGGTTTAATCAGATGAAGAAAACGAACCTGTATTGATATAAATCGATGAAGAAAAAAGAGAAATAACTCTTGAATCAATTATTGTTCAGCAAAACCACGAATAGCGTCTCTGAAAATTGGATCAAAATTTCATCAACGAGAAGAAAAAATAAAACACAAAATAATTGAATAGAGAAAAGAAAAGAAAATGCTTACGAATACGAAAAGAAAATGCTTACGAAAATTGGTTTGGTTGAGATTGAAATGAGGTCTATTTATAGGTCTTCTCCGATAAATAGTTTGCAAGTGTTTTAGTTAATTATTATGCTATGTTTGGTAAGCACAAAAAGCTAGCTTATAGCTTAACGACCTTTTCGTTACGAGTTTATAGTTTATTTTGACTAACTTATTCAAACGTTATTTCAATTAGCTTATAGCTTATTGTCTTTTCTTCCACTTTTATCCTTATTATTTTAACTAAAACTCAATTTTATCCTTTAGTACTTATTTTGATTATTATTTTGGATTAATATAATTTAGTCAAAATTATTTTTTTTGAACAACAATAATTAACATTGTTTTAATATTTATTATATTTTTATTGCAAAATTTATATAACACATGTGCTATATATGACGAGTAAACATCCTCACAATTTTTTTTAACGTTTCACTCTCTACTTTTACAAAATTGACTTTTTAGCCCAGTTAATTTTAGGAGTTGTATATTTTATCGACTTGTTCACAAAATTGACTTTTTATTTGTAAAAGTAGTATATTTTTGCACCCATAGATCTATACAAACCAATTAATTTACTCTATTAATTTTTTTAAAAAAAAGTAATATCCAACTCACATTATGTAAAAAAATTCTAAAAAAACATAAAATTTATATTTCTACTATAGAAAAATTATAATAAAGAATAGGGGGAAAATTCAATAAAAGGGAACATTTACTTTTAGAATCATAATCTTTAATGTGATGGGATAACAAAACAAGATGTTTACATTCTCTTATTTTATTTCAGGGAAAATAGTCATTTTTGTTTTTGACTTTGCAGTTCGCTGCTAAATTGATTCTTAACTCGAGAAAAAAATAAATATTAGCTGTTAACTCTGCAACCTTAGTCACTTTTGTCCCTACGGTTAAAAATTGACATTATTAGAATTTGAGAGGCATATATCAAACCACAAAAAATTAGTTTTTGTGATTGAGTATATGCCTCTCAAATTCTAATATTGTATCAGAGTTTATGCCTCTCAAATTCTAGATTTACAAATCTATCAGAGTCTATTTTGGAGAGAATGAGTCAAAACAACAATCAGTAAAATAGAGAGAGTAAGGAAGAGATGAACACAGAATTTATACTGGTTCCCCTCACAAAACGAGAGTACTCCAGTCCCCTTGTACTTACAAGAGAGTTCACTATAATCACACAAGATTACACGATTGCTCAAGCACACAAGCAAGAGACTTCCAATGCTCAAGTACACAAGCAAGAGACTTCCAATTGCTCCAGATCACACAACAGGAGACTTCACAAAGGAGACTTCACAATGTTCAAGCACACAAGCAGTAGACTTCCAAATGCTCAAGCACACAAACAAGAGACTTTTAATTTACACCTATTGACTAAACTCTATTACAAATGTAATCAAAACTTCGGAGTCTTGATTTTAGAATTCAAACAATTTAGAGTCGTAGTCTTGTGCAAATATCTTCTTTTAAGCTCTTGGTGAGAACACTTCTTTGTGCAGTTGATAGGAGCTTTTGTGTTAAACGAATTCTTCTATCTTTTCTTCGTTTTTGCACTGGTTCGTTCTTGACGACACTTTGTCCATTCAAAGAGGTCTTCAATATATAGGCAGTTTGAATAAAGACGTTTGAAATGTGACCGTTGAAAGTACAACAGTTTGCCTGGAAAGTTATTCTTGTCTTTTTACCAAAATAGGCAAACAACTTCTGCTCCTTTTTTCCTCAAAGGTAGACGCTTGCACAGAAGAGGTAATATTGTACCGTTGTCTTCAACTCCCTTTTTTTAACTGAACCAGATGACATTGATTTGCCTTCGCATTGGTCATCTCGTCGTATCTTTAAGCGTAACGGGAATATCTTGAGACATGGCCTTATCAGAGTTGTTATCCTTAAGATCATCGTAGCTTCTGAGAGCGTACTGTTGGTGCGACAAAATTGTGACTGCAAGTATACAGCCTTGTCGCGTGTAGTTATAAAAGATTATCGATCCCACAGAGACCAATAGTCGAACTACCGTTATCTAATGTTACTTTGTAAATCTAAGGCTAAATATTGAATAAGAGGGTTTTGAATTTGTAAAATATATTTTTTGGATTTTTTAAATAAAATAAAAGAAAGTATTTTTAGATTTTAAATTAATAATAAAGCGTATTACTAGGATGAGCTCTTAGTTGCTTCGAATGGTTCAATACTTAATTCGCGCTTTGATAAAAGGGATAGTTTTTGAAACTATATTGATTTAAAAACACTAATCTCAGCTCTCGCAAATCTTGACTAGTATTGTAGATTATAAAGGTGATGTTTAACTCTCGTTCTCACATCTGCTAATAAAGTACTTTTTGAAAACCAATATAATTTAATTAACTCCAACCCCAACTCTCGTTGCAAATTAGAGTCAATGTTCAACTTTTACTATCTAGTAGAAATCTCACACTCTCGCTCTATAGATTATTACTTTAATTTATTCTCACTCTCGTGACAAATTATAATCATCGTTAAATTAAAAACTGCTTAAGAAAACTATTAGTTCATTAATCCTAAATAGCTCTCGCGGATTCTAGAATTAATGCTCGGTTTTTACTATCCGGTATAAACCTCAACTCTCGTCTATGTTGGCTTATGCCTTAAATAATCCTCACTCTCGTGACAGATTATGAAACGTATTATTAAAAACCGATTGTTAAAAACGGGCGCGCGAACTAACTACCGAACCCCTACTAGCTCCTGATTACACATCCTAGCAATATTAAATTAGCTAGACATAACTAAAACAAAAACTAAAAACGAAATAAATAAATAAACAGGAAAAATAAACATAAAGCAAATAAATTAATAAAGCATAAATAAATAAAAGCAATAAAGAAAATAAAAACAGGAAAATAATAAAATAAGAACCTGAATAAAACTCCGAGTATAATGCCGGTACAAAAGAAAATAAAATCAAACTTATGAGAAAGAGTTCCCGCACTAAGGCCTGAGATCTCTTTCTCCAATTGACTATCACAAGTGGTGTGCTTGTTTTCAAGTCAATTGTTGAAAGTTTGTGTGTTTAGAATGTTAGAAAGAGGACCTATTTATATTAAAATACAAGAGAACAAAAGCTGCATTTGGGCGATGTGGGACTTAATCCGGAAACAACATCCAGCGGTGGATCTCTAGCGGACGCCAGAGATCATTTCTTGAGCATAAAGCAGCATGGCGTGAGCCATATGCTGCATGTTGTGTGTGTGGCGTGTGTTGTTGTGAGGCTGACGTGCGCAAGCTGCATGTGTGGCGTGTGCCACCTTGGTTTGTTGGCTTGGGCTGCACTTGTGTGGCCCATTTTGTCCCTTTTTGGTCTGTTTTTGCTCTTTTCTTCAATTCTATTAATTTTTATCTGTTTATATAAAATAAGAGAATTTAGTAACGATTCATAATATAAAACTTCGAAATTGAAATAAAAATAATTGAAATATTATATTAAATTAACTAAATAAATAGCACATTTTCCGGTGTATCAAACTCTCCCCAACTTGAACCATTGCTTGTCCTCAAGCAATTTAGCTTGCATGTAGAAAACAATTGAAATGCTAAGCAACTCACGCACAGACTCAGAGAAAAACAACATCACAAATACTCATACGTGATCAGAAATTCAAATCAGTCAAGATTAATTAATAGGTGCAAATTCACTCAAGAAGAGTATTTAAACGACACACAAAGTTCTCCATCTTACACATACCGAATTTGGATCATGCCTTTGTACTAAAATCTAAATCTTCTCCTTTGTTTCATCCTTTTTCATTCTAGACATTCACATTAAGACCCTTTATCTATGTCACACACATGGTAAGAAAGTCGATTAGCGTCTATATTCATCTTTGTTTTGCAATTAAGCTTTGATGATGCGAATATTTGCATTATCTTAACAAGCATTGTTCACATATATTATTTTTTCTATTTATCATTATTTTTCTCAAGGTTTAACCGTATTAGCACAGTATGACCTTATTTGCTTGCATTAGATGATTTTCGCTTATATTCATCGACTGACCTACTTAATGTGTGACTTATATTCATCGACTGACCTACTTGATTTTGGAATTCAAACAATTCAGAGTTGTAGTCTTGTGCATATATCTTCTTTTAAGCTCTTGGTGAGAACACTTCTTTGTGCAGTTGATAGGAGCTTTTGTGTTGAACGAATTCTTCTATCTTTTCTTCGTTTTTGCACTGGTTCGTTCTCGACGACACTTTGTCCATTCAAAGAGGTCTTCAATATATAGGCAGTTTGAATAAAGACGTTTGAAATGTGACCGTTGAAAGTACAGCAGTTTTCCTGGAAAGTTATGTTTGTTATTTTCCCAAAATAGGCAAACAACTTCTGCTCCTTTGTTCCTCGAAGGTAGATGTTTGCACATAAGAGGTAATATTGCACCGTTGTCTTCAACTCCTTTTTTGACTGATTTAGATGACATGGATTTGCCTTTGATTTTCATCTCGTTGTATCTTTAAGCATAACGGGAATATCTTGAGACGTGGCCTTATTAGAGTTGTTAATATTAAGATCGTCGTAGCTTCTGAGTGCATACTGTGTGGCCTCTGATAAGCTCTTCTGGCTTCTGGGAGTCTTTGTCCTCTGAAAGGTTGTAAAGCGCTTCTTGGTGGACTCAGACCTTTTGAGTCATTCAGATGCTTATATTCTATTCTTGACTTTTCAAATTCTATCTTCTTTCTTTCTGCACACTCAAGCAAATTATTAGTGTTCTCCATCTTAGCAATAATACTTTGCTATCATCAAAACCTCATTAAGTTCATAGGGTTTGTATGGAAAACCTTTCTTGTTCCAACAACTCGTTGTTGTTGATTCCACGCACCAAGCCCAATAGTGCTGGGCGTGAGGGAGTGTGTTAGAAGTCCCACATTAGCTAGAGATATGACAAAGATAACATTTATAAATGTAGTGCAAACCTCAACTTTCAAGCTAGCTTTTGTGGTTGAGTATAGGCCTCTCAAATTCTAATATGGTTTTGAGAGCCTATCCTCCATTTGTTGTTTGTTGTGGAGACCTCCCATATTTTGGGTCACCCGTTGTTGTCGATTCCACGCACCAAGTCCAATAGTGCTGAGCGCGAGGGGGTGTGTTAGAAGTCTCACATTGGCTAGAGATATGACAAAGATAGCCTTTATAATGTAGTGTGCAAACCTCTCAAGCTAGATTTTGTGGTTGAGTATAGGCCTCTCAAATTCTAATAGGTATTAACTTTTTTCAAAAGTTGATGTGGCACTTTTTTAGAATAGTTGACTCGTCGATTTGAGACATTTATGGGACAAATAACATATTTTGTCATTTTAAATCAGGGAAACCGCATTTTGATCCCTGAATCTGTAGCTCGCTGTCAAATTGATTCTTGGCCAACACTTTTCAATATTTTGATATCAACCCAGTTCCAGCACCAACAACCCCTGTAGGAGGGTTGCGAAAAAGTTTTGATTTTTCCATCCATCGTGAGAGGATGAAGAATGACTATGAAAGGTGTTGTTAAATCCTTTATATGGGGTTTCTTGATTTTCAGAATGGACAAAACTTACATGCATTTTCATACATGCATTTTTTACTTTTCCACTCACAAAGAGGTGGTTATTTTTATTTTTTCATTTTGAAAAAATAAAAGAAAATTATTTTTAATAAAAAAAACTACCTCTTTATGAGAGAAAAAGTAAAAAATGTATGTATGAAAATGCATGTAAGTTTTGACCTTTCAGAATAATCTATTTTCTTCTGCTTCTTCAATTCAAAATCGGTTTTTTTACTATATCTAAATAAATGTATAAAACACAATAGTAAACAACATGGAGACTCTGATGGGAGTACCTGTATCTTCAAACATTATTCTTTACTCATGCTTTATACACCAACACAAAGCAAGAAAAATTTGTAACTTGTGATCGATAAATAAAGATGTGGGCAAGTGTGATTATAGATATGAGAGAACAAAGAACAAATGAGAAAAAGAAATGAAAGAAAATTGGAGTTTCTTGAACAACCATTTTGGTCCCAGAACGAGCACTCTGATATGGTTTTTTTGTGTTTTTGGTATTGCAGAATTTGGTGGGATATATTTGATGGAGAAAACGGAGAAGAAAATATATTATTACATGGAGAAAACTCTCATGTTCTTGTTTTTCTTTTTTCATTGTTATTCATAACTAGATGACTCTATATATATATAGCTACATAAAAACAAATCATATAATTTAAAAACAAAATAATTCTAAAAATTTTAAACAAATCTTAAATATTCTAAACTGAAATATAAATCTTAAATCCTAATATTATTTTATTTAAAATATAAATCCAAATTATATTTAAAACTAAAATCTTCAAAAAGATATTTAGACATTATTCTCAACACTCCTCCTTGACTGAATATCTTTTTGTTGTACCCAATCCGAGATTTGTGCTGAATTTTTTTTTTTTTTTCCTGAGATTTGAATTGAAAAACTTTTGAACACTCCTCCCCGACTGAATATCTTTGTATTGTATCCAACCAGAGATTCATGTTTTTTTTTTGTTTTTTTTGTTGTTGTCTACATCTTCATATGATACATGAGTATATTTTTCATGTATTGGTTATGAGTTATGGGTTTTGTAATACATGTGTATGTATCCTACTTTTCATGTATTGGTTATGGGTTATGGGGTTATAATACATGTGTAGGTATCATACTTTTCATGTATTGGTTTTGATTTTGATTTTGGTTTTGATTTTGATTTTGGTTATGGGTTATTACATGTGCATATTTCATGTAACACATAAAGATGTAGTTATGGTTATGATTTTTGGTTATGAGTTTCTCTTGATTTCTTCTTTTTCTTCGTCTTCGTCTTCATCATCATCTTCTCCTTCTTCCATCTTCATAGGTCCTTCTGAACGATGGCACTCTGATGCCACTGATATGGTTTTTTTTGTGTTTTTGGTATTGCGGAATTTGGTGGGATATATTTGATGGAGAAAACGGAGAAGAAAATATATTGTTACATGGAGAAAACTCTCATGTTCTTGTTTTTCTTTTTTCATTGTTATTCATAACTAGATGGCTCTATATATAGAGCTACATAAAAACAAATCATATAATTTAAAAACAAACTAATTCTAAATTTTTTAAACAAATCTTAAATATTCTAAACTGAAATATAAATCTTAAATCCTAATATTATTTTATTTAAAATATAAATCTAAATTATATTTAAGACTAAAATCTTCAAAAAGATATTTAGACATTATTCTCAACACACTCATCATGTTATAATACGAAATCGGTATGTGTTAATGGTGGCTATTAAGTCCTACATATATTGCGAGAAGACCTAAATATATATGAGTCAAGATCAAATGACACCAACTTGTTTGACACCAAATATTACACCTCTCAATAACGTTTTAACCGATATTAATTTTATAAAATCAACCGTTGGATGGAAAGTTTATATCATATAGATCATTTGTGTAAAATTTAACACAATCCAAAATCATTTGATATGTTATTGAGATACATCAAAATTAACGGCGTTTAAAAAAAGACGGAAACCGTTAATTTTGATTGATCTCAATAACATATCAAACGATTTTAGATTATTGTAAAACTTAACATAGATGATCTATATGATATAAATTTTCAATTCAACGGTTGATTTTATAAAATTAATATCAGTTAAAACGTTATTGAAAGGTGTAACATTTAGTGTCAAACAAGTTGATGTCATTTGATCCTGACCCAATATATATTTATAAAATAGAGACAATCCTCACCATACAAAATCAGCTTGTAATGTAAAATTTGTCTCAACTTTCAAACATACATTTAAATCACCTCGCAACATATATAAAATTTCCTAACACATACAATTAAGTCTTAAATTAACTACCGACATATATTTGATTTAATAATTTAATAATAAGGACAAAACTTACATGTTGTTTTTACTGTTCCCACACAAATAGTTGATTTTTGGTATTTTTTCATTTTTAAAAAATAAAATAAAACTGTTTTTTAATTAAAAAAACTACATCTTTGTGAGAGAAAAAGTAAGAATTGCATGTATGGAAATACATAAGTTTTGTCCTAATAATAATGCTTTTGCCGTGTAACCAAAAAAAATAATAATGCTTTTGCCGTTAAAAAAAAACTACTGAAATATATTTTAGGACAAAGAAAGAAATATCTATAATTGTATTATGTCAAACGATCGCATGGTTTAATATAATTCAACCATGAAAATGGTTGTTTACTCACAAATTCTAAATGATGTTATTTATTTGAACATCTAAAATTTGACAATATGACTACATATTTATAACTATTAATCTGATTTAATTGGATAGAAAAAATTAATAAAAAAATAAAATGATGTAAATATACTTTTTTTGAAAGGTGTATAAATATATTTCTCGCACAACAAAATTGTCTTAGAAATACATTTCTCCAAAATTTATATGGAGAATAAAAGAAAGGATCGGCAAACGCTCTCTTCTCTCTCTAACATTATGTTTGTTTTGATAGATTTATGAGAGAGAGAAATAAAGAAGAGAGATAGCAAAGAAATAAAGTATTTATTCGGTTTGGATGAATAAAGAAATAAGGAGAGAGAGAAGTTTTTCATGTGGGTCCCATGCCAAATGAAATCTCTCCTCAATAGTTGAGATTTGTGAGTTGAAGGAGTGGAAAGTTGCACTTTCCCACAATGTCCTCCCAACTATATTTGAATTTTAAATATGAAGGATAAAATTATCTTTTATCATTTTTATTAATTTCTCTATTCATTTTTCTACTCATTCTCTTCCCTATTTCTATTCATCCAAACAATACAAAATTTATACTCAACTTCCCTCTTACTTCTCTCTTCACTATTTCTCTCTTTCCTATTTCTTTGAACATCCAAACATAGTGTAAAGCTTTCACCGTCTCCTCCTTAGGTGATTTGGAGGTTGAGAAGTGTTGAAGAGTGTCTTTCTAAGAATGAGATTAGAAGTTGATCTCTATTAGGTAGTGTCTGTTTTGATTTTCTTCATCGGTGTACCGTTTATATACGATACGACATCTTTGTTTTTCTAGTGATATTGCCGACCTCTATTCGTCTTTTGTAGAGACCGATTATTATTTATAATAATATATTTGCCGTTACAAAAAAATCGGATTCGTGTAGAAAGTATGGGATTGACAATTATCAACAACAACAAAAAAGTATGGGATGACCACTTAAAGAAGATAAGCGTGTGGGGGCTGTAATTGATGGTTAGAAATTAAAATGGAAAGAACTGGTTCTTCAATATTATTATCTCTACATAGATTCCAAATAATCTCAAATTGCTTGCATCTCAAGGTTTAGTTGTCATCTTCTATTTTGTTTCTGTTGCTTTTCTTTTGTTCTATATCCATTCCTTTTCACACTATGTGATGGGATAACAAAACAAAAGGTTTACATTCTCTTATTTTATTTTAGGGAAAACAGTCATTTTTGTTTTTGACTTTGTAGTTCGCTGCTAAATTGATTCTTAACTCAAGAAAAAAAAATATAAAATAACTGTTAACTTTATAATCCGTTAGTCACTTTCGTCCTGACAGTTAAAAATTAGCATTAACTTTTTAAAAAAGCTGATGTGACACTTTTTTGGGACAGCTGACTCGTCGATTTTACACATTTGGGACAGCTGATCACGGTCGTTTCGTGATCAAATAATATTTTAAGTTAAGAAAAGTTGTACAAGGCAATTAACCTTGGTCGTTTCTCAAGGACTCACAATCAGTGTTAAACAATTATTAGAACGATTAACTGTAATTTGGGGGTTTTCGATATATGAAACAGAATATAAAAATTCGTGAAAATTAATAAGTAGCAGAGCAATCAATTCGTTGGTTTCGTCTAACTTCGTTCATTATCTATCATAGGTTCATGACAAAAGAATAAATTCGTTTCAGTTTCTATCATTGATTGATCATAAAACTAACTAATCAAGCGTCAATTAGTTTTATATGAATTCGCCCTGTTTGAAAAGCTTATAACAGAACGTTCAATTGACTATGATAAAGCAAACAAGCGTCACAGAATCACGATCAATAATATAAAATAAAAACGTGAATTCAATCAATCCTATAAACATCAAATGATAAACAAATTGCAAGTTATAAAGTAGAAATTTAAGTGAAAGAAATAGAAACATGAATTGAAATTGCATTAGAATCAAACCTCAAGATAATGAATCAAAGTTTCTTAAACCAACGGACTGATAGAAGGATTTAGTTCTCCATTCAAGTGGTGGCTGCTCTAGGGTTTGATAAAATTCATGAATGAAGTGTCGAAACTGACCTAGGTCAGATTTTTCGGTTTTTATACGCAGTGACACTACTTAAGTTCATTTTAGTTATGCTTTAGGTGACACTCTACCTTTTCACCTGACAAGATCTCACTTGTAATGAGTCCAACCTGTTACTCCGAGTAGAGCACCCTACACATCATTTGTTCCTCCAGTTTTAGGCACAGGAACTCCACATATGTCTTATTGTTCCTCCAGTTTTAGGCACAAAAACTTATTTATTTATTTTTTATTTTTATTTTAAAGAATGCAGTGTCCCACCATTAATCTTGCCATGATCCTACAATCAAGTAATCTAACTTTTCCCCCAAACTTTGTCCTAATCATACCTCCTCATTGTATTCCATACTCAGATAACTTAGGCTAATGATTGTGTATTTTAAAGACTTATCAAGCCATTACTAAGTTTGCATGTTTTCAGTAGTTGAGCATTTAGGTGCAAAGATCATCATATCAAGTATCAAAACAAAAATTTCCAAAAATTTCACCAACCCTACAGCTATACTGCTCTAGTCCTAAAACATGTGACTACTCATGAAACTTATTTTTATATATTTTTTTTAAACACAAAATGTAAAATGTCCCTCCCCCACACTTAAATCAGACATTGTCCGCAATGTAGTAATAAACATAAAGTGAAAAAGCAAAACAGATGCAAACTACACCCTAACACTGGTTTTTTTTTATTGCGCGTACAGTAACAGTAGGAACAAAACAGACAATTCTAATACTGGTTAAAAACAATTTTGAGTCCCCGGCAGCGGCGCCAATTTGATCACGGTCGTTTCGTGATAAAATAATGTTTTAAGTTAAGAAAAGTAGTACAAGGCAATTAATTAACCTTGGTCGTTTCCCAATGACTCACAATCAGTGTTAAACAATTATTAGAACGATTAACTGTAATTTGGGGGTTTTCGACATATGAAACAGAATATAAAAGTTCGTGAAAATTAATAAGTAGCAAAGCAATCAATCCGTTGGTTTCGTCTAACTTCGTTCATTATCTATCATAGGTTCATGACAAAAGAATAAATTCGTTTTAGTTTCTATCCTTGATTGATCATAAAACTAACTAATAAAGCGTCAATTAGTTTTATATGAATTCGAACTGTTTGAAAAACTTATAACAGAACGTTCAATTGACTATGATAAAGCAAACAAGCGTCACAGAATCACGATCAATAATATAAAATAAAAACGTGAATTCAATCAATCCTGTAAACATCAAATGATAAACAAATTGCAAGTTATAAAGTAGAAATTTACAGAGAAAGAAATAGAAACATGAATTGAAATTGCATTAGAATCAAACCTCAAGATAATGAATCAAAGTTTCTTAAACCAATGGATTGATAGAAGGATTTAGTTCTCCATTCAAGTGGTGGCTGCTCTAGGGTTTGATAAAATTCGTGAATGAAGTGTGGAAACTGACCTAGGTCAGATTTTTCGGTTTTTATAAGCAAGAAAACGGGCCACAAAACAATTGGGACGAAAAATATAAGTTATGCTGGAAATAATTAAATCTTTGTAAGTCTGAACATTGAAGAGTAAATATGACTCCATTGCGCTCCAAATTGGCTTTCGGCTTCAACATGAAAGTTGTAGCCCTTTCTTTTACCTTTCCAACGCATCTTCCCGCGCCTCAATCCGATATTCGTAGCTCAAGTTATGGCCTGCACAATGAGAAGGTGTCAAATTACTGTTTATTCCGAAAATAAATAGCAAAACAAAAATAATTGCAAAACTAGACTCTAAACACAAAACATGATAAAAATACCAAATTAGCAGGAGAAGTCATAAAATTGCCATAGCACAGAGTGATTAAAAAGTGCATTAAAATGCACTGATCAAATTCCCCACACTTAGGCTTTTGCTCTCCGTGCAAAACTCGAAATGAAAATCACATCACAAGTAATCAACATATTCTAAGATTCAAGCTACAAGCCTTGGATTGTTTTTCAAAGATTGGTATAACTTTTGTATGTCAACTATCAATGATGATCAAGCGTGCATGTGTGTACTGCCTATTACTATCAACCAGAGTCATGACAGGATCCTTCTCTAAAATACACATTCAGAATACTAAGCTTTCTTTATCCTTCCTACAATTAAGAGTTTGGGTTCAGATTTCAACTTGAGGGGAAGCTGCACTTTTCATGTTCTCACAGACTTTTTGACTATTATACGCAGGGACACTACTTAAGTTCATTTTAGTTATGCTTTAGGTGCCACTCTACCTTTTCACCTGACGGGATCTCACTTGTAATGAGTCCAACCTGTTACTCCGAGTAGAGCACCCTACACAGCATTTGTTCCTCCAGTTTCAGGCACAGGAACTCCACATATGTCTTATTGTTCCTCCAGTTTTAGGCACATAAACTTTTTTTTTAATTTTTATTTTTATTTTAAAGAATGCAGTGTCCCACCATTAATCTTGCCATGATCCTACAATAAAGTAATCTAACTTTTCCCCCAAACTTAGTCCTAATCATACCTCCTCATTGTATTCTATACTCAGATAACTTAGGCTAATGGATGTGTATTTTAAAGACTTATCAAGCCATTACTAAGTTTGCAAGTTTTCAGCAGTTGAGCATTTAGGTGCAAAGATCATCATATCAAGTTTCAAAACAAAAATTTCCAAAAATTTCACCAACCCTACAGCTATACTGCTCTAGTCCTCAAACATGTGACTACTCATGAAACTTATTTTTATATTTTTTTTTTAAACACATAATGTAAAATGTCCCTCCCCCACACTTAAATCAGACATTGTCCGCAATGTAGTAATAAACATAAAGTGAAAAAGCAAAACCGATGCAAACTACGCACTACGCCCTAACACTGGTTTTTTTTATTGCGCGTACAGTAACAGTAGGAACAAAACAGACAATTCTAATACTGGTTAAACACAATTTTGAGTCCCCGGCAGCGGCGCCAATTTGATCACGGTCGTTTACGTGATCAAATAATGTTTTAAGTTAAGAAAAGTAGTACAAGACAATTAATTAACCTTGGTCGTTTCCCAAGGACTCACAATCAGTGTTAAACAATTATTAGAACGATTAACCGTAATTTGGGGGTTTTCGACTTATGAAACTGAATATAAAAATTCGTGAAAATTAATAAGTAGCAAAGCAATCAATCCGTTGGTTTCGTCTAACTTCGTTCATTATCTATCATAGGTTCATGACAAAAGAATAAATTCGTTTTAGTTTCTATCCTTGATTGATCATAAAACTAACTAATCAAGCGTCAATTAGTTTTATATGAATTCGAACTGTTTGAAAAGCTTATAACAGAACGTTCAATTGACTATGATAAAGCAAACAAGCGTCACAGAATCACGATCAATAATATAAAATAAAAACGTGAATTCAATCAATCCTATAAACATCAAATGATAAACAAATTGCAAGTTATAAAGTAGAAATTTACAGAGAAAGAAATAGAAACATGAATTGAAATTGCATTAGAATCAAACCTCAAGATAATGAATCAAAGTTTCTTAAACCAACGGACTGATAGAAGGATTTAGTTCTCCATTCAAGTGGTGGCTGCTCTAGGGTTTGATAAAATTCGTGAATGAAGTGTCGAAACTGACCTAGGTCAGATTTTTCGGTTTTTATAAGCAAGCAAAACGGGCCACAAAACAATTGGGCCGAAAAATATAAGTTATGCTGGAAATAATTAAATCTTTGTAAGTCTGAACATTGAAGAGTAAATATGACTCCTTTTCGCTTCAAATTGGCTTTCGGCTTCAACATGAAAGTTGTAGCTCTTTCATTTAGCTTTCCAACGCATCTTCCCGCACCTCAATCCGATATTCGTAGCTCAAGTTATGGCTTGCACAATGAGAAGGTGTCAAATTACTGTTTATTCCGAAAATAAATAGCAAAACAAAAATAATAGCAAAACTAGACTCTAAACACAAAACATGATAAAAATACCAAATTAGCAGGAGAAGTCATAAAATTGCCATAGCACAGAGTGATTAAAAAGTGCATTAAAATGCACTGATCAAATTCCCCCACACTTAAGCTTTTGCTCTCCGTGCAAAAATCGAAATGAAAATCACATCACAAATAATCAACATATTCTAAGATTCAAGCTACAAGCCTTGGAGTGTTTTTCAAAGATTGGTATAACTTTTATATGTCAACTATCAATGATGATCAAGCGTGTGTGTGTGTACTGCCTATTACTATCAACCAGAGTCATGATAGGATCCTTCTCTAAAATATACATTCATAATACTAAGCTTTCTTTATCCTTCCTACAATTAAAAGTTTGGGTTCAGATTTCAGCTTGAGGGGAAGCTGCACTTTTCATGTTCTCACAGACTTTTTGACTATTATACGCAGGGACACTACTTAAGTTCATTTTAGTTATGCTTTAGGTGCCACTCTACCTTTTCACCTGACGGGATCTCACTTGTAATGAGTCCAACCTGTTACTCCGAGTAGAGCACCCTACACAACATTTGTTCCTCCAGTTTCAGGCACAAGAACTCCACATATGTCTTATTGTTCCTCCAGTTTTAGGCACAGAAACTTATTTATTTTTTTTATTTTTATTTTAAAGAATGCAGTGTCCCACCATTAATCTTGCCATGATCCTACAATCAAGTAATCTAGCTTTTGCCCCAAACTTAGTCCTAATCATACCTCCTCATTGTAATCTATACTCAGATTACTTAGGCTAATGATTGTGTATTTTAAAGACTTATCAAGCCATTACTAAGTTTGCCAGTTTTCAGCAGTTGAGCATTTAGGTGCAAAGATCATCATATCAAGTATCAAAACAAAAATTTCCAAAAATTTCACCAACCCTACAGCTATACTGCTCTAGTCCTAAAACACGTGACTACTCATGAAACTTATTTTTATATATTTTTTTTTAAACACATAATGTAAAATGTCCCTCCCCCACACTTAAATCAGACATTGTCCGCAATGTAGTAATAAACATAAAGTGAAAAAGCAAAATAGATGCAAACTACGCCCTAATACTGGATTTTTTTTATTGCGCGTACAGTAACAGTAGGAACAAAACAGACAATTCTAATACTGGTTAAACACAATTTTGAGTCCCGGCAGCGGCGCCAATTTGATCACGGTCGTTTCGTGATAAAATAATGTTTTAAGTTAAGAAAAGTAGTACAAGGCAATTAATTAACCTTGGTCGTTTCCCAATGACTCACAATTAGTGTTAAACAATTATTAGAACGATTAACTGTAATTTTGGGGTTTTCGACATATGAAACAGAATATAAAAATTCGTGAAAATTAATAAGTAGCAAAGCAATCAATCCGTTGGTTTCGTCTAACTTCTTTCATTATCTATCATAGGTTCATGGCAAAAGAATAAATTCGTTTCAGTTTCTATCCTTGATTGATCATAAAACTAACTAATCAAGCGTCAATTAGTTTTATATGAATTCTTCGAACTGTTTGAAAAGCTTATAACATAACGTTTAATTGATTATGATAAAGCAAACAAGCGTCACAGAATCACGATCAATAATATAAAATAAAAATGTGAATTCAATCAATCCTATAACAAGCGTGTAGACTCTGTAAATTCCTAACCGAATTAAATTAAACAAGCGGTAACTTAATTCGAACAACCTCGTAAACTTGCAAACCGAATTACATATAATTAAGCATCAAATGATAAACAAATTGCAAGTTATAAAGTAGAAATTTACAGAGAAAGAAATAGAAACATGAATTGAAATTGCATTAGAATCAAACCTCAAGATAATGAATCAAAGTTTCTTAAACCAACGGATTGATAGAAGGATTTAGTTCTCCATTCAAGTGGTGGCTGCTCTAGGGTTTGATAAAATTCGTGAATGAAAAGTAAAAAAACTGGCCTAGGTCAGATTTTTCGGTTTTTATAAGCAAGCAAAACGGGCCACAAAACAATTGGGCCGAAAAAATATAAGTTATGCTGAAAATAATTAAATCTTTGTAAGTCTGAAACATGACGAGTAAATATGACTCCTTTGCGCTCCAAATTGGCTTTCGGCTTCAACATGAAAGTTGTAGCTATTTCGCTTAGCTTTCCAACACATCTTCCCGCGCCTCAATCCGATATTCGTAGCTCACGTTATGGTCTGTGCAATGAGAAGGTGTCAAATTACTGTTTATTACGAAAATAAATAGCAAAACATAAATAATAGCAAAACTAGACTCTAAACACAAAACATGATAAAAATACCAAATTAGCAGGAGAAGTCATAAAATTGCCATAGCACAGAGTGATTAAAAAGTGCATTAAAATGCACTGATCAACAACCCAAGGTTAGTCTCACTTCCTTTTTACTTGAATTTAATTTTGTCTTTGATGAATGTTTTGGCTATTTGAAAACTTGCGCACTATCAGAATGATTTTCAGTTAGGTTAGCATCACGATTCATGAATTTGTGACTCCCTTAATTGATTGATTTTCATATTCGAGCCCAAACACATAAATTTTCTTGTCATGAGAGATTCCACAACTTAGCTAATTCTCTAGAACTTGCTTTTATTATTTTAATTGATTGATTGCTATGAGTTACACACCGAGGCATGTTGTTTGTACCTTGAGCCTTTTTGAAGCCACCTTTATATATCCTTCGTTAAACCCCATTTGAGCCGAAAGAAAAATGTTTTTATTTGATAATCCAAGTTTGAAATTATGAAAAGAAAACAAAAAAGAAAAAAAAAGATGATTTTCTTGGAGTTAGATCACTGTACTTATGATTAGAGCACAATGCTCATCATTAAGTTTGGGGTTGCTTCTGGAATAAGCAACAAATTAAGTTTGGGGTGGGGTACTAGAGAACTATAAAAAGAAAAAAAAAAATGAATGAACAAAATGGTGTACATAAAAAAGAAAACACCAAATGATATGTGAAAAAGAAAAGAAAAAAAAATGATAAATTAGTTCTCTAGTATGACAATGCTTGAAATTAAGGGGGAAAATGTTTGAATAATCCAATTTTGTGAAATGGGTGATCTTTTAAACTCCAAGTTTTTCTGCTTACCTTCCAAAAACATCCACCCTAAAACCTAAGCCTTGTTATAACCCTCAAGTCCTCTAATGGTGTGAATTCTTATGCATGTTGATTGATTTCTAGAATGTTTGCAAGCCTATGGTAGAATGGCTATGTTTGTGTTGATTGAGTGAAATATAAACCATCTTTAAATAGGAGAGAATGTGAGGGAGTGAAGTGATTAAAGTTTGGTCAATATTTGTGAAAAGTTCTTAATTTTTCGTTATAAATCTATGTGCAAGTAAATTCTTGATAGGGATGATCATTGAAATGATAATTGTGGGTATCTAACTTGATTTACTTTGATGCTTTGAATAAGATTGTTGATGATAGTGCCAGGTTTTCCGATGGATGAAGATATTCCTTGAGGACAAGGAAAAGTTCAAGTTTGGGGTTGTGATGACTCCACGTCATTACTATATTTCTACCTATTCCAAGACCTATTTACGAGGTCTTAGTACGTTTTTATTATGTTTTTGCACAATAATAAGTGGAAGTTACATCGAGTACAAGGCTGCCGAAAGCATAAGAAAAGCAGATAATTTGTGAAAGCATTCTGTTGTTTGGCGCGGGGCGCCAATGAGCTGTGCAGGGCGCCAATTGTTTGCAAAATTTTACCCTCCTCTCTGATGTTTGGCGCGGGGCGCGGGCATCCTGCGTGGGGCGCGGGTGCGTAATTTTGGCCTATATATTGGAATTTCTGAAGCAGAATTAGGGTACAAAATTTTTATGGCAGAAAACAGCAGATTTTTGGAAGAAACTCAGAGCTCCTTGTAATGCTTTCTTTCACCTTTATTGTTGTTAATTTGTGTTTAGCTATGTCCGGCTAAATCCTTATGATTGGCCTTAGGGGATTCTAATCCCGAATTATCTCGAACCATGTGATTTCTTTTATGTTTATTAATTAATTACGAAGTTAGTTTCATCAATTTTTCCTTGTGCTTAATGCTTTACATGATGTGACGACTTGTGTGATGATGTTAATAATTTGTTTTACTATGAGAATAGGAATAGATTATTGATCTAGGAATTATTGTAAAATTGCTTTTCACTTAAGAGATTTTGGTTTACTAATTGAGATCAAAGATTAATGCGCGAATTCCTCACTTAATCATAAATCACCTTAGAGATTTGGGATTCATGATCAAGGGAGAGGATTATGTTACCAAGACATTGGGCATAGTTACTTTTTATAATCGATCGTGAAACTAAATTTGTAGTTCGTTAATAAACATGGAATCACCGAGATGAATTAGGATTAGATGAACCAAAAGGTCCAATCGCTTGTTTCTCTCTAAAAACCCTAATTCAATTCAAATATTTTATTTGAATCTTTTCTAAATATTTTGTCTAAATCTTTTATTTAGGCAACAAATCCAAACAAACAAACAAAACCCCCTTTTAGTGCTTTTAGTTCCTAGATATAATTCAATTGTTTTGTCAAGTTTAAAACAATTCCTGTGGATCGATAAATTTTATTACTTAACGACGACTTTAGTACACTTGCATCCTCCAATACCTGGGAAGGTTCAGCATCTTAGCAAGATTACTTCTTGTAAGAATAACTGGAAATCCTCCAATACATGATCTTATCTCTGTTTCCTTGAATTCTCTTAGACCCAATTCACTACGAGATTTGTCCTTGTTCACAATGGGGTTCTGATCAATTATCCTCCGAAGCTCTGCATTAGCATCTGCCCTTGTGAATACATCACATTTTCGCCAAAATTCAAAAACTAAATTAGGGTAAATAGGACCATTTAACATGTTGAAGTAGTTATCCCAACCTTGTTCAACAAACAAATGTTTATAGTCATATCCATTGACTTTCAATGCCTCAAAATCCACTGGTTTTTCCATAACCAATTTGATTTCTTCGTAACGAAGATCCGTAGTGACATCTTTTAGATAAGAATCCTCAGAGTAGATGTTGATTGGAATGTCTTCTGGAAATCGAGATTGTGTAGATGAGCTTGCCATTTCTGGGGTTTAGAACAGGGTTTTGCTAGGAATTTGAAAAGAAAGAAATTGTTATGAGTCTTAGAAGAAATAGAAAGTGTTAGTTGTGAGAGTGATTTTGTGTGAAAGTGAATAAAGTGATTTTGAAAACTTTGAATTGAACAAAACGAGGGAGTACAATAGTTGTTTTAAAAGAAATTCGTCATTAACTGCCTTTACCAAAACCAATCATAAGCTTTAAAGAGTAACAAAGTAGTTGACGCGTGTTAAACACTTGTCAGTAACACTTAGGGTCTGACCGTTACTAATTCAAGCAACGTTCAGAAACTATAAAGAAAAATTCAGCTTCTGATATCCTTTCAGAGGTCAAGATGTTCAGATGCTGAATCCACAATTTTGATTTCAGAGTTAGTTTTCTTCAGAGACCAAAGACATGTTCAGATGCTTTTTAATAAAATCAAATCTTTCAACTGCTAAGGGTATTGTAAATATATCAGCCCATTGTCTTTCAGTTTCAATGAATTGAATATTTATACTACCCTTCTGAATAAGGTCTCTAATAAAATGATGTTTAATTTCAATGTGCTTAGCTCTGTAATGCAAGATTGGGTTTTTAGAAAGTTGTATAGCTGCAGTGTTATCACAAAATAATGGAATATTGTGACTATTAACTTTGTAATCCTCTAACTGATATTTCATCCATAGTAGTTGTGTACAACACTTGGCTGCTGATATGTATTCTGCTTCTGCTGTAGACAAAGCTATAGTAGTTTGTCTCTTGCTAGCCCAAGATATAAGATTTTCTCCAACAAATTGGCAATAACCACTTGTGGATTTCCTCTCAATCTTGTCTCCAGCATAGTCAGCATCATAGAATCCTATCAACTTATAATCATTGGATTTGTTATAAAATAATCCAAGATTTGTAGTTCCCTTCAGATATCTAAAGATTCTCTTTACAGCAGTAAAATGAGATTATCTAGGATCTGATTGGAATCTTGTACACAAGCATACACTAAATAAAATATCAGGCCTTGATGCAGTTAGGCAAAGTAAAGAACCTATCATACCTCTGTATACTTTCTGGTCCACTTTGCCATCTGATTCATCCTTGCTTAGGCTGCTAGTTGGATGCATTGGAGTAGACATTGGCTTGCTGTCTTCCATGTTGAATTTCTTCATAAGCTCCTTTGTATATTTTGTTTGATGAATATATGTTCCATTCTTGATCTGATTGATTTGAATTCCCAGGAAGAATTTTAGCTCTCCCATCATGCTCATTTCAAATTCATCCTGCATAACTTGAGAGAATTCCTTGCACAAGGATGGATTAGCAAAACCAAAAATGATATCATCAACATAAATTTGAATAATTAAAATGTCATTTTTAAAGGATTTGCTGAAAAGAGTATTGTCAACTTGACCTTTTTGAAAACCTTTTTCTAATAAGAAATTACTTAGTCTTTCATACCAAGCTCTGGGAGCTTGTTTCAGACCATAAAGTGATTTCTTTAATTTAAAAACATGTTTAGGATTTGAAGAATCCTCAAAGCTAGGAGGTTGTTTGGCATATACTTCTTCAGTAATATAACCATTCAAAAATGCACGTTTAACATCCATTTGATATAAAATAATATTGTGATGACTATACCCTAATTGCCTCAAGTCTAGCAACTGGGGCAAAGGTTTCTGTATAGTCAATTCCTTCTTGTTGACTATACCCTTGAGCTACTAGTCTTGCCTTGTTACGAACAACTTCCCCTTGTTCATTGAGCTTGTTTCTATATACCCATTTTGTTCCAATAATGTTCTTATGGGAAGGTTTGGGTACTAAACTCCATACTTCATTTCTTTCAAACTGATTGAGTTCTTCTTGCACATCAACAATCCATGCATCATCAGCTAGTGCTTCATCTATAGTACTTGGTTCCACCAAAGATATCAATCCAAATAATGAGTCTTCATTTCTGAAGCTTGATCTTGTCTTCCTTGGACTGTCTTTGTTTCCCAAGATTAGCTCTTCAGGATGTGAGGATTTGTATTTGAAAGTATGTTTTGGTTGTTCAACTCTGCTTGGACTTCTATTGATGAGTTCAGGTGCTGAATGATCTTCAGAGTCCAAAGTGTTAGGAGTTGAATTGATTTCTGTTGAGATTGGTTGAAGAGGTTCTGATGTTTCTTCAAGTTCTGAGTCGTCATCCTCTGATAGTTGTAAGTCTGACACTTTGTTAGGCTGTTTGTCATCAACTTTGATATGCATAGTTTCTTCAATTGTGTGAGTTTCAGAATTATACACTCTGTATGCTTTTGATCGTTCAGAGTATCCAATAAAGATACCCTTATAAGCTTTAGCATAAATTTCTTTAGATGAACTTTAGTATTTAGAATGTAACATGTACAACAAAATTGATGAAAATAAGATACATTGGGTTTCTTTCCTTTAAATAATTCATATGCAGTTTTGTTTAATATAGGTCTAATATAGATTCTATTTTTAACATAACATGCTGTGTTTATAGCCTCTGCCCACAGATATTTTGCTATGTTAATCTCATGCATCATGGTTCTGGACATTTCTTGCAGAGTTCAATTCTTTCTTTCTACAACTCCATTTTGTTGTGGAGTTCTAGGAGAAGAGAACTCATGTAAGAAGCCATATTTTTCACAAAAATCTTCAAAAAGTTCATTTTCAAATTCACCACCATGATCACTTCTAACTTTTAAAATATGCAAGTCTTTTTCTTTTTGTATCTGAATGCAGAAACTGCTAAACACACCATATGCATCATCCTTATTTCTAAGAAATTTAACCCAAGTCCATCTACTGTAATCATCAACAATAACTAATCCATATTTCTTTCTATTGATAGAGGTTGTGCTAACAGGACCAAATAAATCAATGTGAAGCAATTCTAAAGGTTTAGAGGTAGAGACAACATGTTTTGGTTTAAAAGATGTTTTCACAATCTTTCCTTTTTGGAAAGAACCGCATAATGCATCTGAGTGATAGTTTAGCTTAGGCAAGCCTTTGACAAGATCAATTTTTCTAAGCTTAGAGATTAACCTCCAGTTAGCATGACCTAATCTCTTATGCCATACCCACTTCTCTTCACTCAGAGTTAATAAACATTTAACCTCTTGTTCTTCCAAATCACATAGATTGATTTTATAAACATTGTCTATCCTCTTTCCTTTGAATACTATGGATTGGTCAGAGTCTTTCACTACAATACATGAATCCTTATTAAAAGTTACCACAAACCCATTGTCACAAAATTGACTTATGCTAAACATGTTGTGTTTAAGTCCATCTACATACCAGCCATTTTTAATTAAAAGGGAAGAATTACCTACATTACATGTACCTTTGATTTTCCCTTTTTGATTACCTCCAAAGCCCACTGTTCCACCATCTTCAAGTTTTAGAGATGTGAACATCTTCTTATTACCAGTCATGTGCTTTGAACATCCACTATCCAGATACCATGATTGATTATCATTTTCTTTTAGACTGGATAGCTGTAGAATAAACAAGGTCAATCATTGTAATAATACTCTCCACACTCATTGTGGAGCTCTCTCCAGTACTCATTTGTTTTCTCCAAGTCAGCAGTTTTGGAAGTAAAGTAATGTTTAGGAACATAGGCTTTTCTTCCATTGCTGATCACAAGCTTCCATTCATATGATGTGAAATAATTTTTCCTACAAGGAAGATCTGAATGGTAGACAATTTTGCACTTTGCTACCCATTGCTTTATGGGTCCAGGTGGGTTAGTTCTATAATCCTTGGTTCTATTTTGTACCTTTGAAAAGCTTTTTGGACTAGTATAGAATTTTCTTTGAAAGTTTGGTCTTTGAAAACTAGTTTTCTTAGTCCATTGTTTTTGAATCCTAGGCTTTGATTTATGATCATTATAAGACTTAAAGTGCTCTTCTAATCTAGGATTAGCTTTGAACACTAGAGTTTTATTTTGATTATTAATCACCAGCTTAGTTTATTTCAGACTCTGATTGGTTGAGCTTCTGAGTCCCAAAGTCTCTAGAGTCTTAGACTTGATAATCTCATATTCTAAATCCTTCGGTTCAGAGCCACTCACCTTGAGGTTCTGAGAGACAACCTCTGAATTGACTTCAGAGTTTGTTTTGCAGACCCCAGAGGTTCCTTCAGAATCTGATACAACCACAACTTTGCCTTTCCTTTTCATTGGTACAAAAGAAGAGTAAAGATTATCAGGGGTTTTCTTTAAACAAACAGACAAATTTGGTTTTCCATATGTTCTACCATATGAATAACAATTCCTTCACCTCTATTTTTACAAACGCTATAAATCATAGAAGCAACTTTACTTTTATTGACATTTTGATGAACAAACTCTTGAAGAGCAACTTCATGCTCATCACTGGGTTTGTTACATTTGGCGCAACCACTTTCAAGCTTTTGAATTTTAATCAAAGAGTTTTTATAAAGAGTTTGAAAATGATCAGCTTTCTTTGCTAATTCATCTTTCTGTGTTTTTAAAAGTTTTATTTCAGAAGATGATTTAGCAAATTTGCTCAAAGACATGCCAAGATAAGTCACAAGTTGTTCTTTAGAATAGTTTAGAAATACCTTTTCTGACTCTTCAGCATCTGATCCTTCAGAGTCTGAGTCTTGTTTAGAGTCACCATCAGAATCAGCATTTGCCATCATAGCCACATTTGCTTCATCATCATCATCATCAGAGGACGTTTCCAAGTTTTCAAATGTTGCCATTAAACTCTTCTTGAATCTTCTTTTGTAGCTTTCCTTCTTGCTACTTGACTTCTTATTTCTATCCTTTGATGAAGCTTCAGGACATTCAGCAATAAAGTGTCCTGGTTTCTTGCACTTGAAGCAATTCTTTTCCTCTTTACTGGAGATATTCCTTGAGATGTTACCCTTGTAGTTCTTGTTGTTCATCTTTGCCCATTTCTGAAAGTTTCTTGTAAACATTGCAAACTCCTCATCATCTTGTTCATCCTCTTGGTCATCTAGGGAAGATTCTTCATCAGTCTCGATAGCATTGGCCTTGAGTGCTTTAGAAGATTTTCTGGTTGATGACAAAGCCACTGACCTTTCTTTCTTCTTAGCCACATTAGCATTCAATACCAACTCATGGCTCTTGAGATTGCTGATGAGTGACTAAAGACTTATGCTCTCTAGATCTTTAGCTTCCTCAATAGTTGTGACCTTAGGTCTCCACTTATCAGTTAAGCTATTAAGAATCTTCCATACATGATCAGAGGTAGTATAACTCTTCTTCAGGACCCTGAGGTTAGACACCAGAGTCTGAAACCTTGAAAACATAGTCTCAATGTCTTCATCAGGCTTCATAGAAAAGAGTTCATACTGCTGAACCAAGAGTCTTGCTTTTGCGTTCTGAACTTGTTTGTTCCCATCATATGCTGCACACAGAGAGTCACACATTACTTTAGTTGTAGATCTATTCATTATCTTAGTATACTCATCATGTGAGATAGCAGACATCATGATGTTCTTCACCTTGTTGTGCTTGGAGAAAATCATCTTATTTGTTGTAGATAAAGCCCTCTTCTGAGCTAGAGTGATCTTACCATCAGGGCCTATTCCATCAATAGAAACTCCTTCTTCTATTAGATCCCATAGCTCATCATCAATCCCATTGATGTAGTGATAAATGTTGTCCTTCCACCATTCAAACCTCAAAGCATCTCCACTGAACACTGGTACTTTCTTGTTGCTTTAATCATGTTTGGATGTAGAGTTCATGTTGTCGTAGTCAAAAGCAACTTGAGACAGATCAGTATTGGTGTTGGTGTTTGTAGAAGGTGTAGACTCTACAGACATGAAGTGTTTTTCAGATCTTTTACTGTCTCACTGTTAGGTGATTAGCAACAGAACCAGAGCTCTAGATACCAATTGAAGGTGTGAAAAACACAAGAAGGGAGGGTTGAATTTTGCTTTTAGAAGTTAAAACTTTTTCTAGCTTTGTAAGAGTAAATGCAGCGGATAAGAGAAAGCTAGATAAACACAATGCACAAATAAACAAAGAGAGAGAGAGAGAGAGAGAGAGAGAGAGAGAGAGAGTGCACACAAAGATTTATACTGGTTCCTCCCACAAATCGAGAGTAGTCTAGTCCCCTTGCACTTCCAAGGGATTTCACTATAATCACACAAGATTATTCAATTGCTCCAGAACACACAGCAGGAGACTTCACACTGCTCAAGTCACACAAGACAAGAGACTTCAAACAAACTTAATACAAATTAAGTAGGACTGAAATTTCTAAGCTAGACTCACTAACACTTAAACTTAATCCTAAGTGAATACAAAGAATTAGGGTCAGAGTCTAAAAAGAATATCAAAAGATATTGTTGCTTAGAGTTACACAGAAAGAACAGTTCTATGGCTTGAAATTCAAAATTGCTCTCAATGTTAGAATGTTCAATCCTCCAGTGATTCAGTAGTCTTCTCTCAAGAGATATGTCTTCTATTTATACTTCAGTAGATTGGGACGTTGAGAAAGACCGTTGTTAGTACACTTTGCCTTTGCTGATATGGAATTGATCGTGGCTTCCAAATGAAGTAAACCAATTCCACTACTTCGTCTTTTTCAAATGGCGCTTCAGTATTTTGAGTAATAATAGTACAGAGTACTACACGCTCCATTTGAAGATAAGCTTGTTGTACTATTTCAATAGCCATGAGCTGTCAATCTTCAGAGACTGTCGCTGGTAGCTTGTAATGACGTTTTGATATCTTCTGATTGAAATACGCAAGCTTCAGGACATGTACACTTTTGGCATCTGAAGGACTTCTTTCAGAGGCTCTGAAGGTTTTAACTTTCAGAGTCTTAATGTTTAGAGTGTGTTCTTCAGAGGTTCAAAATGATGATCTTAGTGTTTAAACTTTTACTTTGTTCCTGCACACTAGATCAATAATTAGTAATTCCAATTGTCCATTTAATACTTTGTTATCATCAAAACTTAGGGTGTTTTATAAATAAAACTCATTTTGTTCTAACATCCTCCACAACAAACCCAGGCACTCCATCTGCTGAGAACATGGCTAAAATAATGTTCTCAGAATTAGATGTCATCAGAAATCTCTATTTTCTAGACGAGCCTATCCAGAACCCCATACCTAACAATCAAGTACCTCCACAATCCCAGCCTGAACCTTCATCATCACACCAAGATATAAATGACCAATATCCTGAAACTCAACCAAAAACAAACCAACCCTCTTCAGACCAGCCTAATCAGAGTTTGATCATCTCAACCTCTCAATCACATTTTTTAGATTTAGATCCACCACTAATTGAGAGTGATGATTCAGATTCTAATGAAGTTATAACAGACCTCTCCACTCTTAACCTACCATCTCAAATTACCCTTGACCCAGTCACCAATGACTTTCTAGAACAAAAGTTTGAAACTACTTTTCAGAAATCATTAGAATTCTCAGAAGATTCTATCTTAGGTGACTCCCTCTACCCAATTTCAAAAGCCAATTTGTATGAACTCCTTAAACGCAGGTCTTCGTACAAACAAATATTAGCCAAATCCAAATTCCTGAAAAACTGCCCATACAACTTCATTCTTGAACCTGGCCTAAACCTTACCAAACTGGAGAATGAATTACATTATGATCTCAAAAATATCTTTACAAGGCATGAGAACTTCATGACTTTTCCCTCTGATCTGGAAGCTAAAGCTAGAGAAATCAAGGCCAGATTTGGATATGCCTTAGATTGCTATGTGGAAACAATGAGGGAAAAGGTATCTCAGCAAGGAAAAAAGGATCTCCACTATTTAATGGATATTGTGTAGAGAGTGGATCCTCCAAGGCTAACCTACCCAACACCAGAAGTAATTGAAGAATTTGTTGAAATGGAACTGGTGGTTGGAGACAGCAGTGGTACTCAAGGGCAACTACTGGATAATAGGGAAGAAGAACTGCTACATCTAAAGGAAGCACTCCATCAGAAGGAGGATGAAACTGATGGATTAAGAAAGGATCTTGTGGCAGTTCAGGATAGCATACATGGGATGTCTGCAAGAGAAGCAAAGGATTCCATTCCAAGAGATGTGCTGCTTCAGCTTGCATCAAGAATGAGTGCTCAAGAGGAAGATTCACAGATTATCAGAGAAAAGATTGCCAATCTTGAAGATTCTATGCAAAGGATCATCTCCGTGATTAGCAATCTTTCAAACAAAATAAATTCTTTACCCTAGGATATTTTTGAACTTTCTATAGTGTTTCTTCCTTTCAACCATGTTCTGCTGTTCTTAAATATTTTGTTTATGATAAAACATTTTTGTTTGATCTTTATGGCATATTTATAATGTTTATCATATCTTCTAAAAGGACAATGAGAAAAACATATAATGTAAGATGGCAATGAAAATCAAAAGAAAGAAATTTTATTAAAAGCCTAACATGCTTAGATACATAACACTGAAAAACTAAGCAGAACCAGATTCTGTCTTTGTTGAACTAGTCTTAGATTCTGCCTCTAGTGGTTTAGAACTCTCAACCTTGGACTCTACAGTCATTTGAGATTCTTCCTCACTAGCAGACACACTCATAGTGCTAGTTTCCTCAGTATATGTCTCTAAGTATTGTGCGTAATCTGAATCTGTTTTCTCAGAATCAGATGAAATCTCAATGATTTCAAGCTTAGAATCAGGCTTTGGACGTTTCTCCTTAGTAGCTTCTGATTGAACTTTCTTTTGAGATTCTACAATCCTACGTGATGATCTTCTCATTGTACTTCAAATGTTTTTCTCTCTAAAAACTTTGTTCTTTGGATTGTTTAGTGTGAATGAAATGACAAAGAATAATGCCTTTTTATAGCCTTCTAACGCTAGTTAAGTCATACTAGATATTTGTTCTCCCATTTATTGCTTTATGGTTGTCCACAGCTGTTTCAACTTGACCACATTGGTTTGCACGCTTACCATCTATGTTCGTACCATCCTTTTTGACTGATGATAAAAGGGGGAGAAAAATGTAAGGGTAACTAATTGCTAATTGGAGTAATTAACTGGCAAAGTAATAAGTTAAGTTTAGAGAAACTTGAAAACTGTTGGATGATTAATTGCCTGAGTAGCAGAAAGCATAAATTCTTTTTTCTCTTTTGAGAAAGGGGGAGAATTGGTGAGCAAATATTTCTTAAAGGGTAAGATTTTCAAGAAGGGAGAAAAACTTAAAAACTGTATTTGTTTTTGCATTCATTTTCAAATAAAGGGAAATTTTTAGTGCTCACGTTTAAATGAATTACAAGTAACTGAAACTACTTAACAAGTAATTGAATTCTATTTAAATTCAGCATTTATGTTTCAGTATATGTTAATTCGTTTTATGTTGATTAAAATTTGAGCTATAAACTGAAGGAGATCTAATTGTAATCTTATGATTGGAAAATCATACGTAAAACTTAAGACAACTTGTGAACTTGTCTGAGTCTTACATGACATAGGGGGAGAGCCTGCAAACCTAGCCTCTGAGTTTCAAATTATGAAGATTTGATCTAAAGATATAATGATTAGTTCTTAAACTGTTTTAATTAATCATGGATAAATATAGGGGGATCTTACAAACCTAACCCTATAGTGCATGTGAATCGGTGGGAGCATGCAAAACTCCAAATCTGAGGAGAACATGATAAATTATTACAACAACAAATTAGCAATTAATATTTATGTTTGTCATCATAAAAAAGGGGGAGATTGTTGGAACAAGAAAGGTTTCCCAAACAAACCTTATGAACTTAATGAGGTTTTGATGATAACAAAGTATTATTGCTAAGGTGGAGAACACTAATAATTTACTTGAGTGTGTAGAAAGAAAGAAGATAGAATCTGAGGAGTCAAAGAATAGAATATGAGCATCTAAATGACTCAGAAGGTCTGAGTCCACCAAGAAGTGCTTTACAACCTCTCAGAGGACAAAGACTCTCAGAAGCAAGAAGAGCTTATCAGAAGCAACACAGTACGCTCTCAGAACCTACGATGATCTTAAGGATAACAACTCTGATAAGGCCACGTCTCAAGATATTCCCGTTACGCTTAAAGATACGACGAGATGACCAATGCAAAGGCAAATCAATGTCATCTAGTTCAGTCAAAAAGTGAGTTGAAGACAATGGTACAATATTACCTCTTATGTGCAAACATCTACCTGTAAGGAAAAAGGAGCAGAAGATGTTTGCCTACTTTGGGAAAAAGACAAGAATAACTTTCCAGGCAAACTTCTATACTTTCAACGGTCACATTTCAAACGTCTTTATTCAAACTGCCTATATATTGAAGACCCCTTTGAATGGACAAAGTGTCGAGAACGAACCAGTGCAAAAACGAAGAAAAGATAGAAGAATTCATTCAACACAAAAGCTCCTATCAACTGCACGAAGAAGTGTTCTCACCAAGAGCTTAAAAGAAGATATCTGCACAAGACTACAACTATGAATTGTTTGAATTCCAAAATCAAGACTCTGAAGTTTTGATTACATTTGTAATAAAGTTTAGTCAATAGGTGTAAATTAAGCTAGTCTCTCGCTTTATTGCTTGAGCAAATTGGAAGTCTCTTGCCTGCGTGCTTGAGCAAATTGAAAGTCTCTTGTTTGTGTGCTTGAGCAAATTGGAAGTCTTTTGCTTGTGTGCTTGAGCAAATTGGAAGTCTTTTGCATGTGTGCTTGAGCATTTGGAAGTCTCTTGCTTGTGTGCTTGAGCATTGTGAAGTCTCCTGTTGTGTGATCTGGAGCAATTGGAAGTCTCTTGCTTGTGTGCTTGAGCAATTATGTAATCTTGTGTGATTATAGTGAACTCTCTTGTAAGTACAAGGGGACTGGAGTACTCTCGTTTTGTGAGAGGAACCAATATAAATTATGTGTGTTCATCTCTTCCTTACTCTCTCTGTTTTACTGTTTGTTGTTTTGACTCATCCGCTGCAAAATAGACTCTGATAGATTTGTAAATCTAGAAGAAAGTTTAAATTGTCAAAACACAATTCAACCCCCCCGCCCTCCCCTTTTTGTGTTTTTCACACCTTCATAATGGACAGCTGTAAGTCTTAAGGACACGTAGCTTCCATTCTCTAGTTAGAGCCATTTTTGAAAGTTGAAAGGTTACAGACGCTGAATGACTCAGAGGCACACTATAGTCAGAGGATCTGAGAGAGTGACTTCTTAGGTCATTCAGAGTCTGTTTTTCCAATAGCTATTCAGATATCACTTTCCATCATAGATAAGAGCCATATTCAACTTTTTCTTTATAAAATCATACCTTTCTATTGCCAAAGGCTTAGTAAAGATATCAGCCCATTGACTTTCAGTTTCAATAAACTTTAAGTCAATATGCTTAGCTCGAGAGTGCATTATTGGATTTTTAGAAATATGAATGGCTGTAGTATTGTCACAATAGAGAGGGACATTTGAACTGCTTACTTTATAATCCTCTAATTTGTATTTCATCCAGAGTAGTTGTGAGCAACACTTTGCAGCTGAGATGTATTCTGCTTCGGCTTGTCATACCCCAATTTTTGACCTAAGATCCCACCCTCTTTTTACATCATTGCATAACATCAAGAATCAATAAAATCATGAAAAGGTTAAAAAAGTCAAAAATTAGAGTTTTGGAATATTTTCCAAGTACAAATCTTCTTGATCATTTACCCAACTTCACAAGATAAATTTGAGCAATTTACAAATTCATTTGAGATGCTTGATGGCTGCTCTTAAAAGAGAGCATTTGATACTACAAGTTGATGACTTTATGGACAATTTGTGATCAATTCAAGCAATTATCTTTCATGGTGGAGGGACTTATTTGAAGGTGACATGGCATAATTCATTATTATGGAAATATTAAACCCAAATCGCATGGGAATTTTGACGGTCCGTTTTCTATATGACCGAAGTTGATTCATCTCAAGCGTTCAACATCAAAGTTGTAGTATGTCATGTCCTCTTCCCATGGATACCAAGAGAATGGGTTTTGGTTACTTGAGTGTGAAGTTACGAATTTTCAATTAAGCCATGGTAGAGTTAATTTTGAGATCAGATTACAAGTTATTTTTCTTGGTCCAAACAAAGGTATGGCCTCATGATCCACAAAACCTCTCATGTGAACCTTCTATTCTCAGTATTTACTGATGTTTAGCATGATCAACATTTCATTACACAAGGAAACCATGCATTGCCCAAGTTTCATACCACAAATGGATCAAAAGTGAAGAGCTCTTTTTGCCATAATCTCCAAAATCTTGCTTTATGTCCATGAGCCTTGTGAATACCATTTTTCTTTGAATACGCTTCACCTATGCATCAGAAGGAAGGTAAAACACCTTCAATGAACCACCAAACATTTCATTTTGCCATTGAATTCAAAAGAGGACCAAAGACATTTTTGAACCAAATCTCAATTGCAAGCAAAGCAGCCTCAATTTATGCGTCAAACACACTTCATGTCTGATCCTCATACACATTTAGACCTCTATAAAAGGCCCTCAAGCCTCAGAACTCATCCATCCACAAATTCACCCAAAAACTCCATTATTACACTTTCAAAAACCATAATTTCGAAACTTGCATTTCCTCCAAGTTTCTTCTACTTTTTATATCAAAACACCATCCATAGATCATAAAAAAGCTTGTGTATGCATTGATCATCAACTGTAACACCTCCATTACCATCTACCAATTCCCATTTTTTGTCACTTTCAACTTGAATTGGGTAGAACATTTCAGAAGGTTTCAAGGAAAAGTTACTATACCATTACACTCCTAGAGACTCAAGGAAGCTAAAGGGATCTTTATTTCTCATCTGTAACTGCAAAGAAGAGGCATTGGACCTTGCTCCAATTGGTAAATTTTCGTGACTTTGAACTCCATCATACATGCATTATTTTTGAACGATTTGTGAAGACAAAATGTATAAAATAATGTGCGTAGTAAAAGCCCTAATCTCTGGGGCATTGATGGTTCATGTATGCAATTTAATTTCAAACTTAAAAGTTAGGGTTCTTATGGTTTTTGGTTGATTTTGCGTTACACGTTTCAAATAATTTAAATTAAATGAGATGGTTGGTTTCCTCATAGCATTCTGAGCAAAATGTTGTATTTATATGTTTCATTTGGTGCCATAAGTAAAAATCACTAATTTGAATTTTTGGTGTCTAGAGGTTGAAGATGAAGTGCATTGGTTTCAGTTTTAAAAGGGACAAAACTTACATGCATTTCCATACATGCATTTCTTACTTTTCCTCTCACAAAGAGGTAGTTTTTTTTATTAAAAAGTAATTTTCTTTTATTTTTTCAAAATGAAAAAACACAAATAACCACCTCTTTGTGAGTGGAAAAGTAAGAAATGCATGTATGGAAATGCATGTAAGTTTTGTCCTTTTAAAAGTGGTATTAATATATATAAATATTATGCTGATAGAGTGATAGTAATCTAAACGTGCGCCTTGGCACATTTGGTTTGTTTTCTGGCTGGCCATGCATACGGTATGGGTTCGATTCCCATCTCCAGCCTGTTTTTTTTATTCTTTTGATTTTTTGATTTGTTTTTATTTTATTTGTTTATATACATTATTAAAAATATCTAAAAAATCCCAAAAATTTATTTCTTTGTTTTCTTTATTAAAAATACAAAAAAGGATAAAAATATGTTTATTTATTTTTTCATGATGCTTGTGTCTAAATCCATGGGAAGAGATCGTTTTGTTAACTTTGTGTCATTAATTCTTGCTTGCTCCATGTTTGTTTGTCTATTTTCATTCTTTTAGAATTTCAAAACAGAAAAAAACCTAAACATTAAAAAAAAAACCTAATCTTCAAAAAGAATCTATTTTGAGAAACCTTGACTTTCGTCAAGAGAATTTTCAATTCTTTTTTTTTTCAATAAATGCTTTAACACACTTAAGCATATCTAAAAATTTTCAAAAAAGCTAAAAAATACAAAACTCACTCAAAACTTTTGCCACTTGGCTTTTGACTTTAAAACTCTTTTTCAAATAGTTTAGACATGAGTCATCCATGGTTGAGAATTCAAATTCCCCATAACATTGGATTAAAAGATATTGATTCTTTTCCACTTAGGAGAGTTAGTGGCATACTTTTCCAAGTGAGAGCCCTTCCCTATTGTCAAGCAAAGATCCATCTTCATCATGTTTGTGGTGGATCAAAGGAGTTTTAACTTAAGATGGCAACTTGTTTCTTCTCCAAAAAACAATCAAACAAACCACTTTGTTATTTTTACCCCGAACTACAAGGTTTTGATCCTTCATTAGTACGTAGGCATAAGACTTTCATGTCTTTCCAAATCAAAAATTAAAACATATTTCTTTTCACATCTTCCCAAACATTTACAAAGCAAACAATTTTAGCCGAAAACATATATATTACAAGAGGTTCCTATAGAGTACTATAAATGCTTAGGGTGCTAATACCTTCCCTTTGCATAATCAACCCCCGTACCTTGATCTCTTATTGCATTGCTTATTGCTTTATTGCTTTCTTTAGCTTTGCATGTTTATTTCTGGGTTTTATTCAATCTTTTCCCCTTCCCTTGGAAAAATTAATGTTCGGTGGTGACTTCTTAGTTTGTCTTTTACTGGGCCAAGAAATAAAATTCTCACCAATAAATTGATAATTTCCACTGGTGGATTTTCTTTCTAATTTATCTCCAGCAAAATCAGCGTCACAGAATCCAACTAGCTTAAAATCATTGGACTTCTTGTAAAAGAATCCAAGATTAGTAGTTCCTTTAAGATATCTAAAGATTCTCTTCACATCAGAGAGATGAGATTCTCTATGATCTGATTGGAATCTTGCACACAGACACACACTGAACAAAATATCTGGTCTAGATGCAGTGAGGTAAAGTAGTGAACAAATCATACCTCGATACAGCTTTTGATCAACTTTTCCTTCTGATTCATTTTTGTTTAGACTGATTGTTGGATGCATTGGTGTTGACATTGGTTTGCAGTCTTCAAGGTTGAACTTTTTCAGAAGCTCCTTGGTGTATTTTGTTTGATGAATGAATGTTCCTTCACTTCTTTGATTGATTTGAATTCCATGAAAGAACTTCAATTCTCCCATCATGCTCATTTCAAATTCATTCTGCATTAACTTGGAAAATTCTTTACACAAAGATGCATTAGTAGACCCAAAGATAATGTCATCAACATATATTTGGATAATCAAAATGTCTTTCTTTAGTGTTTTTTTGAAGAGAGTATTGTCAACCTGTCCTTTTTCAAACCCATTTTTAATAAGATAAGTACTCAATCTTTCATACCAGGCTTTAGGAGCTTGTTTGATACCATAGAGTAACTTTTTTAATTTAAAAACATAATCAGGGTCTTATATATCTTCAAAACCATGAGGTTATTTGACATATACTTCTTCAGAAATGACACCATTTAAGAAAGCACTCTTTACATCCATTTGATAAAGAATAATATCATGATTTACAACAAAGGAGAGAAGGAGTTTGATAGCCTCTAATCTGGCTACTGGTGCAAAGGTTTCAGTGTATTCAATTCCTTCATGTTGGATGTATCCTTCTGCCACTAATCTTGCTTTGTTTCTCACTACTTCTCCTTGTTCATTTAACTTATTTCTGAATACCCATTTTGTTCCAATAAAGTTCTTGTGAGAAGGCTTGGGTACCAGAGTCCACACATCAGTTCTTTCAAATTGATTCAACTCTTCTTGCATTGCCACAATTCAGGCATCATCTAGGAGTGCTTCATCAATCTTGGTTGTTCTAACAATGAGATAAGTCCAAGTAATGAGTCTTCATTTCCAAAGCTTGATCTTGTTTTCCTAGGACTGTCTTTGCTTCCAAGAATCAACTCCTCTGGGTGTTAAGACTTATATTTGAAGGTGTTTCTTGATTGTAGATTGTCTTCACTTCTTGGATTGTTAGCTTCTGATGCTTGTGGAGGATTAGTTGATGATTCAGCTTCCGATTCTTCTTGGTTGAGAGTAGGTTCTGATAGGATTTCTTCATAAGAGTCTCCATCTTTTGATAGATGCGTATCTGCAAATTTCTCAACTAGCTCTTACATGTTGTCAGGCTGCTTATCGTCAAATTTGACATGCATACTCTCCTCAACTGTATTAGTTTCTAAGTTATACAGTCTGTATGCTTTTGAGCGTTCAGAATATCCTATAAAGATACCCTTAGAAACGTTTGCATCAAATTTCTTTAGATGGATTTTTGTGTTTAGGATATAACAGATACATCCAAACTGTTGAAAGTAAGAGACATCAGGTTTTCTTCCTTTGAACAATTCATATGCAATTTTGTTTAAAATAGGTCTAATATAAATTCTATTTTGTACATAGCATGCTGTGTTTACTGCTTCTGCCCATAAATGTTTTGCCATGTTAGTTTCGTGCATCATGGTTCTGGCCATTTCTTGTAGAGTTATGTTCTTCCTTTCAACTTCTCCATTTTGTTGTGGAGTTCTTGGAGAAGAGAACTCATGAAGAATGCCATACTTTTCACAAAAGATTTCAAAAGGTTCATTTTCAAATTCACCACCATGATCACTCCTAACTTTTAGGATTCTTAAATTCTTTTCGTTTTGAATTTGTGTGCAGAAAACAGTAAACTCATCATATGCATCATCTTTTGTAATCATCAACAATGACAAGTACATATTTCTTTACATTGATTGAAGCAGTGCTAACTGGTCCAAAAAGATCAATGTGCAGAGTTTCTAGTGGTCTGGAAGTGGATACAATGTTTTTAACTTTAAAAGAGGTTTTCACAAATCTTCCCTCTTTGACAAGAACCACAGAGAGCATCTTGTTGGAACAAAATGAGTTTTAATTATAAAACACCCTAAGTTTTGATGATAACAGTACATTAAATGGACAATTGGTATTACTAATGAATGATCTAGTGTGCAGGAACAAAGTAAAAATATCATCCACGTAGATCATCATTTGAGCCTCTAAAGGACACAGTCTGAAGTGTTAAGGCTCTGAGAAGCAAGAAGCTTCAGAGCCTCTGAAGAAGTCCTCAGATGCCAAAGAAAGAAACACAGTCTGAAGCTTGCGTACATCTTCAGAAGATCAAAGAAATGATATCATCAGATTCTGAAGAACACTCTCTGAAGGAAAACAGCTCATAACTAATGAAATAGTACAACGGTCTTGTCAACAAAAAGAAGAGTGTACAACCAACGGTCCTTTCTCAACGTCTTTATACCTAGAGTATAAATAGAAGACATCCTGATAAAGAGAAGACTACTTGAAGATCATCTAAATTCAGAGAAAGATTCAAATTGTATTCAAGCTGTGAACTGTTGTTATTCTTTCTTGTGTAACCTTCTAAGTAAAATATCTTTTGATATTGTAGGCTCTGAACTTAGTGTTTAGAGAGTCTAGCTTAGAACTTTCAGTCATACTGAATCTGTGTATTAAGTTAGTTTGTGAATTCTCTTATCTTGTGTGATTTGAGCAAGGAAGTCTCTTGTCTTGTGTGACTTGAGCAAGGAAGTCTTAAGCTTGTGTGCTTAAGCAAGGAAGTCTCTGATCTTGTGTGATTAGAGCAAGGAAGTCTCTTTGTCATGTGTGACCTATAGCAAGGAAGTCTCTTGCTTGTGTGCTTGAGCATTAGTTGTGTAATCTTTGTGATTTTAGTGAAATCCCTTGGAAGTGCAAGGGGACTGGACTACTCTCGTTTTGTGAGAGGAACCAGTATAAAATTTCTGTGTGTGCTTTCTCTCTATCTCTCTCTTTGTCTCATTTTCATTTTGTGTTTGTCTAGTTTCTTATATCCGCTGCATTTCAATATATTTTCAAGAAAAAGAATTAGTTTTTAAAAACACAATTCAACCCCCTTCTTGTGTTTATCACCTTCAATTGGTATCAAGAGCCCCGGTTCTGTTTTTTAATCACTTCACAGTGAGACAGTAAAAGATCTTTGAAGAACATTGTATGTCTGGGGAATCCACATCTGCACCTACACCTATACCTACACCTACTGCTTCAGATCTATCTCAAGTTCAATACAACTACGACAACATGACTTCTACCTCTTCAGCGTCTAATCATGATTCCAGCAACAAAAAGGTTCCAATCTTTAGTGGTGATGCTCTAAGATTTGAATGGTGGAAAGATAGCATTTACCACTATGTCAATGGAATTGATGATGAGCTTTGGGACCTGATAGAAGAAGGAGTACCTATTGATGGAATAGGTCCTGATGGTAAGATTACTATAGCTTAGAAAAGAGCTCTATCTGCTGAAAACAAGAAGATGTTTTCTAAACATAACAAAGTCAAACAAATCATGATGTCAGCAATATCTCATGATGAATATACCAAAATAATGGATAGATCTACAGCTAAAGCTATGTATGACTCTCTCTGCTCAAACTATGATGGTAATAGGCAAGTTCAGAATGCCAAAGCAAGACTACTGGTTCAGCAGTATGAGCTTTTTACCATGAAACCTTAGGAACACATTGAAACCATGTTTTCTAGATTTCAGACTCTGGTGTCTAACCTCAGAATTCTGAAGAAAAGTTATACAACCTCTGATCATGTGTGGAAGATTCTGAACAGCTTGACTGACAAATGGAGACCTAAGGTCACAGCTATTGAGGAAGCTAAGGATCTTGAGAAAATCTCTCTTGAATCACTCATCACCAATCTCAAGAGCCATGAGATGGTATTGAATGCTGATGCAGTGAAAAAGAAGGGAAGATCAGTAGCCTTAACTTCAACCAAGAAATCTTCAAAAGCTTTCAAGGCTAAAACTCTGGAGGTTGAGGATGATTCTTCTTCAGATGATCAAGAAGAAGAAGAAGAAGATGAAGAATTTGCCATGTTCACCAGAAACTTTCAAAAATGGGCAAGGATGAGCAAGAGTCATAAAGGAAGCAGCTCAAGGAATATTCCCAGTAGAGAAGAGAAGAACTGCTTCAAGTGCAACAAACCAGGACATTTCATTGCTGACTGTCCTGAAGCATCATCAAAGGACAAGAACAAGAAGTTTAGTAGCAAGAGAGAGAGCTACAAGAGGAAATTCCAGAAGAGCTTAATGGCAACGTTTGAGAATCTGGAAACATCCTCAGACAGTGATGATGAAGAAGCAAATGTGGCTCTGATGGCTACAGCAAATGGAGAATCAGACTCTGAAGGGTCAGACTCTAATGATTCTGAACAGGTATTTTTAAATTACTCAAAAGAACAACTTTTAACCTATCTTGGTATTTCTCTAAGCAAGTTTGCTAAGTCATCCTCTAAACTAAAACTTTTAAAAACAAAGAAGGATGAACATTTTCAAGCTCTATATAAAAATTCTTTAATCAAAATTGAAGAACTTGAAAATGGATGTACAAAATGCAACAAACCTACTGATGAGCATGAAGTTGCTCTTCAGGAGTTTGTTCATCAGAACGTCGACAAAAGTAAAATGGCGTCTATGATTTATAATGTTTGCAAAAATGTAGGTGAAGGAATTGGTTACTCATATGGTAAATCATATGGGAAACAAAATTCTTATATTTGTTTAAATAATATTCCTGATAATCTTTATTCAACCTTTGTGCCTGCGAAAAACAAAGGCAAAGCTATGGTTATTTCAGACTCTGAAGGTATCTCTGGGGTCTGCAAGACAAGCTCTGAAGTTACATCAGAGGCTGTTTCTCAGAACCCCAAAGAAAGCAACTCTGTACCTAAGCCTTCAGAATCTGAGACTGTCAAGCCTAAGACTCTGAAAACTTTGGGACTCAGAAGCTTACCCAATCAGACTCTAAAACAAACCAAGCTAATGATAAATAATCAACATAAGACTTTGGTAAGCAAAACTAATCCTTGATTAGAAGAGCAACCTAAGTCCTATAATGATTATCAATCAAAGCCTCATTTTCAAAATCATTGGACTAAGAAGGTCAATTTTCAAAGACCAAACTTTCAAAAGAAATTTTTTAAAAATCCACAAAGTTTTTCTCAGAGGCAAAGAAGAACTAAAGATTATAGAACTAACCAAACTGGACCCAGAAGACAATGGGTACCAAAATGTAAAATTGTCTACCATTCAGATCTTCCTTGTAGGAAAAACCATTTAAAATCAGATGAATGGAGGCTAGTGATCAGCTGTGGAAGGAAAGCCTATGTTCCCAAACATTACTATACTTCCAAAGCTGCTGAAGTGGACAAAGCTAGTGATTATTGGAGAGAACTTTACAATGAATGTGAAGGATATTATTACAATGATTGACCTTGTTTATTCTACAGCTATCCAGACTGAAAGAAAATGGTAATCAATCATGGTATCTGGATAGTGGATGTTCAAGGCACATGACTGGTAATAAGAAATTGTTCACATCATTAAAACTTGAAGATGGTGGAACAGTTGGCTTTGGAGGTAACCAGAAAGGCAAGATCAAAGGTACATGTATTGTAGGTAATTCCTCCCTTTTAATTAATAATATTTGGTTTGTAGATGGACTCAAACACAACCTATTTAGCATCAGTCAATTTTGTGACAATGGGTTTGTGGTTAACTTTGATAAAGGATCATGTACTGTAATTAGAGAGTCTGACAAGTCCATAGTGTTCAAAGGCAAGAGAATAGGAAATATTTTTAAAATAAATCTTTCTTATTTGGCAGACCAAGAAGTAAAATGTTTGCTAACTCTGAGTGAAGAGAAGTGGGTATGGCATAAAAGGTTAGGCCATGCTAACTGGAGGCCTACCTAAGCTACACTATCACTCAAATGCTCTTTGTGGATCCTGCCAAAAAGGGAAGAGTGTGAAAACTTCTTTTAAATCTAAACAAGTTGTCTCTACCTCTAGGCCCTTAGAGCTGCTTCACATTGATTTGTTTGTGTTGGAACAAAATATGTGTTAATACACACCCTTAAGTTTTGATGATAACAAAGTATTAAATGGACAATTGATGGTACTAATGTTTAAATTAAGTGCAGGAGAATTCAACGTTTAATCAAGAGCACACTTAATTTAAACTCTGATGAAACCAATGGAAGTCTGAATATTTAGACTCTGAAAGAGTTCAGATGCTACAACGTGGTCAAAAGCTATACAAAGTTCAGAAGCTCAAGGATGTTCAGAGGCCTACAAGAGTTCAGAGGCTGTCTGCTACTCATAAGTCATTCAGAGGATGAAGGCATTCAGAAGTTGAATTACGAAGGACTATCAGAGGCCAACCATTTAAAGACCAATCAGACTCCAAGTTATCAAAGGTTCATCAGAAGCAAAGGAATTCCCAGTATCAGAGGGCTACATCAACTACAACTTATCAAGCCTGATGACTTGTTCTAAGGTCAACTAAATAGCAACGGTCACAAAGGATGTGATCCCTCTCTCTAGGAGCTAGTTGTACCTTATAACTGTATTATTGGACAGACAGCAAAGGAGAAGCTTCTCTGCAAAGGAAGACGTGGCTTTACTCAACGGATCTTCAATGTCTACAGCTGTCCAAGTTACAACGGGAATTTCTCTAACGTCTCAATGTCTTTCTCAACTCATATAAATATGCCAAAGAAAGAATTGATGACTAGCGCTCACCATTAGATAAAATCTCTCAGAAGAAAGTGAGAACTTGAATTGTAATAGATAATATCTCTCAAATGAAGTGAGCATAGAAACTAGCTTAGAGCCTCTGAAGTTATTATGTTTGTAATAAGTTTTAAGCTCATAAGTTAGAAGTAAGTCTTCTGCTTAGTGTAGAAGCAAGAAAGTCTTCTGCTTAGTGTAGAAGCACGTAAGTCTCAATCTTAGTGATTAGAGCAGTGAAGTCTTGAGCCTGAGTGCTTGAGCAAGGAAGTCTCTCTGTCTTGTGTGACTTAGAGCAGGAGGTCTCAAGCTTGTGTGCTTGAGCAAGGAAGTCTTTGATCTTGTGTGATCAGAGCAAGGAAGTCTCTATGTCTTGTGTGACTAAGAGCAGGAAGTCTTGAGCTTGTGTGCTTGAGCAACTATTGTAATCCGTTTGATTATAGTGAAACTCTCTTGGATACAAGGGGACTGGAGTACTCTCAATTAGTGAGGGGAACCAATATAAATTATTGTGTGTTCTTCTCTCTCTCACTCTCTCATTTACTCCTTCATCATTCATAACGCCATAAGTTAATTGTGTGAATAATCCGCTGTGCTTTAAAGACTCTGAAAAGGTTTAAACATCTTGGAAAGTTTTTAAATATCCAAAACACAATTCAACCCCCCTTCTTGTGTTTTCTCCACGCACCTTCAGTTTGGTTCTGTGAGCACAGCCTCAATCAATGGGAAGAAATATGGACTAGTCATTGTTGATGATTACAGTAGATGGACTTGGGTTAAATTTCTCAGAAATAAGGATGACGCATTTGATGTCTTTAGTAGTTTCTGCACACAGATACAAAAAGAAAAAGGTTTATACATTTTAAAAGTTAGAACTGATCATGGTGGTGAATTTGAAAATGAAATGTTTGAAAAATTTTGTGAAAAATATGGCATCTTACATGAGTTTTCTTCTCCTAGAACTCCACAGCAAAATGGAGTTGTAGAGAGAAAGAATAGAACTCTGCAAGAAATGGCCAGAACCATGATGCATGAGACTAACATTGCTAAGTATCTGTGGGCAGAGGTTGTAAACACAGCATGTTATGTTCAAAATAGAATCTATATTAGACCTATTTTGAATAAAACAACATATGAACTATTTAAGGGAGAGAAACCCAGTGTATCCTATTTTCATCAATTTGGTTGTACTTGCTACATTCTGAATACAAAAGTTCATCTAAAGAAATTTGATGCTAAAGCTTATAAGGCTATCTTTATTGGATACTCTGAACGCTCAAAAGCATACAGAGTGTATAATTCTGAAACTCATACAGTGGAAGAAAGTATGCACATAAAATTTGATGACAAGCAGCCTGACAAATTGTCAGAGCTAGTTGAGAACTTTGCAAATATACAACTATCAGATGATGAAGAATCAGAACTTGAAGAAATATCAGAACCATCTCAACCAACCTCTGAAGAAACAAATTCAACTCCTGAAACCTTGGACTCTGAAGATCAACCAGCATCAGAACTTATCAGAAGCAGTCCAAGCAGAGTTGAACAATCAAAGCATTCTTTCAAATACAAATCCTCTCATCCAGAAGAGCTAATCTTGGGAAACAAGGACAGTCCAAGGAAAACTAGATCAAGCTTAAGAAATGAAGACTCATTAATTGGATTGATCTCCTTAGTGGAACCAAGTTCAACTGATGAAGCACTAGCTGATGATGCATGGATTGTAGCAATGCAAGAAGAGCTAAACCAATTTGAAAGAAATGAAGTATGGAGCTTAGTACCCAAACCTTCTAAGAAGAATATCATTGGAACAAAATGGGTCTACAGAAACAAGCTAAGTGAACAAGGAGAAGTTGTTCGTAATAAGGCAAGACTAGTAGCTCAAGGATATAGTCAACAAGAAGGGATTGACTACACTGAAACATTTGCTCTTGTTGCTAGACTTGAGGCTATTAGATTACTTGTTTCCTATGCTACTCATCATACTATTATTTTGTATCAAATGGATGTTAAAAGTGCATTCTTAAATGGCTACATCTCTGAAGAAGTATATGTCAAACAACCTCCTGGTTTTGAGGATACTTCACATCCTGACCATGTTTTTAAGGTAAAGAAGTCTCTGTATGGCCTGAAACAAGCTCCCAGAGCTTGGTATGAAAGGCTGAGCAATTTTTTAAGTGAAAAAGGTTTTCAAAAAGGTCAAGTTGACAATACTCTCTTTAGTAAAACATTTAAGAATGACATTCTAATTATTCAAATTTATGTTGATGATATTATTTTTGGATCTGCTAATTCATCTTTGTGCAAGGAATTTTCTGAGATTATGCAGGAAGAATTTGAAATGAGCATGATGGGAGAGCTAAAATTCTTTCTGGGAATTCAAATCAACCAAAACAAAGATGGAACCTACATTCATCAGACCAAATATACCAAGGAGTTGCTGAAGAAATTCAACATGGAGGATTGCAAGCCAATGACAACACCAATGCATCCAACAAGTAGTCTCAGCAAAGATGATTCAGAAGGCAAGGTAGATCAGAAACTATACAGAGGTATGATAGGTTCTTTACTTTACCTAACTGCATCAAGGCCTGATATTTTATTTAGTGTATGTTTGTGTGCTAGATTCCAGTCAGATCCTAGAGAATCTCATTTTACTGTTGTAAAGAGAATCTTTAGATATCTGAAGGGAACCACAAATCTTGGATTATTTTATAAGAAAACAAATGATTATAAGTTGATAGGATTCTGTGATGCTGACTTTGCTGGAGACAAGATAGAGAGGAAATCCACAAGTGGCAGTTGTCAATTTGTGGGAGAAAATCTCATATCTTGGGCTAGCAAAAGACAAACTACTATAGCTTTGTCTACAGCAGAAGCATAATACATATCAGCAGCCAAGTGTTGCACACAACTACTCTGGATGAGATATCAATTAGAGGATTACAAAGTTAATAGCCACAATATTCCACTTTTCTGTGATAACACTGCAGCTATTCAACTTTCTAAAAACCCAATTTTGCATTCAAGAGCTAAACATATTGAAATTAAACATCATTTTATAAGAGATCTTGTTCAGAAGGGTAGTGTAAATATTCAATACATTGAAACTGAAAGACAATGGGCTGATATATTTACAAAACCCTTAGCAGTTGAAAGATTAGACTTTAACAAAAGGCATCTGAACATGACTTTGGTCTCTGAAGACATCAAGCTCTGAATAAAAAAATTGTGGATTCAGCCTCTGAACTCCGAAAGGTCTTCAGACGCTGAAAATTTTAAAACTCTGAAGTGTTTAACCATGTGGAGTACACGTGTCAATTACTTTGTCTTTACTCTTAGTCTGTGATTAGTTAGAGTAAAGGCAGTTTATGACGAAATTCTTTAATACAACGAATGTACTCCCTCATCATTGTTTACAAGAGTTTTTCAAAATCACTTTACTCACTTTCACACGAGTTCACTTTCACATCCCACACTTTTCATTCTCTAAAACCCAGAAAATATTCTTTCTCCCTCCAATTAGCAAAACCCTGTTCCTAAACCCCAGAAATGGCAAGTTCATCTTCTCAACTAAGATTCCCAGAGGACATTCCAATAGACATCTACGCTCAGGACTCCTATCTTAAATTGGTTATGGAAAGAGCAATAGACATGCCACTATGGATCTTCGTTTTGAAGAAAGTAAATTGGTTATGGAAAGACCAATAGACTTTGAGGCCTTAAAAGTCAATGGACATGCCTACAAGGAATTCTTCACTAAACAAGGCTGGGGGCACTACTTGGATATGCTTAATGGACCTATCTACTCAAATTTGGTGTATGATTTCTGGAGAAAGAGTGAGGTAATTACGTTGGTGGAAGCAAATGCAGAACTTCAATGTGTGATTAATCAGAACCCAATGGAAAATAAAGGAAAATCAATACTGGAATTGGGTCTGAGGAAATTCACAGAGACAGAGATACGTTCAAGTATTGGTGGATTTCCAGTTGTTTTAACAAGAAGCAATTTGGCCAAAATGATGGGTTTCCCCAACTCTGGAATCGTCAGACTCTACACTGCAGCATCTGGGAGAAAGTCAGTGTACCTCAATGATATGGCCAGACTCTGCTTCAAGGATCAGAAGATGTCAAAAAAAGTGAGTCATCTGAATGACAAAGAAAAAGTTCTTGCGAAGATTGTTTTCTCATAAATTCTTCCTAGGGACTCTGGTAGTGACTCTCTGAATTGGGATCAGAGGCACTTCATTTACTTCCTCTCTATAAAAAAGGAAATGAATCTTCCTGCCTACATCTTTCAACACCTCTGTGAAACAATTTGTGAAGCCCAGAAGTTCGAAAATCCCTCCAAATTGATTTCACACCCAAGGCTATTAAGTTTTATCTTTGAACAGCTTGGGCTTCCTGATAGATTCATGATGGCTGGGGTTTCTGATGACCTTGAACAAGTTAGAGCACCCATTCTTGATGCCAAAGTTTTGGTGAGTCTACGGTTGAAGAAGTCAGATAAATTAATTTACCCTCAACAGCCTCTCTTGGTAAATAAGGCCAGATTTCAACCTATGAGTGAAGCTTTCATCTTTGATAATGAACCTCCTGAAGTCATTCTTGAATACATGAGGTTAATGAAGGAAAGAGGAACTACAATCACTCATAAGGACATTGGAAGAGGTGATGGTCAAACATTTGCACAAATAATGAAAGCAGTTAAGGAAGAAGTGGTTAGTGACTATGAAGAAGATATAATGGTTGAGGAACCACCAATGGAAGAAGCTCCAGTTAAGAGGTCAGAGGATGTTCATCCAGGAGTGAGAGCTACTATGGCTGAAGAGAGTGGTGTTGATGAAGAACATGTGGCTGCAGAAGCAACTGTCAAAGACTTGCTAAGTGCAAAATTTCTCAAACAATCTCGTACAAAGCACTGCATCACTAAGGGAAAGAAGAGACAAAGATCAGATGCTGGTATTAATCATTCTTTTAATTATTGCAATACAATATCTGAAGCATCTATCCTTGAAAATATCCAACCTCTAAACATCATCTACCCCACAAACTCTGAACCTGAATGCATAAATGTTTCATCATCATCGTCTGAATCAGCCTCATCTGACTCATTATATAATGAAATCATGGCTGATGTGGCACGACATAAAGCCAAAGCTAAGCATATTCCTGAGGAGGAAATAGCTCAGCCATCCAATGATGAAATCCCTCAACCATCACCCAAAATTCTTACAGAAGAAGAGATTCTGAAAGAGACATCTTTTAGAGTTTCTCCAATCCATGAAACCTCTGAACCACCAAATGACATATCATCTGAACAACTCCAATCAATTCCATCAGACTCTCACAAATCTTCATCACCAGAGATGATTTTAGATACTGCAATTGCAATAAATGATAGAATTGATGTACCAGATGATCATGTGACTCGTTCACCTAGTGGTCCAAGTCAACCAGTCTCTGCACCACGTGTGGAACAGCAAGAAGAAGAACGTTCAGACTTGACAAGAAGGGTTCTACATATAATAAAACATACGCTTGATGAGCAAGAGGATAAGCTTCTAGAGCTGGTAGCATACTCAGCGGCATCTGAACGGAAGGCTCAGCAGCTTCTCACTCTCTACTTGTCCAAACACCCTTAGGATTCTTGTTTTTCACCTTTTGTTTTTCACTATTTGTTTAAAACTTTTTGCTGATAACAAAAGGGGGAGTATTATTTAGTTATACAATTGTGTCAGTAGTGTATTTTTTTAAAATATCTACTCATATAAGAATCTGATCTCTTTCTTATCTTGCTAAATGTTTATAAACTTAATTGATAAGGAGAGCAAATTAATAAACATAATTGTGTTTGCATAGATGAAGGTAATTAAGATTGTGCTCTTAATCATTTTTATCAGACTCAGGAGTTGAGCTTGCAAACCTCATACTCTGAGAGTTAAGTATGTAGATACAATTAAGTTTATCAAATTGTTCTTATACTGATTCAACTTAATTATGGATAAAACTTAGGGGGAGCTTGCAAAACTAACCCTAATGGTTTATCAGACTCAGGGGGAGCTTACAAACCTCAACAACCTGATGTTGACATAATTAATTTAATCAACAACAATTGTATTTAATACTTATGTTTGTCATCATCAAAAAAGGGGAGATTGTTGGAACAAAATGAGTTTTAATTATAAAACACCCTAAGTTTTGATGATAACAGTGTATTAAATGGACAATTGGTATTACTAATGAATGATCTAGTGTGCATGAACAAAGTAAAAATCTCATCCACGTAGATCATCATTTGAGCCTCTGAAGGACACAGTCTGAAGTGTTAAGGCTCTGAGAAGCAAGAAGCTTCAGAGCCTCTGAAGAAATCCTCAGATGCCAAAGAAAGAAACACAGTCTGAAGCTTGCGTACATCTTCAGAAGATCAAAGAAATGATATCATCAGATTCTGATCTGAAGGAAGACAACTCATAACTAATGAAATAGTACAACGGTCTTGTCAACAAAAATAAGAGTGTACAACCAACGGTCCTTTCTCAACGTCTTTATACCTAGAGTATAAATAGAAGACATCCTGATAGAGAGAAGACTAATGGAAGATCATCTAAATTCAGAGAAAGATTCAAATTGTATTCAAGCTGTGAACTGTTGTTATTCTTTCTTGTGTAACCTTCTAAGTAAAATATCTTTTGATATTGTAGGCTCTGAACTTAGTGTTTAGAGAGTCTAGCTTAGAACTTTCATTCCTACTTAATTTGTGTATTAAGTTAGTTTGTGAAGTCTCTTATCTTGTGTGATTTGAGCAAGGAAGTCTCTTGTCTTGTGTGACTTGAGCAAGGAAGTCTTAAGCTTGTGTGCTTAAGCAAGGAAGTCTCTGATCTTGTGTGATTAGAGCAAGGAAGTCTCTTTGTCTTGTGTGACCTAGAGCAAGGAAGTCTCTTGCTTGTGTGCTTGAGCATTAGTTGTGTAATCTTTGTGATTATAGTGAAATCCCTTGGAAGTGCAAGGGGACTGGACTACTCTCGTTTTGTGAGAGGAACCAGTATAAAATTTCTGTGTGTGCTTTCTCTCTATCTCTCTCTTTGTCTCATTTGCGTTTTGTGTTTGTCTAGTTTCTTATATCCGCTGCATTTCAATATATTTTCAAGAAAAAGAATTAGTTTTTAAAAACACAATTCAACCCCCCTTCTTGTGTTTTTCACCTTCACATCTGAGTGATAGTTAATATTTGGTAGCCCTCTGACTAGATCATGTTTACTAAGTTTTGAAATTAATCTCCAATTAGCATGACCTAATCTTTTATGCCCGATCCATTTCTCTTCACTCATAGCCAGAAGACATACTACTCTTTGGTTTGCCAAATCAGAGAGATTGACCTTGTACACATTTTCCTTTCTTTTTCCTTTAAAAACAATGGACTTATCAGAATCTCTGATTACAGTACATGCATCTTTATTAAATGTAACCACAAACCCACTGTCACAAAATTAACTGATGCTAAGTAGGTTGTGCGTTAATCCATCTACAAACCAAACATTATCAATTGACAGAGAAGAATTACCTACAATACATGTACCAATAATTTTACCCTTTTGGTTACCTCCAAAACCAACTGTACCTCCTTCTTCCAGAGAGAGAGATTTAAACATGTGCTTGTTCCCGGTCATGTGTCTTGATCACCCACTATCCAGATACCAGGAGTGACTAAGAGTTTGTCTTTGTCTGGATAGCTGTACAAAAATTAACATCAATCATCGCAGCAATATACACCACACTCAGTGATGTATTCATTGTAATATTCATAGTCTTCTATTAGTGTTTGTGATTCATTTGTAAAATAATGTTTTGACACATAGGCTTTCTTTCCATTGCAGATGACTGTCGTCCACTTATCAGGTAGTGTGTTACCTTTTTTGAACAGAAAATCTGTATTATAGAAAACTTCAACTTTGGTACCCATTTGGGTCCTGATTGGTTAGTTCTTCCATTTTTACTCCTGTGTTGTACCTTTGGAGTGCCCATTGGATTAGTATAAAATTTCCTTTGAAAATAAGGTCTTTTGAAAGTTTTGGCTTTAATCCAAGGTTTTTTTTAGAAGGTTCTAGAATTAGTATCATCACAAGTATTTGTTCTTTTAACAGACCTTGGTGTTGGTTTGTTACAGATCAAAGTATTTGTGTGATTCTTTGGTCGTTGCTTTAATTGAAGAATCATTGTAAAGATTTTGATAGTGATATGTGTAACACCCTACTTAAATCTACCCAAAAATTTCGACCAAATAAACAATAAACTTCAAGTAGAAACAAGTAGAGCATTACATGTCAATTTAAACATCCAACAATAGCATAAAATTCAATTACAAATCATGCTTATCACAACTATTGCAGCGAAATAGCTAAACATCCTCATCCATAAAATCATGATCAAGTCTAACAGTCATAATTAATCAACATCCACATAATCACCAACATTTGTCTTATCATCAAGAAAATAGATAAATAAGTACTTGGCATAAAGTCTTACATCATACAAATAAATAAGTTCTAAGCAGAAGACACTAGGCATAAACCCCAAACGACTAATTCCCAACGTGATGTTACAATCATCAGAGCAAATGGACAAGGTACGACACTATGAGTAGTAACTAATCTCCTCACCCTGAATACTAACAACAAATGCCGGGTACTCCTCCTAAAGCAAAGCAAATCCTCAAGCCTGAGAATCTGAATCGCCCAACGATCCACAAAAAAAACACAAAAACAGAGAGTTAGTTACATATAATCAACACATAAACAAATGAAAGTAAGATACTAACATTTAATCTAACTCATCATGTAATATTCATATATCCATCTACTATACATTATTATATCATCTACATATATAGCAATTCATCACTAGCAACAAGATGTGTACATTTAACCATTCAATATACATAATCTTATCCACACCATCAATGATCAACAAACATAGATATACATCACTTAGCACACAATTTTCCAATTATCACATCGTCAATACATAGCACAAATCAAGGATTTCACCTTCCTAATGCAACTAATGTCACCTTCAAATGTATGTTCCTAGACATATCTACATGTGGTACCAAATCACCATCTATATCGGATACAACAATCCTTTCACCATCCATTATGAATATAAAATTCACTCACCATCTATTAGACACAACTTATGCATGAATGATTTGTCACGACATTTTATCAATATAAATTCATTTATATACTCACCAACATTCCATGTATTAACACATGATATCACCAACTCACCATCTATCATTTCATATACATGTAAACACATTTATACATATATATATTTGCAATCAATCCAATTCATCATCGTCAATCAATAAGCATATAGAAATACTATCATTAATTATGTATCTCTACAAGGCTAACAACCTATGCATCAATCTATCATCATCATCATAATCATCAAGGAAAATAAACTAAGTCTGACTGTTCTCGCTATTCCTCGCCATAGCGAGCTCTAGCGAGACAAGTCAGAAGATTTCTCTCCATCTAGCGAGCTCCGGCGAGTATCTGGCGAACCTTCGCCATCTCTCGCTAGCTTTCGCCGTCGCGAGGCAAAACAGAGAGGACAGGATTTTGCTGGCGAGCCCCAGCGAGCTCCTCGCTAGCTCTCGCTAGTCCTCGCCTAGCGACAAACCTGTAGAATCCCTGCTCTGTTCTCGCGACCGTTCGGATTCTTCACACAAACCATCCAAATCGTATTCCAGTTCTAAAAAGATGTTTCCTTTAGGTTATAATCATGTTATCATACATAGAAGTACAATTTTCAACACTTACAAACGTCAAAAACATCATCAATCAAAGATTATTCATATTTTTCACCAAAAACTCATGAACACATAATTTCACATGAACATCTTTTGATTCACGAAATTAAAACCATCAACATGTACTTTTAGCATCATACAACATAGATAACACGAAATTATCATGAAAGGAAGCATTTTGATTCATACACATTCATAAAAATACCAACTTTTTAAGCATAAATGGGTGAGAGGGTTTGGGCAAAGAGAAATGTGATTTCTCCCCCCTCTTAATCACCCACTAATCATATATAATTACTCTCTTACCTCTAGTTCTTCAAGAATTATCCCCTTTAATCTTCCCCTCTTGGTCTTCTCTTCTATGTTCTTCTCTTTTCCTCTTCTCTAAGCTTCTCTCTCTATTCTTCACAAAATTTCATGAATAATGATATTCTCTCTCTAAACTTCAAATTTATATCTAGGTCAAGTCCTCCCTCTTAATTTACTAAATTGCCCTTCCTCATAAAAGTCCAACTCTATTTTCTAACTACACCTCCTAAAACACTACTATACTAAATACACCTCCTCCTCTAATGCCACATAATTTAATTAAATAACACAAACATGACAATTAAGTAAATAAGTCTAATTAAATAAATAAATAAATAAATAAAATGGGATGTGACAATGTGCCTTTCTTGACATTTCATCATACTTGTTTTTAAAATCTTTTAGTTCAGATGAAATGTCAATAAATTTTGTCATGAATCTTTCAAGATAAATTAATAATTGTTCTTTAGTAAATTTAGAAAATAACTCTTTTTCAGCATCGTTGTCTTCAGAGTTATTCTCAGAGTCAGAGTCATCACATACATCAGCATCTGGGTCAACATTTGCCATAAGTGCTAGATTTGCTTCTTCATCTTCTTCATCAGATGATAGATCCAGACTTTCAAATGTCGCCATAAGACTCTTTTGAAACCTTCTAAATCTTTCCTTTTTATCTCTTGGTTTCTTGCTTTCTTCTTTAGTCCGTTCTAGACAATCTACAATAAAGTGTCCAGTCTTCTTGCAGTTGAAGCATGTCTTGTCCTCCTTGTTGAAAAAGTTTCTTGAGCTACTTCCTTTGTTTCTGCAAAAAAAATTATTGGCCCACTTCTGAAAGTTCTTCGTGAAGTATGCAAATTCGTCATCTTCTTGGTCCTCCTCTTGATCATCTATGGAAGATTCTTCTTCAACCTCCATAGCTTTAGCTTTAAGTCCTTTGGAAGAATTTCTGGTTGATGACAAAGCCACTGACCTGACTTTCTTCTTTTCAACATCAATGTTCAATACCAACTCATGGCTCTTGAGATTGCTGATGAGTGACTCAAGGCTAATGTTATAGAGATCTTTAGCTTCTTCAATGGTTGTGACCTTAGGTCTCCACTTATTAGTTAAGCTATTTAAAATCTTCCACACATGATCAGAGGTTGTATAACTCTTCTTGAGAATTCTGAGATTTGATACCATAACTTGAAATCTAGAGAACATGGTTTCAATATCTTCATCTGGTTTCATTGCGAAGAGCTCATATTGTTGCACCAAGAGTCTAGCTTTTGCATTTTGAACTTGCCTATTTCCAGCATACTTCGCACAGAGTGAGTCATAGATAGTTTTGGCTGTAGATCTGTCAATGATCTTTGTATATTCATCATGAGATATGGCAGACATCATGATTTGTTTGACTTTGTTGTGATTTGCAAAGATCTTCTTATTGGCAGTAGAGAAGAAGAATCTCCAGACATAGTGTGTTTTTCAGATCTTCTGAGCAAGAGATATTTTCCCATCACTTTCAATACCATCAATGTTAACTCCTTCTTCAACAAGATCCCATAAGCTATCATTTATTCCATTATTGTAGTGATAGATGCTATCTTTCCACCACTCAAAACGAGTAGTATCTCCACTGAAAACAGGAACTTTTTTGTTGCTTGAGTCATATTTGGATGAGGAGTTCATTGTTTCGTAGTCAAATTGAACGTTTCTGTTATCAGTGCTTGTGTTAGTTGTAGCAGAAGAATCTCCAGACATAGAGTGTTTTTCAGATCTTTTACTGTCTCACTGTGAGGTGATAGTAACAGAACCGGGCTCTAGATACCAATTGAAGGTGTGAAAAACACAAGAAGGGTGCACTAGTACAAAAAGCACTTGTTAAGTCGGTTAAAAATGGTTTCTTAAGTTGGTTTTGCATCTGACTTAACAGTTGGTGACTTAAGAAGTTTTGAGTTCTTAAGTCAGATTTTTACCCGACTTAAGAAAATGACTTCTTAAGTCGGTTAAACTTTTAACCGACTTATGAAGTAATATTTTAATTTAAAAAAAAAAGCCTCAACTGAAGAGGCCAACAACATTTTGTTTTTCGTTAAATAAAAAACAAATTTTGTTTTTTTTTTTTTTAAAAAGATACAACAATCATGTATTTGCTAACCAAATATCCCTAACAAGCTATTTTGCTCGACTCAAATTACATAACAAATTTACAATCTAATTAAGGGGTAGTATCACTCCAATTAATAATGATAATAATAATAACAACAACATAATAAATAATAATAATAATAATAATAATAATAATAATAATAATAATAATAATATTACCATTCTAGTTGTTCTATTTGTGAAAATTAGAAAAAAAATTCGTAGAAAGTTATGTTTTCGGTATTATAGGTATGAATGTTCTCTGTGTTTTAAAATATGCATTGTTAAGGTTAAAAAATATTGACATTTTGTTTTAATAATAATAATAATAATAATAATAATAATGATGATGATAATAACAACAACAACATAAATAGCAACATATACAAAAATTAAAATAGTATAACAAAAAAAAAATTAAAAGTTAGGGTCCAAATTATACATACATATGAAGTTAAGGTTCCTAGTGACGAATGATTTTTCGGTTTGCAGTTAAGAGAAGGATTTGAGGAGTTTTGTGCGAAGATTCGAATGATTTTTGGGTATCCCAGTATGTGAAGGATTTCTGAGTTTTTTGAGTGAAGCTTAGAACGAATTTATGGGAGTAGAGAATGAAGAGTTTGCGGTGAGAGAAGAAGAATTTTGGGCGTTTGAAGAGGAAGAAGAGATCGAGAAGAGAAATCATCTTTCTTTAGAAAATCTTGACTAAAGAACTTTCTTTATTTATTAAAAAAACGTTTTGTTTGTTTCTATTTTGACTAAATATATTACTATAGTTTCTTTAATTTTTTTTGGACTAAAGTTTTTTCTTTGTTTTGTGAAAAAAACCTCTTTATTTTTTTGACTAAAGATATTTTGTTATTTGTTTATGTACAAAAAAAACGTCTTTATTTGTTTTTTTTTCACTAAATATATATATTTTTTACTAAAGGTACCGGGTTCGATTCCATCCCGGTACACATTGGAATTTAATTTTTTAAATTAAATAAAACTTCTTAGGTCAGGTGGGGCGACCAACATTAGCAGAAAAAGCTCAGAAAACAGAATGGTGCTCGCCTGCAGCGACCAAGGCTCGCCCATGGCGACCAGGAGAAAAGAGTGGGCAGCAAGTCAAACTTATACACGTGTCAGCAAACCCTCATCACTAAGCAAGGTTGGTAGCTGAGCTACCAGGTGGTGGCTGGGCGACCAGTTACCTTTTTGGCTCTATAAATAGCCTTGTAAAGCAAAGAAAAACGGGATCTGAGATCTGAGACTTTAGAAAAACCAGAGAAGAGAAAAAGAGCTAGCTGCTTAGGGTTTTTGAAGGTTGATCATTCATCTTGAGAGATCAAGGGGTTGATGTGCCTTCTTTGTTCCTCTATTCATCTTTGTAAGTTAACCACCATGACAATGAGTGGCTAAACTTTTATTGTTGGGATTAGATGTAACTTATTATGACTATATGTTGATCTCAATCTTTTGATCTATGTATTTTGGTTGATTTATTAATGTTTGTGATTTCCTCACCTTTCATGTCATTCATATGCTTCAAATAACATAGACATATGTTGTTTGGATCTATAGATCTAGGATAATCACATGTTAAAATCCTAAACTCTAGACATGGATCTAGGTTTTAATATTCACTTTTAATATTGAATCTTAATGTTATTGTGTGGATCGATAAATCGAGAGATCGAACATTAATCGACACAATAGATTTCACGATGTTTTTCGGACACGGAAATCATTGATGAGCAATATGTGAAGATGTTAATTAATCACTAGAGTATATGATCATTTGATTGAATCAATATATACGATTGATAAAGTGAAGTCTAATCCCAGCAATTTCTATCCTCTGAATTCTAATCTTTGATTTAACGCGATCTTTACGAGATTTTCGCAATTAAATTTGAAACAAACAATTTTCTAAAACCCTACTTAAAACTAATGGTTATTGTTGAACGGTTATTAATATCGCACTAGTCCCTGTGGATACGATACATAAAAATACTTCTTTTGATACTACATCAAAATGGCGCCGCTGCCGGGGACTGGCGTTTGATATTAAAAACATTGCGACAAATTTTCATTGTTTTAAGCAATTTTGCACTTTATAATTTTTGTTTTTAATTATTTATTATCCATCGTGTTGGCTAATTTGTTGGTTAGATTGTGAATGCGAAGACAAGTTTCGGCCGACAACCTACTTTTCGATCCTGAGATTGAACGGACGGCCAGAAGAAACAACAGTAAAACACGAAAAAAGAAACAACTAGCCAAACAAAGAGAGCAGCAAGAAGGATCTTCTATCTCTATTTCTTCTACATCTTCAGTAGCTGAGGAAATTATGGCAGATATCCCAGAACCACAACCGGAAGGTAATGGTGGTGCCATGCCATGCCACAACAGTCCAAGAAGGTTGGCTCATCTTGCCAGACCACAAAGAGGAGCAAGACAACCGGAGATGAAGACTGGACTTCTCCAACTTTTGTATGTTAACCCTTTTGCAGGTTTACCACATGAAGATCCGTACAACCATCTTGTGAAGTTCTATGAGATTGCGGGTTCGCTTGGTACCACTGCTGCAGAAGAAGAAGCAGTATTCATGAGAATGTTTCCACATTCACTGATTGGTCAAGCAAAGGATTGGTATCTAGACCAACCAACACCTGTCATGACAAATTGGAATGTACTTGAGGAGAAGTTTCTTGAGAGATTTTTCCCACACCATAAGTTCATGGAGGCCAAAACATCTATTGCTGTATTCTCTCAAGGAGCAAATGAAACTCTTAATGAAGCTTGGGAGCGGTACAAGTCAATGTTACGGAAGTGTCCTAATCATGGGTTTGATGAACTCACTCAAATTCATATCTTCCGCAATGGTCTTCTTCAACAAATCAAGCTTCTTTTAGATGCTACAGCAGGTGGTTCCCTTTTATCATTAAGTGCTGCAGATGCCACGGCAATTATTGAAAAAATGGCACTTAGTGATCGTCAGGGAGATTACAACAGAAATCCTGTACATAAGAAAGCTGGAATTCTTGAACTCGATGCCTCAGATGCGGTCTTAGCTCAAATCAAGCTGCTCACCAACACGGTTGATCAGTTGTCAAAGCAAATGGCAAGAATGATTAGTCTGCAAGAAGAAACAGGAAAAGCCAAACAAGTTGCGTTTTGCGAATTGTGTACTGGTGATCATGCAATTGGACATTGTCCTCCGACAAAGGAAGAGGTGAACTTCATGGGTAATCAACCAAGGCAAAATCAGTATCAGAACAACGCTGGCTATCAAAGAAACAACAATGCAACTTATGGCCAGGGGTGGAGGCAGGATGCTGGTTCGTCGAATAGACAAAGACAGTATGAAAGTTTCAACCAACCACCTCCAACGAACAATCAAAATTCAAATTTAGAGGAGACAATGAAGAAATTTATGGAACAGCAACATAAGTTTCAGCAAGACGTTCAAATATACCAAAGAGGCAACGATGCGGTGTTGAGAAACTTAGAGACTCAGATTGGCCAAATAGCAAGACAAGTGGCCAGCAATAATAATCAACCAGGATCTTTTGCCGCTAAAACGGAGCCGAATCCAAAGGAACAATGCAAGTCAATAATGACAAGGAGCGGCAAAGAGATTGGTGTAGGCATCGGTGATAATCTCCGAACTGAAAGAGCTGTTGTTGATGCAAGAGAACAAGAAGAAGAGAAGACTGAAGAGAGGTGTGGAGAAAAAGAAAGAAATAGAGGAGTATTAGTTGAAAATGAAAAAAATGAAAAAAATGAGTGTGAGGGGGAAGCCAGTGGAGAGAAGGAAGACAGTAATCGGAAGTTGAAAGACAAGAAGAGTATGCAAAAGAATCCAACTACTCAGCACTTGCCTTACCCTCAAGTTCCAACAAAGAAAGACAAAGAAAGGCAATATGCAAGGTTTTTGGATATCTTTAAAAGATTGCAGATTAGTCTCCCATTTTCCGAAGCCTTGGAGCAGATGCCTACATATGCAAAGTTCATGAAGGAGATTTTGACAAAGAAGAGAATCATCAATGAGGAAGAAACTATTCAATTGGACACTAGTTGTAGCGCCATTATTCAAAGGACCTTGCCAACAAAAGAGAAAGATCCAGGGAGAGTCACATTTCCCGTCACTATAGGTAATGTGAATGTTGGAAAAGCTCTAATTGATTTGGGTTCCCGTATCAACCTTATTCCCTTGTCAATGATTGAAAGAATTGGCGGGTTGGAGATAAGAGGAACAAGAATGACATTACAGTTGGCTGACAAAACCATCAAACGTCCGTCAGGAATCGCTGAGGATGTGCTAGTAAAAGTGGACAAGTTTATGTTTCCAATAGACTTTGTCGTGATGGATATAGAAGAAGATGATGATGTGCCATTGATTCTAGGTAGATCCTTCATGAAAACTGCACGTATGATGATCGATATAGACGATGGAGTTATGAAAGTGAGAGTTCAAGATGAGGAGGTTAGCTTTGATTTATGGGAAGCTATGAAGCATCCAAAAGAAAAAAATGTTTTTTGTAAGCTTGATGCCACTGAGGAAGCTATTCTTGATGTAAGAATACAAATGGACAACCGCTCAACTCTTGAACAAGCCTTAACCGAAGCCTTCAATGAACTTGACCCCGAGAAAGAGAATGAAATTGAAGAATTCCTGAAGAAGCTTGATGAATTTGAAGAAGTACCTCTTCTTGAAGCTAAAATAGAGGAGCTGAAGACTAACTCAAATGAACCAAAGCCGGTGGAAGTAAAGCTTGAATTAAAGACATTGCCCTCACACTTGAAGTATGCTTTTCTTGAGGAAGATGATAAGAAGCCGGTAATTATCAGTAATTCATTGTCGACACAAGAGGAGAGGAAATTGATTGATGTTTTGAAGGCAAACAAGGAGGCAATTGGATGGGTACTGTCTGATTCGAAAGGCATCAGCCCATCTTATTGTATGCACAATATCATGATGGAGGAGGATTACAAGCCTGTGGCGCAGCCTCAGCGTCGCCTGAATCCAACAATGAAAGAGGTGGTGAGAAAGGAAGTAATAAAGTTGCTTGAAGCCGGGATGACTTATCCAATCTCAGATAGTGCCTGGGTGAGTTCAGTCCAGGTAGTTCCGAAAAAAGGGGGAATGACGGTAATCACAAATGACAAGAATGAGTTGATTCCGTCACGAACAGTCACAGGATGGAGAATGTGTATCGATTACAGGAGATTGAATAAAGCTACAAGAAAGGACCATTTTCCATTACCATTCATGGACCAGATGCTTGAGAGACTATCCGGCCAAGAATTCTATTGTTTTTTAGATGGTTACTCGGGCTACAATCAGATCACTGTTAACCCTGAAGATCAGGAGAAGACAGCATTTACATGTCCCTTTGGTATCTTTGCTTACAGAATGATGCCTTTTGGATTGTGTAATGCTCCAGCAACATTCCAACGATGTATGCAAGCTATCTTTTCTGACTTGATTGAGAAGTGCATTGAAGTGTTTATGGACGACTTCTCAGTTTTTGGTCCATCATTTGATTCATGCTTGATGAACTTGGATACCGTATTAAAGCGGTGTGTTGAGACTAACTTGGTTCTGAATTGGGAGAAATGTCACTTCATGGTGACCGAAGGCATAGTCTTGGGTCACAAGATTTCTTCCAAAGGCATTGAAGTGGATAAAGCAAAAATTGAAGTCATTGAGAAGCTCCCACCACCTGTTAATGTCAAAGGAATCAGAAGTTTTCTTGGTCATGCTGGATTCTACAGGAGGTTTATTAAAGATTTCTCCAAAATCGCCAAACCGTTAAGCAACCTGCTTAACAAAGATAAGTCTTTTAACTTTGATCACTCCTGTTTAATTGCTTTTAATGATCTGAAAGAAAGATTGGTAACTGCACCCATAATCATAGCACCAGATTGGTCACTTCATTTCGAATTAATGTGTGATGCTAGTGATTATGTTGTTGGTGCAGTGTTAGGCCAGAGGAAGAACAAAGTTTTTCATGCCATACACTATGCAAACAAGGTTTTAAACGAGGCACAGATTAATTATGCTACCACTGAAAAAGAGTTGCTTGCAATAGTGTATGCCCTTGAAAAGTTTCGTTCTTACCTGATTGGTTCCAAAATCGTTGTTTATACTGACCATGCAGCCATAAAGTACCTGATTACTAAAGCCGATTCCAAGCCAAGGCTCATCAGATGGATGCTCTTATTGCAAGAATTTGATCTGGAAATCAAAGACAAGAAAGGTACTGAAAACTTGGTGGCTGACCACTTGTCACGCTTGGTAAACAATGAGGTGACCAAACATGAGCATGAGGTTCGTGAAGAATTCCCTGACGAGAAGTTACTTATGATGCAAGAAAGGCCATGGTTTGCTGACATGGCTAATTACAAAGCCTCTGGATTAATTCCGGAGGATTTCAATTGGCATCAAAAGAAGAAGTTTCTCCGTGAGGCAAATCAATATGTTTGGGATGATCCATACCTGTTCAAAATAGGAGCTAACAACTTGTTAAGAAGGTGTGTTACTACAGAGGAGGCTACCAGCATTTTATGGCATTGTCACAACTCGCCATATGATGGTCACTACAATGGAGAAAGGACAGTGGAAAAAGTGCTACAGTCAGGGTTCTTTTGGCCAACTTTGTTTAGAGATACACATCAACATGCTCAGAGATGTAACAACTGTCAAATGACCGGTGGCATTTCGAGGCGCAATGAAATGCCATTACAAAATATTCTTGTGGTTAAAGTATTTGAATGTTGGGGCATCGACTTTGTTGGCCCATTCCCTTCATCATTATCAAATGAATATATACTTGTAGCAGTGGATTATGTGTCAAAGTGGATTGAAGCAATTGCATCACCTAAAGCTGATGGCAAGACAGTGATAAAATTTCTTAAAAAGAATATTTTCACTCGCTTTGGAACTCCGAGGGTGCTGATAAGTGATGGAGGGTCACACTTTTGCAATTCACAGCTTGAAAAAGCCCTTGAACACTATGGAGTCAGACACAAGGTGGCATCGCCGTACCATCCACAAACAAATGGGCAGGCAGAAGTTTCAAACTGTGAGATAAAACGGATTCTTGAGAAGACGGTATCTACATCAAGAAAAGATTGGTCTTCAAAGCTCGACGAAGCACTGTGGGCATATAGAACTGCTTTCAAGTCACCTATAGGGCTCACCCCATTTAAGATGGTGTACGGAAAAGCATGTCACCTTCCGGTCGAGTTGGAACATAAAGCCTATTGGGCTTTGAAATTTCTGAACTTTGATCCATCTGTGTCGGGAGAGAAGAGGAAGTTGCAGCTGCATGAACTGGAGGAGATGCGAACTCAAGCTTATGAGTCATCTAAATTATACAAGGAAAAGGTTAAAGGTTATCATGATAAGAGGATTTTCAACAAAGAATTCAAGCCGAGGCAAATGGTTCTTTTGTTCAATTCAAGATTGAAATTGTTTCCCGGAAAATTAAAATCAAAGTGGTCCGGGCCTTTTAGAATCAAAGAGGTGAAACCCTATGGTGCGATTGTGTTGGAAGACCCACAAACCAAAGACACTTGGACTGTGAATGGTCAAAGGTTGAAATTATATCTTGGTGGTGAAGTTGATCGGCTTACCACTAGAATTCCACTTGCCGATCCATGATTAATTCAAAAAGGCGTCGAGCTAATGACGTTAAACAAGCGCTTGTTGGGAGGAAACCCAACCTTGTAAATATTTCTACTGTTATGTTACATGTGCATGAGAAAAAGGGAGATCAGTGGGACAAGCTGTGTTCTGAACTGATGCAGAAAATGTGAATTTTCTGCTCTAGTCGCCCAGCTACCATCCTCGTAGCCTAGCGACCAAGGCGCCACCTGCACCTTGCAGGTTGGCGCCAGCTGGCCCACTCATCACCCCATTTGATGAGTCAGCACTCATCCCAATGGTTCTTCATAAAAAAAACCCTAAATTGCCATTCATTCATACTTACCACTCTCCAAAACACAAAGAGAAAAACAAAAAAGGGATTGTTTTGCAAACAAATTTCAAAACTCTTCAAAGTTCTTCAAAGATTTCACTACTCATTGCATTCATCTCCATCTTCTTGCATTTAATCATTCCAAGAGACAATGGCACCTAGAAAGGCAGTGAATAAGGGAAAAAAGAAGCAAACCACAGGAGGGAGTTCTTCCCGGGTGAACTTTGACGCAACACGTTTCCTGGGTCCTATCCAATTTGCTCGGTTCAAGGACTTAGAAAAGCGAACAATTTGGGGAGAGAATGTGTACAGGCTTACAAGTACGGGCGACTTTGCACGCTTCGTTGAGATTATTGAAGAGAGGGGTTGGGTTGATTTGGCTCGCCCGGCAGACGTTATCAACTTTGACTTGGTCAGAGAATTTTATGCCAACGCCATGCCTCTGGATGATGAGGACCCAGTCACGTTTAAAACCATGGTGAGAGGGCGAGAAATAAGATTTGATAGAGACACCATCAATGATTTCCTTGGCCAACCTAGCCAACTTCCACCTGATACTTACTGTGCATTTACTCGGAGTGTAGCCCAAGGAAATTGGGATATTTCAGCCCTAACCCAGTCCTTGCTACGACCCGGGCACCAACTTATCTGGAACACTCAGAAAACCTACCCTGTACGTGCGAAGAAGGATGATCTAACAATTCATAGTCAACTCTTGCTACATTTCACCCTGCACAATGTTATGCCTCGCTCTCACACCTCCGACGGTACAATGAAGGCGCTTCAATTCATGTACTATATGGAGAACAATTTGGAAATTGATATTGCTCGTGTTATCGCGAGTGAGCTGCGTGAGATGGTTGTAACTGGACTTCGCACTACCAGAAAGAAAAATAATGCGGCTTTGGGTTTTCCTGGCCTCATAATGGGTTTGATCTATGAACAGACCCGCATGACCTTTCCCCCGGAGATTAACCTCAATTTGAAAGAATTTGATGATGAAGAAGCTAGGCGAGTGTGCAAGTATAGGCACACCACAATCTTTATTGACCCAGCTGGGGGTCAATCTTCTGCACCTCCACCCACTAACCCCAACAACTTCCCCTCCACCGGCTACCCACCCATGGATTCCACCACTTTTCATAACATGGTCACATATAATTGGGATTTGCATGATGCTGGTTTTAGGGCAATGCAAGCGGTTCACCAATCCATATATAATACTCAGGTTCTACAACCAGTAATGTCACCTGATCAGTTCCGGTCTTATGTTCAGTGGCCTGAGGACAGGCCATTTATCCCAGGAGGGGGTAGTAGTTCAGGTGCTGGTACTAATGTTGGAGGTGGAACAGATACAAATATTGATGATGACACAACTCTAAGAGAGATGATGAACAGGAATTCCTTTGGCAACAATAATGAAGATATTGAGATGGTTGATGAAGATGAGGCTACTGCCTCGGGCTCGGATGAGGAATGAGAAGAGACAGGATGATGGCTGAAAAGCTCACAAAAATGAGTGAAAAATTTAAAAAGCTTTCAGTCATTTAATTTCAGTTTTTTTTATTCAGTCATTTAATTTCAGTCATTTAATTTCTTTTGTGAACTATGTGGAAACTTATGCTTTTGATGTTTGTGGTAGTTTGAACATGTGGTTATGTGTTAGAATTTTAAGTGTTATGGCTAAATGTTTGAAAGTTTAAATGCATGATGGTTAGTAGTATAATGCATTAGTAGTTTAGGAATGTGAAATATTGTGAATAACTTTTTGAAAAACAAGCTCACATGTTTTTGAAATTGAAGAGAGGGTTGTGATAAATCAATGTGGGAGCATGATAGTTTGACTTATAGAGATGTATGTCACCGTTTGAGAAATGTTTTGAAATAGGCTTAGAAACTCAACATGTTTTTGAAGTGTGTTACTTGTCCTAAGATGATTCTCACTATTTTTGTTGAACATGATTGAAACTTGTGTTATCCAACCTAGCTGGGTGAGAATGTGTGAACTTTCCATTGTTTACATATAAATTTTGAGTGCCGGAAATTGTGTATGCTCATTTGATTTTAGCTTAATCTGGCTATTACTAGTATGCTTGATGTTGAGGATATGATCAAGGCCATGTTTCTTCTTGAGTATAACTACTTGGCCAAATTTAACCTACCCTGTGAGATAGTGATCTTTTGTGTCCCCATTTGAGCCTAAAATTTTAAAAATTGTTTTTTTATATAATCCGGAAACCGAAAGAAAAGAAAAACAACTACTCTACCCTTGTCTTAGGATAGGAGAGCAAGTGTGTTTCAAAAAGGGTTATGTTAAAATTCAAGTTGGGGAGAAGTAGGTTGAAAAAAAGAGGATAAATGATTGAGAAAAATAGTGTTGTGGTGATTGAAAAAAAGAAAAGAAAATATGTGGAAAAAAAAATATAAAAGAGTTGCTTGACACAATTGAAATTCAAAAAGAAAATGAAAAGTGTCAAAACAAAAGAGTCACCACACAAATTGTAAATAGGGGAAAATGAAAGGGAGTGAATGAATCATGAGAAAATGTTGAAGTTGTCATGCTCTCTTATCCTTGAGGCTTTTTGAATCCAAAGAAAAACAATGAATTTTTTGTAGCCCAGCCCCGTTACAAGCTATATAAAGTCCTTAGTGATCCTTGACAAATAGCATACTTTGTGATATTGCTTGGATAAATGTTTGAATTGAATTGTTGCATGCACATTGCTTGGATTGAGTGAAACACTTACCCTTGAGTGATATATGTGTGAGAAATTTGTGATAACACTTGAGTCTTGATTGTTTGATAAGAATGTTGAGAATTTTGCTTAGGCATAGGAATCATTTCATGATCATGCTTTGTTTCTTTGACTATTTTGAGGATTCATCTCTAGTTGAAATTGCTTTATTTGTGCTCTAGAAAAAGATTTTGAAAAAACTTTGATTGATTACAAACCCACTCTTTGGCTTAATTTTTTGAACTTGTCTTTCACTTTTGTTTGAGGACAAACCAAGTCCTAAGTTGGGGAGAGTTGATAAGTGCCAAAAAGTAGTTAAAATTCATACTCAATTACGGCAATTATCGACTTGTTTTCAAAGAATTTATATTAAAAACCCCCAAGACTTTGTACATATTGATTTTTGCTAAAATAAAGGTGTTATATCCTAATCTTAACCATTTTGATAAGTTTCATGGTAAAAAGAGGAGCAAAACCCAAGTTGTAAGGATCAAAAACAGAATGGTGGTCGCCTGAAGCCACCAAAGCTCGCCAGCAGCGACCAACATTAGCAGAAAAAGTTCAAAAAACAGAATGGTGCTCGCCTGCAGCGACCAAGGCTCGCCCATGGCGACCAGGAGAAAAGAGTGGGCAGCAAGTCAAGCTTATACACGTGTCAGCAAACCCTCATCACTAAGCAAGGTTGGTAGCTGAGCTACCAGGTGGTGGCTGGGCGACCAGTTACCTTTTTGGCTCTATAAATAGCCTTGTAAAGCAAAGAAAAAGGGGATATGAGATCTGAGACTTTAGAAAAACCAGAGAAGAGAAAAAGAGCTAGCTGCTTAGGGTTTTTGAAGGTTGATCATTCATCTTGAGAGATCAAGGGGTTGATGTGCCTTCTTTGTTCCTCTGTTCATCTTTGTAAGTTAACCACCATGACAATGAGTGGCTAAACTTTTATTGTTGGGATTAGATGTAACTTATTATGACTATATGTTGATCTCAATCTTTTGATCTATGTATTTTGGTTGATTTATTAATGTTTGTGATTTCCTCACCTTTCATGTCATTCATATGCTTCAAATAACATAGACATATGTTGTTTGGATCTATAGATCTAGGATAATCACATGTTAAAATCCTAAACTCTAGACATGGATCTAGGTTTTAATATTCACTTTTAATATTGAATCTTAATGTTATTGTGTGGATCGATAAGTCGAGAGATCGAACATTAATCGACACAATAGATTTCACGATGTTTTTCGGACACGGAAATCATTGATGAGCAATATGTGAAGATGTTAATTAATCACTAGAGTATATGATCATTTGATTGAATCAATATATACGATTGATAAAGTGAAGTCTAATCCCAGCAATTTCTATCCTCTGAATTCTAATCTTTGATTTAACGCGGTCTTTACGAGATTTTCGCAATTAAATTTGAAACAAACAATTTTCTAAAACCCTACTTAAAACTAATGGTTATTGTTGAACGGTTATTAATATCGCACTAGTCCCTGTGGATACGATACATAAAAATACTTCTTTTGATACTACATCAAGAGCCTCTGACTCACCAGTCAAAATCTATCTCTTGTATTTTTCCTGCATTCTTACAAGGTAGATTTTTAGTATACCAACTGTAAATTAATACTTTGTTATCATCAAAACTTCATTACATTCATAGGGTTTGTATGGAAAATCATTCTTGTTACAACAGAAACTATACTGTACGTGTTATACTTTTTTATTCAGCTGTTTACATGATATATATATATATATATATATATATATATATATATATATATGTGTGTGTGTGTTTATTATAGTCAAGCCTGCAATAGTAATAAATTAATAATATATACATGGAAATAATATTAAGTAGCTTTATGGCTATTACCTAGTTTGCCTAAACAAAACTGTTATAATACATATATAAGGAAATATCATTAAGTTGGTTTATGAGTATTATTTGGTTTGACTCCATGAATTTAGGGATGTCAATTTGTATCCGTCAGAGCGGATTCCCGCGGGGATTGCCCCGTTCGGAGATCCGAAAATGGGGATTTTTTCCCCGTGGGGATGGGGATGGAGGCAAAACTTCCTCCGGAGACAGTTCGGGGCGGGGATCGGGGATTAAGCATCCGTCCCCGCGGATTCCCCGAATCCGTCTATATATATTTAAATATATATTTTTACTACTATTATTATTCTAGTTTTATTTATATTTGACAATTCTAGATTTCTATTTTGCTTTGAATTATAAGATATTTTGGTTATGATTTTTTGTATGATTTTTTTTTTTTGACAAAATGAATTTTTGTATGATGATGCATACGTTGTTATGCATTGTTTTTTGGTTATGAAATGCATTATGTGTTGTTTTGATCATTAAAAAATAAATATGCAAAATATTTATTTATTTTTTAATAAAAAAGGAAAAAATAACGTTATAATTTTGTCCGTAAAATATAAAATTTTTCTAATATTCGATCTCCGTGGATCCCCGCGGGTACCGTGGGGATCCATGGAGATGGGGATGGAGGCAAAAATTCCTCTGTGGGGATGGGGATGGAGGCAAAAATTCCCCCGCGGACATTTTGGGAAGGGGAACGGGGATGCTTCCTCCGCACATTCCCCGCCCCGTTGACATCCCTACATGAATTAGAGAAATGCATTAAGACAAATTGCTTTTTTTCATTTTCATTATGTATAAAAGTGATAACAATAGAGATGGTGATAAATGAATTGGACACTTTCTCTCATCTTTCTCCTTCTATTTTACCCTTGTGATATTCTTGCTAAAAACACCATTACAGGTATATTAGCTACAAAAGAAAACCTTGTTGAAGATGTTGTACCAGATCAATCTAAGAAAGATTCAATTTTTAAACCAACACATGAGTTTTTCAAATCATGCTGAAGGTATTGTTGGGTTTGGTAGATCTGGAACTTCTTTTTCATCACAGTATTTCAATTTTAATAGAAATACCGTGATTTCCATATTTTGTAATTCAAAAGATAGCGTAATTTCCAACTTATGCTTCCAATATAAAATATATCCAAATTTCATTCCAACCAAGCATGAATGGCTTAGAGAAACTGCTGAGTCACATTTTGCTTGAAGTTTTGAGAAGATGTAGATGTAAGTTTTAAATTTTATATGGAGGTCTATGAGTATATCAATATTCTTACTTTTTGGGATGTATTTGTTGTTACACTTCTATTATAGTAGATATACTCTTAATTTTTTGACATAGTAGATGCAATATGCAAAGTCTAATGTTAGTAGCTTGTTTTAGGAATTTATAATTTTTTGATATACTCTCATTTCTGGTTACATGAGAAATTTTTTCTCATGTTAGTTGCTTAGGAATTTAGAAATAGTTATAGAAGAATCTAGGTATGAGTGTCAATAATAACCATAATCATATTGTTATATTGTTAATGGCAAACTTGCTACCAAAACAAAACACTTGCATTGTGTCTTTGAGTTTCCTTCCTTGAAACTATTGTGTTGGTAGCTTTGGTTCAAAGTCACAAGAGATTAGAAAGGTTGGTGAGGTGGAAAATCTTAGAGAGAAGTAGTAGTGGTGGTGGTGGTGGTTGTTTTGGGAAGAAGATGTAGATTTAATGTGATGTAGGCTCTAAAAGAGGGAGAAAATTGATGTGTATGGAGAGGTGTGGGTAAGAGTGAGATTAGAAATGTGAGTGAGGTGGAGAGATGGAGATGATTTATAAACTTTATATAAGGATGGTTGACCAATGCATGTGTCTCACTTAGCACATGAGTAATGAAAGATGTCACTTCCTCATTGGGGACACATGTTGCATGAAGCAAGCACCTTATTGTTACCAAACCTGTGCGCCAAAACCGTATGCCAAACTTGTGTGCTTGATTCATGTGTGCCAAAACCGTATGCCAAACTTGTGTGCTTGATTCAAATAGTAGCCATTTGCTCATTGGAACCATGTGTCAATTAGTGATTTGTTAGCAAAAGACACATGGTTCAATGTCGTTGGCCTAGGGAAAATTAGGGTTTCATGGGGGGTGATCATGATCACCTTTTAGATTAATAGAAAGATTATGAGAAATTTGCTACTATTAAACGACTTTTTATAATTTACTCTAATTATATTTTTTTGCATTATCTTAATAGAAAAAGTGTAAAAATCGAAATTAAATTTGTAATATAACATTAATTATTATTTCACCAGACCATATATGAAGAAGCTAAATTAGTTCACTCAAATTGACATCAAAGAGAATCGAACCTGATATCTTAAGGAGAAGTACACTCCAGGTCCCAATTCAATATCACCAGACCAACCCAAGTGGATTAACATTAAATATTATTTTTATTTTTTTTGTCAAGTAGCCTAGTGGCTAGAAAATCCACCGTAAAGGTGAATAAGTGGAGTGTCCCTGGTTCGAACCCGGGCTCCTGCACATATATTGCAATATCTTTACCAACTAAGCTAAGCTCACAGGGATAATTATCATTTCTATTTATGATAATATCATCCTACCATGAAAAAATCGCGGGTATTATACAAGTATTTTATTAAAATTGTTATGGTGTAATTCATTTTTTGTTGCTTCAGGCATCTTCTGTTTTGTTTTGGCCATGTTTTACTGATTTTTGTTCTTCAGGTTGGCTGTATTGTTTGTTATAAGCTGTGCTTAATATCAATTACTACCACCTATGGCTTAGGCTTTGTGGCTTGTTTTAGGTGAGACCTACCCTACACCTTCTACGGATGTTAATTTGTATCCGTTAGAACGGATTTCCGCGGGGATTGTCCCGTTCGAAGATCTGAAAACAGAGATTTTATTCTCGTGGGAACGGGGATGTAGGTAAAAATTATCTTGCAGACACTTCGAGACGGGGATCGGGAATTAATCATCCGTCCCCGCGGATTCTCCGAATTCGTCCATATATACTTAAGTATATATTATTATTATTATTATTATTGTTATTATTATTATTATTATTAAATGTTGATTCTTTTTCAAAAAAAAAAAAAAAAGGAATCGATGAGTCAATGTCCATTATTTTCTCTACTGATTGTTAAAAAATTTGATCGTTTATTGTCTTTCCAATTTCCAACTCTCAATCCTAGAAATTTTTGTATGATTATGCATATGCTGTTATGCATTGTTTTTTGGTTATTAAATGCATTATGTGTTGTTTTGATCATTAAAAAAAGAAAGATGCAAAATGTTTATTTATTTTTAATAAAAAAGAAAAAAATAATGTCATAATTATGTTCGAAAAATATAGAAATTTTGTAATATTCGATCTTCGTTGATCTCCGGCGGGGATGGGGACAAATATTCCCCCATGGGAACGGAGATGGAGGTAAAAATTCATCCGCGGACTCTCCCCGCCCCGTTGACATCCCTAACACCTTCATAATTAAAGATCTTTATTTATCAATCAATGAAAACAAATCATATGCATGTGAATTTGTATGTGATACCCACAACTAATTACTTGTAACAAACATTTGAATATGTATGTGAATTTACATATGACTTATTCTCTTTGGTTGATGGGTAATAAATGGGTAGATTAAAAAAAATCCTTATTTTATTAACAATATATTGCTTTGCTTATTAAAAAAGATAAAATAATATGGTCATGTGATTATATTATCTTAATTAAATATGATACCACCATATTTATTTAAATTTTATAATCTTGATTAAATACCACAAATTTTTTTAATAATAAAATGTATTTTAAAATATTTGGACTAAAAACTCATTTTCCCCTCTACAATATTCTAGGATTCAATTTTGTTGATGTCGTTTGAAAAAATATCGTGTCAAATTTGTTTAGGGCCTTTAGGCTGAATTAGTCCATCCTCTATTTTTTTTATTTATTGTTCAGTTTTGAATTTCTTATAAAGACTTAAATTAGTTTCTACTTATTAAAATTTAAAATTAGCTCAATACGTTGACAAGACACTACATTATATATGCAAGCGATCGGTTCGAACCCCGATCATCCCACTTATTCATCTTAAAGGTAAAATTTTTAACACTAGACTATTTGATAACAAAAAAAAATAGTCCCTCCACCATTATGTTATCCTCTCAATTTTCTTTAATTCCTCATTAATAAAATGGATCATATTAATCACCCATATGAATTTTTCTTTGCTTAACTACGTGCTCTAAGAATTGAGTTCTCAATAGAGAAAATCTCAAACGAGCATTGTTGCTAGAGAGAGATGACAAAAGAGACCTAACCTCTATATTTATTAGAACTTCCACCCTGCAGTGTACAGGTATAATCAACTATAATATGTAATCTACTTTTAGTCTACTTCTAATACAATAAAATCAATTACTACCAAATTTACTAATTTATCCTTTTTAGTTGTAACCGCATTCTAAGTTTTATATCCTTCATCGCAATTTTACTAAAACATATATATAAAAATATTGAAATAATATAAGATAAACACAATAAAAAAGATGACATGCTTAAAAATAGGAATAAAACATATCACAGATAGCAACAAAATAGAGAACAATAAAAATATGAAAAAAAATTATAAAAAGTTTAGTCAATAAAAAAAATCTCTTATATTCTATGAAGCAAGGACACCTCTATGATTAGGCGTGTCGCGGTGTCCGACACTCCTACGACACGTGTCGGATAGCTTAGATCGGTGTCCGGAAAAATTCAAATTTTCCTTTAGTTTGACACTCCTTTGATCGGTGTCCGACACCTGTAAGACACTCGTACCACACCTGTCGGACAAGTGTCCCCAAAAAAATTGTTATATTCTCCTTATACACATATCAGATATATCTACAAGAGTTAAATATGTGTCGAAAGAACATTATTGATTAAAGAGGGATTGAAAACATTACAATAGTTTTAGCTTTTTTGAAGAGTAGATGGATAAATAAAAGTAAAATACTATCATATCTTGTTTTAAAACTTTTTTTTTAAGAAATAACTTCTTTAACTTAGATTTACATGTATATATTTTGATTCTCAATTTATATATTTTTTAGATATGTAGTGGTGTCGGTGTCCTATATTTTTTACATTTGCAGTGTCACGGTGTCCGTGTCGGTGTCGTGGTGTCCGTGTCAGAGTGTGTGCTTCATAGCTTATATTATAAGCTTGTTCCGTTTTGTTATCCTTAACTCTAATTTTTTTCCCGCTTATTTTTTTTCTCATTTTAGCCTAACATTAGTTCAAATAAAATGTTTAAAAATACCTCACCAGGAATCGAACCCACAACATTTTACTCACCATGTTAAATATTTATTATTATTATCTTCCTATTATTATTATTAATAATTTAAATAAAATGTTAAAAAATACCTCACCAAGAATCGAACCAACAACTTTTAACTCACCATGTTAAATATTTATTATTATTAGCTTCCTATTATTATTATTATTATTATTAATATTATTATTATATTCTAAACTTTTATATCTTTTATATTTTAAACTTGCTCCGAAATGTTAACCATAAACCTATTTTTTTTTCTGTCATTTTTCCTCTCTTTTTCATGTGGTTCATTATATTAAAAAAAAATACAAATTTTTCTAGCATGAGAATCGAACCTGCATCCCTTTAATTTTTTCTTTTGCGATGACTATATTAAGGCTCCGTTTGACCCGGCTTATTTTCTGCTTTTCTACTTCTTTTTAAAAAAATAAAGGAAGTAAAAAATTGTTTTTGATCCTATTTCTACCTAAAATAAATAGAGAAATAAAGTAAATAAGTCAAAAGCAAGGAGAAATAAAGTAAAACATAATTTTTTACTGATCTACTTCATTTAAAGTGAAATAGAAAAGTAGAAAATAAGCCGGGCCAAACGGAGCCTAATAAGAGTCAGGGACAATCTCTTAAGCATGTTGGAATATATCTTTTGTCGAGAGTGTTTTTACATGGTCAGTTGTATGTTGCAATGTCAAGAATTATTTAAAGAAAATGATTAAAAATATTGATTATCGACGAAGACGGTGAAAATACGAATAAAACTTCCAATGTAGTCTATAAAGAAGTATTTCGTAATATACCATAATTTCAGTTGTATGAACATTTATTCAAATTTATCGTCGAACTAATATTTAATGGTACTCGATTTTTTTATATACATTTTAGTATCAAAAAATTTATATCTTATTTTTTTATATTACGAATAATTATACCCGTGCACCGCACGGGTCGAAGTCCTAGTTATAGAAAAAATAAGGTATACACCGTAGAAATAGAAACCTAAACAATATTTTTCATTAAACTAAAAAAAAAAAAACATATACAATATTACTACCAAGTTTACTAGTATTAACTATTAATAATTAATAATAAGTTAATAAGTTAATTACTATCAAATTTACTAAATTACCCTAAATATTTCTAATCAAATTTTGTATTTTTGATTAAAAAATATACACGGGACCATAATTTGTGACGGATACATAAAAAATTAGTTAAATATTTGCCATTGATAATTATAGTCAAATTCATTTATTAAATAAGTTTCCAAGAAATAACACAATAGTTTCACTTTTTTGTACACGCTTTCTCTTTCCAATAAATTTAATATATATTTGTTTTTGACTAAATATTTAATATAGTATGTACAATAAAATGTTAAGTACCAAAAAAAATAAAAAACATTAGTTTTCCAATATATAGCATTAATTCGTGAAAATGAGTGTGAGATGGAAAATCAAAATTGTTCCAAACTTGCATGGCCTTAGGGCAATCTCTAAGGGTGTGTAAGATGGTTTCATTAGTTGCACCACATCTATAGCAAGAGGCATGCGTTGAAATATGATGAGTGACCCGTGTACATTTGGTAGATAAATTCCCATGCATAATAATCCACACAAAATGACGAATATTTTCAGGTAACTTGAGGTTCCAAATCCAAGACCAAGTCATTGTTTGAATTTGAGGAGGGTTAGACACCAAAGTTAACCAAGAATAAGCTGATTTTGTGGAATAAGTACCTGATGCAGAAGACTCCCAAATAAGAATGTCATCTGAATCTTCATTTGTAAAGACACTTGCCATCTCCATTTTGATCTCTTGAGGAAGATAGGTTGAAATGATGTCAAAGTTCCAAGTGCCATAACCGCAAACATCCATGATATGTATAGGTGTGTATCTTCTTCATCCACCGAAGAAATTCTATCACAAATTCTACCATTAGAAAGTCATTTATCATACCAAATGGAAATGTCTCCTTTCCCTACTCTGGTGGTAAAACCCGGAGTGAGAGTCTCCGCTGCTTTAGCAATAGAGTGTCATGTGTATGACGCTCCACGGTAATTATTTGCCTCTAAGATATGCTTAAGTGTGTTAAAGCATTTATTGAAAAAAAGTTGAAAATCTCTTGACAAAAGTCAAGGTTTCTCAAAGTTTTTTTTTTAATGTTTAGGGTTTTTAGTTTTGAAAGTCTAAAAGAACAAAATAGACAAGTAAACATATAAGCATGCAAGAGATGCACAATGACATAAAGTCAACAAGATCATTTCCCTTAGATTTAGACACAAACATCATAAAAAAAATCTAATTAAATAAAAAATATTTTTTTATTTTTAATGAAGAAAAGAAATATATTTTTGAGATTTTTTTTAGATATTTTTAATAATGTATATAAACAAGTAAAATGAAAATTAAAAAAAAAAAAACAAAATAATGGGTGGAGCTGGGAGTTGTATGTTGAGCCCATTCCCCCCGTATACATAACCGAAAACCAAGCCACATGTGCCAGTTTGCGCATTTCTTAATAATGCAGCCTAATAAATATATAGTTTAAAATAACCTTCTAAACTGAAACTACCTGCACTTCATCTTCAACCTTTGGACACTGAAAAATTCAAATTCGTGTTTTTTGATTCGGGAACCAAATAAAACAATTGGAGAAAGTCCAATGCCCCTTCAAATGATGTTTCAAGATGAGAAAATGATACATTTAGCTTCCTTGAGTCTCCAGGAGTGTAATGGTATAGTTACGTTTCCTTGAAACCTTCTGAAATGTTCTACCCAATTCAAGTTGAAAGTGACAAAAAATGGGAATTGGGAGATGGCAATGGAGGTGTTTCAGTTAATGATAAATGCATACAGAAGATTTTTTATGATGTATGGATGGTGATTTGATGGAAAAAGTAGAGGAAACTTGGAGGAAATGCAAGTTTCGAAATTATGGTTTTTGAAAGTGGATGCTTGAGGAAGAAGTTATGATCTTGAAAAGTTGGCTTCATGAATCAAATCCTGCTGAAGAATACTCCAATCTTACTCTCCATTTCTATACTTAAATTCTGCTGAAGAATACTTACCTTCCTCGGTTAATTGGTTTTTCTCCAATGGAGCATTACTATATAAAAAAGGTCAAGAATCAAATCCTATTCCAATAGCGCAAAATGGAACTAACCTACCTCGAGATCCTAACACTGATGGTGCCTATTGGCTAGACCTACCTACTGATATTGCAAACAAAGAAAGAGTCAAGAAAGGTAATCTACAAAGTGCAGAATCTTATGTACATGTGAAACCAATGTTTGGAGGAACATTCACTGATATTGCAATGTGGATTTTCTACCCTTTTAATGGACATGGATGAGCAAAGTGATTGGGACCAAATAACAAACATCATAAAGCTGCTAGTTTTTCGGACAATCTCTCTTCAGCTCTTCGATACGATTTGTAAACTCGCCCATTCTATCACGCAGGGATGAAATTTGTTCTGAAAGCTGAGTAATAATAAGCGCGCGCGCGCACACACACACATATACTCCCTCCGGTCTCATATATAAGAAACAAAAAAAAAAATTTACAAAGTCTTAAATATAAGAAAAAGTTACAACAATCATTACATTTATTTTGAATATTCCAATTTCACCCTTTGTTTTACTTTTCCCCATAATAAATAATAATTTAATTTAAACAAAAAGTAAGGGTAAAAGTGGAAATGACATGTTTTTCCTAAACATGTTTTCCCAATCATGTTTTTTTGTTTCTTATATATGAGACCGGAGGGAGTATATATATATAGAAATAATTACACAACGTATTGTAAGGTCCATAAATTAATGTGATGCATCACATATTTATACATGTCATAGTCATAAAAACTAATCTAACTATAAGTTGTTAATTACAAGCCTAAACTAATTATTATACCAAAGTGAGACAAAACAGTTAGTAACTAACATTGAGTTAGTTAACTAGCTTGTGATACAAGTATTATTAAATTCTTCTCAAGTCCACAGTTAACGTTGGTTGGTTTCTTCCATTCTATTGTTTATAAATACTTGAAACAACAAACTCTTTTGTTAAATGAAATTTTCTGGCTAAAATCAAGATTCCTCACAAGACAGAGAAAGGGTTCACAATCTTCAATCTTCCGTCTTTTCGCAAATCTGGGTTGGGGTTCATCTTCTCTCCATCTATTCTCGTGCAAAGCTTTCAGGTAACCTACACTCTCTTTGCTTTTCCTCTTTTGATCTCAGAAGAATCTCTGCTTGCACCCATTTTCTGTTACATTTTAAATTTTTGTTTTTTATCTTCTTGGTATTTTCATGGTACTGTTTGGTAATGTTACAGGAATTTTAACTTGTTTCAAAGAATATAGCGTTGTTAGATAATGTAAAGATTAGGAAAACAAGTGATAATATTGCATTGTTCTGATCATTTGCTACATCGATAATTTTCTCGATACTATTATGTATGTTGAGAACATCTTTTTTTACCATCTCAGAGCTTAGTTTCATCACACTATTTCTTTTTCTTTTTTTCATCAAGGTCTCAAGTAAAACTTTAGAATGTATGACTCTGACATTGAATCTCCCCAGACATTGATCAAATGTCTCAAGGCTCGTAGGCACTATTATCTCGAGGTGCGCGATTCTACAATAACCAAATACCACCCTAAAACTTACAACTGTATGCTATGTGATGAAGAAACGATCGATGCAAAATCTTTTGTAGAACATATGAAGAGTACTGATCACAAGAAAAACTTGCATTTTGGTAAGCTTACCCTCTTTAAGAAAAGCATTAACAGGTGGCCTTTCAATGATGGTGTTATGTTTTTTGATTCTTCAATCAAAGAAGAAGAGATGTCTTACCAAGAAAGAAAAAATGAGTTTAAAAATGACCATGAAGGCTTCAAAATATTTCAACAATGTTTGCGATCCGTTGACAATGACAATGACCTTGCTATAGACAACTTTGAGTATGACCCTCAGATTCCTTCTACCCTTTCTTATGATTGTTGCTATAAGATTTATTTTCATGACCATGCTCAAAGGGTTGGTAAGGGAAGGATGTCTTTTAGGTATGATTCTAATTGTATAGTTGAGAAAGTATGGTGTGAATGGCTGGGTGGAAACGACCTTAACTTTGATGCTATAGATCAGAAAAGTGTTGTTAAAGTCATAATCATGCCATATAGTGATTCTTTGGGCGGTAGACAAGGAATTGGAGAAAGAGAATGTTGTTCCTTGTGTGATAAGAAAATGGTTGTAGGAAAAGATGTTGCATCGCTTCTGTATCTAGACGAGCCATTACAGTTTGGACAGATATTGTGCTGTACTGCTGCAAACGTAAGAACAAGGTATGAAGATAGGGTAAAACAATTCCAGACTCAAAAAGCTCATAATCAACCAGAGTGGCCAAAGGATCGAAATGAGGTAAAACTTAAAATTGCTATATTAATTTATATGTCACTAGTAATAAAAATTTATATTGAAAGGTTGAATTTCTGTTTGGATGCGCAGGAGTTTCACTTTTTTCATACCAGCTGCCTCATGCACTGGATTATGTGGAGTGAGTATGTAAAATGGCCTGCGGTTGAAAGTGACGGGATGTTAGATGATCTCTTCTGCCCTGAGTGTAATACTAATAAAGATGGTAAAAAATATTATAATGAGTCTCAGGTTTCTTTCCTATAATATCTCCAAAGTTAGTAACTTAGTAGTGACAAATGCTTAATTCTCTGATTCTCTACACAATTAATAAGAAGGATATGTAAGACATATGTTTAAACTTTTAACTGGTGGAAAAGTATTTCAGAGTTGGATTATTTAATCTATGTTGTGAAGCACAAAAGTTTGTTTGAATTCCTTGACAGTCTATGAAAATGTTGCCAACAAGATTATTAAATTCAATGTACAAAAAATTGTTTTTAGGATAATTAGAATAAATAACTATGTTGAATGCTGAAATTCAATATTTTGATTTATGTTAGATGGCCAGTGTGAAATCAAAAATAATGCAAGCAAAGAAAGAATGGATTAATAATCCGGAGATTTTGGAGAATTCTTCGATAGGCTTTCACTTCCCTTTGCAATCTGGAGACAAGCAGGTCTTTAAGATTTCTGCGTTTAAATTTTATTTTAACAGATAATCATTAATTTTTCTAATCTTCTATAATAATATATATATTGTGATTGCAGACACTAGTGAGCTGTACAAAATACGTCCATTTTTATCGTACCGTGTATCAGGGTGAAAATTATCATAGTCAGGTATATTGAGGATTCTTAAGGATTACTCAAGTCAGAGTCAGGATGAACAGTTTGGTGATTATGAGGACTACTTTCAGAAATGATTACTAGTTTATTTGTGTGCATCAGGATTATCAGAGTGATGATTACTAGTTAGGTGTGGTAAGTAATTACTACTAGTTTGATTGTGTGTTGGTTTAGTTTTGTTGTCAATAACTACTATATGTACTAGTTTGATATTGTGTGATGATTATCTAATACATTGTTGATACTGATTTGTTTGTCCAAATTATATCATTAATTAAGAAACACTGTTTCGTCGAATTTTAATTGCGCTTTTTATTTGTATTGCGAATGAACATGGTCATGAAGAATTTAATTTGAGTTTTGTGAGGAAGTCATTTTCTGTGTTGATGCTTAGTACCACAATTGAAGAGTAAACAAACAAACATATGGTGGGAGGGAACATTTATCACAATCTGATTTGAGGGTTATAGGTTGGTTATAATGGTTTTCAAATAGAGAGGTAATCCATTCAGTTTTGGCAAACATAAATAGGTCTTGATCATCCCTGATGCAAATACCAACGCCCACCGTATAAACATTTGACGAAAAAGACGTGTCAATATTGTACTTAAATTGTCCCAAATCTGGTTTTTTCCATCTAGCAGACCCAAAAAATCACTTCTGTTGCAGCTGTGCATTTTGCGCCGTGTTCAGTCTTCTAACAAGTAACTCGCACTATTGAAAACCGTATGTATGGCTTGAGTCCAAAACCTGGTTCCATAATTTGTTGTTCCCCTGCTACCATAAGTTCCAAATAATGCTACATAATACAGCTGAATTGTGATTGTCTAATTGTTCAAGGATTTCAAAAACAATCAGCGCTATTGTAATAGAGGTGCGCATAGTGGCTGCAAATATGAGAAAAGATAAATTTTTCATGTTCCATATCATGTTACTACATGTATTTCAACATAAAGATGTGCAGGATATGCAGGACACTAAGATCAGTTAGAGTAGCCATGAGCTGAATAGTATGAATTAGTAACTTGTGCAACAAGCTATCCAGATGATCTGTTAGTTTAAACTAGTTTAGTTATACTCTATGCTTAGTTTAACATGATATATCACTAGATCAGTTAGAGTAGCTATGAGCTGAGTGGCTTGTACAACAAGCTTCGATCATGGTTGACGACCTCGAGGTTTCTCAGCTCTTTCACCGGTCGACAACTGGTCGGACAAACCACTTTGTTGGTGATCCATTCGAACTAATAATGTTCAGTTCTGTTGGAACTATGTAGAACCACTTTGTTAGAGCTATGTTTATGCACAATTTCATATAGGGGGTGAAGTGGTCTAAGGAAAAACACTTCTTCAGATCATTCAGACTCATTCTTGAGAATTGAGATTACATCATCTGTTAGAGCCCGTAGTGTTTTGCTTCTGCCTTAGTGACATTTACATTATTTTTTTCTTAAATCAAAATATCAATTTCTAAGTTTATCGTCGGAAAAGCATTAAGTGCATAAATAAATCATTGAGTGTTTAATGTCAAATGCTTAAAATCCAAGCTCAAATGCCCTCCAAATGTAGAAATGTGTCTTCTCATTGTTTTCTCTCGTTTTGTTCTTTAAAATTCAAACTAACCTTGTCGAAAGTGATTAAGAGATCTATTTATACATATCGGAAAAAGTGCAAACCTGATAAGCTTATTATGCTTTCTTATACATATTGGAAAAAGTGCAAATCTATTTATACTTATATCATTCAGAATCTAGTTTTTTCCATCTAGCAGACCCGAAATCACTTCTGTTGCAGCCTTGCTTGTTGCGCCGTATTCAGCCTTCTAACAAGTAACATGCCCTATTAAAAACTTCATGTATGGCTTGAGTCCAAAATTAACCTGGTTTTCAAATAGATAAATTTTGCTTGAGTCCAAAATTAAGCTTATTATACAGATGTGCAGGATACGCAGGACACTAAGATCAGTTAGAGTAGCCATGAGCTGAATATAAACTGATTAACTTGTGCAGCAAGCTATCTAGATGATCTGTTAGTTTAAACTAGTGTAGTTATTCTCTATGCTTAGTTTAACATGATATATCACTACGGTCAGTTAGAGTAGCTATGAGCTGAGTGGCTTGTACAACAAGCTATCTAGATGATCTGTACTCTATACTTAGTTCCACAATGAAAAAAGAAGTGGAGACTATCTGCAAGCAACTAGTGTAGTTTAAACTAGTGTACAAAAAAAAAAAAATCTGCAACTATATCAATTGATACATATACTTTATTTATAATCTATTGTTGTGCCAAGTGTGAGGTGAGTTAAGTCTATATTGCTTAGGAAAGTGGTGGTTGAACATTTTATAAGTGAGATGACCCACAAAACCTAAAGTGTAAAAAAATTGACATCTTAGTGAATCTTACAAAATTAAAGAAGACAATTCACATTAATGGGGGTTTTTTGGTAAAATGACACTTAATTAAAAAAGAATGGAGGGGTATTAGATTGCAACTTTTTAAATTTACAATTACAATAATATATTACTCCATAAATATAATAGGTGAGATAAATATCCAATGCAAGAATAAAAAGTGTAACAAAATCAACAATAAATTGATTAAATATATTTGGTCTATTTTTTTTTTTAAAGATTAAAATTAAAACGTTATATTTTTACCGACGAAAAATTTATTTAACCCTTTTTAAATCAATCTATCTTTCATCTTAAAATAAATTAAAAAACATTTTTTTAAAAATTTTTAACCATGAGTATCCGGTCTACTAGACCGTCCAATCTGATTTAGGGTTCAGATCTGGCATCAACTGATTTTATACCCCTTTCGATTGCAATTACAGTTGATCAAAGCATGATATCCCCTATTAAATTTCAATTACCACCAGACCAACGAGCCTTTAGCAGGAATCGAAGCATGATCATTGCAAAAAAAAACTCCGGATTTTTTTTCAAAAGTAGGTTTCAACCTCTTTTTCTAGAAGCTCATTTAATCCAAGTTTGCACCTTGAAAAAATCTTTTTTTTTACGGTTAACAGCTTTATTAAAAATGTGTTTGGCCCAACTTTTGATCAAAAAGAGAATAAAAAGATAAAAAAAAGTTGGGTCAAACGGTACTTAATATATTATGTAAAAAAAAACAACAAATTTAATATGTTATGTACCAAAAAACAAATCTTAATAGACAAAATATAACTTAAAAATATCAAAATGACAAATAATTTGAAACAAATATTTTTTTTAAGGGACAAATAAAAAGGAGCTGAGAGAGTAGTTGTTTAGTAGACGAAGTATAAAACTATTTTACACCATCCGTGCTTATCAATTAAACTCAAAATAAATATATAGGATAATCCCAAAAATAAAATAAAAATATAGGTGACAATTTCCTTAGAAAAATATATAAATATAAATCGTAGCTAAAGAAGAAAAAGTGTTACGCAAATAGGCGCCGTCTTCTCACTCTTTGCACCGGTTATGTGTGTATCATTCACTTTGATTTGGTTTTTCTTATTTTATAGTACAATAATATTTCATTTGATTTTGACTATTTTGACCGTTTTAATGTTTTTGCTTTTCAGTTTGGGTGCTGAATTTGTTTTCTAAGGTAAATTTATTTCCCTTAGTTACATTCCTTTTCATATGTGCTTTGTATGTTTTTTATTTGATTAAAGACTATCTTGATTCTATTCTATGCTGAATTCTTGAAAGTTAGGGTACATAAGAAACTGTTATTATATTCAAATAATAGTTTCCACTTTTTTGGTATCATCTCTTTTCTTGGTTGTTGTTATTATTTGTTACTTTTTTGACGTTCATCATAACTGTTCGAGAGCCTTTCCATGCATTGTTTTCACACAATTTGTATGGTACGGAGAAACCTTGATTTTGTTGATTGTTTGTCATAAATTTCATTTAAGGTTGTTCATTCCGCATTATTTAGGGTTTTCTCTTTGAGCAGTACTATATAGCACGACCCAATTGTCGACGAAAGGTGTATTGAACGCTTCACCCACCAATTGTGTGCTATTTTCTTTAATTTTATAAAAATCATGTTTACCATCGTCAAAGTATATTTTTCAATTTTCACACTCTGCCCTTATCTCTTGCCTAACAACTTTTTCAAGTAAAACTCAGTTTGGATAGACACAATCACATTTTGGTGATAAAAATTAGGTTTAACTACATATTTGGTCATTAGTTTATTTTAACTTTTATTTTGATCCGTTAAGTTTAAAAAATTTCAATTTAGTCTTTTTAATAAAATTTTATTTTAAATCATCCATGTAACTAACAAATTTGCATGCATAAGAGGATATTAAATGGAAATTTTAGACGAAATTAACTCAAAATTTAACATAAAGTTGCACAAAATTAACTCAAAATTTAATAAAAAAAAACCAACTTAAATTAATATAAGAGACCAAATTAAAACTTTTAAAACATAAATATAAAAACATTATATAAAAAAGATTAGATAAGTTTACCCTTTTAATTCTATACCAAAATATTTGTTTTAATTAACTAATTCATTCATTCATTCTAAATCAGGTAAAACAATGATTGCAAATAAAACAATGATTAACACGAACTAAGTAATATATTAGAATCAAGTGATTAATGAATTATCTCTATAACAAATTGTTAGAAAGAATTTGAATTTGATTCCTTGTAGAAACAATTCTATATCTATCTCTTTTTTTTTTTTATTCTTCCTTCCAATTGTTATTCTTTGTTTATGAATTCCTAATGTATACATACGACATTAGTGAATTTGTTTTAATTAACTAATTCATTCATTCATTCTAAATCAGGTAAGAAGCAAGGGGCAAGAAAATGATCAAACTTGTACATTTTCCTGAAGATTTAGTTCATAACATATTGTCCAAATTACCTGCAAAGTCTGTAAGTCGATTCATGTGTGTGAGCCAAACATGGAACTCTTTGATACAAAATCCTTATTTTACTCAGCTCCGCCGCCAAAACTTAGATGATCTCTTTCTTGTTTTATGCCACAAAATCGACTTTTCTGAGCCAATAACTAGGTTTCAACCCGGTTTCTTTGTAGGATATATACCATCTCATGAATACCAAGGGTCACTAGATATAAACAATTCCACACACATTCTCTCCATGCCCAAAGTTTCTGACTTTGATGTCCATTATGTGAATGGTATGATTTGCTCATATTCTAGATTGTACAATCCCGAAAATGAAATACATATACACATATGTAACCCAGCAACTCGACAAGTTGTTATCCTTCCCCGTGACAACAATTTAGATTTTTATCCAAAGTTTCATCTCCTCACAAATTTTGGATATGACCCATTGGGAGATAATTATAAGGTTCTTAATGTCATTCTCACGGAGACTAATTTATTTCAAGAGTTAAGGATTTTAACAGTCGGTGATTATGTATGGAGGAATGTTGGTCATGCCATACCCTTTGATTTAATGTCAAATATAGTACAAGATCATGTAAGACGTATAGGTACTTGTGTCAATGGTGCTATACATTGGTTAGATATAATCCGAAATGTGATATTGGTGTTTGATTTGGGGATTGAGCAATTTAGAGAAATTCCTATCTTTGAATTTCATATGATACATTTAACCCGCATTACTTTGTTTAGTGGACATTTAAGCTTAGTAAATCATTATTATGGTCATTATATGGATATGTCAATTTTAAAGGACTATAAAAATCATGTGTGGATTAATCATGAAAGGATCTTACTAAATGCAGAAGATTCATTTTTGACATATGGAAGACTACTCCCTTTATGCAAAACACACACACAAGAGATCATATTGTTGTCAAGCCATATGGATAGCAATCAACTACAAGTTTGTTATTATGACAGGAAGAGAAGAAGCTCTAGAAGAATTTCTGTAGTCAAAGGTCCTCCTACCTGTTATTGTTCTTCATGTTATTTTGGAGAATTTCATCATTGGAGTATACATGATTCAACATCCTTGTTTATATATCAAGAAAACTTCAAACATTTGTAATATTATCTAGGGCCGGCCCAATCCTATATGAGGCTTAAAGCGAACTTTGAATAGCCTTTTATATTCTAATAAAAAAATTATATTAGATTCTTATAATTATTTTTTTTTAAATTTACTTTTCAAGTTTTTTGAGATGCAAAATCATTTATTGAACTAGTATTATAATCAATTCCAGATAACATTTCTTTTTCAATTGATAACAATGGCTACACCTTAGAAGAAAAAGCAATAAATAACAACTAAAAAGAAAAGAAAAAGACATAGTACATGCCTAGAAAAGAACGCGGTTAGAATGGTGTCGATATTTGAAGAAAGCGGCTATCTGATACCCGGATTTGGATTTGATGCTGTAAGAAAAGCACACTGTTTGGTGTTGTAGTATATCTCAGCCGTCCGATCAAGATCGGACGTCTGAGATTAAATCATGTTATTTCAATTGTATTTAATCTCAGACGTCCGATCTTAATCGGACGGCCGAGATACACTACAACACCAAACTGTGTGCTTTTCTTACATCATCGAATCCAAATCCCTGATAGCCATATATATGTTACTCCCTGTCAAATTTTGATCAGAGTGGAATTGTTTTTTTATTTTATTTTATTTTGACATGAATAGAATTCTTGTTATTTTATTTCATGAATTTATAGTTTTTTTTTTATCAAATAGTCCGATAATTAAAATTTCACTTTTAAAGTGAATAAATAAGTGTATCCAGGTTCGAAGCTAGATCTTATATTTTACGTATAATATCTCTATTAACTGAGTTACTATATTTACGGGGGATAAAATTTTTTAATTATAAAATTTTTCACCAGTGTTTAACGGTGACTAATTTCATTCCAAGAATGTTGACTTTTTTTAATCATCCAACAAATAAACAACCTATCTTTTAAAATAAATATATTAAAAAGAAGAGAAAATAATATATAAGAAGACTTGTGGTCTAGACCAAAATGCTAGTAGGATTCTATCAATAACATTTGCTTCATTAAAAACCTTATATGTAAAACAAGGCCCGACTCCCATAGTGGTGCAGGGGAGCGACAACATCGGACCTCAAAATTTTGATTTCTCAAATCAAAATTTTGAGGTCCTATAATAATAATTATATATCGTTGGGCTTCCAAATAGTCGGGGCCAGCCCTGTGTAAAACCATAAGGAAAAAACCAAGTGAAGAAAATATATGGGCAGTTTTCACTGTCATTTTACGGTGACTAATCTATCTTTGTAAAACTTGTGGAAGGTTCTTACCTGTCAAAAGTATGGACTAAAAATTGCGAAGGAATATATTTGAGAGATTAAATTTTACTGAAATTTTTAATAAGAACTAGTGTGTTTGGATGAGGTAATTGAGAAATTTTAAAGAATTTAGAATTCTAGGTAATTCAAATGATTCAATTAAATTACTTTCATTTCTCAATTCTTTTGTTTGGATGGAGTAATAAAAAAATTCATTGTCATCATTTTGGGCAACTTTTCTAAATTTTATTTTTTTGGGCCAAATTTGAAAATTGAAATTAGGGGTCAATTTGTAATTTTCAAAAAAATTGAGGGGTCAAATTATAATTTTTTGGAAATTTATTCAGGTCAATTTGATATTTTTGAAAATTTGAGGACCAAAATGCAAAATTTGAAATTTTTTAACAATGAAGTAATTTAAAATTCTTAGGTTTTAGGTGTCATTTGAAATTCTCTAAATTTAACTTGAACAAAATGCTTCATAAAATTCCATCATTTTGAAAATTCTTTAAATTATCATCCAAACAATGGAATTTACCTCAAATCATTCCCTCATCCAAACACACTCTATATGTAATTTGAGATATTTATAAGGAGAAAAACTATATTTAGCTTGGATAAATTTTTCAGTGATATCTATTTTGAAATGTTTTATGGTGAACAAACAATAATATCATACTTTTGACGTTAACAATACTATATACTATTACTTTCCTACAAAAATACAAAAGTATATGGAAAAAATAATAAGCATGTCGTGCAAATCCAACGACATTATTGTCGTGACACTTAGCATTACCGGAAGCAGGGACGGAGCTAGTAGGGGGACCAGCAGAGGCCACGGTCCCCCTAAATTTTTTATAAATTTTTTTATACTACTATTTTGTTATACTATTGGTTTAATTTCATGTTTAGTCTCTCTTATTTTATTAAACTTGTGTATATGGTCCTTCTTTATTAATCTAATATTTTGAGCACTATTATAAATTTGTTGTAAATTAGATCTTAGCGATTGTTTTCCCCTAAAAAATAATTTATTTTTTTTACTAAAAAAAGTGTCTTATTGCCTCCATAATAAATTTAATGACAAAATATCTCTTTTGAGACGAAAATTCACATTTTTTTACACAAAAGATTGCAATTTTTATGGCAAAACACATGAGTTGAGACTAAAATTATAATAAATGTGAAAATGGAAGACCCTAAAAGTTCGACTTAAAAAAAAATTGCCTATAAAATGAAGATTCACTATATTAACTTTTGATTTATTTTACAATTTCTTGTATATGTTATACTTTTATATTTTAAATTTTTCTTTAGTGAATTGGACTTTCAAATTCGGCCCCCCTTAAACTAAATTTCTGGCTCCGTCCTTGACTGGAAGTATTATTAAGGAAAATGTCGTGTCTTTGTCTCCAATTGAATAAGGGCCTGTTTGTTTTGGGTTTTTTTTAAAATAGATTTTGTATAAAAAAAATTTACGAAGAAATTTTTTATAAAAGCTTAAAATGAAATATTTTTTTTTTTATAATCAAAATTGAATTATAAAGAAGTACAAGGGGTACTTAATCCCTTACAATTCAAAACAAAGTCATATTATATGCTTTGTAAACATACAATAGGATTACTACACCAATCATAAAAAGAATAGATGGTCCTGCGACCTGAACGGCCACTGAACCAAATTCAAGAGATCACCTTTATGTTATCTACCAAAACGGCATAATCTACCACCTCTCCTCTAAAAACAATATTATTCCTCAATCTCCAAATGCATCAGTCGGTTGCTAACCATATCAAATGTCGAACCCGTTTACCCTTTTTTTGATTTGACAATATCACGAAACTTAAAGAAGTGATTCAATTCTGCCTCCCCCCTAGATATGTAATAACCCATCCACTGTGGAATTGCATCCCACACAGTTTGAATTTGAATAGAATGACAATTATAGAATAAGTGCTTACAATCTTCTATGTGACATTTAAGCTTAGTAAATCATTATTATTGTGATTATATAGATATGTCAATTTTAAAGTACTATAATAATCATGTGTGAATTAATCATGAAAGGATATTACTAAATGAAGAAGATTCATTTTCGACATATAGAAGACTACTCCCATTATGCAAAACACAAACACAAGAGATCATATTGTTGTCAAGCCGTATGGATAGCAATCAATTACAAGTTTGTTATCATGACACAAAGAGACGAAGCTCTAGGAGAATTTTTGCAGTCAAAGCTCCTCCCCCGTGTTATCGTTCTTCATGTTATTTTGGAGAATTTCATCATTGGAGTATTCATGATTCAACATCCTTGTTTTTGTATCACAAACAATTGTAATATTATCTAGGGAAGGACAACACTATTGTGAATTGGATGAAAATAAAACCATACCAATAAAACCTTTTAGTGTGTGGAGCAAACCACCAAACAACTTTTGGAAATAAGAAATAATCACACAAAAGCTAAAACCAGTAAAAGCGATAAAGAACACAGCGATTTATTTACCCAGTTTGGCTAATACCGCCTAATCTGGGGGAGAGATACTCTCCGTTCCACTATCAACTTTGAAGTTCTTGATTACAATGAGATTTACAACAGTTACAAGAATTAGAAATTCCCTGATTCTATCATTTCCTTAAATCTCTTCCCGTGACCAAGAGATTCAAGTGATATGTGTTTATAGGATGAAAGAAATGATTACCCAACCCTAGGAACACCCAAGAGTAACCCTCTAAATCCCTAGATTGATGTTGGTGAAGAAAAACCTCTTTAAACCACTTTCTCTCTCTTGCTAGCTGCTAGAAAAAACACAAACAACAATATATAGTCACGCGCACGCGTTGGGTGCAGGATGGGCGCGCTAGGCGCCAACGGCAGGAACAACAAACAGGTCATAGGCGCATTCTGCGCCTGGCGCCTAAGCCATACCCAAATCCTGTTTTTCCTATTTTTCTTCGATTCAAAGGCAAAATCCAACAAATACTATATGAGGCTAATACTATATCAAATTTTGGATATGACCCTTTGGAAGATAATTATAAGATTCTTAATGTCATTCTCACGGAGACTAATTTATTTCAAGAGTTAAGGATTTTAAAAGTTGGTGATTATGTATGGAGGAATGTTGGCCATGCCATACCCATTGATTTAATGTCAAATATAGTAGGAGACCATGTAATTTGATATTTTTGAAAAACATTATGTAACACAGGTTATTATTTATGTATGGAGGAATCGGTTCGAGGATAATCAGGTGAACTTGTAATTTGATATTTTTGAATTTTTTCTAATATTTTTATTCAATTATTTAACTTTATTAAATATTTATTATTTATGTATATAGAAGTCATACTGGGACCACATTGAGAAATTCAAAGATTGTCGCAATAGTTGCAGGCAACACAAGAGGATATGGTCCGACATAATCAAGAGACGCAGACAACAATGCAAGAAGAAATTAGAAATGCAATGGCCGAGGAAAGAAGACAAATGAGGGCTATTTTAAGAAAAAGTATGGAAGTTCGTCCAGCAATCCTCGAAATGACGAACATGATTCTTCTGTTGATGAGGACCCGACTGAGTTTGATAATGAGGGCACAAGCGATTCAAAATGGTGGAGGGAATTTTTGAAATTCAAAATTTCAGATTTTCCTCTATATATAACAGACTATCTACAACAAATTTATTCAATCTTTCAACTTTCACTTTCTTTTTTCATTCTTTCAACATTTTCATCTTTCCCACTTCAAATTTATTTTTTCAACAAATTGATTATTTCTTTCTCATTCTCTTCGTATTTTCTTTCAACACATTCAATCTTTTTTCTTTTAACACTTATATTAACACTCATTCAAACATCTTAAAAACATCTCTATCCTTTTCAATACATTCAATCTTTTTTTCTTTCAACATTCATTCAAACATCTTAATTTATTCTATTTTCTTTCTTTCTTCTTAATTTTTTTTCTTATTCTTCAATTCTACCACCTCAAGTAAATGTTTTCTATTTATCATTTTAACTCAACATAATTTCACATGATATTGTTTTAGTTCTCTTTCAATCTTTCTTAATGCATTTTTTGAAATTTTGTATTTATAGTTATACCTCAAGTAAATGTTTTCTATTTATCATTTTAACTCTACATAACATTAGATTGTTTACTTGTTTGTTTGTTTTTAGGAGAAGAGACAAGTTGTCATCTTAAGTTAAAACTCTTTTAATCCACCACAAACATGATGAAGATGGATCTTTGCTTCACAATAGGGAAGGGCTCCCACATGGATATAAAATCAACAAGTATGCCACAAACTCTCCTAGGTGGAGAAGAATCAACATCCTTCAATCTAATGTTATGGGGAATTTGAATTCTCAACCATAGATGACTCATGTCTAAACTCTTTGAGAAAGAGTTTTAAAGTCAAAAGCCAAATGGCAAAAAGTTTTGAGTGAGTTTTGTATTTTTTTTTTTAGTCTTTTGAAAATGTTTGGATATTTTTTATGATCAATGGGAAACTAAAAAGAAAGAAGGAACAACAGAAATAGAAAACTACGCTCTAGGAAATTGAATTCCCATAGAGTCCACTAAACAAATACTAGATAAAGGAGAGGGACAAATCGAAAACATTTTTGGTTCCTGCACAAGTGATGCTCCCAACTTAGCAAGCCAATCTGCACTGGCATTCCCTTCGCGTAAAGTGTGAACAAGGAAAAGTTTCCACTCTTTATGTATAAGAGATTGAATATAATTCACCAGAGGCGCATAAGGATGAGTAGAAGGTACACCCTCTTGAATAAGCTTCAACGCCGTTTGGGAATCGGACTCGCAAATCACATTTCTGAAACCATGATTCCAAGCAATATCAAGGCCATGCAAAATAACTTGAAGTTCAGCGTTAATATTAGAAGTGAACCCACAACTTCCTGCAAAACCTGTGATCCAACCTCCAAAAGTTTTTCTCAAAAGGCCACCAAAACCGGATGGCCCCTGATTGCCAATGGAGCTACCATCAACATTGACTTTTATTACGTTCTCTGGGGGAGGGTGCCAAGAAACAAGTCTAGGGGTTGATATCTTATTAGAACCACCAAAAGCTTTTTTGATAGAGTGTAAAAGAGTAGTTATTTGGCTAAGAGTATTCCAGAGAGCGTGACTAGTGTTTCTGAAAGATTCTTCATTACGAGATTTCCAGATCATCCAACAACAAATGACAAAAAGAGGGTCGTGATCGGTAAACGCATTAAGTTTTATCCAATTTTACATATCATCTTCGTGAAAATGAGTGTGAGATGGAAAATCAAAATTGTTCAGTTGTTTACATGATACTTTTCAAAATTGTTCACAAAAAAATAATAAATAAACACTAAATCATGATTAATTTGTGTTTTATACTTTTTATTCTTTAATTGTTAATTTTGAAATTGTTTGTTTCTTTCCTATAACCGGATCTTACTGAGTATTTTCCATTTTGTTCCTCTTGCCGCACTACTTGATCTTCCGTGACTTCTTCCAACAGTGACAATTTCATAATCCTCTCCCCCACGGCAGCTGGAAACAGAGAATGAACTTTATGAATATCCTATCTTTTTTTCTCCTTGTAACAACAAATTATTAACATAAAGTTCATACACACCTTGTTCTTGTGGTGAGGATATCCATAAATCGTCCTCCCCTTGCAACCAAGGTTCGGTCATGACTCTGATCTTGCTTCCATCACCAATCTTCAACCTACACCCTTTCATAATAACATCACGAGACTTTCAAATATTACGCCAAACATAGCTAGAATTTTACCCAATTTTAGCTTCAAACAAAGAAGATTGAGGAACAAGGTTGACAGAATTGAATTTTTACTTTAACTCGTTTTCTTTAGGTGAACTCGACTCGTAAAATCGTATGAGTTTATCTAAAATTAAAATTGTTATGCATATGACATATACTAATATAATGCTAAAAATATCAATATGAAAATATTAACTTAATTATAATGCCGAAATATGACAAATTATCATATAAATAGCATTATGTTCATAAACTTGTATCAAAATACATCAAACTTGCTTTGAAGGCTAGAGCTTTATTGCTTGCTTGATGTTTTGAAGTTTAGATGAAAATGAAAGTAAAAAAAACAACAGCGAAGAAGATTAATAGTTATTTGAGAGAGAAGGATAGTGAAACTTTCACGTTTTAGATTCCGAACAAAAACAGTGGTTTTTTTTCAAAGAGTGTAGGGAAAATTTTGTCTAATGAGCCAGAAAAAAAATTGGGCTAGAAAGGGAAACAAATTTGAAAAGGTAATAAACTTGGAAAAAATAAGTAAACTAGCCCGATTTTAGCTTTTTCACACCGAGTTTACTCGGTTAAACTCATTTTTTTCACAATTTAACTAAAATTCGAGTTTACATTCGATTTAACTAGTTTTTCACATCTAAACTCGTACGAGTTCGCACGAGTTTACGAGTTAATATTCGATTTTAACAACAATTCTGAGGAAATTACCTAGTTTTGCATGTAGATTTCGGCCACCAAGGTATCGGCATTGGATAAGAAATTTCATGCTTGTTTTGCTACTATAGCCATATTAAAGGCCTGGAAATCTCGAAAACCATTCATTTGATATGGTTTTTTTGTGTTTATGTATTGCGGAATTTGGTGGGATATTTTTTTATGGGAATATATTATTATATGAAGAATACCCAAGTTCTTATTTTATTCATCATATTTATGGTTCTATATATATAGAGCTACAAATAAAACAAATTTCTAAATCAATTTATGGCTTTGAAAATAGTCTGAAAATAATCTTTAGCCAGTTCACATAACATCATTAGCTTCATTAATCAATTTTCCCACTTTTTTAACTTTACATCTAGTATTTGCAGACATATGAAAAAATTTGGTGTTGAGATCTTCTTCTTTTAAGTCGGTGCATCTTCGTTCTTTGCCTCTGAAAATTCTCCTCTTGCACTAAAGAGATTATCAGATTGAGTTTGGGAATCACATTTCTTCCAAAGTGGTTAATATGGCTTATCAGATGCGTTTTTGGAAGTAGGACTATCATTCAATAAAAAAACATGAATACTAATATTATAGTAATTGTTTGAAGTTTTCTTTATACACAAACAACAATTTAAAATTATGTATCCTCCAATCAAGAAATTCGTCAGAAGGACACGAAGAACGTTCTTTGACTGCAAAAATTCTCCTAAGGCTTCTTGTCTTTGTGTCATAATAACAAACTTGTAATTGATTGTTAGGCATATTCCTCGACAATAATACCATCTCTTGTGTGTGTGTGTTTTGCACAAAGGAAGTAGTCTTCGATATATCGAAAGTGAATTTTCTTCATTTAGTAAGATCCTTTCATGATTAATCCACACATGATTTTCATGGTCCTTTAAAATTGACATAACTACTCCACCACCAAAATAATGATTTACTAAGCATATATAAATGTCCACTAAACAAAGTAATGCGGGTTAAAGGTATCATATGAAATTCAAAGATAGGAATTTCTCTAAATTGCTCAATCCCCAAATCAAACACCAATATCACATTTCGGATTATATCTAACCAATGTATAGCACCATTGACACAAGTACCTATACGTCTTACATGGTCTTGTACTATATTTGACATTAAATCAAAGGGTATGGCATGACCAACATTCCTCCATACATAATCACCGACTGTTAAAATCCTTAACTCTTGAAATAAATTAATCTCCGTGAGAATGACATTAAGAACCTTATAATTATCTCCCAATGGGTCATATCCAAAATTTGTGAGGAGATGAAACTTTGGATAAAAATATAAATTGTTGTCGCGGGGAAGAGCGACAACTTGTCGAGTTGTTGGGTTACATATATGTATATGTATAGCATTGTCGGGATTGGACAATCTAGAATATGAACAAATCAAACCATTCACATAATGGACATCAAACTCAGAAACTTTGGGCATAGAGAGAATGTATGTAGAATTGTTTAGTTCAAGTGACTCTTGGTCTTCATGAGTTGGTATATGGAGCAACTCTTACATAGGACAAAGCTTTTAGGCACAATTTAAGCACACTCACAAAAATTTAAAAAATTAAATGAAAAATAAACTTGTCACATCAATCAATACTACTTTATTTCTTTTCTATTTAATTTTTATTTATTATATGTGTGCATAAGAAATAATTATTTAAGCTTGTGTTTATATATAAGTATTTCTTTGGTATATGTCCTACGAAGATACCGGGTTGAAACTTAGTTATTGGCTCAAAATAGTAGAATTTATGACAAACAACAAAAAAGAGGAGATTGTCTAAGTTTTCGCAGCGGAGCTGAGTAAAATAAGAATCGTGTATCAAAGAGTTTCATGTTTGGCTCACACACATGAATCGAATTATTGACTTTGTAGATAATCTGGACAATATGTTATAGATTAAATCTTCTGGAAGTTGTACAGCAAGTTTGGCCATTTTTCTTCCTCCTTGCATCTTAATTACCTGATTTAGAATTAACTAATTAATTTAAACAAATTAATTCACTAACATATTAGGAATTCATATATGGTGAAATAATGAACATAGAGTCTTGAGCTCATAAAGGATCAAACAAAAATTGCTAATTAAATAAATAATGACAATTGGAAGGGAAAAAAAATCAATCTTAAATAAAATTTAGGCTTAATTATGACCCCGTTTGTTTTGGATTTTTCCTAGAATAGATTTTGTAGTGTTAAAAAAATTTGTATAAAAAAATTTACAAAGAATTTTTTTATAAAAGCTTCAAATGAAAATTTTGTTTGAATTGTTATTCTTAAAATGTTATTTTAGGTATTTCATCATTTTATTGAAAAAAAATTGGATATCAAAATTTCAAAAAATCACTTAATTTTGAAGCTATTTCAAATAGATTTTCACAAAAATCATTTTTGAAATACAACTTTTTAAAAAAATTGTGATTTTGGCTATGTTTTGAATTTCAATAATGTACATTTATGTTATATGATGTCAAAATTAGTGTTTCAATTTAGAAAAAACTAATACAAAAAAACTTCTAATATTTTGAAAAACAATTTTACAAAATCTATTTTCAAAAATACAAAGAAAAAGCTATTTTTTTAAATCTGAAATAAACGGGTCCTATAACTTTAGTCTCCTTATTTTTACTCATTCACAAAATCACTGAGTTTTGATCTTTCCATTAGACTTTTATACTTAAATTGTGATTTAATATATTTTAAATGATATGGTATATGACTAATGCTCTAGATTCATTAAGGTAGATTAATTAATTACATTTCACTAAGGCTCTGTTTGGTAAGCATAAAAAGTTAGCTTATAGCTTATAAGCTAAAAGTCCTGTTTGATAACGGTCTTTTCGTTACAAGCTTATAATTTATTTTACTAGCTTATAGTTTATTTTCCAAACGCTATTTTAATTAGTTTATAGCTTATTGTCTTTTCTTCCACTTTTACCTTATTATTTTAACTAAAACTCAATTTTACTCTTTAGTTCTTATTTTGATTATTATTTTGGATTAATATAATTTACTCAAAATTATCTTTTTAAGGAGCATAATTAAGATTATTTTGTCTAATTAAGTTGCGATTCATATGGAAATTAACCAAGGTGTGAATGAATCTGCACTGTTGCAGAAAATATACCGATGAGTGGCGCTTATATTTTTTTTTTTTGTTACAATAGAGAAAACAAAAAGAAAAACAGAAGCAACAGTGAAGCTACTCCTGGATAAAGACTACCACATGTGCATCAGCGAGTAGAGCATAGAGAGATCACAAGGGGGTGTAGATATTTTCACTAAGGTTGAGTCAGAAGCCGCACCCATCTTAGCCAGCACATCCGCACACGCATTACCTTCCCAGAACGTATGACCAATCACAACCTCCCAATCTTTCGCAAGGAGTTGATGAATAATGAAGACTTCATTAGAGAACCGATGATGGGCAGACACACCGTCCCGAATCAGATTTACTATCTGAAGTGAGTCTGAGAAACATGTAATTCGTCGGAACCCACTCTCCCAACAAATTTATAAACCATGTAACACAGCCATAAGCTCAGAAAATAATATACTTTGGACAGTTGCAGTCCCGTAGAACCCCGAGAGAAAAACTCCGTTACTATCACGAATAAGTCCGCCGTAACCAGCTGTATTAGTAGCTTTGAGGAGGCTTCCATCAACATTAAGACACACAGTCCCTTCCGCCGGCTTAGTCCATGTTACTAAGCGCGGTTTAGCAGTAGTGGCCATTGACGAATGTGGGGGAGTAAACACAGCCTCACAAGAATGCAACAAGGAATAAATCTTCCCCATAATAATGTGAGTACTTTCTCTTTGGTTATTGAAGACAAATTCGTTTCTTACACACCATATCACCCAGAGAACAATGAAGAAGAGAGGCCCATGATTCTTCCCCATATTTTTATACTGAATGAAATTGTCTGCCCCTTGAGAAGAACTGGTACCAACTTTAAAAGTAAACCCGTCTTTCAACATCTGTACGACCTTCACCATTGAGTTCCAGATCACTGAACCACCAGCAACAGATACGTTAAAGGGAAGCTGCCCTTTGAGATATCTATCGTTGAAAAGCCTAACCCACAACTCTCCCATGTAAGTTTACCAAGGAGTGCCGTATTCTGCGATCGGGAACATCTCACGCCTAAACCCCCATATCTGCGAGGTTGAGTAATTTTCTTCCAGCTAACCAGATGCATCCCTGTGTCCCCATTCCCTTTCCATTTGAACCTTCGAATACATTTATCAAGATCATCACAAACACGTTGTGGAAGCCAATTAATTTGCATGTGATATGCAGGAAGGGAGGAAAGCACTGAGTTTGCCAGCACCACCCTGCCTGGTTTATTTCATAATCGACTCTTCCAAGAAGCCAATTTAGTAGTGATTCTATCATACACGTGTTACTCCATATTTTCGTTTGAAACAAAATATGAAATAAAGAAAAGTTAATGGCAAAATTATACATGTCATCAATATGTATACTTAAAAGGTTAACGTAATCTTTTATCGAAAGTTTTTCTTTTCGATTCGATTTTGATATAAATCGAAATCTGGCTGGATCGAAAGAAGTTTGGAGTTTCACGAGAAGACTAGGTACTCTGAATGATTTTCAAACTTGACTCACTTCGATTTCGACTGATTAGCAACGGATGCAACGGTTCAAAACTGAGGACAGCTCATGAGAATCAAGGACACGCGTCATTTGGTCAAGCAGCAGCCGTTATAGAGCAGTTGAATTAAGAAGTCTATATATATGTATTTTGTAGTCAAAATAAGGGTCACAAAATTCACATACGAAATCCTGCAAACTCACAATGCTCACGCTATCGAGAAAGTTGAGTGTCGAAAGGAGAAAGTATGATTCTGTGAACCGTTCCTTGTAAAACTTTTACAAATTCAATGCAATTTACTATTCTTGTTAAGTCTTTTGATTCCTTTTAAATTCCTGCAATTTATCATGTTTCATTCTGTCGAATGAAATTGTTGCATTTCTTTTATTTGTTTTCTGCAAAGTTTAGTTTTCTGCAAAACTTCCATTTTTTACTTGTTTGACAAGTTATTTTACAATCAAACACTTTCAAAACTTGAAACTTCAAATAAAATCATGAATGTTCATACTTTCTGGAAATATATGCACAAAATTATGTCCCGGGATTTACTAGTTGATCCCTCAAGTAATAAATTTTAAACTAGCGCTTGTTTACCAAAAATCAGGGTAAACAAATTGGCACGCCCAGTGGGACCTAATTTTAGTGTGTTTTTCTTTGTTTAGAAAGTAGTTTTATTTGAATTTGTCTGAAAATTCTTGTTGGTTGATGTTCAAAATTTGTGTGTTTTGATTTTGTATGCATTTGAGAAGTGGAAAATCTCTTCCAAATTTGATAAGTGCTAACTCTCGTCCAAAGATGGTTCGACCATCCAATAATAATCAAAACAACAGTAACCCTGAAGGGCAACCAACCCAAGCGTCTAATAATAACGCTACAATCCCTGCCCAGATTTCTGGTACAATGGGAACAACTGCTCCTTCGTCAGTTATAAGTGACATTGGGGTAACTTCCCCAATGACGAATGTGACATTGTCGAGTTCGACCACGTCACCAGCATCCTATATTTTGGGAAGTAACCCTATGTATGGTATGCCAACATCTTTGATGGCTGGTTTACACAATAGTCGACCTAATATGGAAATTCCAAATATGTTTTCTCCTTCAGGATCTGGAGCGGGAAATCAACAAAGGGTAATTCCCCAAAATTTAACAAACACATCCGTGTTGGCAATTCGACAACAAATGGATGACAGTAATCATGAAATGGTAAATATGTTAACACAACAATTAGGAACTGTGATAAATCCTTTGATTCAAAATACAAATGACAGTTACCAAATGTTAACTAACCAAATGAGTCGAATGGCTGATTTCTTTGGGGCACCACCCATACAGCAACAACCAATTCGACCAATACAAATTCAGACGCCTGTTCAGGAGACACAGATCCCTAACAATCCAGGGGGGCCAGAAAACCAGGGACAACAACGACCAGTGGCGCAAGTAGAGCCAACAGTCCAAAATGTTGTTGAACCAAATCCTGGCATAGTTTTGGTTAATAGAAACCAAAATGCTGATGAAGTAGTTAGAAATGTTCGACAGCACCGCTATGAAGGGCAAAATAATTTGGCCCATATAGTGGAAGCAATTCTAGCCCAAAATGGCCTTAACATAGGATTGCATAGGCCTAATTTTGTTTCTGCCTTATCTGAATATGTACTCCAGACTGAATTACCAAGAAATTGGAAAATTCCAAAATTTACGAAGTTTGCTGGGGATACGAGTGGGTCAACCGTAGAACATATTGCCAGATATATGGTAGAAGCGGGGAATATTGCAGACAATGAGAATTTAAGGATGAAATATTTTCCAAATTCCCTAACCAAGAATGCTTTCACTTGGTTCACCACCCTGCCCCCACATTCAATACACACTTGGACTCAATTAGAAAGGTTGTTTCATGAACAATTTTATATGGGACAATCCAAAATTAGCCTTAAAGAATTGGCTAGTGTTAAGCGTAAAATTCCTGAGTCCATTGATGATTATTTGAATAGATTTCGACTTCTCAAAGCAAGGTGCTTCACTCAAGTGCCTGAACATGAGTTGGTTGAAATGGCTGCTGGTGGCCTTGACTATTCCATTAGAAAGAAGTTAGATACTCAACATCTAAGAGATATGGCCCAATTGGCAGATAGAGTTCGACAGGTCGAACGCCTTAAGGCAGAGAAAGTTAGATCTTCTAAGTTTCATAAAAAAGAAAAAGTTGCATATGTAGAAACTTATGAAAGTGATGATGATGAGTTCGACAATGGATATGACTGTGTCGAAAATAATGAGGTCAATATTGCCGAATTAAAACCAGGACCTCCTCATACTTGTAAATTGTTGAAGCCATCAAATGGAAAAAATCCTGTCGAACCAAAAAACGATAAATTTGTTCCTAAAACTTATACGTTTGATATTACAAAATGTGATGAGATTTTTGATTTGTTGGTCATTGATGGCCAAATAGTTGTGCCAAAGGGTTTAAAAACTCCACCTTTGGAACAAAGAAAGAAAAGAGGTTTTTGTAAATTTCATAATTTTCTTGGTCATAAAACCTCCCAATGTGTTCTTTTCAGGGACCTGGTTCAGAAAGGCTTGAATGATGGAAGGTTAAAGTTTGGTGATAAAACCAAACCACCACCAATGCAGATTGATGAAGATCCACTACAGGTATCGGATGCTTCATATGTCGAACCAGTGGAGTGCCTAATGGTAGATGCTATGGATCTAACTGGAGGTGCACAACTGTTGGCGATTCCTGAAAAGGAATATGATGAAAAGATCAAGGTGGTTTACCCTCAAGCTGAGGAGGAGCTCATCGATTTTTTGCAAAGATGCAAGTTAAATAAAACTGAAGTCATGTTGTGCCCTCGTTGCAGCGCTGTATTCGACAAAAAGGCTACTGATGGCCTAAAGAAATATGTTCCTTTTGCAAAGAACAGAAATAATTGGCCAAACCAAAGGCCAATGACAAATCAGAATATGGCTCATCCAAAACCTGTTCACCAGAGGTTGGGTTACCAGGCTACTTTTGTTCCATCCAACAAGACTCCAATCAATCAATGGGTCCATGGTCAATCAATGGTGCCCACCAAAAGTTTTGTTGAGAGAGGAAATTCAAGTAACAGCAAGCCTAGGAATTCTGTAGAGGCTAAAAAATATGCTTACAAAAACAATTACATGGGCAAAAATCCCATGACACGTACTCAATGGCGAAAACATCAGCGCCAGAAGAAGCTTGCACTTCAAAATGTGCAGAATCCTGTTGATAACAAAGGAAAGCAAGTTGTCGAATTGGCCAAGAAGCCAATGAAAGACAGAATTTCTCTTCCCATTTCTACTGATAAAACTGAGGATAAGGTCGAAGACGAGCGCATGGAAGCAAATGATTTCCTTGACTCGGAACCTGATTTCGACATTTTGGTGAATGTAGTCTCGATACTTCCTGCTGAGTATGACATCTGGTCAGAAGTACAAAGCGGAGAGGATGAATTCGACAGTAATGAATTGGCTCTACATAAGCCAATGTGCTATTATGTTATGAGTAATGGTTGCTTGGAAGAACAGAAGGCCATTTTCGAAAGGCCTGATGAAGGCATGAAGAGCCACTTAAAACCACTCTTTATCCAAGCAAAGGTAAATGATGTGGGGATTAACAAGGTTTTAGTTGACGGTGGTGCTGCAGTGAACCTGATGCCTGAATTTCTGCTGAATAAAATTGGAAAGCGTTCGACTGACCTACACCCTCACAATATCATTCTGTCGAACTATGAAGGGGAGACTGGTTTTTCCTTAGGAGCAATTTAGTTGGAAGTTGCTGTTGGGAGCACACTGAGGTCGACCTTGTTCATAGTGATTGATTCCAAGGCGAATTACAATATGCTCTTAGGAAGAGAGTGGATTCATGGTGTAGGAGCTGTTCCATCTACTCTTCACCAGAGAATAAGTATTTGGAGGGAAGATGGGGTAGTTGAAAATATAGAAGCAGACCAAAGCTATTTCAGGTCTGATGCTCACCACATATCCAGATACACTTTTGACAAAAAATTGGCAAATATTCCGCCATGTACAGAGCAAGATTTTGCATTCACCCCTACCACTAATGTCTATCATTCTGTCAAACTAGATCCTACTCATGGCTTTATATGGGAGAGAGAAGAAATAGATGATGGTCCCTATGAGGAAGATGGCAAAATCTACCCAACTGGGTGGGACATTGACGAAAATTATTATGTCTGAGTCCCAAGCATGGGCTAAGATTTCGGCTTATGTAGCCGAAAACAGAATCAAAATGGCTTTAGAGGCCAACCTGTTACAAGAAAATATGGCAGTCGAAGTCAACAATCATGGCAAAACCTTGCCAGAAATGCAGAGGTTAGATTGCATTTATGATGACGAACCATTAGGGTTTGAAAAAGATCCTTTAAGTTCCAATCCTAAAATGCAGGCACAAGATCCTTTGCAGGAGATTGACATTGGAGATGGCTCAGTCAAAAGGCCAACATATATAAGTGCCAATCTTTCAAATGATTTGAAAATTAAACTGGTCGAACTCCTTAAGGAGTTTAAAGACTGCTTTGCTTGGGATTACAATGAAATGCCAGGCCTGAGTAGAAATTTGGTGGAACACAGACTGCCAATTCGACCAGATAAAAAGCCAGTGAAGCAATTGCCAAGAAAGTTTGCACCAGACATCATGTTCAAAATCAAGGAAGAAATTGAAAGGCTGCTGAGGAGTAAGTTCATCAGGACAGCCAGGTATGTCGAATGGTTAGCAAATATAGTTCCTGTGATTAAGAAAAATGGATCTCTTAGAATATGTATAGATTTTAGGGATTTGAACAATGCTACTCCTAAAGATGAGTATTCCATGCCTGTGGCAGAAATGCTAGTTGATTCAGCAGTAGGCTTTGAATATTTGAGCATGTTAGATGGTTATTCTGGCTATAATCAAATTTTTATTGCTGAAGATGATGTGTCGAAAACTGCTTTTAGATGCCCAGGAGCCTTAGGCACCTATGAATGGGTTGTGATGCCTTTTGGTTTAAAAAATGCTGGGGCAACATATCAAAGAGCAATGAATTCAATTTTTCATGATTTTATAGACACATTTATGCAAGTTTATATTGATGATATAATTGTCAAATCCCCATCACAAGATGATCATTTGAATTGTCTTAAAAGATCTTTCGAAAGGATGAGAAAATATGGATTAAAAATGAATCCATTAAAGTGTGCTTTCTGTGTTCATGCAGGGGATTTTCTTGGTTTTGTGGTGCATAAAAAAGGCATCGAAATAAACCAAAACAAGACAAAAGCAATAATGGAGACCAAATCTCCATCAAACAAAAAACAACTTCAGTCTTTGCTTGGGAAGATAAATTTCTTGAGAAGGTTTATATCAAACTTAAGTGGTAAAGCTCAACCTTTTTCACCACTACTTCGACTCAAGAAAGAAGATGTCTTCACCTGGGGGCAAGATCATCAAAAGGCATTTGATGATATCAAAATTTATCTGTCAAATCCACCAACTCTGATGCCTCCGATTAGAAACAAATTTATGAAGTTGTATATTTCAGTGTCTGATTCGACTCTTGGCAGTATGCTTGCACAAGAAGGTGAAAATGGAAATGAAAAAGCCATCTATTATTTAAGTCGAGTCCTTAATGATGCTGAAACTAGATACAGTAGTATTGAAAAGCTTTGTCTTTGTTTATATTTTTCATGTATGAAACTGAAGCATTATATAAAGCCTGTTGAAGTTTATGTCTATTCTCATTATGATGTCATTAAACATATGTTGTCAACACCAATCCTGCATAGTCGAATTGCAAAATGGGCTTTGGCTCTTACTGAATATTCACTTACATACAAACCTTTGAAAGCTATAAAAGGCCAAATAGTGGCTGACTTTATAGTGGATTGTCATACCCCATTTTTTGACCAATCACTTTTATGCGTCTTTTTACGACGGGTTTTTTCTTTGTTCGTTTCTGACGAAATTTCGGCAGAGAGGTATTTTAAAATACCTCATTTTGTGTTCATTTATTTATTTATATTTATATTATTATTATTATTATTATTATTATTATTATTATTATTTTTGTTTTTTTAACTTTTATTATTTTTATATTATTCAGTTTTTATTTATTTTATTTGTTTTTATTTATTTCTTTATTTTCTTTAGTCTGTTTTTTTAATTAATTAAAAAATAAAAAAAATTGTCCAAAGTCAACCCTTCTTCCTCTTCACACGCAAAGGAGTTTCCTTTCCTGCAGAAAGCAAAAAAAATGTACTTGTTTGTCCCAATTCAGAACCCTGTTCCCTCTTTTGATTTTTTTTTCAAACCCTAGCTTGGGTATATATCAGAGAAGAAGGTCAGTACACAGAGAGGAGTCAGCTGCAGAAGAAGAATTTTTTCTTCTTCCAATAAAAAAAACACAGTGAATCAAAATCAAAAAAATAGAAAAAAACAGAAATCAAACACAAAAAAACTCAAAAGCTTCCATCATCATCGTTCATCACCACCATCGCAAACCTTCAAAGTCCATAATCCTCAAACCCAAACCGAATCACAAAAACACGAAACCAAATCACGAGTTCATCATCATCATAATCACGAAACCAAATCGCGAATTCATCATCACCATAAACACCAAAACAAAATCGCAAATCCTCAACAAAAAACCGAATTGAAATCAAAGCCAAATCAAAACACAGAAAATCGAAACAAAATTTCCAAACCCAGAAAACGAAATCCTTTTCCAAATCCCAAACACCATTAAAACAGAACACAAAGAAAGAAGAAGAAGAAAACGAAAACAGAATCACAGAGGTTTTTTTTCCAATCCTTTTTTTTTCGAAATCTTTTAAGAACAGAGTGAGATAGATCGAGAGATCGAGAGGGACGAGAGATCGAGAGAGAGAAAATTTGAGATTGGTGTGGAAGAAGAAGATCGGCGGCGGCCGAAGAAGAAGAGAGAGAAGAGATTGAGAAAATTGTGATTTTTTTTTTAGGGTTTGGGGTATTTATACCCCAACCTGATCCGGTGTGCGCATGTCCATTGCAGCACACCATATACCCTACCTTCTCATCCTCTGATTTCAATCAGGAGGCCTAGATCTTTCCTTCTTTAGTTTTAGATCAGGGCCGTCTGATCCATCAGACGGCCAGAGTTGATCCTGTTTTTTTTGTTTGTTTTTTTACACAGATGGGCCTTTGTTTGGACTGGGCCTGACAGTTTTGCTGCTTTTTGCACCCCTGCTTATTTCGTTTTCATGGTTCACACCCCCTGTTTTAATTTTAATTTTATTTTTTAAGCTTATGAGATAAGTGCTTTTGGCATAAACTATTTTAGCTTTTATTTTAGCCAATCAAGCATGATGTCGAGGCTTATTTTATTTTCCGATTTATTTGATATTTAAAAGTTGTTAATATTACTTTATGTCTTTATTTATTTTTAGCTAATTTTATTTTTTTAAGCTTATGAGATAAGTGCTTTTGGCATAAGCTATTTTAGCTTTGTTTAGCCTTGTAAAGCATGATGTCGAGGTTTATTTTCATTGTCTTGGTTTCGTATTTATTTAGTTATGCTATTTATCCATTACATATCATATTTATTTCATTACATCGATTTATTCATCATTTTTTTTACCGTTATTTTATTATCGTAACATTGAGTATTTATCGCTTATTAATTGCCATTTACTTCTGCTTTTGAATTTATGATGTAAATAGGCCAAATGTAAACTCTAAATAAAAGTGCATAGCATACCCCGTCTCTTGCATCATTTCATATTTATTTTCTCGCAAAAATTTTAGAGTGTGATTAGGCCAATGTACCCTAAATGAAAAAATTGCATCTCATGCATATTTATTTTTTATCGCTTTCCGTCCATATGCGTAATTTTAAATTCCGAGGGAAAAGACACCGTTTTGATCAAAATATCATTACGGATTGTCTTCGCGCTTAATTTGCTTATTGCGACGTTATTATTCTTTTAGCGCTACCTTTTTTATTTAGAACCCAACATTCCATTCCAATAGTTAGTCACTTTGTTCTAAAAAATGAGGTCAAAACCTCTTTCAAAAAGTCAAAAACAATTTCTTTTCAACATCATCAAGCATCAAAATATTTTGTCATCATACACTTTTCAAAGCCTTGGAATTTAAACCAACGGCGTCTTTTTTATCGTGAAAACCTTGGATTTTAACCCAAGAGTCTTTTTACCGCAAACTTGGATTTTAAACCAAGTGCCTTGGAATTTAAACCAACGGCGTCTTTTTTATCGTGAAAACCTTGGATTTTAACCCAAGAGTCTTTTTACCGCAAACTTGGATTTTAAATCAAGTGCCTTGGAATTTAAACCAACGGCGTCTTTTTTATCGTGAAAACCTTGGATTTTAACCCAAGAGTCTTTTTACCGCGAACTTGGATTTTAAACCAAGTGCCTTGGACTTTAAACCAATGGCTTCTTTTATCGCTAAAACCTTGGACTTTAACCCAAGTGTCTTTTTTTTCTCTCGCCTAAAAATCTTGGATTTTAAACCAAGTGCATTTTCTTCATTCATACATCTTTAATCATGCAAAAACCTTGGATTTTAAACCAAGTGTCTTTTATCACTCAAAACATTTTCTTAACAAACCTTGGATTTTTAAACCAAGTGTCCGCGTCTTATTTCATAATCAAACTTTAATCAATTTAACCATATAGACTTTTTTCACAAATTAACATCAATCAAACTCACATTTTGCCATTTTTGGCTTTTGGTATTTTAAAACCATTATCAAAACCTTAAAATCAAACAAACAAATTTACTCGCCTTTTTACCCCGAACTACGGTGGTTTGATCCCTCGGGTACGTAGGCATGAGACTTGTCTCTCCAATCAATAAAATCAACAAAAACATTTTTCTTCTTTTTCATCACTTTAAGCATTTTTTTTAATCACTACTTTAATTCCTCATACTTATACATTTTTACATACAATTAAAAATAAAGCGCAAAGTTAGAAATAAAAACAAGAGGTTCCTATAGAGTACTATAGATACTTAGGGTGCTAATACCTTCCCTTCGTATAACTAACCCCCGAACCTTGTTCTCTAAAAAATAGGGTTTTTTTTGAACTTTTTCCCTTTCCCTCGGATAAATTAAAGATCGGTGGTGGAATATTAAATTGCGATTCGATGCTAATTAATAGCTCGACATCCAAAAATCACCGCGACATGGATCATTCAGCAATAGAGACACAACAGGATTATGTGGATTCAGAACCTTGGAAGTTATACTTTGATGGTTCTAAACATAAATATGGGACTGGAATTGGGATTTTAATAATCTCACCTTCGAAAATTCCAACCAAGTTTAAATATAAAATAAATGGTTTTTGTTCCAACAATGAGGCTGAATATGAAGCCTTGATCACAGGTCTTGAGATTTTGCTTGACTTGGGGGCAAAAAATATTTTGATAAGAGGTGACTCAGAGTTAGTTCTGAAACAAATCACTAAAGAATATAAATGCATAAAAGAGCATTTGATAAAATATTTTGTTATTGCAAATTCTTTATTGAAATATTTCGACTCTGTTAATATTGAATGCGTACCTCGTATTGAAAACCAAGAGGCGAATGATTTGGCTCAAATTGCTTCTGGTTACAAAATTTCCAAAGAAAAATTGGAAGAGTTGATAGAAATCAAAGATAAATTGATTGTCAATCAACCTGTTTCGACAGAATTGTCAATGCCAAAACTTGTGGGGGCAGATGAACCACAAGATTCACAAGATTATGGTAATGGTGAAAATCCTGAAATTTTTGAAATTTTTGCCATTGACAATTTATCCAACAATGATTGGAGAAAACAACTTGTCAAATACTTGGAAAATCCCACAGGTGTAGTTAGTCGAAAAGTCAAATATAGGGCTTTAAGCTATGTCATCATTGGAAATGAATTAATGAAAAAGACTTCTGAAGGAGTTTTGTTAAAATGCCTTAGTGAAACTGAAGCATATTTGTCAATGTCTGATGTACATAGTGGTGCTTGTGGATCTCATCAAGCAGACCATAAAATGAAATGGTTGTTGTTTCGACAAGGTTTATATTGGCCAACTATGCTGAGAGACTGTATAGAGTTTGCCAAAGGTTGTCAAGAATGCCAAAGGCATGCAGGAATACAACACGTGCCTGCAAGTGAGTTGCATTCAATAGTCAAACCATGGCCTTTCAGAGGATGGGCTTTGGATTTAATTGGTGAAATCAAGCTAGCTTCATCAAAAAATCAACGTTATATAATTGTTGGAGTTGATTATTTTACCAAATGGATTGAAGCAGTTCCATTACCAAATGTTGATCAGGAAGCAGTGATAAATTTTATTCAAAATCATATTATTTATAGATATGGAATACCTGAAACTATCACTACAGATCAAGGTTCAGTATTTACTGGACGGAAAATGGTGGAATTTGCTCAACGAACTGGTTTTAAACTTTTAACTTCGACACCATATTATGCTCAGGCAAATGGTCAAGTTGAAGCAGCCAATAAAATTATTATTGGTTTGATAAAAAAACACATTGCCAAAAAACCTAGAAATTGGAACAATACTTTGGACCAAGTATTATGGGCATGCAGAAATTCTCCAAAAGAATCAACTAAGACTACCCCTTTTCGTTTGACATATGGTCACGACGCAGTTTTACCAGTCGAGATACATTTGCAATCAATTCGAATCCAAAGGCAAATGGAAATACCAAATGACCATTATTGGAATATGATGTTAGATGAATTAGTTTATTTAGATGAAGAGAGAATACAAGCTTTGGAAAGATTAACTCAGCAAAAAGAGAAAGTTGCCAAAGTTTACAATAAAAAGGTCAAGTTTAAAACCTTTATTATTGGAGATTTAGTCTGGAAAACTATTCTGCCTATGGATCGAAAGGATAGGGTTCTAGGAAAATGGTCACCCAATTGGGAAGGTCCTTTTAAGATTTCACAAATATATTCTAATGGTGCATTCGAGATCGAAGAGTTAACTGTTGAAAGACGCACTCTTAATATAAATGGTAAATATTTGAAAAAATATAAGCCAACATTATGTGAAATAAACATAAGCACAGAATAAGGAATATAATGAAATCGAAATGGCAGAAAATAGTAAATTGCCATAAAAACAGGATATTCTCAAATATTACGAATTTATTTAAACCAATCAAATAATAGAAATTGTATTTCAAATACAAGAATTGGTTACATTCGAAACCATCTATGGTTTTATTTGACCTAACAAAAATCTATCCTAATGCATTTTTTTTTAACAATAAAGAGAAAAGCAAGAAAGAAGGTGCAACTGCTAATCTTTCCCAACTGGTTGAGAAGTTCCACCACACAAAGAACAACCCCCAACAGCAGTAAGGTGGATTGTTACACCTCACTTCATCTTCGAAGAACTGGACGCAATGTCCTTTCCATTCTTATGAGGAGAGTTGGTAGGATCCTCGATCAGTATAAGGGAATCATCTTGATCTTTACAGAGATCTTCTTCTGGGACATAAGTCTTCAAAAATTCAGCGTAATCTGAATCAATCTCATCGAGATCTTCTTCTGGGACGTAAGTCTTCAAAAATTCAGCGTAATCTGAATCAATCTCATCTGAACCAGAATCATCGTGTTCTTGGATTGGGCGTTGAGATTTCGTTTGAATCTTTGGAGAAGATTGGCTAGGTTTAGATTTGGGAATTTGATATTTTTTGCGTTTAGAAACAGAAGACGGTTTGTTTGTTCTCTTGATAAAAACAAAACCTTTAGATTTTCTTTTCATGGTTTCTTGAAGAAAGGAAGAATGTAAAAGAACTTGGAATGAAAAATCTCAATGGAGACATTCCTTTTTATAGAGAAAATCTAGACGGTTGGCAGTTAGATTTTCCCTTGTTTCTCGCAAACAATAAATGTGGATTGACTTGACTGTTTTGGAAACAGAGTCAAACACGGTTTTTTTTAAAGAATATCTGTCAGTTGCACATATCAAGAAGTGGAAAAAGATTTTTCCGCCGTGAATTCCGAGGTTTTGTTATAAAAACTCCAAATTCGAAGTTTTAAAAAGTTATCTGGATTAGCAAAGCCTAGAAAATAATTCGAGAACATCAAAAGTAGAGAAATCGAAATGGCAAACGTAAATAATTTGCTACAAAACAGGGCATTGTTAATATTACAACCCAATTCAAAACTTGTTCAAAAAAAAAAAAAAAAAAAAAACAAGAAAAATTCATTGGACATAATCAAGCCTTGGATTTCAAACTAGCATAATGGGCTTTGAGTAAAGCCAATTCGACATCGATAACTTGTACATTGCTCTCGAGGGATTTAACGTCTTCCTGCAAAGCTTCAGAGGCACTAAAGTACCTGAGACCTTCTCGAGCTTCCTTCTCGATTGCCTCTTGATGAGCTTGAGTGGCAGCTTCCTCGAGTTGTTTACGTTTTTCTTGTTCAGAATGAATGAGGAGCTCTCGCTTCACTATTTCTGCTCTCAATCCCGCAATTTCTTCTTGCCATTTGTCAATGTTAGAAATACACTCTTGGACTCCTTCACCAGAGTTGGCTTTTTGGGTTTTCATTGCTTCTACTTTTTCGACGGAGCGGTTAGCTTTATCGAAAACAATAGCTTGGGCCAGTTTCTGATGACTCATCCTTCCAAGAGTATATTCTTTCTTCTGTACAGCCGTGGCTAATTGCTCGATTATCGATTCAAATTGAATAACTTTACTCAAAGTATCCTGATCAGTAAGAGGATTATGCAGCTGGTTCAAGAAATTTTTATGGGCAAAGGCAGCATTGGTATTTTCTTCAATAGACTTCAACATGTCACCATTTAGGTATTCTGAATGAAATTTGAGCAACAAAGAATCCTGGCAAACGTTTTGTCGAATACTAGCTTCAGATTTGCTCGAAGTATTGCCAGTATCACTGCTTGAGGCAGGTTCCCATTTCTTAGCCATGAGAAGTCTTAATGCTAGGTCTGGTTGCGATTTCCTCATATGGTCAAATTCCCCTTCAGACATACCAAGGCTAGCCGAGAGTTTCGAAGTCGAAGACTCTGGCAAAATTTCTGACCCACCTTCCTCTGCTTCAGGTATGAACTCAGCTTCAAAATCCATTTGCTCATTCAAGTAATCTGGGTTGGCTTGAGAATTGGAAGTTGTATGAACAAATTCCATTTTTGAAGCAGCAGCGTTAGCTGCCTCCAGATTCTCTTCATCAACAACAGCCTTGTCACTATTATCCTACAAAGACAGGATAAATTGGTAAAGATAAAAAGGTTAAGACAAATACATTGAAAAGAGATTCGAAGTTCATTTACCTTTTTGACTTCATCATCATTAGGTTTTTCAACCTCATCCCTGCGTACATCTTGATCCAAATCTTCAATCGAAACCTCTTTGGGTTTATTTGTTTCTTCCACAACCTTATGAGGATCATCCTTCGACGTATCTGTCGAAACAGCGACAGCTGGTTGAGTCGAAACACTCGGATTTGCTTGAGAACGATCCTCAGGAGATTTGGATTTAGACTTAGATTTGGATTTCTTCTTTTTCTTCTTTTTCTTTGGCACCCTCTCATCAGGTTCAGGGCTTTTCTCTTCAACAGGGGCATTGTCTTCACTTTCAGCTTTGTCTTTGTCTTTTCCTTCATCACCTTCAATCTCCTCATCCATGACTTCAATAACTGGAGGACTAACGACCTCAGCACTTGGTGCTGGATTCACCTCTTGAGTGACAGGCCTTGAAGCCTTTTTCCTTCTCAATGGAGTCACCACTTCCTCTTCCTGTTTTCGATAAGAAAATGTTCAGAAAAGAAGAAACAAAAATCGAAAGCGAAAGGCATTATGGAAAAAGAGTTGAACTTACAGATTCATCACTAGAAATAGTGACAGTTGGTCTGGTCTTCTTCGAGGCATTTCCAGTTTCAGTCGAACTGTTTGCTCTCTTCTGACCCTGAAAATGTGTTTAAGGTTTATAAACGCGTTTATAAGAAATAGATGCTCAGAGGAAGGAAAATTTGGAGACTTACCTTTACCTTCACTTCCACATTCTTTTTACCAGCAGGCTTGGCCTTGCGAGTTTCTTCCAAAGCATCTTCCAAAGCTTGTTTCGAAACTATAAAAATAGTATGAATTAAAACAATTAAGGTAATGTGGAAATGTGATTAAAAGAGAAAGTTAAGAATTACCTTTTGGTTTCGATTTCTTGGTCTTCTCGACAATTGGTTTATTCAAACCAGCTTCCAACCCTTGAATAATTTCTCCAACACTTTTAGTTCGAGTCAAATAATAATTCTCCCACCAACTATCAAAATCCGTGGTACAAAAATGAGAAATATTAAAATCAAAAGAGTTGAGGAGGTATGAATTATGTTCTGTTATCTTGAGATAACCTCTAAACGTCTTTTCAGAAAGACTCGAACCTAAAACCATGCTCTTTTCATCCTCAAACAAGCTTTTGGGACGAATCTGAGACATCCCAAATTGTCTCGAGACCAAATTTGGTTGGTATCCCACCAATCCAAAGTGTTTTGCTTGAGTGCCTATCCTACAAGATAACACAGAAGGATCCAGATAGGTTGACCATATTTCATTCACTTCATCTTCATTATCAGGATCAAAAGCTGGAAAGTCCTCAGTAAACCAGTTAGGACCAAATTCCCTAGTAGCAAAAGGAGCGTGATGGGGTTTGAAAACATTAAAATTGAGAAAAATTTTCATGTATTTCATAAACAGGGTCTTATGATCAGTTTCTAAGTGTTGAGGAGCTAATCGAATAACTCTCCTTCCTTCGATTGGACGATCAGCTACTTCAGTTTCGTATTCTTGGGGTATCCTCAAATTGAACTCTTTTTCAAAAGTGGCATTCAACCACAACTGCAATAACCACATGGGTCCAGCAACTAAAAACGAGGAGTCATTCGAAGATTTCTTAATCTCATCACATGCTAGGCCCATAGATTCATACAGAACAGCTAAGATTAATTTTCCTAAGCCAAAGTGCCTACCCTCATGTATCTGGATGGCCATGGGAATAAACATTTTCGCCACTTGTAAAGAGCGAGAACAGAAAACATAGTAAGATAACCAAAGGGTTAAAAAGGCTACATGTTCGACACTGCTAGTTTCTCCCTTCTCCATGTTTTTCTCGATAAACCTGGTGAATGACAGTTCAGTTGGGTCGAAATCAATGTTATCACTGGTATTTGCTGGATCAAAGGTCTCATCATTTGGTCGAAGACCAGTTAGGGCAGCTACGTCTAACAAAGTTGGGGTTAGCATTCCACATGGAAATTGGAAAGTGTTGGTAGACTTTTCCCAAAAATGCAGCGCAGCAATAATGGACTCTTGTTGTACTTGGGGACCAATTCGAGTGAATTGAATCAAATCATAAATTCCATAAGTCTTCCAACCCGAGATCCTTTTCCATTCGATTCAGCCATGGGATAAAATGCCTAGTATTGGGAATAACAGGGGCAGATCGAAATAGCTTCGCATTTAAAAACCCTAAATGGCGTGTTTCGCTAGAGAAGATTGGGGGTTCACATGTTCGAAAGCAAGGAAAAATCGTATTTACCTTTGAGCTCAATGCATCTTCGTCTGGTAGAGGACCTCCAAACGCATAAACGTTTTTGTTCACATCAAATGGAATCATCAGTTCCGAATGCCAAACATCCATTTTTTCGGGATCATCATGTGGTTGAGGAACCATGGGCTCTTTATCTTCGTGAAGTATGAAATTCTTCCATTTACCAGCAAAGGGAACATGGACTTCACGATTGTCGTTAGCCATTGGTGATTTTTGAACAAAAAAGTCTTTTGGAAAATCACGATTAAAAGATTAGAACTCTTTGGGGAAGTTTTTGAAATGTTTCAGATCTGAACGGAATGAACAATGCGTTGGTTTTGAGTGAGTTAAACTTGAAATCGTTGTTACAAGTTTCTGGAAGAAAGCTCAGAATAATGGAGTTTTTGTTTGGAGTTTGCAGAAACGTTTCAATGGCGAGGAAGAAGGTTATTTATAGATTTTGAATAAAATCTTGAATTAAATAAATCAAAAAGAAATTACACTGTTCACATGCAGTTTTCTTTCAACTTCCGAAACTGCCACCTGGCCCACTCACGCGAAAAAGCAGGATTTTTGCTTTGATAATGGTGAAAATGGCAGTTGAAAAGACTGCTAATGACGTCAGCGCAGTCTTAGGAAAGCGTGAAGACTTTTTGTGGAAAAGCAAACGTTTCAATCTTAAAATGCCAACTCCTAAATTTCATTCGAATCATTCAAATCGAAATTGGCATTTTGGGGGCAATTTGTTACTCCATATTTTCGTTTGAAACAAAATATGAAATAAAGAAAAGTTAATGGCAAAATTATACATGTCATCAATATGTATACTTAAAAGGTTAACGTAATCTTTTATCAAAAGTTTTTCTTTTCGATTCGATTTTGATATAAATCGAAATCTGGCTGGATCGAAAGAAGTTTGGAGTTTCACGAGAAGACTAGGTACTCTGAATGATTTTCAAACTTGACTCACTTCGATTTCGACTGATTAGCAACGGATGCAACGGTTCAAAACTGAGGACAGCGCATGAGAATCAAGGACACGCGTCATTTGGTCAAACAGCAGCCGTTATAGAGCAGTTGAATTAAGAAGTCTATATATATGTATTTTGTAGTCAAAATAAGGGTCACAAAATTCACATACGAAATCCTGCAAACTCACAATGCTCACGCTATCGAGAAAGTTGAGTGTCGAAAGGAGAAAGTATGATTCTGTGAACCGTTCCTTGTAAAACTTTTACAAATTCAATGCAATTTACTATTCTTGTTAAGTCTTTTGATTCCTTTTAAATTCCTGCAATTTATCATGTTTCATTCTGTCGAATGAAATTGTTGCATTTCTTTTATTTGTTTTCTGCAAAGTTTAGTTTTCTGCAAAACTTCCATTTTTTACTTGTTTGACAAGTTATTTTACAATCAAACACTTTCAAAACTTGAAACTTCAAATAAAATCATGAATGTTCATACTTTCTGGAAATATATGCACAAAATTATGTCCCGGGATTTACTAGTTGATCCCTCAAGTAATAAATTTTAAACTAGCCCTTGTTTACCAAAAATCAGGGTAAACAACACGTCAGTAAAATCTTGTTTGCGGACCTGCCCATAAAACATTTTGAACACCAGATACTTCGTGAATCTATCTGTGGCCTGAATTTGAGTACAATTTGCAACAATATCCTTGATATGGAGCGACACCCCCACCGACGTACAAAATTTAGACTTCGCAAGGCTAATTTTCAGAACAGAACAAGCACAAAATTGTTTTAGTACTTCATCCACTACTCGGGCTTGAGCTAAGGTAGCCTTACCAAAGAGGAGGACATCATCCGCAAAGAAAAGATGCGAGAGCTTGGTTCCATTTCGACTCATCTGCATAGGTTTCCATCTCGAATCTCTAACTTGTTTGTTAATCAGAGCGCCCAGCCGTTCCATACAAAGAACAAACAAATATGGCGACAGGGGGTCCCCTTGCCTAAGTTCTCGCGTCAGAGTGAAAGGTTATGTCTTGCTACCATTCCACAAAATAGTGTTGGATGATGAGGTGATACCAAACATGATGAGGGAGATAATTCCAGAAGGAAAATTGAATTTCTCCAAAGTTTCACGCAGAAATCTCCAGTCAACTCGATCATAGGCCTTATCCAAATCTAATTTAAAAACCATGTCACCTTTTTTCTTTTTGGATTTTCTCATAACATGCAAGACTTCCTGCAACACAATTGCATTGTCCTTAGTACTTCTTCCTGGAATGAAACTGTTTTGTAAAGGGCTGATAATTCCATCCAAGAAGGGTCTTAACCTCGACACAATAATCTTCGAGATCAATTTATAAGAGACATTGCAAAGACTAATGGGGCGAAAGTCCTTAAACGTGTTCTGGCTATCACCCTTAGGCAGCAACACAATCAGCGTTTCACACACCTTGGGGTCATAATAACCTTTTTCGAAAGCAAGCTTCACAAAATTGCACATGTCATCTCCAACTGTATCCCAAAATAATTTGAAGAATATAGGCTGAAAACCGTCCGGCCCTGGTGCTTTGTATGATTTCATGCTCATCGGAGCATCATGAACTTCTTTCTTAGTTATCGGTTTGACGAGTTCTGCAACAACGATATCATCCAACACAGCAACATCATCTTCATTATTACTATTACACACCTGTTGTTGAGTACAAAAAAGCTCTTTGAAAAAACTTAGTGCTTCAGCTTTCATGAGATCCGGGTCCGTACACCACTCCCCAGATTGCATATTGATGTCGTGTATTTTGTTCCTCTTCCGTCGGATAACAGATTGGGCATGAAAGAATGAAGTATTCTTGCTACCGAGCTTGATCCATTGCTCTCAGGATTTTTGGAACCAAAGAGTCTCTTCTTGAAAAAGGATATTCTCATATTCTGCCAGTAATTCTTTTTGTAGTCTCATCAGGTTTGCAGAGTCAATATTTTCTAGAGCTCTTTAAATACCTCGTAGTCTATCTTCCACTTCTTTTTTGCGAGCAAAGATGTTTTCAAACACATCTGTATTAAAGTCAATCGATTTTTGAGCCACATTTTGTAAACAATTAACAATGTTACCACGGTCCATACTCCAAGTATCTTTGACTAACGCCGGATAATCTTTATGTGTGAACCACGATGCTTGAAACTGGAAGGGTCTGCCTTCTCTACAAACCATAACATTACTACATCTCATAAGTAGCGGATTATGATCTCACGTGACTTAGTTAATTACATCTCATCGATGAGTGGCGCTTAGTTAATAAAATCTCACGTGACTTAATTTAGAGAATTATTACTAGCCATTGATTTTTAAATAAAAAAATTATATTATATTAAAATTCTAAAATAAAAAATTTAAATAAAATATATTATACTATATAAAAATTAATTTAATTACTATATCTTAAATATAAATTTTATTATTAATTAAAAATGTCCTTTTATGTCATTTTACATCTATAATCTATTGAACCGCTAATTTTACCAAACACTTCCGTTAGCTTATCAGCTATAAGCTATCAATTATAAGATATAAGCTATAAGCTAGTTTATCAGCTCACCGTTATTTTTACCAAACACAAATTAATTAAATTACACAAATGAATAAGGGTCTGTTTGGATTCGGCTTATTTTCGAGCTTATGAAAATAGATTATGCAAATAAATAAAGTTTTATGGTAATTTATAAGTTTTCACTAATAAAAATTGGGTGTGGCTATGGTGCATAAGCCCAAACTTATGCACCATGCATAAACTTGCTTCCTACACTCAGCATATTTGCTTCCTACACCAAAAGTTAGCCCAAGCCCAAAATTAGGCAATCCATTACTCGCGCGCCCCCATATATTACCTCATTACTTGTGCGCCCCCATTTGCTTAGCGCACCCCCAATTTTTACCCTCTCGAAGCCCAACATAATAACCAATATTTAATATATATATATATATAGCATACTTGTCAAACATACAATTTAATTTTAAGTTTTATCAATCATAATCACAATATAAATAAAATCTCATACATTAATTACATATATATATATATATGGATTTTTTTCTTTACAATAAAAAAATGATCGAATCCAATATCTCATGCATACTATCCAATTTTATCTGAACTAAACTAACCTTAATTGCTTTATATGATTTTTTGCTTTATGTAGCATGGTTTTGTAAAATGGTTATGTGATATTATACTTAATAACAATGGTTTCAGTGTATAACATTTTGGCACTAATGCCCATAAGAAACTATTTAACTAAAATAATGGTTTCAATGTATAACGCTATGAAACCATTTAACTAGACTAATGGTTTCAGTGTATAACATCTTGAAACCAAATAATAAGACTAATGGTCTCAGTGTATAACGCTATGAAACTATTTAACTAGAATAATGGTTTCAGTGTATAAGGCTATGAAACCTTTTAACTAGACTAATGGTTTCAGTGTATAACAGTATGAAACCATTTAACTAGACAAATGGTTTCAGTGTATAACATCTTGAAACCAATTAACAAAACTAATGGTTTCATTGTATAACATTTTGGCACTAATGCTCATATAAAACCATTTAACTATAATAATGGTTTCGGTGTATAACGTCATGAAACCATTTAACTAGACTAATGGTTTCAGTGTATAACGGTATGAAACCATTTTTGCTGTGGAATGGTTTCAAAGAGTTGTTCTCCAAAATCATTCGATGTCCTTAATAGTTTTAGATGTACTCCAACACTCAATTAGTCATTCACTCTCTCAAAACAAAAGTCTACTACTCCTCTTATAAGTACCCCAACCCAATTAACTTGATTTAAATTTACCGACGAAAGTACATATTTAAACCTTAATAAAAATTGTGAAATAAATTTAAATTTTTAAGACGATATAAAACCAGAGAGAGTGAGGTATCTCTAACCGTTCCAAATAATTCAAAATACCCTAAATAAAATTTTGGGAAAATTTTATTAATACTTGATATTTATAAAAGCATATTTACCTCATTTAATTAACTAAAAATAGTTTCAGGTCTCAGAAAAATACCTAACTGGTCCCAAAATTCTCAGAAAATTATTTACTATTTTTCTATAAAAACAATAAAAAAAATTGGAGTCTCCTTGGCACCGCACGTGCCCCCACGCGCTGCCAGTGAAAGTGGGCGTGGAGGCGCGTCACTGTTCATCATCTTCCTCACCCATTTTCTGCAGAAACGGGTTGCGACGACCCGGTTCGTCAACCCAGTTCATTCTCCCTCAATAATCAACGAAACTCGACGTTCTTTATACCGTTTTGATCCTCGTTCGATTTTATGAATGTTTCTGGTATTAGTTTTCGAAATTGGTGATCGAATCGCATATAAAGTGTGGCCGAAATTGAGCAAGCAAAAATAGAAAGTTCTTCAGTTATGATTATTACACGTGTAAAATCATATGATGGCTATGAATAACTTATGCACCATACATAAGAAAAGACTTATGCATATTAACTCTTGCCATAAAAATTGTATTTTTATAAGCTATATATATATTCTCATAAACTACCTTAAAAAATTTATAACAATGCGAATACTTATAAATTTATTTGCATAAGTTGTTTTGAATAAAATCAAAATTAAGTCGATCAAAACATGCCCTAATTTATGATATTTGAGTGAAGTTGTCATGAGTTTTTCTTGTAATTTCGTGACTTATCATTTAATATTATTAAATTGTATGTCACATTATTTTTTTTTGACGAAATATGTCACATTATTTAAAACATGTTAAATTATTACTTTAAATAAAAAAACGGAATATTTTAAAATAGGTGAACCAATTTCATAATTAGGGGATTAAAATTATAGTTATGCCTAAAATTTATAAGAAACAATCAACAACATCAAGGTTTCTCCATCCTAAACAAAGCAAATGCGTCGAAAAGAGATTATACCGAAAAGGATGAAACTATTTGAATAAGACAGTTTCTTATGTTATGTACCCTAACTTTCCAGAATTCAGTATAATAGAAACAATACATAGTCTTTAGTCAAGTAAATTAAAAAAGGTTAACATACAGGAAATAAACTTATGTACCTTAATTAGAAAACAAATTCAGCGCCCAAACTGAAAACAAAAACATTAAAACTGTCAAAATAGTCAAAATCAATGAAATATACACAATAAGAAAAAACCAATTCAAAGTGATACACACATAACATAACGATGGAGGGAATTAGATATCCTACTGTATTTTTTGACACAGTTTGACACTGTAATGCATGACAGCCGTCCGATCTAAATTGTACGGTCAAGATAGTTTTAAGTGATTTTATAACTGCATTGATCTGGACCGTCTGATCTACAATCAACGGTCCAGATTTAATACTGTGTGAAAACAGTGTGAAACACTACAACATCAAATCTGCATCCACGGTGGAGAGAGTGAGATGGGAAGACAGTGAGATTCCCTTTTAGTTCGAAATTGATATCTTCCTATTACCTTTGAGAAAGGGAATGAAGGAATTCCGTCTATTGTCATAGCCTCCTTAGAGAGTTAGAAAAACCTAAATTAGAGAGGAAAACAAATACGATTTACGTCACACTTTTTCTTCTTTACCTACTAATTTACTATATTTATATATTACTAATCATATCTTTTTCTAACAAAATTGTCACTATCTAAACCTAAAAGAGGGTTTCAAAATTTTATTTGTTTTTTTAGGGATTCATAATTCTAATTTTATTTGTTTTTTTAGGGTTGTATCGTAGATGTTTGGACCAAATAAAATATTGGGGTACCATTCGCCTAAGTCCAACACGTCCGATTGGGCCACTCGCCCAAGTCAGAGGAAGCCCAAAAAGACTCGATCATACAACTAACTCACTACTCCCTATGTTTACTTCATCATCACTCCACTACTCCATATGTTTACTCCACCATCACCCTAATATTCCATATATAATCTCTCAACTACTCTAGATAAAAAAGAAAAAGAAATAGAAAAAAAAATATTTGAATTTCTTACCTCGATCTACAAGAAAGATATACTTTGGAATTTTATTAATTTGAATGAAAGAAAAATAGAAGAAAGAAGACAATAAAAGAAATAAATGTAAAATCGAAAGTAAAAATAGGATCCTCTAGTAAAATCGACATACAAATTTGAAGAATATAGAAAACTATTTTTTTTTTCACGAACAGATTCAAGAATACTATATATATTTGATATAAAGGAGCCTCCATCAACTCCTATGACACTCTTATATATAAGGCATCACAAGGATTAGGATCGGAGGACGTTCTTCTTTCACAAAATAATGGAGAAAACTCAATGCCAGTGCCTAGTACCCTGCTAGCCTCATAATCACATTCTACCTTCTGCATACCCCCTCAAATCTTAGTCGGAACAATGTCCAATTAACATCAAACGGCTCAGATATTAATAAAGTTTCAACATCTTGGTTTCTAAAATTTCTAAATTGTTGTATTAAATTAGATTTGTTTTCCTCAATTTTAGCAACAAACAATTTTTTAAATTTTTTTCAATTAATTTAATTTTATTTACTCTTATATGAAAAATACATGACAAATATATTGATAAATTTTTGTCATACGGTACAAATATTTGTCATTTACTTTTTTACGAAAATGCCAACTAGTGCCACGAGACACTAGTTAATTAAACCAAATATAGTTACCTTAAAATTTTTGTGGTCGATATTTTCAAAATATAAAAAAAAAATGTTATTTTCAGTAGAAAGTTTTTCTTTTCTGTTTCCTTAAGTATGTTTTGAGGCACCGGTTAACATGACATTTTTTACAATAAACAAATATTTGTCATAGTTTATCTATGATTATTCATGTTTTGGTAAAACTTCATTCTAGATAATCTGCAATGTCATGTCATGAAATAGAAGGAAAATAGACAAGCCTATATAGCATTGATTATATTTACAAGAACAAGAATCAATTTCAGGTTGACAAACCCTTCATTAAGAAGACCCCCATACAACCAATAGCCATTGCTACCATTACACTTTTTCTGTTGGTTCTTGTTTGATGAGACTTCTTCTCTTCCAAATTTCCACAGAAAAGAGTATTCAAATTGTCTAACTGATTCATTATCTTACGTTGACCCTGTGCAATATCTGATATCTGATGACCAATAAAATCAATGAACAACTAATGCAGTATCATTATGCAACCATGTAATTCATAAAGGTTACTGTATATAAATTTAGGGTCCTGTTAACATGTGCATATAGGGCACATGTTAAGGTATCTTAATATAGAAATTTAACATTTAATGATACAAAAATTTAATGTTTAAAAAGTTAAAATTTAATGCTTCAACATTTAATACTTTCTATTTTTGCTTTCTTAACATGTGTCATTGATGCACATGTTAACATTCTCCATAAATTTATTAGGTCACATAAACAAGCACATGCTATCCTTAAAACTACACAAATTCACCACAGCTGTGGGTAAGTTTTGACACGTGTCGCTCTCACATCGCTGCAGAGCAAAATCCTACGTGGAAAAAGACAAAAATCATACTTCTTTTATAATTTGAAAACGTTTTCCCTCCTTCAGTTTCTTAACGAAATGGGCCAACAAATGCATAACCAATGGTATCCGGCCCAACTTGATCCAGTCCATTTGTTAACTTTCCTTCAGGCCAAACAAAAAAAATAAAGAAGCATGAAGACCTTCTTTGAACTGTCCCTTTCATGCATTGCAGATTTGCAGGCTAAATCCAAAAACCTTATTCTGGAATCATGAAAACCCCAGTGAGTGACTTAGGTAGAATTTCAAACCTCATCATCTCTCTCATGAATTTCAATTCTTCTCTCATCATCTCTCTCATCCTCTCGGATATCTTCATCACCACCAACACCTTCACTGCCGTCACTTTCTTTCTCATTGATTTCATTATATGAATTTTATTTGGAATGTCTAATTTTCTGTTTCTGTTTGCAAAATTATGTTCTCTTCTCAATCAAATCCTCCAACAGGTTTTAAGAACATTCCCCTCAAGTAGCTTCTTCAAATAGAAAGGTTTCAACTTGCTTCTTAATCCCTTCCTTGTTTCATGATTTGATTTCATATTCTAATTTTGATTTTTTTTTCCCTTTTTGCAATGTTTTATTGTTTGTTCAGGTTCACAAATAAGGGTTTGATTGGGTAAGTTTTCTGAACTTTGAATTTTCATTTTTCCCCTTATGAGTTAGGTTTGATTTCAGTTTTTTTGTGAATACTTTTCATTTTTGTTTCCAATAATGCAAATATCTGATCTATTTCTTTTTTGGATTTTTAATTCAGCAGTTAACTTTTCATTATTAATCTTTTTTGTGGTTAGAGAACATTGGATAGTGCAATGGGTTGCAAGCTTTTTACTTAACTAGACACCGACCCGTGCTATCGCACGGGGTTTTGTAGATTTTCATATATTATATATAAAAAAAACTATAATAAATTTTTTAAAATAAATACCACAATCAAATATGCCTTTTAAAATTAGTTCAAACTGACTCATCCTAGTGTATAATAAAATCACCCAAGCACCATATTGAATATTATAAAAATCACGCAATGCAGATCATCTATGTTTAAACTATATGCTGCCATTAATTTTTTCAACTAAAATTTCAAATTGATTTCTGTTTGGATCTATAAGGGTGTGTTTGGTAGGAGAGAAAATGAGAAGAGAGAAATAGAAACACTGAAACCAATGCAGGTAAGTGTAGCATAACGATGTACGTTGTTGTCACCAAAATCAGATGCAAACATTTTTGGTAACATGACCGCGCCACAATGTTAAATCTCTACCAATGTGAAATGCTCAAATACAATCAAATACATTCGGGTGAAATAAAAGATATACTTACTTTGTCATGGTGAAACTCAACATAATAAGTTTGATATTTGATCCGACAATAATTGACGTACTTCTCTAAGTCAGTTATTGGAGTATGAATTTAATGGTGTTATGTGTAAAAAAGAAAGAAAATAGTAAATATAAAACGCGGCGAGAATGAATGGTTAGAGTATATAAAATAGAAAATAAAATTAAAAAATCCTCTTAAACAACGTAGCGCAAGTTGAAATTCAATATTTTGATCAGTCATAGTAACAATAGAAACACAAATTTGGGATTGCTAAACTTGAGATATATATAGAGGAAAATATAAAATGCGGCGAGAATGAATAGTTAGAGTAAAAATTTGTGAAAGCTAAACTTGAGATATATATAGAGGAAAAACAAATCTTTATAAAATAAAAATTGATTTCTATTTAAACAAATTAAATATTTGCATATCAGTGAGAAATATTAAATCATATATTGTTGTGACACGTCATGTGTTCGGTTTCTACTGAGGTAAGTGTATAAAAAAATTGGAGACTTAGAAAAAAAATTGAATATGTATCACAGAAAAAATTGATTGGATTGCATATTCAATACATGTTGGTTACAAAAATATTTCAAATTGATTGATATGTCATAATGGCTAATATATGAAGCCTTTACAAAAAGGTTAGAAGTTCAACTCCTGCTGAGGGTATTTTTTATCATTTTTTAATAATTAAATTAGGGTTACTTGGAGACTTAACTACTTTTATATATATAATGATTTGTTTTTTTATTTCAATTTTTTCTTCTGATTTTTGCATTTATCTCTCATTTTTTTCTTACTTCCAGGTTCTCCTCTAGGGTTCATTGTTGTTTTCAAGAGAAATGGGGTTTAAAGGTATATTTTCATAGCCATAACCACTTAGAAATTGTTGCAAAAGTTGTCAAGTTTTAGTTATTAAAGTAATACAACTAATTTACTTATTGTTTAGTCTTATTGTTTAATCCTAATATTGAGATACTTATGGCACAACCAATTATTGATCTTAGTAATTGAGAGAAAATTGACATATCACGCATGGTGGAAAAACCATCTAATATCCCTTCTCAGGAACATGAAGCACAGACACTCTTCGGATTAGGTGTGTCCCAGTGTCGGACACGCGTCAGACACATGGTGGAAAAACCATCAAATATCCCTTCCCAGGAGCATGAAGCACGAAAACTCTTCGGATTAGGTGTGTCCTAGTGTCGGACACGCGCCGGTCTCCGATACCGACACATTTTATTACAATGAATTATGTCTTTTTCTGAAATTATTATCGATGTCAAAGTGTCAGTGTCGTGTCCGGTGTATGTATATGTGTTCGTGCTTCATAGAGTAGAATCTGAAAAGACACATACCTCATCTCTTAAAGGTGACTCCTCCTTAGCTAATTGTGATGGCAATGAGGGATTTGACATAATAGATCCATTTAGGGAACCATTACTCAAACTAGTAATGAGGCAAGAGGTGGGAACAGAACCATCATAGGACTCAGCTTGCAGGTCCATCTTTTGTTGGCTTGGAGAGTTTTCTTTGATGGTTAACTTTGAGTTCAGCTCTTCAATACGATTTGTAAACTCGCCCATTCTATCATGCAGGGATGAAATTTGTTCTGACAGCTGAGTAATGGCACCCTGCCAAGTACCAAAATATTATGAAAATGTAGCTAAGAATCGAACAAATCATTGTCGAATAGACTGCTAGAAAGTAATATTTGAATTAAGAAAAAAAAATTACAATTAAAATTGCTAAAAAGTAAATGTACTTACCTGATTTTCCTGTTTTGTTTCAGAATCTGAATTATTATATTCTTGAAGTCCCCGGTTGTTCCAAATGAATTCAGTAACTTTTGATTCAATCTCATCTTTTTGATTTGTACTTGAATGTGATGTATCACTGTTAAAATTCACATTGGCCTTATTAATTTGTTAAATGGAGAGAAAAAAAATTTAGTATATACAAGATATTCTTATTTGACAAAATTGCTCTGACCAAGGTTTAACTTACATCACAGATACAACTATCAACTATATTTGCAAATTCTACAAAAGCCTCTTATCTAACATTAATTTGGAAATTTAATTAGTTCAGAGCAATCATGGCCGGACACAAAGATAAGTCGGTCAAACAACATAACTATCTTGGGTCCGAGTTTTAATTAAGTAGACGTAGAATAAACAGAAGTACCATTTAAGCATAAAGAAAAAAATTCAGTGCCAAATTACAAGACTTGCTATGAAGTATAAGATTCAATGTTGTAAAGAGTCGAACGAGAATAATATATATGTGGAAAATATTAACCTTCTTATACGCTTATGTCTCACGGGAGCCCCGTCATTAGAGGTTCTAAAAAATGCGGCTTTGGGACTTGTTAACAAATCCTCATTAAGGTTGAGCTTAGTCTTTAATTCATCTGGCATGGCCTGTGTGAAATAGTTAGAAAGAGAATGACGATAATGGACTAGAAGACTAGAATATTTCATACCATTACAAGCTTTTCAAGTTGAATCTGCTCAATGTAGGTACGGGGAACGTACGAACCTTCCAAATCCAATTGCTGTGCTATGTATGTTACAACTAATCGATCTTTTCCCTGTACCTGTTTATTATTAGGCAATGTGTTATCAACCAAAAGGAAATAGATATACAAATCAAAGAATAAATAAAAGCACAAACTGTGAAACCTGAAAGATGATAAACATGGTTTAAAATTGCAAATCACACCATGTGATGCGGCAGCTTTTGCTACCGCGTCACGCCACCATTACATTTTTTAAATCACGAAATTTTCCGCAGCACAACACTACAAAGGTTGAAACAGCGAGGGTTCAATGTCAACGGCAAATAAAAAGGACATACTCTAACATTACCTGAACATAATGACGATTTAGTTGCTCAAGCCAATCAAGTTTAACACAAACCCTATCATCAGATAAGACATGACTGCTTCTTTTTAGGATAGTTGCTATCGTGTATCCAAGGGCCATTAGTCCTCCAAGAAGACGCACACTGACCGCGAAAGTAATTCTTGGTGATATGACAAATGGATCATCAGTCACCCATTCCTTGAAGTACAAGCCATCATTAGTTTACACAAAGCAACAAGTCCATTCTCGGCTTTTTTGGATTTTAACATTTAAAATAAAAAAGGAACCAGAACTTGACGAGGCAAACCTCAAACATGAGACTGTATTTCCCATCCTTATTGCGCATCCGTAAATATGATTGACAGCTCTCCGGATCTTCACCGGGAGGTAGAAGATATATGTCATAAGTTTGCTCAGTTGTTTCCTCAAAATCTTGGGAGATAATGGCTTTAATTTGATCCACTGTTACATTCCTGGTTGACTAGCACAAATTACAGCATTGATCACTAACAAGCATCAGAAATAACAGGAATTTTTATATTTGTGTACTTACAATAATGTTATCTGAGAACTAACTAACCTTTAATATGTAAGTAGGGCTTTGGAATCCAAAAAATGGATTAAACTTGTTGGTTATTTTTACGTGTGCTGTTTGGAGATCTGGCTCAATATAAGCCTTGTACATTGGATATACCTGCAGAAGAATAAATTGAGAAATTCTGTAATCACAAAATACTTCCCGAAAATCTTTTTATATAGCAATGATGGGAATAAAAAAGCATGCACCGTCTCAGATATTTGATGAATAATTTCTTGAGGTTCTTGACCAGCACGTTGTATATCACGTATAACTCGTTTAACAAGGTCAAGATGAACACCACCTGTTACAGATACTCGAAGGTCTAGTAGAGGTCGCAATCTCTCACTCAAAGCATAAATGCCCTCTATAATCACAATGCGAGAGCTCGGCACTTCAACCGTCCTGTAAATAAAATACATTGCAATCTAAAATTGATGGAATAGCCTAGAATTTGCTTAATAAATTAAGGAATAGCAAAATACAGAAACACAATACACAAATTCAATTCAAAAGTTCTTTCCTACTATTTTGTTTTTGTAAACTTGCATATCTTTGCATTTTCTCGTTCCAAATTCTAAGAGACGTTAAGCTAATGAAATTTTATTTTTCTCATAATTAGTAATGTTTGCTTATGTTGGAGTTTGCCTTGAAAATTGAATAAGGAGCAGTGCAGTGCAGGTGTGGTTCTGGCGATGGCGCGTCGCGCCATTGGTCCTGCGCGTCGTGCAGTGTGTTGTTGTGTGTACTGCTGCTTCGGTCTTCTGCGCGTCACGCCACTGCCCCTACGCGTCGCGCGGGCACGCGAGACTATATATATGTGTGTGCATTTTCTGATGTGTTGGGGTGTGTTCTAGGGTTTTTGAGGCCAACAAAAGACTAGGGTTAATAGAGTAACATCTTGGGAAGACTCTAGGGTTGTAGAAACATTCTATCACCTTGGGAAACACTTATTGATTGAATTTCTTGGTCACGGGAAGAAATTCGGGAACTTGGGTAGAATTAGGGAATTGTCTAATTCTTGTAACTCATGTGTGGTGAATTTCATTGTAACCAAGTATTCTATTGATAGTGGAACGGAGAGGGTTGTCCTCCCCCCAGAGTAGGTTCATTAACACCGAACTGGGTAAACAATATCTCGTGTTCTTTACGTTTTCGCAGTTTATTCTTGTTGATTATTATTATTGTCATTCTCAATTGTTGATTACTTTAATCGTATTGCTCTACACATCAAAAGGTATTGGTGTGAGTTAATCGAATTCACAACAATTGGCGCCCACCGTGGGGCTGAAGATGGTACGGTGTAACTTGTGGATTGTCCTAAAAATCCAAGGGCAGAGAGGCAAGCTTTTCGGGAGTACGGAGAGGTAGACTCCGGGGGCCGAAGAGATGTGGTGTTAATCGTGTGGAAGCGACACGGTGGTTGGTGGGAAGTTGGCACCAACAGCTTACTGCTGACAAAATTAGTTAGTGCTTTTTTATTTAATTATGAAAAATCTGCCAAAATATTCAGAGGTAGCTTAGGATTAACCTGTATCCTGTACGTGAACTGGATTTGAAATCATACACAGGAACTTCAACCGGCTTTCCTGCCTTTAAGTCATGTACATTTCGGAGCAATGTTTCGTAGTCTGTTAGGCGAGGATCTGCTCAAAGAGATATATTATCGATAATAACGTTGCGAAAATATCATAGTAATAGTCAAAGTATGAAATGAAAGTGATTCATAGATAAGATCATTCTGTGGATCAGGTAATGTTATCTACACAACAACATACTAACTTCCTTCATGCATGAGCTACGTCTTAATGCTCTCAATTTTTAAACTATTATCTCAGATTTTATATTCATTAAAGTGAGTTCTAAGCAATAAGTAATCAATGACTAAACATGTGAGTTCTAGACTATTTCGTTGTTCCAAGAAAATTAAAGCATCTTAGTTCTAAGTTGCATATTAATAAGAATAGAAGCTTAACCATAAAATACTAATTCCATCACTGTACTGAAGTTTTGGCACAGAATATAGGATGAAAATCTCCAATATGAGATTGACATAAGTCTAGGCTCCCTACAAAATCATTACTCTCAGAAACAAAGGTTTTATTATCGAGTTTAAGTGTTCAACATGCATAACATGATTTACATTGCACTAATTCGAGTCACTGTAAATATAATCAGCAGTTTGCATAAGCATGTACTTTTTTATGTATTCAGTCAGACTATGCCTTCTGATAGTGCACTGCAAAAAGAATGCCAGAGACATAAAAGAAGATAACATAATGATTTACCATCGAAGTTTCCATCGACAATTCGACTAGAATCATTGTAATTGTCCATTGAAATAACGGCAACTTCAGGCATGGAGTTGAATATCTTTTCGGAAAACACAGTCTTCCCGGCCCCTGAAGGACCCCCCACCCCTATCAATATCATTCCATCATTTTTCTGGATCAACAGTTGGCATGCATGGAACACTATAAAAAAACCATTCTCAAATGATAGTTTGCTTTGGATTGGAGCAATCTCGTAGCGTTCGCAATCTTTTCTTTTAACCAAGCGAACTTGCTCTTTTAAACGATCAAGATGTTTTTCTTGTGAATCATCTCCAAAGCTTTCTTGTGCCATTGAAGGAATACTGATTTCCTTCTAAACAAACCCACACACACACACAACAAATAAAACTAGTCTCAGAATAATGCATTATACTCCACAAAAATTAACAAGAAAATGACTTACTAGGTTACTATACAGTGAAAGGAATGTGGATCCTCAGCTGCCGGTATCTTTGCAGCTATGTTGTCTGCAGCTAAGGTGATGCGAAAGTTTCCATCCTTGGATCAACACTTCTGAAAACTAGAGATTCATCGATATATGAAATAACAAAGTAGTTTTTAAGACAGCAATGTAGAGTGTCGTTTAACCTGTCCTACGATACATTAGGTACTATAAGTTATGTAAGTAATGACTAATTATAGAAACTTTGGTTTTGATCAATATATCAAGAAGCACTTTTGAAAAAACAAATATTAAAAGAACTTCACAATAACTATGAATAGCTTAAACAAAAGCTGCTTCTCAATTTTGTCATGAGCTTTATCATTTGACTTATACACAAACATCTTATATGCAACATGATCCAACATCTTAAACAATACCATATTCTATACAAAACATAAAATGTAATAAAAATAAAAAATTTGATTCAAGGAGAAACAATCTAACTACAATAACAGCAATATTGCACAGGAAAAGGGAAGGGACAAAACCCTGAAATGAAACCCCTGTAGAAACCATGCCCAAATGAAGTCCCACAAATCAAAGGCCACATTATGAAGCACCAACACAACCACAGACACGACACTAACACTGACACATTGACACTGGTAAAAAACAAAATTGAATTAATTGAACGTAATCACATGGGTCACTGTTGGATACCAACATGTGTCACACACCAGACACACCTTCCATCCAAAGTGTCGGTGCTGCAAAAGCTGCTACACACAATAGTTCTAAATTATTGTCTGCAATTGGAATTTCGGCCGAAAAAAATAAAGGTTTTAGAATTGCAACCGCAATTGCGATCACATTGGTTGCATTTTACTACAAGATCAAGATTCACAGTGTAAACGCAGCTGCGACCGCAACCACAATTTTGAACTATGCCATACACCACAATAACAACATCATCATCATGTAATGAAAATTTTGAAACTTGAACCAAATCATAGAGAACCTAGAAAGATAATGTGAATAAAAATAGATCCAACAAAAAATTTTAATGATTAATTACAAACAAAAACTAACCTCAATGAACAGTGAGCATCAAAGAATTGTGATGAATCTGCGTAGGATCAAAGGAGAGAACATTCTACAGATCATGATTCAAAATCCCAACTTCTTAGGAAGACAATTTTGTGCATGGAGATTTGATAATTATAAGCAGTTATTATTATGGTATGAAGCTTTTTTACGTCTATATAGTTGTGGAGGTTTGCATGCATCTAAGTCATATTGAATAATTGAATAATTCATAAATGAGGGTGTAACACTAACTGAGATGTACTCACAAGAACTACGATTACATATTAATTTACTTGATCACGACAAAAAAAGTATATAGGCTTAAATGCAGTTTTACCGTCCTATTTTGACTGTTTCGGAATTTTGACCACTCTATTTTAAAACTCGGAATTTTACCACCTCTATTTTCACAGTTTCAGAATTTTACCCCCCCTTTTAAAACTCGGGATTTTACCCCCCATATTTTATAATTCTTTGGATTTTGCCCCCTCTATAATATTACACTCATATTTGCTTATATAGTAGTGTTGATGTGTTGTGTTATTATCCACCTCACTAATTATTTATTATTAAACATTATCTTATTATTTATTTTTGAATGAAAAAATTATTAAAAAAATTCTGAAAAATGACAAAAAAAAAGAAGTGTACATTAAAAAAACCCAGAAAAATACCATAAAAACAAGAAAAATGCCCTAAAAATATCAATTAAAAAGACAATAAAAATACCTAGAGTGTTAATTATGCACCTACAAAATTTTGGATAACCATTAACATAATTTTATCTTAAAAACAATGGCTATCCAAAATTTAGTAATGTCAATTTTTGGTATTTTTTGTCATTTTTCAGATTTTTTTTAATAATTGTTTTATTAAAAAATAAATAATAAGATAATGTTTAATAATAAATAATTAGTGAGGTGGATAATAACATAACACATCAGCACTGCCACATAAGCAAATGTGAGCCTAATATTATATGAGGGCAAAATTCAATGAATTATAAAATAGCAGGGGTAAAATTCCGAGTTCTAAAAAGGGGTGGTAAAATTCCGAAACAGTCAAAATAGGGGGGGAAAATTCCGAGTTTTAAAATAGAGGGTGTAAAATTCCGAAACAGTCAAAATAGGGGGGATAAAACTGCATTTAAGCCAAATATATAAAATTTAATCTTTATTAATTGTTCAAAAGACATTGGCTTCCTCCAAGTTTTATTTTTACTACATATAGGCTAGATACATCAATTGTTCAATGAATATAAAAAGTAACTTTTGCTTATTAATAAGGTCAGAGGGAGTATATAACTATATTTTAATATTTAAAAGGTGTAGAATTCGAAAAGAAATTATTTATTTGAGCTTCTCTTTTTCATGAGAACCATATTTATTTCTACCGAAGTAATTATTGGACACTTATGAAGTTAAGCCAACTCTTTTATTTTAAAACGCACGCGTGCATGCACGCACATGTGCAAACTCACAACATTATTCCTATAGCTTTTTCAAAGAATTAATATTTAAATTTATATAATTAAATGATGTATTTTAAAGAAGCTGAATTATATTAGTCCACTGAAATTGACACTAGAGAGAATCGAACATTAGACTTAAGGAGGAGCACATGGACTCTCAGGTCTTAATAGTTAATATATACGACCAAACCAACCACTCGTTTACTTGAATATTTGTCGTCTAGTCGAAATGAAAAGTCTTTTTCAACAACATAAAATGTAGGTGAATGTCGTTTTCATATTACTTTGAATATATATTCAATGTAATATGAATAGAAATGCTTCTCCTCATCAGCGAGTTTACCATCACAACATTTTTCATTCATCCTTAATTCTCTCACTTTTTTATCTTCACAAAAATAGAACTTTCCCTTCTTCCACCATGTATGTGTGTGATACTAAGATCCTCTGCCACTTATTTGTTCTCCTTCTCCTCTTTGTCATCACCACCACCACTTTCACTAAACTGCACCGCCGGGAGGTTCTTTAACACCTCCTCCGGATCCATTTATTTCACAACCACCGGAAAACCTATTTCCGGTGACACCTTATGATGACAATCACAACGAAGAAGAAGGGAAGAAGAAGAAGTCGGTTTCCCCTTTGAGCATCGTTGGTTCACCACACCACCAGTCGCCTCCGAACAAGTGGTGGTGGGAGTCCCAGTGCCGCTAGCGCCGATTAATCAATAGGCAGCATCAGTCAACAACAGTAGCAACAACATTGGCAGTGGTGGTCAGTAGGAATGTTTTATTTTATGCTTATGTTTAATTTTTCAGTTTTAGTGGAAATGTTTTTTTTTTTTAATCAAGTTTTAGTGGAAAATGTTAATATGTAGAACTTTGATAACTAGACTTAAAGGATTAATTTTAGTATAAGTTTGCCATGTAAGTAGCTATCACTTATGATATATATATCATTTGTTTTATATAATTATATTTTAATATTTAAAAGGTGTAGAATTCAAAAAGAAATCACTTATTTGAGCTTTTCTTTTTCACAAGTACCATGTTTATTTCTACACACCAAAGCTTATGAAGTTAAGTCAACCCCTTTATTTAAAAACACATGCACGCACACATGCGTGCGTGCACACATACCCACCATGTTTATTTCTACACAAGTAATTATTGAACACCCAGACATATGAAATTAAGTCAACCCCATTGCAAATGGTTTTAGTGAATTATGAGAGGTAAACAAACTGACTAGCCTAGGGAGCAATCACAAAGAGTCTTCATTAAATTTGTAATTACCAATTCTAGTATATAATATAACTTCCAAAATGAGTGACTATTTTGTCCATATTTCACATATATTAAAAACAATATGTATAAATGCAAGGTAGAGAATAATATTTTTACAAAACAAATGTTTAATAAATATTGGTACATTTACAATTACTATATATTAAATGTGAGGGGGCTTGGTGGGGGTGTGAAGAGGAGGAGGATAAAGGAGTTAGTAGCAAAAGGGTGGATATTTTAGCATTAAAAGAAACAAAATTGGAGGGTGTGGATGAAAAAACGTGTAGAGGTTTATGGGGAGGTGATAGTGTTTGTTGGGTGTGGAATCCGTCGCTTGGTAGAAGTGGTGGATTACTAATTTTGTGGGATGAAAAAGGGGGAATTTGATCCACTCTTTTCAAGGACAGGATTTTCTTGGGGTTTGTCTAGAATGAGGAGAAAGCAAGACCAAGTGTATCATTATTAATGTGTATGCGCCTTGTAACTTAGCTGCAAAGAAACAGTTGTGGGTGGATTTACTAGTAGCAAGGTGGAGTTATGTAATTGACCATTGGTGTATGCTCGGCGATTTTAACTCGGTTAGGAGTAGTGATGAAAGGAGGGGGATCAAGGCTAGACAAAATAGGGCCCTATCAAATTTGATGGTGAAAAATCAACATTCCTTCAACCTTCTACTTGATAATCTAGATTTGGAGGATTTACCATTGATGGGGAGAAAATTCATGTTGGTGCAACCAAATGGAGAATCTTTTAGTAGGTTTGATAGAATATTGGTCTTCAACATCGGATTGGGGACCGAAGCCGTTTCGCTTCAATAATCATTGGATCAAGAATAACCAATTTCTCGAAGTGGTCAACGGTGTTGGAACAAAATGTGTTTTGGTACACACCCTTAGTTTTGATGATAACAAAGTATTAAATGGACAATTGATATTACTAATGATTAAATTAAGTGTGCAGGAAAATATTAAGTTTATACAAGAGCACACTTGATTTATGCTCTGAAGGAACCTTATGAAAGTCTGAATCATTACACTCTGAAAGAGTTCAGAAGCTAAAACGTGGTCAGAAGCTAAATGCGTTCAGAAGCTCAAAAAGGATCAGGATGTCTACAAGAGTTCAGAAGCTTAAGAGAAGTTCAGAAGCTCAGACATTCAGATGCCTACAAGAATTCAGAAGTTATTTGGTGTTAGTCAAGAGTTATTCAGAAGATGAAGACGTTCAGAAGCTGAATTACGAAGGACTATCAGAGGCCAAATATTCAAGACCAATCAGATTTAGAGAGATCAAGGTTCATCAGAAGCAAAGAGAATTCCATTGATCATCAGAAAGGCTACATCACTACTCTTACTAAGCCTGATGATCTCTATAAGGACAACTAATTACAACGGTCATAAAGGATGTGATCCTATCCTCTTTAGGAGCTAGTTGTACCTTATTACTGTATTTGGACAGACAGTAAAACGTGAGCTTAACTGTGAAGAAGACGCGGCTCTGCTTAGAGTAAATTCAAAAGTTACAGCTGTCCATTTACAACGGGATTCTACAACGTCTCAATATCTTTCTTCACTCATATATATATCAGAAAGAAAGAAGTTGATGACTAAGAAACAACAACTGATCTTCATATACCATATACTCTCAGAATTAAGTGAGAAATTGATAACTAACTAAAGCCTCTGAAGTTATTATCTTGTAATAGTTTTAAGCTTAGAAGTTAGTATTTACTCCTGCGTGAGTAATTTGGAAAAGTCTCAATCTTAGTGATTAGAGCAAGGAAGTCTCTTATCTTGTGTGATTTGAGCAAGGAAGTCTCTTTGTCTTGTGTGACTTAGAGCAAGGAAGTCTCTTTGTCTTGTGTGCTTGAGCACTAGGATTGTAATCTTTTGATTATAGTGAAATCCCTTGGAAGTGCAAGGGGACTGGAGTACTCTCGTTTTGTGAGGGGAACCAGTATAAATCCTTGTGTGTCTCTCTCTCTCTCTCTCACTCTCTCTCACTCTCTTATTTACTCTTCCATCTTTACATTTAGTCAAGTTGTTTGTGTTAAGTATTCCGCTGTGCTTAAAGACTTTGATAGATACTATTATCTTGAAAAGATTTTAAAAACTTAAAACACAATTCAACCCCGATGCTTGATGATAATAATAATAATAATAGGCGGATGGGTTTGGTTTTTAAAGATAAGCGTAAGGCTATTAAAGAGGTGCTCAAAAGGTGGAATAAGGAGGTATATCGGGAGGCGGAGAGTAAGATCATTTCACTAGTTGAAAAAATTGAAGAATTGGAAGTTTGAGGTGAAAGTCTTGAATTATCAATGGAAGAGAAGAGGTGTAGGCAAGAAAGTTGTGAATTAGAAAGTAGGGAGGGAACCCAATTTCAAAGAGCAAGATCAAGGTGACTCAAAGTAGGAGATGCAAACACCAAATTCTTTCATGCTTGTATGAAGGGCAAACAACGATTGAATATTATAGTTGCTTTAAAGAAGGCTAATGGATGGCTTGAAAGCCCAATGTGCATAAAAGGGGAAAAATTTCTTATCTTGCTGAGCATTTTGCGGAAGAGGATTGGAATAGGCCTACACTAGATGGTATAGAGTTCCCGGTACTTGCTCTAGATTAGGTGGAGAGGCTTGAGGTAGACTTTTAAGAAGATGAAATTAAGAAAGTTATTTTTGATTCGGATGGAAACAAAAACCTGGTCTCAATGGCTTTATGGTGAATTTTTCAAAGCTTCTTGGGAGATGATAAAAGGAGACATGAAGACGCTTTTTAAAGAATTTCATTTATAGGGAAACTTCCTAAGGGTCTACTTGCTTACTTCATCACTCTTATTCAAGAGGTACGAAACCGCAATCTATTAATAGTAGTGTGTATAAAATTCTTGCTAAGGTGATGGCAACAAGACTTGGACTACAATGTCATCAATGTTCCTAAACTGCTGCAAGGTAAGTGTTTATGCGGTAAACTAGATTCCGAAGTTTTAAACTTCGGTTCGTAGAATTCGAAGTCAACTTATCAGGGACAAATAAGGAAATTTGGGGGATAAAAGAAATACGGAGGGTGGGAAGAGAAAAATTCCTTCCATAACATGTTATTCAACTTCTGTAATGGATATTTGGATCTATCAACTTTGTTATGTTTTTTGCTCCTCCGTAATTCCTTCAAATAAGAACACAATATTCAAAAGGGGATATTGTATTTGATGGCAATCCTGCCAAGACAACATTAAAGTAACAAGTGATTTAGGTATTACCTTTATCATCATATATAATAATATTTTGTCTAATGATTTTTTATGTGCCAAAGAATACAGACAACCACACTCAATGTCAATTACAATGGACATTCAGAAACTAACTTACAACACTAACTACAGATGTGATATCATCAGGTCTTGTAACATTGAGATAGTTGTGTCAATAGGACAACTATCCAGCATCATGATTTCAGTTATAATATCCAAAACATACTTCCATTGGTTAATTGCAATGCCTGGCAACCTCAATTCCTAAGAACTATTTCATAGGTTACAAGTCTTTTGTTTGGAATGGTTGGGATTTAAGGTAAGGAAAGTTATATTCTATGTTTGGATTTGCCTTTGTAATTGAAGCTTGAAGCAGAAAATCGGTTGTTTGCTGGTGCGTGCTACTGGTGTTCTGATGTTGGCGCGTCGCGTGCCTGTCCCTGCGCGGCGCGCGCGCACCTTGTATATATGTTGCTGCTTCAGTTTTTTCAGCCGCCAGAGAGAGAAAGGTTGTTTACCCTGAATTTTGGTAAATAATCGCTAGTTTAATTTTAATTACTTGAAGGATCAACTGGTAAATCCTGGGACTATAATTCTATGCATAAATCGTTGAAGAAATGAATATTTTCATAGTTTTCATATATTTTCACAATTTAAACAAAGTGCGAACAAACTTTGATGTTTACGAGAGAATCACATAAACAACAAACTTTGCAAGAATCAGTAAAGTAAAAGAACTTTAAATAGCAAAGACTTTAAATAGAAATAAATTTGCATAAACTTGTTAAATAATTTACAATGAAATGTTCACAGAATCATACTTTTTCCTGTTGATACTCAGCTTTCTCCATAACGTGAGCATTGTGAGTTTTCTAGGATTTTGTATGTGAATTTTGTGACCTTGAATTTGACTTCTAAACTAGTATTTATAGACATTAAACCTTAACCGCTAAATGACGGTTACAAACACGTAAATGACACGTGGCCACGTTCCCTTGATGAGCTGTCTTCAGTTTTGAACCAATGCAACCGTTGACGAATTCGAAGTCGAATTGTGAATCAAAATGAAAGAAACTCTAAGTCCCAAAACAATTCCTTTCTTTCGATTTTGAATAAGCTTTCGATTTCGATACAAAGAAATCGAAACAAAAGAACTCTTGACTTTTAAAAGACTTTAATGCCATTTTAAAAGTGTCCTTTCAAACATGATATATTTCCTTAAACGTTAGACTTTAAAAATGGAATAAATACGAGATTTCCTCGTACTTTTAAAGATAATCATTCTTTTCCATTTTGGTTTAAGGATATTTGAAAATTCCAAATGAGCATTTATTGCATATTTTGGTTCCACCAAAATATGGGGTAACAAATTGCCCCCAAAATGCCAGTTTCGATTTCGAGAAAGTTCGATCGAAAAAAACGATGTTGGCATTTTAAATACTGAAACGTTTTTGTCTTTAAAAAACAAATTTCTCCACGTTTTTCAAAGACAGTGATGACATCATAGTCATCATTAGTCTTTTCAACTGTCACACTCGTCCACTACCATTAATGCTTCCACTTTTTCGCTTTTAGTGGGACACGTGTCAAGTCCGGAAGTTTAAAGAAAAATGCAAAAGGCATCTTTTTCTTTTTTTATTTATTTAAATCGGAGCTCAATCTGATTAATATAAATAGCTTTCACCTTCTTCATTTGAAGGTTTCTGAACTTTTCACCATTTTCAATACTTCTCAAGCTTTTCTTCAATTTACTGAATTCCAGTACTCGTTTTTATAAATCCAAACCGTTCAAAACCTTTTAATAGTTTTAATTTGAACTTCTACCGGTTTAGATCTCAAGGATTTAAACTCCAAATCTCCACATTCCTAGAATTTAAAAACCCTTCTCCTTCAATCATGTCTGAAAAACAACGACGAGAAGTCCCTTTTGCTGGTAAATGGAGAAACTTCATTCAATTCGATGGAAAAGAACCAATGGTGCCTCAACCTCATGGTGATAAAGAGACAACATAGATTTGGCATTCCGAACTTATGATTCCTTTCTCCGTCGAGAGGAATGTCTTCGCATTTGGAGGTCCATTGCCAGATGAGATATCCTTATCTTTGCAAGTAAGCGAATTATTCCCCTGTTACAAATCTTGTGAACCACCAATTTTCAATGAAAAACCCTTTCACTTAGGTTATTTAAATGTTAGGAATAAACTGTTTAGGTCAGCTCCTTCGATCCCAAATAAACATTATCTCCCTTGGTTAGATCGAGTCGAGAAAGAATATAAGGAATACTGGCAGAGTTATGGGATTTATGATTTAATCCAACTCTCTCGATATGGCCCTCAATATCAACCTGAATTATTGATAGCTGCCATGCATTTTTATGAAAAATCCACCAATACCTTTCAATTCCCTTGTGGAATGATGACCCCAACTCTTTTAGATGTTGCTGCATTAACTGGTCTTCGACCAGTGGGAGAAACTTTCGATCCATCCAACACTAGTGAAAATACTGACTTTGATTATGATGTGAAGGTGCGTGGAGAAAACACAAGAAGGGGGGTTGAATTGTGTTTTGGATATTTAAAAACTTTTCAAGATATTTAAATCTATCAGAGTCTTTAAGCACAACGGAATTGTTCACACAATCAACTTAAGGCTAAGTAAATGATGAAGGAGTAAATGAGAGAGTGAGAGAGAAAAAGAGACACAACAATTTATACTGGTTCCTCTAACAAATTGAGAGTACTCCAGTCCCCTTGTACTTACAAGAGATTTCACTATAATCACTAAGATTACATTCAGATGCTCAAGCACACAAGCATGAGACTTCCTTGCTCAAGTCACACAAGACTTAAGACTTCCTGCTCTAGGTCACACAAGACAAAGAGACTTCCTTGCTCTAATCACACAAGATCAGAGACTTCCTTGCTCTAATCACAGAAGATCAGAGACTTCCTTGCTTAAGCACACAAGCTTAAGACTTCCTTGCTCAAGTCACACAAGACAAGAGACTTTCTTGCTTCTACACTAAGCAGAAGACTTCTTTGCTCTAATCACTAAGATTGAGACTTACTTGCTTCTACACTAAGCAGAAGACTTACAATTACTCACGCAGGAGTAATACTAACTTCTAAGCTTAAACTTATTACAAACATAATAACTTCATAGGCTTAAGCTAGTTTCTATTCTCACTTCATTTGAGAGATGTTATCTATTACAATTCAAATTCTCACTTTATTCTGAGAGATGTTTTCTAATGAAGATCGTTAGTCATCAATTCTTTCTTTTGCACATTTATATGAGTTGAGAAAGACATTGAGACGTTGGAGAAATTCCCGTTGTAAAATGGACAGCTGTAGTCTTTGTATATCCGTTGAGTAAAGCCACGTCTTCTTTTGCAGTGAAGCTTCACCTTTACTGTTTGTCCAAAGTACAGTAATAAGGTACAACTAGCTCCTATAGAGAGTAGGATCACATCCTTTGTGACCGTTGTAATTGGTTGACCTTAGAACAAATCATCAGGCTTGATAAGATTAGTTGATGTAGCCCTTCTGATGATTTGGGGAATTCCTTTGCTTTTGATGAACCTTTGATAACTTGGAGTCTGATTGGTCTTGAATGAATAGCCTCTGATAGTCCTTCATATTCCAGCTTCTGAACGTCTTCATCTTCTGAACGTCTTCATCTTCTGAATAACTCATGACTAGCAGATAGCTTCTGAACTCTTGTAGGCATCTGAACATCTTTGAGCTTCTGAACTTCTCTGAGCTTCTGAACTCTTGCAGACATTCTGATCCTCTTTGAGCTTCTGACCTCGTTGTAGCTTCTGAACTCCTTCAGTGTGTAAAGATTCAGACTTCCATAGGTTTCATCAGAGTCTAAATCAAGTGTGCTCTCGATATAACGTTGGATTCTCCTGCACTCTTAATTTAAACATTAGTAACATCAATTGTCCATTTAATACTTTGTTATCATCAAAACTCAAGGGTGTGTACTAACACATATTTTGTTCCAACAATCTCCCGCTTTTTGATGATGACAAACATAAGTATTAAATACAATTGTTGTTGATAAAAATTAGTTATGTTGACATTAGGCTTCTGAGTTTCGCAAGCTCCCCCTAAGTCTGATATCCCATAGGGTTAGGTTTGTAAGCTCCCCCTACTTTGTATCCATAGTTAATTTTAATCAGTTTCAGAATTACTTTATTATATGACTTAAACTATTCATATTTCACTATATAAAGAACAATGGTTTGCAAGATTCTTCTTTTCATAGTGTGATAATCTTTGAATAAAGTTGCACCCTTACTTAAGAACTAACTATGAATAATAAACTTCAATTAATAAATGTATTCTCCTTGAAATTATGCTCTTAATGCAGATGCAAGATGAAGAATTTTAAATTAAATGACACTAGGATCAGAGGCACTAGAAACGTCTACATACACACTTGGTTCTGATGGTTATCATTAACAGTTTCAGAGTTCAAAATATTTTTCAAACAGTTCAGAGCTTAAAAAAAATCTTTTCAAAGAAAATAGCTCAGAGCCTGAATCAAAAAACTTGAAAACAGTTCAGAGCTCTTTAGCACAATATTTTGAAATCCTCAAAGATCAGATTGTCATATCAAAGCATGTACCTCATGCTACTATTTTGACCACTCTCATACGTTCTCTCTCTGAAGCACTACAAAGCCCTAAAAAGCTAAGTAATTTCGCTTCTTCCAACAATTGATTTACCAATATTCTTTCTCCCCCTTTTGTCATTATCAAAAAGGTAGTATAAGCAATTAATAAAAATTTCAACTTTCAATGCCGCCAAATCAGGAGTGGTTGAACGCATTTAAGACTCGACAATTGAAATATGCTTATAAAAGGAGAGAGATACCTAGTCATTTTATTCATACAGAATAATCTTAGGTTATTGATAGATCTCTTGAGGGAAAAAAAATTAAACGCTCAGAGAAGAAGAAAGCAGTTTCAAAGAGAGATAGTCAAGATAGGAGAAAACATAAGCAAGAAAAATCAAGAAAAGCCAAGCCAGAGCCTGAGATTCCACTCAGTTCAAAGTCTAAAAAGTCAGATTCTGAAACAGAGTCTGATGAATGGGACTCTGATTGGTTTGAGTATTTGAATACAAATTTTCCTGAAGAAGATCAAGTTGATGTCCAAGTCTCAGATGGGTTAGAGTCTTCTCCTGAGGAAGAGAGATCTGATCCAGATGAGTCAGATTCCCCAAGAGAGGTGCCATCCAAGCTGGGTCACCCAACTCCACCATCTAAGGATACCAGTTGATTATCTTTGAAATATTTGTAACATTTACTCAAGTTTTCAATAAAGTTTTAATTTCTTTGGCTTGTTTTAATTTGATTCTCTTTATTATGTTTCTTCTCCTGTTATGCAATATGAATCTTTAAGGAATATCTAAATGTTGTATAAATTGAGAAACAATTTAATGAACACAAGATTTTAAGACAGAACTTGTTTGTAAGCAGTCAATTTAAAAGTTTGAATTTTAAGAATGAAATAAAACAGTTATCAGCAGTTTTAAAGATAGAAACACTTGGATTACCAAAAATGAACTAATATTTCAGATGAGCACAAAGAAGTTAAAGAACCATACAAGATAATGAACTTAGCCCTATCAATGTGCCTAACAAAATATTGATCATAGATTACGTAAGCAAACAAGAAGTCCTAGGGGGTTAATTGGGGTTGACTACAAAGAGAAGCTAGAGTTCTCATGATTTCCTTCTGTTTAGCATTAACTACCTCCATCATTCCCACATACTTTTTCATTTGTGCTCTAATTTCTTCAATCTCAGCCTCATATAAAGGGTTTCTAAGATGCTCTTGACTTGCTTCCAGATTGTCCAAAATAGGTTCATTCAGATTTTTCTCAAGTGATGCTAACTTCTCCATTAGGTTTTGCTCATCACTTGTTCTTACAAAAGATGATTCAGGTTGATTCATCTCTGTGTCTTTCTGAATCTGAATGACCTCTTCAACTTGAGTAGTACTAGTTTTGGCAGAACTCTTCCGCTCCTTAACATCAGCTCCTTGAAGTCTATACAGCTCCTTTACCAATTCTTCTGTTAGACTCACCCATTTTGCAGCATACTCTGATGGAGGTATATCAGATAGCCTTAGCTCATGTAATTCATGTACCTACCTAAATAGGTTGTTGCATTCACCCAAGACATCAGGGATTATGGAATTGGTTTGAGGAGGTTCAGAGTTAAAGGGTGTGTTGGTATGTTGAGGTGATTTAGATCCAACATAGTCAGCTGTTGAAGATATCCCAACCTCTTGGGTTTTCTCAGCAGTCTGATAGTGTTGATTGGTTGTTTGTAGTTGATCATGATCAGGTTGACCAGATGAATTTAACTGCGCATTAGTCAATTCTTTGATCATTTCATCAACCTGATCTCTGGTTGGTAAGTTTGGGGTCTCATTGGTTTCAACTTCAAATTGAGATTCTGTTTGTATTTGAAGGTTAGATTATGTTTGTTGTTCAGGGGGTGGTTGAGCATGTTCTTGTTGAACTACCTCAGATGTTTCTGGTTGAGTAATTTCTGAGATAATTTGGTTTGATGGGTTGGTTTCAGAATTGATTTGGTCTCTGTTTGAAGTTGAATTCTGATTTTGATCAGAGTCTGGAATAGTGTCAGAGTCTGGAACATAATCAGATTGTAGAGATTTGGTTTGTGGAGGAAGTTCACCTGCTAGGTGTTGTTCAAGAAATTCTAGAGGTGACTCTGATGGTTTGTTTGAAGTTGGGGGGTTCTGAGTCTCATGAGTTAATGCAACAGGACCTTTAGGATCAGTTAAAGTACCTGAATTAATAATGGTGGAGCTCTCAACAATCTTCTTTTTCTTCAGCTCCTTAGAAATCTTTCTTTTCTTGATCCTCAGAGGTTCATCATCATCATCTTTATCTTCTAAAACCGCCACATTTGTCTTCACAGCCTTTATCTTTTCCTTGCCTTTATTCTCACCCTTTTCAGACCCAACCCTAGTTCTTACCAATCTCTTCCTTTTCCCTTTCACCTTTTCTGATTCAATCTCAAAAGGTTCTCCTTGGTTTTCCAGTAGTTGAATGTACTGGTTAACAATACCTTGAGCAACAGAAGGTATGTTAATGTTAAGTTTCTTTATCATTGACTCTTCTGAGTGAGGTAGCTGTTCCAAAGGTTCTGAAAGCTTCAAGATTTGTCCTGGTAGGAAATACATGTTGGACAATGTATGCACCGAGATGATAGAGGCTCTCAGTTCCCTTAACAGGTTATCTTGCCCAGCAGCCTTGATCACATCAATCACACCACACTGGTAGAAAATTTCACTAAGAATCCTTGGGTAAGTGATGTGACCATTGGGCTTGCTTTGCCTTTGGATAACATTAACAGCCTTACACAAGTGGTTGAAGATATACTTAGCCCAGTTCAGTTGATATCCTTTAGTGAGATAATAGATAAAGTATCTATGATCCCAAGAAATTTGATCAGAGCTTCCACTCCTTGGGAAGATTGATCCTAGCAAGATTCTGGCTAACAGTTTCTGTGTTGGCTTCAAATCACCACTTTTGTTGCTCTCACAAGTTTTCCCTTCTTCATAACACATTTTTGTCATATCAGTTAGACATCCTGTGTTTTTGGCTTCAACAGCGCTGAAGGCATTGAATTTTCCTTCATTGGGAATTTGTAGAATACTGGCCAAATTTGATTGGGTCAGAACTATTTCAAATCCGCACACCACTGACCTAATTTCTTCTTCCTTGACTTCTCTTAGGCCCAATTCAGCGGGAGTCTTGTCCTTGTTTTCAGGCTTTGAATTCCTTAAGACAGCCACTTCTTTATTGTAGTCTTCCATGGTTACTACTTTGCTCCTAACCCAGAAATCTTTTACCAGCGTGGGGTAGATTGGACCATTTAATATCTTCATGTATCTACCACCTCCATTTTGGTCAGTGAAGAACTTCTCAATGTCGTGTTGATTTAATCTAAGACCTTCAAAATCAACTGGTTGTTCCATAACCAAGTTGAGTGATTTCCCTTCCATTTCGAGTGATCTTTCTCTGTTAAATAACTCTGAGCAGTTGATGATGTTGACTGCTAAATCCCTTGGAAACAAAAACGATGTAGTAGAAGCTGATGAGGTAGAAGTTTCCATTTCAGAAGTTAGGGTTTTGGATTTTCTAATTACGGAGATAAGGGATTTGTTCTAGTTTTGAAAGACGAAAGTGAGGGATGTGATAGTGTAAAGTGTGCAAGTGTTTAAGTGATTTTGATAAGACAGTAAAACAAATTAAGGCACACAATATATTAAATTAAAAAATAAAACGAACCATCATTAACTGTTTCAACCCAATCAGAGCGTGTGTACGTGTTGTCTATTTAGCGCCAAAACGTTTCAGTAAAAATACTTAAACATTTCCAATTCATTTCCTATTCAGAGGCTTATCCTTCAGAGGTTGAAAAGTTTCTCGGAGTCTGGACTACTTCAGATGCTGAGATCCAAAATACTTCAGAGTCTGAGAATGTGTCTTTAAGGATACTTAAAAAATGTGTTCAGACATGATTTTTCAAGGTTTTTAGTTCTGAACATTTTGTGTCCTAAGAAGACATTTTCAACCTTTGAATGTTATTCCTCTGAGATGTCATTCAGGAGATGAGAGTTACTTACCTGATTTTGAAGCTCTTGGTTTTAGGTGTAGTCAGTGTCATAGCCTGAACAATCACTCCACCACACTGAGTTGTTATCATCTTCAACACAAGCTTCAAATTCTTCATGCTCCCTCCTGCTCCTTATGTTGCAGAACATTACTTCAGAGATCTATTCTCCCTTCATAGCATATCAGAAAACAATTACTCCCCCTAAATATGCGTACCACAAGAACAATATCATAGCAGCAAACACATACACACATAATAATTTACTTCCCCTGAGTACATGCACTATATAACAAACTATAGCAGTACCTTCTTCATCTCCTTCTTCCATGTCCATATTGCCAGAAAGTATCTTCCCTGAAGCTCACTCAGATACAGAACAGAGTGCCTGCTCTGATACCAATTGAAATTCTGGCATGCAGTGGCAAGATGCTCTATATAATGTTGTAGCATCTTCTACCGCATCAGACTAACAGAATATGAACAATAAACAATAAAGGGCAGGAAAGTAAATAACACAGTATGTTGTTAACCCAGTTCGGCGCAACTCACCTACTATGGAGGATACCAATCCAGGAATGAATCCACTAATATAGTTCTAGTTCAAAGACTCCAAAACGCCCCGTTTCTATCCTATCGCCTAGACATTGCCTCATGCAATTCTACCTAGGAACTCCTAGATATGAGACGCCCCGTCTCACTTCCCTCAAACAACACAAACAGCGTTGTTTACAAACAAAACAATCAAATGGTGGAGACACACTTCAAGACACAACAACTCCTTGCTTAAAAGCTTTGGAGAAGTAACACAATCAACACCTCCATACCTAAAGGCTTAGGAGACATTTACAATTTACAACTCAACTAAACTAACCAACTCTGTACGTAGATATTCAATGACGTCAACAGAGAGGTGTACATGAAACCCTAAAGCACAAGGCTTATAAAGACACAAAACCCTAAAAGACTACATCTTTGATATATTTGTTTAAGCTTCGGTTTTGGTGAATAAAATAGCTTTAGCAACTTTCTTTATATAGGCTTCACAATGCTTCAGCTCCAAGAAAGCAAAATATATTTTCCACAAATATATTTGCACTAAATATTCCTTTCATAAATATATTTGATTCTCCATAAATATATTTTCTATAAAAATCTTCTTGAAGCACAAAGATATATTTGAAATATATCTTTATATTTTCTGCAATAATCTTCAGTGGTTATATTCTAAAATTAAATCTTCCACAAATATATTTGCATCAAATATATTTGACACAAATCAAATCTTTTTTTTAATTCCCTAATCTTTTATAATAAACTTGAGGAACAAGTAACCACCTTCTGAAGTTTCCTAACCATGCACTTCTTTGGCTTCAAAATATAGCTGGTATTTGTGATGTCCAGCTCACAAAAGATTTACTCCAAATATTTCTTCACAAAAGATTTAATGCAAAAATATATCTTCAATATATTTTTGGAGTAAATAATAACATAGACTGCCTCTGAGACTTGAGGCACAAGGCGCGCTAGCTGGCGTAGAGAGCAAGAAGATTAAACTTGATTCAAATCTTCAAAAGATATTCTGCAGAAATTCGGACACGCGCGCCTGCTGATACAACATACAAACATGCTACAGCATGTTCTGTAGCATCTGGCTAGACATTGTTTTTGCAAAAATGCAGCCAACATATAAAGACTCAACACGATTCATCTGATAAATTAGCACTTATATATGTTGGCCTTTTTATTAGGCCATCTCCAATATCAATTTCTTGCAATGGATCTTGTGCTTGCATTTTTGGACTAGAACTTAAAGGATCTTTCTCAAATCCTAAAGGCTCATCATCATAGATGCAATCTAAATTTTGTGTTTCTTGTAATTTTTTACCATGATTTGGATCATTGGCTTCGACAGCCATATTTTCTTGATATGAAATGGCTTCCAAAGCCATGTTTATTCTATTTTCGGCCACATAAGCCAAAATCTTAGCCCATGCTTTAGACTCAGACATTGTAACTTTCATCAACACTCCACCCAGTTGGGTAGATTTTGCCATCTTCCTCATAGGGATAATCATCTATCTCTTCTCGTTCCCAAATGAACCCATGTATTGGATCCATTTTAACAGAGTGATAGACATTGTTTGTAGGAGCAAATGCAAAGTCTCGCTCAGTACATGGTGAAATGTTCGCCAGTTTCTTCTCGAAGGTATACCTGGATATATGGTGTGAATCAGATCTACAATAGCTTTGATCTGCTTCTATGTTTTCCACAATTCCATCATCTCTCCAGATACTCAACCTCTGATGCAAAGTCGAAGGAACGGCACCAACGCCATGTATCCATTCCCTACCTAACAGCAAATTGTAATTTGCCTTTGAAGCAATTACAATGAATAGAGTTGATCTCACTGTACTTCCTCCAGCCACATCTAACTGAATTGCTCCTAATGAGTATCCAGTTTCACCTTCATAGTTTGATAGAATGATGTTATGGGTATGAAGATCTGTTGTGCGCTTACCAATCTTATGCAGCAAGAATTCAGGCATGAGGTTCACAGCAGCACCTCCATCTATTAAAACTTTGTTTATCTCTACATCATTTACCTTAGCCTGGATAAAAAGTGGTTTCAAATGACTTTTCATCCCTTGATCTGGCCTTTCGAAACAAGCCATTTGCTCTTCGAAGCAACCATTATTCATTACATAATAACACATTGGCTTGTGCAAAGCCAATTCAGCATTATCGAATTTGTCTTCTCCGCTTTGAATTTCTGATAAAACATCATATTCCGTTGGGAGAATCGAAACCACGCCGACTAAAACATCGAAATCTTCTTCTGACCCAAGGAGATCATCATCCTCCATTTGATCAGTTTCAGGAATTGCTTTGATTTTCTCAGTCGAAGTAGGAAAACTGATCCTTTCTTTCACTGGCTTTTTAGCCATTTCCACAATCTGCTTTCCTTTGTTGTTATCAACCTTAGGAACACTTTGGACTGCCAACCTTTTCTGGCGTTGGTGTCTTCTCCATTGTGTTCTAGTCATGGGATTTTTTCCCATGTAGTTATTTTTGTACGCATATTTCTTAGCCTCACCAGAAATCTTGGGCCTTGAAATACTTGTGTTTCCCCTTTCCACAAAATCTCTAATAGGCATCATTAACTTTCCATGAACCCATTGGTTAACTGGGGTTTTGTTTGGAGGAACGAATGTCCTTTGGTTACCCAGCCTTTGATGGATTGGCTTTTGGATACCCACATTCTATTTTACTATTGGCCTTGGTTTGGGCCAATTCTTCTTGTTCTCAGTGAACGGAACAAACTTTTTCAGGCCATCAGTAGCCTTTTTATCGAACACTACACTGCATCGAGGACAGAGCATCACTTCAGTGTTGCTTATCTTGCACCTTTGTAAAAAGTCAATAAGTTCCTCTTCAGCATGAGGGTAAACCATTTTGACTTTCTCAATATACTCTTCTTCAGGGATTGCCACTAACTGATCTCCTCCAGTAAGATCCATAGCATCCACCATCAATAATTGAACAGGCTCAGTGTACAAAGCCTCAGAAATTTGAAGTGGATCTTCATCAACTTGCATAGTTGGCATTTTGGCTTTTTCACCAAATTTTAATCTTCCATTAGTCAAAGCCTTTTGAACCAAGTCCCTGAAAAGAACACATTGTGAGGTTTTATGTCCAAGGAAATTATGAAATTTAAAAAAACCTCTTTTCTTTCTTTGTTCCAAAGGTGGTATTTTTACACCTTTTGGTACAACTATTTGGCCATCAGCAACCAATAAATCGAAGATTTCATCACACTTCGTGATATCGAAAGTATAAGTTTTAGATATGAACTTATCATTTTTTGGTTCGACTGGGTTTTTTCCATTTGATGGTTTTAATAATTTACATGTATAAGGAGGTCCTGGTTTTAATTCAGCAATGTTAACCTCATTATTTTCTGTATAATCATAACCATCATCAAAGTCATCATCACTTTCGTAAGTTTCAATATAGGCTACTTTTTCTTTTTTATGAAACTTAGAAGATCTTGCCTTTTCTAGTTTAAGGTGTTCGACTTGTCGAACTCTATCTGCAAGTTGTGCCATATCTCTCAGATATTGAGTATCTAATTTCTTTCGAATAGAATAGTCGAGGCCACCGACCGCTATTTCGACTAATTCATGTTCAGGCACTTGAGTAAAGCACCTTGCTTTAAGCAATCGAAACCTATTCAAATAGTCATGAATAGATTTAGGGATTTTGCGCTTAACACTAGCCAATTCCTTAAGGCTAATTTTAGACTGTCCCATATAGAATTGTTCATGGAATAGTCTTTCTAGTTGTGTCCAAGAACATATTGAATGAGGAGGGAGGGTAGTAAACCAAGTAAAAGCATTCTTGGTCAAAGAGTTAGGAAAATATTTCATCCTCAACTCCTCGTTATTTGCAATATTCACTGCCTCTGCCATATATCTAGCAATGTGTTCGACTGTTGATTCATTAGTATCCCCAGAAAATTTTGTAAATTTTGGGACTTTCCAATTTCTTGGTAATTCAGATTGTAACACATATTCAGACAAAGCAGAAACAAAATTAGGCCTGTGCAATCCCATGTTTAGGCCATTTTGGGCTAAAATCGTTTCAACTAGATGGGCTAAGTTATTTTCTCCCTCTAATCTATTTTGTTGAACGTTTCGAATCACTTGATCCACATTATAGTTTCGATTAACCAATATAACATTATGATTTGGTTCAACATTTGGTATAGGCGTCTCTAATTGAACACCTTGTGGGTTTTGAACTGGGTTATCCTGAACCCCTTGTTCATTTGGCATCTGATTCCTCTGAACCGGTATTTGGATTGGTATTGGTCGAATTTGTTGCTGTTGCGTGGGTGGTGCCCCAAAGAAATCAGCAATTCGACTCATTTGGTTTGTCAACATTTGGTAACTGTTATTCGAATCTTGAATCAAAGGATTTATCACAGTTCCTAATTGTTGTGTCAACAAATTAATCATTTCATGATTACTTTCATCCATTTGTTGTCGAAGAGACATAACAGATGTATTAGTTAAATTTTGAGGATTCATTCTATTTTGGTTTTCTACATTGGATGTGCTAGAGTGCAAACCATGCATTAGAGTCGTAGGCATACCAAATTTAGGATCCCTATTCCAAGGAAAGGGCCTAACTCGATTCTTTTGGTCAGGATTTATTTGTATTGGAATATCTCCAATCACCTGTGGTGAAGGAGACGAAGTTGAACTAGACAAAGACATGTTTGTCATAGCAAAACTTCCTCCAATTTCTGGAGTTACAATCGAAGGAACGCTTGGTCCTACCGAGCCACTATTCTGGGCAGAAATAGTGGAATTGTTGTTAACCGCCGATGACGGTTGCCCTTCAGGGATTGAAGGACTATTGTTGTTTGGATTATTGTTAGGAGGTGGTCTAACCATTTTTGACACATAATTTATGCTAGTTAAATCTGGCAAAGATCTACCACTTCTCAAAAACATACATGAATAACAAACAACTTTTAACAACAAAATGAATTTTATGAAAACTGTTTTCTTCTAAAAAGAATGAACGCACAAAATTGAGTCCCACTGGACGTGCCAATTTGTTTACCCTGAATTTTGTTAAACAATCGCTAGTTTAAATTTAATTACTTGAAGGATCAACTAGTAAATCCTAGGACTATAATTCTGTGCGTAAATCGTTGAAGAAATGAATATTTTCATAGTTTTCATATATTTTCATAATTTAAACAAAGTGCGAACAAACTTTGATGTTTACGAGAGAATCACATAAACAACAAACTTTGCAAGAATCAGTAAAGTAAAAGAACTTTAAACAACAAAGACTTTAAATAGAAATAAATTTTTATAAACTTGTTATATAATTTACAATGAAATGTTCACAGAATCATACTTTTTCCTGTTGATACTCAGCTTTCTCGATAACGTGAGCATTTTGAGATTTCTAGGATTTTGTATGTGAATTTTGTGACCTTGAATTCGACTTCTAAACTAGTATTTATAGACATTAAACCTTAACCGCTAAATGACGGTTACAAACACGTAAATGACACGTGGCCACGTTCCCTTGATGAGCTGTCTTCAGTTTTGAACCAATGCAACCGTTGACGAATTCGAAGTCGAATTGTGAATCAAAATGAAAGAAACTCTAAGTCCCAAAACACTTCCTTTGTTTCGATTTTGAATAAGCTTTCGATTTCGATACAAAGAAATCGAAACAAAAGATTTCTTGACTTTTAAAAGACTTTAATACCATTTTAAAAGTGTCCTTTCAAACATGATATATTTCCTTAAACGTTAGACTTTAAAAATGGAATAAATACGAGATTTCCTCGTACTTTTAAAGATAATCATTCTTTTCCATTTTGGTTTAAGGATATTTGAAAATTCCAAATGAGCATTTATTGCATTTTTGGCTCCACCAAAATATGGGGCAACAAAGGTGTGGGTTGCAAAGGGGTTTCTTCTCCAACTTCAAACTAGGGTTAAAGGGGGTTCCTTTTGGGTTTCTATAGGGTTGGGATAATCTTTGTAACACCGAAAAATACTTATTGATTAAATCTCTTGGTCACGGGGAGAGATTTGGGAAAATGGTAGAAATTAGGAAAACTCTAATTTCTTGTAACTCTTTGTAAAATTTCATTGTAATCAAGTTATTGGTTGATAGTGGATCGGAGAGTCTCTCTCCTCCAGAGTAGGTGGTATTAGCCAAACTGGGTAAACAATTTTACCGGTGTTCTTTATCGCTTTGTTTTAGCTTTTGTATGATTAATTGTTTATTCCCATAAGTTGGTTTGGTTGCATGATTTATTTGCTCTACACACTAAAGAATTATTGGTGTGATTTGTTTAGTCGAATTCACAACAATTGGTGTACACCGTGGGGCAAGGGATTAAACGAATTTAGGCACCATGGGTTCGAAGTTTGATATTGAGAAGTTTACCGGTAGCAATGATTTGGATTGTGGAAGTTAAAAATGAGGGCGGTTTTGGTTCAACAAAAATGTGTTGAAGCGTTAAAGGGACCGACACAGATGTCAGCGCATCTCTCAGCGGAAGAGAAGGTCAAGATGAATGATAAGGCGGTGAGTGTTATTACTTTGTGTCTCGGTGATAAGGTGTTGAGAGAGGTAGCGTGTGAGACTTCGGCGGTGATGATGTGGACTAAGTGTGACACATTGTATATGACAAAGTCTTTAGCACGTCGACAATGTCTGAAGAAACGACTATACTTTTATCGTATGCTGAAGAACAAGTGTGATAGTGGAACAGAGAGCTGCCCTCTCGCCAGCGTACGTTTTTGATAGCCGAACTGGGTAAACAATTTATCAATGTTTTTTATCATTTTATTGTTGTTTACTTTCCGTTGGTTTTATTGCTCGTAGAAATATTGTTCTTCGTTATTTGGTTGCTTATTCGTTTGCTCCACACACTCAAAGGTTTTATTGGTGTGTCATTTGATTCGAATTCACAACATTCTAAGCATGTGTATTTGGGTGGATTCTGACAAGCGAATATTTACCCGTAATCTCCAAGACTTGTCACAGATTTTGTCATTTGTATAACAAATATATATGCAGGAGTTCTTATTTTGATTAATTGTATATAATTGCTGCTCCATGGTGGTCCAGAGTTGTGACCACTCATTAAAACTTGCTCCTTATTTTGGAAGTGGTGGTTGGGAGATTAACAGTTTCCATTACTACATTGTAACATTGCAATTGCAACAGAAATAGAATGTGAGTGTTTAGAATTGAGTTATGTTTTAGAAGCTACCACCTCATATTCTGTGATGTCACAAAATCTGCATGATGGATGAAGAATATGTGACCTCACATATTCTGTGATGTTTTAGAATTGAGATATGAAGGATGAAGTGTCCACATGAGACTATAGAGGTCTAATTTGCATGATGTGCCATATGAAGGATGGAGTAATAAATTAGAATAAAATGCTAAAGTCAACATTAAGTTTAACAAGACCAGTAAAATTTGTGCAAATCAAGGACAACAATTTTGTCCTCCAATGTGGAAACCAATGATAACATTTGTGCAAGAAATAGTATACATTAATGGTCACATTCCTTCAAACTTGTATCTGAAAATTTTGAATTGAATATTGAAGGAGAAATATTCAAGCAAGTCAAACCATTATAACAAAATGGCATGCAGCAGACCTGAACTTCTTGTGGTGCTGCATACACCAATAATTTAGAAGATTCAAAATTCTCTTCATCTGCTCATCTTTAAATCAGCTCCGTAGTCTATTCTCGAATCGGTATAATACAATTCCCTCGAATTTGAATTAACATTTGAAAATGATTAACATTGTGGCCAAAGGCACATAAATCGTTTGGAGCTAACCACTTCATCTGCAAGAAATAAAACCAAACAGCATTTCCCATAAGGACGATGAAAAAGACCATTCAACATAATTGACTTCAAACAATTGCAGTTGTATTGTTTTGAAATTCTCTCTATCTCAATACCTTACAAACATGAATTTTAAATTATATCTTAGGCTTCCAATGCCAATGTATCATGATGTAATGCTAGCACAAAAGATTATACAAAAGGATGAAACAGGAATTGAGAAAGAGATTGGCAAAGGCTTAAACCGTTTTCCTTCTGAAGTTTCTTTCTAGCTTCAATTGTTAAAAATAGTGGTGGAAATAAATTGATAACTTTTAGTTTATAATTAAAATATTTATGGGAAATTTGACCTATTTTTGACAAAATATGGACAATTTGACATTACCAGCAATTCAAAAATGCATTTGTAAAAACAGGAATGAAACTACCTAACTCCTTATATGAAGCACGGACACCAGACACGACATGGACAATAATTTAAGAAAATGACATAATTAAGTGTAATCATAAGTGTCGATGTCATGTCACGGCTAATTTGAGGATTGTCCGTGCTTCATAGTTACATACTCTTTTGAACACACTATTGGGTGACATTTAACTGAGTCCCACTTCTTAATTGATAGAACCCACATGAATTTTACTCATTAACAAAATTGTACTAAAAAGAGTGTGATGCCAATATTTTCTTCACCTTTGCCTTATGATTACATAATGTTTTTGCTTTCCTACTCAATCTTCGTGTTCATCTTCTGAATCTGCATAAAGAGAATGCAACGGTTTATGATCACATAACAAGTTAAAGAAATTGTGTTAAGCAGTACACAAATAGCTTCTTAGTTTAAATTTTTTACAAACTAAAGCCAATATTGCAACTGCAACAACTTCTGATTGATTGAATAAAACACAATCAATTTCTGATTCTGTGATAAGCACATCAAAGGGATTATGTCACAAAGATGTCCTAACATCACATTCTTTTGTCAATTAGTAACTTCAATCCCCACTGAGCGAGGGAATTAAATCAAAAGACTATCAATAACCTAAGCATAAATCAACCTACACTTTGAATCCAGATTTCAGATTGAATTGGCAAGAACTCAAGCCAGAACTTCTATAATCATGATACATCATTACTTTGCCTATTTATTTAAAATACTATGCATGCGGAAAATGATTTTCAGAAGTTTTCTCACTTCATCAAAAGGTTGATTAGGAAGCCAGGCACACATTCAACTTACCAGATCGAACATCTTCGCTAAGTTTTCCTCTAGCTTGGATTTGTTTAACAAGCATCCGATATATCAACACCCACCAATAAATATGCAGAACCAGCAAGCAGTATAGAAGACTATTGAATACATAATAATATATTGGACCTTCCACTTTGTGTTTATCCCTATCCAAGGTGAGCAGGACTTCATAGCTGGCAAAAAAGTTAAGAAAGTAAAGCACTTGACCCAAAAATGCTATATCATACATGAACAAAGGACAGATCTAGTATTACTACTTATATTGAATTGTCAAAATTTTGGTTGATGAAAACAAGTTTTTTTATGAGAAAATGGAATATGCACCTACATTGTAAAATAATTGTCCACTATCAACCAATAACAACCATGTATTCTGCCATGTCACCCCACTTTCTTGATATGACATGGAAAATTGAATCATTCTTATTGACTATCAGTGTAAAATTAATTTACACTGACGGTGCATATCCTTTAAATTCTTTTTTTATTGTGCTTAAAATAAGATTCATGATTTACTTAGAAACATTCCCATGAGGACAAATTTTATTTTTTAATTCTGCTCAGACAAGACATCTAGCATTACCTCAATGAAAGTATCCATATATTTTCAGATGAATTCTATGTCAAAGTAAAACATTGAAAACTAGTAACCACAGTCCTATATGCCTCTATCCTTGACTTTTCACAGGTCAAGCATGAACATATCGTGTAATAAATAACAAGAACAATTAATAATGGGCAGTATAAAAAGGAGAGCATGAATGGATTGATTGATTGACATGTTTTTTTAGAATAAAAGAATTATAATAAACCTACAAGGGCTTAATACAATAACAATTGGCATACAAGCAAATATTTTATATAGAAAATACACAATTAGGACCATGGGATCAACTAATCAAACAAATTGAGCAGGTCATTTTGTCCTTATCAATAAATCCGAAGGCCATTGACACTCAAAATTTGAAATTCTGGAGACAACTCTGGCAGAGACAGGGAAAGAAATATAAAAATAATAATGCAATGGTCCAGATGTAAATCTAATGATGCAGGCAGATGCGAGCATGACTCTGTTTCTTTAACTTTTTATGCATGTCAGGTAACAGAACTTCTCGTGTGAAAATTGTGCCTTTATCTTTTCTTAAAAGATTAAATAGGTAGTAGGCCTCTACCAAATTTTACGAATATTTGCTGGGAGACAAAATTTTCACCATGAGCTAATCAAGTAAAAATCTCACATGAGAGGATCCATTCACAAGTAGTATATTAACGTTACCACAGTAGATTTTTCCAAATTCTTAAAACAGTTCAAATCAGAATCTCAATGGGACGTACATATGTCATAAATACAACACTACTTCTTACATGAAACAAGGCCAGGAAGAGAATACCAAGAATTGATAAAAAAAATATAGTGAAACTAACCATACCAATAAAATGGCTTCACAATTTTCCAAAAACATAAATCAATTTTCTTTCTGGTACTTAATGTGATTGGAAAGTTTACACCGAGTGTCTTTTTTTATCATAACAAAGCATGCATGATTTGACATGGATGAATACCTTAACTGCTCTACAAAATTACAATATACTGAACCATCGTTGTACCCTAAATCTAATACATACTGTAAATCACTAGTAGTAATAAGCTTCTCCAAGCACTTGATTTGTGATAAAGGCACTATTATACATTAAAATATAACCATTATGAAGAAAAATTAGAGGTAAGAACGTCAACCAAGTCTTATCTCACCAAGTCGGGTCAGCTACATGGATCAAACACCTCCATAATGTTCTATAATATATCATATCATATCCTTATCCTGCTCATTAATCTGTAGATATTTCTTAATAGTTTCTCTTATACTTTTTCTAGCTCTTCCTCTACCTCTAGTGATTTGACTACCCTCCATCTGATCTACTTGTTTTACTACAGAATCTATTCTCCTTAGAGGGAAGCTATAAAAGAAAAATTAGAGGGATGGAATACTAAACCATTACAGCTGCCATCATCCTTAATGTATAACAGTAATTTTTTTCACTTTCATTAAGTATATAATGTATGGAGAATATCATAATTAAAAGGTAAAGACCAGAAAATATAATAGAAAGCAGATATAAAATGTAAATTGGGAAATGAACTAATACAAACCTTGTACTCCAAAGAATCCAGAATGGGTAGTAAATGAGGCGCAATATGACCCAAGATAAAACAAATAGAATAAATGCCGTGCTAGCCGTTGCTTCAGCACCACTGTATTTGGACATTTTCCCTATCTCGAGAAACACATCACTAGCATCATGAATTGCTAAAACAACTGATCCAACACGAGCAAACCTGAATGTATTAAACATAGAAATGAAATGCAATGCTAAAACTATCAAAGCAAAATACATATTCAAATAAATAGAACTGCACAGCATTAGGTCCAGAGTTCTTTCACTCTCTCTCTCTCATGTGTGTATGTGTGCCCTTGCATGTGTGTCTCCATTGGTTAGGGGGGGAAATTCAAATTTTAAAATTATGTTTTAGTTTTATCTTTTGTTTTCTATTAAGACCCAGTAATAAGTTAATATAATTATTGTAGTACAATACTCATAACCTATGAGGTCAACTGTCAATGAGAAAAAGCACATTAATCAACCGAACACGTGACAATTGGCACATTCAACTCTTTAAATAAGGAGCTTGAAATGAAGTAAATCCAGATATACCATCAAACAATTACAAAAGAATATTACCATAAAAATCAAATTTCACAGGAAAACCTTGGATGACAAGACATACTGAAGTCAATGAAAAACATACCTAAAAATGTAAGACAACACAATGAGAATGACGGTAGCAACGTGGTGACTCATGGAAACCCCAAAGTCAGAGCGCCTTGTTTCCCAAAATATTAAAGCGAAAATGGAGTATGAATAAAACCCAGCAGTATACATATAGACTGCCTTCAATTTCAACCTGAAATGTCAAAAAGGACACTACAACTATATCAACAATGTTAACAATTAAGATAAAATTCATATAAAAGAAAAATTATATCAAATTATAGATTAACATTGCAACTGAATTGCCACATTAGTTGGACATGTAAAGAAATAAGCTTACTTAATCTTTTGATCTGGCCAGACCTGATTCCCCGGCCCAACCCAAAAATATCTTGTATTGGTAAACCAAGGTTCATCATAAGTTACGGACAGAGCAAGAACCTCAGCCGAAAGATAATAAATACATTTCCAGGCTGATTCCTTAAATTTATTAATCCTCTTTCTTCTATCATCTGTCTGGTAGTCCAACTTCCCATTCTCCTTTCCGAAAATCGACCTTCTTGCAAATTTCTGCAAATTTCATTCCCTTCAGGTTGACTATACATAACCACAAAAAATTCTAAAGAAATTCATAAATTTAAAATGACCATAGCCCATCAAAGGGTAATTTAGGCATCACAAAAGTTTTATAACAACGCAACCGAAGACCTAAAAAACTATTTGACCTGCAAAAGACAAGTACTAGATAGAACAACACAGGACAAACTTTTTAAGGTATTGAACAACTTGTTGTCTTGTATGATGTTTGGTGGACAAAAAGTTGTCATGTGGTTTTTAGTGAGGGACAAGAATTTCAGTTATTGTCTAGTCTCTTGCCCCCCAATTTGTCTAGCCCCAAGAACAGTTTTAAAATTAAACACAGTACAACTGGAGTTGTCAAGTCCATACCCTTATTTTTTTAGCAGATCAAACGCACCCTAAATATGGTTTTCTATAAAATTTCATCCATAGAGGAAAATAAAAGGGGAAAAAAGTTGACATTATTACCCAACCCAGAACTACTACAGAATGACTTAAATGTAGCACCCAGATAATGCATTACATTACATTTAAAAAATGAAACTAGAAAATAGTAAGTACTTACTACATTATAGAAAAATTGCTGATCCAATACTGTGTAGATGTAGACAGTAAAGGTACACAACATTAAAGAGCTAGCCAAAGTTCTGATATATATTGTGTATATACATAGATAAATAGATACATATAAAGTTGATGCTACTATAATAACAACCTTTTTTAATGATAGAAAAAGGTATCATAAATGCATGAAAAACTTTACAATAAATTCACCACCTCTATTTCGTACATTACTCAACAAATTCACTACCACTCTCACTCTGAATCAGGTGTAAATATAAAGAAAACAACGTGTCAGAAACTATCAGTTACTATATATACATATATATAGTAAATAAAAAGAGCACTATAATAGTCTTCGAATATTATATAAATTATTAAAATTAGAAAAACAGAAAACATATATCAGAAACAAACACCAATGCATAATTCCAGAATTTTCAATAATTGATAATTAGGGATTAAAAAATCGAAAAAAGAAAAAGAGATTAGAATCGTGTACCTCGAAAAGGAATCTATCGAGAATGAAGCGAATGGAAGGGAAGAAGAGAGCGAAGAAAGGAAGAAGGTAGAAATCTTCATAAGCAGGGTAAGATTCATGGTGAAAGTCAATGGAATTGAATCGGTCAATCCAATAATCCATCATAATTATGAGATTTTGAGTGGTGAAAAATTTTCTCGGGAAAGAGAAGGAAAATTAGAATGAATCGGAATCTGGTTAATTATTATTAGAAGAATAAAATGAAGATGATTTTGCAGAAACTAGAAAGAAGAGAGAAAATAATAGAAAAGTGTGAGACTCTGAAAAATAAAAAATAAAAAAAAGGATAAAAAAAAAAACAGAAAAAAAGTGGGGAAGATTAGAGATGAATCGTTGAAAGGGAATGGAAAAGGTTTGTGTCCTGTTTGTTTATGCGGTGTGTTTTATTTTTTTTATTTGTGCGCGTTGATAATGATGATTCCCTTTTTTGTTATAATTATAAGATTTGTGAGGTCTTTTTGGTCTTTCCGACTAACAAGAATAAGTCATACATGAATTCAAACGTTTGTTTATAAGTTAGTTGTTGATAACACATGCGAATATATTTATGTGGATTATTCTGATTAGTTGATGGATAAATATTCTCAAATTATGAAGTCTCATTAGTTAATGAGTAAATACCTTCAAATTATAAAAGTGATTTGTTTTTATTGATTGATGGGTAAATACTCTTAAATTATGAGAGAGATAGATTTAGGTCTCACCGGTTTATTTTTAGCTTTACTAATTTGCCCTTATGGTTAGTACTAATTGCAAGTTGATCTAATTGACAGTGGATTGAGTTACCTACATACATCACCACACATGAAAGTGTGAGAATGAGAGACATTGAGATACAAGGAACACTTGGATTTAGGTCAATTCAATTTTTAATCGTTACTACTAGTACAACCTGAAATGTTTTTGATCCTATAATCGGGGATATATTTAACCAAATGTGTTGAAGAACTCCCCAATTATATACACGTGACTCCCCCTTGATGTTGTAGAGATGTCCCTTTTTTTATGTTTAAATAACATTTCTCCTGGTACAACCTCACCGGTATGTACCAATAATGATTGAATTTTTAAAAAAATCTTTTGTTTTGTGTTTTCTTTTAACAAAAGCAAAACTAAGTTAGGCTCCGTTTGGCCCGGCTTTTTTTAGCTTTAAATTCTCTTTTTAATTAAAAGTTAGGCCAAACACATTTTTAACAAAGTTCTTAACCGTAAAAAGCAGATTTTTTTTCAATGTGCAAAATTGGATTAAATGAGCTTCTAGAAAAAGAGGTTGAAAAAAAAATCCGGAGCTTTTTTTGTAATGATCCCGCTTCGAATCCCATTTAAGGCTCTTTTTATTATTTTTTTTTTATTTGTTAGGTTGTTTTCATTTAAATATTATTAGTTGTTATTGTCTTTTTTAAAAGTTTTTATTTTTGGTACAAATCTTTTTAAAAAAATATATATTTTACTAAACAAATTTTAGATTAAAGATAACTTTGAAGTTAAAAAAAACAATAATTACCAAACAACTTTTGCTCTGTTTTTGAAAGTTCTTATTTTCACTTTTAGTTTTCAATCAGCTTCTAAGAGCTAAAAAAGCCGGGCCAAACGGACCCTTAGTCAATGTTTAAGGCTCCGTTTGACCCGGCTTTTTTTAGCTTTAAATTCTCTTTTTAATCAAAAGTTTGGTCAAACACATTTTTAACAAAGCTCTTAACTGTAAAAAGCGGATTTTTTCAATGTGCAAAATTGGATTAAATGAGCTTCTAGAAAAAGAGGTTGAAACCTACTTTTGAAAAAAAATCCGGAGCTTTTTTTGCAATGATCCCGCTTCGAATCCCACTAAAGACTCTTTTTATTATTTTTTTCATTTTTTAGGTTGTTTTCATTTAAATATTATTAGTTGTTATTATCTTTTTTTAAATTTTTTAATTTTGGTACAAATTTTTTTTAAAAAAAATATATTTTACTAAACAAATTTTAGATTAAAGATAACTTTGAAGTAAAAAAAAACAACAATTACCAAACAACTTTTGCTCTGTTTTTTAAAGTTCTTATTTTCACTTTTAGCTTTCAGTCAGCTTCTGAGACCTAAAAAAGACGGGGCAAACGATCCTAAATTCAACACTAAAATAATCACTTTATATGTTCACACAAATTGTAACACATGTGCAAGAAATGGATTCGTATTATATGTCGTCGTTTTTTGCTACAGTCACTCAATTTATAACCATCCGATTAAGATCTGACGGCCACAATTTAACTGGATGCATTTGATTAAATCATTTGATATTCATGATTGGACGGATGCAAATCGACTGCATCAAAAAGTCGACTGCACTGGATCCAATTCCACAAGAAATGGATTTGATGGGGTTGTTAATGTGCAGTCAAGATAAACTGTAATCATTTTATTAAAATTAGATGGTTCGGATATTAATAATAATACTTTTAAATTTTTTAAATATAAATTTTGACTATGAAGTTTTAATTGTCCGATCTCAATCAAATAATTTTGATCATACTAACTGCATGTAATCATCGTGTGTCAATCGCAACCAAGATCTCAAATGCAACTCCCAAGATAAACTTTTGTTTTTACACAAGTGAAGATAAATCGTAGTTTTAACGTGTGACTTTTCAACAGGTTTAGATTGCTCGGTCGGACTAGTCCAATAGAAGTTTTGTGATATGTTTGGCTAAAGTCAATGTTGGATCAATAATTTCATAGAATCAATATGACCCGGTTTGAATCGGCTGATTTTTTAGACAAAATAATTGTTTTTAATAGATTGAACTTTTAAAAATTTATTATAAAAAACACATTAAAAGTTGTTTTAAAAAAAATAGAGCATCTCTCAATAGGGAAAACTTTACTCTATAAGACTTGGCATATGAATCTCGGATACTCCACGGATACAGGCATATGTGTATCCTAAAACTATTGAAATTATGGGTGCGTTTGATCTGCTAAAAAACAGGGGACTGGACAGGACAACTTTTATTGTACCCTGTTTGATTCAGAAACTGTTTATGGGACTGGACAAATAGGCAGTAAGGGACAGGACAAAAACAAGAATTTTTGTCCTCTACTGAACCACAGTACAACTTTTTGTCCACAGTACAACTATAAAAAATATGAAAATACCTATTTTATTTTTGAATATAAAAAATATTATCTCTCTAACTCTCTCCAATGCAGTTTTGTCCTGTCCTGTATTATCTTGTTCTGTCCTGTACTGTACTGTTCTGTCCTGTCCAGTACCTACTGTTTTGCAAATCAAACGCACACTTTTAAAAAAACTTACAAGTCATGTATGAGATACTTACTCCCTCTAGTCTTCTTTTTTTTTGGCTTTTATCACCAGTTTAATCTGGTTCAGGGGTCAGTTCTGGTATCAAGTGGTTTCAGCCCCCTCCCGATCGCAGTTGCGGGGATCGAACCGTGGTCCTCCCTACCAAGTTCAGCGTCAATCACCACTGAACCAACTAACGATTGGTTACTCCCTCTAGCCTTATATATAAGCAAAAGTTAAAAAAAAAACACCCTTTAAGAAAGTAAATTAAGTGCATTGATTGAAGAGAAAAAATATTTTAGTTTCAAGTATACCCTTCTTGGGAAGTGTAGAACATTACATTCATTAGTTGAATCAATATTTAATTTAAGGGTAAAATTGAAATAATGACATAAAACATAACGATTGAAGTAGAGTTTTACTAATATTTGAGACTTTTAATTTTTTTGTTTTGTTGCTTATATTTAATACCGGATGGAGTAATAAATAGATAGTTAGATACACAGTTCATACGTATCATATATGAAAGATGATTGTTATAAATAAGGTGAGATAAAGTGGTAAAAAATTAGTGGAGTTATAAACATGATTCACTTCAAGATGGTGTTGGACTTGTCACTTGGTATAAACTAGATTTAAAAGTCATGTTTTTGTTAATATCTTAACATAATTTATATTATCCACAATTTTGATAGTGAATTGAATTAATCAAAGTAATAATATTTTTAAATGTGATTAACTAGATGTCGCAAATTTGTGAATCATTATTAAAAATATATAAGTTAAAAACTATTATTAAAAAATTACTGTTTGACTAAGTGTAAATAATTTAACATTTAAACCTAAAATTGTAAGATAGTTAATGTCAACACACTATTCAACACTTGAACATGAGCCAGGTATGACGTATAACATCCAATCAACCTTTCATAGACAAGGATATTTCGGTGTTAAAGTTACCTCATTAGGTGCAAACTCAACGCTTTTAGAAGGGCAGGATGATGGTGAAGTCAAATCTCTAAGGGAAGACGCTAAAGGATGGATGGATCAATGGTTCAAGGTGATTCGATCATGGTGTCCCAGTGATTAGATGCTGAACGAACGATTTAGTTGAGGATTTACGGGGTCCCTTCCCATGCTTGGAATGAGAGTTTTTTCACCCAATTAGTTAAACCATGGGGTTCGTTTATTAACGAAGATGAAGGTACGTTGAAGAAAAGCACAATGGATGTGGCACGTCTCATGATTCGCACGTCGTGTCAACAAATCATTGACGAGTTCATCGATGTTATAGTCAATGGTGATATTTACCATCTTCGTATTCTGGAAGACTCTTATGGGTCTATGTGTATCATGATTCCTCAAAAAAATGGTAATGAGGGACGAGATTCGAGCGTCGAGTCGGAAGAAGATGAGGAGGAAGAGGCTCGACGGATGTGGACGGAGGGGGACATCGAGGAGAGAGAATCTGAAGTAGGAGAGACATTAGCTTTAAAGCCGGCCTCTAATGTCAATATTGTACAAGTTAATTCCTCGGGCCTAAATTTGGGTAGTAACAATGATAAGGAGGAAGGGGGGAAATTTCAAAAAAAGTGTGGAGGGGGGTTAGAAGCAAGGAGGATAGTAGGTTAGGGGATGTCGGTATTTGTTGAGCCAGGAGGATGGTGCAGGTGGGCCACAACATACTAGAACGAAGTGGATTCAAGAAGGAGATTCTAATTCACGTTTTTTTTCCATTCCAGTATAAAGGGGCGTCGTCGCCGTAATCAAATTATTATGTTAAAGAAAGGAGAGATCTGGCTAGAAGGTGTGGCAGCTATTAAAAAAAGAAGCGAAGGATCACTTTGTTAAGCTTCTTTCGGAAGATTGGAATTCTAGACATTTTCTCCAAGGTGTTGACTTTAACTCTTTATCAGTCGATGACAATGCCCTTCTTTTAGCTCATTTCGATGAATCAGAAGTCAAAGAAACAGTGTGGAGTTGTGACGGTAACAAGAGCCCAGGTCCAGATGGCTTTAATCTTCATTTTTTCAAGGTGTGCTGGGCAATTGTGAAAAAAGATTTGATGAACTTTCTAGCTGAATTTCACGAGAAAGCTGCTTTACCAAAGGTTGTAACTGCTTCTTTTTTGACACTTATTCCGAAGAAAGATCATCCGCAGGATCTTTTTGATTACCGCCCTATTTTCTTGATCGGGAGCTTGTATAAAATTCTTTCAAAAATCTTGGCGAATTGTTTGAAAAAGGTGTTGGGAAAATTAATCTCCTCTTGTCAATCGACTTTTCTACCACAACGTCAGATTTTAGATGGGGTGTTGGTTCTTAATGAAGTCATCGATCTCGCCAAACGTAGGAAAGATAATTGTCTGTTGTTCAAAGTTGATTTCGAACGTGCTTACGATACAGTCAGCTGGGGTTTTTTGGAACGTATAATGTCTAAAATGGGTTTCTCGGAAGGTTGGTTAAAATGGATGCGAGCATGTATCTTCGAAAGTTCAATGTCAATTTTGGTTAACGACAACCCTACTGAGGATTTTAAAGTGGGAAGAGGTTTACGTTAGGGAGATCCATTATCTCCGTTCTTATTTCTTATTGTCGCAGAAGGCTTGGCAATAATGATGAACAAAGTTGTTGATGTAGGCAGGTTCAGGGGCTTTAAGATTAATGTCAATCTTCACTTTCAATTGCTACAATTTGCGAATGATACCATTATTATGGGAGAAGGTAGTTGGAAGAACTTTTGGACTATTAAGTCTATGCTTAGAGGCTTTGAACTGGTGTCTGGTTTAAAAATTAATTTTGTGAAGAGTAAACTCTACGTCATCAATGTGGGTGCAAGACTTCTTGAAGCTGGGGCCACTTTTTTAGCTTGTAATACTGCGACAGTTCCTTTTAAATTTTTGGGAATATTGGTGGAAGCTAATCCGCGAAGGAGAGAGACTTGGAAACCTGTTGTGGAGGCTATGACTAAACGTTTGAATTCTTGGCATAGCCGTCATTTGTCTTTTGGTGGTCGCATCTCTCTCATCAATTCTGTCTTGGCTAGTATACCTCTTTATTTTTTCTCTTTTTTCAGGGCTCCTTGTTGTGTGCTAAAAAGTATCGAGAAAATTCAGCGGAACTTTTTGTGGGGTGGTGGTGCAGAAGAGAGAAAGGTATGTTGGGTTAAATGGGATCAAATTTGTTTACCTAAGGAGAAAGGTGGTTTAGGGGTAAAAAATCTCGAACTCTTTAATTTAGTTTTGCTTAGCAAGTGGAAGTTGTAACACCCCACTTAATTCTACCCAAAAATTCGCGACTAAACAGCAAATGAAATCAAGTAAATCAAGTAGAGCGTTACATGTATAAATTGAAAACCAAAAATAGCATATCATATCATACAAAACATGATTAAGAGATCATTGCAGCGGAACAACATAACATACCATCAATCATTTACCATCATGGATATAGTTCGAGTTATAAGCACTAGTCACTAGCTAAATAATTCATCTACATAATAATCCACATCCACATAAATCGCCTACACATATCTCATCATCACAAATAGATAATTAAGTACTTGGCATAAAGCCTTACAACATCATACAAAACAAGGTCTAAAAGCAACACTAGTCATAAGTTCGATAAGACTAAACCCCAACACGGTGTTACAACCACCAGAGCAAATGGACAAGACACTAGGATAGCAGATCATCCCCTTACCCTAAATACTAGCAACAAATGCCGGGTACTCCTCCTAAGCAAGCAAAGCAAATCCTCGCGCCTGAGAATCTGAATCGCCCAACGATCCATTACATACAAAAATAGAGAGTTAGTTACTTATAATCGACATATAACAAATGAAAGTAAATACTAACATTTAATCCAACATATACAATGCATATACTAATCTATCATATATATAATGAGCATGTATATGATAGCAATCCAACGACATCAATACGACATATATATATTTAATCATCTAACATACGTCTCCAAATTCACACCATCAATGATCGACAACTTATATGTAAGGAAACACTTAGCACATAATTAGACAATTATCACGTCATTATCACATATAGCACATTTAAGGTTCACCTTCCTAAATGCATCTAATGTCACCTTCATGCCATGTCCCCTAGACACGACTACATGCATGCGGTACCATTCACCAAATAAGGATACAAGAATCCTATGCGTTATGGATCAAACGTCCAAGCTTCATCAATTCGTTATGGGTCAAACGCCCAAGCTTCATCAATAGACTCAATCATGATGCATGAACATATATATAACGTATGTTATTCACCACTATTATGCAACCTCATGTATACATAATCTTCACCATCAATTATTCATCAATACATAACATACTTATATACATTCATCATCATCAACATCATTAAGCATTAACAATCCTTCATATAGAAACATCACCATCCGTCATATTCATTATAAATCCAACATCAACCATTTATGTATTAATATAATACCAGCAATCCATGCATCAACTACACCTTCAACAATTAATAATCAAGTAAGCCTGACTGCTTCGCCAGCTCTCGCTAACTCTCGCCATAGCGAGGCAAGTCAGAGGCCTACTCGCTATCCCTCGCTAGTTCTCGCCGTAGCGAAGCAAGTCAGAGAGCACTGGGCTGGCTGGCGAGTACTGGCGAGCCCTGGCGAGTTCCCTCGCTAGCTCTCGCTAGTTCTAGCCTAGCGACGCGTGCCCAGAATTGCTGCTCTGTTTTACGACCGTTCGGATTCCATTTCCCAAATCATCTAAAACGTGTTTCAGTTTTAAAAAGATGTTTCCTTTAGGTCATAAACATGTTATCATACATAGGAGTACAAGTTTCATAACTTAAAACCATTAAAATCATTATCAACATGAGATTTATCATATTTTCCTCAAAAGCTCATGAACATGCAATTTCAAACCAACAACCATAGATTTTCGAAATTGAAATCATCAACACACATTTCTAGCATTATAATACATGAATAACACTAAATCAACAAGAAAGATAACATTTTGATTCACAGAAACTCATAAAGTTATGAACTTTAGAGTATAAAAGGGTGAGAGGGTTTGGGCAAAGAGAAATGTAATTTCTCCCCCCTCTTGGTCACCCACAATCATAAACAACTACTCTCTTACCTCTAATTCTTCAAGAATTAGCTCCCCAATCTTCCCCTCTTAGCTCCTTCTTCTATGTTCTTCTTCTTCTTCTCTAGCTCTTTCTCTCTCTATTTCTTCACAAACTTATGACAAAATGATTTCTCTCTCTAAGTTTTCAAAACTTATACCTAGGTCAAAACCCTTTCAATTTACCAAATTACCCTTCCTCATAAGCCCACTCAAATCCTCTATTCACACCTCCTAAAAACACTACTATTCTATTCACACCACTACACTAAAAGCCACATATTTAAATAAATCATACAACATGGAATTTAAATAAATAATTTAAATCAAATAATTAATTAAATAAAACGTGATGTTACAGAAGTGGCGTTTTTTGAATCACGATAATGCAATTTGGGCCGACTTGCTTTGTTACCGTTATGGTCGCCTACCTTCTCTATTGTTGAGTGGTCTTGATATTACGCCTAGTGCACATTCCTCTTTGTGGTGGCGTATTATTAGTCCCGGGTGCGGGATGAGTGATAGTTGGTTTAAATTCAATATTAGTTGTCGCGTCGGTAATGGTAATAACATTGGATTTTGGCAATTTAAATGGTACGGAAACCAGGCTTTTTGTGATCTTTTTCCTGATTTGTATGCTAAAGAAGCGATCAAGAATGTTATGGTTTCTGAACGTCTGCGAGGAACTGGTTCAGTGTCGTTATGGAGGTGGAATTGGTCTGAATCGTTGAGTGAGAATGAAGCCCAACAACTTACAGAATTACAAGGTCTGTTTGATGGTTTATCCCTTCACAACAATAATCACGATCAGTGGTGCTAGATTCCGGACTCGAATGGATTGTTCACAGTTAAATCCAGTTAAACAAATTTATTAGATTTACGGCAGGTTGAGCTTCAAGATGCTCATGTGCTCGAGGCCATTCAACGCCTATGGAAGTCGGATGTTCCTTCGAAAGTAAATGTTTTCGGTTTGAGGTTATTATTAAACAGATTACCAACAAGGGTCGTGTCCGGTACTTGGTATGGTTGACAACCACTTGGAATATATGGAATCTTCGCAATAAAGTAATTTTTGAGAGAGTCATTTGTGATAAATGGAAAATGTAAGAGGAGAGAAGTAGAGCACTATTATCAATTGCAACCATATGAGTTCTTTAAGTGGTCCCATTTTAGGTGTTTGCAGCTAAGGAATGGTACCAAAAACACCGATAATTGTGCTCTTAGTGCTGGGGTGCAAGACTCATATTTGAGGGTGCAAGATAAAAAAACAATAGAAAAATGAGGTATAAAAGCAAGTAAACGAGGGAGTTCAACTGCACCCATATTCCAATGAAAAGCGACACATTGTATGATTGATGTGTTGCATAATACATGGTGTAAGATGTATGTAAATAACAACTTCTAAATCCTGAAGAAACCATCTTCTTCCTTTGGAGTCTCTTCAACATCAAAATTGAAATTTCCACACTTCCACACCTCCGTTGTTATGAAATGGTGGCAGTAGCAACCTTTGAAGTAGCAATAATTGTGGCCGCACACGGAACATCGTGACGGCGGTGGGTTTAATTTCTGGATCTATTTGTCCTCTTCTTTGGAAACAATGTCTACGGCTTGAATTTTTATTAATTAGTTGTTTTGAAAAAATAATAGTTGATTGAATTATACCATTTAATTGTTTGGAAACAATGACAGTTTCTAGAATTATATGGGTTATACCAATTTTGTCATGATAATTGTTTGTAAACAATAACATTTTTTTTTTTGATATTAGTAAACAATAACATTTGCTTGCCATTGTTATAGTCTTACAAAAGAGAGAAGTGTTGCTATTCAATTGATTGTGTTTGGTTTATATTGTTTTAAATTTGATGTGGTCCATTATAGTGCAGGAGACGACGATGGCGACGACATCTCAACCAATCAACCTACGGAGCACAAGATGACGATCAACTGAGCCGACAACAATGTGAAGCAACGAGTTTGCAACGACGATGTCAATTGGCAGCACGCAAACAAGATAGTGGGTTGGTTGTTGTTATAGAAGAAGATTGAAGAAAGGATGAACTGAATTTATAACAAAAAAAAAAAAAGAGAAAGGATGAACTGATGAAGTACAAGTACAAAGTGAAAGGGAGAGAAAAGAGCAAAACGATTTTACACGTTTTTATTCTTATCCATTGATTTGTCCCTAAAAGGAACGAAAGGCTGAGATTACCGCACATTATTTCCTCCAGTTTTCTCTCCACAGGAGAGAATCCACTCTCCTAAATGACATATGTGATATTTTATCCTATAAATAAATCTTACACAAGCAAATCAATATATAAAAACGACAACAACAATTTGTCGAAAGAGGTTATTTTTTTTGGTTGGTAGATGAAATGATAAAACCATTGAAAACTCACACACACAAAGTGGAGTGACCAGTGATCGAACTCCGATCATGGCATCCAACACTAGCAAGTTCAGTATTTCAACCATTTGAGTTAGAATTTGTGGACGTACAAAAGAGCCTTTATCTAACAAGAAAAGAGAGAAAAAAAAAACTACATACAATTTTTTTTTATAAAAGAACAATTATATATATATATTTTTTGTCTAGTGGATATAGGGGTGGAAATGAACCGAACCGACTCGAACAAAGTTCGAGACTCGATTCGACAATTAATTCGTTGAACTTGGTTCATGAACCAAATGAGCCGAACTTGAGCTAAATATTAAGTTCGTTAATGAAATAGTTGTACTTGAGCTATATGTAATTCAACTCGTTTGGTTCACGAGCTGGCTCAATTATATATATAACACTTCAGAATATTTTTTAAATAACACTTCAAAAATAAATTGGGTCATGTTAACATGTGCCCTAAGGGCACATGTTAAACTACCTAAAAATAGTAATATAGCATTTAATGGATACAAAGAATTTAATGCTTAGATAATTGAATACACCATAAAAGACACTAACATTATTTCTTAACATGTGCCCTTAAGGGCACATGTTAACATTCCCCAAATAAATTTTACAAAATAAAAGACACTAACATTATTTCTCTTTGGAAGCATAAGTGATACTTGTTTCATTGATACTTCACAATTTATGAACTAACACTAAGTCTCACATTAGTTAAGTTATCTAGCATTGAGAGCAAACTTTGTTATAAATAGGTGGTGTACTACATGTCTTGGAAGCACAACAAAATGCTTATGGTGGGTTTGTTATTGTTTCACATTTTCCTAAGTGTGATAATTCTCCTAAATACGGCTGACAATGAACCGAACCAACTCGCAAATAGTACGAGACTCGATTCGATAATTAACTCGTTGAACTTGGTTCATGAACCAAATGAGTCGAACTTGAGTGAAAATTAAGCTCGTTAAATAAATGAGTCGAGTCGAGCTTAAGCGAGTTCGACTCGACTCATTTCCAGTATAAAAGAACAATTATAGCCACATAAAGATGATGAAGTTATTTTTTTAATTTTTTTTATCACCAAAAATATTCGTCTCATTGGACCGTCTAATTTGATTTGAGGGCCAATTATGATATCAAGTGGTTCCAGTCCTTTTCCAATTGTAGTTACGAAGAATCGAACCATAATTTTCCCTACCAAGTCCAGCGCCAATCACCACTAGTGATCAGTTTGGATTAACTTATTTTTGAGCTTATGCAAACAGCTTATGTAATTCTTATGTATTATTATAAATCGTCAAGATAGTTTATGACAAAATAGCTTATAAAAATATAATTTTAACTGATGTTAATTTATAAAATTGCATAAAACCTAATTTATATTACATATGCCGATTGTCTAAGATAAAAAAAATAAGCTAATTTAAATGGACGTAGATCAACTAACTATCGTTAAGATTGATACTATTAAATTATTTAACGTTACAAGACACGTGGGAAACATCAAATCAAATATATAAAGCTCAAAAGCAACCACCACATTTCACACTCATTTTTTCACTGTTTCCTTATCCTCTTCCCTCCAAATCTAATCATGTATTTTCCGGTACCGGCGCTCCGATCCCCAACCTTCTACAACGGTCTACTCTTTCTCATTCTCCCACATTCAAATTCCTCCACTTCTTCTCCTTCTCCTTCTCCTTCACCTTTGGGCGTTGGACTCACCCGAACAGTACTTCCGAGAGTTCATGTTACCGGAGGAGTAAGATTCGACGCGTCACTGCCTTTAAACGACGACGTTGAAGATTGTCAAGTCGTTTTCGAGCACTGCGTTACGCGGACTTTGCCTCCGGCTCTTACATTGGAAGATGGACTTCAGAAATTGAAAGATGCTCTTCAATTGTTGAAGCTTGCACCGCCGAGTTGTTCCACCGGATTTCTTAGGTTTCAGGTATTTCTTCCTATTCATATCTAAGAATTGGATTCTGTTTTGTGCCAATGTGGAATCGATAACTACAATACATGAAACTGTAATATATATAGTCCCTGTAATTTCGTTCATATTATTCTGGCTAATTTCTGTGATTAAATAAGCTTCATTTCAGTACCCTTAATAATACCGTTGTTAGTTGCAGTTTTTCTTTTTGTGTCAACCCTCGGTTCCCAAAGGAAAGGGGCCCTAGTGATTGGGAGTTCTTATCGGAAAGGGGCCTAAAACAATTTTTTTGGGACATTTGTCGCACGAGTGTCTTACAGACACTGATCCAAGGAGTGTCAAAGTAAAGGAAAAACCGAGAGATTTTAGACACCGGTCTGAGCTATCTGACACGTGTCGTACGAGTGTCATACGAATGTCGGACAGCGTGGCACGCCTAATCATAGAGGTGTAGGTGCTTCATAGCTTCATAGCTCATTAACACGTGAGCGTAAACACCTGGTTAAAATTTAAATGTGAAGAGTTGCATCTTCTGGATGTGTTGAGATACAATAACTAAGGATATACTATTAGTGAAAGAAAAATTAATGGTTTATTGACAAATAATATGAGATGAGTAAATATTTGAGATATGACACCTAATATGAGACTGAGATAGTAATAAAGTATTTATGATTGATATATTTGTATTATAGTAGAGCATCATCTTACTTTCTTTCCTATGATTAGTTTCTAATCTTAGAGAATATATTAGATGAAATGATCTCTTAGAATATATTAGTTTCTGATTTTCCTATTTTTTAGTATCGTGGATCTATATATCCCTATAGATAGGAATCAATGTGTATTCTTTTGCATCAAACTTGTATCAAGTTACTATCAAGTTATTATCAATATAATTATAAAAAAAGACGTTATTATCAATATTTAAGCTCCTATTACCAAAACCCCATAACTTCAAAATGAAGTCAAATAATGAAATGAATATACTATAGTATGCTGTGAGGTCATGTAAATCAGCTGAAAGTTGGAGGGGAAAAATATTAGAATGATGATATTCTCTTATGTGGATGTGTGTGTTTGATTGTTTAGGTGATGGTGCCTCCGAGTCCCAAGGCATTGAGTTGGTTTTGCTGTCAACCGGAGTCATCAGGAGTGTATCCTGTGATTTTTATATCCAAAAACATGGACAATCCAACTTGTAAGTCACTGTATGTGAATGGAAGCCGTGGAGTTTTTGGCATTGGTGCTGCGGTTTCTTTTGTAAACTCTTCCTCCATAAACAAGAGTATGATCAAAAGGTCAGTTACTTCAACTTTTTGTTCATTTCTGTTCCGTCTTTTGACTCTTTTCTCCCTGGCCATGATGGCTGAAAATTCAAGTTAATATTTATTGACTCTTTGTGGAAATGATGAGGAGACATATGGCTATAAGACTTAAAATGTGAGTGGAGAGCACAACAGTAAAATAATGTTTTGTTGGGGGTAAAATAGAGGGGAGTAAAGGGATTATTTTAAATCTTGTTTGGTTTCTTTTTTGAGGGGATCAGATCCTAACAGGCCCATTTCTATGACTTTGGTGGCCTGTGGGCGAACTTATACGTTGGGCCTAACGTTAAATGATATTAAAAAATTGAATACTTAAAAAACATTGAATTTTTTATTTAATATCAAAATACTCATATAAAACACTTTGTACATACATTTTTAGTTGCAAATACACTAATAACTGTTTCTATATCAATATGTTCTATCATATCTTTCTCCATACATAAATTGGCATGAACATTCAACCTTTCTTCTGACATTGATGATCTCGAGTAGTTTTTCAATAATTTGAACTTCGAAAAACTTATTTCTGCAGATGCAACAACCATCGACATAGTTAAGAGAATTCGATAAGCAATTGCTTAACATTTGGATAACAACCTGCGACTTTGACAAACTCAAGAATTTCAATTGCTGACATCGATACATTTGACAAACACATTTGCAACACTTTCAATTATAAAAAAAATCATCTACATCAACATTCTTAAAAATTGTGCAAGATTTTTTTAATTCATCATTATCCAATGATTTCAACATTCTTGCATCAAATAAAAATCTATATACCTTCAACATTATTGTAACTTCAATACACGTTGATTTAGATTGCAATTTCTTACGATATACTCCCTCTATCCCAAAATATAAGGGAAAATTGGTCAAACAAAATTGATGTATTTAGTCCATATTTTTAACCAAATACATCAACTTTCTTTGATCAATTCTCTCTTATATTTTGGGATGGAGGGAGTATTATTGTAAATGTAAACAACAATTCCTAACGATATATTATTGTAAATATAAATTTAAAATATGTTTAAATTTAAAATCTTCAAAAAATATTTAGCCATATTATTTCAACACTTAAGAATTTTGGTATTTATTTTATTTTATTGGCATATAAAATATACCCCTAAAAAAATTATTTAGGACCCCTAATTTTTAGGGACCTAGTACGGTCGCCCTTCTCGCCCTCCCTCAAATACGGCCCTGGATCCTAACTCGGTTTTGGCTCCTCTCGTATATTGGAGAATTTGGAGGGCAGAGAAGGCGAGTTTATAAAATTTTAAATGCATTGACTAAAATATCATTACTTTAACCGTCACATGAAATGTTAAAAAAGTAAATTAACATATCTCCTCCATTAGAATTCCCCCCCTTCGTCCCTGTGAGCTTAACTTAGTTGGTAAGGATATCAGATTATATATGCAAGGGCTGAGGTTCGAATCTCAGACACTCCACTTATTCACCTTAAGGGTGAAATGCTAGCCACTAGATGGCTACTTGACAAATAAAAATTTCCTCCCCTACTTTAGTGGACCAAACAAAAGAGGGTTATTTCCTCTCCCCTCTTATCATTTGAACGAAAAAGACACTAAGAAGGGTTGGGTGGATGTGAGACAAATATGAAGATATGAATTTGTAGAAACTTCTGATTTGTTTCTCATGAAAGCATAGTACAGGACACAGCCTAGGTTAATTTCATTAGTTAAAACTGACCTTTAAAAATCAGCAATGGATGCAAATGCATAGTTGCTGTCCATTGAGGCATGAACCCTGGTGTGGTCTGTAGTGGATCAAGGGGTGAGGGGAAATATTAAATCAGATTTGGATCTTAGCAGAACTTGAGTTGTTGTTCCTTCCGTATGTATCAGTGGATCATGGAAACATTCATGTATTTATTAAAGAAGGTGCCATGGAACTTCATTTATAAGTTAATTGTGATGGTATCCGGTTATATTTGAAATTTTACTTATTTTGAACTAACCAAATAATGAATTTATTTCTGCAGATACATCTCAACTGATTCAACCAATATAGTGGCTTATGGTTTTATGGACGTTAATTTAGATAATGATTCGATTTCCATGAATCATGAGGATGGTTGTTTTAGCTTTTTCATCCCCCAGGTATAGGTTTATCAGTATTAAGCCTTTATATTAATGTAAATTGTTGACTATATTATTTTATTCTTCCTGTTGTATTTCATTCTAATAATTATTTAGCAGGTATTCTCATCATCACCACAGTTATAATATTGTTTGATGGTCTCATAACTGACATTTAAACTGTAATTTTTGTCATGACAGATTGAGTTAGATGAGATGGAAAGTGTTTCTATTCTGACTATGACACTTGCATGGGATAACTTTTCTCTTTCGAATTTCGGAAAAGCTCTTCATTTGCTCGAAGTTTCTCTAAACCAGGTGCTTGCAATGCTTTTATTATATATTTTAGTTTGTGTTTGGTTAATTTTTATATAGCTGTGTTAAGAGTTATTGTTAGGTAACAGTAACACCATTAATTAGTTAGTTAGTGGGTTACTGAGAGTTAGTTAGAAAGTAGGAGATGACATGTTATAAATAACAATAAAGGAGAGATTATAGAGGTTACCGTTTGTTTTGGAAAGGAATTTTTAGTGGGAGAGCTCCACATCTCTCAAATACCTGGAATGTAATAGAGTTTACTTCTATCTATAAATTTTGATTTAGAAATCAGTTATTACTTATTATTAGTGTTATGAGTTGTCACTGAATTATATGAAATCATATGGGCTTGGTCTAAATGTTCTTGTACCACACATAGTTGTCAGCCCTGGATCACAGCACGGAGCCGCTGACCCTAGTTATGCTGTGGTGGGACTGGGACCATAACCAATACTAAAAAATTAGACCTGCAATCAGATATAAAAAACAGATGAAAAAATTATTCAGACTATGGACTTGAAGTATGCAAGAAGGCAGGATATTAAAAAAAGTGACCACAAAATAGAAGCTGAGCTTGACATCCACTAAATGCTGGGATGCCGGAAAGCAACAGGCTTACAGAAAATCATCTGAGTTGACCAGGAATAATCAAAGATTTCAAACCAGGCATGGGGTGACTGCCTAAAGTTTCTAAACCCACATAATGCCCTCCTTAATTTGCAAATTTGTTACTTCCACTTTTTGAGTCATAACCAGTGGGATCTCAATTTAGAATATACACTTCCTCCTATAAGTTTCCATGATGACAGACATTTTTGACATCTAATTGGTTCAATTCCAACACAAAGTGAGCAAAAAGAGAGTGAAACTCACACCTTATCGTCTTTGCTATTAGCTGACATAATCAATACCATATGCCTTGGTATATCCTTTTGCCACTAATCTTGGTTAATGTCAATCCAGAGACCATTCAACATATATTAGTACATATCCTTCTGCATTCGCTGGTTTGTTGTATGGTGGTTTCTTAAAAATCTTCTATGTTTTACTTCTTTTCTAGTACTCTCATCTCCTCAGTCATGGATTGAACTAGGTTCTTATCAGTTTATACCTCTTGTACTAATGTTAGGATCCTTGTAAAGTCTAGAGAGTAATAAACTTTGGGTGCTGCGAGGAGAGATTTTTATAATAAAAGCTGTGTCAGAACTCAGAAGGGCATGCACATTGGGTGGTATTTACATAACTTAAATTAATACTCATAATTAGTTTTCTTCAGTTATGGTGAACTACAACGAGTAAATGTTCTAATATAGGAACTTGTATGTGTGCCTGATACTATATTTCCTTTGGTGCAGGTCATATGTCATGTCTGGTATCCTAGTGTGGGGAAATCCAAATGCGTAAGAGCTGCCCTTAGAAAACTCAATTTGGTAGAAGATATATCTATTCCAAGGGTATAAGCTCATTTCTTTCATAATATGTAAGTTTTACTTGAAACAACCAGTTGTTAATATTTTGTTTATCATGTTAGTCTTCTGGATTTTCTTTTTTCATGGGTTGTAACATCTTGTTAAATGCTAATGCTTAGAAGCCATTTTCTTAATCTTTGTACTTTTTGTTTTCATAAATATGATTATTGACTATTTTAGCTATATGATATTTAAATATTTTGGAAAAACAATAGTCACATTATTATTATTTTGCCCAAGGGCATCCATACCATCAAAAGGGTCCCTTCCTTTCATTCAGTTTTTGCAAAGTTGGAATGTAGTTCATTAAATTGTTTTGGGTGTTTTACTTTCATTTATAAGGATTCAAAACTCTTAATCCTAAATAAATAGGGAATTTAGGAAACAAATCGTGGTAATAACTAAGTAATCTAGAAACTAATCCTAGGTGATAATCCTAGACATTCTAAGATTAGAAATTGATCCTAACAGATAAATTATGATACTCTAACATAGTATCTATGATATTCTAAGATATTTCATAGATTCTATAATTATTGATTGATACTTTAGGTACAACTTCAATACGATTGGGATATAGCTCCAAAGGCTTATCTTTAATCATCTTGTACAACCTTGGTTTTTATCATGTTGTGATTGGAATTCGACTATTGGAGTGCATATTACTCTTTTATTCATTCTTTGAAGAGAAACAAAACTGATACAAAAAGGTAGAAAATTCTATTTATGTGCATGACAACCTTTGAGTTTTATCTAGGAAAGACATAGGATATACTAAAGGAGAAACAAGACATTGGGATATTTTTGGAGGTGCACATGATTCACTCGATAATGGTCGTTGACTTTTCTAATTGATAGAGTTGTCTCTCAATGATGAGAATGGAATAGAGGAAAATGACACGATTGACATTTGATAATAAATAGTAGACAATTCAATAAAGCAAAGACTTCTTTTAAATTGGACTAATGGCAATTTGTGTGGCATTCTAACAATAGATGGGGGAAGCATATTTTACCTTGTTGTATTACGCATCTAGTATTTGTAACTGCTAATTTTGTTGACTTCATTGCGTGCTGCATTGTCTGAATGAATTGCTAGGTCTACATGAACACTGTTGCACTGGGAGGAAGAGAAAGTGTGAGCGACATAATGGAACTGGTATCATATTTTTCTCGCATTTTCCATCTGCATGTTTCTGTGATGCTCTGGATGATGAACAAATTTAATTTTGATCACCTCTATTGCAGAATGAGTCTCCATCTTCTAGTCAATTTTGTGCCAGACTTTCAGCAACCCTCACTGTTTCAAATAACATGGTACATTTATTTGAAGTATTAATTGTATAACTGCCAAAAATAATTGGAAAAAGATATTCCTGTCTTGGTGATCGGCAATACTTTTAATTTGTCTGCAATGATGGGAAGCCCGAAGAAAGAAAGGACAACAAGCCAGATTATGGCTGCAGTACAAGAAATATACTTATTTCTGATTGTATGCATCTAAGTTCTATTGTGAAGACATTTCTTCTCTTGATTCTTTAACTTAAACTATATCATATGCTAAAAATCATGCACCTTTGCACTTTCTCTTGGACAAAATATGTTTACCAGTGATATGTTGGATTTTTTTTTTATTCTATCATGAAGTGGATTGAGGATTTGTCTTAATAACACTAGAATGACTAAACTTTGCTGAAATTTGTCGGTGTAATGTCTCACTTTTATGATCAGTTGGATCATGCCGCCGAACTTTCGCACTCACTGATTGGAAGTGCCAATATCAATGCTGTTTGGGCATCACTTTTAGTTGAAGAATGTGCAAGACTTGGTTTGACGGTGAGATGATGATAAATGAATATAAATCTGCTGTTCCCCCTAAATGCATGTTTCTGATTTATTTATTTCCTTATTTTTTTCTTTTTCTTTCTAGTATTTTTGTGTTGCACCTGGATCTAGATCTTCCCCACTTGCTGTTGCTGCTGCAAGTCACCAATTAATTACTTGCATTTCATGCTTTGATGAACGTTCACTTGCATTTCATGCTGTTGGATATGGAAGAGGTTCTCACATTCCAGCAGTAGTCATAACATCATCAGGCACTGCAGTTTCAAACCTTCTTCCAGCGGTGAGTTCCATTATATCGATTTTTCAGTTGACAGAATTGTCTGTCATCTTGAATGCATGATAATTTATGGGTCATGCTAACTAGTGCCCAAGGGCACTAAGGAAACCAAAAAAGGAAATTTTGTATTGAAAATAGCATTTTTTTACACTTTTTAAAAGTTGACTACACAAGTTTCAAGATAGTTTAGTTCCTTAACAAGTGCCCAGGGGAACTTGTTAGCATTTTCCATAATTTATTAATTCTAATGATTCAATTTGTTGTCGTTCTGTGAGCTACCACTAATAGTTGTTATTGAGATGGGCAAATATTTACTGAATTGCTTGGAAAATCCCTCAGCACAATGAACCATATATACAAGGTTTACAATTTGATATTCTAAGATGCTATATGAGCACATCCTAGATCTATTATCAGGCCACCTATATTTGTTGGTGCTCTAAATGTCTAATCTTAGGTGTATAGGTTGTTGTTATGGGACAACCTTCTTTTGTCCATGCTCTAGATGTTCGGTCTTGAGTATGAGGAGGTGTGTTGAGATACCACAGACACATGGGTTCCATAACATGTCTCGCATGATCATCTCTTTTACTTCTCATCGACTTCTGCTTTCATCAACTCTAATTGTAACATTGTGATAAAAAAAAAACTCTAATTGTAACATTGTGATAAAAAAAACTCTAATTGTAACATTGTGATAAAAAAAAACTCTAATTGTAACATTTATTCACCCGAGAGATATGTAGCTCAAGATATTTTACTTCTCATCGACTTCTGCTTTCATCAACTCTAATTGTAACATTGTGATAAAAAAAAAACTCTAATTGTAACATTTATTCACCCGAGAGATATGTAGCTCAAGATATTTGAAATAGAAATATTATTTTGACTACGTAGTAATAAAATGGTCAGGTTGTGGAGGCAAGTCAAGATTTTGTGCCACTTATTTTACTTACAGCAGATCGACCTCAAGAGCTGTTGGATTGTGGGGCAAATCAAGCAATTGATCAGGTTAGAGCCATTGATGCTCTTATATCTTATGGTTCATTGCATTGATTATATTAATATTTTATTTGGTTCACTGGTGATTATACTTATATATGATGCTGAATTGGGGGGGGGGGGGGGGGGGGTCAAAGGAGATGCAAGACCTCCAAGATGCATTTACTTTCTTAAACCGGGATAAATTTGCATTAGTTCCTAATTTGCTATAAATTATATTTCAATAGACGTTATCCTCCCTTTTTACTTTAATATATAATGTTTGATCTCAAATTGGTTTCTGGAATGTTTTTTCTTCCAGGAATATATATATATATATTAATGGTTTCCTTGTTACTCAAGCTATACAGTGAATTTGTGTATCAGGTGAACCATTTTGGTTCTTTTGTGAGATTTTTCTTTAATCTCCCTGCACCCACAGACCAGATTCCTGCAAAGATAGTACTTACTACTCTTGATTCTGCTGTACATCGGGCAACTTCTTCTCCATGTGGTCCTGTGCATATTAACTGCCCTTTCAGAGAGCCTTTGGAAAGCAGTCCCCTCAGATGGTTGTCAAGTTGTTTAAAGGGATTAGACTTCTGGATGACTAATCCTGACCCATTTACCAAGTATATTCATATGCAATTGTCTCATACATGCATGAATGCCCCTGGAGAAATGATTGAAGTTTTAAATCTGATTCAAAGAGCCAACAACGGTCTTATACTATTTGGTGCAATCCATTCAGAAGATGAGATGTGGGCTGCTCTGCTTTTGGCTAAACACCTCCAGTGGCCTGTTGTAGCAGATATTTTGTCAGGGTTGCGGCTGAGAAAGCTTTTAACCTCATTTTGTGATATTGAAAGAAATTTTATATTTGTTGATAATCTTGATCATGCTCTTCTCTCAGATTCTGTCAAGCTCTGGTTGAAGATTGATGTAGTTATTCAGGTATGAGGTATCACTTATTCACGGATCTTTTTTGAGCTCTCAATGTATTTCCTTCTATAATTTTCGTAATATTTCTTTCTGTTTCTTCTCATATACTGTACATTTTCAGCTCAGACTACTTGTTTATGTCCTGCATTTTATTATTTGGTCCAGATAGGAAGCAGGATAACCAGCAAACGAATCTGTCAAATTCTTGAGGAATGTGCTCCTTTTTCATATATTATGGTTGACAAGCATCCGTTTCGTCATGATCCATCACACATTGTTACCCATCGGATACAAACTACCATTTTTTATTTTGTGGGCTGTTTACTTAAGGCTAATGTTTCACGTTCAAGGAGCATGTGGAGCAGTTCCCTACAGTTGTTGAGTAAAATGGTATTTATTTCAAGTAATAGAAGTTATTTCTTGTTGTGATAATGTTGACAATTTTTTACTTTTTACATGTAATCTGCTGTATTCTTTTAGTAACCTGTCTAGTTTAATACTAGTTGTTAAGAAGTCCCACATCGGATGTGAGTTGGTCTGGACAAGGGTTTATAAGTAAGAGGCAATCTTCACCTTACAAGCCGGTTTTGTAGGGTGGAGTTAGGCCCAACACCCATTTCTAATATGGTATTAGAGCCACTCCAAGATCCATTGGGTCACCCGTTATTGGGCCAACCACCATTTATATCCACGCACCAAGCCCAATGGTGCTCGGTATCACATAAAAATATTTCTAGCAGAGCCTGTATTTACTAAAATATTGTCGGAATGACGTTCTGTTGAGGTTATGTTTGTCTGTTAATTTTGCCTTGATATTGGATAGAGCTAAAGCCATTTTCTTTAAACTTTCTCAGAAGTTTTAATTTGCAGGTTGAATGGCAGATACAATTTCAAATCACTGCTGAGTCGTCCCTAACTGAGCCTTATGTTGCACATGTGACGTCAGAAGCTCTATCCCCCGAATCTGCTCTTTTTCTTGGTAACAGTATGCCTATTCGTGACGCAGATATGTATGGACGCAGTTGGCCCTTACACAGTCATAGTGTTGCGTCTCTTATGCTAAATTCAGACATGCCAATTACCTCGATGAGGGTGGCTGCTAACAGGGGGGCTAGTGGTATTGATGGGTTACTTAGCACGGCCGTTGGTTTTGCTGTAGGATGCAACAAAAAGGTAACCACTTATATTTTTGTAAGCACTCTTTTTATGTATGTTAGCTGCTGGTTGCTGTAGTTAATAGTCTTTTGGAGGACTATTTTGTTAGTTTAAAATAGGTATGTTTTTATAATAAAAAGAGGATTCTCGATTGACTCATGTCTCTTACACGAGGAAATAGTAAGTTTGGTTATGTCCTTTGCTGAAGAACTGTTTTTCTATAAAATAAAAAGCCAATCAGGAGCAGAGGATTGGTTATTGTCATTGAGGACATCATGAGAAATATGAGCAGGTGGGTAAACCTTGTAACAAATATGCCAACATTGCAAGTCATTTATGCAATATATGAAGGCTGGGTTAGAGAGAAGTTAAGCAAGAGCTGAGTGTGGGATTGGATGGGAATGGGAGGTTACAGGTCTCAAGAATGATCTGAATTTTCTTTGTTTCTGTCAGTTATGTTTTAGTTTTCTGTATTGTCTTGACCTGATTCCATCTTTCTGTAATTTGAAATTGGTTTTCATCAGAATTCAAGTAATGTAATTTAACGGGTTAAATATGGTTTTCAAACTTGAAAGAGTATGCAAACTCTTGGAGCGTGTGTAGACTTGACTCATGGAGTTGTAATCTAATACAAAAATACTATTTAAGAAACCTATTTATAGAAAGACAGTAGTAGAGAGAGAAAGAGACATAAGAAGACTGTAATGGGATAAACTACAATGTGTAGTGGCCTAGTGGGCCTCATTTATATCCCTAGGCTGAGTAAGTAATACACAAGGATATGTTGGCCGAGCCCATATACTCAAGACTAAATCCTAATGATTCTTATTATAATAACTCTTAAAATTCACCCTCAAGCTAGAGCATAGATATTTATCATGCCCAACTTGTTACAAATAAATTCCCTACATACTTCAAGGCCTTTGAAAATAAATCTGCTCGTAGGTCACCTGCTAGCTTAGTTATAAAAAACATTAGCATTTTAGTTCTAATATAGTCACATACTGTGAGTTATAAAAACATGCTTTTACAATTTTTAAGATGACCTATTTCATATCAACTCCATCTATCAGTGCCATGGAACTTTTATCAACAAAGTTGTTTAACCGTTTATATTTTTCTTCAGTATTATACCATATCTTACTTTATCTTCTTAACATTACTTTTATTTCATAATTTAATTCAGGTATTCTGTGTAATTGGAGATATTTCATTACTGCATGATACAAACGGTCTGGCAATTTTGAACCAGCGGTAGGAAATTATCTTTACCAAGTTATCTCTTAGTACTTTTTATATTGTTGATCCCTCAGAATATCAAAATACATTTTCGGTCACCATTTTTGAAGTTTTTGAACTAGTCTTTCATAAACTGTTTTTTGTGCTGAATGGTCTTTTTAGTTTTTTACGTTATATCACCGCAAGTTCACATTGACATCCTTTGTGGAGACTTTGTTCCTTCTTCTTGACATCACATGTGGCTGATGACAACGGTGATGGAAACTCTCATTAGCAACATCCGTTTTGAAACTTACAGCATACCATTTTTAGGAAACAGGATTTCAACCAAAATCTTGAATATCAGCTCAAACTCAATAATCAATTTGTGCATAAAATATTTATGAAATCAAAAGTGAATATGATTTAACTTTTTTATATAAGTTGTAAGCTGTCATTATAAGATATCCTTGAGAGCTTGTTCAATCACTTAGACAGGTGCTTATGACATAAGATAAATCCAAATAAGCTCTTTAAAATATACAGGTGCTCATTGAATGATTGCTACGATAAATATACATAATTGTTTTAATAGTGTCAGATTTTATATTGGGCCTAACTCATCCTCACAAAACCGGCTTGTAAGGTGAGGGTTGTCTAAGCTATATAAACGCTACACAGGCCATATCTCTAAGCAATGTGGGACTAAATCCACCCCTTCACACCCAACACAATGAAGGTGTTGGAGGCTGCAATGAAGGCAAGCCAAATGCCACAATTAGGCGGATGGGGGCGGACCGCAATGAAAGCGGAATTTCCAACACACCCCCTCACGCTCGGGCCCAATGGGCCTGAAGCGTGGACGATGCGGGAAGCCCAACAATAGATCTAGGATAGGCTCTGATACCATGTCAGATTTTATATTGGGCCTAACTCATCCTCATAAAACCGGCTTGTAAGGTGAGGGTTGTCTAAGCTATATAAACGCTACACAGGCCATATCTCTAAGCAATGTGGGACTAAATCCACCCCTTCACACCCAACACAATGAAGGTGTTGGAGGCTGCAATGAAGGCAAGCCAAATGCCACAATTAGGCGGATGGGGGCGGACCGCAATGAAGGCGGAATTTCCAACATATTTATTGACAATGAAAAATCACATTTTTAAAAATATTAAAACGAATAAAGGGAAATTGTCATTGGAAGAAGCAATGGTATTTTGGATTTTCTGTAAAAATATTGTGGACTATTTTCTTAATGCTATGAAAGAATTTTTTTGGATACATCATTGGTTTTAATTTAATTTTTTAAGGATACGATGACTGCAAAATGGTATGAAAAGTTATGTTCAGAGATAAAATTGAAAGTCTGATTTTTATTCATACAAGCTTAATTATTGTTTTTGGTGTATTTATTTTGAATAAAGCTATATATTTCCACTTATACTTGCAAGATTGCTAGATAATATTCTGAAAATATATCAACTTTTAGGAAATTGCGGAAACCAATGACGATTCTTGTGGTTAATAACCATGGAGGTGCAATTTTCAGTGTTCTTCCTTTAGCAGATAAAGTCGAACACAGTATAATGCATCAATACTTTTACACTTCTCATAACATTTCTATTCGGGAGCTATGCTTGGCACATAGGTACTGATTTAAATATTTGGCAGAAATTGTGTGAAAATGATTTTGTATATTGATTATGCTATAGGGCATATCCTTCTCTTAATTTGCATGCTAATTTATGTAATTAGTGCCACTGAGTTATTCTATATTTCATTTTTTTGGGTAGGAAAACAGAAGATTTAAGATAGAATATTATAATGTATTTATTTTTCCCTTGTGCTGTTGTCATTAGTGGAAGCAAAACTTGGTATTCTGTTACTGACACCTGCTTTATACCCATGAAGAAGGGTTGGTATGATCTTTCCGATTTGGTCCATAAAACATACTGGTAGTAGATTGTTCCATCATAACCTGTAGAAATATCTGTAGACTGTAAAATGTAATCATTATATTTGTGGTGCTCTTAATAAGTTATGACTTTGGTTAGGTCATTCTAGTGGATACTCTTGATAAGTTAGAGCAGAGGGGTGCTTTATTTGGAGGAACGAACTAGCTGGAGACAAAAGCCTAGGATTAAGTAGGATAATTTTTTTTCTTTCTTCCATACAGTTGCAACTGATATAAGAAGAAAATGAGTTTGTCAAGGAAATGGATCCTATCGGAGGTTTGTTACTGAATTGGGGATAGTGCAAATTACTCCCTCCGTCCCGTAATATAAGCAAAAAAAACCTCTTTTTGATGTCCCAAAATATAAGCAAAAGACAACCTTTTTAATCCTATAGTTATTCTGTCAAAAAAAAAAATCCTATAGTTACAAAATTACCCTTAGTCATAATTTACTATTAATTTTTTTTAACTTAATTCCCTACTATTTAGTTCCCCAATAAACTTTTGGGGTTCCAAATAGCTTCTTTTCAATATGGCTTTTTAGCTTCCATCATTAGGTAGTTTATTTTGTTTTTCATTATGACAAGGGTAATTTAGGAAACTCAATTGTTTATTTTGACAAAACTTAGAGTTTCTTAATAAGCGTGAAAATATTTTTTTTGCTTATATTTCAAGACGGAGGGAGTATATCATTAGATTCTACTCTAACCTTAATTCTAAAGAAAATTTTAGGATGGGAGGTTTGTTATTGAATCAGAGCTAGTACTAGTGAAATTATTCATTTCTACTCTAACCAATGATTTCTTATATTCATAGTCCATGCTGAGCCAATCCTATCTTTTCCTGAGGAAAAATTCAATAAACTTGCAGCATCAAACATTTACATGTGAAGACAAAGGCGGAACTCGAAGAAGCTCTGTATGCAGCTCAACATGAAAAGATGGATTGTGTGGTTGAAATTGAGAGTTCCATTGATGCCAATGCCAATTTTCACAGGTTGATAAAGGTCATGTTTTCTTAAGATTTTGTTGATTTCATGAGTTATCACCTCTATGCTGACACCTTTTTATCTTGACTCAGTATTTTGAAAAAAAATGCTTTCCAAACTGCACAAGACACCATAAGATTCCTCTCAGTTCCTTTCAATCAAAGCTCTGTAAAAGACGAGTTCTGTTTATACAAAATTCATAAAATACAGTGTTCAAAATATAGGTGAGTTTTCATATTATGCAGAGACTCTAATCCCCTTTTATTTATTTCATGATTTGATGGTAATATTTATTTTCTTTGATTCTTTTCCTTGGATTGTATGCATTGATTCTGTGGCAGATTTGCACTAAGTGCCCCATCAACATCAGCATCTGTTGTTGATAATTGTAAAGAATTTTATAAAGAAGGATTTATTTTATCTTTAATTCTTGAAGATGGAAGTGTTGGTTTTGGGGAGGTTAGTATCAAATTGTTGTACATAGTTCATTTCTGATTTTACTTCAATGTTTTTGTTTAAGTAACGTAAGACATAGGTAGAAATAGCTATGGGGCACTGTTATATTTTACAAGCCATTTTAATGGTTTGTATGAATTTGGGCTGTGAAGAATACTAGAGACAAGAAAAGAGCATAAAATCTTAGGATCTGATTTAAAAGATGTATTTTAATTTCAAAACTGTCACATTGATTTCATTCTGTTTTCTGTTTTAAAATATTTGTGTAGAAACAAATGAAAACAAAGAACAAAGTGAAGACAGAAAATGTTTTCTCATTGTTTCTAAACGAACTAATGAAAGACAAAGACAATATAGCCCAGCCAATGTGACTTGAGGATCTTTCCACTCGATTCTTAAGCTGTTAAACAAAAATACGATTCTTAAGCTGTTAAACAAAAATACAATAAATTTATATTGTATAATGAGTGTTGACAGCATTTTTTGTGGAGTTACACAATGATCTGGGGAGAATAAGCGATCCACTAATTAGGAGTGACTTATTGCTATCCATTCAAACTGAATTAACCAAATAGGTGGGTAGTGGTGGCCTCTCGATTTTGAATTATTTTTCTTTGTCTCTGTATGTAACGATTGTTTTTTATTGAATTCCTTTTTCATTTTCCTGTAAAATCTTTTAAACTCTCTGCCACTATCTGTTGGTATATTATTGGTATCAAGCAGGTTGCACCTCTTGAGATCCATAAGGAAAATCTTGTGGATGCTGAATATCAACTCAGGTTTCTTATCCGTGCCATGGAACAAGTTGATATTAGTAGCTTGCTCTCACTATTGAAGGGCTCATTCTCATATTGGATATGGAATGAGTTGGGCATCTTGGTAAGCTTTCTATTCTACGTTATTTAGGCAAGGGTTAGAGATATTTCTAATAAAGACCATTCATGAACTTGTATAAAGAGATTTAACTTGGAAAAGACCGAGTATTACTATTACTGAATATTTTGAAACCAAATGAGATGCTTAGAAAGTTGAGATTCTGCCATACTAATTTTTACAAATATAAGTATGGAATTGGTATCCGATTCTTTACGGACCTGAAATCTGGATGATAGGCCGGTAGTGAGTTATTGAGTAAGGACTGTTGGTGGTTGTTGATGGTGGTACCCCGTTGTGAAGGAGGGGTGGTGCCTGCCTGCACTCCAACGATCAAGTCAGCAGGCGCCGAAGGTGAGAGGTTAGATATGACATACCTGACCTGGCCTTTTAGGCATGTTTATATAAAAGAGTTAGGGTTTGTAGGGACCTAGAACATTCTCCTGTGCACATGTGATTGGGACGTGCTGTCCGATGACAGGGCAGCATGATCAGGTGGTCCACGTGTCCATGTCAAGCAGTAATCATCTGTTTTCAAGGCGAGTCTACTGTACGGTCCGCTTTGCTAAGTGTGCATCCGGTAAGCCGGTACAATTTGCGGATGGGCCTTGGCCCAGTCCGAAACTGTACCAATTACAATACTAGTAGAAGCACTCTATTGAACATGGGCCCGTTTGGATTAGCTTATTTTTGAGCTTATGCAAACAGCTTATGCTATATAAATTATGTTTTATGCTATTTTATAAACTCACACTAGTGAAAATTGTATTTTTATAAGTTATTTTATCATAAACTACCTTGACAAACTTATAAAAATACATAAAAATTGCATAAGCTATTTGCATAAGCTCAAAAATAAGCTAATCCAAACGGACCCCATATCTACCAATTGAACATGTATTCTGCTAATCCTCCCTCTATCCAATTTGTCTAATGAAGTGTCATTCTATCTTAATATGTTCATTCCTATTATGTTAAACCAAATTATGAGAAATCCTGTAAGGTCATATGTTGTCACAAAGAAGTCTCATATGATTTTCATATTTAATTCTAAGGTCATCCAATATAATCTTCAACTACTAACCAAGATTCCTTATGTCGTATCTCGTAATTTAGCTTGCACAATTGACCAAGCCTACATATTTTATTTGTTACTCCTAATTGCAAATACAAAAACAAATAATACTGGCCTGTTTTGAAATTGTATTAATACATATTTGAGTAGAAAATTTTCCTTAGTGAGAACCTCTGACATTTAAGCTTAAATGTTAGGTCAACTGCTTCTTTGATAGTAGCATATCAAATTGTTAGAAACAGAATCAACATATTCTTTACGTTGTTATTGTCTGTCATGCAGCCATCTTCTATTTTTCCCAGTGTCAGATGTGGTTTGGAAATGGCTATCCTCAATGCCATAGCCAATTCAAAAGGCTCCAACTTGTTGGACATACTCCATCCATCAACAAATGAGAACAACAAATGTGAAAAGTCATTAGAAGTTCAGATTTGTGCGCTACTTGATTCAAATGAATCTACAGCTGAAGTAGCTAATGTTGCTGCCGCATTAGTCAAGGAAGGATTTTCTGCAATTAAGCTGAAGGTGAGCCAGTCTCATTGTTTGGTTGCTGATGGATATATTGTCAATCTCTCTTCTATATTTTATAAAACAGCTGCTGGGGAAGATAGAAGGCCAATGGGTTAAAATTCTGTACAATTGTAGGTAGCACGTGGCCGTGATCCAGTGCAAGATGGCATGTTAATACAAGAAGTAAGAAAGAAAGTTGGTTGCCAGATTATCATCCGCGTAGATGCAAATCAAAACTGGACTTTTGAGGAAGCTATGAAATTTGCCTCTTTGGCTAAAGATTGTAACCTGCAGTATATTGAGGTAGACTAAGGAAATAAGACATTTTCCATAATTCTTGGACTTATAAATGTATAGTTTTTTTATACTCTCCACTAATTTATTTCTTAATAAAGCATGTATGCGACTCATTTAAAACCTGATTCCAATATCCCCTTTGCAGGAACCTGTGCAGGACGAAGATTATATTCTCAAGTTCTGTGAAGAAAGTGGATTACCTGTTGCCCTGGATGAAACCATAGATAAAATTCAAGAAAATCCCCTGGAAAAGCTAGCGAAGTTTACTCATCCTGGAATAGTTGCTATTGTAAGTAAATAAGAATCTCCATCGGATATTATGGAGAAGTGTTGTTTTAATTCATTTGGTACTGATACTATATTTGTTTCTTACAAAATCCGAATATTAAAAATTAGATTATCAAAATTAAATGGCTCTTTTTCTGTAGAATTGAGATAATATATGGCTATGTATTCAAGACCGAGGAAGGCTGTAGATAGATTCATAGGATGAGTTAACCACAATAGTTTTGCTGTGCTATGCATAATCTCTAGCTTTTTTTATGCTATAGGTATTACCACAAACTAAACAATTATTATTAATAGCATGCAGATGGATACCAATGTGCCCGTCTATCCGCTTTTCTCTAATTTGAAGACCATAGTCGGCCTCCACTATGGCAAATATTAAGCTTAAAGTTGCAGACGAAATTCTATTATTATTTTTATTTCAATTTTACTATATTTTTAATTCAAATTTGAATTATAATTAGTGTAGATTTGATTTAAAATTTAAATTAGGATTAGGTCAAATATGAAATTAGGACAAAATTCAATTATTTAATTAGGTAAAGAATGATAAAATTGAAAATAAAGGAATTTGAATGAAGGGTAAAATTAGAAGGAAAATCTACACCAAAACTCGTTAACCATTTATATATACATATAGATTCAGCTCAAGTTTTATTAAATTAAGTGTTAATGCTGCCACTGGCTGAGCTGGAGACATGCTTTTTGCAGTAGTGTTTGACCATTGTGACTCCAGGCCAAAAATGCTCAATATTCAGAATTTTAAAGAAATGTGCTGACTCCTTGTCTATATAAAATGCTAATTCTTTCGCTTATTTAGAATTTTATATTGGTTTTTCTTAGGTTATCAAGCCAAGTGTTGTTGGTGGATTTGAGAATGCTGCATTAATTGCACAATGGGCGCACCAACTCGGAAAGATGGCTGTTGTCAGTTCTGCATTTGAAAGCAGTTTGAGTCTGGCTGCATATACTCAATTTTCTAGTTATCTTGAAATACAGAGATTAAGTTCATTCAAACTGTTCGATGTTAAAGCAGCACCTTCTGTAGCTCATGGTCTAGGAACCTATCGTTGGCTTAAAGAAGACATAACACCTAATCCTCTTTTGATTGGTCATAATCCAATTAGTGGTTTGGTCGAAGCATCTGTGGAAAATGCTAGTCGGTTGCTACGTAATTTTCAAGTCGACCAGGATGTCATCTGTAATACTATAGCTGAGGAGAAAGTTTGTCGGTACCAACTGAATGTAGAGCATTACAATTTATCTTGTTCTTTTGAAGTTTGTGAGACTGGTCTCAAAACAAATGTAAGTAAAGAAATCTCTTTACATATTAGTAATAGTTACATTTAATTTGTTGATTATAATACTTGGAATTATCATGTCATTAAATATATAGTTTGATCCAAGTAGCTATGGAACCTTAACACTAGGAAACAAAGCCCAGAGATATTTTATTAGTATTAGTTTAAACTTTAAAGCACAAAATCCTTTGGAACCTTCACATAGCGTGCTCTTGAAACAAACCACATAAGAAAGATATTTATACTAACAAATTATAGGGCATAAAATTTATGAATAATGTGAAATAGAATATTATAGTTGAAGTTTTTGGTTTCTTAATATGTTTCAAGAGCATAACTTACACTCTTAAATCATGTCATATAAGATGGGATAAAATAGTCATTGAGACCGCAAATAAGGATGGGTGAAAACAACCAACAGTGAATTGGTCCAAGTGGTAAGGGTCTTGGTCCCCCTAAGCATGTGGTCAGGGGTTCGATTCCTGACTCATGCGTATGGAAAAAATTCGGTTGGGAGGGGAAAACCCACTTTATGTGCCCCACAGGTTCCCCGACGGAGATTAGTCATCGCTATCGGCGATAGAAACTTCGTACGATTATCATGGCAACCCAAAAAAAAAAGGATGGGTGAAAACATTAGTTTTCTATTCCTGGTATTAGACTATATTACCATATACTGCAAAATGCTATGATGCTGTTATGAATGGAGTAGTATGGCTAGATTTAAATCCAGATTTTGTACCTTCAGTTTCGCATTAGTCATTAAGGCAGTTTACTGCATAGATGTGCAAAATAATCCATCTTTTGTGTTTTTACCTGAATTTATAATTTGATTCCTACGTATAGATCTGACTTACCTATATTTGGTCAATGTAGGATAATACATTAGTATTTCTTCATGGTTTTTTGGGAAGTGGTGAAGACTGGATTACTATCATGAAGACCTTTTCTGAATCAGCAAGATGCATTTCAATTGACCTTCCTGGTCATGGAAAATCAATATTACATGGTGTAAAAAGTGCTACTGAGGAACCATGTTTGTCTCTGGAGATAGTTGGCGATATGTTACATAAAATAATTCATCATGTAGCACCAGGAAAAGTTACACTTGTTGGGTATTCAATGGGAGCAAGGATTGCATTGTATATGGCACTTAGATTTAGCAGTAAGGTATAATGGTGACATTCAATGTTATTGTTTTGATGTTTTTAATGGCCACTGGTCAACAATTCGAACATTTATCATGCAGATAAAGGGAGCTGTGTTAATATCTGCAAGCCCTGGATTAAAAGATAAATTGGCAAGAAAAATTCGTGCAGCTAAAGATGATTCCAGAGCACGCTCTGTCGTTGCACATGGTTTACAGCTTTTTCTCAGCTCCTGGTATGCAGGAGAGCTATGGAAAAGGTTACCTGTTTTATTCCTTACCTTTAGATTGTACAGTGATTTTTGCGTATCTTATTGTATGACTTATTTCTTTTGTAATGGTCTCAAGTCGCAACTGTTTTTTTTTTTTAATGAAACAGCTTAAGAAGCCATCCCCATTTCAATCGAATCATTTCCACTCGCTTGCAGCATAATGACATACAGAATCTTGCACAGATGCTGTCTGGATTAAGCATAGGAAGGCACCCGTAAGCTAATTAACCTTTAACTAACTAGTTCTTTCCTTTGCTTTGGATTTTCATTAGTGTCATGTGTCATCTTCAACTTTCTTGATATTTGTCTGCATGGCAGGCCATTGTGGGAAGATTTGCCGAATTGTAGAGTACCTCTTCTTATCATACACGGAGAGAAGGATAAAAAATTCAAGAAAATTGCTGAAGCAATGATGAATACAATATGCTCTGGCTTGGGAAGTAAAGACGAAGAAGTGAGTGACATACATGAGGTTGTTGAGATTCCTAACTGTGGACATGCTGCCCATTTGGAGAATCCTCTTCCTGTCATTGCAGCTTTGAGACAATTCATGTCAAAACTATAGAAGATATGCTGTTCAGTAGGTGAGATTAATTTGTAACAATTATGTCACCTAACCATGTATAATTTTTCTTATGCTACCAATTCTTTTTTATTTTATTTTATAAATGTTCTTAACTATTTACTGTGTAAGGACTAAGTATTTGGTAATAAGGAACACTCAGGTTTCTCCTAATTCAGACATTGCATTGCTTTCAGTTGACTATAGTTAGTTGTTCAAAATAATAGAATCTATTATAGACTCTGTTTGGGAAAATAAGCTAGCTTATAGCTGATAAGCTAAAAGCTCTATTTGGTAACAGTTTTTTTAAAAAAGCTTATAGCTTATTTTTCAAACGCTATTTCAAGTAGTTTATGAGCTTCTAGCTTATCATTTTTTCTTCCAATTTTACCCTACCCTCTTACTTGAAAAAAAAATAAACATTAATTAAATATATCTTTTTTTATGTCTTTTCATACTTATAAGTTAGTTCAAACGCTAATTTTACCAAACACTATAAATTCAATCAGCTAGTATGTTGATTCCAGACTTACGAAATGGAGTAAACAGACAACTCCATAAGCTGTATACAATCAATGATTGTCATGTTGTAGGGACGAAAAATAAATAAAAGTATTCTACAAAAAATAAAAGTGATTTTTAAATAAAAGTATTCTACAAAAAATAAAAGTGATTTTTTTTTATATAGGCAAAAGGTGAAAAGAATAAAAATACACTGTTTAAAAGTGGTTTTTTTTATTTTATTTTTATATATAGCCAAAAGGTGAAAAGAATAAAAATACACTGTTTTTAGTTTCAAACTTTAGCTACAACATTTTGTAAATTAAGCTAGTTGAGCGTGAAGGTGCGTGGAGAAAACACAAGAAGGAGGGTTGAATTGTGTTTTGGATGTTTAAAAACTTTCCAAGATATTTTACTTCTTTTGAGAGTCTTTAAAGTACAGCGGATTATTCACACAATTAACTTATGGCGTTATGAATGATGAAGGAGTAAATGAGAGAGTGAGAGAGAGAAGAACACACAACAATTTATACTGGTTCCCCTCACAAATTGAGAGTACTCCAGTCCCCTTGTTTCCAAGAGAGTTTCACTATAATCACTAGGATTACAATAGTTGCTCAAGCACACAAGCTCAAGACTTCCTGTTCTTAGTCACACAAGACATAGAGACTTCCTTGCTTTGATCACACAAGATCAAAGACTTCCTTGCTCAAGCACACAAGCTTGAGACTTCCTGCTCTAAGTCACACAAGACAAAAAGACTTCCTTGCTCTGATCACACAAGATCAGAGGCTTCCTTGCTCAAGCATTCAGGCTCAAGACTTCACTGCTCTAATCACTAAGATTGAGACTTATGTGCTTCTACACTAAGCAGAAGACTTTCTTGCTTCTACACTAAGCAGAAGACTTACTACTAACTTATGAGCTTAAAACTTATTACAAACATAATAACTTCAGAGGCTCTAAGCTAGTTTCTATGCTCACTTCATTTGAGAGATATTATCTATTACAATTCAAATTCTCACTTTCTTCTGAGAGATTTTATCTAATGGTGAGCGCTAGTCATCAATTATTTCTTTGGCATATTTATATGAGTTGAGAAAGACATTGAGACGTTGGAGAAATTCCCGTTGCAACTTGGACAACTGTAGACATTGAAGATCCGTTGAGTAAAGCCACGTCTTCCTTTGCAGAGAAGCTTCACCTTTGCTGTCTGTCCAATGGTACAGTTATAAGGTACAACTAGCTCCTAGAGAGAGGGATCACATCCTTTGTGACCGTTGCATTTTAGTTGACCTTAGAACAAGTCATCAGGCTTGATAAGTTGTAGTTGATGTAGCCCTCTGATGACTGGGAATTCCTTTGCTTCTGATGAACCTTTGATAACTTGGAGTCTGATTGGTCTTTGAATGGTTGACCTCTGATAGTCTTTCGTAATTCAGCTTCTGAACGTCTTCATCCTCTGAATGACTTATGACTAGCAGACAGCCTCTGAACTCTTGTAGGCCTCTGAACATCCTTGAGCTTCTAAACTCCTCTGAGTTCCTGAACAGCTTTCAGACGTTCTGATCTACTTTGAGCTTCTGAACTTTGTATAGCTTCTGACCACGTTGTAGCATCTGAACTCTTTCAGAGTCTAAATATTCAGACTTCCATTGGTTTCATCAGAGTTTAAATTAAGTGTGCTCTTGATTAAACGTTGAGTTCTCCTGCACTTAATTTAAACATTAGTACCATCAATTGTCCATTTAATACTTTGTTATCATCAAAACTTAAGGGTGTGTATTAACACATATTTTGTTCCAACAATCTCCCCCTTTTTGATGATGACAAACACAAGTATTAAATACAATTGTTGTTGATAAAAATCAGCTATGTTGACATTAGGCTTATGAGTTTTGCATGCTCCCCCTAAGTCTGATAACCCATAGGGTTAGGTTTGTAAGCTCCCCCTATTTTGTATCCATAGTTAATTTTAATCAGTTTCAGAAATACTTTATTATATGACTTAAATTATTCATATTTCACTATGTAAAGAACAAGGTTTGCAAGCTTCTTCTTTCCATAGTATGATAATCTTTGAGTAAAGTTGCACCCTTACTCAAGAACTAACTATGAATAATAAACTTCAATTAATAAATGCATTCTCCTTGAAAATTAAGCCCTTAATGCAGATGCAAGATGAAGCAATATTTAAATTGAATGACAAAATAGGATCAGAGGCGTTTAAAGACTTCTACATACACACTTGGTTCTGATGGTTATCATTAACAGCTTCAGAGTTCAAAATATTTTCAAACAGTTCAGAGCTTTTAAAAAATCTTTTCAAAGAAAATAGCTCAAAGTCTGAACAAAAATTTGAAAACAGTTCAGAGCTCTTTTAGTACAATATTTTGAAATCCTCAAAGATCAGATTGTCATAACACAGCATGTACCTCATGCTACTATTTTGACCACTCTCCTACGTTCTCTCTCTGAAGCACTACAAGGCCCTAAAAAGCCAAGTAATTTCGCTTCTTCCAACAATTGATTTACCAATATTCTTTCTCCCCCTTTTGTCATTATCAAAAAGGTAATATAAGCAATTAATAGAAATTCAACTTTCAATGCCGTCAAATCAGAAGTGGTTGAACACATTTAATATTCGGCCATTGAATTTTGCTTATAAAAGGAGAGAGATACCTAGTCATTTTACTCACACAGAATAATCTTAGGTTATTGATAGATCTCTTGAAAGAAAAAATGAAACACTCAGAGAAGAAGAAAGTAGTTTCAGTGAGAGTCAGTCAAGATAGGAGAAAACATAAGAAGAAACCAATGGAAACAAAGCCAGTGTCCTTTCCAGAAGAACTCAGTTCAGAGTCTGAAGAGAAATCTTTGGACTCTGACTGTTTTAAGTTCTGAAGACATATCTTCCTGAAGAAAATCAAACTGATATCCAAGGCTCTAGAGGGGCTAGAGTCTTTTCTTGAAGAAAACCAAACTGATGCATCTGATTCGGTTTCTTCAAGAAAGACTGCTAGTTGATTAGGTGGTTTTCAGCCAAAAGCCAAAAAAGCCTCAACTTTTCCCCTCTGCAAAAGGTCATATTTTTAGGCGTGCAACCTTCAAATATGGCCTTTGAAGCAATCAGAAGATAATCCTTGGGAAAACATTATGTGTAATCCAGAACTTATGTTCTTAATGAAACAAAGTTCATTACTTAGGCTTGTTTAATTTTTGATTTCTTGTTACGAATTCTTCTCTTGTTATGTGATTTACTCTTTTAGGACTACCTTATATTGTACTTATTGAAAATCAAAATTTATAAGAGCTCAAGAGTTTGAAGTATTAAATGTCCAAGATATGTTTGTTTAACAATCAATCAAATAAAGCAATATGCATTTGTTTGTTTAAATAAAACAATCATTCAGATAGTGTTAATCAAAACATTTATATAAGCATGGTGAATGATCAGAATAGATTTATCACAGATTTGAAAATTATATGGCCATATACACTCTGTCCTATTAACATATTGATCAGTGGATGAGTATTATAGATAAAATCAAGATAATCCTAATGTTGAGGTTGTCTAAAGATGGCATTTAGGGTTATCATGATATTTTTCTGATTAGCATCTACTTTTTCACCATTCTTATAAGCTTGTTCACTTTGCCTTCAAACCTTCTAATGACATTTCCATAGACAGGATTCTTCAAGTGTTGTTGATTGCCTTTATCACTTCTCAGACTGTTTTTAAGAGGTACATTCAGATTATCCAATATTGAGGCTAACCTTTCCCTAAGGTTTTTTTTTTTTTTTGCCCAATATTTTATCTTGCAGCAGAGGATTCAGGATGATCCCTCACTGTGTCCTTTTGAGTCTGAATGTCTTTCTTCATTTGCAGCTTCATCTGTCCTTTTTCTCTTTCTCTTCACTTTTTCTTCTTCAATTTCAAACTCTTCTCCTAAGCTTTCTAGTAGTTGAATGTACTGATTGACAATACTACTAGAGATAGTAGGTATATCAATGTTGTATAGATCTGTTTTGAGGGAATTTGCACTACTTCTGACCAGAATGTCTTAGGTAAATTCTTAACTCCAAGCATGCATCTAACCTCATAATAATGGTTTTGTTCTTTCTCTCAGAAACCCCATTCTGTTGAGGTGTGTAGGCAGTGGTAAGTTGTCTTCTTATACCATGTGTATCACATAATTCATTAAAAGCTGTAGATGCATACTCTCCACCCTTATCAGTTCATAGACATAGGATCTTATGGTTAGATTCATTCTCAACCATTGCTTTAAACTTTTGAAACACAATTAGAGTCTCAAATTTTTCACTTAAGAAATATGTCCAGGGTTTTCTACTCATGTCATCAGTAAAAGTAATGAAATACCTCATTTTTCCATTAGACTCTAGATTGATTGGTCCACATATATCAGAGTGAATGAGTTCCAGTTTTGTGCTTGCTCTCCATGAACTCTTCTTTGGCACAATTTCTCTTTGTTGTTTTCCTTTCATACAGTGTGTGCAACTTTGATTTGGCTCCTTCAAATCTGGTAATCCATGCACCATTTTCTTTTGAGCCAATATCTTCATGCCTATGAAGCGGAGATGGACATATCTCTGATGCCATAGTTGAGATGGACATAACAACAGGTGCTTTGATTATGTACATTCTATTCATGGACATGTGAGTGGTCATTATTAATCCCTTATCATCATGGAACACTTTGCAAGTGTCATTTTTGAAGTTCACTGTGATGCTCTTTTGTTGAAGTTGACCTATACTTATCAAGTTGTTCTTAAGACCAGGTAAATAGTATACATTTGTTAAGACTTGCACAAAGCCTTCAATTCTCAGTTTCAAATTACCTCTACCCATCACAACCATCTTTGAATCATCACCCAATTTGACAGAATCTTTGAAGCTATCATCAAAGTCAAAGAGTCATTCCTTGTTTCCTATCATGTGATTACTGCAGCCTGAATCTAGAAACCAAATTTGAGGCTTTTCATCAATCATACCTTTGGTTTCTTGTGCCATAAGCAATATCTCTTCCTCCTCATCATATTGTGCATAGTTAGCATTGTCTTCCTCCCAATTTGGACATTCAGATTGGAAGTGACCTAGCTTGTGACATTTGTAGCATTCAATGTTCTCTTTATTGAATTTATGACTCCTTCCACCAGTGCTACAACCTCTTCCTCTACCATTACCATTGCCATTGCCATGACCTCTGGTTCCTCATCCACCATGTGATATTTTCAGTACTTGCTCTTCTTGATCTCTTTGCCCTTTCATTCTTCTTTCTTGGACAATGAGACTGCTTTGCAACTGATCCACACTCATAGTGGTCACATCATTAGCTTCTTCTATGGAACACACAACATAGTTGAATCTTGATGTTAAAGAACGCAAGATATTTTCAACTATTGTACCTTCAGTGAGAGTTTCACCATGAACACCCATCGAATTTGGGTATGGAAGGTTGCATGTAGTTGCTAGATTCCGCCAATGAAGCACAAAGAAAAGCTTCAATTGTAACAGAAAAATAACAGAAAAATAGAAAGGTTTCTTTGTGTAACTAACTACGGTTATTAGACAAAGATGAAGAGAGGATCGTTTCAACCGGCATACTGATACCAATTGTTAAGCAAAGGTGCAATCTCGTTTATTCTATTCCACAAGCAAGCCTTATATAGGCAAGGTACACATACAAATATACACATGGGCGCTCGAGGAGCATATCCAATAGCTAACAGACTTGCCTTGCAGGCCAAGTCACAACAAACTAGCTTACAAAACAACTATACAATTGAAAACTACTTAAGGCTATGTAATGCAAATAGATCTAACAACTTTTGCTAAAAACAAATCGATCAATTATAAAATATCATATCATTTTAATAAAATTAAAAAAATATCAAAGATTTTAATGTTGACTAATGAAAATTATAAACAAAATTATTACTAACTTGTGGTAAAATTCATATATATGTTCACATATTCATATTATATTTGCATTATGTTATAAATAAATATTTTCATTAAAAATATGTAGTTTAATAGTGTTGTATTTTTTAAAATTGATATACATATATTATTATATAATAATAATATAAATAAAATAGATATTATGTGGGTATGGAGCAGGGTGGGTACTAATGTACCCGTGCTCGCAGCCATACCCACTTATTTTTGTGGGTAATTTATCCATACCCTTATCCAAAATGCAAATTTTTATCATATCTATTGTAAGTATTTTTTGCCGGTATCCATTGAGTACGTATGAAATTGCCATGTTTTCTTTATTTTTATTTTTAGAGTGAACGCTTTTCACGTATCGTCACCACTCACCATGTATAAACCTCACTTCATGAACCGTTAATCTTGATGGGTCTCAATAACATATCTAATGATTTTTAATTTTTCTAATTTTTTTAATGAATGATATATATAATATAAATTTTCAAACCAACGGTTGATTTTATAAAATTCGTATTCGTTATAGTATAATTGATAACTTATGCACCATGAAAGACCTAATAAGGTCTTTAATGTTAGCTAAAACCTATATATATAGGGAAACTTTCAAGTGAGAGGAGATTTTAAAATGAGAGATGAGAGGATTAAATTCTATCCATTGGATTAAAATAGATTAACATCAACGGTTGACTTTTTTTTTTGAATCAAACAAACTTATTGCATTTCATTAAAAACTAAATGTTTAATACAAAAGGGAATACTCTCAAATCTGTGGAAGCTAGTCCAAGAATTGGCCGCCCTAGCAAGAGCATGAGCAACCCAAATGATGCACTTGTTGTGCTATTCTTTTCATCTTCTACACTTATCATGAATTTTGTTGTGATCGTTCGTATGCAAACTTTGTTGCTTGTGTGACCTTCCATTCTCCTCGTTGTGTTTCCAGTTTTCACCAAACACTCCTGGAAATTGAATCATAGGATTTTTAAGTTAAATAAGCTCTCTGTTTTTGTTGTAGATTTTCTTAGGCTTGTTCTTGCTTTATTTATTTTTCTTGATCTTGTTGAAGAAAGTAAATTTTTTGTATGTTTGAAATAACAATTGTAACTTTATTTTGAAATTGTTCTGTGTTTGTTATTTTTTCAGTGGACAATTAAATCAAAAGAACATGAATTTCATTTATAGTATTTTGACAATTTATTAGAAAAGAGATCAACCGTATAAGAAAATTCAATCATCCCAATTCCCAAATTTTGTTTGCTATTTTGATTCAAAAGTCATGTCCATAAAAAGAAGATTTAGAGAAAAAGAAGAAAAAAAATAGTTGATGCAACGATGGTTGGCTAGCTGCGCAGAAAATGGAGAGTAAAGGTAGTTACTGTGAGAGAAGGAACACACACAAGAATGAAGTGGATGTAGAAGTGGAAGAGACTTGATTGTGTACACTCAGGTGTAAAAAATAAAAGCAGTTAATTTGATCCAAGTGCTGTGATTTAATCTTCTCATCTCTCATTTTAAAATCTCCTCTTACTTGAAAATGGATGGTTGAGATTAAAGTAATTAGTGTGAGTGATGTCACATCCAACCAAACATTTTATTCTCAGAATCATGTTCCTTTGGCTTCTTCTTCTTCTTCTTCTTCTTCCATTAACACTAGTTCTGGCAGGTGGTTTTCTTTCTCTCTATCGTCGTCGTCCGCCGACTTGAGAACGGGGTTGCCGTTTCCGTTTGTTGAAGGATGGTAAAATATTAAATCTAACTAATATCCCTGACACCGCATCCACGTCGTCGTCTTTCCAATTTCTTCCCACTTAAATCTAATTGTTTACAGGACTCGATAAACTTATAATATATTGTATTAATTTTTTTTTTGCCATAAGTGAATTGCTTCATTCATCAAATATCAAAATCTTGTAATGAAGAGTATGTGAAAGTGGGTTTGTTGTGTCTGTAAAATTAAAAATCAAGTCTCTGCATTGTTTGTGTTATACTGAAACATAAGAATGTAAAATCAAAATGAGAGAAACCAAAAGGGGAAGGAAGATGGTATTGAACTTGGAAGGTCATTCTCCTTCTCAACCATTGCAATTTTTTTTTTTTTGCAAAGAAGTTGAAAAGGGGAAAAAAGTGGAAGATTAGAGTGAGGAATAGAATAATCTAGGGACGAAATTATGGATTTGTGAAGATCGCAGAGAATTTGTTGCACCGTTGGAGAAGAAGGGAAAACATGAATCGACGGATCTGGAAACGCAGAGAGAAAGAGAGATGAACTTGGCTATGGGATTGAGTGGTACATGACTCAATTAAGTTGTTTTAATCTCAACCCTTCATTTTAATCTGGTGGCTCATATTTGTTCTCATCATTCTCACATATAATTATCATTCTCATATGATACATTCCCTATATATATATATATAGTTAGGATCCGTTGACACCAAATCTTAACCGTCTATTTTTTTTTTTGGATAAATACCGTCTATTTTTTTTAATTAAAGGTTAATAATAGTTTCCTATATTAACTCATGTGTGTATCTATTTAGGAGATTCCTTATTTTTTGGTCGCATAAAAATTTTGATTTGTTATTCTACAAAAAATATTTGATTTGTTTTTTGACTAAAAAAAAAATAAAATTGATTTGTTATTATTCAATCTCCCCTGCATTACTATTCTCCTTCTTCAACAGTGAAATCATACTTCTTTGAAACGATCTCAAATTTTCAATCTCATCTAAACAACCACCTCTTTTATTCATACCCAAACAACAAATAACAACTATTAATTTTTGTGTACACCTATAACGACTACCAACTGAATTTGATTAAAAGGGTTTTCTATACTAAAACTACAAAATTGATTTTTTATACCGATATATACCGTGATTGATGCTTCATATATGCACTTGCTTTGAATGATTTATAACATATATGTCCAATTGATTCCTAAACTCAATTTGCACACACCATCTACAATCCATTTCATAAATTTTAGATAAATATTTATTAGCATAGTTGGCAATTGATATTGATTTGACAATTAACCAAAGGGATGAAAACACATGGAGAATAGTGCTGGGGAGATTGAATAACAACAAATCAATTTGTTTTTGTAGAACAACAAATCAAAATCTCCTAAATAGATACACATGAGTTAATATAGGAAGTTATTATTAACCTTTGATTAAAAAAACAAACGATTAAAATTTGGTGTCAAATTAAAGTTTGACATATGGTATCAACGGATTCTAACTATTTTTTTTGGTGAATGATTGATAAGTGCTAAAATACAGTGATTTTACCGATTTTACCGATACATTTTAAACACTTATTGACTCGTTTTATAAAGTTATTTGAAGTAAAAACCCCAATTATTTGTAAATCTTAGTCTTTATTAGAAAATTAGTATTTTAGCTATTTTCACCTATTTCACTTCACTTTTGTATTTTTTTGATGAGATTAATGATAAGTGTCAATTTTACATATAAATGATTTAAATTAAAGACACTAATTAACTTATTTTTGCAGTCAATATATTTTATAAGTTATATATTATTATTATTATTATTATTATTAATGTGTTATTATTAGTAATGTTAGTGTTTGTAAATTAATAGATAAAGAATAAAGTAAATGGATGCAGAGGCGAGGCAGTAAAAAATTAAGTGGTCAAGTGGCACACATGCTTCAATACCAAAGCAGAGCTTTTTGGAATTGATTGGATTAAAAAAAAGAAGCAAAAGGGGCGGTGTAGACCTGATGAAAACAAACCTGGCAGTGAAGTAAGGTTTTGCTTCAAAGCCTATAAAGAGGATTCAACCACTCCTTAAAAATTCACTCACACAACACGCATGAGAGACGAGAAACAGAGATAGAGAGCTGAAACGCAGAACAGAGTAGGAGAGAAAAAGAGGCATAGAAGCGGAGGAAAACGAGAGTGGATGCTCATCAACTGTTCGAGAAATCAACCGGTGTTGTTATTTCATCTCTTTTCATCTCATTTGTGTAAAGCTACCATGAGAATGAGTAGCTAAAGACACAATTGTTGGGGTTAGATGTAACTAACTCTATTAGTATGTATTTGTTTTGATTGTTATATATGATTCTAGTTTATCCATTAATATTGATGTTATCCTTGATTTTTATGTTTTAATCTTGAGATTTGAATTGTTATAGACATATACCTTTTGAATCTAAGAACTAGGATAATATCGATTAAACTCTAAACTCTAGACATATGATTTAGATTTAATATTCACTTAGAGTATCGAATCTTAACGCTATAGTATTGATTGATCATCCGAGACATCGGAGGTTAATAGGTACAATAGATATCTCGGCGTTATCTGGACACGGAAACGTTCGACGAGCGTTACGTGATAATATTGATAGATAGCTAGAATTTGTATTAATGGTCAGGGAAATATGTATGAATGAGTTAATGAAATTTAATCCCAGCAATCTCAACTCTTTGTTAATTTACTCATCTGTTATCGTTATTATAGTTTCCTAAATTTTCACAAACAAATATCTTTCAATCACCCTACTTAAAGTTATATTAATTGTTGAACGGCATCGATATCGCACCAGTCCCTGTGGAGACGATATAATCATACTTACTTTTGTAATGTAACAATGATTCTATATATATATATATATATATAGTGAGAACACTATATGACATTCTCACTAGTAATCATTATGTGCTATATGGAAGCTTATAAGTGTCACATGACACCATCATTTCCCATGACACCAACATTATTATGAATCACATGAGTTCCTAAATCGTTATCTTTAGATGTGCAATGAACATTCAAATCTTCATCCCCCTAATTATTTGTAAATGCGCACACTTACTTCGGGGAAAACATTAATTTATAGTGCGCTACTATTGTTTTCCGTGGTAGCAAATGTGATTGAAACAATGACCACAAAGAAAAAGGGAAAAAAAAAGTTGTTTGCTAATTAAATCCATGTGATTATTTGTGGATATGTATATGCTAAGACTGTGGTATGCGAAATCAAAGGAGAAAGAAAGTTACACAAATTACAAAAAAAAAACATGTATTACATGATATTTGTTTAGTTGGATGGTGAGTTCTCGTGTGTAAGGGTTGAGGTACGTAGTCTGACTTTGGTTAGGTGTTTCATATTGTTTCTTTTGCTTGCCTTAGCACTTCATATGATGCCTTTTTTTACAAAAAAGAAAAAGAAATATATGAAATACTAAGGCAAGAAAAAGAAACAATATGGCACACAACCAAAGTCAGACTACCTAAACTCTTACGCACGAGAATAATACCACCCAATTAAACAAATATCATGTAATACATTTTTTTTTGTAAGTTGTGGAACTTTCTTTATCCTTTTGATTTCGCATACCACAATCTTTGCATATACATATCCACAAATAATCACATGAATTTATTTAGCAAACAACTTTTTTAGTTCATTCTCTTTTTCTTTGTGGTCATTGTTTTCATCACATTTGCCACCACAGAAAACAATAGTAGTACACTATAAATTAATGTTTTCCGCAAAGTAAGTGTGCCATTGACAATTATTTAGGGGGTGAAAGATTTTAATGTTCACTGCTAATCTAAAGATGATGATTAGTAACTCATGTAATTCGTAATAATGAATGTTATCATTGGGAGTTTCATGCTAATATTTCGGGGTCGACATTATTCTCTTGTTATATATATATCATGGATCGGAGGTGAAGTAATATATAATTTTTATAGAGATTCTAGAGATTTTGTTCGATGTAAAAATTATTGTTATTGGTTTGTTATAAGAAATGATATAGAAGGGTTTCAAGAAGATTATGATAATAATGGGACACAACATTCGAACCCAGGTATATTTTTAAAGTGGAGAATCATTGGATAGAAACTATAATAATAGACTCTCAATAAATGTTGCAAAAATTGATGTATGTGTTAAGTTGGAGTTAATTTTTTTTTTGGGTTACAAATTGGAGTTAATTTGTTATACTTGCATTTGACCATTTTTATTTTTTTATCAAGTAACTCAGTGACTAGAAATTCAATGCTTAAGTTGGATAAGTGGGATGACCAGGATTCGAACTCTGGTCCCCTACATATATAATTCAATGTCCCTGCCAACTGAGCTAAGCTCACGGAACTGCTTTCGACCATTTTTATCTACTACTACTCGACACTTACTTGTGTGAGGCGCGGGTGTTGTGACGGCTTTATAATATAACGTCAAAAAGTATGTATATAGAGAGTAAATTAATAATTTAAACAATATATATTATCAAAATATTAAGAACCATAGATGTTATGCACAAAGATTGGGTTGAAGATTATCAACATTTGCAATAATTATTTTGAACTAAAAACAATAAAATGCACAAAAATAATTTAAAAAAATAGAAACTTACATAATTTATATCGAATTACTCCATCCGTCCCAAAATTTTGGTCCTTTTAGAGTTTTACACACGGATTAAGAAATAATAACAATTGATAAGTTAAGTCATTTTTACCCTTACTTTATTAAGAAAAAGAAAATTCATTTAATGAATATTTTAGTCTTTGTAAGGGTACAAATGATAAAATATCATTATAATTGGACCTTGATTTCTTAAAAGAACCAAAGTTTTGGAACAAAGCTAAAAAGCTAAAAACACCAAAGATTTGAGACAGAGGGAGTATAATATGTCCTTTACTCAAGTTTCGTTGCGTTGACATGTATGTCGACCTCCTTTAATTTAATATTAGGGACCAACAGACCTTTCAACATTTGTTTTGCAAGAGTAATTTTTACAGTATATGGATTCATTTCAAAACACACAAAAGATTGCATAAATGGAATATAAAAGCGTCATAGATAAATAAGGCATATGAAAAGCATAAAAATAAAAGGATGTAAGTGGAAGTGATATTGACATGATAGAGTGATGTAATTGGATGAAAGTGGTTGATGTGGCTAAATGAAAAATTGTTACTGGTTAAGTGGATTAAGATTTAGCTTAGAAAGTTGCTTGACTATTTAGGATTTATAATATATATAAAGTATTAAGGTAAGCAAAAGAAACAATATGGCACACCTAACCAAAGTCCGACTACCTCAACTTTTACACACCATAACAACACCACCCAACTAAACAAATATCACGCAATATATGTTTTTTTTTTGTAAAATCTTTCATTTTTTGGTGAGCAAATGTAAATTACATGTAAAACTTATTATCTAATTAAAACAAATAAGTTAGATTCTATTGCGGAATAGCATCATATATTCATATTGTATTTCATGATGGTCTACATTGGTTTGATGGTTGCATCATTTAAGTTTAATTGATTTAATTGAATACACTCAATACAAGCATATAACATTTAAAATAATAGTCTTCCTAAAAAAATGGTACAAAATTAATGTAGTATTAAAAGAAAGTATTTTTGTATCGTCTCTACAGGGACTGGTGCAATATATGATATGAGTCGTTCTACAATTAATATGATTTTAAGGAAGATGATTTAAAGGTATTTGTTTGCGAGAATTTACTATAATATAACTGCGAAAAAATATTATTAAAGTAACAGAGAGATGAGATTGCAAGTATTAGACTTCATTAACTCATTCATTGTATTTTCCAGATCATATATATAGATTCTAACTATTAATCAATATTATGACCTATCGTTCATCGTACGTTTCCATGTCCAGAGAACGACAAGAGATCTATTGTACCTATCACCATTCGATGTCTCGATCGATTAATCAATACGATAACATTAGATTCAAATACTTTAGTGAATGTTAAACCTAAATCTATCTCTATATATAGTCAGGGGAGGATCTATTCACGGTTGAGGGGTACAGCTGGACACCCTGAACTTTGAAAAATTGTATATACTATCCTATGTTTTTTCATTTTGAATCGATGATCTATTCCTCGGTCCTCACACACACACTCATGAGAAAAAAAAAATATGAAGCAAAACAAGTATCAACAACATTAAACATAGTTCACATACTTTAAAATAGGAATAGAAAGAACGACGAAGATGGAAGAAGTCTAACAGTCGTATTTCTAATTCTTCGTAATAAATAACTAACTTAGGGTTGTATCTTTTTATTGTGGGATTGGGCCTTATGATTCTTTGAAGTCCAAACTTTATTATGCTAGGAGACATGTAGCGTCATTCATATTTTTTATTTTGTTCCTAACTTTTATTTTTTGGTGTCAGTTATAAACATTTTTTTATTGACAGTTACAAACATTGAAATTTTGTTCTTTAAATGACATATGTCTTACACGATGTCTGGGACAACTGTGTATTTTGCAAGATGTCTGGGACAAACTTGTAAAACAATTGGTTGCAGGAGTATCAATATGAAGCGCAATAAAGAAATGTAATGAAGGACACAAATAATTGTTTATCCAGTTCGGTGAAACTACACCTACTCTGGGGGATACCAATCTAGGAAAGGAAACTCACTGATCCGAATTAATACTCAGTCTTACAGAAAATACCAAAACCTATTGTTGTTTATGCATTTTCTTAATCCTAGTGTTTTTCTACCAAGAGCCTAGCTACTCCCCCTAGATATGAGACACCTCCCACTTTTCCCAAATCACTAGTCCTAAGTGATTAACACCTTGAGTACTTATCAATGGTATTGAATGACCATTCAACAACAAACCCTAACTTCTAAACCTTATCATCTAAGTTTCAGAGGCTAATATAACCTTGTGCAGTGGACACAAGTTCCCATCTTGTGTTGTACCTACTATCTTCTGTTGTATCGTCCCTGCGTCCTCATAGTTGAACTTGTTACCATTCCAACAATTTCATTTGAGTTGATGTATTGATCTGTTCCATACTGTGTTTGGCCCAAAACTCGGCTTGCTGCCATGTCCTAACATTGATATATCACATTGGATTTAGATATGAACATTCATAATGTCATGCACTACAAGAGAACCTTATTTTCTTGGCCAACATTCTTGGCGGATTTTAGCCCCAATATTTTATTGGGGGCCTTTGGCCCCAAGAAGCCATAAATTTCGCCAAGAAGCCATTGGACCGTTTTGAAAATTTTGAAATGGGATTGTTCGGGGTCATGGGCAGCCAAGAATGAAAGTAAAACTTGACATGCTTGTTGGAGGCCATGGGCCGCCAAGAATCCATGGACCGTTGAAGGTCATTGGCGGTTCATGGCCGCCAGGAATCCAAGGAACGTATTTTTTATTATTTTCTCTTCCAACGATTATCTTTTGTAAACTTAAAATATATACTTCAATCTATTTCTTCACTTCATTTCTACTACTTCACTTCATTTTACACTTCCAAACACTCTCTAAATTTCTCTAAAATCTCATACTTCTAACTTTCAATTTTTTTTTCCATACTTATCTCCAAATTTTAAATTTTAATTTCACATCTCTATCCAAAAAGTGGTAAGTATTTGGCTTTTAATTTTAAAAAGTTTGATTTTTTGCTTTATTAACTTAAATGTATATTCCTAATATTTTTTGTTTACAATTTTTATTTATCAAGTGTTGATAATTTTCGTGGTCATCGGAGTCGGTGGTTGGAAGCGCTTCAAGTCAGACACTACTCAGCGCTACAAGTAAGTAATGTAATTTTATTTTATAAACAATTTATTTATTTATTTCTGAAAATTGTTTTAATATATGAAAATAGTAACTTTAAATATAAAAATTGTATTTAAAAACGAAATTAATTCTGTCTAAAAAAACGAATTTTTAAAAAAAAAATTAATCACTGATGAATGAATGATGATCGATGCAATAATTTTAATACAAATTCAGCCTGAAGAAGATGATCAATCTGATGAATGAATGACGATCGATGCAATAATTTTATCTATATGTTTATTTAATTAGTTGTAACTTATGACAATATGTTATGTTTAATTAGTTGTAATGACAATTTTTTATGTTAAGTAATTTCTATTATGTTTTAATTATATTTAATATTTTTTAAATATTTAAATTTTTTTTAACTAATTTAATTATGAAACAAGTAATTAATATTTAAAAAACATTTTTTCTGATTTTTTAAAAACAATTTAATTATTTAAAAAAAAATTATTTAATTATTATTTTTTGTTGAAATAATTAATTATTTAAAAATCAGATTATTTAAATAATCTGAATTTTAAATAATTAAATAATTTATATTTTTTTAAATTACGGATGGCTTCTTGGCGGCCATGGACCTCCAAGAAGACAAATTGTTGGCGGCCATGGACCTCCAAGAAGCCAGTCTGTGAAATTCAAACCTGACAGGTTTATTGGGGGCTAAGGGCCGCCAAGAAGCATATTGGGGGCTCAGGGCCGCCAAGAATCATTCCTAACGAGCGTTTTCTTGTGGGTCTTGGGCCGCCAAGAAGCAATGTATTTTTGGCGAATCTTGTGGCTTCTTGGAGGCCTTGGACCCTCAATTTTTTCCTGTTTTCTTGTAGTGCCTTGGACCCTCAATTTTGTGACTATAAGAAAACAGGAAAAAATTGAGGGTCCAAGGCCTCCAAGAAGCCACAAAATTCGACAAGAATACATGGCTTCTTGGCGGCCCAAGACCCACAAGAAAATGCTCGTCAGGAATGATTCTTGGCGGCCCTGAGCGCCCAATAAGCCTGTCAGGTTTAAATTTCACAGACTGGCTTCTTTGAGGTCCATGGCCGCCAACAATCCATGTCTTCTTGGAGGTCAATGGCCGCCAAGAAGCCATCCGTAATTAAAAAAAAATTAATTATTTAAAATTCAGATTATTTAAATAATCTGATTTTTAAATAATTAATTATTTCAACAAAAAATAATAATTAAATAATTTTTTTTTAAATAATTAAACTGTTTTTAAAAAATCAGAAAAAATGTTTTTTAAATATTAATTACTTGTTTCATAATTAAATTAGTTAAAAAAATTTAAATATTTAAAACATAATAGAAATTACTTAACATAAAAAGATTGTCATTACAACTAATTAAACATAACATATTGTCATAGTTACAACTAATTAAATAAAATAGATAAAATTACAACTAATTAAATAAACATATAGATAAAATTATTGCATCGATCGTCATTCATTCATCAGATTGATCATCTTCTTCAGGCTGAATTTGTATTAAAATTATTGCATCGATCGTTATTCATTCAACGGTGATTAATTTTTTTTTTAAAAAAATCGTTTTTTTAGACAGAATTAATTTCGTTTTTAAATACAATTTTTATATTTAAATTTTTTCTATTTTCATATATTAGCTTTAACACAATTTTCAGAAATAAAGAAATAATTTGTTTATAAAATAAAATTACATTACTTACTTGTAGTGCTGAGTAGTATCTGACTTGAAGCGCTTCCAACCACCGACTCCGATGACCATGAAAATTATCAACACTTGATAAATAAAAATTGTAAGCAAAAAATATTAGAACATATACATTTAAATTAATAAAGCAAAAAATCAAACTTTTTAAAATTAAAAGCGAAATACTTACCACTTTTTGGATAGAGATGTGAAATTAAAATTTAAAATTTGGAGATAAGTATGAAAAAAAAATGAAAGTTAGAAGTATGAGATTTTAGAGAGAAGTTAGAGAAATTTAGAGAGAGTTTGGAAGTGTAAAATGAAGTGAAGTAGTAGAAATGAAGTGAAGAAATAGATTGAAGTATATATTTTATGTTTACAGAAGATAACCGTTGCAAGAGAAAATAATAAAAAAATTGTTCCTTGGATTCCTGGCGGCCATGAACCGCCAATGACCTTCAACGATCCATGGATTCTTGGCGGCCCATGGCCCCCAACAAGCATGCCAGATTTTACTTTCATTCTTGGATGCCCCTGACCCCTAACAATCCCATTTCAAAATTTTCAAAACGGTCCAATGACTTCTTGGCGAAATTTATGGCTCCTTGGGCCTTTAGCCCCCAATAAAATATTGAGGGCTAAAATCCGCCAAGAATGTTGGCCAAGAAAGTAAGATTTTCTTGTAGTGACGACCGCCTATTTCATGACAGTATGAATATTCATACCTAAATCGGTCCAAAATATATTCCCAAGACTATTAAAAAAAAAATGAGAACCCATACAAACATATTTACTTGATCATACCACAATCTAGATTAAGTGGTTGCAATTTGTGAAAATGAATGGAAACATTAAGTTATTTAAAAAAAATAATTATAGAATTGAGAAGAGTAGTAACATTTTTAAGGGAAAAATGGCTTTGAGTTGATTTGTTAGATTGAAGGATTTTAAAGAGGGAGAAACTATAGATCGACATATCCATTTTCTTAAGTTCTTCCAAATACTTATGCAAGTACTATGAATATATCATTAGCTATTTTTGTAAGCTCTTCAAATATATCCTCAAATTAATAAATTCTTCGTTTTTTGTGCAAGATAGAATTTACTTCATTATCCATCAATTTGATAATATAAAAAATAAGGCAAAAAAATAAGAAAAATTAAAAAATCCAATGACAACTAACTACAAATATATATCTTAAAAAACAACTTAGATATTTCTTATTTATGATCAAAATCAAACAACATAATATCATATAAAAACAAAATTTACCAATTAGCTATAACACAAAATGAGAATCATGAAAAGAAAGAAAGAAAAAACCTGAAAAGCTCTTCAAAACTGAGACCATTAGCATTGTGATTGTATATTTTATTAATTATATGTTCTAAAAGTTTTGAAGTCTTGGCGCTAAATTTCGAATCCATGATTACTTGCTGCTTGGAACTCTTTATCTAAAATTTCCTCTGCCTCTAGTCACTTTCTCCTCCAAAAAAAAGAAAATCAAAAATCAAAATACATAAATACAACTTTTTCTTAACCTAAATGTTAAAAAGAAAAACATCAAATTAAAGAGAAGTGAAAGATCAATGGTCTTGAAATAAAGATTAGTAACAAGAAAACTAGTGTTGGTTAGATAATTTATTGAAAAAATGGTAACCGAAAATGAATTATTTGAGTGATTGAGTGAGAAATGAATCTCTGGAGCTTAGAGAATTTTTTTATTCAAACCTTTATATGAGGAAGAATACGTTGACTATGGTTCACAATTGATTGATTTCACCAAATTGTACGTTACAATTTTATAATATAATACTATAAAATTGGTTCTTAGTATGCGTTCAATGTATATATTTAAATATAGAAATTAATTAATATTTAAGATAAAATTTGACTCAATATGTTAAATAACCAAATTTAATAAAAAAATATCCAGAAAAATAATTAATGAATGCCTATAATGACAAATTTAATATATAAAAGATTTTAGGCTTAATTATACTTTTGGTCCTTTATCTTTATTTTAGGTTTCAAGTTGGTTCCTTATCTTTTAAAAGTTTCAAGTTGGTCCCTTATCTTTTTTTTTAGGTTTCAAGATGGTCTCTTCCGTCAATTTTTTTACTGTTACCGTTAAATCTATACACCTGTCATCTATTCAAGTGTGCCACCTGTCCAAATTAGTTTGCCACGTGTCCAAATTTAACGGAAATAGTTAAAAAATTGACGGAAGGGACCAACTTGAAACCTAAAATAAATATAAGAGACCAAAAGTGTAATTAAGCCAAGATTTTATATAGAAAATTACTTAATGAATGCCAAATTTAACAAAGATATTTTTTTTATAATGTTAACAAAGATATATATATATATATATATATATATATATATATATATATATATATATATATATATATATATATATATATATAGGGTCAGGATCAAATGACACGAACTTGTTTGACACCAAATGTTACACCTCTCAATAACGTTTTAACCGATATTAATTTTATAAAATCAACCGTTGGATTGAAAGTTTATATCATATAGATCATCTATGTTAAGTTTTACAAAAATCTAAAATCATTTGATATGTTATTGAGATCAATCAAAATTAACGGTTTCCGTCTTTTTTTTAAACGCCGTTAATTTTGATGTATCTCAATAACATATCAAATGATTTTGGATTTGTGTTAAATTTTACATAAATGATCTATATGATATAAACTTTCAATCCAATGGTTGATTTTATAAAATTAATATCGGTTAAAACGTTTTATCCGATATAAATTTATAAAATCAACCGTTGGATTGAAAGTTTATATCATATAGATCATTTGTGTAAAATTTAACACAAATCCAAAATCATTTGATATTTTATTGGAATACATCAAAATTAACGGCATTTAAAAAAAAAATGCAAACCGTTAATTTTGATTGATCTCAATAACATATCAAACAATTTTAGATTTTTGTAAAACTTAACCTAGATGATCTATATGATATAAACTTTCAATGCAACGATTGATCGTTATTAAGAGGTGTAACATTTGGTGTCAAACAAGTTGGTGTCATTTGATCTTGACCATATATATATATATATATATATAAAATGATAGTAAAATTGATCTCCGATAATTCTTTACCAGATAATCGTATTACAAAATTGACCGTTGGATTGCTAGATACTATAAAATAGATCGTGTCTATAAAATATGATATTAATCTAAAATCATTTGATACTTCAATGAGATACACCAAAATTAACTCTAATCCTTGCCCTCTCCTCCATTGACATGATCACAAATTATAGGGTAAAATATGTTTATGGTCCTTATAAAATATGGACCTTCTATGTTTAATCCTTACTTAATTTTTATTATATTTTTAGTCCTATAGATATTTTCTTACACATAGTTTTAGTCCCTACTAAAACTAAATTTGTTTAATTATCATTAAACACTTAAATTTTTGAATGATTTTTCATGTACATGTTTAAAATATCAAAGTTTATTTATTAAAATTTGGAATTTTTTAACTTGAAATGAATTAAATATAAATTTTTTAAATCGCAAAAGTTTAAGATAAATATAACAAAAATCATACTTGCGAAAAATTATTCAGAAAATACAAGTTAACTTAATCGTAGGAACCAAAATAGCGTGCATAATAATTTCTATATAACCATATAACCACCACTATATATATATATATATGCCTCATGATCACAAATTCTAAGGGAAGTAATAATACACACTAACTAAATAAATCCTACAACTTCTTCCTTATAATTAATCACCATTTATATGTAACACATATACAACAATAATAATTAATCCTCGATCCATCCTATCTTTAACTAATAGTGACAGAGTTCACCCATAAAACCATATCCCTTGGTTGATCATTTCCAATATTTCCTTCCTGATAATTCTTTTCCCCTTTGAAAATGACTACCTGAAATGTAAAATAAGAACTAGATATATCATTATGTCGCAGATGTTTTTTTTTTATATATGAGCAGATATTCATCTATATATGTATAAATATTTTTTGTTCGCATAAATGACATATCCTCTGTGCGCAATTGCCAAGATTAGTTCCTCATGTCTTGTGGGATCCAAATGGGCGACAAACTATTTGTTAAAGAATTTTAATGCTATTGCATGTCTAAACCAGAGATCGAAAATTCAAGACTTTGGTTAAGTTAGAACTGCATCATATCTATATATGAATATTTTGTTTATGGACATAACTCAAATGCACGCTATATTATTAAAGGCTAATTATACATATATAACTGTTAATCAACTTCATTTTTTCATTCTATGCTTGCACATGATTATAGGCATGTATAAATGATCCTTGAAAATATATGAAATTTAAAATATCATACTCATGAATGGCCTTGGTTGGAGATATATTTTGTTGCAAGTATGCTCTAAAGAACTCCTCATTCTCCTTTTCCAACTCTCTCCACACTGCACAACTAATAATATTTATATAAATTTACATAATCATACATATTTTCTAAAATATAACATAAACTCTTTATTTTTTATGACTAACATAAACTACACTTCATATAATATATTTGTGCTCATATACAAAACAAGAGTAATGTGAAAACTATATATATAGGACCTGTAAGAGTAACTAGTGGCTTAATCCCTGCATGTTCTGACAATGTCTTTATGCATTGATCTTGACTCATTTGAAAGATCAAGCATCTCTCTATGAGATTATGAACCTACATATTTTCCATGCATGAAAGTTTTAGAACTAATTAATTATGTACAATGAAAAACCAATATAATAGTTTTTTTAAAAAAGTAAACTATAAAGTGTAAGTAACATAGTTTATTAAAATATAATAGAAAGAGAATAAAGTAGATTAAATTACCATCCTAATATAGCTATGTGGATGACAATATAAACAAGGAAGAGGGTATTGATGAGTGTGATTATGCATTGTGCTTAATTCTGTTTATGTTACTATAGCTATGGACAAAACAAATAGAATAAAGAAAGAAATAGAAGAATGCAAACAAATAGAAAAAGTACATGAGATGGAACTTGAAAGATATTTTGAGTATATAAGTTTCATATATAGTAAGTATACCAATGATGAGTGAGTGACACATTGTGTTATCCACACATATCTTGAGTGAAGGGCCAAAATAGCTTATGAAATCCAAATGATAGATTCACCTCATCTTTAAAGAGATAAGAGGAGTGTTGTTGTGTTCTTTTATTTATGATTATGATTATATGTATATGTGAGTGAGATGTCACTTTCTTTTTTACATTTTCCTTTCTCTTTATAGGTTAATTTTTTGTGCTGATTAAGATAAAAATGTGGACAAAGGTATAGCCACATAGTACTACTTCATATATAATACTATTAAAGGGTCCTACATTCTTGAAATGCCATGAATATTGCAGTGGTCCTACAAATGCAGAGGAACCACTTGTTTCCATATTAATAATTGAAACAGTATAATATAATTTATATTCAATTCTACGTGTGAAAAGAAAATGGAGAAAGAAAAGGAAAAAGTACCACTTTTCAAGCAATTTTAGTTGATACATACTATAACATCAGAATTTTTCTTCCCACCCCCAATTTTTTTTAGTCCCCCAAAAATCCAATTGTGCCCCTGCTATGTTGACTTCGGAATCTACGAACCAAAATTTCTAAAATTCGAAAAGCGTTTACCACTCGGTAAAATTTTAGAATACATTTTCCGAATTCAGGCAATATAGAAACATAATCAGCTTACTTTCTCTTCTTCATCTTCACACTCAATCCCATCCTCTCCTCCAAAGTGTTTGCATTTTTACTAGGGGTGAGCAAAAAATGTGGCGATCCTTAACCAAACCACTAACGAAACCATATCCAATTTTAATATCCAAATCCATTTTGAAAAATAACCACACCAATCCAATTAAAAAAACCAAATTCTAAACCATATCCATTTTTTATAATTGGTTTGAAATTGGTTTTCAAATTGGGCCCAATAATTTGCAATTGGTTTTCAAAGTTTAGCCCAATAATTTGATTTTGCTTTTTAAGCCCCCAGCTTGCTTCCACACCCCCCAAAAAAACTTAATCATAATAAATAAATAATTAAAAAAAGGTGGTGGTGAGGATGGTGGTCAATACGGCGGCCAACGCCGGACCACCGGCAGTCGGCACGGCGGAGCTCCGGCGATAGTGGCGGTTGACGGTGATTTTCTGGCGACTCGCGGCGGTTCTTCGGTGGCCGTCACAGTGGTCGGTGGTGGTGCTCCGGCGGCCGGCCGCCACCAACCACCCTTTAATATTTAATTATTCGTTGAATATTTTAATTATTTTTTTATTTAAAAAAATTTAGTTCTTTTTAAAATAATTATAAAAAACATTTTTTTCAAAAAAAAATTTGGGCTTAAAAAACAGATTTCTGGGCTTAAAAAAATTAGATATTTTGGGCTTAGAAAATATTTGTGTGTGTTGATTTTTTGGGGTTGTATAAAAGAACCACGGGGGGCTGAAAAAACAATTTTCATAAAATTAAAGAAAAATTATGTTTTTTTTAAACAATAATTACTAAATCTTATTTTTTAATTAATTAATAAAAAATTAAATTGGTTTGAGTACTGTAAAAAAAAAAATAATTTAAGTATAAAATTGATTTAAATGAGTAATCCAATTTTTATTACAAACCGGTCATAAATTGGTTTTGAACCGGTTATAAACCATATCCAAATTAGTTTTTCAAAATAACCAATTTTTCATTAAAATGGTTTTGGATCTAAACCAAAACCATAAATATGGTTTGGTGTGGTGTGCTTTTTAAACCATGCTCACCCCTAATTTTTACATCATTGGTGGCTCAAATGCAAGATTGGGATCTTATCTAAAGGATTCTACACTCATTGATATAATTTGTTGAATGAGGGGGCAAAAACACGCAACTTCTCTTCTTTCCCTTTTCACACGCATACCCTATGTTAAAAACACTCAAAATAGAAACTGAATAGAGAAGTTATGCTTCTGTCTCTATATTGCAATCGTTCGGGAAACATATTACGAAACTTTACCGAGCAATAAATATTTTCCGAAATTTTGAAAACTTCGGTTCGTAGACCCCGAAGTCAACAGACCAGAGGCGAAATAGGAAACCTGACAGGGGTGGGAAGAGAAAAATTCATAACACTTATGAAAAGAAAAAAAAAACAGGAATAGTGTTATTGCACTATTTAAAAATTTAGGCCCATAACATATCCAATCTGTTCCCATTTGAAAATTTGTCTTAGATTTTTCACAATCGATTTTCTAGAAAAAATAATATTTCAGAATATATATATTATTTCGATAAGTTTCGGAATCTATTTTTTGAAAATTACTTTTATAGCTGCAGATACTACTCATTGTACTTTCATTTCTTCTTATGTATAGAGAATCTGCTACATATAACATATGGATTGTCCTTTGCTTTGGGAGCACGATTTGGATGGTAGGAGCACGAAGTCCTTTATTCATGCTCGTGTATTGGTTTTGTGGTCGTTTGTGCCACGTGCAATCTTTATCCCATTGTGATGAGCCTTGGTGTACGTTGGGCTTTAGCCGATCCATAACAATTGCTCCCCAAGTCTTTGTTAGTTGAACATATACAGTTAATGAACATATATAATAATAGCACAATTAATAATTTAAATAATATCAAATGTCACAACTTAATTATAAATCTTTCCTGAAACAATATTATAGATGGGGATTTTAATCCTCCATTTAGTATGAAATTTAACATTATACAATAATTGTGGTTTTGGACACCTCCATTATGTATAAAAGTTAGTCATACATATGAGGATTTTAATCCTTCATTAGTATGAAAGTTAGTAATATAGATGGAGTTTTGGACACCTCCAATAAGTATAAAAGTTAGTAATACATATGTGGATTTTAATCTTCCAGTAAGTATGAAAGTTAGAAATAGATGAGGTTTTTGTTAAGTAGTGTAATTTAAATGTTCTATCAGATGCTGCAACATCTATATAATTTAGATGTTCACAGTTTGTATAGTTAGTTGGTTAGCAGTTAAGTCTGTTATGCTGTTAGTTAGTTAGCTGGTGGTTAGTAACTACAGTTAGTTAGTTTGTTACACTTTAGTTAGTTGCTCATTAGAGTTACTTGGTTATCAAGTTAACTAATATATAATATATAAGCTTGTATAAACTGATTTTTTCATTAATGCAATTTACTCTTTTCTTCCCTAAACACTTTCTTCTCTAAATCCACATCTCAATTACCTAGTGCATCTCTAACAGTTTTGAACACCTCCATTAAGTATAAAAGTTAGTATTACTAATCAAAATTATCTTTTGTGATATTTTATGGAAATTTTAGACCTCCACACAAAATTTAAATAATAATATTCACACTTATTATATAGCACTTGACAAGTTGCTAGTTTTCTATAATAAGTGGATAAATTAGTGATAACAATAATAGTCACTAATTATAAATCACTTGACGGGTTGCTAGTATCTCATTTATTTTGATGGATGAAAGTATAATATCTTATTGTTCTCAAAATGTGTCATTTACATGAATCAAAGGGCCATATTTATTTTTTCAAAAAAAAGGGCCATATTTATACTACAAAATTTAGTATTACTCCTCCGGTCCTTTATTTAAGGAATAATTTGATAAAATTTTTGGTCCTTTTTATAAGAAACTTTGATCAATTTTCAAATGTTTTAAATGTTCAATTTCACTTATGCCCTTATTTATTATGAGAGAATATTAAAAATAAATAAGTTAGTTGAATTGAGAGTAATTAAATAAGAGTATACATGAAATAAATTTAAAATTAGAAGAGTATTAAATGAAAATAACTATGTAGAATATACTTCCTTAATACGTGTCATTTTCTCAAATTGTTCCTTACGATCAGAGTAATACTATTTTAAGTTAACAATTTAGATTTGTCAAAAAAAAAAAAAAAAAAAGGTTAACAATTCAGATAAATATTTTAACATTAATGGTAAAGTTAACAATTTAGATAAATGTACACATGTATTTGATATTGGTTTTAGGATAATATAGTGTTTTTCAATTTCTTATAAGAAATCATAGGCTTAGTGCATTTTCTTCTTATCTGTTGTGAAGTGAAGAGGAAAGTAACTGAAGAAAACTGTCACTCCTTCTCAACTTCAAATTTCAATGGTAATAGTTGCATTATCTTCTTCCCTTCCAGGGAGGTCCAACCTCTTCTCTTCCTTACCTCCACCCAACAACAACCCCACCTCCTCCTCCTCCACCCCTCGTCCCCCTATCCCCATTCCCAAATACCCTCCTCCTAAAAAATCCCAACCACCACCACCACCAAACCCAGCTCTCAAACACCACAACAAATCCAAATACTACAAACCCATCACAAACCCCACAGTCATCACCTCCGAAGGCGACCGTTCCGTAATAATCGGAGAATCAGGCGTTTCCTATCTTCTCCCTGGCGCACCATTTGAATTTCAGTTTAGTTACTCCGAGACACCGAAAGTGAAACCGTTGGGGATTCGTGAACCGGCTTTTTTACCGTTTGAACCGCCAACGATGCCGAGGCCGTGGACTGGTAAAGCTCCGTTGAAGAAATCGAAGAAGAATATTCCGCTTTTTGATTCTTTTAATCCTCCGCCTCCTGGTATGAAAGGTGTTAAGAAAGTTGAAATGCCGGGTCCTTTTCCTCTTGGGAAGTTTCCAGAAGAAGGAATGAGTAGAGAGGAGATACTTGGTGAACCTCTTAAGAAATGGGAGGTGAAAATGCTTGTTAAGCCTATGATGTCTGATAATCGCCAGGTTAATCTTGGTGAGTTTCAATTCATGGATAGTTTTGTTTGATTGAAGTAGTAATTAGGGTTTTAAATAACTGTCGTAGTAACCGTTGCAGTTGCATTGCGACCTTTGATATTGTAGGGAATCAAAGTCAATTCCGGCCAATGTAGCCTTAATTGCGGCCAATGTAGCCTTACACATGGCTAGTTTTGTTTGATTGAACTAGTAGTTAGGGTTTTAAATAACCGTTGCAGTTGCATTGGGTCCTATGATATTGCAGAGAATTATGGTCAAATGGGGCAATGGGGCCTCAGTTGTGGTTGCATTGTAGTTTCGACAACAAAAAAACCGTGAGAGTTGATCTTTAGGCCCCTATATTGGTCACAGGCCCCCTAAAAATTCCAAAATGCCGTTTTAGTACTGCTCGGAAGTTACGTTCTAATTGGTACAAAGTTATTTTCTGCTCGGTGAGTTTGGAAGATATCTTCTTATTCGTATCAACATAACACCATAACAGAATGATTCTTTGTCGTATGCGTTTTATTTGAACCGATTGGAACCATACAAAATCTGCAAGCTGTCATACATTGGAACAGATTGGAATGTATCTTCCGGCACAAACTGAATGGATGACTAGTTCTAGTTCCGATCAGTAATATAAAGGGCAATTTTGGAAATTTGGGGGGCCTGTAAGTATTATAGGGGGCCTAAAGAGCAATTTTCATAAACTGTTATATCGCGGCCTAGATTGCAGTCATAGAACTTTATTTAAAACCCTAGAACTAGTTAAGTTCTTATGTGATAAAATGCACATGAAACAAAAAATGTTGCCAAGTGAAATGTGAAATTCTGCCAGGTGTCATTTTGGAAGACTTTTCTTATAGAATAGATAAATATATCGTGAATGGTGAAGGATTGGGCTGTGTTAATGATGTTTGGTTTTGATGGTTTAGGAAGGGATGGATTAACTCATAACATGTTGGAGTTGATACATTCACATTGGAAGCGTCGCCGTGTTTGTAAAATTCGTTGTAAAGGTGTTCCCACTGTTGATATGGATAATGTTTGCCGCCATATTGAGGTTTGAATTTGATTCCCAATCTTGTCTACTTCATCGCCATTTGATACCAAGATTATATAACAACATTTTCATAATATCATTGCTGGCTAGGTATAGATTGTGCACAAGCACAACGGGTTATAATCTTGAAATGAAAAATAATATCATGTCAATTAGAATAGTTTGTGGTGAAACTGTTTTTGATGGATTTTACAATGTTATATATAGTCTTGTCTTGGATAGTCCATAGAGTGGCTTTAATCTTGTATCAGTTTACAAACTGGATCGTTTGTGAACAAGGACTTTTATTCTATTACATTACAATTATATCTTCTTTTTTACTTTGTATTTTTCACTCTGATACAAAAATGCCAAATTGGATGTAGATATTAGTTCTTTGTAGTAATCCTGTACACAGTTCCAATAATCTCAAACACCCTTGAATCAAACAAGACACCGTCCTTCATTTTCAACATGCCTAACACTCCATACCATAAAATAGAAATGACTAACATCTTCAAAATTATCGTCAAAAAGTATTATCTGATGTCACTTGAAAGTCCAACAAGCCATCTATTTGGAAGGTATACTAAAGAAGGGGATCGGGATGTAAAACTATGTAGGACAGTTGTGTATTTGATCATGCAGGACAACAATGTAGAAGACATGTATTTAATTGTGTAGAACAGTTATGTATCTAATTATACAGAACAGTTTAGAGCACTTATGTATTTGTAGTATATGACATCAGTACGGGGCATAGAGGAAGTTACAATATGTATTGTAGTATATAGGGGTGTTCAAAAATTCAGTTAACTGAACCAAATTGTAATTCCAAAGGGAAGGAATGGTTGGGAGATGATCAGCGGGAAGTCTCACAAAATGGGAATCCCCAAATCCCACGTCAAGGGCAAGGTGGAACTTCAAAGTGAATGTATTATTAGAGTGTCTCATGATCTCATCAAGGTTGAATAAGGACAGCTTGTAGTCAGTCAGTTCATTAGTTAGGTAAATAAGGAAATCAGATTGTGAAGGGATCAATCTATATAATTTGTAGCTTGTGAGTGAAAGAAAAGATCTACTGTGAAGGAAAAACCCTTGAGGGGATTCTATTCCACATTTTCTGTTTAGAGACTTTAGAATTCATAGTTCAATAGGACAACTCCCATCCTGTAGTTCTTTCTTTCTTGGTTCCTATCTCATTTTCTGAGTTACTAATAGATATAGATTCCATTGATGTTTTTACTTTTCTTTTATCTTTTCTCAAATTAATCACTGCACAACGTAGGTTTGTTATGAATCGTGCATGAAAGTTGATTGTTGCATATGATCACTTTTTTTGCTTTGAAGTAAAATCCGTATATGTCATGACAGGAGAAAGCAGGGGGGAAAATAATACATCGAGTTGGTGGTGTAGTTTATCTTTTCCGCGGCAGAAATTACAACTACCGTACTCGTCCACAATATCCGGTGATGCTCTGGAAGCCAGCTGCTCCTGTTTATCCAAAACTTATACGAGATGCTCCAGAAGGATTAACGAAAGCTGAAGCAGATGAGTTACGGATGAAAGGGAAAAGCCTGTTGCCCATATGTAAATTAGGTAACTATCTATTAACTTTTAGATCTCTTTCTAATTTAGACAAACACACTGCATGAAGAAATTTGACAACTGTAGAGTAACTGCAGTCGCAAGGTGAGACTAGAGTTTCCTTAGACTCAAATCTTTAGGTGTAGTATTTAAAATGGATGGATGAATACAATTTGGTGTAAGTCTTGCAAATCAACATGTCACTAGACTTAAGTATCAAGTGTCATTGCCCAAATAAAAAAAAATTGACCATGCGAGATGCTTTTGACTTTTTAAGGGTATTGGCAGAAGGAACATCCCCTGGTTAGTTGAGTAAGATATTGAAAATTGAATATTCAATGCAAGTAAACCAGCAGAAGAATTGAGTACAAAATCGTATTAGGTGGAAAGATCATCAAAATCAAGTAGAATTGGGTTGTTATTATGTTTTATTGTTTTGCATTTCTTTGTTGATCTGCATATTTATCCTGCACAGTACTCTTTTCTGTTTGATGTTATTGTTGATTTTACATTCTCCTTTTAGGCTAATTACACATTTATTTAAGACACTGGTTGTGCCTTCTTATTCTTAATTTAAACATCTCATTTACTTCTGTCTCGTTGCAGCCAAAAATGGAGTATACACAACACTTGTACAGGATGTCAGAGATGCTTTTGAAGGGAGCCATTTGGTGAAGATTGACTGCAAGGGATTGGACCCTAGTGATTACAAGAAATTAGGTGCCAAGCTTAAGGTACTAGATAACTTGCTTTCTTTGTCTTCTTTATTATACATTGTTCCTTTGATCTTTTTGTCAGACCCAAATAATTTTGATACTGTACTTGTATTAAGTTATTAAGTGTAGAAGGAACCTACAATATGCTCAAAGGAAGTTAAAAAAAGTACATGCTTAGGCTTGGGAATCAAAGCCATTATGTTCAATCCAAAGTGTTTGTTCTCTATCCAATATAAACCGTATACTTAATCTATTAAGGGGTGTTCTGCAGTTAATTTTGTTTGGCGCAAGCGAAGTTCACATTAAGCATATGATTGAGGACTCGTTAGTTTGATTTTAAACTTTAAACCTCTCTGGCTATGCTAAAAGTGATCATTAGCTCTATCTATAAAATTCGCGGCACCCTTACCAAAAGGAATGATTATTTCACTATAGATTTGTTTGGTTTCCATTACCAAAATCATTAACCTTCTATATACTTGAGACACTGGTTAGTTTTTTTTTTTACCGGCTTTTTTATATTTCAGCTATTGGGAGGAGGCACTTGTTAAAATATTATACTGCAACAGAATATGTTGTGGGCTTTGTAATTGAAATGTTTCTAATAAAGTCTCTTTCATAGAACATAATAATACAGGTCATGTGCGGCGTATAGTAGTATGCATTGTGTATGTATACTTAAGTATTGCTGCGATCATTATTTAGAAGTATTATGTTGCATGCAATTTGATCTTCTCGCTTTGGCAGGATTTGGTTCCTTGTGTGCTATTGTCTTTCGACGATGAACAAGTATTGATTTGGAGGGGCAAAGACTGGAAATCAATGTACCCACCAGCTCCGGTTTTTCCTCCTGCTGCAGTTGGCATTACACGGAATTTGGACAATACAGGTATGTGTTAGAGAAAAACGTTGGTTGCACCATTTTCTATTAAAAGTCTTGTCCGAATGGACTTCTCCTACAGAATACATACATATATGTGTACATAATATGAAATATTCTTGGTGAAGTTTAAGAGATTAGCATGAGAATTCTCAATGCATCTACAAAAAGAGAAAAGAATAACTGAAAAGTAAAATGAAAAGATACAAATAATAGTAGTATTTTGTGTTTAAAATGAGGTGATTGTGAGCAATCTGATCTCTAGGAATGATATGGTTTGCGCTAAAAACAGATTAGAGGTTTATGATATGTTTGATGCATTTCCCAAGCTGATAATACAAAGTTAATTTCTTAGTTTTCTTCGTATGTATTTCTACGGTGACCAAGAACAGGAGATATATTCTCAAAATGCATTTGTGCATAGAGGTTTTGTGAATTATCTTGAGCTATTGGAAGTTTAGAATAGCTAAATTAGATTTTGTTATGAAGAGGCTTGTTATACATCGACAATTATTTGGGGAGCTTTATAAAGTGATACCGGGGGGGGGGGAGGGGAGATTGAGGAAATTAGTTTTTCGCATGGGATGTGGAGTTGAGTAACTGAAGTTTCGTTGAAATTTCTTCGACAATGATTTTCCTGGGGAAGCATTATTTACAATATTAGCCTTGAGAAGAATTGATATATTCCCTCCATTGTCATAGATGGTCATGTATGCTAGTTTTGTTTGTGCTTTTGTGTTATATATCTTGACCTATTCATATGTAAAATCATGATTATGATTTGACAATAATCAGGCAAGGTTGATGATAATCAATCAAAGGATATTGGGAACATGATCAAAACAAGCTCAAAAATGTTATCTCTGTGGAAGAGTGCAATTGAGGCAAACAAGGCTTTGTTGCTAGAAGAATTTAATCTTGGTCCTGATGCTCTCTTGGAGAAGGTAGAAGAATTTGAGGGTATTTCACATGCCACAGAACACTCCTATCCAGCCTTTACTTCTTCAAGTGATAATGCTTTTGAAGATGCTAGTGAAGAAAACTATTCAAGTGACGGCGGCCTAGAGGATGTTGATGATTATGAAGACGACGATGATGATGATGATGATTACTTGAATGAAGATGAAGATGACGAGTTTAATGATACAGTGGATACATCTGCTCAACCCGGATCGCTACCAATTGATTTGCTTGTTAATAAGCTCAAATTTAGACAATAGGACTAAGACTTAAAAAAAAAAAAAAAGCAACTATAATAAGTTGAGAAGAGCTTGTGTAAGCTTAAAATTGTAAAATTACTAATAATGAAAAAAAAAAAATAGTTGTATATAATTAATTGGTCATTTTTCTCAAAAAAAATTTGTGTCTTGGTTTCATGAGTGATGTAATATCTGTTATATTACTTACAAAATTTTGATTTGTCTAAAAATGTAATTTTAGATTAAGTATGAGTTAATAAATGTATTTAACATGATACTAACAAATATTTTTAACGGATAAAAAACAAAAGAATAATCCAAACATCTAAGATATTAGATTTAAGTGATCAATGGGCTTCTCTTAAGACGAATTGTTTAGGAAAACCCAAATTCGATTTTTGGTGAAAACAATTTTTAGCTAGATTTTACTTGCCTCTCGGTCGAATTCTGAACTACTGGAGTATCTTCTCCAAAAATTAATAATATGGACATGAGAACCGAACCTCCAAAGTGATTATACAGAAAAAGAAAAGAAAGAACAACACTGAAAATTATAAGAAATAATAAATGACCATATATTGTTAGAAAAAGGCGTATTCTGTCTGTCTAGTTAAATAAATAGTTATATATTATATCATATGGTCATGATTTATTATGAATATTCCATTCTTCTATTAAATGTCTTTCCAATAAGATGAAATAGTGATCACTGATCACCCAACAAATCCAAAAGGCATCTTATTCCTTTATCTATCAACAAATTCCTTGTAATCAAGCAAAGCATCTATACTCTCTCATTTTTACTTCTCAACACTAGTGAATGAAGTATTCTTATTTTTATTTATTTTTTTTTTCATTTCAATGAAGTGTTAAACTTTATGTACTTTTTGCTATGCTCATCTCAAGCAAGGAATATAAGTGTTATTGCCTTAAAAATTTGATGAACAGGCTTTCTTGTGCTTTTAGTTTTTTGGTTCATTTTCTCCTACATTTGAATGTTTGGTTTCATTCATGTTGTGATCACTTTCCTTCTAACAATCTTTGACATATTCTTTTGAAAATTTTCTAAATGCATATGTTTTTGTGATGTCTCAATAATTATCATTTTCTTGATTAATTATCATTAAAAGGGTTAATATTGCATTAACAATAATCATACATTACTCATGAATTTCATAACATGGTCACCAACTCATACATGGCAACCAACAATGACAAATGATACAACTACAACAAGTTATTGGTTGAATTTAAGATTCTTCATTTGTGCATTATGGCTTTTGATCTCAATGACACTAGCATCTTATTTAATTTTCAAGTATGAAGGATTCAATAAACAAAGGGGAGAAAATCATGAAGAAGTAGATGGATTATTGTATGAAGATGAAGCTTGGAATACATGTCTTGAAGGAATTGATCCTTCTTGGCTTCTTATTTATAGAATTATTTCTTTTATTGTTCTTTTGGCTTTGATTATTGCTAATGTGGCTGCTGAAGGAACTGGCATATTTTACTACTATACTCAGTAAGTTATTACATTATGCATTTTTGAATAATATATATTGTTTGTTTCTGCTCAATAATAATATTGATTGAACATTGTGTGTAGAAATCTGCCTAATTAAGACTAAATACACTTGTATGCTACATATACTCCATTTTATTAAGACTAAATTAGAAAATATTTTTTATATGTTTTTCAAATTTCACTAGTTGTTTTGTTGCCTTTAATTTACCTCAATTAGAGACTTTTTTGTGGGTTTGATTCGCAAAACTGTAAGTATTGGACATAACAGTACATGACAAAACAAGATAGGATAGAATAAGACAAAAAGTTGTACTGTAGACAAAAAATTGTCCCGTGATTCGGTAAAAGTTGTCCTGTGTTTCAGTAAGGGACAAAAATTCTTTTTCTTTGGCTAGAACAGAACAGTACATGACAGAACAAGATAGTATAGAACAAGACAAAAAGTTGTACCGTGGATAAAAATTTGTCTCGTGGTTCAGTAAGGGACAAAAGTTGTCCCGTGTTTCAGTAAGGGACAAAAATTCTTTTTCTTTAATCTGTCCCTTACTACCTATTTTGTCCGGTCTCATAACCAGTTTCTAAATCAGGGTACAATAAAAGTTGTCCAGTCTAGTCCCCTGTATTTTAGCATATCAAATGCACTTTTTGTTTCATAACTGTTTGTTTTTATATTACTTTCAAACATTTAAGGGTCTGTTAGGAATGACTAATTTGAATTTATCTACCGACATAAACACTTGTTTAAAAATATTCTAATATATTGTGTTTTGTTTTCTTTCTGTTGAACAGGTTGACATTTACTCTGGTCACAATTTACTTTGGGGTAACCCTTTAAATTTCACACTCTTGTACAGTATAGTAAAAAATAAATTAGCATGAAAATGTTATATATCTATTTTTAAAAAATATTTTCAGTTCATGTGTTATCTAAGTGACTTTTGTTCTAAATTTTACTTTCAGCTTGGATCCTGTTTTTCAATATATGGATGTTTATTTAAAGACAATGAATTTGGAGACAGAACAGTTAATGATGGTTCTTTAGATATTCCTGAACTGCCTAAGAGTCCTGATCAGGAATTCCATACCAGGGAAATTGCTGGTTTATGGGGCTACATTTTTCAAATAATTTATCAGGTAATTTAATTTAGTGATTCGTTCCGTGTATGTTAATCTCCGCAAGATATATCTTCAGGGTTTTAACTAAAGTTCTACGACCAGTATCTAGTCCCGTTAGTGAAATCACGGTTTTTAATGTTGCCAAAATGGCAATGTGACGGAAATTGAGATCATACTCGTATCAGTCGCATTTTACCTCGATTTTTGGCAATATCAAGAATCGTGAGACTACCTAAAACCGTGATTAGATCAACTAATGTGGCACTTCAGTTACTAAAATTTAAAATTTTCATTTGAACATGAAGTTTGTAAGAATGTAACTTGTTTAACAAGTTTCAATTTATTTTCATCAAATTTAGGATACAATCTAACGATATAATATTTTTCTCATTTTCTTTTTAGACTTGTGCAGGTGCTGTAATACTCACTGACATTGTATTTTGGTTCATCCTTTATCCAGTGAGAACATCCAATCATTACAGTCTTGATTTTGTAAGTATCACCAACATTCCCTCATTTAATCCTTTTAGTAAGAAACTCATATTTTGATATTCAGATAACGCGGTTCAAAAAAATAAAGATATAAAAAGCATAAACAATGAACGCACAATGTTTGATACCAAAGTTCGGCTAATTGTGCCTATGTCTCTACTTGAGAGCACCCTTTATTTGAATACTACGGTTCAGTAAGACAGTAACTATGAATCATATCCAACAACATATTTCCAATTTTCAATCTTGCAGTTGATTTTTTGTATGCACACCATGAATGTTGTTTTCCTCCTTGGTGACACATCATTGAATTGCATGGTGAGTTCTTTTTTTTCTTTACATATATTTTTAATTTATATCAAACATCAAGTGGGAGATTCTGGATTCGAACCCCAACCCTATATCAAAAAATGTAACATCCCTGCTAATTGAGCTATGCTCACGGGGACTTCAAAACTTTAAATTAACAATTATTTATTCTTAAACATGCAGAGATTTCCGGTGTTTCGCTTTGCATATTTTATCTTGTGGACTGCTGCATTTGTGATTATTCAGTGGATAATCCATGTTTTTGTTTCAATTTGGTAAAAACTAGCATATTTTTTTTAATGAAATATATAATACATTATATATGAATGATTTTCTTCATTTATAATTTGATAACCTTAATTTGTCACAGGTGGCCTTACCCTTTCCTTGACTTATCAAATTCACATGCACCCTTATGGTATGTTCTCAAATTTCAGTTTGTAACTATTGCTCAAATAATTGTCTTCTCATTGCTTCAATTCATGAGCTTTTAAAAGAACCGAGCCACCAAAACTATATATCAATTAATTTCTGATTAACATGTTCATATGTGAACATATTGTTATTATAATTTGTTTTATTTATATGAAGTATACTGATATTTGGCACTGAAATTGAAATTTTTGGTCGAAATTAATCTTAGCAACTTATGGTTACATTAAATTACTATCTATGAAGCATAAACACTTATGATTTAAATTATATCATTTTTTAAATTATTATTGGTGTCGATGTGTCAGTGTTCGTATTGTATTTGGTGTCCCGAGTCTCTATCCATGTTTCATAGATTACTATACCTCAAATTAAGATTTATTTTGAATTGACTTATGAACAACTTATTTGAACTTATACATAAGTACTTGTTATTTTAATGTTTGAATGAGATTATTAAAATAGCTTATCACATGTTCATAAAGGCGATTTCAATTCATTTCAAAGATGTATTAACAATAACATAGCTTATGAAAATAATTCACAGCTTGTATGAAAATATAGTTTAATCACATTTTCTAGTTGAATGAGTACTTAATTATTAATTTGTTTATTCAAACACTTCCTAAGTAATTAATTTTTCTCTTGACCTTTTGGATTTTCAGGTACTTGGTAGTGGCTCTCATGCATTTCCCATGCTACGGCTTATTTGTTTTGATAGTAAAGTTGAAGCATTTTCTGTTATCTAGATCATTTCCTGGATCATCTAGAAATGTACATTGATAACACATTCCAAAAATATTAATATCTTTGAATGAGGGTTATACTTTAGCTAGCATGCAAAAGCATTTTTAAAATTAGATTTAGAGTATAGCTTATAGCTTATGTACTACATATTCATCTTTTCCATGTCTCTTTTGTTACATGTCCTCAACTCTTTCCAAACTACAATCCTTTAGAAGAGTGCATCATATTTATAAGTAACCCTAAGATCAAATATTTTGACCTGTCAATCTCGACCATTGATTTGAATAAGACACCTTATAATTCCTACGATACATAGTAATATTATGTAGTAGTCAATCTCGATCATTAATTTGAGGTCATGATGCTTCATACACATACACTAAAACGGTCTAAAGCATTAGTTTAGATCGGATGGTTGTATGGAATTTGTTTCTAGTTCATTATGTATGTGTCAAATTATCTTTATAGGAGAAATTCATAACTTATTTTAGAATAAAATTAATGAATGGTAATTAGATATTTATACTGAATTTGACAACCCCAAGATGTTATTTAAAGTAAACCAAACTCTTCACTTGTTTGTAGAAAAGCATTTATGTGAGCATTGTTCAGTTAGTAGAGATATTATGCAGAGGTCAGAGTTTAAATTTGAAATTCTCTACTTATTCACTTTAAGAATAAAATTTTGGTCACTAAACTACTTGGAAAAAAAAGAAGATAACTAAGTCGTGTATTTCAAAGTTGTAAAAATAGCACAAGCACTAAATAATGGGCTTGAATAATAGACCAAATACTACTAGTACATTGCAAAGGCAAAAACTCTTCCCTTGCAAAAATAAATTACATAATTCTTGTTTTCACTGTTTATTTACAACACTACCTCTTGGTGATCAATATCAATCATCATTCTAAGCTTAAGCAAAGTGGACTGTTTTTTTTTAAGAAATCATTCCATAATTGTTGTCTCGTTACTACTAATAAGAGCAAGATCGTTTCTTTAATAACTCGCACTACAACAAATCTGCTCTAGAGCGTCAGCCACTAGCATATGCTAAATGACCAAAAATGGATGCTACAAGGCAGTTAGCGTCGGCTTAAAGTCTAATTTGAGGTTGACGCTTATATGCTTGAAGCTAGACAGTTGGGTCCAACAGACACTAAGTAGCGTCTGTCTTGGGTGACGCTAATCGAAAGCTATAAATATAGAGTAGCTTGGCACAGGTGTTTGGGGCCCTGCCCCACAATCTACGCATAATGGAAAAAAATGGTTTATGATTGTACTCGGGTATATTTGCTAAAACATAAAAGTGACGTGTATTTAATTAAGCGAACTCCTTCTAGTGTGCTTAAATTTAGAAGGCCTTTAGATGTTTTGTCTGATCATTGTGTTCTTCCTCCCACTGTTCATTTACTTTGTCATGATTTTGGATGTTTTATATATGTACACTTACAAAGATCGAGCCTACTTGGGGAGAATTTATAGTTCTAACTCAAAAAGGTTATCTTGCTTATCATCCCACATCAAAGAAATTTATATTTCTATGGATGTGACATTTCACGAAGATACTTTTTTTTATGTCGATTCTACACTTCGGGGGGGGGGGGGGGTGGTGGTGGTGGAAATGAAGTGTAATATCATGATTATCATGATGTTAGTTTGTTTGACATTTCAAATGTAAAATGATCTTGTGAGGATTACTCTGCAGTGAGTGAGTCAGTCCTAAATATTGACATTCCACTTTTAGATAATACAGTGTCTTCTGATCATATCCAACTAGCTCAATCTTCTCCACAGGTTCAACATGACTCTTCAGAGGTGTCTCTTGTGAAGGTGTGAAAAACACAAGAAGGGGGTTGAATTGTGTTTTGGTAAGTTAAAACTTTTCTAGCTTTCAGAGTTAGATTTGCAGCGGTTATAAGAATGCTAGACAAACTCAACACAATATAAAAGCAAAGAGAGAGAGAGATAAACACACAGAGATTTATACTGGTTCATCTCACAAATCGAGAGTAGTCCAGTCCCCTTGCACTTCCAAGAGATTTCACTATAATCACTAAAGATTACAAACTCAAATGCTCAAGCACACAAGCAAGAGACTTCACAAAACTTATACAAATAATCAACACAAATACACTTGTTAAAAACAGAGGTGTTGTAAAAATCTAAGCTTAACTAGACTCTCTAACACTTAATCACTTAAGAATGAATACAATTGGAGTCTATAAAAATATCAAAAGATATTGAAGCTTAGTGTGTTGTTCAGTTGATAGCTCAAAAAGTTCAGTTAATTCTGTGTAGTTCAAACGTTTTTCAGTAGTACTTTCTCAAGAAAATTGTCCTCAATATATAGACAAAAGAATTGTAGACGTTTGAGATAAGACCGTTGTTGAAGATTGACAGCTGTTAATTCTAGTGGATATGAATTTGATTCTCTTTTGCCAAAAGAAGTAAATCAATTCCACTACTCCTTCGTTGTAGAAACGCTCCATCATTTTGAGTAAAGATAGTACATATTTGTACTATATACTTATTTGATGATGAGGTTGAGGATAAGAATGATGTATTATACGATTATTCCTTAACCATGAGTTGTCTTCCTTCAAAAAGAATATCCTAGAAGCTTTTTATCAGAGATACGAGGTTTCTGAAAAACAGAGCATTCTTCTTTAGGATAACTGAACTTTTATCTTCTGATAGGTCTTCAGAAGCTTTGTCAGACTTTCAGAGGCAAACTTCCTTCAGAAACAATAATGAGTTTTCAGACTGTAGTCTTCAGAGGCTTCAAGCATTTCTATCAGAACTTCAAAAAATTATCTTTGTGTGTTAAATTTACACTGTATGCCTGCACACTTAGATCAATAATTAGTAATTCCAATTGTCCATTCAATACTTTGTTATCATCAAAACTTAAGGGAATTTTTCAATAAAATCTATTTTGTTCCAACATCTTGATCTTACCTTTGATAATACACATATAGATGAAGTTGATCATGTTTTTGATTCTAAAAGTGATTCTTGTCTGCATGTTTTTGATTCTGAAATTGATCACTCCACAGGAAGTGAACCAGTCCTAAATATGGACATTCCACTTTTAGATAATACAATATCTTCCTATCATATCCAACTAGCTCAATCTTCTCCACAGGTTCAACATGACTCCTCAGAGGTATCTCTTGATCCTATCTTTGATAATACACATATAGATGAAGTTGATCATGTTTTTGATTATGAAATTGATTCTTGTCTACATATAACTAACCATGAAATTGATCCTTGTTTACATGAGACCACCATCACACCTAACCCTGAGTCGACTACCATCCAATATAATCTTCGACCCAGTTCTAACCGTGGTAAATGTTGTTAGCCAATTTATGCATGATCCACACAAGCCTCATATAGATGTTGTTGAGAGGATTTTGAGATATTTGTAGTCTACTCCCGGAAAAGGAATTTTATTCTCAAATCATGGAAACTTAAAGGTTGAAGGGTACACCAACGCTGATTGGGCAGGGTCCAAAAATGATAGAAGGTCTACCTCTAGTTACTTTACGTTTGTCGAAGGAAATCTTATAATCTGGAGGAGTAAAAAACAATCGGTAGTAGCAAAATCTAGTGCTGAAGTAGAGTTTAGAGGCATGACACTTGGGGTGTGTGAACTTTTGTGGATAAGAAATGTTTTGTCAGATCTGGGTTTTAAACAAAATGAAGCTATGAGATTATATAGTGACTAAAAATTTCATATTTAAGGTGAATATGTGAAGTGCTCGGAATTATTGACCCTTCACACACACACACACAATGTTCCTACCAATTGAATTAATTTATAAAAATGGACGACAAACGGTTGTGTTTGACCTGACTTTTTTTCAACCTATAAGTTACTTTTAACTTAAAGTTAAAAAATATAATTTTATTGATGAAGTAAAAGTTGTTTAAATTTTCAAAAAAAAATTGTTTGACTCTGATAAAATATTTCTAGAAAAACTATTATATTATTTAAAATTTATTCTAAAATTATTAAACACACGTGAGATTATTTTTTTGGTATATTAAGTGAAATATTTTTAAGAAGTATGTCAACGGGAGAAATGAATTTTGTATACAAAATAAAAATATGTTATAATATATTTGTTAATATTATTATTTTGATACAAAAACTTTAACAAGTTGTACTTTAAAATGAGATTGAGTATAAATGAAGAAGCCGAAGTGAAGTACACTAAGTAATAGCTTGTGTGTATAAACGACATGTTAGGTTATGGTCTTTTAGCCAGCAGATTATAGATTCCAAATTGAGATTTGATTTGGAAAATAGAATTCAAACAAGAGTAAAAGGAGAAAAAAAATGAAAATTTAGAGGGCTGCGAGCAATAAAAGGTGCTAAAGAGAAAAATTCGGTACGGAAAAGTAAATCAATTTTTAACTAGTTTTTAATGGTATGAAATATGAATACATTTTAAGAAATCTTTTAAAGTTAATTGGCTTAATTGCAATTTCAGTCTCCCAATTTTAACAAATTTTGGATTTTGGTCCCCCTATTTTTAAATAAGCAATTTTGGTCCCCATAATTAAAGAAATTATAGATTTTGGTCCCTCTATTTTAAAATAAGCAATTTGGGTCCCCCTATTTTATCAAATTTTGAAATTAGATTCGTCATTTTTCTCTTAAGGTGATGAGGTACAATTTTAATATGATGTGTCATTTATAAATTTTAAAAAAATAATTTTTATAAAAATAATAATACTTATTTTATTACATTATTTTTATATGTCGTGGATTAATTTTTCACATTGACGAATGCTACATAATATTAAAATGTGAAAAATCACCTTGAGAGAAAATAGAGGAGCTTAATTTCAAAATTTCATAACATAAGGGGACCAAAATTGCTTATTTAGAAATAGAGAGACCAAAATCCAAAATTTGTTAAAATAGGGGGATCAAAATTACTTATTTAAAAATAGCGGGACCAAAATCCAAATTTTGTTAAAATAGGGGGACTAAAATTGCAATTAAGCCAAATTAATTTATTAAAAGCATTTCCGATGAAAAGAACAACTTTGAGTTCCTTAATTTTGTTTTAGTGGGTCTTATTAATTGTATGTTAGAGAATTGAGGTAATTTATTCCTCTAATTAAGATGAAACTATTACTCTCTCCGTCCTAAAATAATTATCACATTTTACTACTATACACTTGTCGATGCACAATTTTGATCATTAATATCTTTAGTTGTGTATTATTAAAAATTATGAAAATTTGATATTTTGGTAGTACTCATCGAGACAAATCTAACAAAATCTCATATGTTAATAATTGTGTTTATATATTAGGAAAAAAATAGTCAAAGTGACTTGTATGAATAGTGCACATGATCAAATTGTGACTATTATTTTGGGACGGAGGGAGTATATAAAACTAGGAAATTAAAAGTTTACCCAAAAAAACTAAGAAATTAAAAAATAAATCTTGAGAGTTTGAGACCTTGGAGTTTACATATCGCATAGTCTTAGGTTCGATTCTCCGTGATATCAATTTCGGTGGGATAGTTTATTTATTCAAAAACACATGTTGACTTATAATAAAAAATGAGTGCACGATCACTACAAGAAAACCATATTTTCTTGGCCAACATTCTTGGCGGATTTTAGCCCCCAATAATTTATTGGGGGCTCAGGGCCGCCAACAAACCATATTTCAGAGACTACAAATATAATAAAAATTAAGTAAAAACTTTTTTTAATGACAAATTGTTAGCATGTATCTTGAGCATGTATCTTAACTCCACCTCGTTAACCTTTAGTTCAACCGGCTTGAGCTACCCCATCCCACCAAAAAATTAAGATTAAACTTAAAAGGTCACTATTTTATAGATATTAAAAACATATTTGGATCTTGGGATTCACCGACAATACTTCATTTGACTATGGATCTTTCTTTGGCGTGGCTGGATTTTTAGATCCATCGTCATTGTTTTTCTTCTTCTGTTTTTGCTACATGGTTTTGATCTAGTTCATATTTGACTAGAAATGACCTTTTACTTGCTAGTTGCAGCGAATTATCGGTTATGCATCTATTACCGTGTTGATGGTATGATACATTTTCGTTCTTGATCGAGAGATAAGCTTGCTCTTTTTGTTTAGTTGTGATGTTTGTTGTCTTTTATTACATGTTAGTCTTTTTTACGTTTTAATTTCGAATTTTATGTTAAGCTTACTAGGTTGTACTTCTGATGTGTATTCTCTACTTTGCATTTGAGTTTATTCATCCGTTTGCTTGTTGTATTTCTTTTTATCCCATTTTATTTTGGTTGATTACTGATGTAATACCTTTTAGAATTGATTATTACACTTTTGTTTGATTGTTGGAAAGTTTTTACCCTCTAACTCTATTGCTTTCTTTTTAGGCAAATGCTAAATAGTGCCTCCAGGGCACTCTTTAAAACTTAAATAGTTAGTTTTTCATAGAATTTTTATGGAAATGTGTAAAGTCAACATTGAAGTTGTAGTAGTTAACTTTTTTATTAAAATGTTTCTTTAAGTTGAATGTTTAAAGAATGCTTCGAGGGCAGTCGTTAGCAAGACCATTCTTTTAATTTAATATATTTCTTTTACTTAAAAGAAAAAATCATCCTTTGTGTAAAATAAAAAAGAGAATGTTAAGAACACAAATGTGGTAAAAATTTATTGTATCTTGTGTATTTATCAATTACTCAAATATTAAATGTCTTATATCATTAAATTCAAATTTTCTACTTTTAAGTAGCTTATCATGTGCCCTTAGGACACATGTTTTTTTTTTGAACCAGCCAAAATGAGATCTATATATATATACGAACAAAAAAATCCCCCTTCAGCACAAGGCGTACTAAGGAAGAATCAGAGAGTTACACGAGAGTCACACTACAAACATCATGTCTATTACTAATTAAGTTCAGTATAGAGACACATGTTTTGTAGTAAGAGGCAACTAACAACTTATAACAAAAAGACAACTAATACCTGCATGCATTAACGTAGCAGAGGTCCCTTTGCATTAAAGAATGATAAATGTCGCTATGAGACACAGATAAGAACATATCATATTATCCACATTTTTCACTATCATTATTCATTACCGTACGTTATGGCTTGCTTATATCCTTATTTGTCTTCTTCTTTTTTTTTTTTTTTGTCAAGAAAATTTAGAGCAAATTAAAAGAATGGTGCTTCAATCTAATGCAAGAAAGATCTTAGAGTTCATTTTTTTATCAAACCTTTGAATTTTGCTTATATCCTTGTGTTATTCACAACAATATTAAAGCTATATCGTACAACACTAGTCGGGAAAAGAAAAAGAAGAGTTACAACCAACTCTCCCTATAAACCAAAGCCCGGAAATAACCTTAATTTGCTCCACTAACTTTGACACTACAACAACCTCTCCCCTAAATATAATGTTATTTCTAAATCGCCATACACACCAAGTAGTAGCCAACCAAACTAAGTGTCAAATTCGCTTGTCTTTCTTTGCCTTTATCTTGCTTCCAAAATCTAAAAAGTGCCGCAATAACAAGCTGTTAGTAATAACATTTAGATCCAACCAAGCAAAAATGTGCTGCCAAACCTTAGAAAGGTTGGTCTTGCCTAAACCTTAGAAAAATGGGCTAAATTATAATTATAATTTTAAATGGTCGGTTATATTTAAATCCATGATATTGAAAGGTTCGGTCTTGCCCAATATTATTAAAACTCGGACTTTTACCACTTCGGTTTTGATTTTTTTATTTATTTTTCCCCCTATCATATTTTGCTTATGTGGCAATGCTGATGTGTAATATTATTTCCACATCATTAATTAAAAAATTCTAAAAATGAAAAAAAAAATATCAAGTAAAAAAATCAGAAAAATAGTAAAAATACAAAAAAAACCCAAGTAAAATACATTAAAAAAAATCAGAATAATAGTAAAAATACAAAAAATATAGTAAAATACAGTAAAAAAACTAAAAAAAACTAGAAAAACAAGAAAAATAGTATAAAAAACTGTCAATTAAAAAGACAATAAAAATATCCAGAATATTCATTATGCACCTACAAAATTTGGGATAACCATTACTATAGTTATATTTCAAAAAAACATGGCAAAAAGAGCCACAATGATAGAGTATTATTGCAATAAGAGCCACAATGATAGAGTTTTTATGCTATATTTCTTGTTTTTCTAGTATTTTTCTGGTTTTTTTACTGTATTATAGTCGGGTTTTTTTTTTTTGTATTTTTATTATTTTTTCTGGTTTTTTTTTTACTATATTTTACTTTTTTTTTGGTATTTTTACTATTTTCCTGATTTGTTTACTATATTTTTACTTGATATTTTTTTTGTCTTTTTTAGTAATTTTTACATTCAAAAAATTAAAAAAATAATGTTTAATAATAAATAATTAATGACATGGAAAATAATATTACACATCACATTGTCACATAAACAAAATATGTTAGGGGGGCAAAATCCAAAAAAATCAAAACAGGAGGGGTAAAAGTCCGAGTTTTAAAACACGGGAGGTAAAATTCCGATTTAATCAAAATAGGGGGCAAAACTGCATTTAAGCCTATTAAAAAAATGGACTAGTTTTTTAATTTTAAGATGGTCAGTTTATATTTAAATTTTTTCACTAACGGTTTCCGGCCGCCTATTGGACAATCTAATGTATCAAAGATGAGTTTTGTTATCAAGTGGTTTCAACCTCATTTCAATTGCAATTTCGGAGATACATTTGTGATTTCTATCAAGTACAGCGACAATCATCACCAAACTGACTAACGATCGGTGTCCGTTTATATTTTAAATAAATAATATTGAAAGATTGGGTTTTGCCGAACATTTAAAGATGGGCTAAAGATATTTTTAGGAACGAAACTGAATTCCACAATTTTTGTGTGAACAGAAAATACATGAAAGTTTGATGGATGCAAATGGAACACCACTAATATACATAAGAGATTTAGCATATTTGAGTGATATACATGTTACGCCCACCTAAAATTACGGAATAAGTTAAAAAAATAGTTTTTTTTTCTACTAAAAACAAAGGCATTCATTCATTCAAATTGGTGGATTACATCAATCAAAATTATTACAGATTCAAATTCGCTAAAAACTAAAAAGGATGAATCTGTGAACAAGCATAGCACCCGATTTAATAGCATAAAACGGCCTACTGTCTACAAATATGACAAAGCCTACCACTGATATAACAAAATTCAAGTGTCCGAAATCCTCATGCCTCCGGATCTGCAACGTTGACCACTCTAAAATCATTGAATCCGCATTGAGTCTGGATTGAAGCAAATCTGCAAATCTGAACAAAATAAACACCGTACAAAGACGAGATAACAAAACTCCACACCAAGACGGGAATAAAACAACACCAGACGAAGAAATTGCAAGAAAAACTCAAATGAAACCTAAAATTATGTGTAAATCATTTATTTAATTGAAAAGAAATAAAAAACTATCAAGAGGGGATTTCGGATCAAAATTTATCCTAAGGCTCTGTTTGGTAAGCATAAAAAGCTAGCTTATAAGCTAAAAGCCCTGTTTGGTAACAGTCTTTTCGTTACGAGCTTATAGCTTATTTTGACTAGCTTATAGCTTATTGTCTTTTCTTCCACTTTTACCCTTATTATTTTAACTAAAACCCAATTTTACCCTTTAGTACTTATTTTGATTATTATTTTGGATTAATATAATTTAGTCAAAATTATCTTTTTTGAACAAGCATAATTAACATTATTTTAATATTTATTATATTTTTATTGCAAAATTTATATAACACTTGTGCTATATATGACGAATAAACATCCTCACAATTTTTTTGAACTAACTTTTCACTCTCTACTTTTACAAAATTGACTTTTTAACCCAGTTAATTATAGGAGCTGTACATTTTTAGTGGACTTGTTCACAAAATTGACTTTTTATTTGTAAAAGTAGTATATTTTTGCACCCACAGATTTATACAAATCAGTTAATTTGCTCTATTAATTATTTTTTTTAAAAAAAAGTAATATACAACTCACATAATGTACCAAAATAGAACTCACATGCATTGTAAAATCTCGAATCAAATTAGTATAATATTATTATTATTTATTCATTGTATATGTTGCAATTAAGTTTCCCAATAATATAATTTAGTATATACATATCAAATATATTTTACTGTAATGTTTACTTTTTTAATAAAAGGTAAAAATATTTAAACATTTTTTAAATAAAATATTTTTTAATAATCTCTTAATATTAATCGATATAAATTTTATTATAAGTGATAATGCCCTTTCGTGTAATTTTACATTATCAGCTAGTTAAACTGCTAATTTTACCAAACACTTCAATTAGCTTATCAACTATAAGCTATCAGCTATAAGTTATAAGCTAGCTTATCAACTCGCCGCTATTTTTACCAAACAGAGCCTAAATCACCCCTCTGTTGGAACAAGAATGGTTTTCGACACAAACCCTTGATCTTAATGAGGTTTTGGTGATAACAAAATATTAATGCAAAATTGGAGAATGGTAATGATTTATTTAAGTGTGCAGAAAGTAAGAAGATAGAATCTGAGAAGTCAAGGATAAGGATCTGAGTGCACCAAGAAGTGCTTTACAACCTGTCAGAGGACAAAGACTCTCAGAAGCCAGAAGAACTTATCAGAAGCAATACAGTATGCACTCAGAAGCTGCATTGATCTTTAAAATAACAACTCTGATAAGGCCAAGTCTCAAGACACTCCGTTTAAGTTTAAAAGAACTACAAGATGACTACAACAAAGACAAATCAATGTCATCTAAATCAGTCAAAAAGTAATATGAAGACAACGGTACATTATTACCTCTTCTGTGCAAACATCTACCTTCGAGGAACAAAGGAGCAGAATTTGTTTGCCCTTTTTGGGAAAAAGACAAAAATAACTTTTCAGGCAAACTGTTGTACTTACAACGGTCTCATTTCAAACGTCTCTATTCAATCTTCCTATAAATAGAAGACCTCTTTGAATTGACAAAGTGTCGATGAACCTGTGCAGAACAAGAGAAGAAAAATAGAGAAATCATTGAACACAAAAAACTCCTATAAACTACACAAAGAAGTGTTCTCACAAAGAGCTTAATTGAAGATATCTGCACAAGGCTACAACTCTGAAGTATCAATTCCAAATTCAAGACCTTGAGTTTTGAACTACATTTGTAATAGAGTTTAGTCAATAGGTGTAATTTAAGCTAGTCTCTTGCTTTTTGCCTGAGCAAACTGGAAGCCTCTTGCCTGCGTGGTTGAGCAATTTAGGAAGTCTCTTACTTTTGTGCTTGAGCAATGTGGAAGTCTCTTGCTTTTGTTCTTGAGAAATTTGGAAGTCTCTTCCTTGTGTGCTTGAGCATTGTGAAGTCTCTTGCTTGTGTGCTTGAGAATTGTGAAGTCTCTTGCTTGTGTGCTTGAGCAAATTGTGTAATCTTTGGTGATTATAGTGAACTCTCATGTTAATACAAGAGGACTGGAGTACTCTCGTTTTGTGAGGGGAACCAGTATAAATTATGTGTGTTCATCTCTTCCTAACTCTCTCTCCTCTTTACTGATTGTTGTTTTGATCTTTCCACTGCAAAATAGACTCTGATAGATCTCTGAATCTAGAAGAATTTTTAATTTATCAAAACACAATTCAACTCCCCCCTTCTTGTGTTTTTCCCACCTTCAATTGGTATCAGAGCTCCTGTTCAGTTACTAATCACTTAACAGTGAGACAGTAGATCCTGAAAAACACTATGTCTAAGTTACCACGTCATTCAAATGAAGATATTACGAACCTTAGTTGGTGGAAGCAAAAGTTCTATGGTAACAATGAACAAGAGAGAGAAGATGTTTTTCTAGACAGAATGGAAGAAGAACCTCATGAAGGAAGCTCATCCAACTCTAACAACGATGAAAGCTTTATCAGTGGAATGATAAATCAAGTCAAAGGGATGTACAACCTCTGTTGGACAAATGTAGAAAGCTCCAAGTATGAAGAACAAATCAAGGCAGAAACCTTGATTCAACAATATGAGCTATTCATCATGGAAGAAGATGAAAACATTGAATCAATGTTCATAAGGTTTCAAAACCTTATAGATGATCTAAGAGCAGTAAATAGACACTATAGCAAGACTGATCAGATTTTGAAAATCCTAAGAAGCTTGTCGTACGAATGGCAACATGTGTCTACAAGAATCGAAGAAAAAGAAGACATTGACAAAATGTGTCTTGAATCACTGATAAGCTATCTTAAAAGCCATGAAGTGTTTTTAAAAGATAGAAGTGATAAGAAAGACAATCTTGTCAAGAAGAAAAAGGAGCATCATAAGAGCACAACTTTGAATCTGAGAATGAAGAAGATCTTGGTCAACTGATAGAATGGGTGGAACGCAACCTGACATAAGAGGAGAGTCTCAACCAAGACAAGAAGAAGAAGAAAGACGTCTACCAGAACTTGTCCAAGAAGATCAAAATGATGACTACCTTGAAAAGTTAACAAGAAAATTTCAAAGGTGGAAGTTCTCAAAAGAGAAAGGAAAGTCAGTAGACGGTCAAAGCTCAACCTGGGTAGAAATAAGCAGATTCTCTAGTGATGAATCAGAAGATGAAGGTAACCTTGCACTGATGGCAAATGATGACCTCTAAGACTCAGAAGACAACTCAGAGCTAGAGTCATAAGAACTTGGACAGGTAATCAATTTTTTATTTGCTAATCAACTTCGTGGAGTCTGTATTAGAATGTTATCTAAGTTTTTTACAGTTTCACAAAAGTGCAAAAAGTTGGAAGAAGATAACAATTTCCTCAGTGAACAATCAAATAACTTTGAAAAATTATATAATGACTCCTTAAGTAAAATTAGGGAACCAGAAGAACATTGTGCTATTTGTGACAAATCCAATAAGAAACACAAAAGTGTTTATCAAGAGGTTTGTGATAAGTACACTGAGCAAACAAGAATCAATGTCATACTTCCTCATATTTATTCCTCCTTCATATCTAAAAGAGCAAAGGAACCAACTACATCTTCTAAGAGCTATCAAAATTTGAAAGGTTTAGGCTGGAAAGAGTCAAAGTCTAAGATTGAAAAATCAGAGAATCTAAATGTTTCAGGACCATCAACCTCTGAAATAAGAAAGCTACAAAGTCTTAGATATAAGGCTCAAACTTCTTATGAGTCTAGTGGTAAGAATCAAGAAGACTCAAAAGTTGTACATAAGATGAAAGACTCTAAGACTAACCCAAAAGGACCCATTAGAAAATGGGTACCAAAAGATAAAATTGTTCTCATTTCAGATCTTCAAAGAAGAAACAAGGAAATTCACAGCTCATGGAGACACATCACATACAAAGGACAAAGAGCTTTCATTTTCAAGGATTATATTGATAATGAAGAACTTATACTTGATATAGAGGAAAATGAAAATGAGCTCAGAGATGAGTCAGATCCTGAAGAAGAAAAATCTGATAATGACTCAAATGCATGTGAATCAGAAGCTGTTGAAAATGATCCCTATGGCTATCTCAACAATGATGATGAGGACACTTCATGGTGGGATGAATATTTCAGCTATGAATGATAGGAAGATGCGGGGTGGAGGACACAACCATTCAGAATCATCAAGACAAAGAACTTCATCAAAATCTGAATGGAAATCAACTAAGAGACATAATCTTAAATGTCAAAAATTCAAAATTGCCTCAGTGTCCTTAATTAAGGTTCAGAATAAAAGGTATGTGAGAATTCAATTTATTAGCCAAGAGAAATTAAGATGTGGGATCACGTTAATTAAGTAAGCAACTTTTTGTTATGGTTGTAGTCATTGAAAAATCTCAGCTTTTGAATGATATCAGAAGCAATTGTCCAAGAGCCTCTCTATAGACAACTTGGTCTCTGATACCCTTCAGACTCTGAGACTTTAAGTATTCCAATACTATCAGTGGCTCTGACAAAGAAGCGGAAAAGGTAAAGTAATCTTTAAATTTGACTATTCTTCGCTTAAGTTACAGTTACTAAATACGTGATTCACCACGTGTCTTAATTTTAATTGGATAATAATGCAGTTAATGATGAAAAACCTCTGAATTCTAATCATTTGGGTTTTCCCGCCTTTTTATCAAATCATATGCATTATGTTTTCAATAAATAGTCACATCATACACGATCACACACTTTACACTCTCTCACTACCTACACCTAGTTTTTGATTTCGGTTTCCAAATTCCCCAAAATCTCTGATAATCAAAATCCTTCTCAATGGCATCATCATCATCTAGACAACTTAAAAGCCTCCCTTCTATTGTTGTTGGAGAAAATATTCCAGGAGCATTTCTACACACTATGAAGTTCAAAGGAAATAATATCGACTTGCTCAAAGAAAAGGTAGTTGATTTTACAAACTTAAGGACGAATGGTCAAAGTGTGTCATACAACTACTGGTTTTCCCTAGGAATGCTTCACTATTTTGAAATGTTGAATGGACCAACTTATCCAGATTTAGTGGATTACTTTTGGTTGAGGGCCTATATCTACGACGAAGAAGATGCTGCAAGAGAAGTACAAAACTTAGTAACAAAGAATCCCGAACTGGCTGGATGATCAAGAAAGGAACTTGGTCTTAGAGATTTCACTTCAACGGAGATAAGGTCTAACATTGCTGGAATCAAAATTGCCTTTACGATTGATCACGTTGCCAGAGTTTGTGAACTAAGACAATCGAGAACCAAACTCGGAGAGTTTGCAGAAAGCAACGAGTACAAGAGGAGCTACAGGAAATATATGTTTGATGAGAGAACTGATAAGTTAAGCGCTACTGGAAGAACCCATCTTGAGATTCCAAGGGCTTCAATCATACCAGCAAAGAGAGTTTCTGAAAAATTATCTTGGGAACATGAGATGTTCATATATTTTGCAATGAAAAATAAATCAGTAAATGTGGCTGATTTTATTTTTGATGACCTCTGCAAAAATATCACTGAAAGCATCAGAGAAGATAAGAAAGTTGTTAGACATCCAAGACTGCTTTTCAGAACTCTTCTTTCAGAGTGGAATCCTAGAAGGACTAAGGAAGTATGCACCAGTCTTGGTTAACTATGCATACTCTCCTAGCTGCTTAACTGGAAAATTTATGGAATTACATAGGTTCATCAAGTGCAGTGTCTATCCCAAGAATCTTATACCGATGTCTAAGGAAAATCTAAAGTTTCTTGATCATTTTCCTCGTGTAACTGAAGCTGAAATCACTCCAATCCTGGTGAAGTGTCAGCAAGCACTGACAGAAAGGCAAGAATAAAAGAAGAGGAATCTAGAATCTACTGTTGAATGTTCCAAGTCTTCTAAGAAGGCCAAGGTTGATGATTCAGAAGCAACCCATCAAGAAGAGGAGAAATCAGAAGCTGCTGAGAAGGACTCCGCTTCTGATAAAGGTAAGTCCTCTGAATCTAATCTAGTTCATTCTCCAAAACCCTCATCTCTCAAACCAACATCTTCCAAATCTGATACCACACCAAACCCAAGCACTCCAATTGCTGAGAGTATGGCTAACATAATGTTCTCAGAGTCAGATGCCACTAGGAATCTTGATTTTCTAGATGAGCCTACCTCTCATACCCAGAACCCTGTACCTGACCACCAAGAACCACCCTTTCAAGAAACTCAACAAGAACCAAATCAAAATACACAAGACCTTCAAACTTAACCAGAGACAAACCAACCTTCCTTAGACTCACCTACTCATACCCTTGTCATCTCAACCTCTCAACCACACTCATCAGAATTAGATCTACCATTAATTGAGAGTGATGATTCAGACTCTGATGAAATTATAACTGACCTCTCCACTCTCAACCTACCATCTCAAATCATCCTTGACCCAATCACCAATGACTTTCTTGAACAAAAGTTTGAAACTACTTTTCAAAATTCATTAGAATTCTCAGAGGATTCTATCATGGGTGACTCCCTCTATCAAAAGTCAGACTGTATGAACTCCTAGAACGCATGCCTTCATACAAACGAAAATTAGCCAAATCCCATTTCCTGAAAAACTATCCATACAACTTCATTCTTAAACCTGACCCAAACATTACCAAACTGGAGAATGAATTACATTATGATCTCAAGTACCTCTTCACAAGACATGAGGACTTCATGATCTTTCCCTCTGATCTGGAAGCTGAAGCCAGAGGAATCAAGGTTAAATTTGGATATGCCTTGGATTGCTATGTTGAATCTATGAGGGAGAAGGTGTCTCAGCAGGCAAAAGAGGATTTCCACCACTTAATGGATATAGTGCAGAAAGTGGATCCTCCTAGGTTAACCTACCCAACACCAGAAGTAATTGAAGACTTCGGGGAAATGGAACTGGTGGGTGGAGAAATCAGTGGAGCTCATGATCATCTGATGGGATCAAGGGAGAAAGAAATGGAAAACTTGGAGGAAGCACTTCATCAAGTGGAAGATGAAGTTTCAAGAATAAGAAAGGAGTTGGAAGCTGCAAGAAACAGTGCACAAGGGTCGTCTACAAGTGAAGCACATGGATCTGTGGCAGATGAAGTACTGCTTCAACTTGTCAAGAGAGTGATTGTCCAAGAGAAGGAGTCCAAAATTATCAGAGAACAAATTAACAATCTTCGGTCATCTCAGCAACAGATAATCTTGAAGATTGAAAACTTGTCCAACAAACTTGACTTTTTACTTTAGGATCTCTTTAGGCACTTTTAACCTTTTATTCTTTAAAAATATCTTGTATGTGTCATAGAATTACTCTTTTGATTATGACATCTTTTTTTGATTTGATATGCTCATTTTTTTTTTGATTTATTTATTGGCATCATTTCATTATTATTTAATCAATGAGAAAATTAAAATGCAAGATGTGCAAAGAAGAACAAAAGAAACATTTTATTAAGCCTCAAGACTTTGATACATAAAATTGAAGAAAACCTAAGCAGAATCAGTTTCTGACTTTGGTGATCTAGCCATAGGCTCTGGCTCTGGTGACTTAGATTTCTTAAACTTGGACTCTACAGTCGTTTGAGAATCTTCCTCACTAGTAGTCAAACTCCTAATACTAGTTTCTTCAGTATATGTCTCTAAGTATTGCGCATAATCTGAATCTGCCTTATCTGAATAAGATGAAATCTCTATGATTTCAGGCTTAGAACCATGCTTTGGATGTTTCTCCATAGCAACTTCTGACTGAACCTTTCTTTTGGGACTCTGCAATCCTACGTGATGATCTTCTCATTGTACCTCAAATGTTTTTCTCTCTAAAAACTTTGTTCGTTGGATTGTTTGGTGTAAATGAAATGACAAAGAATAATGTCCTTTTATAGCCTTCTAACCCTAGTTAAGTCATACTATATATTTGTTCTCCCATTTATTGCTTTATGGTTGTCCACAGCTGTTCCAACTTGACCACATTGGTTTGCACGCTTACCATCTATGTTTGTACCATCCTTTTTGACTGATGACAAAAGGGGGAGAAAAACTTAGGGGTAACTAATTGCTAATTGGAGTAATTAAGTGGCAACGTAATAAGTTAAGTTTAAAGAAACCAGAAAACTGTTGGATAATTAATTGTCATTGTAGCAGAAAGCATAAATTCTTTTTTCTCTTTTGAGAAAGGGGGAGAATTGGTGAGCAAATATTTCTTAAAGGGTAAGAAAATGTTTTATTTTCAAGAAGGGATAATAACTTAAAAACTGCATTCATTTTCAAACAAAGGGAAAGTCTCTGTTTTCGTTTAAATGAATTCCAGGTAACTGAAACTGCTTAACAAGAAATTGAATTCTATTTAAATTAAGCATTTAAGTTTCAGCATGTGTTAATTCTCTTTATGTTAATTAATTTGAGCTATAAACTGAAGGAGATCTAATTGCAATCTTATGACTGGAAAATGATATGTAGGATCTGAGACAACTTGCGAACTTGTCTTAATCTTACGTGACATAGGGGGAGAGCTTGCAAACCTAGACTCTGAGTGTCAAAATATGAGGATTTGATTTAAAGATATAATGATTAGTTCTTAAAACTGTTTTAATTAATCATGGATAAACGTAGGGGGAGCTTACAAACCTAACCCTATAGTGCATCTGAATCAGAGGGAGCTTGCAAAACTCACAAATCTGAGGAAAACATGATAAATTATTACAACAATAATTAGCAATTAATACTTATGTTTGTCATCATCAAAAAGGGGGAGATTGTTGGAACAAGAATGGTTTTCCACACAAACCCTTGATCTTAATGAGGTTTTGATGATAACAAAGTATTAATGCAAAATTGGAGAACACTAATGATTTATTTAAGTGTGTAGCAAGTAAGAAGATAGAATCTGAGAAGTCAAGAATAGAAGATAGCATCTGAATGACTCAGAAGGATCTGAGTGCACCAAGAAGTGTTTTACAACCTATCAGAGGACAAAGACTCTCAGAAGCCAGAAGAACTTATCAGAAGCAATACAGTATGCACTCAGAAGCTGCATTGATCTTTAAAATAACAACTCTGATAAGGCCAAGTCTCAAGACACTCCGTTTAAGTTTAAAAGAACTACAAGATGACTACAACAAAGACAAATCCATGTCATCTTAATCAGTCAAAAAGGGATATGAAGACAACGGTACATTATTACCTCTTATGTGCATACATCTACCTTCGAGGAACAAAGGAGCAGAAGCTGTTTGCCCTTTTTGGGAAAAAGACAAAGATAACTTTTCAGGAAAACTGCTGTACTTACAACAGTATCATTTCAAACGTCTCTATTCAATCTGCCTATAAATAGAAGACCACTTTGAATTGACAAAGTGTCGATGAACCTGTGCAGAACAAGAGAAGAAAAATAGAGAAATCATTGAACACAAAAAGCTCCTATAAACTACACAAAGAATTGTTCTCACAAAGAGCTTAATTGAAGATATCTGCACAAGACTACAACTCTGAAGTATCAATTCCAAATTCAAGACCTTGAGTTTTGAACTACATTTGTAATAGAGTTTAGTCAATAGGTGTAATTTAAGCTAGTCTCTTGCTTTTGTGCTTGAGCAAACTGGAAGCCTCTTGCTTTTGTGCTTGAGCAATTTGGAAGTCTCTTGCTTTTGTGCTTGAGCAATTTGGAAGTCTCTTGCTTGTGTGCTTGAGCATTGTGAAGTCTCTTGCTTGTGTGCTTGAGCAATTTGTGTAATCTTTGGTGATTATAGTGAACTTTCTTGTTAGTACAAGGGGACTGGAGTACTCTCGTTTTGTGAGGGGAACCAGTATAAATTCTGTGTATTCATCTATTCCTAACTCTCTCCTCTTTACTGATTGTTGTTTTGATATTTCCGCTGCAAAATAGACTCTGATAGATCTCTGAATCTAGAAGAATTTTTAATTTATCAAAACACAATTCAACCCCCCCTTTTTGTGTTTTCTCACCTTCACCCTCTCTAATGGAGGAATCAAGAAAAAAGCAAAAGAGAGATTAGGGTTGTGAATTGGTCAATGAAATTGTAAACCCATTTAAAATGTGTTTTGAGCAAAGGATTAATTGTCAACTTAAATTTTATTTTATCTCTTTAACTAAAAACATGTTTCCTTAGTAGATGTCTCACAAGAATAGCTAACATTGTTCTTTTTTTTACCAAAAATAAACAATATTCATTCAAATTTATAGAGTACATCGATATAATACAAATTCAAATTCGCTAAAACCAAAAAGGATAAATCTGCGAACTAACATTGTTCCTTAATTACCCAGGCAAGTCATTCTAAAATTTCCCTAAACTAATGATACTAAAAAAAACAATTTCCCTCTAATAATCAATCAGAAACACACTCAGAAGGCGAGTTCGTTAATAACATAAGCAATGTTCTAGGTCATGGGAAAAAATTATGTTTTTGGAAAGAAAAATGGTTAGGTTCGACACCTTTCCGCATTATGTATCCAGCTTTATTTAATAAATCATCACAACAAGGTGCCCGTATCTCGGCAATGGGCTCTTGGGTTGGAGAAATATGGACGTGGAATATGTCTTGGGTAGACGAGTTAACTGAGTCGGAGGCTGAAAATGCAGCAGAACTGTTGTAGCTTTTGCAGTAGGTTCGACTATCACATGATAGCAGAGGCATACACAAATGGCAGATGCAAAATAGACACGCGTTGGAGGAAACCGACAGTTTTACGGTAAATAATTTGAAGAATCTTTGGACAAATGTCCTTCGAAAGTTTGCATCTTCGGATGGAGGTTCTTACTTGATAAACTACCCACTAGGGAGGCTTTATATCGCAAAGGAATTGTTACTAATCACGAAAGGAGCTGCACACTACTATGCCTTAAAGATGTAGAGATACTAAACATGTTTTTGTTAATTGCTGTGTGTGTTAGTGTACAGATTTGGAAACATATATGCATACGGATGAATTTACGTCGGTCACTTCCATTAGATGTACAACACTATTTCCACCAGTTTGGAGATTTAATAAAAGGCAACAACAGTAAGCGGATTCGGTATATTATTTGGTAAGCAACGATGTAGAGTATTTGGCATTTGCGCAATAACATTTTATTTAGAGGCGGTCGTGTCGATGTTCCGCAATTGGTGGACCAAATCATCTATATATCGTGGTTTTGGTTTATCGGGCGGGTAGGAGGCAATGTTAATTTATTAAAGATTAATTTAGAAGTTCCGTGAGCTTGTTCAATTGGTAGGACATTACATATTATATGGAGGGTGTCGGGGTTCGAATCTCGAATCCACCTTAAAGGTGGAGTTTCTAGCCACTTGACTACTTAAAAAACATTAATTTAGAAACATTCATATATAAAAAAACAATATATTAAATACATGGATTTTGGTAGATGAGTGAGAATAAAGTGACTTGTTTGTTTTGTAAGAATCACTCCAATATCACTCACACGAGTCTTGATCTGTTGACTCAATGCCAACTAATTGAAAGCAAGATGTTAAAATGGCGTTTATTTATGACTCCAGCCAGTTCCAATCATTTTTCTGTGTCAATTTTCGGACCACAAATTTTTTTAAAAAATAGGTTGGTTTGCACCTTGTTATTAATACGAGTCTTGCTTTCCGGTCCTGCTTTTGTTCCATTGTGATGTTTGGTAAAATCTTGGATGGGTATTTCTTCAGCTGATCTGAATTTATTACGGGATCATTTTGTTCAATTCACTCATGTGGATTAATCTTTACAGGATCATTACGCGATGATTAATGGATCATGTCGAGCCCTTTTATTTGCATGAGTATCCATTAATCTTTTTGTTTTGTTTTAAGAGTTGTTGTTTTCATGTGGACCATAAACTTTTGATGTTCTCCCTGGCACACTTTGTGCTAGTGAGGACTATCTGTTGGTTTTAATATACTTCATTTTTGCTTGTTCACAAAAAAATATGAGTTTTGCTTCAGGACACTCTATAATTAATGATTCTATTTAAAAATGTTATTTTGTTTAAAAGTTTGAATTTCAATCATTTTAATTGATTGCACATATTTTTATAAAAACTTACTACTCCCTCTGTCTCACGAGTGACATAGTTGACTGTTCCCACATATCAATATATAACTTTGATGATTAATAATAAAATGTTAATGCTAATGCACAATGAGTGGCATAACACAACTTTCACGCATGTTAATATGTACTTTGAGAGGACATGTTAAGAAGACAAATGTACTCCCTCCGTCCTATTTTCATTGCCACATTTGATCATTGCACACATATTAAGAAAAGTGCATAAATGAATGAGAGATAATATTAATTTTACCAAATTACCCTTGTTATATGGTGAGAAAGTGAAGAGGCAAAATGTGGTGAGAAAGTGAAGAGGCAAAAATGTAGATTCTGCAAAAACATTTATAAGGGGTAGAAATGGGAAAATAACATAAAAAATTGAAATGGGTCAAGTATTATAGGACAATTTTTTTTGCAAATGTGGCAATGAAAATGGGACGGAGGGAGTAGTAAATTTCTATTGGAATTTGAGCATTCAACTTTCTAAATATTTTGTCAAAAAAAAAAAAATTTCTAAACATTAAATATTTTATATCATTAAATGTTAACTTCTACTTTTAGATAGTTTAACATGTACCATATTAGGGCACATGTTAAAATGACCATTTGAGATTTTTACAAAGTACCTCATAGATACTCTCCTTAGCATTTCCCTATTAATAGTACTTCCTCCGTGCCAACTTATAAGTAGTTTTGAGAAAAAAAAATTGTACAAAATTATATGTTGTTTTACAATACCAATGAAACATTTAATGTTATTTTTCCTATTATACCCTTAATTATTTGTTACTTCATATTCTTTCAATTCTTCAATCTATCTTTCTCATATAATTAATTAAGGACAATTTTGTAAGTTGTGGTATCTCTCATCTTGTTGAGGTAGGGAAACTTACTTTCATCAAGGGAGCTCGAAATATGATGATTCTCTCTGATGTCATGTATGATGATGATCTTGTGATCATTTGTAAAGGTTCATATATTAATAATATTGTCCACTTTTTATAATTTCTACGAGACCTATATTTATACTCATAGTACCTTTATAAAGTATTGGTGTAATTAATACTAAGTGAAATATATTGAATTGAGAGCCGTAAAAGTTGTAATAATTAGATTGGTATTATTATAAAAAATTGTATTGAAAATTGAGTAGCTCAAATATTTTGAAATAGATATCTCAAATTTCGTTTTTAATCCATATAAATTTTATTAGCAAATTTCAATCAACTTATTTTTTTATTATTTCTATAGAACCTATATTTTTACTCATTTATATTAATAAAATTGTTTATTTTTTGATAATTTTTATGAAACATATATTTATACGTCCACAAATCCTAACTCAAATGGTAGAAATACCGAAATTGCTAGTGTCAGACGCCATGACCGGGGTTCGACCTATGGTCACTCCACTTTGTGTGTGTGAGTTTCCAATGACTTTGCCATTTCGTCTACCGACCAAAAAAAACATTATACTCATAGAACATTTATAAAAAGTATTGGTGTGTCATAATTACTAAGTGAAAGATATGGAATTGAGAGGTTAGAAAGTAGTAATAATTAGATTGTTATTATTGTAAAAAATTGTATTGAAAATTAAGTAGCTCAAATATTGAAATAGAGATATCTCAAATTTTGTCTTTAGTTCCTATAAATGTTTTCAGTAAATTTTGATCTCCAAATAATTTTTGTCCATGTTTTTAAATAAACTATGTGATACACGGGGAACCAAGTTAATTATTTTTATAAAATGTTGAATTAAGAGAAAATAATAAGTAATAAAACTATTATTGATAATACCTAAAAACTATATTTAAATTATTAACATTATTTACATAATAAAATAGTACGACTACCTTGGTATTTATAACCAAGTGAACTAATTTAAATATAAACTAAATCCCTTAATTATAGGGAATAAAATAAACAAACATAAATATATTTTCTCAACAAATATAATATAAAATTCATACATATCTTAATATATTCTAACACTCCCCCTCAAGCTAAAGCTTACTAAGCTTTAGCTTGATACAAATAAACCCTGAAAATAAATTAAGTCCTTGAAAGCGGCAACGAGAGGAGCAATCAAGTAAGTAGTAGAGCAGCGGCCGAAGCATGAATCCATATCAAATTAAGTAAAATACCCGCGGATTAAAGCATCACAAACGGAGACCCGCAGATTAAAACATCACAAACGGGACCGCGGATTAAAGTATCACAAACGGAGACCCGCGGATTAAAGTATCACAAACGGGACCGCGTATTAAAACATCACAAACGGGTAACGGAAGTAAAGGTAACGGGAACTCATGAAAAAGTGGCATGTGGGCTGCATATGTCAGGGTAACAAAAGGGCTAAAACAAAGTTAAGTAAAGTATTAATAAGAACGAAAAGGGTAACAAAATAAAAAGGTGGAATAAAATAAAAAGAATGACGTTTATATGAACAAAGTTAAGTAAAGCAGCGGACATATGCAGCGGGTCCCGTTTGTGTTAAATTTGGGGTATTTAGGTGAAATAATGGAAGAAAATAATAAGGAACAAGAATAATATTGATAATGAAAGTTGCTAAGTTTCGCCTTGAAAATCGGGACTCCAAGAATAATATTGATAAGAAATAAAGTTGCTGCTAAAAATTTTAATTAACTATTATCCACAGGGAGTCAAGTTAATGCTAATAGAAAATTTAAATAACTACTTTACATGGGGAACAAATTTTGTTAATGAAAAATTTAAATAACTACTATACACAGGGAATCAAATATCTACTTTACATGGGAAACAAGTTGTTAATGATGAAAAATTTAAGTAACTAATATATCAATATTTTAATTATAAACAAAAAAATTTCTCAATCAAATATCTGCAATGAATCTTGATAGTTATCATTCAAATATTTATACTAATTAGTAATATTAATAATCTAAATAAACACACGATAAAAAATATGGGATTTATATATCTATCAACGATGCTTAGAATATCTTATCGTACTCTATAGTTATCATATACCAGACAATAACCTCTATAATAATGATGAATAGTTTTATGACGGCACTAATTTCATACTATATAATAATCGCCTTACAATAAAAAAATATCGCGGCAATGCCACGACCCATGCGTATGCACAGGTACTATACTAGTTCTTTTACTAAAAAAGTTACTTAAACTTAATTCTTATTATAAAAATATTTATTGTATTGATTCCGTCCACATTTCTGGACTCATTGAATAAATAATATATATGATCTCTCTGAAAGATTTATTCACCGATTATGCTATCAACTCTGGTCAAGTCATTAACGCTTCAAAATCCACCATCTATCCTGGAGGTATTTCTCAAGTAAGACTAGCTAATCTTGTAAATCTTATTGGTTTCAACATTGGTTCTATGCCCTTCAATTACCTTGGAGTCCCGATTTTCAAGGGGAAACCAAAAGCTAGGTACTTTTATTCTATTGCAGACAAGATCAAGGCAAAATTGTCAGCTTGGAAAGCTTCTCTGTTGTCCATTGCAGGGAGGGTCCAACTTGTTAAATCTGTGATTCAGAGCATGCTCATCTACAGTGTTTCTATTTATTCTTGGCCTGTTTCTCTTTTAAAATCCATCGAAACTTGGTCTAGAAATTTTATTTGGAGTGGAGATATATCTCAGAAAAAATTAGTTACAGTCTCCTGGAAAAAGATTTGTGTCCCTATGGATGAAGGTGGTCTTGGCTTAAGGTCTTTAATTAGTATTAACGAAGCTGCAAATTTAAAGTTGTGTTGGGAATTCCTGAATACTGATGAGGATTGGGCACACATCCTGAGAAGTAGAGTCCTAAGAGGTCAAAATGCAATTAATCATCATATTTTTTCTTCTTTGTGGAGTAGCATTAAGTCTGAAATGAAAATCATCAAGGAAAATTCTTGTTGGAAAGTTGGAACAGGTCACAGTATTAATCTTTGGAATGATGCTTGGTGTGGGGTTCCATTAGCTCAATCCCTTCATATTCATCAAAGTGTTATCAATGGGCTTCCTCAGCAAGTCAGTGATATTATTTTGAATCAACAATGGCACATCCCTTCAGGTTTGAATCTTTTGTTCCCTAATCTCCAAAACTTGGTGCATCATATCACTCTTCCAGTTGATAGCATTCCGGATCAACTTTGTTGGAAACACTCTTCTTCTGGCATTATCTCTTGGAATTCAGCTTATGAGTTCAAGAGAAAAAAATCCACAACTAAGCATTGGGCTAAATCTATATGGAGGAATGATATTCCTCCATCTAAATCCTTATTAGCTTGGAGATTAATGCATGATAAACTTCCGACTGATGAAAAGCTAATGGAAAGGGGTTGCAACCTCCCTTCAATGTGTTCTGTCTGTCATAATTTTGCTGAATCCACTTTTCATCTTTTCTTTGAATGTACATTTGCTCAGTCCATTTGGTGTTGGTTTGCTTCTGTTCTTAACACAACTCTGCAGTTTCAATCCATTGAGGACATTTGGCAATTATGTGATAATTCATGGTCTCCTCAGTGTAAACTTTCAATCAAAGTTGCGTTAGTTTATCTTCTGAATGTTATTTGGTCAGCAAGGAATCATGCAAGATTCAATAGCAAAGTTCCTTTATGGAAGTCTGAAGTTGCTTGGATTTTGTCTAACACTTCTCTAACAGGTAATCATACTAGATGTGCCTCTTCTTCTTCCATTAGAGACTTTATGATTCTAAAGAGATTGAATATCTCCATTCATCCTCCTCTGCCTCTGGTTATCAAAGAAGTGATATGGCATCCTCCTTTGGAAAATTGGGTTAAATGCAACACAGATGGAGCTGCAAATAATCTCACTTCTTCCTGTGGTGGTATTTTTAGAAATCACAATGTTGATTTTTTATGTGGTTTTGCTGAAAATACTGGCTTGAAGTCTGCTTTCATGGCTGAATTATGTGGAGCTATGAGAGCCATTGAATTAGCTCATAATAGGAATTGGACCAATCTTTGGCTAGAGTCAGATTCATCTCTTGTAGTTCAAGCTTTTAGTGCTGCTTCTTTAGTGCCTTGGGAGTTAAGCAATAGATGGCTAAATTGTACTAGAATGACTAGAAATATGAACTTTGTGGTGTCTCATGTTTATAGGGAGGGAAACCAATGTGCAGATAAACTGGCTAACATTGGTTTAGGCTTGGATAACTTTACTTTTTGGAATGAGCTTCCCCCTCAAATTTCTTCTCCTTTTGTTGACAATAGATTGGGTAAGCCTAGTTTTAGGTTTGTCTATATGTAAGGAGGTTCTTGGCCTAGTCCCCCTCCTTTTTTTGTATATCTCTTGTCTCTTATGGATCTATATATTTTGAGGCAGTAGTTCTTTGCTACTCCTCTTTTTTTTTTAAAAAAAAAATAAATAAATTTCAATTGAAAAAAAAAAATATATATATATATATATATGATCTCTAATATAGCGTATTAGATACATTATTTATTCAATGAATCATGAACGATAATTGTTTTTCATTTAAAAAAGATCAGAGTGTGTTAAAATGAATTAAAGTTTAAAACAAATTTAATTCTCAATGGATCAAAATGTAATTCAAAATCTCATAAAGGAGCTAGTAAAGTATAACTTTTTTAATATATATATTTACTTTAAAAAAAAGAGAAGCGTATATTTTAACATAACAAGAGAGATGATTTTTGGCTTAAATATGAAAATAGTCCCTGCACTTTCGGGTCATTTTAGTTTCAGTCCCTGCATTTCAAAATCCTTGCAAATTGCCACTGCACTTTCAGTCTACTTTAGAAATAGTCCCTCTGCAGACTTTTTTGATGATGTGTCATCGTTTTTGACAGATGGCGCTGATGAATAGGACAGGGAGATGCTGACTCAATTAAAAACAACTTAGAAAGACAAAAATGCCCTTCTGGACAATTGGAATATACAAAATGTCCGTTTTGCCCTTCTTCTTCCTTGTTTAAATTAGGTTTTGGAGCTTCTCACAATGGAGGCAGTGGTTGTGTAATTTCTGCAAATCCATCTTTTGCGTGTTCTTCCCTTCTTCTTGTTCGTGTTCTTCGTTCGTTCGTTCTGCCCTTCTTCTTCGTTCTGCTTGTTCGTGTTCTTCTTCTTCTTCGTTTTCTGCAAATCCGTCTTCTTCTTCTTCTTCTTTGTTGTTCGTTCTGCAAATCCATCTTCTTCTTCTTCTTTGTTGTTCGTGAAATGTCTTCAAACAACTTGTCACATCACGTTTTTATTTAATTATTTATTTAATTTGATCTATTTATTTAATTGTCATGTTGTATGATTTATTTAATTGTGGCATTAGATAAGGAGGTGTATTTAATATAGTAGTGCTTTTGGGAGGTGTGAATATTAAGTTGGGCTTTATGAGGAATGGACTTGGAATAAATGAAGGGTAATGTGGTAATTGGAGGAGATGTTGACCTAAGTATAAATTGGTACTTTTAGGAGAGAGGATTCATTTTGTCATGAATTTTGGATGGAGGAAGAGAGTGAAGCTCTCATAAGAAGAAAAAGAAAGAGAAAGAAGAGAAGAATGAAATTGGTAAGTAAATCCCGTTTTCCCTTCAACACCTTCACTAAATCTTCGATTCCCGATTCGTTAACCGTTGATTTTCGTTGAAATTTTGAGGGATGGTTCACAACATCTGAAGCTAACTCTTGACCGTTCGGATCATCGAAACAAGGCCCGAGGAGGGAGAAATCGAACTCAGACTATGGCATGAAATTTGGAAGAAAATAGTGGAAAATGAAGAACAAGAGAGAAAGATGAAGAGGGAGCTTGTGGAGGGGATAATCATTGAAGAACTAGAGGTAAGAGAGTAGTATTATATAATTGTGGGTGATAAAGAGGGAGGAGAAATCATGTTCTCTTTGCCCAAACCCTCTCACCCTTTGCTATGCTCAAAGTTAGCATTTTTATGTGTTTATATGAATCAAAAATGCTTTCTTTTGTAATGATTTCGTGTTATCCATGTTATGTGATGTTAAAAGTACTTGTTGATGATTTCAATTTGAGAATCAAAGCATGTTCATATGAAATTTTGAGTTTTTGAGTTTTGAATGAAAAATATGCATAATCTTTGATTGGTGATGACTTTGGTGTTTGTAAGAGATGAAACTTATACTTCTATGTATGATAACATGTTTATGATCTAAAGAAAACACCTTTTTAGAACTGGAACACGATTTGACGATTTTGTAGTGGAATATGAACGGTCGCGAAAACAGAGCATCAATTCTGGGCATGTGTCGCCAGGCGAGAGCTAGCGAGAGCTAGCGAGGGAACTTGCTAGGCTCTCCAGAGCTCGCCAGCCAGCCCTGTGTTCTCTGACTTGCTTCGCTACGGCGAGAGCTAGCGAGAGATGGCGAGAGGTCGCCAGGTACTCGCTAGGACTCACCAGAAGGCGAGTAAGCTTCTGACTTGCCTCGCTACGGCGAGAGCTAGTGAGAGCTGGCGAAGGCAGTTAAATTTATTCGATTATTAGTTGATGATGGTGATAGTTTGGTGTATAGGTTGCTACTCTTATGGTGATATATAAATGATGATAATAGTTTATGTGAGGGTTGTGTGATGGATGATGATAAATTGAATTGATCTCAATTATGTATATGCGTTGGAATGTATATGATATGATTGATGATGATGCTTCCATATGATTGTTGGATATATATATATATATAATGATATTGATGGTGAATTATAAAGAGTATGATTGATAATAATGTTGTTGGATATGTATAATGAATGATGGATGATTGTTGATGCTAATTGATGATGATGAATGTATATAAGTATGTTATGTATTGACGAATAATTGATGGTGGAATTATGTATACATGAGGTTGCATAATGGTGGTGAATAACATACGTTATATATATGTTCATGCATCATGATTGAGTCTATTGATGAAGCTTGGGCCTTTGACCCATAACGAATTGATGAAGCTTGGGCGTTTGACCCATAACGAATTGATGAAGCTTGGACGTTTGATCCATAACGCATAGGATTCTTGTATCCTTATTTTGGTGAATGGTACCGCATGCATGTAGTCGTGTCTAGGGGACATGGCATGAAGGTGACATTAGATGCATTTAGGAAGGTGAATCTTAAATGTGCTACATGTGATAATGATGTGATATTTGTCTACTGGTGTGCTAAGTGTTTGTGCATATAAGTTGTTGATCATTGACAGTGTGAATTTGGATACATATATTAAGTGATTAAATGTACATGTCTTATTGATGTCGTTGGATTTGCTATTATATACATGCCCAATATATGTACGATGGATTGATATATGCATGGTATATGTTAGATTGGATTAAATGTTAGTACTTTACTTTCATTGTTTGAATGCCGATTATATGTAACTAACTCTCTGTTTGTGCGTTTGCTGGATCGTTGGGCGATTCAGATCCCCCAGGTGTTTTTGGCATGATTTGTCGGTGAAGCTCTGCTCTGATTAGGACACGGGAAGGGTTCATGTTTATCGAGTCTTTTATATATTTACGTTGTCATAATTGAGTACTTATTGTATAGACCGGTGAATACTATTTTTATTAATTAGTATTATTTTTGGGAGAATGTAATACTCAAACTAGTGTTTTGTATTTTGGTCTTGATTTAATCAATGAAGTCTTTGTATCCGCTGCGAGTTTGTGTAAAATATTTTTGAAAGTTAGAATTTTATGTAAATTCGGGTTTGGGGTGTTACAATTGGTATCAGAGCCCCGTTATCTTCGGATTACGTGTGGGTTATAGGTGTCGATCAGAGCCGGTCTGTGCAGTCAGACGAAATGAGCGCAGTGTCAGTCGTGTTGTGTGTCAGTTGTGTTTTCTTGGTGATTTGTTTGTTGTGTCTACACTTGCACCTTAGTCACTATTTAACTAATTTGCAAATGTATGATGAGATTTGTTGTTGTTGATGTTTTCGTTGATGAGATATAGAAATAATTTTATTGTCACTAATTGTGTTTATTCTTCTTGAGAATGTGATTGTTGTTTTGATTTCAAGATTATGACTTAAATGAGGATGTCTTTCTACTATTGTTGTATTTGAAGTGATTATGTTCGTATAGAATTCTTTGTTGGTGAAAGTCTATGCTATATGAAATAGAATGTGGTTGTTTATGCAAGTGTCGTAAATGAATTATTCATGATGGTTGATTGTGTAGTATGATTGAAATACCAATATGATGACATGCGTGTATTCATAGAATTAATTGAGAATGTATGAATAGGAATGAGATAGTGAGATTACTTGAATACTTTAACATGATTATTGTTGTTGAATATGCGTGTAATCGTTGTAATCTAAGATGAGAATATATCGGTGAATTATGTGTGTTTCCGTAACTTGTTGATTGTGTGTGAGATTAATTTCATGAATTTTGTATTGCTATTTCTTTGATTGATGTGTTGCTTTACCTAATTCTTGAGACTTATGTTTCTATTTGATGTTGACTTATGAATTGTTTGTTAATGAATCATGAATGAATTGATGTGATTAATTATTAGGAGTATTGATATTATATATGAAGTGAAGAACTAGATGCTAGAGTCTTTAAGTGAATCGTTTGATTATAGGGTTGGTATGATACCGTATCATTGAGAGAAGTATCATATCGGATGTGGCACAGTATCGCTTGAGAGAAGTGACCACATGGTGCAGTATCATTGAGAGAAGCACACCCACATTGAGATTGTGATTTTGTTAATTGTTTTCCTTGTTATTCTTGGATGTACAAGAGATGAATAGATTAGTTATTTAATAATTGATTATTTGGTTGTGTCTGAATAATCTGTGATGCTAAGTGATTTGTGTTGCTATAATTGATTATATTATGATGTAATGATTACTTGATTTGTGGTGAGTTATCTGAGTATGTATGATATGTGCCGGTGTATGTTAGGATTCATTTTATACTATGTAAATTCATATATGATTTGCATATGTTGACTTGAGCATGATATAATTGTGTATAATTGATGAGAATATGCATTCATGATAGTATAAAAGGTAAATATAGATGTGAGATGTAGACGATGTTGTACTCTAGTTGTTGAATATGAGACTTCTTGTTTTCTTGTATTTCATTGTGAATAGATTATATGTGAAGATAATAATTATTGGTTGTTAATTGAAATTGTGTAGGATGTTAGAATTTATTCTATGCTACCTAAATTCGTGTATGTCTTGTACGTGTTGACTTGAATATGACGGTGAATTATTGGTTTAGATGTAGGAGTTTATGTGAATTATTATGTATGCTATGTGTATAATTGTGAGTAGCCCTTTATTAACATGAGATAGTTTTAGAACTATTATTGATTTTTTTGGTTTGTGAATCTTGTTGAAAATCTAGATTGTTTTCTCGAATATGTGAAACTAAATCTTTTCGTGAAAATAAAAAGAATAGGATTGTTAATAAGGATAAATGAATTGTAGACCATGTTGATATATGATTGCATTCTATATGACATGCATTGGATCATTACTAGGAAATGTGACTTATTCTTTTATTAACCATGAGTTATAGGGAATGCTTATGTCATCTTTCTAAGAATAGAGTTGATACATGTATGATGCACATGTTTTGATTATTTTGTTATACCATGATTAGTGATCGTGCTAGGATGATTGTCTTCTTGCATGATATGCTTATATAAATGTGAATTGGGCAAACTAGTTGAAATGGTTATCGTGGTATATGCAACTTTCTTGTTTTAATGTGATTCTTAATTCATGAAAAGTATGTGCTATATAAATGCTTATGCGAATGTGAATTGTTGAAAATCTTAGATTTCGTTGATAGATAATATGTATCCTTCTTGTTTGTTTTAGCTTATGAAAGATGCATGTTACTTGAATATCTATGTGAAATGTTGTGTTTTGCTTGTGTGCAATTTGATGGAGATGTTTACATATTATACTTCGTGTTTGTATGATTGTGTGTTTGATCAGTCTTATAGTTGCCCCTTGTATGCGATATGTGTGAAAACACTATCGATATTAGTTCCTTATTAGGAGGGTAAGTTAGAACCTTAGAACCTATAGTTGGGTGTGAAGGTTGGAGTTTTCGACAGACGCTTGTAGATGGGTTTGAGATTCAGTGGAGAAGAAGGGTGTGTTCCTTGAGGCGTTTGATTTTCGGAAGAATAATTGTGAGACTTATTAAGAAGAAGAGGGTTAATGGAGCAATTGTCTCGATGAGGATAGCATCAAAGGTTGTTGAGTAAGAAGAGGGGTGAAATCACATGGGAAGTGTATTACAAGCATTGTAAGTGGGATTTGAAATTATCGGAATTTGAGTGTTGGTAGCAAGAAGTGATTTCGATGGTCACGTGATATAGAGTATTGGATTAGGATGAGTCGTCATAAGTGAATGTTGTGTGGTGATTAAGATCATAAGTTGGTTATTGAGATTGAGAGTTGTTAGAGAACAGTTGGTTACTTTGGAAGTTGTTGAAAGTTCTGGAGTGAGTTTGGATGACGTGTTTCTACAGATATTTGATGGTGGTATAAGCGTCGTGGAAGTTAAGGATTTAAGAGAAGGAGAGTTGTTCGACTTATGATTTGGAATCAACAGTCTAGTATGTTTGTGCGTAAGGATTTATGGAAAGAAATACTTTGGATGAGTCGATGTTTGGAGTGTTTGGGATTAGCTAAAGTTAGAGGATTTTAATTTTGGATTAAGACATCATTGGAATAAAGTGAATGTGGTAGGAAATATCGGTAACAATGATGAGAGAAATTGGATTTGAGTGAGCGGTTCAAGAATGCAAGATTGGTAGATGAAGAGGTGTTTAACGGTATGAAGTTAAGAATGACGAAGTTGATGGATTACATCTTCAAAGAGATTTGGAGAAAGTTGAAAGTTGGATTTGAATTCAATGGATCGATTGACGTGAAATCAGTCAGAGTAAAGAAGTGAGCTTTAAGTAACTAAGGATGAGACTTTGATTAAGATGGATTTTATCTTTTGGGATTGACCGAGTTCGGAAAAGAAATTGTAAGAGGAAGTTACGAATGAAAATCAAGATGATAAGACCATTAAGTGGAAAGGTATGTAAGGGAATTTCACATGAGGATTTTGCAAGTTAAGATGAAGTTAAGGACAAAGTGTTGTTGGATTAATGGAATAAGAAAGATGTGATGGATTCTACTTGAATGAAGATTATTATCTTGTTTAGGTATGAGGGAGAGTAAAGAATTGAGGATATGATAAGTGGAGACGGGGAAGTAATAGTAATTGATGACGAAATTAAGATTTTGAATTTGAGTATCTCGACGGAATAAGTAATCTTGGAAAATGTTGTGTTAAGGAATGCAAAAGTTGATTGAGCAAATGATTTAGAGTTAAGATAATTGTATTGAGATTCAACGTAAGAAATTAAGATCGTGGTTTGGATAAGATCGGATGAGAGTGTATTCGTATTGAAAGGAAAAAGTGAGATATTATGGAATTGTGGTTTAGTAATGTTATTTGCAAGAAAAGGTCTTATGTCGAAATGTAAGGATTGAGTAACATTCGTCGTGGAGCGTTTCTTTCGGATGTTTCGAGATTAAGAGCGCATTATTATGGCTCGATGAAAATGGTCGATGTCACCATCACGATTCTTGACTATTTATTGGCAAATTGAGGAAACTGGCCGTCCTTGATCTCTTGTCGATAGTAGACAAAGTTGTGTTGTTGAGATGGACTAATTTTGTTAAACTTAGTAATGTATAAAGTTTTGGATGTTTTGTTGAAAAACTGGATGAGGTGATCTTGGTTGTGCGATTTTCGAGGGCGAAAATTCTTTAAGGGGGGTGGATTGTCACATCACGTTTTTATTTAATTATTTATTTAATTTGATCTATTTATTTAATTGTCATGTTGTATGATTTATTTAATTGTGGCATTAGATAAGGAGGTGTATTTAATATAGTAGTGCTTTTGGGAGGTGTGAATATTAAGTTGGGCTTTATGAGGAATGGACTTGGAATAAATGAAGGGTAATGTGGTACCAATAAACTTAGGTCTTCTCTCATTCTTTTCTAGAATTTCATCTAATTTGTCAGCACCAGTTTTGTTCAACATTTCAGAATATTTTCTCAGCCTTCCAATATCAACTTCCAATTTATCTATCTCCTCTTTAGCTGCATCAAGATCAGAGGTTAAGCTGTTTACCTTTTTCTGGAGATCATCAATCTTTGGCAGAAGGCTAAATTTTTCACCCTGAAGTTGTGAGTTGAGTTTCTTTTGCTTTTCAAGTTCTTTGCATTTGTCTTCAGAAACTAAACATAGGTCTCTGTATGTTTATGCTAGTTCATCATAAGAGACTTCTTCATCACATGATTCTGTATCAGATGTTACAATTCCAGTTAGGACTGTAACATGTTTCGCAACCTCAGATTCTCCTTGTTCTTCTGATCCATCCTCATCAGACCAGGTGACATTCAGACTTTTCTTTTGTTTCTTTAGATAAGTACCACATTCTGTTCTGATGTGACCATACCCTTCACACTCATGACATTGAATCCCCTTACGTTGAGCAGGTTTTTCATCAATCTTTGTTTTTCTTGAGTTACCAATGCTGCGACTAATGTCAGTAGCAAGATGCCTAGCATTCTGCCTGGGTCTTTTGTCCATCCTTTTTAGAACCTTATTAAATTGTCGTCCAAGCAAGACAATAGCTTCAGAAACACTGTCAGTTGACTCTATATCACTCTCAAGATCTTCATCCTCAGCATTTGATACAAAAGCAATGCTTTTGTTTTTCTTTTCTATTCTTTCATTAACAGATGATTCATAGGTTTGTAGGGATCCTATTAATTCATCAACTTTCATGGTTGATATGTCTTGAGCTTCTTCCATTGCAATCACTTTCATGTCAAATTTCTTAGTAAGAGACCTAAGAATTTTTCTCACAATTTTTTCATCACTTAATTTTTCTCCTAGATCATCAAAAGAATTAGCAAAATCCATAATATTCATGTAGAAGTTGTGAACACTTTCATCCTCTTTCATCCTAAGATTTTCAAATTTCCTGGTTAGATTTTGAAGTCTTGAGATTTTTACCTTGGCAGTACCTTCTTTAGTGGTCTTTAGTATCTCCCAAGCATCTTTGGCAACCTCACACTTTTTGATTAGCCTAAACATATTTTTGTCCACACCATTAAACAAGGCGTTTAAGGCTTTAGAGTTGCCAAGAGCTAATGAGTCTTCTGCAGTAGTCCACTCCTCCTCTGGTTTCAGTACATCTGTATCAGCTCCATTAGCATCCTTCACTTTGGGATGTTCCCAACCTTTAAGAACGGCTTTCCAAGTCCTACTGTCCATAGATTTCAAGAATGCTATCATTCGAGCTTTCCAAATGTCGTAGTTGGAGTCATCTAGAAGAGGTGGCCTGGTTACGTATCCTCCTTCTCTGTCCATGACGTCAGATATCTACCCTGGAGCTCACCCACGCAGGTTAGGGTGCCTGCTCTGATGCCAATTGAAAATCTGACACCCTGTAGACAGATGCTACGCAAGATGCTACAGCAATGGTCGTAGCAATAAATCACACAGAAAATAATGCAGCAGTAAATAGCAGAACAGTAAAAACACAGTAGGTTTGTTAACCCAGTTCGGCGTAATCACGACCTACTCTGGGGGATACCAATCCAGGAGGAATCCACTATAATAGTACTAGTTCTAAGTTCTCAGCAAACGCCCCGTTTACAACTTATCGCCTAGCTACTACCCGTGCTATACTCTACCTAGGAACTCCTAGATATGAGACCTGTCTCACTCCTATCAGAACAATATTCAGAACGTTACTCACTGTAACAGACACTAAAGTAACCAATAACAAACCTACCTCCGTGCTTCAAAGCTTAGGAGTAAGTTCACACAATTCTAATCTTCGTACTTAAAAGCTTAGGAGAGAACACAAATACAACTCAAGTAACCAGTCCTAAACTTGCATCAACTTGACACAAGAAAGGCTCACAATAAACAAGCAAAACTCTAAAATCCTAAAACACACACTTTAAGTAAACACGGCTTTAGATTAATAAAAACAAGGTTTAGGTCTTCATATATATAGCCTTGAGATCGCAGGTCCTTGTTGCGCAGGCTTTTTTACTACAGGAGCACTATTTTTACAATTAAATACCAAACTAACACCCTTTTTCTAATAAGTACCAAACTACCATCGTTTTGAACCGGTTTAATATTTACCTTGAGAAATCGCTAACTGCAAACACGATTTCTCAACATAAAGAGTTGGTTTTGGATTTTTGTGACCCTTGAGAAATCGTGTCCCCCCAAAACGATTTCCTACCTATATTTTATCTTTTCAATTTTTCATTTTCACAAAAAAACTAATTTTTAATATATATATATATATATATATATATATATATATATATATATATATATATAATTGATAGTTTAATTAATTATTAAAAGTTTAAATTAAATAATTAACACAAATTTAATTACTGCTATTAAATAAATTAATGGAAATATAATTGGACAATTAAATTTTATTTTTGATTGCATTAGTTGACATTTTAGTACATTAGATATTAATAAACAACTTATTTATGTCCTAAACGCTGGCTGGTTCCACACAGTGGTGCTCGACGAGTACGTCCACCACGACGTGGAGCTTGAATTTCTTCTTCATTATGGTCAACATTAACTGTCGGAGAGCTATGACCTTGATGGTTAATGTTTGACGGAACGCCAAATGAATACAAGGTATTCATATAATTAGCAGCTGATTGGGGCGTACCCATCTCTACACCAAATAAATTACTCACAAAGTCATCGTTGCTAGAAATTGAGTGCCTGATTGGTTCAAATTGTTGATGGGTTGGCGTGAAAGAAATCAAGTGTCTGGGTGGTTGAGATTGTTGATGAATTGGCGTGAAAGAAATTGAGTGTCTAGTTGGTTCAAGTTGATGGGTTGGTGTAAAAGAAAATGATTGACGTTGCAGCTCTGGCTCTTCATATTCCGCAGTAATAGGGGGACTTGGTTGTCGTGGTGTAATGCGGCGACGATGTTGGGTGTGTTGTGTTTTTGTACTGGAAGACGCATTTGAATCTTCTGCAAAACCAGCCCTTGGGTCATGCAATTGATGCGGAATTGATAGGTAAAGTTTAGAATTTTTTCTAAGCCATATCATATACTCGTTGCTCGGGATGAGGTTTCCTTGTATCGGCTGACCCGTAAGACAACGATTATCTCTATCATTCCAATATTCAATCCATTGAGCATGCTTGTCTTTCCAATTTTCATGGTGATTCCCTCGCATGTCTTGTTGGTGGAGATTATCAATATTTATAGGTTCCTCCGGTATATCCTGTGATAGTCCAAATTGCATTTTAACCCTATCTGTTTGATGCCATTCTACAATTTGGAAACAAATCAAAGCAGTATTTGCAGTCCATATATTGTAATCATTGTATGCTTCCTGTGATATGATATTTTGAAAGCTCCTGTAAGGCATCCACATAAACTAGAGAAAATAAAAGCATGTTAGTAAAGGAACAAAATTGTAAGTAATAACTTTTTTTATAAAGTATGCAAATTTTAACCTCGTGTACTTGCATGTGATCAATCCTTGATCTATAACTAACAAGGTCACCGGAAGGAGTTTGAGAATGGATTAGTCCCTTGCCAGCCCATCTAATATAAGAATATAACATTATTATTTAACAAGAACAATTTACTTTTTTTTTTAAAAAAAAATTACTTGATAAATAGTGGTTAATTTGAAGTAAAAAATTACCGCTTTGCCAGGGGAAATAATGGTGGACGATTGCATTGTGGGGCAAGGAATGGCATACGATACCATACCCAAGATTGAAGCAGCAACGTACATCCGCCCATACATTTATACGAAGGTGCAGTTGCACGACACATTTACCTATATAAGTTTGCCAAACAGGCGGAACCCCAACTGTATCGTTGAACATGTTTAATATGTTCTAATAGTGGTAAGTACATTAAATGAACTTGGTTACCAGATTTGTCTGGGATTATAAACCCCCCAATTAAGCGCAACATGTATGCTCTACAGTGCATTTTTACTTGTTCGGTTGTTGCATTATTCGGAATATGGGCAAATGTGTCTTTCAACCATTTCAACTTAACTGATTGCCCCAACATCTGATTTTCAGGAGGAACTTGACCCAATAGTTGTTGGCATTTTTCGTCCCAGTCAAGAAAGGAAGCTTCGGTTACTGCACGTCCGTTAATGGGTAGACCCAATTGTAACGCAACATCTTCAAGAGTTATTGTACACTCTCCTGATGGAAGATGAAATGTGTGTGTTTCAGTCCTCCATCGTTCTACCATTGTTGTCACCAATGATGGGTCAACTTTATAGGTTCCTAATGTTGCAACTTTTAGAAATCCAGCATGATCTAAGTAGTCAACTATCATTGGATGTGGTTCCTCAATTTTAAAGTGGTGGTGACAATCAAACTCGTTCTGTAGATGAGCATAAAAGTGTGATTAGGAACAAAAAATTAAAATAAAATACAAATTTAGTAAAAATAAAATAAAATCACTTACCATATCATTGATATCTCCGGACCTGTGAAGATGCTGATTTCTCAATAATGCCATTAAGAAACAAAACTTAGAGTTCTAGCACTAAAAGAACAAAACAAAAGTTAGAGTTCATGAAAAAAGAAAGCACGTGAAATCACTTACCATATTGATATCTCCCAGGCAGTATTACCGATATCGAAGCATTGCCTTTTATTAAGGATGGCCAAGTTGATCCAGGGAAGGCTATCTTCAAACGTATCTTCTGGAGTTTCAAACCATGCATCAATGCATTTGCTTACTGCAAGCCAGTTCTATCAGTTGATGGAACATGGTTGTATGGAAAATATCGTGGAACATTACTAATTGCAATCGCTCAGGATGGGAGGAACAATATCATTCCAATAGCATACACTCTTGTGGAGGGCGAGACAGCCGATGCATGGTTTTTCTTCCTCCAACGCTTGCGAACATTGGTCGCATCCTATCCCGGCCTTTGCTTGATATTAGATAGACACGAGTCGATTAAAAGTGTTGTTAGGCGTCTAAACACTGATTGGCATCATGTCTTTTGCATTCGACACATATCGCAGAACTTCATGAGGACATTCAAGAATGCAGATATGAAAAACATTGTAACAAATATGGGTTAGTATTTTTTTTTTACGTATCAGAAACACTTTTTTTATGTCCTTAACAATGTTATTTTGTGTACCTTTAGGCTACTCAATGACTCAACCGAGCATCGCATACTACAGGAGCCAAATCAGGGATTGGTCTGAAGATGCGGTGAAGTGGGTTGACGATATTCCAAAGGAACAATGGCTACAAGCACATGATGAAGGGCGATGCTGGGGGCACATGACAACTAACCTTGCCGAGTGCATCAACAACGTATTAAAGGGGACACGAAATCTTCCAATATGTTCATTGGTGCAGGCAACCTATTATAGGTCGTCTGAACTTTTTGTAAAGAGGGGGAGGCAAGCCCAAGCAATGATGGCATCCGGTCTGGTTTACTCAGAAAAAGTCATGGAAAATCTTGCCAAAGAACGAACAGCATCAAACACCCATCAAGTCTACATTCACAACCGAACACAAAGTATTTTCAGTGTCAAGGAGTTGGTTCGTCCAACAAGCGGACGCCCAAGAGGAACATTTAGGGTCGATCTCGACAAACAATGGTGTGATTGTGGTGAATTTCAAGCATTACACTACCCATGTTCACATGTCATTGCCGCTTGCTCACATGTTCACCTTGACTACATGAAGTATGTGTCTCCCCAGTACACATTACAATATGTTTTCAACGCTTACTTGGAAGAGTTCCAAGCAATTCCTCTTCCAGCACACTGGCCAGAATATAATGGAGTTGAATTGTGTCACAATCCAGCCATGCGAAGAGATCCAAAAGGTCGTCCGCAGTCTACTCGGATTCATACTGAAATGGATCTAAGGGAGAGTAGTAGACAACCAAAGTGTTGCACTCTTTGTCAGAATCCCGGACATAACAAATCAAACTGTCCTAATGTGATAACTCGGGAAACTTAAATGTTATCGAATGTACCAAATTATGTAGTATTAAATTATATAATAGATTACGCGTCTAATGTATTGAAAAATTAAATTGATGTAATCTATAATAAATTTTTAAGTATCCCCTTTTATTTTAATTATTTATTTATTTATTAATTAGGAAAATATATTTTTAATTATAAAAAACAACAAAAAAGTTGTTTTCCTAAATATTAAAAAAATAATGGGTATGATAAGAAATCGTTTTGTGCTACAACGATTTCTCAAAGGCCAATTGTAAAAAAATTTAGTACTCGTCGAGCACCACCGTGTGGAACCAGCCAGCGTTTAGGACATAAATAAGTTGTTTATTAATATCTAATGTACTAAAATGTCAACTAATGCAATCAAAAATAAAATTTAATTGTCGAATTTTATTTCCATTAAATTTGTGTTAATTATTTAATTTAAACTTTTAATAATTAATTAAACTATCAATTATATATATATATATATATATATATATTTAAAAATAGTTTTTTTGTTAAAATGAAAAATTGAAAAGATAAAATAAAAGGTAGGAAATCGTTTTGGGGGGACACGATTTCTCAAGGGTCACAAAAATCCAAAACCAACTCTTTATGTTGAGAAATCGTGTTTGAAATTAGCGATTTCTCAAGGTAAATATTAAACCGGTTCAAAACGATGGTAGTTTGGTACTTAATAGAGAAAGGGTGTTAGTTTGGTATTTAATTGCAAAAATAGTGCTCCTGTAGTAAAAAAGCCTGTTGCGCAAGAAAAGGCTTAAGAATAAATCTGAACCATTGAGATGATCAGCATAAAAGATTTACTTCAAATATTCTTCAAAGATTGACTTCAAAAAGATTTACTTCAAATATATTATTGAGATAAATAATATAAACCGCCTTCAGAAACTTAAGGAACAAGGCGCAGCTTGATATATTAAAACGTGCACAATCTTTTATTCTCAAACAGATCTTTCTGAGATTTTGTATAAAAATTCTGCACAACACAGTAGCAGTAATGCTGTACTTCATATGCTACAGCATCTTGTCCAGCATTTTGGCTAAAGTTAGTTTTTGCAAAATTGTAGCCAACATACAAAAATCCAACAACCTATAATTTGATATAAATGTAGTAATGTTTTGCTCGAAATAAATTACGACATAAAAATGGATCCACACAGGTCCTTCTAAACAAAATAATTAAAACATTAATATGTGGAATTAACGCAATTATGTTTTATCCAAAACAAAAAATTTGGATGACAATCGCTTGTGCTACTGTCATACCCCATTTTTTGACCGATTGATTTTGTTCGGCGTTTAAAAACCTTCTTGCCTGTTTTGTCATTTCTGACGAAATTTCGGCAGAGAGGTATTTTAAAATACCTCATTTATTGTTTCTTTTATATTTATTTTTTTTTATTATTACTATTTATTATTTTTTACCATTATTATTATCTTCCTACTTTTAAAATTTATTTAATTATTTTATTTACTGTTTTTATTTAATTTTCGTATTTTTATTAATTTAAGTTAATTATTTTGTTTTTTATTTTTATTTTTTACTTTGTCCTTTTGTCCTTTTTTTTCCTGATTAAAAAATCAGGAAAATTTGAAAGTCAACTTCCTTTTCTCCCACACAGTACAGGGAACATTTTTTCTGTCTAGAACAGTGTCCTTCATTGTCCAATTTCAGATTTTTGTTCCCCATTGGTGTATATAGTGAACAGCAATTAATGAACAGAGGAGAAGAATAGTCTCAGCCGCAGAGCAAACAACAACAGCCAAACCCTAACTTTTTCTAGATCTAAAAAATCATCAAAAAAATCCAAATCAAATCCAGAAACAAAAAAAACCCAGCCGCAGTGCAAATTCCCTCAAAACAGATCTAAAATTTTTTTCATCTGCTTTCCATTTCAAAAGTAAAACAAAGAACAGTTTGAAAAATCAAAAGGAATTATCATCATAAACTTTCTTCATCAACATTTTTCCAGATCCAAACCAGAAACAAAAAAACCAAAAAAACCGAAAATCCAGAAACGAAAAAACACATCATCATCGCTAATCATCAACCAAACACGAACGCAAATCTGAGATTCCTTTTCCGAATCAAAGACAGAAACAAAACGAGGAAGAAGAAGCAGAACTGAAACTGAATCACAAAACCAAAAGGTTGAATCCTTTCTTTTTCCTTTCTTTTTTTGATCTGATTATTGTTTATTATTGTTGTTTTAAAAAAAAATGGAGTTTTGTTTTGGTGAGAAGAGATCACGAGAGAGAACAGAGATCATGAGAGAGAAGAGAAAGATGAAAGAATGAATTTGTGAGGGTGAAGAAGAAGAAGCCGCCGCGGCGGCCATGGTTAGAGAAGAAGAGTGAGCCGCGGCGGGTGAGAGAGAGAGGAAGAAGAGAAATGTGTTTTTTTTTAGGGTTTGGGGTATTTATATCCCAACCCGATCCGGTGTGCGCATGTCCATTGCAGCACACCGTGCACCCTCTCTTTGCAGCCGTTGATCTTAATCAAATGGTTCATATCTTCCCTTTTCAAAATTAGATCAGGGCCGTCTGATGGATCAGACGGCCAGTTTGGATCCTGTTTTTTTGTTTGGTTTTTTTACACAGATGGGCCTCAAGGGCTGGGCTTCACTGTTCTGCTGCTATCAGCACCCCCCTTTTATTTTCGTCTTTCTATTCACCCCCCCCCCCTGTTTAAATTTTATGTTATTTTTTTTTTAGCTTATGAGATAAGTACTTTTGGCATAAGCTATTTTAGCTATTATTTTAGCCAATCAAGCACGATGTCGAGGCTTATTTTCATCTTTTAATTTCGTATTTATTTATTTATGTTATTTATCCATGCATATCATATTATTTCATTACGTCCATTTATTTATCATTTTTACCTTCATTTTTTGTAACATCATTATTATCACGATATTAAGTGTTTATCGCTTTATTAATTGTCTTTTATTTTTGCTCTTGAATTTAGGATGTAAATAGGTCAAATGTAAACTCTAAATAAAATTGCATAGCATCCCCTCTCTTGCATCATTTCATATTTATTTTCTTGCAAAGATTTTAGAGTGTGATTAGGCCAATGTACTCATAAATGAAAAATTGCATCTCATGCATATTTATTTTTTATCGCATTCCGTCCATATGCGTAATTTTAAATTCCGAGGGAAAAGACACCGTTTTGATCAAAATATCATTACGGACCGTCTTCGCGCTTAATTTGCTTATTGCGACGTTATTTTTCTTTTAGCGCTACCTTTTAAATTTTAAACCCAACATTCCCCTTTTAAATAGTTAGTCATTTTCTTCTCAAAAAAAATGAGGTCAAAACCTCTTTCAAAAAATACATAATTATGTTCTTTTCAAAATATCATGGAAACACAATTTTTCATCAAACATTTCTATCAAAAAACCTTGGAATTCAAACCAAGTGTCCTTTTATCGCAAAAACCTTGGAATTCAAACCAAGTGTTATTTTTCTCGTTCAAACCTTGGAATTCAAACCAAGTGTTCTTTTTCTTACAAAAACCTTGGATTTTAAACCAAGTGTCTTTTATCACTCAAAGCATTTTCTCAACAAACCTTGGATTTTAAACCAAGTGTCCGCGTCTTATTTTCATAATCAAATCTCAATCAATTTAACCATATAGACTTTCTTCACAAATTAACATCAATCAAACTCACATTTTGCCACTTTTGGCTTTTGGTATTTTAAAACCATTTTCAAAACCTTAAAATTAAATAAACAAATTTACTCGTCTTTTTATCCCGAACTACGGTGGTTTGATCCTTCGGGTACGTAGGCATGAGACTTGTCTCTCCGATCAATAAAATCAACAAAAAACATTTTTTCTTTTTTATCACTTTAAGCATTTTTTTCACTACTTTAATTTCCCACATTTATACATTTTTTACAAGCAATTAAAAATAAAGCGCAAAGTTAGAAATAAAAATAAGAGGTTCCTATAGAGTACTATAGATACTTAGGGTGCTAATACCTTCCCTTCGTATAACCAACCCCCGAACCTTGTTCTCTAAAAAAAAATAGGGTTTTTTCGAACTTTTTCCCTTTCCCTCGGATAAATTAAAGATCGGTGGTGGAATATTAAATTGCGATTCGAAGTTAATTAATAACTCGATATCCAAAAATCACCGCGACAGAAATGGCGACTTCACTGGGGACAACCAAGCGGGTTGAACCTAACTTGTTTTAATCCTTGTCTTGCGCTAGTATTTTATTGCTTATTTGTTTATATGTGTATATATGTTTTTTTGGGATCTCTTGAGTGGTGAGATAAGTCCTAACCCGGGCTTGAGCGACACAATAAGATAGGATGGGATGAAATCATAGTGACATGTCTTTAGATTATGAAGCACATGTGATATGATCCCGCTCGGTGGAGGCCTCACGACGGTAGTACTCGTCGTCATGATAAGTCATGATGGTGTTATTATTTTCAATGTGAGTGTCCGGAGAAGCCGAGGACCTTTAGATTACCTTTAACCCATCTTGGCCTTTTTAGGGCGTAGTGCGGTGACTAATCAAGAGTAAGTCTTGAATTTAGTTGTCACGCGAGACTACACTCAAACGAGATCATTTTGTGAATATTGTTGGAACGAGAGTAGTCACGTAATCCAATGATGTTCATAAGGCGGTTGATGACTTTGGGAACTTTGTAGAACCCGTCATGCAGGTACAAATAACCGTAGTACTTATCATATGGGAGGGCTTTTACCCTTAAGCTCCATCATTATGTATCCCAACCTTCAAGCTATGTTGTGAATCATTGTAACATAATCATGCATCCATGCATTCATTTCATCATAAGAAAAATCTTTTCGAAGGACCTAAGAGAATTATTTTGTAAACATCGCAGACTATGGACCTAAAGAAAAGGAACACCAAGAAGTACAGTTTCAAGGAACCGGACCTTTCCCGACTAAGAGAGCTAGGATCTCTAGTCCCTTTCCCCGAAGATTTCCAAAAGCAATATGGGAAGCTTTTGAGCATCCTCAATACAAATGTCGAAGAAGGGGCTCTTAACACACTTGTCCAGTTCTACGACCCAATTTATCATTGCTTCACTTTTGTTGACTATCAGTTGGTTCCTACTCTAGAGGAATATTCTTATTGGGTTGGTTTGCCGATCTCGAAAAAAGTACCTTATACCGGCTTGGAAGAATTTCCCGCGCCTTCAGCTATTGCACAAGCTCTCCATTTGAATAGTTCTGACATAGCCTCTAATTTCACTAAAAAAGGGGGATCTCAAGGTTTGACATCCAATTTCTTATTCGGAAGGGCGTTTATGTTTGCTGAAAAGGGGAGTGTGGACGCTTTCGAAGCTATCCTCGCTCTACTCATCTATGGGTTGGTGTTATTCCCCAACGTCGACTACTTTGTTGATAGTAGTGCCATCCAAATCTTTTTGGGAGGAAACCCTGTTCCTACCTTACTTGCGGATGCCTACCATTCCATTCACCATAGAACTCAAAAGGGTAACGGACTTATTATTTGTTGTGCACCATTACTATATAGGTGGTTTATTTCGCACCTACCTCAGACTAGTCGCTTCAAAGAGAATCCAGAAAAGCTCCGTTGGTCCCAAAGGATTATGCCTCTTACTTCGGCCGATATAGTTTGGTATAATGCCGCTTCTGATGTAGGAGCAATCATTGACAGTTGTGGAGATTTCCCCAACGTGCCTCTTCTTGGCATACGAGGAGGAATCAGTTATAACCCTACTCTTGCTAGACGACAGTTCGGATATCCCATGAGGGATCGGCCTGAAAGTGTCCTCTTGACCGGCATATTTTATTCCAATGAAGAAGGGAGCCAATACATGAGGAAAGAGTTTGCTCGGGCTTGGTACAATGTCCATAGGGAAGGAAAGAATCAATTAGGAAGGAAGCTTGGTATTGTCTCCGAAGAATACACAAAGTGGGTAATAAGTAGGGCTATAGAACGCGGGATGCCTTATAGTTTTTCATCTTCTGCCGATGCATCTTCTCCTACCACACCACCTTCAGTTATCCCATTCGAGACTATAGATGAGTTCCAGGAACTTTTGACTAAATTGAAACTTGAGAAAGAATCGTGGGAGAGAAAGTTCCGAGAGTCTGAGATTGAGAACAAAGAGTTGAAGGAGAAGTTGAAAGAACAAGAGAAGATGCTCTCTCTACAAAGTGGTCTGTTGGCCGAGAAGGAAGATATGATTAGGGTCAAGGATGCCTTATTAAGACAAGATAGCAAGAGGAAGAAGAGGCAAGGGGATTTATTTTCCTCTGGCTTCGATTCACATTTTGATGGCTAGTTGGCTTCTTGGAAATTGGTTTTAGTTTTATTTTATGTTTTTATTTTGAAAAATGGTTGTAACCTTTGAATTATTAATGCAATTTTTATTTACTTTTCCTTTTCTTATAAAATGTTTACAAAATTATTGTCTTAAAGTCCTTCGAAAAAATCTCGCATACTTTAACATAACATATTCATGCATCATATCACATTCATAAGTTTCAAAAAAAAATCGAGTCTCATATTCTTTCTCTCCTCTCTGTCCCAGTTAAAGTGGCCCGACGACCACGCCCACAGCCATCTCGCACGTACAACACTCGAGCAAACAGGAAAAAGAGAATGGACCAAGTTGAACAAGAGAATGTTGAGCTCCATGGGGAAGTAACAACGCTCCGGGCTGAAGTAGAGAAGCTAACCGCCATGGTGACATCGTTGGTGGCTGCGCAGAATCGGCCACTAACCCCTCCTCCTCAAGCTACAGTCATTTCTGAAATTGTCTCTACCCCAGTTCCAGTGGTACCCGTCAACGCACATCAGCACGTCATGCCCGAAGGTTATCCTTGGGGCATGCCTATGAATTTTAATGAAGGGCGTCGACCCCAAGTTCCCGAGGTCCCCACTCCTACTTTGCCACATGCTACTGTTGTTCCCCAACCTGGGATGATTCTTCCTCAAGTCACTATGTGTGTCCCTCAGTCAACAATGACCATTCCAGCTTCCGTAGCTCACACCGTTCCTTATGTGAGCGAACCAGTCTACCATGCGGAGGATCCAGAGACTTATGGCCGTATGGATAATCTTCAGGATCAGTTTGATAAAATGCAGCTCGAGATTAAGGCCCTTCGTGGGAAGGATTTGTTCGGCAAAAACGCCCATGACCTTTGCTTGGTACCAAACGTTAGGATCCCACCTAAGTTTAAGGTCCCCGAGTTTGAAAAGTACAAAGGAAATTCTTGCCCTCAGAGCCATCTGGTAATGTACGCCCGAAAGATGTCTACTCAAACAGACAACCATCAGTTACTAGTCCACTACTTTCAGGATAGCTTGACGGGTGCCGCTTTGAAGTGGTACATGGGCTTAGATAGTGCCAAGATCCGAACATTCAATGATTTGGGCGAAGCTTTTGTCCGTCAATACAAATACAATCTAGACATGGCTCCAGATAGAGACCAACTTCGAGGTATGTCTCAAAGAGATAAAGAGAGTTTCAAAGAATATGCTCAGCGATGGAGAGAGATTGCCGCTCAGATTTGTCCACCACTAGAAGAAAAAGAGATGACCAAGATTTTCCTAAATACTCTTGATTCATTTTACTATGAACGAATGATTGCTAGTGCACCCAGTGATTTCACTGAGATGGTAAACATGGGAATGCGACTTGAAGAAGGGGTCCGACAAGGACGTTTGGTCAGAGAAAGTGTTCCGGTCAACAGTACGAAAAGGTTTGGGAGTAACTTTGCAAGGAGAAAGGAGTCAGAAGTAAGTATGGTGGCCCATGGACAGCATCAACGACCGTATATGGGCTACCAACACGTTGCAGCTGTCTCACCAGTGCCTCAAAACCTGCCCTACCAGCCACAAATGACCCAAAGACCACCTTCGCACTATCCACCACTTTATCAACAAACATATCCTCAACAACCATACCCACAGCAACCACAAATTCGACCACAAACTCCCCAACAACCTTACAATTATCCCAATCGCACCCAGAGAAATCCATCATTTGACCCCATACCCATGAAATACGCTGACCTACTCCCCGCCCTACTCGCCAAAAATCTTGTCCAGACAAGACCACCTCCACCTGCGCCAGCAGTACTACCTACTTGGTACCGTAGTGACCTAACTTGTGCCTTCCATCAAGGGGCCCCTGGCCATGATGTAGAACGTTGCTACGCCTTCAAAAAAGCTGTTCAAGAATTAATCCATAATAAGGTGCTGTCCTTCAAGGATGAAAATCCCAACGTCCGAAACAATCCGCTGCCCAATCACGGGTCCTCTGTCCATTTTATCCAAGGTTGCCAAGAAACAAGCACCATTCTCAGTATAAAGGATATCAAAACCCCGTTGGTGCCCATTCATAGTAAAATGTATGAAGCAAAGTTGTTTAGCCATGATCATGCAACTTGTAAGGAGTGTTTGAAGGATCCTCAAGGTTGTTTCCGAGTTCAAGAGGACATACAAAGGTTGATGGATAAAGGAGAATTGGTAGTTACAAAGAAGAGCGAGGATGTTTGCGTCATAGTACCAGAATTCAACGTCTCTGACCGTCTCGAGATGATATATAATAGTGGAGAGCCCACAGTTACCCCGCTGGTGATCTGCGTGCCAGGGCCTATGCCATATACGTCCCTGAGAGCTGTGCCATATAGATATGATGCCACCATGTTGCAGGATGGGGTGGAAACACCTATTCCTCCTTTGATATCCGTGGACAATATCGCAGATAATAGCAAAATACTGAGGAGTGGGCGTATTCTTCCGGGAGTTGTCCAAGAAAAGACCGGTAGTCCTGTTGAAAAAACACAAATTCCTGACTCTAGTGGGACTGTTGAAAGGGTGTATGAAGACTCAGATGAAATTTTGAAAATGATCAAGAGAAGTGAGTATAAGATCGTGGATCAATTACTACAAACCCCTTCCAAGATTTCAATCTTATCACTCTTGTTGAATTCTGATGCGCACAGAGATGCACTAATGAAGGTCTTGGACCAGGCATATGTCGACCATGACGTAACCTTGGGCCAATTTGGTAGCATAGTGGGGAATGTCACAGCCTGCAATAACTTGAGTTTCAGCGACGAGGAACTCCCTGAAAAAGGAAAGGATCATAACTTAGCATTACATATCTCGGTAATTTGTAAATCTGATGCCTTATCCAATGTGTTGGTGGATACCGGGTCATCTTTGAATGTAATGTCCAAGTTTACTCTCGACAAGCTCGCATATTGTGGTGCGCCTTTGAGGCCGAGTGCATTAATCGTGAAAGCCTTCGATGGGTCAAGAAAATCAGTAATCGGTGAAATAGACCTACCCATTTCAGTTGGTCCCTATGAGTTCCAAATTACCTTTCAAGTCATGGATATTCAAGCGTCTTATAGTTGTTTGTTGGGACGACCATGGATCCACGAAGCGGGGGCGGTGACTTCCACACTTCACCAAAAGCTGAAATTTGTGCGGGAAGGAAAATTGGTGATTGTGAATGGAGAGGAAGCTTTATTGGTGAGTCATTTGTCGGCTTTTTCTTATATCAGTGCTGATGTTAGGGACGGTACGTCTTTCCAGGGGCTTTCTATTGAAGAGAAAAGGTCGAAAAAGGGGAAAACATTTATGTCTTCTGCAAAAGATGCGCGAAGAGAAGTACAACAAAGGTCACATCTGAAATGGGGGAAGTTATTACAAATGCCGAAAAGAAGACACACGGAGGGTCTGGGTCCTGCTCCGTCTACAAGAACAGTCAATCCAAATAAGGGTACCTTCGTCAGTGCCGAACCGATTTACACTCCACCAGAAACTAATGCTATCATTGAAGACAAAGTTGAAGAAGAGCAGCCTTCTTTTGTGATTCCGGGAGGAATTTGCCGCAATTGGGTCGTTGTTGATGTCCCCTCCGTCACTCCTCTATCTAAGTAATATGTTTGTCTATTTTTGTTTTCCAAAATATCCTTTTGTCTTGCCCAAGGCAAAAGCGAATGCATGTGGGGCTTTGTTTTGAGCTTCAAGTATTTTAATGGAATTGTCGTTTTTATCATGACTTTTATTTTTGTTTTCTTTTTATTCTGGAAAATGGTAACACAAAAAACCAAAGTATATATTTTATTTTCCTTCTATTTCCTAGCTTTTAATCATTTTCCAAAAGGTTTGCATTCTTTTATTTAATAAAATCAATCATAAATCATATGCAGATTAAGCATCAACGAACCCGTTGAACACAATGTTCCTAGGCCCTCTCCCAACTTTGAGTTCCCTGTTTACGAGGCTGAAGAGGAAGAGGATGAAGGGATCCCTGATGAGATCAAACGACTATTAGATCAAGAGAAGAAAGTCATTCAGCCTCATGAGGAAGATGTGGAGTTAATTGATTTAAGTTCCGGCGAAGGAAAGAAAGAAATCAAGATTGGGGCATCCTTAGAAGCATCTGTCAAGGAAAGGGTGATCGTTTTACTCAGAGAATATGTTGACATCTTCGCCTGGTCATATCAGGATATGCCCGGTTTAGATCCCGAAATTGTGGAACATCATTTGCCTCTGAAGCCAGAATGTCCTCCGGTAAAGCAAAAGTTAAGAAGAACTCATCCAGATATGGCCCTCAAGATCAAAGAAGAGGTACAAAAACAAATTGACGCTGGTTTTCTTATTACATCAGAATACCCTCAGTGGTTGGCTAACATAGTACCAGTTCCGAAGAAGGACGGCAAAGTCAGGATGTGTGTTGATTACAGAGATTTGAACAAAGCCAGTCCGAAAGATGATTTTCCTTTGCCTCACATTGATGTATTGGTCGATAACACAGCTAAATCCAAGGTTTTCTCCTTCATGGATGGTTTCTCCGGGTACAATCAGATCAAGATGGCAGTTGAAGATAGAGAGAAGACCGCTTTCATTACACCTTGGGGCACTTTCTGTTACAAAGTAATGCCTTTTGGTCTAACGAATGCGGGTGCTACTTATCAAAGGGGCATGACTACCCTTTTTCATGACATGATGCACAAAGAGATCGAGGTATACGTAGATGATATGATTGTCAAATCGGGTACTGAAGAAGAGCACGTGGAGTACTTATCGAAAATGTTTCAAAGGCTGAGGAAATATCGTCTCCGTTTAAATCCCAACAAATGCACTTTCGGTGTTAGATCCGGAAAGCTCCTGGGATTCATTGTTAGTCAAAAGGGTATCGAGGTAGATCCAGACAAAGTCAGGGCCATCAGAGAAATGCCAGCTCCACGAACAGAAAAACAAGTTAGAGGTTTCCTGGGTCGACTAAATTACATCTCTAGATTCATCTCCCATATGACTGCCACGTGTGGGCCGATATTCAAGTTGCTTCGCAAAAATCAAGGGATTGTTTGGACAGGGGACTGTCAGAAAGCTTTTGACAGTATCAAAGAGTATTTAATGGAACCTCCGATCCTTGTCCCTCCAGTTGAAGGAAGACCGCTCATCATGTATTTAACCGTGCTAGAGGAATCTATGGGTTGTGTGCTGGGGCAACAGGATGAAACCGGTAGAAAGGAGCACGCAATCTATTATTTGAGTAAGAAATTCACAGATTGTGAATCTCGATACTCCATGCTTGAGAAGACTTGTTGTGCTTTGGCTTGGGCTGCCAAACGTCTACGGCATTACTTGATTAGTCATACTACTTGGTTGATATCCAAAATGGATCCAATTAAGTACATTTTTGAGAAGGCAGCTCTAACCGGAAGAATTTCCCGTTGGCAGATGTTGTTATCCGAATACGATATTGAGTACCGTACCCAAAAGGCAATCAAGGGTAGTATTCTTGCTGACCATTTGGCTCACCAACCAGTTGAAGATTACCAACCAATCAAGTTCGATTTTCCAGATGAAGAGATCATGTATTTGAAGATGAAGGATTGCGATGAACCGATGTTTGGCGAGGGACCAGATCCTGAATCCCAGTGGGGTTTGATATTTGATGGGGCCGTCAACCTCTACGGTAGTGGAATTGGGGCAATCATTGTTACCCCTAAAGGTGCTCACATTCCTTTCACGGCGAGATTACAATTTGAATGTACTAACAATATTGCAGAATATGAAGCTTGCATCATGGGCATTGAAGAAGCTATTGACTTAAGGATCAAAAACATCGACATTTATGGAGACTCGGCTCTTGTGATTAATCAGATCAAAGGAGAATGGGAGACTCGCCATGCTGGTTTGATTCCTTACAGAGATTATGCAAGACGGTTGTTAACTTTCTTCAATAAAGTGGAGCTACATCACATTCCTCGTGACGAGAATCAAATGGCCGATGCTTTAGCCACTCTATCATCAATGTACCGAGTTAATCGCCGGAACGAGATACCAACCATCAGTATTCGGTGCCTTGAGAGACCAGCATATGTGTTTGCAACCGAGGAAGTGGTGGATGACAAACCTTGGTTTCATGATATCAAGATGTTCCTTCAGAAGCAAGAATATCCCCCTGGGGCATCTAGCAAAGACAAAAAGACTCTGAGAAGGCTGTCCAGTAGTTTCTTCCTGAATGATGAGGTGTTATACAAAAGGAATTTTGATATGGTCCTGCTGCGGTGTGTGGACAAACATGAGGCTGATCTATTGATGCATGAAGTACATGAAGGTTCATTCGGAACCCATCCTAATGGACACACAATGGCCAAGAAAATGTTAAGAGCCGGCTACTATTGGTTGACAATGGAGTCTGATTGTTACAAACATGCCAGGAAATGCCATAAATGTCAGATTTATGCGGATAAGATACATCTACCGCCAACTTCTCTGAATGTTCTCTCTTCTCCTTGGCCGTTCTCCATGTGGGGTATCGACATGATTGGTCGGATTGAACCAAAGGCTTCCAACGGACATCGTTTCATCTTAGTGGCTATTGATTACTTCACCAAGTGGGTTGAGGCGGCGTCTTATGCCAATGTGACCAAGCAGGTGGTCGTACGTTTTATCAAGAACCATATTATCTGCCGTTATGGTGTTCCTAACAAGATTATTACAGATAATGGGACCAATTTGAATAACAAAATGATGAAAGATCTGTGTGACGAGTTCAAGATTGAGCATCATAATTCATCTCCTTACCGGCCTCAGATGAATGGCGCAGTTGAAGCTGCAAATAAGAACATCAAGAAGATCGTGCAGAAAATGGTGGTCACTTACAAAGATTGGCATGAAATGTTACCTTTTGCTTTACATGGATACCGTACTTCAGTTCGTACTTCGACAGGGGCAACCCCTTTCTCTTTAGTATACGGCATGGAAGCAGTACTCCCCGTAGAGGTTGAAATCCCATCAATGAGAGTCTTAATGGAAACTGAGTTGGCCGAGGCCGAATGGTGCCAAAATAGATATGACCAATTGAATTTAATTGAGGAGAAACGCATGGCGGCTTTATGTCATGGACAGTTATATCAGAGAAGAATGAAACAGGCTTTTGACAGGAAGGTTCGGCCTCGTGAGTTCCGTGAAGGTGACCTTGTGCTCAAAAAGATTTTGTCCTTTCAGCCGGATTCTAGGGGCAAATGGACGCCTAATTATGAAGGCCCGTATGTTGTCAAAAGAGCTTTTTCTGGTGGTGCTATGACTCTCGCAACCATGGATGGTGATGAGCTCCCTCGTCCTGTGAATGCCGATGCCGTCAAGAAATACTTTGTCTAAAAATAAAAATAAAAGAACAGCTCGCTAAGTCGAAAACCTGAAAGGGCGGCTTAGGCAAAAATGAGCGTCTCGGTGGGCTGAAAACCCGAAAGGGCGGTCCAGGCAAAAATTAGAGACATAAACAGAAAATAATATCCTGATAGGTCGAAAACCTGAAAAGGCGATCTACGCAAAAGTTAAGGAATAAGACAAGTAACTGCATCGGATCAGGCATCACTTGCTCAGAGTACCTCGATTAACAAAATATCTTTGGCTTACAACATTTTAGACTGCAAATTCAAAGTTGTTAGGGAGAATAGCGATCATTGTGTTTAACGTACCTTTCCCACCCGATTACCATTTTTCATCTTTGTAACGATCTGTGGGGTTGTGCTTTTCGCCAATCGCCACTCTTTTAATCAAATTCGAGCCTGTGCCCTCTATTTGGAATTCAAATTTATTTGCAATTTTTGTTTCCCCCTCTTTCAATTTAAAGTACTTGAAAAAAAAAACTCAAAAAAAATAATTTAAAGTTTTTTAGTAGTTCCTTTTTTGAAAAAAATACGAATGACAAACATACTTCTTAGATTCATGAGTCATACAAGCATATATCAACATTGTTCCGAAAGCAGACAGATTCAACAAGGCAAATACAGTCATTGCTAAAAAAAAACAAAGCTCGATAAGTCGAAAACCTGAAGAGGCGGCTTAGGCAAAAATGAGCGTCCCGGTGGATTGAAAACCCGAAAGGGCGGTCCAGGCAAAAATTAGGGGCAAAATAAAAAAAAAAATATACTCCCGGTGGATTGAAAACCCGAAAGGGCGATCCAGGCAAAAGTTAGGGATTTCAAAAGAAAAAAAAGCAAAAGAAAAGCAAAAGCATGACTGTTGAAACAAGACCATGAGACAATATTCGGTTTCAGTGTACAAAATGGCGACTTCTGCCAGACCTCTGACCACTGGGCCTTACCCCAAGAAGCAATCACTCTTAACATGGATTGACACACCATACCGGGTTTTACCCCGAGGATCTGATTTATTTCACTTATAACGATGGTGTCCCCAGCGGAGGACTACCGAGTGGTTGTACGGATACGTCGGCCCAATGCTCATCTTGCCTGATCCAGCTTTTGTCTCATCCAGTCGTGTACAAATATCATTCAATCATACAAATACAAGCTTCATAACAATCATTCATACATACATACATACATACATGCATACATACTTACAATCATTCACATGTCCATACATATATTCATGTTCATATGCAACATGCAAACAAAATCATTCATACATACTGCATTGACCATCACGTGTCCTGCTTCAATACATCACAAAAAGAGTCATCCCCAGTGTATCTGGTCCAGAGATGTCTCCATCAATCATATATCACAAAAAAGAGTCATCCCCAGTGTATCTGGTCCAGAGATGTCTCCATCAATCATATATCACAAAAAAGAGTCATCCCCAGTGTATCTGGTCCAGAGATGTCTCCATCAATCATACATCACAAAAAAGAGTCATCCCCAGTGGGTCTGGTCCAGAGATGTCTCCATCAAGCATATTTCCAGTAGCAGGTTTTGCGAACAATCAACTGCAAACTTATGGTTGATTTCCCCAAAAGAAGTCATTTCCAGTGTGTCTGGTCTAGACAAATACATATTCTTGTCATGTCTCGCTCTCCCACAATGTCAGCAGACAATTTATTTCCTTGATGTGTCCTTACCATCCCACAATGTTGGTAGACACTGCATTTACTTGTCCTTACCATCCCACAATGTTGGTGGGCACAATCTTTACTTCTGTCCGTACACAGGACTTTATCTGCTTCTGTCCGCACACAGGACTTTATTGCTTTCCGTCTTTACTTCTGTCCGTACACAGGACTTTATTGCTTTCCGTCTTTACTTCTGTCCATACACAGGACTTTATCGCTTTCAGTCTTTACTTCTGTCCGTACACAGGACTTTATCTGCTTCTGTCCGCACACAGGACTTTATCGCTTTCAGTCTTTACTTCTGTCCGCACACAGGACTTTATCTGCTTATGTCCCCACACAGGCCTTTATCGCTTTCAGTCTTTACTTCTGTCCACATACAGGACTTTACCGCTTTCTGGCTTCATTACTTTTGTCAAAAAATCTTCATTTCATTCAAACACTCACAAACATAACACTCATGAAATCATATCATAGCATTTTATAGTTTAATCTGGTCAAAAAAAAAACGGTGTACTCTGTATTTAAGTCTCTTCCACCGTCAAACCAAAACAAAAACATCATCAAAAATCATCTTTTTCTTTTTATCTCCGACGGAAGAAACTTAAATAGGGGCATCTGTCATACCCCATTTTTTGAACGATTGATTTTGTTCGGCGTTTAAAAACCTTCTTGCCTGTTTTGTCATTTCTGACGAAATTTCGGCAGAGAGGTATTTTAAAATACCTCATTTATTGTTTCTTTTATATTTATTTTTTTTTATTATTACTATTTATTATTTTTTACCATTATTATTATCTTCCTACTTTTAAAATTTATTTAATTATTTTATTTACTGTTTTTATTTAATTTTCGTATTTTTATTAATTTAAGTTAATTATTTTGTTTTTTATTTTTATTTTTTACTTTGTCCTTTTGTCCTTTTTTTTCCTGATTAAAAAATCAGGAAAATTTGAAAGTCAACTTCCTTTTCTCCCACACAGTACAGGGAACATTTTTTCTGTCTAGAACAGTGTCCTTCATTGTCCAATTTCAGATTTTTGTTCCCCATTGGTGTATATAGTGAACAACAATTAATGAACAGAGGAGAAGAATAGTCTCAGCCGCAGAGCAAACAACAACAGCCAAACCCTAATTTTTTCTAGATCTAAAAAATCATCAAAAAAATCCAAATCAAATCCAGAAACAAAAAAAACCCAGCCGCAGTGCAAATTCCCTCAAAACAGATCTAAAAAAATTTTCATCTGCTTTCCATTTCAAAAGTAAAACAAAGAACAGTTTGAAAAATCAAAAGGAATTATCATCATAAACTTTCTTCATCAACATTTTTCCAGATCCAAACCAGAAACAAAAAAACCAAAAAAACCGAAAATCCAGAAACGAAAAAACACATCATCATCGCTAATCATCAACCAAACACGAACGCAAATCTGAGATTCCTTTTCCGAATCAAAGACAGAAACAAAACGAGGAAGAAGAAGCAGAACTGAAACTGAATCACAAAACCAAAAGGTTGAATCCTTTCTTTTTCCTTTCTTTTTTTGATCTGATTATTGTTTATTATTGTTGTTTTAAAAAAAAATGGAGTTTTGTTTTGGTGAGAAGAGATCACGAGAGAGAACAGAGATCATGAGAGAGAAGAGAAAGATGAAAGAATGAATTTGTGAGGGTGAAGAAGCCGCCGCGGCGGCCATGGTTAGAGAAGAAGAGTGAGCCGCGGCGGGTGAGAGAGAGAGGAAGAAGAGAAATGTGTTTTTTTTTAGGGTTTGGGGTATTTATATCCCAACCCGATCCGGTGTGCGCATGTCCATTGCAGCACACCGTGCACCCTCTCTTTGCAGCCGTTGATCTTAATCAAATGGTTCATATCTTCCCTTTTCAAAATTAGATCAGGGCCGTCTGATGGATCAGACGGCCAGTTTGGATCCTGTTTTTTTGTTTGGTTTTTTTACACAGATGGGCCTCAAGGGCTGGGCTTCACTGTTCTGCTGCTATCAGCACCCCCCTTTTATTTTCGTCTTTCTATTCACCCCCCCCCTGTTTAAATTTTATGTTATTTTTTTTTTAGCTTATGAGATAAGTACTTTTGGCATAAGCTATTTTAGCTATTATTTTAGCCAATCAAGCACGATGTCGAGGCTTATTTTCATCTTTTAATTTCGTATTTATTTATTTATGTTATTTATCCATGCATATCATATTATTTCATTACGTCCATTTATTTATCATTTTTACCTTCATTTTTTGTAACATCATTATTATCACGATATTAAGTGTTTATCGCTTTATTAATTGTCTTTTATTTTTGCTCTTGAATTTAGGATGTAAATAGGTCAAATGTAAACTCTAAATAAAATTGCATAGCATCCCCTCTCTTGCATCATTTCATATTTATTTTCTTGCAAAGATTTTAGAGTGTGATTAGGCCAATGTACTCATAAATGAAAAATTGCATCTCATGCATATTTATTTTTTATCGCATTCCGTCCATATGCGTAATTTTAAATTCCGAGGGAAAAGACACCGTTTTGATCAAAATATCATTACGGACCGTCTTCGCGCTTAATTTGCTTATTGCGACGTTATTTTTCTTTTAGCGCTACCTTTTAAATTTTAAACCCAACATTCCCCTTTTAAATAGTTAGTCATTTTCTTCTCAAAAAAAATGAGGTCAAAACCTCTTTCAAAAAATACATAATTATGTTCTTTTCAAAATATCATGGAAACACAATTTTTCATCAAACATTTCTATCAAAAAACCTTGGAATTCAAACCAAGTGTCCTTTTATCGCAAAAACCTTGGAATTCAAACCAAGTGTTATTTTTCTCGTTCAAACCTTGGAATTCAAACCAAGTGTTCTTTTTCTTACAAAAACCTTGGATTTTAAACCAAGTGTCTTTTATCACTCAAAGCATTTTCTCAACAAACCTTGGATTTTAAACCAAGTGTCCGCGTCTTATTTTCATAATCAAATCTCAATCAATTTAACCATATAGACTTTCTTCACAAATTAACATCAATCAAACTCACATTTTGCCACTTTTGGCTTTTGGTATTTTAAAACCATTTTCAAAACCTTAAAATTAAATAAACAAATTTACTCGTCTTTTTATCCCGAACTACGGTGGTTTGATCCTTCGGGTACGTAGGCATGAGACTTGTCTCTCCGATCAATAAAATCAACAAAAAACATTTTTTCTTTTTTATCACTTTAAGCATTTTTTTCACTACTTTAATTTCCCACATTTATACATTTTTTACAAGCAATTAAAAATAAAGCGCAAAGTTAGAAATAAAAATAAGAGGTTCCTATAGAGTACTATAGATACTTAGGGTGCTAATACCTTCCCTTCGTATAACCAACCCCCGAACCTTGTTCTCTAAAAAAAAATAGGGTTTTTTCGAACTTTTTCCCTTTCCCTCGGATAAATTAAAGATCGGTGGTGGAATATTAAATTGCGATTCGAAGTTAATTAATAACTCGATATCCAAAAATCACCGCGACAGCTACCTTTTTTTTTTTTTTTTTATAATAATAACTTGTGCTGCCTATTTTCATAATTTTTTTAAGCAAATAAATTTTTAATAAATAATTAAAAAAAACTATTTTATAATTTCAATGGGTTTGTGGTTCATTGTCTCGGGGTCCCTAGTATATTATCAAGATAGTACCAGGCACTTTCAATATGTCCCTAGTGTTCCCATCTAGTGAGACTCGTGCTGTATTTCTTTTTTTCTCTTTCTATTTATTATTTTTTATACTAGTTTGATGTGACTCTCTCATCGTATTAATAGGTCTATAATTTTACAAATATTTTTAAAAAAATTCTACCAAATTGGTTTTATAGTTAACCACTTACTATGGATTAATTTATTATGTTTTACTATTTCATATCAATTTAGGTTTTAAATCTATCCACTTATATTCAATTTAGTTCCTAACACATTTTTGAAAGGATTAATATGAATAAAATTTAATTAAAAGAGTCAGATATCATTTTAAAATATTCATAAAATTATAAACCTAATTAACCGACCAATTCATTGTTCACGTTTGATTTTCTAGCTTCTTTTCCGTTTATGTTTTTATGGACAAATAATTGTGCAAGGTGAAGGAGACAAGATCTCAGGAAAAAAACAATTTTTTTTTGAATAACAAATTGTTGGTATATTTACAATGTTAGATTTCTCCTTGTCAGGATTTAAACTCCTGACCTCCAACTCTTTGATAGTTAGCTAAACTAGTATAACTGGTTGAACTACACATTCCACCCCTAGAAAAAAAAAATTGATTGAAAACAATTGATAATGGTCCGAAATTTTAATAACCCTTTCTTATGACTATAGCTTCTAAAAATTGCAAATCATTAATTAATTTTTTTTTAATTAATTTTTTTAATGACAAATTATTAGTATATTTACAATATTATGTTAGATTTTTTTCTTGCTAGGATTTAAACCATAGATCTCCAACTCCTTAACCCTTAGCTACGAAACCAGCTTTTAACGATTGAATATCAAATACACAAACCGAAGAAAATTTGTTAACACTAGCCATGGCTAAAGAAAATTCGTTAACAATTGAATATCAAATACAAAAACCAGCTTTTTATTATAATATTGATGATAAAAGTTTTCACCATTGTTTAATCGTTGAGTCCACAATATAATTTCTCTCTTTTCAACTTATTTTTTTATTTACGTATAACTAATAACTTTCGTTCAGTTTACTTATTCTAACTAGTAGTAATTAGATAATCAAATACAAATATTACGAAATTATAAAAAAAAAAAAAAAATTAAATACAAAATGTTACTGAGGAGGGACGGAGCAATTAATAACATCTCCAAATTTAAAAGGAAAACTATTTTGGAACATTTTTTTTTTTGTTAAATATTATAGTGGTCAGATTTTCAATCATTAAAGTGAATAAATAGTGAATTTCGAGTTTGAACCTCACCCTCCATACCAACTGAAGTATGCTTATAAGGTTTTTTAAAATATGTTTTTGACAAATGGATTTTTTTGGTAGATAGATTGATAAACCAAACGATAATATCCATTAGATACTCACACACACACACAAGTGGAGAAGTCGAGATCTTCAAACTCTGTTATGGTGTCCGACCCAATAATTTCGATGATTTTGTTAGTTGAGATAAGATTTGTGTACAAAATAGATTAAGGGCCCGTTTGAATTCAACTTATTTTTCATCTTATGAAAACAACTTATGCAAATAAATAAAATTTTATGTTAATTTATAACTTTTCACTAGTAAAAAGTATATTTTTATACGTTGTTTTCTCATAATCAACATTGAAAAGTTTATAATAATGTATACAAAACTTATTTGCTTGTATAAGTTGTTTTACATAAGCTCAAAAATAAGTCAATCCAAACAATTTCTAATTATTATAAAAGTGAGAGTATTATGCGAATGCTTTTTTTTTTTTGAAATTTAAACTTTTTTTATATATATAGAAATAATTACACATGAACTAAAGGTAGACCGACAATAAGATACGCCGCTAAATCTTTCTGTATAGCAAAACATAATCTTTAGAAAACTACATTCATAGACTTATGATAAAAGTTATGTATTTTATTTATAAACTACATTCATAAACCTTCCTGTATTTTTTATTTTTTTTTACAATTGTTGAAATAGTTACAAAAGTTATAAAGTAAGTTTTATTTTTTGATATACCTGTCTTTTTAAAAAAAAAACGATATGTGTCTCTTTTGAAAGGCTTGTGACAAGATAATATACAATAAGTTTGTTTCTATAAAATAATTGAATTTATTTATAAACTTGTGGGCAACAATAAATAAGAGGACATGTGTCATTCAATGTATGAGAAAAGCTTTCATTTTCAGCATGAGCTATATCCTTCCATCCTATTGATTGTTTCCAATTTGCTATCTTTCCTATATAATCCCTTAAGATGCAGCTATTCGTACTCATTATTCATTCTACTTAAATTATGTTCTACTTCTACTTATAATAAAAGCTAGTTTATAAATAGAAAGAAATACTACATAACAATCCTAAATGACAACAATGAAAGTTAAGGAAAAAGAGCTAGATGAGCCCATCCACGGAGACATCTTAGAAGCCACACTCTCGCACGTGCCACTAATTTACTTGGTGCCAGCCAGTTACGTGTCAAAAGAATGGAACGGTGCTGTGTCGAGGTCCCTCCGCCACATCAACCCCGTGAAGCCGTGGCTCATGGTTCACACTCAAAACCCCCGTGCTCCTCACATAACCACAACCTATGCGTATGACCCACGCTCGCTAGTGTGGATTGAAATTCACCCGCCACAAATTAAACACACATCTGCTCTTCGATCCTCACACTCCACACTCCTTTACACGCTCTCTCCCACTGAATTTTCCTTCTCTATAGACCCACTCCACCTCACATGGCACCACGCATCATCACCACGTGTTTGGCGCGTTGATCCCATCGTTGCACACATGGGAAACCACATCGTGGTTGCTGGTGGCGCGTGTGACTTTGAGGATGATCCTTTAGCGGTGGAGATGTATGATATAGAGTCTCACAATTGGATCAAATGTCCGTCGATGCCTGAGATGATGAAAGACACCACAACATTGGTGTGGCTCTCTATTGTTGTTGTCGGAGAGTTTTTGTACTTAATGGTGAAAAATACTGGCATAATGTACTCATTCAATTGTAAAACGATGATGTGGCAAGGACCATATGATCTGCGAGGGGATGAGAGTGTATTCTACTACGCAATGGGAGAAGTGGAGAATCGTTTGGTGGCGGTGGGAATATTAGGTGATGCGGAAAACGTGAAAGGAGTGAAAGTTTGGGAAGTAAAAGTGGAATTGAAGTTAGGATTGGGAATGGTGGAATTAGGTGTGATGCCGAAAGAGATGGTTGTCAAGCTGAGAGGTGAGAGTGGGAGTGAGTTGTTGAATTCGATTGAGTTGGTTTCAATTGGAAATTTTGTATATGTTTATAATGTGTTGGAACCAGAGGAGATGGTGGTATGCGAGGTGTTGAAGAGAGGAGGGTGTGAGTGGTGGAGTGTGAAGAATGCAGTGGTGAATGACGAAATGCGGATGAGAAGAATGGTGTTGTCGGGTGGTGATGTGGGATTGGAGGATTTGAAGAGTGCAGCACTGCGCAATTGTAAATTTGTATTGAAGCAATAAAAAGAGGTCGAAAGATGAAGTAATTTTCACCAAATGAAAAGGAGGAAGTAATTAATTTTATATGTATAATTTTTTTTTCTTTTTTCGGATGTCATTCAAACATTGTATTTACTACATTGTGAGAGTTTAACTCCCTTTGTTAAACTCAACCATTCATGTTTTTCATGTTTTGTTCCCCATTGTTATCATCACAATATGGGAGATACGTGATGGGAATTGTTATGGATAAGGATAGTAATAAGCAATATTGTAGTGAATGGGAATAAGCTTTTCTTTATCAACAATATGAATGTGGATAAGTTGATGATATGATATTTATGTTTCCTACTCATCTACACATCATCATTAATGATGGCCTTTATGATCCTTGTAAGCAGATCGACAGGCCTCAGCCTCAGCCTCGTTAATGAACTTGTTACTTCATTTCGATGTCATAATGAATACTGCTGGGCAAATTTGCTCCCAAAATACTAGGCTCTATTTTAGAAGGCAAAATATCTACTCTCTACGTATCACAATATATGTCACTTTGATATTTTTACATATATTAAAAAATATGATTATTGTTGTACGAAAAAAAGAAATTATGAGTTGATTTACAAAATTGTCCTTTATTTAAGGTATTGAAAAATAAATTGAAAGAAGAGAGAGTAATAAATAGTTAAAGGTATAATAGAAAAAATTACATTAAATGCTTCCTTGGTAATGTAAATGACATATAATTTGGTACAATTTTTTTCTCAAAGTGACATATCGTTTTGGCCAAATTACACAAATTAAAAAATGTAATTAATGTTGTATGGAAAAAAGAAATTAAAAGTTAGTTTACAAAATTGTCCTTCATTAATGATATAAGAAAGATAAATTGAATAATTGAAAGAAAAGAAAGTAATAAATGTTAAGGGTATAATAGAAAAAATAACATTAAATGTTTCATTGGTAATGTAAAGTGACTTATAATTTGATATAAATTTTTTTCTCAAAGTGACTTACATTTTGGAACGGAGGGAGTAGCTTATAGCTTTTATCTTATAAGCTAAAAGTTATGTTTGGTAACCGTTTTTAAAAAAGAGCTTACATCTTATTTTACTAGCTAGCTTATAACTTATTTTTCAATCACTATTTCAAATAGTTTATGAGCTTATATCTTATAGCTTATCATCTTTTCATCCAATTTTACCCTATCATCTTCCTTGAAAAAAATTAAATATTAATTAAACATATATTTTTATGTCATTTCACACTTATAAGCTAGTTCAACCACTAATTTTACCAAACACTACAAATTCAATCAGCTAACTTATTCGCTATAAGCTAAAAGCTAGCTTATAAACTATCTGCTATAAGTTAACTTATCTGTTATCTGCTATTTTTTACTGAATAGAGCCTTAATAATTATGTAAAAATAATTTTTTTAAACTTATATACATTTTAACTTTTAATTAAGTATTGAATTTTTATATTATTAATAAATATAGAATTTCTATATTAAGAGATAGTTTAACATGTATCCGTACTGAATACATGCATGTTAACATTTTTTTTGAAGCATAACATTTTTTTTTTGAAGCATAATACATAAATAGATAACTTTTTTTTTTATAATATGATGGATAAATTTTTGTAAGTTGAATGAAATGATTGATATTATGTTCCATATATATTTTAGATTCATAAATACAAGGACAGTGATAACCGCAAAATATTGTTGAAAATATTAATGGACCACTACCACTCAACATCTTCTTGATTTGATACACCACCACTCAACTTCCATGAAAGCAAAACTTTCCCGAGTGAGAACAAAAAAAATATATGAAGATTAAAATAGTTAACAAGAAGGAATATAAGCACATGTTTTTTAAAATAAGCAAATGTTTTTTTTTTTTTTTTGAAGGAATATAAGCACATATTATTTCGCCAATTTTAAAATATTTCTGTCCCGAAATTATGAGTAAAAACACTAATAATTTACACTTTGTTAATAAAAATAAAACAAAATAATCTAGAGTATGAGGTTTTTTGTCTTTTCTTAAAACAAGTTTTAGAAGAAAAAGTAAAAATCATTTTTATTAGTTATTGAGTATTAAAAAAGAAAAAAGAGAAAACATATTAAATGCATTTTGAGATAAAGTTGTTTTTTTCCCTTATAAAATGAAAGGGAGGTATTAATTAATGTTGCATACATTTTTTTACGTACATCTGACCCACTTATTGTGCTTATGTGACATATCCGAGTAGGAAAAAAATCATTTTTTTTGTCGATAAACAAAATGACATAACCATTAAAAATTCACATAAACAAACTGGAGGACCAGAGTTCGAGTCCCAGTCATGGCGTCCGACACTAGCAATTTTACCTTTCATGAGCTATGATCACTAGTAAAAATATGACATATTACATAAGGCTTTTACATCTGTCTAAGATATGTCAGATGTGAAAAGCTATATGGAGTGGTGTTTACATCTGGTTACAATAGCCACAGAAGTGAAAAATATATGTAAAACACTTTTTACATCTGATATCAATATACCAGATACAAAACTGAACGCGGTGGCAGTCTTGTAATTATGACCAAAAATATCTAAATTAAATCTATATTTGGTTACATATATACTCAGATGTAAAAAGTTAAGTTGAATAAAAAAATATATATTTGGTTTTTTGGAACCAATAACAAGTCATAAAAAAAATTGTTTTTCTAATTGGAAATTAGAACACGCGAATCTGAGATATCATGTCTTCTCCCTCACTCGTCACTCTCGCGAATCTGATCTCTCTCACTCAAGGCTCACTCGCCCGTCGTCCTCCCACTCTCTCACCGTCGTCCTCTCTCTCACAGTCGTCCTCTCCTCTCACTCAGCCGTCCTCTCTCTCTCAATCTCTCGAAGCTTCTCTCTGTAACCCTAGCTATTCCCAAATCGTTTCAACCTCAAACTCCTTCGTTGAGATTTGTCTTCAGCTTCAATTTTTTGTAATTAGGTATGTGAAATTTTAGTATGATTTGAAATTTGGTAATTAGGTTTTGAAATTTATTTACTAATTGATTTATTGTTACAAATTTGCAGATTTTGAAATTTAGGTTTTGATTTATTATTACAAATTTGGTAATTAGGTTTTGAGATTTGTCTTCAGCAGCTTCAATTTGTTGTAATTAGGTATGTGAAAAATCATTTATTTCTTTTTATCGATCATATCATTCAATTACATAAATCGTTCATGAGGACAGTTGATAGTATGTATATGAAATACAGGCGATGGAGGTAAAACCAAAGTGTTCTAGTTGGACTAATCTGTCTAGGAATCATCGTATGCTTGGTATGAAGTTACAAGACAAAACTCAAAGGTGAAATATTCATATTCATAATTCATCAAACCTATTTCTTTTCCTATTAGATGATTGAAACATGATACTAACTAGTCTATTTTTTTTATCCTTTTTTAAAATAGTTTTGCCTGCAGTTTCTTCAGCTTCATGTTGCAAACATGATTGGTTTAGTTGACTAACATAGGAAAATTAGTCTAAGAAAATGAAATTATATTAAATTTAAATGTATGCATGAAACATGGGGACATAATTAGATGTATAGTGAGGTGTTATAGATATCAACAAAAATGACTATTATGTAGGCCATGATTAGCAATTCAATCCTATGTTACGTGAGCTCATGTTAAGATAAAGTAGGAAGAATTAGTTTCAACTTAACCCATGACTCAGTAAGAATAAATTAGTCCACTCTCTACACATATATTTAGGCAAAAACTGTTTCAAAGCCACATCCCATTTGGTCCATTCTTATCAGATTAGTTTTAAAATCTAAGCTAAGTCCTGAGATATTTCACACACTGAGTGAGCAACGGTTCCTCCCTTACTTATGATCTGAATGCTATCATTAATAGGTGTTTTAGCTTTTGCTTGTTTTCAATTGATTAGTTCATTTTTCACATTCAATAATTGTTTTTTTTAGTTTTAATTCTTATGATCTGAATGCTATCTGTCTTTAATGGATGTTTTAGCTTTTGCTTGTTTTTAATTGATTAGTTCATTTTTCAAATTCAAAATTCACTTTTTTAGTTTTAATTCTTATGGTCTGAATGCTATCTATCTATCTATATACAGTTTAAACTTCTTGTGAATTGGCTGCAAAAGAAGGTCCCTATGAAACATATATTGGCAGTCCAGTAACCAAGGGAATTTCTGTTTATCTGTTTACTGCATTATCGTGTTCCACTGCTGCTGATATAAAAGAGTCAGGAGCTTGCATTTATGTTAATCTGTGTTTACTGCATTATCATGTTCTACTGCTGCTGCGTGTATTAATGTTTTGTGTTGTTAGTGCATTTTTGTCTTGCTATGTTACTGCATTCATTTTACATTTAAATTACTTCATTTCTGTTTTTCTGTGATAGTGTATATTGCTGTTTTTCTGTCTATCTATATATGTCCTATGTTCATATAGCACCACTTCAACTTCAAGTTCAATCTACAAATTAACAATGAGGGAGTTACGTATTCAAAAAACAATGAGGGAGTTACACTAGTAGCGAATAGTGATGTGCTAAACAAGCTTCATAACTTTTTTTTTTTTTTTGAATGCCAACAAGCTTCATAACTGACTTACCCTTAATTATTTGCCTGCAAGATATATTGAATGTCTTTGTCACATCATGCTTATGTGATTCTATTTTATAGTTTCATCTTGATGAATTCATTCTTCTGTTGAGGTTGAAATCAAGACTTCTATATTGATGGCCTAATTAGATGTTGCTATTGCAGGCTCACATATATAGGATGCTGTTTTGGTGAGAACATACAAATATTCAGGTATTCATTCTTGTTTTTAGATTATATTTCTAATTTGATGCATTTCTTTGATTCAACTTGAATTCTTTTTAATTTTCACATTTCTATTCCAAATTTGCTTCATAACTTGTTTTTTTCTTATTAGGTCCAGGTTTGGGAAATTGTTAGTATTTGGGTTATTGATCATTGATCTGAAAAGCATGGAATTAATATCTTTATGTTTTGAGATGAGAAGTTAATGGCAGCATTAAGACATTATCTTAGAAGAGTTTGTGAGCATGGAAATTGTTTGTACTTCTCCCCATTAGTGGGCTAATACATTATGTATTTTGGTTCATCTTATATATTATACAAGTTTTTGCCATTAAGAAAAAAATTAGACTATGTCATAAAGTTGTTTGATAAAGAATAGCATAATTGTTTGAATGATTTAATTTTAGTCCAATTCTCTAAGCATCTGTTTATAATGGACTTATACATGATTCCTGGTGTGAAAAGAGTTATATATCAGCTGGTATGATTGATTTTAATGGTTATAAAGACTAGTTTGATACATCCTCTTTGCTTGCAAATATGAAGTCTTAATGACCAATTTACTAGTTTGATATATTATGTTGTATTTGTTACTTGCAGTTTCGTAAATGGTTTGATGACGTGTTGGTTGCGGGTTTGATGGAAAACCATAAGATCATAAGATCAACCATAAGATCAACCTCTATATTCTCCTAAGGGAATAAACTTTGAAGGTAAGCTTCAAATTTTTGTACTTCTTTTCATATATATGCATAAGTGTATATGTAACATAGTATAACATGTAAGTTTATGTATCTTTTAATGCAGTGCAAGCTTTAATGAACATAAAAGGTTCTTTAATTGATCCTCATGGAATTCTAGAAAATTGGGATGGTGATGCTGTTGATCCATGTAGTTGGAATATGGTTACTTGTTCCAATGAGAATTTTGTTATTAGCTTGTGAGTGTTTCTTATTATCTTTTATATATTTGAAGTTGAAAAATTTGCAAAAACTATGGTTTAAATGTTGAGATTTAAGTGTTTGATGATTTTGGTTCTGTTTTTCTTTAGGGGCATTCCTAGTCATAATTTCTCTACTTGGCTCATTCATTTTGTTGTTTAATGTATTTCTAAAAATGACTTGTTTGTGATTATAATTTCAGTGACTTATCATTCAACAATCTTAGTGCTATCAATCTTCAGTGACTTTTCAATTCTACAGCTTTGGTGCACGTAAGTACATTTCTGTTAGTGCTATCAATTCTACAACTTTAAGATGTCGCCAAAGTATATTAAAAATTCTTATGTTTTTTTTCTCTCTTTACTATTCAGGTATATGCATCGTCTTTCCATAGATGACGAGATGTATGATTTGCGAAACCGCTGGGCAACTTGTTTTCTTGACCTATTTAATCCTAAGGTAGATTATAATGATGCCGATGAGGAAGCTTAGGAGCTAATTATGTTTGTCTTTTGATTAGTATTAATTATGATGATACAATGAATTAGTATTAATTATGACGATGTTTTGATTTGTATTTTGGTATTTTGGTATTTTGGTTAAGTTGAATTATAATGACATTTGATATTATAATGACATTTGATGTGTTTGTTTAATGTTGAAACATTTTATTATATGTTGTAAAGGTTGAATGTTGAATTGCAGGAGATTTTTAAAATAAAAAAAAAAGGATTTAAAATTAAAAAAACGCAGGATTTAAAAAAAATTAAATAAAGTAAATATTTCACATCTGGTGGATGTAAAATGTCCAATTTAATTAAAAAAAAAATTCAAATGTGTATACTTACTACATCTGGTGGAGTTAAGTCAGAAGTAAAAGGCGTTGTTTTTACATCTGACGCGAGTCAGATGTAAAAAGTGTATACTTACTATATCTCGTGCGTTTACATCCGTTTTACCGTCAGATGTAAAAACTGTTTTTGGGCAGATGTAAAAAGTGTTTTTTCTACTAGTGGATTTGTGGACAAAAAATAAATTGTAGAGGTAGCCTAGCTGAAAAATCTTAGATTTAATTTATTTTTTTATAAAACATTAGCGTGCATTGGCATCACATGATAACTATGACATCCCTGCTATGTTGACACCCCAATCATCACCCATCATTTGCAGCACCCTACTTATTTATTAAAAAGAAAGAAAATAGTGTTGGAGTAAGCCCTAAAAGCCAATTTATTGGATAGCATTTGCTTTTGTATTGTGACATGATTTATATATATTAAATATATATAATAAGACATTTCTTTATTATGTTTGTTTTCCAAAATAATAAAGTCCCTAGAATAGATTGTTCATGTAATGAAACATTAAGTGAGACTTAATTGTGAGATTACATTAACTTAAGAACACTATTCTTAAAGTATCTGTAGTCAAGTTTTAATATGAATTGGGATAATAATAAAGCGTGGAGACTATTATATATGTAGACCGATGACCACATCTCACGGGTCATGGATATGAGATATTAAGTCTATACATAGTGTCATACCCCATTTTTTGACCGATCGTTTTTATACGTTTTTTAAGACGGATTTTTTTGTGTTCGTTTCAAACGAAATTTCGGCAGAGAGGTATTTTAAAATACCTCATTTTTTGTTCATTTATTATTTATCTTATTTTTTTTTTATTATTATTATTATTATTCTTTTTTTTCGTTTTTTATTATTTTTTATTATTTTATTATATTATTCAGTTTTTTTTATTTATTTGTTTTTTATTTCTTTTTATTCCTTTTTTATTTTTAATTAATTAAAAGAAGGGGTCCAAGGTCAACTTCCTCCAGCACGCAAAAGAACACTTTTCTGCAGAAAAACAGAAATAACAGTACTTGTTTGTCCAATTTCAATTTTTTGTTCCCTCAAACATTGTTTTGTCCAGAAATTCAACATATCCGATGGGTCATGAGAACCCTAACTTTGGGTATATATCAGAAGCAAAAATCAGAGAAGGGGGGGGGAGAAAAAAATATCATCAGCCGCAGCATACAAACAGAAAAAAAAAATCTCCTTTTCTTTTCCTGAATCAACACAGTAATCATAAACAAAAAAAACCAAAAATAATCCAAATTTCAACATCACCAAACCAGAAAATAAAAAAAAACAGAGAACTCAAATCATCATCACCACCTTCGTTCATCAAATCCAAACCCAAAAATCAGAAATCAAAACAAACGCGAATCCAAACTCAGAATCAAAATACAAACCGAAACAAAATTCCAACAACAAAGCCAATCGTTCAAACGAAACCCAGAAACGGATCCAAACCAAAAAAACCACATCAAAACCCAAATCAAAAACCATAAATAAACCCAAACCTGCAAAACCCAGAATCAAAAACGGATAAGAAGAAGAAGAATCCAGCAAAGAAAACGAAACAAAACGAAAAGAGAAGAAGAAACCGGATCTAAAACAACCAAAGGGTGATTTTTTTTGTTTCCTTTTTTTCTTGGATCAATCTGGACTTGGGAGTTTTTTTGTTGATTTTTGAGTTTGGATTCCAGTCTAGGGGTTGATTTTGTATATATTTGGTTTTGAAATTTTTTTGAAAAAGTGGGTTTGGGAAAGAAAACGAGAGAGATGGAGAAGAAGGGTATGGGACGGCGGCGAGGAAGAAGAGAGGAGAGAGATGTGTTTGTGTTTTTTTGAAGTTTTTAGGGTTTCATCCCATTTATACCGTACTCTGATTCTGTGCGCGCGGGTGCACAACCTTATCGTGCACCTGTGCGCCTTAGCCTTTTGATTTCAATCTGACCACTCCTGATCTATCTTCCCTTTGATCAAATCAGGGACGTCTGATCTATCAGACGGCCAGGATTAATCCTGGCCTTTTTTTTGTTTGGTTCACGGATGGGCCCTTGTTGGGCTAGGCTTTACAGTTTTGCTGCTTTTTTGCACCCCCTGTTTATTTCGTTTTAATGTTCACACCCCCCTGTTTTTATTTTATTTTATTTTTTAGCTTATGAGATAAGTGCTTTTGGCATAAGCTATTTTAGCTTTTATTTTAGCCAATCAAGCATGATGTTGAGGCTTATTTCATTTTCCTATTTATTTGATATTTAAAAGTTGTTAATATTACTTTATGTCTTTATTTATTTTTAGTTAATTTTATTTTTTTAAGCTTATGAGATAAGTGTTTTTGGCATAAGCTATTTTAGCTATTTTTTAGCCTTGTAAAGCATGATGTCGAGGCTTACTTTCATCTTTTAGTTTCGTATTTATTTATTTATTTATGCTATTTATCCATGCATATCATATTATTTCATTATATCCATTTATTTATCATTTTTTACCTTTATTTTTGTAATATCGTTATTATCACAATATTGAGTATTTATCGCTTATTAATTGCCGCTTATTTTTGTTCTTGAATTTAGGATGTAAATAGGCCAAGTGTAAATTCTAAATAAAAGTGCATAGCATACCCCCTCTCTTGCATCATTTCATATTTATTTTCTTGCAAAAATTTTAGAGTGTGATTAGGCCAATGTACTCATAAATGAAAAATTGCATCTCATGCATATTTTTTTTTTTATCGCATTCCGTCCATATGCGTAATTTTAAATTCCGAGGGAAAAGACACCGTTTTGATCAAGATATCATTACAGATTGTCTTCGCGCTTAATTTGCTTATTGCGACGTTAGTATTATTGTTCGCGCTACTTCTTTGTTAATTTGGAACCCAACTTTCCAATTAAAATAGTTAGTCATTTTATTCTCAAAAACGAGGTCAACACCTCTTCAAAAAATAATTAATCATTTTCTTCTCAAAAAAATGAGGTCAAAAACCTCTTTCAAAATATCAAACAATTCATTCTCAAAAGCATCAAAAATATTTTTTCATCATAACATTTTCAAACTTTGGACTTTAAACCAAACGTTTATCGCGAAAACCTTGGATTTTAACCCAAGAGTTCTTTTTCATCACAAAACTTGGATTTTAAACCAAGTGCCTTGGACTTTAAACCAATGGCGTCTTTGATCGTAAAAACCTTGGATTTTAACCCAAGAGTCTTTTTATCGCAAAAACTTGGATTTTAAACCAAGTGGCATTGGATTTTAACCCAATTGCTCTTTTATCGACAAACCTTGGATTTTAACCCAAGTGCTCTTTTTATCACCAAACTTGGATTTTAAACCAAGTGCCTTGGACTTCAAACCAATGGCTTCTTTATCGCTAAAACCTTGGACTTTAACCCAAGTGTTCCTTTCTCTCACCAAAAACCTTGGATTTTAAACCAAGTGCGTTTTCTTCATTCATACATTTTTAGATCATGCATAAGCCTTGGATTTTAAACCAAGTGTCTTTTATCACTCAAAACATTTTCTCAACAAACCTTGGATTTTAAACCAAGTGTCTGCGTCTTATTTCTTAACCAAACTTCAATCAATTTAACCATATAGACTTTCTTCACAAATTAATATCAATCAAACTCACATTTTGCCACTTTTGGCTTTTTGCTCTTTAAAACCATTTTCAAAAACCTTAAAATCAAAACAAACAAATTTACTCGTAACTTTTACCCCGAACTACGGTGGTTTGATCCCTCGGGTACGTAGGCATGAGACTTGTCTCTCCAATCAATAAAATCAACAAAAACATTTTTCTTCTTTTTCATCGCTTTAAGCATTTTTTATCATCACTTTAATTTCCCACTTATACATTTTTTACAAGCAATTAAAATAAAGCGCATAGATAGAATAAAAACAAGAGGTTCCTATAGGGTACTATAGATACTTAGGGTGCTAATACCTTCCCTTCGTATAACCAACCCCCGAACCTTGTTCTCTAAAAAATAGGGTTTTTTTTCGAACTTTTTCCCTTTCCCTCGGATAAATTAAAGATCGGTGGTGGAATATTAAATTGTGATTCGAAGTTAATTAATAACTCGATATCCAAAAATCACCGCGACAGAAATGGCGACTTCACTGGGGACCAACCAAGCGGGTTGAGCCTAACTTGTTTTAATTACTATTTTTGCGCTATTATTCTTTTACTTGTGTAAATATTTGTATATATACTTGGGGAATGCTTTGAGTGGTGAGATAAGTCCCCCACCCGGACTTGAGGAACCATAAGATAGGATAGTGGTATAATCATAATGTCTATCCGAGAGTAAGTTTCGGCCATGACATATGTGGTAACCACACTCAATTGAGGAACTTTGGAGGTAATAGTGCCAACATGAGTAGTCGTGTTTGACATTCTATCTTCAAGGAACCGACGATGTTGAGGACCTTTAGTTACACCTAACCCATCTTGGCTTCTTTAGGGCATAGTGCGGTGGCTAATCGAGAGTAAATCTCGGATTGGTTGATACGCGATACTACACTCAAACGAGACTTTTCTACGGATTTTGTTGGATCGGAAGTAGTTCCGTAACCCGATGATTTCGGAGGAAGTCGAGGACTTTGAGAACTTCGTAGAACCCGTAATGCAGGTACAAATGAACCCTAGTACATACCATATGGGAAGAGTTTCACCTTTGACTCCAACACTATACTTTAACCCCACTATGTTTTCCGCATCATGCATGCATGCACTCATTCATAAATTTTTATTCATCCAATGTCGAAGGACTTAAGTAAATTTTTTTGTAAACATTGTAGATATGGATGTTGTAAGGAGAAACACCCAGAAATACAGTTTCAAAAAGCTAGATCTATCAATGTTAAAGGAGCTAGGATCCTTAGTGACTTTCCCGGAGGATTTCCGTAGAGATCATGGGAAATTGCTCGGTCTTCTCAAAGTGAATGTTGAAAAGGGAAGTTTGGAAACTTTGGTCCAATTTTATGATCCCCTCTACCACTGCTTTACCTTTCCGGATTACCAACTTGTTCCTACCCTTGAAGAATATTCTTATCTCATTGGTTTACCGATACCCGACAAAGTACCTTTCAGCGGCCTTGAACCCACTCCAAAACCTCTAACCATTGCAGAAGCCCTCCATCTTGAAACCTCCGTTGTCAAAGCAAATCTTACATCTAAAGGAGGCCTCCTAGGCCTATCTACCGATTTCCTCTACCAACAAGCCTTTGCCTTTGCCGAAGTGGCAAGTAATGATGCATTTTACTCCATCCTAGCCCTACTATTATACGGCCTTGTACTCTTCCCAAATATTGACGATTTTGTCGATATTAATACCATCCAAATTTTCCTTACCAAGAACCCTGTTCCGACATTGCTAGCCGACACATATCATTCCATCCACGATCGAACCTTAGTCAAACGTGGAACTATCCTTTGTTGTGCACCGTTACTATACCAGTGGTTCATTTCCCATCTACCCCAAACCCACTCTTTCAAAGCTAATACTGAAAATCTTTCATGGCCTCATAGAATCATGTCCCTTACTCCATCCGATATAGTTTGGTACTGTCGCGGTGATTTTTGGATATCGAGTTATTAATTAACTTCGAATCACAATTTAATGTTCCACCACCGATCTTTAATTTATCCGAGGGAAAGGGAAAAAGTTCGAAAAAAAACCCTATTTTTTTAGAGAACAAGGTTCGGGGGTTGGTTATACGAAGGGAAGGTATTAGCACCCTAAGTATCTATAGTACTCTATAGGAACCTCTTATTTTTATTTCTAACATTGCGCTTTATTTTTAATTGCTTGTAAAAATGTAGGAATTAAAGTGATGAAAAAGAAGAAAAATGTTTTTGTTGATTTTATTGATTGGAGAGACAAGTCTCATGCCTACGTACCCGAGGGATCAAACCACCGTAGTTCGGGGTAAAAAGCCGAGTAAATTTGTTTGTTTGATTTTAAGGTTTTGAAAATGGTTTTAAAGACCAAAAGCCAAAAGTGGCAAAATGTGAATTTGATTGATGTTAATTTGTGAAGAAAGTCTATATGGTTAATTTGATTGAAGTTTGATTAAGAAATAAGACGCGGACACTTGGTTTAAAATCCAAGGTTTGTTGAGAAAACGTTTTGAGTGATAAAAGACACGTGGTTTAAAATCCAAGATTTTTGGTGATAAAAAGGAACACTTGGATTAAAGTCCAAGGTTTTAGCGATAAAAGAAGCCATTGGTTTAAAATCCAAGGCACTTGGTTTAAAATCCAAGTTTGTGATAAAAAAGACTCTTGGGTTAAAATCCAAGGTTTTCACGATAAAAGACGCCGTTGGTTTAAAGTCCAAGACACTTGGTTTAAAATCCAAGTTTTGCGAGAAAAAGACTCTTGGGTTAAAATCCAAGGTTTTTGCGATAAAAAGAAATGTTTGGTTTAAAGTCCAACGTTTTGAAAATGTATGATGACAAAATATTTTTGTGCTTTTTGAGAATAAATTGTTTTGATTTTTGAAGAGGTGTTGACCTCATTTTTTGAGAATAAAGTGATTAATTATTTCCATTGGAATGTTGGGTTCCAAATTAATAAAAAGGTAGCGCGAAAAATAATACTAACGTCGCAAAGAGCAAATTAATCGCGAAGATAATCCGAGATGATATTTTGATCAAAACGGTGTCTTTTCCCTCGGAATTTAAAATTACGCATATGGACGGAATGCGATAAAAAAATAAATATGCATGAGATGCAATTTTTCATTTATGGGTACATTTGTTCCTAATTACATTCTAAAATACTTTGCAAGAAAATAAACATGAAATGATGCAAGAGAGGGGATGCTATGCACTTTTATTTAGAGTTTACATTTGGCCTATTTACATCATAAATTCAAGAGCAAAAATAAATGGCAATTAATAATGCAATAAACACTCAATATTGTGATAATAATTACAAAAATAAAGGTAAAAATGATAAGTAAAGGGATGTAATGAAATAATATGATATGCATGGATAAATAACATAAATAAATAAATACGAAATTAAAAGATGAAAATAAGCCTCGACATCATGCTTGATTGGCTAAAATAAAAGCTAAAATAGCTTATGCCAAAAGCACTTATCTCATAAGCTAAAAATAAAATAAAATTAAAACAGGGGGGTGTGAACATTAAAAAGAAATAAAAGGGGGTGTGAATAGCAGTATTTTGGTCCGGGCCCAACTGGGGGCGTGGCCCAAAGGGGGGTGAGTGAAGAAATATTTCAGATTTAATCAGGGACGTCTGATTAAATCAGACAGCCCTGATTTAATCATAACCAGATGAGATCTGGGATGTTTGATCCAAATCTGAAAGGGCAGGAGGCGCTGGTGCATCATAAGACCATGGACTGGCACACACTGGATTGGTCCAGGGTATATATACCCTGGAAACCCTAAAAAAATCATTTTTCACTTTGTTTCTCTCTCTCAGCCGCCGGCCTCTCTGTTCTCTCTCATCTCTCTGTTCTTTCTTCTCTCTTGTTCATATAAACAAAAAAAATTAACACCAAACTTAAACAAAATTATCTCCTAAACTCAAATCTCAAATCAAAATAAACATAAAACAAAACACCCATGGCCGGATCGAAAAAAAAAGAATGAAAAGGTAGAAAGTTTCGAACTTTGGTATGCTTTGGTTCTGTTTTCGATTTCTTCTTCTCTTCTATGTGTTTCGATTTCGTGTTCTGATTTGTGGAAAAATGAAGGTTTATTTCGGTTCTAATTTTTTGAAAGAAAAGAAGTATTTTTTTGTGGTTTTTGGTTCTGATTTTTTGAAGGAAAACAAGTATTTTTTTGTGGTTTTTTCTTTGAATCCGAAAAAAAAAGAGTGAAATTTGTTGAATGTTTTGGTTTTGATTGAAAAAAAAAGATGTATTTTGTTTGTTGTTTTTTGATTTCTGTTCTTTCTATTTTTTTGATTTTTGATTTACTGTTTTTTGGTTTTTTGATTGGAAGAAGAAGAAATTTTCTTCTTCTGCGGCTGACCTAATTTTTCTCTCCTTATTCTGATTTTTGTTCTTTAATTTATAGACTTTGTTGATGAACTTTTGTGACCAATGGATTAAATCATAAACTGGGTTTTGGTGTTGCTTTGGCAAAAATACTGGATTTGCAGAAGATGAAGTGATGTGTGCTTTTGGCTTGAGTATGAATTTGGAGAAACTTTGGCTTCCTTTGAGATTGCAGTGTTTCCCCTTTTTTATTTTTTGTTTGACTTTTGGAACCCAAAAAAAAAACTTAATAATAATAATAATAATTAATAAAAGAAAAAAAGAAGGGGGAAGGCGGCAGCGCAGTAGTAGCTGCTGACTGCTGTTGCTTCTTTTTTCAAAATTTTTTTGTTTATTAAAAAAACAAATATAATATAATAATAATAATAATAATAATAATATAATAATAATAATAAACAAAAACATAATAAAATAAAGAAAAAAAGGGGAGGGGGGAAGATGCAGCCACGTGCTGCATCTCTTTTTTTTTTTTTTTTATATATTTTAGTTTTTATTAAAATAATAATAATTATTATTATAATAAAATAAAGATAAATACAAAAGAACAATGAGGTATTTTAAAATATCTCTCTGCCGAAATTTTTCTCGAATCTCCAAACGAAGCTTTTTATGAAAAATACTTACATGTTGAAATTTCTTGAAAAAGTGGCGATTATTCGAGACTAAAAATATGACTTGATAAAAATGCAAAAATAATATGGGTCAAAAAATGGGGTATGACAGATGCCCCTATTTAAGTTTCTTCCATCAGAGATAAAAAGAAAAAGATGATTTTTGATGATGTTTTTGTTTTGGTTCGACGATGGAAGAGACGTAAATACAGAGTACACCATTTTTTGACCGGACTAAAATATAAAATGTTATGACATGATGTTATGAGTGTTATGCTTATGAGTGTTATGTTTATGAGTGCTTGAATGTAATGAAGATTATTTGACAAAAGTATGAAGACAGAAAGCGATAAAGTCCTGTATGCGGACAGAAGGCAGTAAAGTCCTGTGTATGGACAGAAGTAAAGACAAAAAGCAATAAAGTCCTGTGTGCGGACATAAGCAGATAAAGTCCTGTGTGCGGACAGAAGTAAAGACAGAAAGCAGTAAAGTCCTGTGTACGGACAGAAGTAAAGACAGAAAGCAATAAAGTCCTGTGTGCGGACATAAGCAGATAAAGTCCTGTGTGCGGACAGAAGTAAAGACTGAAAGCGATAAAGTCCTGTGTACGGACAGAAGTAAAGACTGTGTCCACCAACATTGTGAGATGGTAAGCAAGTAAAGGCAGTGTCTACCAACATTGTGGGATGGTAAGGACACAACGAGGAAATAAATTGTCTGCTGTCATTGTGGGAGAGCGAGACATGACAAGAATATGTATTTGTCTAGACCAGACACATTGGAGATGACCTCTTTTGGGGAAATTAATCACAAGTTTGCAGTTGATTGTTTGCAAAACCTGGCACTTGAAATATGAATGATGGAGGCATCTCTGGACCAGACTCACTGGGGATGACTCCTTTTTGTATGAATGATAGAGACATCTCTGGACCAGATACACTGGGGATGACTCTTTTTTTGTGAAATATGTGATTGATGGAGACATCTCTGGACCAGATACACTGGGGATGACTCCTTTTTGTGCAATATGTGTGATGGAGACATCTCTGGACCAGATACACTGGGGATGACTCATTTTTTGATGTATTGAAGCAAGACACATGATGGTCAATATTGTATGTGTGCATGTTGTATGTAAATATGAATGTATGTGTACATATGTGAATGATTGTATGTATGTATGTACGAATGTATGTGTATGTACGTATGTATGTATGTATGTATGTATGTATGAATGATTGTTATGAAGCTTGTATTTGTATGATTGAATGATATTTGTACACGACTGGATGAGACAAAAGCTTGATCAGAAAAGATGAACATTGGGCCGACGTATCCGTACAACCACTCAATAGTTCTCCAATGGGGACAGCACCCCTTAGAGGTGAAATAAATCAGATCCTCGGGGTAAAAACCCGGTATGGCATGTCAATTCATGGTAAGAATGATTGATTCTTGGAGTAAAGCCCGTCGGTCAGAGGTTTAGCAGAAGTCGCCATTTTGTACACTGAAACCGAATATTTTCTCATGGTCTTGTTTCAACAGTCATGCTTTTTTGCTTTTTTTTATCTCTCTTTTTTTTGAAATCCCTAACTTTTGCCTGGACCGCCCTTTCAGGTTTTCAATCCACCGGGAATATATATCTCTTTTTTTGTTTTGCCCCTAATTTTTGCCTGGACCGCACTTTCGGGTTTTCAATCCACTGGGACGCTCATTTTTGCCTAAGCCGCCCTCTCGGGTTTTCAACTTAGCGAGCTGTTTTTTTTGCTATATTTTTTTGCTTTCCCCTTTTTTTTTGATAGAAAGAAACAAGACCGATATGATATGCCAACTTCTCCAAGAGATGCCATTAGTTGATGGTATGCAAACTTCTCAAAGAGATGCCATTTGTTGTTGAATATGCAAACTTCTCAAATAGATGCCATTTGCTGATGATATGCAAACTTCTCAAAGAGATGTCATTTGTTGATGATATGCAAACTTCTCAAAGAGATGCCATTTGCTGTTGAATGAGCCTTCCAAACGGGTCTCGGCTTTTTCTTTCACTGGGGAAGAGAAAATCATACAAGCTTCTTAACGATAACCACTTGCTGGAGATTACTGGGGAACAGTCAAGTTCAGTATTCAATTGAGGAATGTTGGACCACATGCTCAGCACATTATAATAACACACATGTCCATAGGAACCCAAAATATCAACTCGATGATTATTGGTTCAAGGAGGAAGAGATATAACAACTATCTTGGCAGCTCTGGATTGCCCCTGGAAACCACTTCAGGTGCCCCAAGTAAGTGAAACATTGACTTTGAATCTTTGAAGTGTATGCCACTGTATGTAAAGACTTGCCCCTGATTGGCAGGTTCCTGAGGTAACTTGCCCCAAGTTAGGAGCGCTTTGAATTGATTTGATTTGCTCTTGATTAGACCATTTGATTGAATTTCTTTGATGCCAAATATAAATTTGCAGACAAAATTGTTTCTTTTGAAAAATGTTTCTAATGTAATGTACATGCAAGTTTTGGAATCGCAAGACTTTATATAAAACAGATGTGGTGTGTGTAAAAGATTGTTACTCAACAAACAGGTGGAGTCAGTTTTAACAATAATTTTGCTGATTATGCATTCAAAGTAAACCTAGCTTCAATTGGGTCTTTTGAGGGTTATAACGTGGCCTGGTTCATGGTTATGAAAAAAAAGATTATTAGGCTCAAAATTCTGTTTTAACCCACCCACTTCTTTGATGTCCTTCATTCCTATATTCTATTAATTCATCAGCCATGCTTTGGCTGACAAGAAGACTTCTTTTGACAATAATGTTTGAGGTTGACGCTTTGGTCGAAGCTTTGATGAGATTCTTGAAGTGACAGTCACTTTTTCATTCACAAACTTGTCTTCAACATTTTTGCTCTTAATCCCTTATTTTTGCATGGACCAATTCTTTTGGATTTTTCGGTCCATCGGGATGCCCTGAATTTTGCCTAAGTCTTTTTACCTAGCGGGCTTTTTGTTGTTGTTTTTGTTTGTGTTTTTTTTTTGTTTTGGTGTAGGACAATTGTGACTACCACATGCTATTGTGAGTTTTGTCTACTCATGACTTCTTGTATTTCAACAGATTTATCCTCTTGAATTGGGATGTATCATTGAATTAATTGAAAGACTACCTTGCCCCGGGTTAAGATTAAGGGTTGTTTTTTCTATAGAAAGAACACCAACTTCTGGCTCAAAGGGGTTGACTACGGATTATCTCCTCATTTCTCCGGTGTTTGGGAAGTGAAACAATGCCTTACATCATCAACCGGGTCTTACTAATGAAAGCATATATCAGCACATATCAACAATTTTAAACATTTAATTTACATCATTCTCCCCTCAAGTTTGAAAAGTGAAATAAAAAAACATCGCCGTTTATGATGGCACAAGAAAAGAGTGAACACGAATGGATGGATTCCAAAATATGCATGCTCATTGTTCAGACATTTTAATTAAAAGATACAACTTTAAAATGCAAATAAATGCTTGGCAAGAAAGAAATTGCAATTGGAACATAAAAGGCCTAGTGATACTAGGGACAAACTTCTTGATAATCTTGAAAATGACGGAGGACCCATGATTAAGCTGAGGACGAACTTTGGACGTTCGAGCTTGGATCTTTAAAAGATAACATGTTGGTACGGACCAAATTCTGAACCTCCTTCTTAATAGGCATAATAGTGTTCAACATCATGACTGGGTGCCCCTTGGTGGAAAGCACATGTAAGATCAGTTTGCATGGATGGCGCATGTTCACGGAGCATCTGATTCTCTCATTCGAGATTTTCCATTTTCCTCTTCAAATTAGATCGAGTATTGTAGATATGAGTTGCTTTGTACCGAATACACCGGGCCACTTGACTTGGTCATAGAGGAAAGAAAGGACCTGAGACTCGATTTTGAAACTTTATGAATGCATTATGATGTATGATGTGTTTATGCTAAAATATGCAATGTTTTTTTTGTTATCGAAGGACTTATCCCAAATTAGTTGTAAACATTTAGACATGGATTTTGTAAGGCGAAAAGAAGAAAAAATTTATTATGTATCAATTGAAATGAATGTTCTCTACAATGTTTGCAAAGAATTTGTCTAAGTCCTTCGATATCGGATGAGGAAAAAGAATTTATGAATGAGTGCATGCATGCATGATGCGGAAAACATAGTGGGGTTAAATTATAATGTTGGAGTCAAAGGTGAAACCCTCCCATATGGTATGTACTAGGGTTCATTTGTACCTGCATGACGGGTTCTACAAAGTTCCCAAAGTCATTAACCACTTCATGAACATCACTGGATTACGTGACTACTCTCGTTCCAATAATATTCACAAGATGATCTCGTTTGAGTGTAGTCTCGCGTGACAACTAAATTCAAGACTTACTCTTGATTAGCCACCGCACTACGCCCTAAAAAGGCCAAGAGGGGTTAAAGGTAAATCTAAAGGTTCTCGGCTTCTCCGGACACTCACATTGAAAGTAATAACACCATCATGACTTATCATGACGACGAGTACTACCGTCATGAGGCCTCCACCGAGCGGGATCATATCACATGTGCTTCATAATCTAAAGACATGTCACTATGATTTCATCCCATCCTATCTTATTGTGTCTCTCAAGCCCGGGTTAGGACTTATCTCACCACTCAAAAATCAAACCCCAAATATATATAAATATTTACACAAATAAAAGAATAATAGCGCGAAGATAGTAATTAAAACAAGTTAGGCTCAACCCGCTTGGTTCTCCCCAGTGAAGTCGCCATTTCTGTCGCGGTGATTTTTGGATATCGAGTTATTAATTAACTTCGAATCACAATTTAATGTTCCACCACCGATCTTTAATTTATCCGAGGGAAAGGGAAAAAGTTCGAAAAAAACCCTATTTTTTTAGAGAACAAGGTTCGGGGGTTGGTTATACGAAGGGAAGGTATTAGCACCCTAAGTATCTATAGTACTCTATAGGAACCTCTTATTTTTATTTCTAACATTGCGCTTTATTTTTAATTGCTTGTAAAAATGTAGGAATTAAAGTGATGAAAAAGAAGAAAAATGTTTTTGTTGATTTTATTGATTGGAGAGACAAGTCTCATGCCTACGTACCCGAGGGATCAAACCACCGTAGTTCGGGGTAAAAAGCCGAGTAAATTTGTTTGTTTGATTTTAAGGTTTTGAAAATGGTTTTAAAGACCAAAAGCCAAAAGTGGCAAAATGTGAATTTGATTGATGTTAATTTGTGAAGAAAGTCTATATGGTTAATTTGATTGAAGTTTGATTAAGAAATAAGACGCGGACACTTGGTTTAAAATTCAAGGTTTGTTGAGAAAAGGTTTTGAGTGATAAAAGACACTTGGTTTAAAATCCAAGATTTTTGGTGATAAAAAGGAACACTTGGGTTAAAGTCCAAGGTTTTAGCGATAAAAGAAGCCATTGGTTTAAAATCCAAGGCACTTGGTTTAAAATCCAAGTTTGTGATAAAAAAGACTCTTGGGTTAAAATCCAAGGTTTTCACGACAAAAGACGCCGTTGGTTTAAAGTCCAAGACACTTGGTTTAAAATCCAAGTTTTGCGAGAAAAAGACTCTTGGGTTAAAATCCAAGGTTTTTGCGATAAAAAGAAATGTTTGGTTTAAAGTCCAACGTTTTGAAAATGTATGATGACAAAATATTTTTGTGCTTTTTGAGAATAAATTGTTTTGATTTTTGAAGAGGTGTTGACCTCATTTTTTGAGAATAAAGTGATTAATTATTTCCATTGGAATGTTGGGTTCCAAATTAATAAAAAGGTAGCGCGAAAAATAATACTAACGTCGCAAAGAGCAAATTAATCGCGAAGACAATCCGAGATGATATTTTGATCAAAACGGTGTCTTTTCCCTCAGAATTTAAAATTACGCATATGGACGGAATGCGATAAAAAAATAAATATGCATGAGATGCAATTTTTCATTTATGGGTACATTTGTTCCTAATTACATTCTAAAATACTTTGCAAGAAAATAAACATGAAATGATGCAAGAGAGGGGATGCTGTGCACTTTTATTTAGAGTTTACATTTGGCCTATTTACATCATAAATTCAAGAGCAAAAATAAATGGCAATTAATAAAGCAATAAACACTCAATATTGTGATAATAATTACAAAAATAAAGGTAAAAATGATAAGTAAAGGGATGTAATGAAATAATATGATATGCATGGATAAATAACATAAATAAATAAATACGAAATTAAAAGATGAAAATAAGCCTCGACATCATGCTTGATTGGCTAAAATAAAAGCTAAAATAGCTTATGCCAAAAGCACTTATCTCATAAGCTAAAACTAAAATAAAATTAAAACAGGGGGTGTGAACATTAAAAAGAAATAAAAGGGGGTGTGAATAGCAGTATTTTGGTCCGGGCCCAACTGGGGGCGTGGCCCAAAGGGGGGTGAGTGAAGAAATATTTCAGATTTAATCAGGGACGTCTGATTAAATCAGACAGCCCTGATTTAATCATAACCAGATGAGATCTGGGATGTTTGATCCAAATCTGAAAGGGCAGGAGGCGCTGGTGCATCATAAGACCATGGACTGGCACACACTGGATTGGTCCAGGGTATATATACCCTGGAAACCCTAAAAAAATCATTTTTCACTTTGTTTCTCTCTCTCAGCCGCCGGCCTCTCTGTTCTCTCTCATCTCTCTGTTCTTTCTTCTCTCTTGTTCATATAAACAAAAAAAATTAACACCAAACTTAAAAAAAATTATCTCCTAAACTCAAATCTCAAATCAAAATAAACATAAAACAAAACACCCATGGCCGGATCGAAAAAAAAAGAATGAAAAGGTAGAAAGTTTCGAACTTTGGTATGCTTTGGTTCTGTTTTCGATTTCTTCTTCTCTTCTATGTGTTTCGATTTCGTGTTCTGATTTGTGGAAAAATGAAGGTTTATTTCGGTTCTAATTTTTTGAAAGAAAAGAAGTATTTTTTTGTGGTTTTTGGTTCTGATTTTTTGAAGGAAAACAAGTATTTTTTTGTGGTTTTTTCTTTGAATCCGAAAAAAAAGAGTGAAATTTGTTGAATGTTTTGGTTTTGATTGAAAAAAAAAGATGTATTTTGTTTGATGTTTTTTGATTTCTGTTCTTTCTATTTTTTTGATTTTTGATTTACTGTTTTTTGGTTTTTTGATTGGAAGAAGAAGAAATTTTCTTCTTCTGCGGCTGACCTAATTTTTCTCTCCTTATTCTGATTTTTGTTCTTTAATTTATAGACTTTGTTGATGAACTTTTGTGACCAATAGATTAAATCATAAACTGGGTTTTGGTGTTGCTTTGGCAAAAATACTGGATTTGCAGAAGATGAAGTGATGTGTGCTTTTGGCTTGAGTATGAATTTGGAGAAACTTTGGCTTCCTTTGAGATTGCAGTGTTTCCCCTTTTTTATTTTTTGTTTGACTTTTGGAACCCAAAAAATTAACTTAATAATAATAATAATAATTAATAAAAGAAAAAAAGAAGGGGGAAGGAGGCAGCGCAGCAGTAGCTGCTGACTGCTGTTGTTTCTTTTTTCAAAATTTTTTTGTTTATTAAAAAAACAAATATAATATAATAATAATAATAATAATAATATAATAATAATAAACAAAAACATAATAAAATAAAGAAAAAAAGGGGAGGGGGGAAGATGCAGCCACGTGCTGCATCTCTTTTTTTTTTTTTTTTATATATTTTAGTTTTTATTAAAATAATAATAATAATTATTATAATAAAATAAAGATAAATACAAAAGAACAATGAGGTATTTTAAAATATCTCTCTGCCGAAATTTTTCTCGAATCTCCAAACGAAGCTCTTTATGAAAAATACTTACATGTTGAAATTTCTTGAAAAAGTGGCGATTATTCGAGACTAAAAATATGACTTGATAAAAATGCAAAAATAATATGGGTCAAAAAATGGGGTATGACAGGTACTATGCAGCTTGGGATGTCGGAGAAATTATCATTAGTTGTGGTGGATACTCCAACGTACCTCTTCTCGGGATGCATGGAGGAATTAGCTATAGCCCTACCCTTGCCAGACGCCAGTTTGGATACCCGATGAAAACCAAGCCAAACAACCTTGCCTTAACTAGTGAATTTTATCGCAACAAAGAGGATCACTCGAATGTAAGGGAAAAATTTGTGCAAGCTTGGGGTTCTATTCGAAGACTTGATAGAAAACAGTTGAGAACAAAGTCAGACTCGGTATGTGAATTTTACACTCAATGGGTCATCAATAGGGCTACAAGTTTTGGAATGCCTTACCGGATGCCGAGGTTGTTATCTTCGACCACCCCACCGTCATCCTTGCCTTTACCTTTTGATACCAAAGAAGAATTCCAAGAGTAATTGGCCGAGCTGACCCGTGAAAAAGACACTTGGAAAAGAAGTTGCCAGGCAGCCGAACTTGAGAATGAAACACTAAAAGGAGAGTTAGAATAAAAGGACCATCTGATCCACCTTCAAAGCCAACGAATTGTTGAGAAGAATGATTTACTCCAGCAAAAGGATGCCTTACTCATGAGTGATACTAAGAGAAAGAAACGCAACATGGATATGTTCTCCGGTCCACATCTAGATGTTTGAGAGTTGTTATTTGTTTTATGTAATTTTTTCTTCCTTTTAGTTTATCCTTTAAATTCTGTTTGTTTTATGTAAAGAAAAAAAAAAAAAACCCCAGAATGTTTATTATGTATTATTTTGATTTGAAATGAATGTTCTCTACGATGTTTACAATCAAGTTGGAATGAGTCCTTCGATATTAAAAAAAAAAATTGTGCATATTTTAACATAACATATTCATGCATCATATAACATTCATAAGTTTAAAAAAAAATCGAGTCTCATATTCTTTTTCTCCTCTGTGTCCCAGTTAAAGTGGCCCGACGACCACGCCCACAGCCATCTCGCACGTACAACACTCGAGCAAACAGGAAAAAGAGAATGGACTAAGTTGAACAAGAGAACGTTGAGCTCCATGGGGAAGTAACAACGCTCCGGGCTGAAGTAGAAAAGTTAACCGCCATGGTGACATCGTTGGTGGCTGCGCAGAATCAGCCACTAACCCCTCCTCCTCAAGCTACAGTCATCTCTGAAATCGCCTCTGCCCCGGTTCCAGTGGTACCCGTCAACACACATCAGCATGTCATGCTCGAAGGTTACCCTTGGGGCATGCCTATGAATTTTAATGAAGGGCTTCGACCCCAAGTTCCCTACTCCTACTTTGCCACATGCTACTGTTGTTCCCCAACCTGGGACAACTCTTCCTCAAGTTACTATGTGTGTCCCTCAGTCAACAATGACCATTCCAGCTTCCGTAGTTCACACCGTTCCTTATGTGAGTGAACAAGTCTATCATGCGGAGGATCCAGAGACTTATGGCCGTATGGATAATCTTCAGGATCAGTTTGATAAGATGCAGCTCGAGATTAAGGCCCTTCTTGGGAAGGATTTGTTCGGCAAAAACGCCCATGACCTTTGCTTGGTACCAAACGTTAGGATCCCACCTAAGTTTAAGGTCCCCGAGTTTGAGAAGTACAAAGGAAATTCCTGCCCTCAGAGCCATTTGGTAATGTACGCCCGAAAGATGTCCACTCAAACAGATAACCATCAGTTACTAGTTCACTACTTTCAGGATAGCTTGACAGGTGCCGCTTTGAAGTGGTACATGGGCTTAGATGGTGCCAAGATCCAAACATTCAATGATTTGGGCGAGGCTTTTGTCCGTCAATACAAATACAATCTAGACATGGCTCCAGATAGAAATCAACTTCGAGGTATGTCTCAAAAGGACAAAGAGAGTTTCAAAGAATACGCTCAGCGATGGAGAGAGATTGCCGCTCAGATTTGTCCACCACTAAAAGAAAAAGAAATGACCAAGATTTTCCTAAATACTCTTGATTCATTTTACTATGAACGAATGATTGCTAGTGCACCCAGTGATTTCACTGAGATGGTAAACATGGGGATGCGACTTGAAGAAGGGGTCCGACAGGGACGATTGACAAGAGAGAAAGCTCCGACTAATACTGCCAAAAGATATGGTGACAACTTTTCTGAGAAGAAAGAATATGAAGTTGGCATGGTGGCTCAAGGAGGACCTCATTTGAGAAACCCATCTTATCAACATGTTGCAACCATAGCACTACCACCACAATACCCACAATCTCATCACCTACCATCTCCCCAACAATCATTCAATCATAACCGCGCTCAGAAAAGTCCTCCATTTGACCCCATACCCATGAAATATGCCGACCTACTCCCCGCCTTACTCGCTAAAGATTTTGTCCAGACAAGGCCACCTCCCCCTGTGCCAGCAGTACTACCTCCCTGGTACCGCAGTGATTTAACTTGTGCCTTCCATCAAGGGGCCCCTGGTCATGATATAGAGCGTTGCTATCCTCTCAAGAAAGCTGTTCAAGATTTAGTCCGTAACAAGGTGCTATCTTTCAAGGATGAGAACCCTAATGTTCAAAGTTCATCCTCTGCTTAATCATGAGTCCTCTGTCATTTTCAAGAGAATCAAGAAGTTTGTCCCTAGAATCACTAGGCCTTTTATGTTCAATTGCAATTTCTTTCTTGCCAAACATTTATTTACATTTTAAGGTTGTATCTTTTAAATTTAAATTCCTAAAAAATGAACATGCATATTTTGGAATCCATCCATTCGTATTCACTCTTTTCTTGTGCCATCACAAATGGCAATGTTTTTATATTTCACTTTTCTTGTTTACAAACTTGAGGGGAGAATGATGTAAACTAAATGTTTAAAATTGCTGATATATGCTGATATATGCTTTCATTAGTAAAGACCCGGTTGATGATGTAAGGCATTGTTTCACTTCCCAAACACCGGAGAAATAAGGAGATAATCCGTAGTCAACCCCTTTGAGCCAGAAGTTGGTGTTCTTTCGATAGAAAAAACAACCCTTAATCTTAACCCGGGGTAGGGTAGTCTTTCAATTAATTCAATGATACATCCCAATACAAGAGGATAAACCTGTTGAGATAGAGGAAGTCATGAGTAGACAAAACTCACAATAATATGTGGTAGTCACAAACATCCTACACCAAAAAAAACACAAATAAAAACAACAACAAAAAGCCCGCTAGGTAAAAAGACTTAGGCAAAATTTAGGGCATCCCGATGGTTCATAAAATCCAAAAAAATTGGTCCATGCAAAAATAAGAGATTAAGAGCAAAATGTTGAAAACAAGCTTGTGAATGAAAAAGTGACTGCCACTTCAAGAATCTCATCAAAGCTTCGACCAAAGCGTCAACCTCAAACATCATTGTCAAAAGAAATCCTCTTGTCAACCAAAGCATGTCTGATGAATTAATTGAATATAGGAATGAAGGACATCAAAGAAGAGTGGGTGGGTTAAAACAGAATTTTGAGCCTAATCATCTTTCTTTTCAAATGAACCAGGCCACGTTATAACCCTCAAAAGACCTAATTGAAGCTAGGTTTACTTTGAAAGCATAATCAGCAAAATTATTGTTAAAACTGACTCCACCTATTTGTTGAGTAACTATCTTTTACACACACCACATGTGTTTTATATAAATTTTTGCGATTCCAAAACTTGCATGTACATTACATCAGAAACATTTTTCAAAAGAAACAATTTTGTCTTTAAATTTATATTTGGCATCAAGGAAATCCAATCAAATGGTCTAATCAAAGACGAATCAATTCAAAGCGCTCCTAACTTGGGGCAAAATTACTTCAGGAACCTGCCAATCAGGGGCAAGTCTTTACATACAGTGGCATATCCTTCAAAGATTCAAAGTCAAGGTTTCACTCACTTGGGACACCTGAAGTGGTTTCCAGGGCAATCCAGACCTGTCAAGAGAGTTGTTATCTCTCTTCCTCCTTGAACCAATAATCATCGAGTTGATATTTTGGGTTCTTATGGACATGTGTGTTACTATAATATGTTGAGCATGTGGTCCAATATTCCTCAATTGAATACTGAACTTGACTGTTCTCCAGTAATCTCCAGCAAGTGGTTATCTTCAAAAAGCTTGTATGATTTTCTTTTCCCCAGTGAAAGAAAAAGCTGAGACCCGTTTGGAAGGCTCATTCATCAGCAAATGGCATCTCTTTGAGAAGTTTGCATATCTTCAGCAAATGGCATCTCTTTGGGAAGTTTGCATACCAACAACAAATGGCATCTCTCGGAGAAGTTTGCATATCATATCAGTCTTGTTTCTTTCTATAAAAAAAAAATAGCAAAAAAAAGAACAGCTCGCTAAGTCGAAAACCCGAAAGGGCGGTCCAGGCAAAAATTAGGGGCAAAACAAAAAAAGAGATATGTATTCCCGGTGAATTGAAAACCTGAAAAGGCGGTCCAGGCAAAAGTTAGGGATTTCAAAAAAAAGAGAGATAAAAAAAAAAGCAAAAAAGCATGACTGTTGAAACAAGACCATGAGAAAATATTCGGTTTCAGTGTACAAAATGGCGACTTCTGCTAAACCTCTGACCGACGGGCTTTACTCCAAGAATCAATCATTCTTACCATGGATCAACATACTATGTCGGGTTTTACTCCGAGGATCTGATCTATTTCACCTATAAGGATGCTGTCCCCAGTGGAGAACTATCGAGTGGTTGCACGGATACGTCGGCCCAATGCTCATCTTTTCTGATCAAGCTTTTGTCCCATCCAGTCGTGTACAAATATCATTCAATCATACAAATACAAGCTTCATAACAATCATTCGTACATACACATACATTCGTACATACATACATACATACAATCATTCACATGTCCATACATATATTCATATTCATATGCAACATGCAAACAAAATCATTCATACACACTGCATGGACCATCATATGTCTTGCTTCAAACATAAAAAAAAAGAGTCATCCCAGTGTATCTGGTCCAGAGATGTCTCCATCACACATATTGCACAAAAAGGAGCCATCCCCAGTGTATCTGGTCCAGAGATGTCTCCATCAATCACATATTTCACAAAAAAGAGTCATTCCCAGTGTATCTGGTACAGAGATGTCTCTATCATTCATACAAAAAAGAGTCATCCCCAGTGAGTCTGGTCCAGAGATGTCTCCATCAAACATATTCAAAGCAGCAGATTTTGCAAACAATCAACTGCAAACTTACAGTTAATCTCCCCAAAAGAAGTCATCTCCAGTGTGTCTGGTCCAGACAAATACATATTCTTGTCATGTCTCGCTCTCCCACAATGTCAGCAGACAATTTATTTCCTCGTTGTGTCCTTACCATCCCACAATGTTGGTAGACACTGCCTTTAGTTGTCCTTACCATCCCACAATGTTGGTAGACACTGTCTTTACTTCTGTCCGCACACAGGACTTTACTGCTTTCTGTCTTTACTTCTGTCCGCACACAGGACTTTATTTACTTCTGTCCGCACACAGGACTTTACTGCTTTCTGTCTTTACTTCTGTCCGCACACAGGACTTTATTTACTTCTGTCCGTACACAGGACTTTATCGCTTTCAGTCTTTACTTCTGTCCGCACACAAGACTTTATCTGCTTATGTCCGCACACAGGACTTTATTGGTTTCCGTCTTTACTTCTGTCCATACACAGGACTTTATCGCTTTCAGTCTTTACTTCTGTCCGTACACAGGACTTTATCGCTTTCTGTCTTCATCACTTCTGTCAAATAATCTCCATTACATTCAAACACTTTGTAAATATAACACTCATAAGCATAACACTCATAACATCATATCATAGCATTTTATAGTTCAATCCGGTCAAAAATGGTGTACTCTGTATTTAAGTCTCTTCCACCGTCGAACCAAAACAAAAATATCATCAAAAATCATCTTTTTCTTTTTTATCTCCAATGGAAGAAACTTAAATAGGGGCATCTGTCATACCCCATTTTTTGACCGATCGCTTTTATACGTTTTTTAAGACGGATTTTTTTGTGTTCGTTTCAAACGAAATTTCGGCAGAGAGGTATTTTAAAATACCTCATTTTTTGTTCATTTATTATTTATCTTATTTTTTTTATTATTATTATTATTATTCTTTTTTTTCGTTTTTTATTATTTTTTATTATTTTATTATATTATTCAGTTTTTTTTATTTATTTGTTTTTTATTTCTTTTTTATTTTTAATTAATTAAAAGAAGGGGTCCAAGGTCAACTTCCTCCAGCACGCAAAAGAACACTTTTCTGCAGAAAAACAGAAATAACAGTACTTGTTTGTCCAATTTCAATTTTTTGTTCCCTCAAACATTGTTTTGTCCAGAAATTCAACATATCCGATGGGTCATGAGAACCCTAACTTTGGGTATATATCAGAAGCAAAAATCAGAGAAGGGGGAGAGAAAAAAATATCATCAGCCGCAGCATACAAACATAAAAAAAAAATCTCCTTTTCTTTTCCTGAATCAACACAGTAATCATAAACAAAATAATCCAAATTTCAACATCACCAAACCAGAAAATAAAATAAAAAACAGAGAACTCAAATCATCATCACCACCTTCGTTCATCAAATCCAAAACCAAAAATCAGAAATCAAAACAAACGCGAATCCGAACTCAGAATCAAAATACAAACCGAAACAAAATTCCAACAACAAAGCCAATCGTTCAAACGAAACCCAGAAACAGATCCAAACCAAAAAACCACATCAAAACCCAAATCAAAAACCATAAATAAACCCAAACCCGCAAAACCCAGAATCAAAAACGGATAAGAAGAAGAAGAATCCAGCAAAGAAAACGAAACAAAACGAAAAGAGAAGAAGAAACCGGATCTAAAACAACCAAAGGGTGATTTTTTTTTGTTTCCTTTTTTTCTTGGATCAATATGGACTTGGGAGTTTTTTTGTTGATTTTTGAGTTTGGATTCGAGTCTAGGGGTTGATTTTGTATATATTTGGTTTTGAATTTTTTTTGAAAAAGTGGGTTTGGGAAAGAAAACGAGAGAGATGGAGAAGAAGGGTATGGGACGGCGGCGAGGAAGAAGAGAGGAGAGAGATGTGTTTGTGTTTTTTTGAAGTTTTTAGGGTTTCATCCCATTTATACCGTACTCTGATTCTGTGCGCGCGGGTGCACAGCCTTATCGTGCACCTGCGCGCCTTAGCCTTTTGATTTCAATCTGACCACTCCTGATCTATCTTCCCTTTGATCAAATCAGGGACGTCTGATCTATCAGACGGCCAGGATTAATCCTGGCCTTTTTTTGTTTGGTTCACGGATGGGCCCTTGTTCGGCTAGGCTTTACAGTTTTGCTGCTTTTTTGCACCCCCTGTTTATTTCGTTTTAATGTTCACACCCCCCTGTTTTTATTTTATTTTATTTTTTAGCTTATGAGATAAGTGCTTTTGGCATAAGCTATTTTAGCTTTTATTTTAGCCAATCAAGCATGATGTTGAGGCTTATTTCATTTTCCTATTTATTTGATATTTAAAAGTTGTTAATATTACTTTATGTCTTTATTTATTTTTAGCTAATTTTATTTTTTTAAGCTTATGAGATAAGTGTTTTTGGCATAAGCTATTTTAGCTATTTTTTAGCCTTGTAAAGCATGATGTCGAGGCTTACTTTCATCTTTTAGTTTCGTATTTATTTATTTATGCTATTTATCCATGCATATCATATTATTTCATTATATCCATTTATTTATCATTTTTTACCTTTATTTTTGTAATATCGTTATTATCACAATATTGAGTATTTATCGCTTATTAATTGCCGCTTATTTTTGTTCTTGAATTTAGGATGTAAATAGGCCAAGTGTAAATTCTAAATAAAAGTGCATAGCATACCCCCTCTCTTGCATCATTTCATATTTATTTTCTTGCAAAAATTTTAGAGTGTGATTAGGCCAATGTACTCATAAATGAAAAATTGCATCTCATGCATTTTTTTTTTTTTTATCGCATTCCGTCCATATGCGTAATTTTAAATTCCGAGGGAAAAGACACCGTTTTGATCAAGATATCATTACGGATTGTCTTCGCGCTTAATTTGCTTATTGCGACGTTAGTATTATTGTTCGCGCTACTTCTTTGTTAATTTGGAACCCAACTTTCCAATTAAAATAGTTAGTCATTTTATTCTCAAAAACGAGGTCAACACCTCTTCAAAAAATAATTAATCATTTTCTTCTCAAAAAAATGAGGTCAAAAACCTCTTTCAAAATATCAAACAATTCATTCTCAAAAGCATCAAAAATATTTTGTCATCATAACATTTTCAAACTTTGGACTTTAAACCAAACGTTTATCGCGAAAACCTTGGATTTTATCCCAAGAGTTCTTTTTCATCACAAAACTTGGATTTTAAACCAAGTGTCTTGGACTTTAAACCAATGACGTCTTTTATCGTAAAAACCTTGGATTTTAACCCAAGAGTCTTTTTATCGCAAAAACTTGGATTTTAAACCAAGTGGCATTGGATTTTAACCCAATTGCTCTTTTATCGACAAACCTTGGATTTTAATCCAAGTGCTCTTTTTATCACCAAACTTGGATTTTAAACCAAGTGCCTTGGACTTCAAACCAATGGCTTCTTTATCGCTAAAACCTTGGACTTTAACCCAAGTGTTCCTTTCTCTCGCCAAAAACCTTGGATTCTAAACCAAGTGCGTTTTCTTCATTCATACATTTTTATATCATGCATAAGCCTTGGATTTTAAACCAAGTGTCTTTTATCACTCAAAACATTTTCTCAACAAACCTTGGATTTTAAACCAAGTGTCTGCGTCTTATTTCTTAACCAAACTTCAATCAATTTAACCATATAGACTTTCTTCAGAAATTAATATCAATCAAACTCACATTTGGCCACTTTTGGCTTTTTGCTCTTTAAAACCATTTTCAAAACCTTAAAATCAAAACAAACAAATTTACTCGTAACTTTTACCCCGAACTACGGTGGTTTGATCCCTCGGGTACGTAGGCATGAGACTTGTCTCTCCAATCAATAAAATCAACAAAAACATTTTTCTTCTTTTTCATCGCTTTAAGCATTTTTTATCATCACTTTAATTTCCCACTTATACATTTTTTACAAGCAATTAAAATAAAGCGCATAGATAGAATAAAAACAAGAGGTTCCTATAGGGTACTATAGATACTTAGGGTGCTAATACCTTCCCTTCGTATAACCAACCCCCGAACCTTGTTCTCTAAAAATTAGGGTTTTTTTCGAACTTTTTCCCTTTCCCTCGGATAAATTAAAGATCGGTGGTGGAATATTAAATTGTGATTCGAAGTTAATTAATAACTCGATATCCAAAAATCACCGCGACACATAGATATAAATATTAAGAGTAATATTTATATCGGATTGACCCGCCATGAGAGTACTACATAGTATGTTATGAAAGTGTCATAAGATACTTTCATAGTGATAATAGTGTATATCACTCTTAGACCTGAAACCACTATGATCCCTAGATGTGAACTCAAATGTTTTATTGTCATTCAAACGTTATCCGTAACAGGATAATCATAACGTCGGTTGATGGGCATTTGAAGAATCATGCTGAGGGACATGAGTGTCCTAGATGGGATTTGTCCCTCCTGCATAACAAGAGAAATATCTTTAGGCCTCTTGATGAAACATGACTGAAAAATTGCATGGCCATGCCGAATTAAGTCAATATGAGATATTAATATTAGACTTATTCGTTACTCAGTATGTTTTGGGATCAAGAAACATAAATATTGAACGATACAAGGATGACACTATCTATGCCTTGTGTTCAATTTAGATATGAGGACAAAGGAGTAAATTGTACACACATACATTATCATGGAAAGGTTTCATATGATCACCTTACATTCTTGTCACTTGGGTAACAGTGATGTATTGCTAGATACCGCTCACTGTTTATAATATTAAATATGAGATTTAATATTATTGCCAACGTATCAAGATCCTATAGGGTCACACACAATAGAACGGTCAAAAGGAGAAACATAAGTAAGACTTATGAATGGGGTGCAGTTAGTAAAATTGCTAATTAGTTAGCAAAGGCTAATGGGCTTAAGGAAGCCCATTGTTAACCACTTGACTTGTTGCATACAAATAGAACCCTTGTGCCAAAGTCATGGTTGGTGGTTCAGTTGTTGTTCAATTGTTGAAACAACAAGCAGAACAAGCTGAAGGCTGCTCATCCTTTTTGAAAGGTTGTTAATTCTTTCTTTCTCAGGTAACCTCTGATCACTTGGCTAGCACCGGGAACCAGAGGAGAACCGTTCGTGTGGACGAGTAGAGGCTTTGCTACGTTTCTCAGCTTGTGATCGAAACGTTTCTTCCACAGTTCGTAAGGTAACAATACTATCACTAATTCATTCCTCTTTCGTAATCATCCAAGGAAAGGAAATCGATTTAATTTTAAAATTCCGCTGCTTCTGATAAGTCGATTTCCCTTCAGTGGTATCAGAGCCAATTACGAAACCTTGAATCGGATTGTTTTGTTTAATCATGTTTCTGTTTAAAATGTTTAAACATTGTTTAAAATCGCGATTTTGTTTAATTGTTTAATCGCGTGTCTGTTTAAATTGTTGAAACTTGTTAATGTCTCTGTTTAAATCGTTTAAACACATAAGAAACTGTTTCTGTTTAATTGGTTTATGTTTAAAATTGAAATCTGGCACGCCCAGGAACTAATGTTGAATACAATGTTCAAACACTTCTGTGAACACAGTGTTGTAACCAATGTTCCAATCATATACGAAGCAGCAGGAAATATAATTTAAATGACAGAAAACAATAAAGACACAAATGATTTGTTAACCCAGTTCGGCATAAACGAACCTACTCTGGGGATACTAATCCAGGAAGGAAATCCACTAATGTAGTGCTAGATCTAAGCCCTCAGTAAACTCCCCGTTTACAACTTATATCCTAGACACCTACTTGTGCAACTTCTACTTAAGAACTCCTAAGTATGAGATCCCATCTCACCTCCAACTATCATGCACAGTGATTACAGTAACACAATGATGTTTGCGAAGACACACTTCAAAACAACAAGTTAACTCCGTACTTAGAAGCTTAGGAGTAACTAACACACACAACAAGAACAGTCCTTAGCTTGTGTTATAGAATCCACAAGAAAGGCTCACAAAATCATACAAAACTCAAAACCCTAGAATGCTATTCTTCAATGACGGCTTTGATAACCCTACTGGGTTTTTCGTTCTTCATATATATACTCCAAGCAGAAACGGGCTGAACACAGTTTGGGCTTAGAACACACATTAAACAAGAATCAGAACCATACATAAAGTTTCCTAAAATGTCAGAACATCTTTTAGGAAAATATCTCATCGCTGATTCTTTACAAAAGTATACTTCTTGGCACACAAGAATAAAACGTGGATTCCTTTTTAAAACGCGCTTTCCTTATTTAAAACATGCGCGCAAATCATTTGGACACTGGTTGTACCAATGTTGAAACATTTGGTCCAACATCTTGCTTGTATATTTGTTTTAGCAAAATGATGCCAATTTCAAATATCCAACAAAAATGTTTAAACATATTGGAATCAATTAAATAATAAAGCAATTAAAATTGGTTGAACTATGTTTCTGTTTATGATTATCGATTGGTTTGATGTTTCGGAACCGTTTCTGGTGAAGCATCAACGTATTGATTATCGTAACAAGAGAAACATGTTACTCGATCACATATGCACATAAACCCTATGTGATATTGGTATATATGATATATTGATTTTGATCATACAATAATTGAGTTGAATGATACTTGTTCATATTTGATAATTGATGTTTGAAACTTCGAAACCGTATCTGGTGAAGCATAAACTTCGGAACCGTATCTGGTGAAGTATAAGCTTTGAAACCGTATCTGGTGAAGTTTAACGAATTCGATTATCGTATTGAACGAAGAATCAGAGCACTTGATTTGGAATGATCATGTTATTGTAAGAGTATTCATAACGATGCAAGTGTTGTGTCATTATGATTAGGGTTTGTAAAACGTATCAAATGTTGATGCAAAATTAGATGGTAATTCAAAGTAATTTTGACAAATATATTTAATTTTGAAATCGTTTCAAAATTTTAGAAATATCTTTTGAAATTGTTTTAAAAGATAATATTACCAATTTTGGAAAATATTTTATTCAAAAGCGTTTTGATTAAATAAATTGCAATATTTGGTAATTGGAGAATTGTCAAAGATTTGATTCTACTTTAAAATAATATTATTTATTTTAGCAAATTTTGATTCGAAAGATTTAATTGTGAATTAAAAGGTTTGAATCAAATTTAATTGCTAACTTTGCGTAGTGTGATCAATCGCCGGATTTTAATTTAATTTATTTAATTATGAGACTTTAATTTTAATAATAATGATAAAAGTGTGTTTGTTATTATTTTGTTGTGAGTGATTATGGCCTTAGTCTTATAATTCTATTTATTGGGTTTTTGAAATACGGCCTGCGTGTCGTGTCTCTCTCTCTCTCTCAAATTCTATATGTACATTCTCCTCTCATCCACTCCCTCGTATATAAAACGAGTTTCTCTTATTTGTAATGTAATTAGAATACAAGGAAGTAAGAAGAATCATGACGCTTGAACAATCCTGGAGGTCTAGCTTGGAGAAGCAAGGTCGTTTCTAGGACTAGTTTAGATTCTCTCATTGGCTTGAGAGAATCACAGCGTTAGGGGCCATAATCATGTCACTTTTATTTTGTATAATTGTTATGCATGCTTGAATGATTGGAGTGCGAATATATATGATATATAAGCCGTGGTGAGGTGAGATCAAACTAATTAAAAATCCTTCAAATAATATATTAAGTTTTATGCTTTCCAAAGAATAGCACCATTCAAGATCAATATCGATTAATGTAGGTTTTGCCAACGTAAAGTGCATTGTCTATATTGATAAGTTGCGGTGAGATAACCAGTTTATCCGAGGGCTATTCTTTGGGTTAACTTAACTAAATAAATATAATATGATTATATGATATTAGAAGCAAGCGTTGGGTTATTCCATATGATGGATTAAAACTAAGTGTTATTTACCCAACGGAAAGGATATGAGAGTTGTATGAAATAGAATTGGAAAGGAGTTTCCTACCTAAATAAACTAAGTTTTGTGTAATCAGTCTATCGCTGACTTAAAACAAAGTGAAATATGGATCTCATTCTCACTAGAAAATCTTCCAACGGGATTTTCCGAATCATATGCTTGAAGGTCATTTGGTTTGAATAAAATAGTGGGAGCATTTTAATAAAAGTCCGTATTAAAATGATTTAATCATAATACAAAGTTTTACATATCTCTGTAATTAGAATTTTGGAATACAATACAAATTATATTGTCCTTATGAAGGACAAGAATTTTAGAAAAGTGTTTCTGAATTGGTACACAATTGAGAATTGTTCTCAAATGCGAGAAAAACTATGAGTTCTTGAACTATACTCTCTAGCAACCTACTATGACTAGATTCGAGAAGGATGCTTATCAAAAGTATCAAGTCGAATGTCTAGATATAGACTATTTCATACTTGTAATTTTAAAAGAAATGATGTGATCATTAAATCTCAAACAAGTTTTTTATTTTCAAAAGGGACTACAAAGTATGAAAAATAATATATCTCTCAATAGACCAAATCAAGTAACGAACTTGAGTTTCATGATCTTGATAAGATTGTCTATAAAAGTTGTAATAAGGACCAAATAAGATTTGGACCTTGTATATACATACGAGATGTATATTAACCACCAAACTTTTTTTTGATATATTTTGTTTATTTACTTCATTTACATTACTGATAAATATCAGTAAATGTAGATGTATGTGTGTGACACATATTAGAAATCTTTGAATTTGTCAAAGAGTTCAATAATGAAGTAAAACAAAATAACTTACAAAAGTATTAAAGTCATATGAACAAGTCATAATGGTAAATACTTAGTTAAGGAATATAATAACTATTTTATCGCATCATGTTTGACATGATTTGATTTAAGATAGTTTAATTATATGTTGTTGACTCTTTGTTGTAATTTCTCTACTTATAGTTATTCTTCACCCACAACTAACTCTGCCTTTTAAAAGTAATCATAAAGACATCATATTTGATATGAAGGTAGAGTACCTAGTTGCTAGTTTGCCTTTATGATAGTTTGGATTGAAAATTTATCAGATAAATTTAATTCTAAATTGTTATAATGAAACCATGGTCGTAGTCTACTTACAATTGTTATACTACATGTTGGCAGATGGATGACAAAGTTGCATTCCTTAATTGAAATGACCTCATATATATGTGTTAGACATATACATAGGGTTTTCTCAATCCAAAGGATGCTTGAAAGGTATACAAATTGTAGCAATCTTGATTAGATCAAGTTCTCAGAAGTTGTATTATTTGTTCTTATTTATGAAGTTTTATGAAAATGAATTAATAAAGGACAAATATAAATCTTGTGCACACAAGGAGGTTAGTGGGAGTAATTATCTTAATCTGGTATCATGTGCGGATGACATATTAATCATCAAAACATTTTCCTTATACATGTAAGACATGATTAAGAAAATATCTCTTGATGAAACACTTAGGCGAGACTTCCTAAAGAGTTAGGACTCATAGTCTATAGAGATAGATTGTTGATGCAACAAATGATTTTATTTGTTCAAAGGACAATGTCATGTCTCATTGGATGAGAAATAGATACATGAAAAGAATCCAAATGCTTTGGCAAATGGATCGGTCATGTACACCGTATAATATGTACATCACCAAATACACCATATGCTTATAGCATAATCAGTAAGTACCAAAATTGAATCTAGTGTTTGACACTAATTGACCTTCAAGAATATCCCTAAGTACCTTAGAGGAACTAAGGACAATCTCTTGAAATAGGTAGGTATGGAAAAGACTTGTTCAAAAAAAAAAAGGTACGTATGGAAAAGATCATTGTAAATAAGTTACAATGATGTTAGTTTCCAATCTGATACGTTGTATTGAAATTCCGCTTTATGCTAGATATAAACACTGTAAGCTAATAAGCTTCAGAAAGTGTCTATTTCTATTACAAAGGTCAAGTATTTGATTTGGATCGTTTAGTTCAGGATTGAGCTAAAACTATGTTTCCATCATTGCAGATTTCATTAATCACATTAGTGATGATAATGATTTAATCTTGAAACATTAAGTGAGACTTAATCGTGAGATTACATTAATTTAAGAACACTATTCTTAAAGTATCCGTAGTCAAGCTTTAATATGAATTGGGATAATAATAAAGCGTGGAGACTATTATGTATGTAGACTGATGACCACATCTCACGGGTCATAGATATGAGATATTAAGTCTATACATAGATATAAATATTAAGAGTAATATTTATATTGGATTGACCCGCCATGAGAGTACTACATAGTATGTTATGAAAGTGTCATAAGATACTCTCATAGTGATAATTGTAACATCACGTTTTGTTTTAATTATTTATTTAATTTGATCTATTTATTTAATTGTCATGTTGTATGATTTATTTAGTTGTGACATTAGATAAGGAGGTGTATTTAATATAGTAGTGCTTTTGGGAGGTGTGAATATTAAGTTGGGCTTTATGAGGAATGGACTTGGAATAAATGAAGGGTAATGTGGTAATTGGAGGAGATGTTGACCTAGGCATAAATTGGTACCTTTAGGAGAGAGGATTCATTTTGTCATGGATTTTGGATGGAGGAAGAGAGAGAAGCTCTCATAAGAAGAAAAAGAAAGAGAAAGAAGAGAAGAATGAAATTGGTAAGTAAATCCCGTTTTCCCTTCAACACCTTCACTAAATCTTCGATTCCCGATTCGTTAACCGTTGATTTTCGTTGAAATTTTGAGGGATGGTTCACAACATCTGAAGCTAACTTTTGACCGTTCGGATCGTCGAAAAAACGCCCGAGTAGGGAGAAATCGAACTCAGACTATGGCAGAAAATTTGGAAGAAAAATAGTGGAAAATGAAGAACAAGAGAGAAGGATGAAGAGGAAGCTTTGTAGAGGGGATAATTCTCGAAGAACTAGAGGTAAGAGAGTAATTATATATGATTTGTGGGTGATTAAGAGGGAGGAGAAACCATGTTCTCTTTGCCCAAACCCTCTCACCCTTTGCTATGCTTAAAGTTAGCATTTTTATGTTTTTATATGAATCAAAATGTTTCCTTTTGTAATGATTTCGTGATATCTATGTTATGTGATGCTAAAAGTACTTGTTGATGGTTTCAATTTTGAGAATCAAAGTATGTTCATATGAAATTATGAGTTTTTGAGTTTGGAATGAAAAATATGCATAATCTTTGATTGGTGATGATTTTGATGTTTATAAGTGTTGAAAGTTGTACTTCTATGCATGCTAACATGATTATAACTTAAAGGAATCACCTTTTTAGAACTGGAACTCGAATTGATGAATTTATGGTTGATTTCGTAAGAGCCCGAAAACAGAGCATCAAATCTGGGCATGTGTCGCTAGGCGAGAGATAGCGAGAGCTAGCGAGGGAACTCGCTAGGGCTCGCAAGTGCTCGCCAGCCAGCCCTGTGCTCTCTGACTTGCTTCGCTACGGCGAGAACTGGCGAGGGATAGCGAGAAGCCTCTGACTTGCCTCGCTATGGCGAGAGCTAGCGAGAGATGGCGAAGGCAGTTAGGTTTATTTGATTATTAATTGATGATGATGATGTTATGATTTACATATATGCTATGTAAAATTGATGTATAATGGATGATGAATTGAAATGAATCTATATATGGTGTGTTTGTATATGTGCAAACAATGGATGGTGAATTGGTGAAGTCATGTAATTTTACATGCAATGTTGGTGATGTTTTATATGTATTATTTACATGTTGATGATGGCACTTCATTCATGCATATGTCGTGTCAAATGGATGGTGAAAATGGATGGTGAAGAGGATTCTTGTATCCTATATTGATGGCGAATGGTACCACATATAGACGTGTCTAGGACATACATGAAGGTGATATTAGATGCATTAGGAAGGTGAATCTTATTTGTGTTGATGTGATAATGACGTGATACTTGAATAACGGTGTTCTCATTAATTGTGCATTATCTTGTTGATTGTTACATATAAGATAATTATATGTGTATGTCTTATCGATGTTGATGAATTAGTATTGTGTGAGTGTTAGTAGGAGAATAAGTGAATGGATGTATATATGATTGCATTATATATGTTGAATTGGATTAAATGTTAGTATCTTACTTTCATTTGTTTGAATGCCGATTATATGTAACTAACTCTCTGTTTGTGCGTTTGCTGGATCGTTGGGCGATTCAGATCCCCAGGTGTTTTTGGTATGATTTGTCGGTGAAGCTCTGCTCTGATTAGGACACGGGAAGGGTTCATGTTTATCGAGTCTTTTATATATTTATGTTGTATTAATTGAGTACTTATTGTATAGACCAGTGAATACTATTTTTATTAATTAGTATTATTTTTGGAGAATGTAATACTCAAACTAGTGTTTTGTATTTTGGTCCTGATTTAATCAACGAAGTCTTTGTATCCGCTGCGAGTTTGTGTAAAATATTTTTCAAAATTAGAATTTTATGTAAATTCGGGTTTTGGGTGTTACAATAATAATGTATATCACTCTTAGACCTGAAACCACTATGATCCCTAGATGTGGACTCAAATGTTTTATTTCCGTTCAAACGTTATCCGTAACAGGATAATCATAACGTCGGTTGATGGGCATTTGAAGAATCATGCTGAGGGACATGAGTGTCCTAAATGGGATTTGTCCCTCCTGCATAACAGGAGAAATATCTTTAGGCCTCTTGATGAAACATGACTGAAAAATTGCATGGCCATGCCGAATTAAGTCAATATGAGATATTGGACTTATTCGTTACTCAGTATGTTTTGGGATCAAGAAACATAAATATTGAACGATACAAGGATGACACTATCTATGCCTTGTGTTCAATCTAGATATGAGGACAAAGGAGTAAATTGTACACACATACATTATCATGGAAAGGTTTCATTTGACCACCTTACATTCTTGTCACTTGGGTAGCAGTGATGTATAGCTAGATACCGCTCACTGTTTATAATATTAAATACGAGATTTAATATTATTGCCAACGTGTCAGGATCCTATAGGGTCACACACAATAGAACGGTCAAAAGGAGAAACATAAGTAAGACTTATGAATGGGGTGCAGTTAGTAAAATTGCTAATTAGTTAGCAAAGGCTAATGGGCTTAAGGAAGCCCATTGCTAACCACTTGACTTGTTACATACAAATAGAACCCTTGTGCCAAAGTCATGGTTGGTTCAGTTGTTGTTCAATTGTTGAAACAACAAGCACAACAAGCTGCACTCTTTCTTCATGAAAGAAGGCTGCTCATCCTTTTTGAAAGGTTGCTAATTCTTTCTTTCTCAGGTAACCTCTGATCACTTGGCTAGCACCGGGAACCAGAGGAGAACCGTTCGTGTGGACGAGTAGAGGCTTTGCTACGTTGCTCAGCTTGTGATCGAAACGTTTCTTCCACAGTTCGTAAGGTAACAATACTATCACTGATTCATTCCTCTTTCGTAATGATCCAAGGAAAGGAAATCGATTTAATTTTAAAATTCCGATGCTTCTGATAAGTCGATTTCCCTTCAAATAGAGACAAACTTGGGGGACTAGGCCAAAACTCAAGGAAAAAATAATACAAGGAATCCGCGACTGCCTCATAAAAAACCTTTCCCAGAAAACCCCAAGGGATAAAACCAAGGATAAGGGAAAAAGAGTGCAGTGGATTTAATGAAATCTAAAAGACAGAAGACCCATTAAATTGCTAATATAATCTCCTTGGACACTAGGCGGAACATTCTCTCATCAGTAAAAATCATCAACATTGATGCCTAAAGCAGTCATTCTATCCGCACAACAGCTCCCTTCACGATAAATGTGAGCCACTCTAAAAAACATGGTTTTAGCCAACTCCAAGCAATTGAATCATCTATTCTAGAGCTTCCAAGGGACAATATGGGAGGATTTAAAAGTTAAATTAACCACCTTTAAGTCAAATTCAAGCCAAAGGATGTTCCACCCTTTTGAATGAGCAATCTCAATAACGTTCATAGCACCTATAAGTTCAGTATGTATGACGTACGAGTTTCCAATATTAATAGAAAAACCTCCAAGAAAAGTAGCAGTATAGTCTCTAAAAAGACCCCCACAAGAAGCAAGACCGGGGCTACCCAACGTTGAACCATCTGTGTTGCATTTAACCAATTATAAAGCAGAGGTTGCCACAAGACTTCTTTGATCACAGGAGCTTTGGGAAGATGAGCATTGAAATTAAAAGCTTTCAAAATGACGAATTCCTGTTATGAAAGAAGCTTTTTTAGATAAATTGTCAAATAAAAAAACATTGTAGATAATTGTGTTGACCGCATATCTCCAATAGATAGATTTCGCCTCAAACTTGTGTTGATTACTACACCACCATATAGTACTAAAAACATTAATAAACGGTTTTTTTTACACTACCTTTTCATTTTAGAGGTATTTATCCAACAATTAATGAGAACAAGTCACATGCATGAGAAGTATAAGTTGGTTAAAAATTAGTTTTGGGTACCACCTACAAATCTACTTACGTGTTTTGTCCTCATTGATTGTTCGATATGTACTCCGAAATTATCAAGGAGTAATGTAGACCTCACCTAAATAAATATGTTTTTTTTTTAACAAGGCAAAATGAGATTTATATTAACCAACCAATTAGTCAAATATCCCAAAGAAGCAATGCTCTGTTTTTCAGAGACCCCGTATCTCTAATAAAAGCTTCTAGGATGTTCTTTTTGAAGGAAGACAGCTCATGGTTAAGGAATAATCAAATAGTACATCATTCTTATCCTCAACCTTATCATCAAATGGAGCGTATAGTACAAATCTGTACTATCCTTACTCAAAATGGTGGAGCGTTTCAACAACGAAAGAGTAGTGAAATTGATTTACTTCTTTTGGTAAAAGAGAATCAACAGCTGTCAATCTTCTACAACGGTCTTATCTCAAACGTCTACAATTCACTTGTCTATATATAGAGGACAATCTTCTTGAGAAAGGACTACTGAAACTATTGATACTACTGAGAGAACTGATATAACAGAGAACATTTGAACTTTTTGAGCTATAACATTTGAACTGATATGACATTTGAACATTTGAACTTAATGTAAAAATCTGAGCTAATTTCGTCTAAAATCAGGGGCAACCCTAGGGAGGTGTAAATGGCTCTACAGAGTCGGGCCTCCAAATATTAGGGGCATCAATTTTTTTCATAAATTTTTTACCTAGGGGTGCAAATAGTAAATCATTGTAGTCTAGGGGTGTAAACAGCAAGTCGTTAACTACTTCCACCAACCCACTCAATTAGAATGCTGACTTTCTGTTTACTTCCACCGGCCTAGCCCCCTAGTTAACTTATTTTTTTTCTATTTATTTAAAATTTAAATAGAAAATTTGTCTTTTATAACAATTTTTTATTAATAAGGGTCCACTTTTACGTTGAAAGTCGGACCTCTAATTTAATTGAAATGACCCTGCTAATTTCTCAATTTTTTCAATTTTTCTTTTATTTTAATTGCTAATTTACTCATCTACTTTGCCAATTTGTGGTGATTGTATTTGAGAATTGTTAATTATCTCTTAATATTTTTTTCGGATCAACTTCAACATTCTTTATCAATCCATTTTAACTTCAATGATGATTATTATTTTGGATTTTTTTTATTTATTAGAGCATACTTTTAACATTTAAGCTGGACCTCTAAATGGTCGAGATTAACCCTATCTAAAACTTTTATGTGATATTCTCATAAGTTGTCCACGCATGTAAATTTGTTGACTATATGAACTATTTAAACCAAAATTTGCCTAAAATGATTAATTGAAACTTTTTAAATTAATAGACCAAATAAAAACTTAAGTTAAACATAAGTACCAAAATATGTAATAAGTCAAATAATTATTTAGTGGTTTACGCTAAGTTTGAATTTGAATTATACTCCATGGTTAACAAACCCAACAGGATTCATCCACGCAAGGGCACTCCAAGGGGTAATGTTTTACTGCATTTCAAGAACAGCGTGCTCCTGTGTTCTGAAATTCATCAAGTTCACAGAAAAAGTGCCCTGCAAAGCATGTATTACAACTTACACGTGTCGTTCATCAACTGGGAAAAGTAACGGTGCTACACTACACCGGCACACGCCCAGGAACAGCACCACCGCATGTTCGCCGTTTGCAACAACATCGCTGACATAAAGCTTCATACTCTTCTCATTCGCCACGTTTCACTTTCCTTAGTACAAAGCTACCCATCAATTGGTTATTTATTACTAATTTATTAAAAAATAAATTAAAATGTAATTTTGATTTCTATTTTTATTTTTATTTATAGTAAATATGAGTTTTCACCATAATTTCTCTTCTACGAACTGATTAATTTTCATATACATCGACGTAGAAATCAAATCTCTGATCATCTAATTCTTACGGTACCACTTTGTTAATTTCATTATTGGTTGATTTGTACGTATATATTTTGTTAATTTATCGTATTCATAAATTCAAAAATATAATTCTGTAATTTCTAAACATTTTTTAAAACTTTTTTTATTTAACAGATAAAATGAAGGTGTTCGACTTAGTTCTGTTTTATAAAAATAGCATATGACTAATAATAAGCTGATTTATAATTGATAATTGATAGCTATAATAAATTAATTGAAGTGTTTAATAAAATTATAGTTTAAATACCTGATAAAAAGAAGATTATAAGCTTTAAAAAAAATTATTATTATAGGGTATAGGTTAAAATCTCTCCTAAATTCTTTGAGCTATCATTTATCAAATCATACTCCATTTGTTTGATTTTGCTTAAATTAAAACTTTTACTTTTACTTTAGTCCCGTGAGCTTAACTCAGCTGGTAGGATATAACATTATACTCAGAGGGTCGGAGTTTGAACCCCGTCATCTCACTTATCCACTTATAATGGTAGAATTTCTATCCACTAGACTATTTGACAACAAAAAAACTTCTATTTTAATTTTATAAGGCACTATTACAAGAAAAAAACACTTTTTTTAGGTTCATTGAAAAAATAATGTATCTAGTCTATATTATTAACGAAATACATTACTTTTTTAATGAATCTAAAAATCTATTTTTTGCTTATAATAGTAACCAAAAGGAGTATATGATAAACTATGAAGTCCGGATACGTGACACGATACCGGCACGATACGATACTAATACGGCGATACGGGAAAATTTTCGATACGATACGGCCGCGATACGTTGTTTCAAAATTAAATTTAAAATTAAATATATAAATGCACAATATAGAAACATAACAAAAAATCGATAATGATTATAAATTAACATTCAAATTACTCAAACTGTGCAAACAAGTGACAATTACATATACCAAAAAAGGACATAACTATAGTACTATCCAAAAATATACTCCCTCCGGTCTCATATATAAGAAACAAAAAAAAAAGGCACACCCTTTAAGAAAGTGGAGTAAATGATTAGGAAAAACATGTCATTTCCACTTTTACCCTTACTTTTTGTTTAAATTAAATTATTATTTATTATGGGGAAAAGTAAAACAAAGGGTAAAATTGGAATATTCAAAATAAATGTAATGATTGTAGTAACTTTTTCTTATATTTAAGACTTTGTAAATTTTTTTTTTGTTTCTTATATATGAGACCGGAGGGAGTAATATCACCGATACAATCCAAAAAACATCATACACTAACCTTCACTATTTAAGCGGAAACACAGATTGTATCAGTGTCATCTCCGCCAATTCTATCATCAAAGAACATTATTTGTCCGATACTTCTTTGATACGCGTATCGGAGAAATTTGTAACACGTATCGGTAATTTTTTTAAATATAAATAATGTTAATTGTACGATACTCTCCGATACGAGTATCAGTATTGGACACGATACTTCGCCATTTTTAAAGTATCGGAGCTTCATAAATGATAAATAATGCTCTAGACAATAGTTGAGGAAATAAAAATCCAACAAATTTTAAGGCATTAAATGCACTTTTAAAATTATAGGAGTATCATTTTTATTTCCTTAATCATTATCAGTAACAACAAATTTCAAAGCATTAAATAGGCTTTTAAAATTATATCAGCATTTTTATTTCCTTAATTATTGTCCAAGAAACACCGTCTAACATTTTTCTTTTTATAAAAATGAATACAAAAAGTGTAATTATGCGTAAATTTAAGGAGCATTTACTATTTTAGAGGTTGTCTTTTTATTTATTGACGGAATTTAAGAGGTTATATTTGGCAACACATGTGTAATTGTTTGACATTGTAATGAAACAGTTGTCACACTATACAACTATGTTAACCTTTCTTCAATAAGGACAATGTACTCTGTACCTTGAAGAAACACATGATTCTTTCTACAACTCAACCTCAAGATTACATGCATGTACTTTTTCACAATGGATTCAAATAGATTCTCATTCTCAGAACCATTTCTATCACACAGAAGAAAAGTTTTTTCTGGTTTTAGTTTATGTATTGGAGCTTCTTTGATTTTATGTTCTCTTTTCTTTCTTAGTAATTCCCTTAATGTTCCTAAAAATTCTGTCTTTCTTCCTGTTTTCAACAGTTTTAACACAAATTCTTCATTTGTTTCATACCCCTTTTCTGTTAATAGTACTACTAACCACTCTTGTTTTTCTCAGAATAATGATTATGAGAACTCTCTTAAGAGAATTGAAGAAGAAAGTGTTGTTGTAGGTAATAGAATTAGTGAAGTTAATGTTTCAAGTGTTGGAGTAGGAACACATAGTTTTAGTCCTAATAATGTTAGGAATGTACCACCGGTAGGGTCTAGCGCAAGTGGTTGGTGCACAGAGTGTGTCAGTGTAGTAAACTCTGGAGTACCGAGTTCGATTCCTAATGATAAAAAAAATGTGAGTATTGTGAAGAACAATGTGACTAATGATGTTTCATACAATGCAAATACTAGTAGTATTGAGGTAGGGAATGAAGGTGATTTGGTTAGGGATAAAAATGTAACTTTACTCACTCATAGTAATGACCAAATGGAGAAAATGAAGGATGGTTTGTATGAAGAGTGTGATATCTTTGATGGAAAGTGGGTAAGAGATGATTCAAAGCCATATTATCCTTTTGGGTCTTGTCCCTTCATTGATAGAGATTTTAATTGTCATCTTAATGGGAGGCTTGATCTTGAATATGTTAAATGGAAGTGGAAGCCAAATAAATGTCACATTCCAAGGTATGAATATGATTAAATGTTTTTTATTAGCAACTATAAAATGTTATTATTTATTTATTTATTTTTATAGCCAAATTTTAGTGGTTGGTTTCGTAGTGGAGGCGGAAATGTTAGTAGCCGAGATCAAAACTTGTTAGAGCATCTCCAATAGTAGCCAAAGATTTGAAATTTATTATAAATTTATGACAAATAATGTGCAAATGTGAAATTGGAATAAGAATGTGACAAATGATATAGTTCAATATTGTTGCATTGGTATTAAGTTTTGTATTTTAGACTAAATTTTGGTTTGAAGACAATTATTGATCTTATTGTTATGTGATACCTATCAGTTTGAATGCAACTGATTTTCTGGAGAGGTTACGTGGGCAGAGATTGGTTTTTGTCGGAGATTCATTGAACAGGAACATGTGGGAGTCCCTTGTTTGTATCCTTCGACAAAGTGTCCGAAACAAGGAAAGAGTTTTTGAAATTTCGGGGAAAAGAGAATTTAAAAAGAAAGGTGTATATGCTTTTAGATTCGAGGCAAGTTTCATGTTTTGATCAATACTAATATTTTGTCAACTGCGAATCTTGTAATGGTATCTTAAAATAGAATTTATTCTGGTTTGGCTTTTTCAGGATTATAATTGTTCGGTGGATTTTGTTGCTTCACCATTCCTTGTTAGAGAATCAACTTTCAAAGGCAAAAATGGTTCATTTGAGACATTAAGATTGGATTTGATGGATCACACAACTACAAGGTATCAGGATGCTAATATTATAGTCTTCAATACCGGACATTGGTGGACACACGATAAAACGTCAAAAGGGTGAGTTCATTGTTTTAGTCCATATTTTTCAATGATAACGTCAGAATAGAATATCCGGTTCTAAAGTAAGAAGATAAACTCAAAATAACACAACGGTTGATCATTGAATTAGGCCAATTATGCACATATATGTCTCTGGAATCATAGTAGTGACTTTCGTACTTTTCTATCATGCAATGAATTAGTCTTTCCGAGAGCTATACTCGTACTTTACAATCGAGTGTCTACCTACTTACTAGCAAATACGAGCCAAGATAACTAAAAAGCATTGCCTTAAAATCCATAAATATCAATATAGCTATTATATGTTTTATGAATCAAGAAATATTAATCTCTCATCTTCTTGCGTTCTTTATTTATATTCTTCAATATACTGCTTACTGCTTCTGCTCGTAATACGCATATCGAGTTAAGGTTTCTGATATTGTTACAGCGAAGATTATTATCAAGAAGGAAACCATGTACATCCAAGACTCAAAGCTTTGGATGCTTATATGAGGGCTTTGACGACTTGGGCTAAATGGGTTGACCGAAAAGTTAATGCCAATCATACACAAGTTTTCTTCCGAGGATACTCGGTTACTCATTTCTGGTACTGTTCTCTCTTTTGTAGCTTCCACAATACAACTGCATACGGACTTGATTTTGTTTCTTTGCTAACTTGGACTATAAAATTCGCTGAAGTCCTAAACCGGAATTTTATGTATCGAAATTTGATATTCTCACTGTCCAAGATCTTCATTCATATCCATTTGGAATATACCTTAATGTATAAGTTCTAATTCTTTGCAGGGGTGGACAATGGAATTCAGGAGGACAGTGCCACAAAGAAACTGAGCCAATATACAATGAAACTTACTTACAAAAGTATCCTTCAAAAATGCGCGCTCTTGATCATGTCATGCAAAATATGAAAACCAAAGTGGTATATATGAACATAAGTAGACTTACAGACTATAGAAAAGACGGGCATCCTTCGGTATATAGAAAAGATTATAAGACAGCAATGAAGCAGAACTTGTCTTCTCTATACGAAGATTGCAGCCATTGGTGCTTGCCCGGTGTACCTGATACTTGGAATGAATTGTTATATGTTTCGCTTTTAAAATATGGAAAGGGAGCTTGGAAGACCTGAGCCTATGCGGCACCGACATTTCATACTGAAGGCGAAAGTATGAAGTCCAACAAGACACCGACACGTTGGTTACATTCAATTATTCCATTTTCTCAAATTATCAGTGGTGTCGGAGTGTTAGTGTTGGTTTTCAAGTCCGATGCTTGTATCTGTGTTGGTGCTCCATAGATCTCCATGGATCTGAGCTAAATTCCTTATAATCAATCCACAACCAGTTTCTGATTCTTCATGCATTTTCTATATATGTTTCCTATTTGAATATCCATCTTAAAGGAGTCATCATGAGTTATTATAGTTTGATTAGAATGACAATTATTTCCAATGATCCATTGGATTGTATTGTAAAAGTGTACATGTATGGTGTGTGAGAGTTTGATCTTGTTGGAGTCTCATCATTTCAACAAATGGAAAAAAAAGTTACAAGATTGTATACAAGTTCTATATTCATCTACTTAAGATTTTCATTATTTTATTTACTTTGAGTTGTACTAAAAAAATTGATATGAGTATCTTGATACATCATTTGCAGAAAATGAAGTTGCAGAGTTTGAGTAAAAGGATGTACAATCCTAAACTTTTAAGGAACTATAAGAAAAACACTATTAGTTGCGGCCTTTATCTTTTAAGGCCGCGCAACAACTCGGATTCGGACTTACTGGATCATTGAGTTGGGATTAGTAGGCTTACATTTTATACCTTTATCAAATCATCTTTATATAATCAACACTATTGATTTGAAATCGGACGATCAAAATCAATGACTGCAATGACTGCCTCACGCATATAATACATGGAATCTGAATCCAACACAACATAGCAAACATAAACACATAGGATGAAAACACTTTACACATATAGCAACAAGTATAGTAACATGAATGATCAAAACAATCACCAACATAATCATTTACATAAACTGAAGAGGAAACTAGATTATGCTCATCTGCAAATTGAGTGACTTGACACATCAAGAGTTGGTAGTTTCTCAAAGGAACAAACATCATCTTTGTTTATTACAATCATAGATACACACATACAAACATATAGCCATAAGGACCTCTAATACGGTCCATCGCCTTTTTGTGACTTGCCGGTTTACCAAGCTATAGCCAAAGTTTCTCTTCCTATGGAGAACTAACACATACTTGGAATCACAGTAAGTTTGATGAAATCATTGTGACACTTTGATCTGTCAAACTCACTGTAAATCTAAACATGCGTGCTAATTAATTCTTCTTAACTAACTAGCTTCATATGATTGTCGATATTCTCCTTGTGATTACTGATCAGAGAAATTCAATGGTTAAGCTTATGCAAACTGTTGAAGGTGGAGAGTGTGAAGGGTCATTGTGAGGACCCTTTCACACAATTTCTCCATTCTTCTTTTAAGAACCATGAATTGATTTTTGCCAACAAAGATCCATCCTTAGCAAGCTACAAGATTTCAGATTTGATATATAGAGAAAAAAAGTGTATGGTTTTTTCCAAAATTGGTCTATGGAAAATACTAGTGAAGTTAGTTTCTGATCATTGCTTTAAATAGTTGATGATTGTGAACTAATAAGTGATTTCACCTATTCATTATCCAAATACATTATTATTTTTCTCCCAAGCCATAATAAAAAGTTGCAAAGCAATGACATAAACTCCATTTTCTCTTTTTTTTTTTACTCGGAAAATGGTGACCCAAAATCATCGATGTGCATCTTTTTTTCTCTCATTTAAGATAAATAAGTGGTTTCCACAAATTTTAACTTTTCTTGATTTCTCATTGTCTCATTGCAATGTTGTTTTATTTCTTGTTTGGTGTGATGTTGGTTTGATTCAAATTGACATATATCAACTATTGATTCAACCAATGATTGAGCCGTCAACGATGCAAATTTGGAGACACGCATATTCTTTTTTTTTTTTCACCACAAGTTGAATCTGGTTTGGGGGTCAGTTCTGGCATCAAGTGGTTTTAGTCTCCTCCTGATCGTAGTTGTAGGGATCAAATTGTGGTACTCCTAGCTAAGTTCAGCGTCAATCACCACTAAACAACTAACGATTGGTGAAACACGCGAATTCAGGTCATTTTGATTTTGCCATATTATTTGTAGGCATAAGTATGTTATTTTATTTTATTAACTTAAATGTGTGAGTTTATTCATAAATTTTAATTATATTGAGTTTGTATCTAATATACTCTATCAATTAATTTAGATATATGAATATTTTTTTTTTTAGTAAAAACAAACACATTATTGTACGGTATCCATTAAAATAAATTAAAGTATAAAATCATTGTTGGATTTTATTAGACAATCTTAACATTAACCTAATTACCTAATCTTTATATATTTGAAATATCCTTTGACACTGACCAACACTAGAGTCACCCATAATTGATTTATTTTTCTCCCTTTACGCATATTTTTCCATACTTCTGTAAATAGGAAAATATTTCAAGACGCATGTCCTAATTTCACAATCCCATCCATCTTTAGTATTTTTTCTTGTTGATGTAAATAATCTACCATAGAAACTCACACACAAAATGTTAAAAAGTGAATTGACAAAATTAGTTGACTCAATAGAATTAATGTGAGATAGAATATTTACTGTCAATAATCATTTTGTAATTTCTTTTTATTTCAAGATTTTTTTCTTTATAATTTTTTTCAAGATTAAATTGTCACATCTTTATAAAAAAATTGACACAAAAATCTTTATAATTTTAAAGACTGAAAAATAATGATTTTATATTATATATTATATAGATCATCCATAAAAAAAATTAGAGAAGTTAAAAATTATTTGATTTGTTTTTTTTAGACTCATTACAACTAACAGTATTTAATAAAAATTCTAAACCTTTAATCTTGATGAGTTTTAATAACATATCAAATGATTTTCAATTTCTCTAAAAAAAAATTACGGATGAATGAACGATATGATATAAACTTACAATCAAAGAGTAAATTTTATAAAATTTATATTCGTTATAATATTAGACACCATTTGTACACTATATACCTCACTTAAATCACTGTTTCACGTTTAACTTGAATACATAGAGGTACCAACCCTTTACTTTTTCATTTGTGCTTGACTTTTAATTATTGGATGTTCTTTGTATTGCATAAGCCATAAGTGAACCCACTAGCTAGTTGATTATTATCATTTATACCCACTATACTTTCAATGATATATATCATCTTAGTCACCCACTATTTTCATCCTTTCTTCTCACCAGCCATGCCAGCAATGCTATTCTATATAGTCCATTTTTGTTGTTTTGTCTTTTGTACTTTGCAACGTGTCAATATACCTAGCTTTTGAGGATACAAACATCATGGCCATGGACAATGTTCAACTATTTAACTTGGCTGATGGGAAAGTTTATTTTAAAAGGAAGAGTGAGATGTTTTAATATCAACTAAAAAATCATATGTTATATAAACATCAAATATTAAAAAATTAAAAAGTATCACGGATATTCATGTTTGTCGTATTTTTATTAAAAATTAATGTTGAAATAACATTTTTGAAAAATCATGGTTCAAAATTGAGATCGCTATGATATATACATCAAATATATAATAAATTAGGGGTTCAATATTGGGTCACAAAAGGAGGTTGGAAGATTATTCACATTGGACTTAAAATAATTGTGCGAATGAATTATACACCACATCTTAATTTTAAATTTTAAGACATTAAATTTATAGATTCTCTCATTAATAAAATATTTAACCTTCATTTTTTAAGTAATGTAGGACTTAATTTAGGTCACACTTACCACAATATATCACCCGATAACAGTAATAGCTTGAACTCGCAATGAAAAGTCATTTTCTTTTTTTTCTACCTGGCTTTACGAGTAACCAAAACTTGCATTCATGATCCTTAATGAGTTTTAATGAAAAGACAAGTGAACTCCTTCTCAGATATGCACACAATCATAGCAACTATAGATTATCCACTTAAGTTTTTTTTCTCTTGCCTCTTCTTTAAGCAAGCATACAAAATAGTTATCACTTTTTATATATTTGTTTCCTTTTAGAATCTCACTTTCCCATTTGTTAATTAGATATTTGTACTATTGTAATTACCACTAATAATTAATCTATTGATACCAATTAGGACGTAAATGGATATTCATGGGACGGATAGTATGATAGACATGTCCGTTATGTTGGATAAATAGGATATTCGTATTCGCTTCATATTCGCGCGGGTATTCACTAAACGGATAATTTGCTTGTAGGAACTTGTAATTAATTTGCTTTCTGCAAAATAGTTGTAATTTGGGTAATTGTAACGACCCAAAATAGTATTATTTATTTATTTTATTTTGTGCTATGCTTTATTTTATTATATGTGTGGTGTTATTTTATTGAATAATTGCTTGTGTGACATAGAAGAGGGGAAGAGTGTGACTAGTAGAATAGAGAATATATGAGGTATTATTATGAGAAAGAGTAGTAAAATATGATGTTGGGCTTTTTGGGATTGGACTTAGGTGAGAGTTAGACATAACTATATAAACCTAAATTAGAGAGAGATATTAATTCATTTCTCATTAATTTTGGTGGAGGTAGAAAGAGAAAGTCTAGAGGAAAAGAAGAGAAAGCTTGAGAGAACAAGAGCAAGAGGAAATTAAAGTTTGGATTTTTCTTGAAGAATTAGAGGTAAGAGAGTAGATAATCATAATCTATGAGTGATTAAGAGGGGGGAGAATGTCTATTCCCCTTACCTAAACCCTCTCACTCTATTTTTCTTTGGTGGGTGATTTTCATGAGCAAAGATAGTAACTTTTTACATGAATAATGTTGATAATGATCTTAGCAAATGAAAAGTACGAATTGATGATTTCAAAATTGAGAATTTGTAGGTGTTTGTTAGGATTTATGAATTTTATGAAGTTTTGTGAAAAAGCATGAATAATCCTTTGATTCTTGGTATATTGTGATGTTTATATGTGTTATAAATTGTACTTTTATGTGTATAAGTATGTTTATAACTTAAATGAATCATCTTTATGTAACTGGAACACATTTTGGTGATTTTGATTGTGTTTCGTTCAACCCCGAAAACATAGCATGCAAATCTGGACGTGCTCGCCAAACGAGCGGGTAGCGAGAGGTAGCGACAGTGTTCGCTAAGTCTCGCCGAGAGACCTGAAACTTTATGTTTCAGCTTGCTAGTGGTCACTGAAGTTCGTTGGGCGACCAGTAGTCCGCCAATGCTCGCTAGTCAAGCCTGAACTTTCTATTTCACGTCGTTAGTGGTTCGCCAAGCGACCAAGTCTGACTCAGAACTTATTCTTTGTTGATGGTTTAATACATGAGTTAATGTGTTCTTGTGTATAACTATGATAGTAAGAGATGCTTATAACATGTGAAATTAAGAGTATGAATTAATAAGATGATTATGGGTGATGATGTTGTTGAAGTATGTATATGTATATGTATGATATATGTGATGGATGATTAAGGATGTTAATTGACGATGTGTTGTTGATTGTATATATGTATGTTATAAATTGATGAATGATTGATGGAGGAATTATGTATACATGAGGTTGCATAATTGTTGGTGAACCTTTATGGTGGAGAATAACATATGTTATATATATGTTCATGCATCATGATTGAGTTGTATTAATGAAGCTTGGACTTTTGATCCATAACATATAGATGAAGCTTGGATGTTTGATCCATATCGCACGGGATTCTTGTATCCTTATTTGTTGGTGAATCGTATCGCATGCATGTAGTCGTGTCTAGGGGACATGACATGAATATGACATTAGTATGCATTAGGAATGTGTACATTTATGTGATTATGTGCTGATTTTATATAATTTGTTAATTGATGGTTTGTATAGATTAATGGATTGATGACATTATATATGTATTATATTGTGATACTATATGATGATGTAAGTTGGTTAATTGGTGATATGGAGTTAGATAAATGATGTTGAGTAATATTTATCTATTCATTTTCCTTATTGAAGTAAATTCTAGTAGTGTCTTGCATTTATGTTTATTGATTGGTTATGTTTATCTAACTTTCTGTTTTGTGTATTTGTGGACCGTTGGGTGGTCTAGATACTCAGGTTGAAGATAGCGCTCGTGATTAGGAGGTTTTGCTAGTACTTGCGTACTTTTGCGGTGAGGAGATGATTAGATACTCCTTCGAGTTGGTTGTGTTTGTATTTTGCTCTGATAGGTGTAGCACATGATAGTGGGATTTTTACTTAGGTGTTGTGTTTATCGCCTATCATGTGCTTTTATACTTTTGGTTTGTATGAGGCTTAATGCCAATCTTATGGATGTTTGTTGAGAACTCTTTTGAGGTGTTGTTGAAACTTATTGATAAGTTATGTTGAGATATTCTAGCTAGTGTAGCTTACAAGCATGTTGAGATGATTTTGCTTCTATTGTTATTTATATATATATATATATATATATGAACATGCTTGGTTTTTTATGAAATTTTCATGTGATGCTTATTTGTTTTATCTATTTATTTGTTGTTTGTCTTCGAATTTGGGTAGAATGAATAGGTTACAGTAATAGCCGTTCCATTTACGTTGACGAGGAAGATGATGTCTCCACATTTTAAGCAAAATGACAACTGCTCCAACTGTCATGACAATGACCATGTACTTTCTTCTTTCCTTGTATAGGTCAACACTGATGAGAGCCTGATCTGATCAACCCAGAGTCTGAAGAGTCTGAATGACCCAGACTCTAAAGATACAACTTCTGAACCTCTTTGGCGTTCTGAAGCCTATAGCTTCTGAAAACTTTCAGAGGTTGATTTCTTCCAGAGTTCATCTCAGCTTCTCATCAACTCATTCAAGTAGATATAAAATTTATCTTTCAATCATGCACATTTGAGCACACATTAGTAACACTAATTGTTCTTTTGATACTTTGTTATCATCAAAATCTGTAGAGAGATTTAACAAAACCAAATTTGTTCCAACATAGAAATTCTAAGCTAAATTTGTGCTCTTTTCTAGCTTCTTGTTGTTGGTCTAGTCTTTAGTTTATTGTTTTGACATTATGCGGATGACCATTTTTTTTTTTTTTTTTTTTGTTTTTTTGTAAGTACTTGTTTTTGCTACGGTCTAAAAAACTTATGATTTGTAGTTTGATTCTTTGAATTTGTATTTGAATTTTTTATAAAAAATTTCGCTGATTAAAAACAAAATTAAACGAGAAACTTAACTTATAAATAATATTCAAAAAAAATCTAAAAATTAAGGGATTGATAATAATTTTTTTATAAAAAAACAAAAATATCTAATTTTTTGTTGAGGTGTAAAATATATAACGACACTTTATATTGTTGGCAAAAAATAAGTTATTGCAACGACTTTATAAGTTGTTGACAAAAATATATTTTTGCAGCGACAATAGTATCATAAATAAGACAACAATCTTTGTTGTTGCAAAAACACTAGTTATGTCAGTGACATTAATTGTCCTTGCAAAAATTTTCGCAACGGCACTTATGCCAACAACATGCAACGATAATTTTTTTGCTGGGAAAAACACATTTCGCAGCAACTTTGTATTTCTTCTCAACAACATATGTCGCTGCCAAAAACCTTATTTCTTGTAGTGAAGAAACCACACTGCCTAAACGAACACTCACATTTTCTTGACCCTGTGTCTTCTTTCCTTAAATTCTTTTTGTTTTCTCTGTACACACTATCTCTTTCACAACCTAATATAAAATATTGTTTCCTTCGGTCATAATTGTTATATGAGTTCTCTATTACAACGCTAAATCCAATTTTTGTAGCCTCAATGTAACAGCTCGGGTCCCGTTGCATGAGTGCCTTTTCTACGTATTTAATTAGTAAGCAATTCCGACGATGTACCTCCAGATCTTCTCTACCCCCTCTTTAGTAAAGTTTTTGCCTTCCGTGGGAATCGAACCACGTACCCTAGGGTTCAAGTTCATGTTCAATCAATTCTCACTGTCAATTCAATAACAACTATTTTAATTGAAGTTTTTCTACTGAATTAATTAAGATATTAGGAGTGAGGTTACAATCTCAATTGTTTTACTTTTACATAGGCTTGATTAGGTTCTTCGCGCGGTAAGAGATTATTCATATTTAATTGAAATTTTTACAAAAAAAAATCAAAAATATTTTCATTATATTTTTACAATAAAATATAAAGGGTTAAATATATTGTTGTCTCTATAAATATAGCAAATTTTATTTTTAGTCCCTTTAAAATTTCTCTTCAATCTTTAGCCCTCTAAATTTTCTGTTTTAATTTTTAGTCCTTACTTTTTTCCAAAAGTTCACATGTTATGAAATAATTTATTTTGAAAACACGTTATTATTAGACCTTAAAATATCATTAATTTAATAGGTTAACTGCTTAATATTTAATTTTTGTTAATTTATCTATAACTTTAAATTAAAGATTATTGTTAAACAAAATATTAGATAATTAAACTAATGTTATCTTAAGATCTTAATAATGATAAGTCATCAAAATAAGTCATTTCAAACATGCTACATGAACTTTTGTAAAAATGGAGAGACTAAATTTATTTATTTTTTTGACCAGGAGAGACTAAAATTTAGAAGACTAAGATTTGAAGAAATTTTTTTAAAAGTGAAATTCTGGCGTAGTCTGGTGGACAGATGCTATATCAGATGCTACAGCATCTCGTACTAGTACAAAACATAATAGACAAGTTAATATAAATTGCGTGCAGGAAGATAAATAACACAAGTTATTTGTTAACCCAGTTTGGAGCAACCTCTCCTACTCTGGGGGATACCAATCCAGGAATGAATCCACTAATATAGTTCTAGTTCAAAGACTCCAAAACGCCACGTTTCTATCTTATCGCCTAGACACTACCTCATGCAATTCTACCTAGGAACTCCTAGATATGAGACGCCCCGTCTCACTTCCCTACCACCTTACTAACTCGCAAGGATTTTTTAACATCACTGTAAACAAATTAGAAGACACACTTCCATGACAAATACGTAGCCAAGACTCTTGACTAAGTACACAACTTGGAGTTTCTTACAAGCTTCCTCCAATGACAATACTCACTCATTACCTACAGGTTTCTGAGTGATTACATAGTGACCATCTCACAACCCGAGTGGTTCACTTTACACCAACTCTCCTAGAGAGTGGCTTAAAGACACGAAACCCTAAAAGACTACATCTTTGATATTCTATTTTGGTTCGGTTTCGGTTCAAATAAAAATAGGTCTTGAGTCTTCTTTATATAGGCATAGCTTGCTTCTCCTCCAAGAACCTTTTGTTGGACATATTTTAAAATCAAATCTTCCACAAAAATATTTCCATCAAATATTTTTGTTTGTCCATAAATATATATTTACAACTTCCTTGAAGTAAAAAATATATTTAAATCAAATCTTTTTGATTCCTTAATCTTTTTATAACAAACTTGAGAAACTTTAAAGAACAAATCAACCTTGTAAATCTTTGTTGACAGCTGGAGAAAGTGATGGCCAACTACAAGATATTCTTCAAAATAATTCTTTGACAAAGATTTACTCCAAATAAATATTTGAAGTACAACCAAAAATGTAAAATATATTTTTGGAGTAGATAATTAGAACAAACAAACCACCTTACATAAACTTGGACAGTAAGCAAAGGCTTTAAACAGCTGGAATCTTCATTGGTCAGCTCACAAGATTATGAGAAATAATTCTTCTAAAAAGATTTGATTTAAAACAAAAATATGTAGTTATATTTTTGTGTTAAATATTTGCAGGCCGACTTAGGTTACTTCAGGAACAAGGCTCGCGCAGGTATGTATTACACATGTGTGTAATTTTTCTGAACTCAATCTTTCACAAAGATATCGCATAAAAATAATGGTGAGCGCGTGCTTCAGTCTGACAATGATGCTGCACAACATGCTATATAACATCTCGTCCAGCATATTCGCTAATAGTTAGTTTTTGCAAAATTGTAGCCAACTTCAAAAACCCAACAAAAAGACTAAAAATAAAAAATTAACCAAAAATAAAACCCTCTAATTCCGCTATATATAAATTTACTTTGTGGCGGAAGTTTACTCCCAAACGACGGCATAGCCGTAAAATTATTGTACTGGGTTAGAGCAAGAAACACGCACAGACAACAACAGTCAAACGCTTGTCCGAAACGACTATGGCACGGCGGAGGAAATCAAATGACGGCGGAAGCACTGAAATTGACAGGTTGAGCACTCTACCAGACTCAGTGCTATGCCATATACTATCCTTTCTCCCAACGAGAACCACCGTCGCGACTATGAGTCTCGTTTCTCGCAGATGGCGCCACCTCTAGAAACATCTCCAGGTCTTCCACTTCGACGACTCGAACCCGAACTTTCGCGATAACAAGTTTGCAGTATTCGTGAACTCCGTGCTCGCCCTCCGCAAATCCCGCGACATTCGAAGGTTCCATCTCACTGCCAACAATAAATTTGAGGGTTATAATGACTACGTCAATATGTGGTTACATGCCGCCGTTGGGCCCCACCTTGAAGAACTCTATGTCTCCAGTAAAGAGACCATAATATCTCTCTTTCCTTCCTTGGTTATGGATTGCACTAATCTCGTTTCCCTTAGGTAACAACTTCATTTAAACCTATCCTCAAAATATCAACCTTGTTATAAAGTACTAAGATACTCCCTCCCTGACATTAACAATTTTTGGTTTGATTTTTAACCCCTCCTTCTTAGGGTAAGGTGCTAGTAGTCCAGAGTTAGGTCGTGTTCCACCCAAAAATTGAACACGGTTTCTCCCAAAATCTGTGAAGTTCATTAACCACTTGAGCCTAACGATTTGGTTGGTTCATTGCATAATTAATGTATCTAGTTCATAACATATGATAAGATGCATTAATTATGTAATGAACCTCAACAAGTAAATTTTGCTTATATTGTATCATGGAGGGAGTATATACCTAAATATTTGTTTATTAAGATCTTTTGTATGCTTTTAAGTTGTGGTCCACATCCATAATTGCATCCCCGATTGCAGCCCAATAAGGAGTGTGGGAGGGCTCAGCAACAGGTAAATGCTTGAGGACCGCAAGACAGAGCGATACCACTTTTCCACCAAAAACCTTATGACATTAGATATATGAGTCACCTTTCTTGTATTCAAACATTTGATCTCTTGTGGTCTGGAACATTGATCCTTTGTCTCTCCGATGATTCCCCGGACTTCCTCCAACAAGTGGTACCACCAGAGATGTGGTTTGGCCTTGGTGGGGGAGCGGGAATGGGTCATGGTATTGGATCAACTATGGAATATGGGAACTCACATATTGGCAAGATTGTTGGATTTCAACTGTGAGTGGTAGTCTCACATCAACGACTATGAATTGAAAAAATGTTGAATATGTAAGAGAGGTGAGCCCATATAGTCTTAAGGTTTTGGGTGGAGATGTGGCATTTCCTTCTCTTGTGGTCATGGAGCATTGACCTGTTGTTTCTCCAGAACTCCTCAGACTCCCTCAATGTAACCACATCAAGAACCATATTCGACGATTTCAGAAATGTTCATTTAAATCTTTCTCAAATACCGAAATGCATCAAATCTAATGAAAATTTTACTTTTAACAATCTCCCAACTTTATATTTCAAGCATCTTCCATTCAATATTTTCAAAGCAAACTATGACTATACTATGGGTGGGTAAATAGTGTTGTGGCACAGTGCCACTTATTATTATTTGTAAAAATTAAAAATTATTTCACAACATCCGCAATGCACGTCGAAGCAATCGCAATGATCGCATCTGTCGACCACAAATGCAATTTAGAAGTATGCTACATCGTATTTAGCTGACTTCTTTTTTAAAGTAATTTTTAATCCTATAAAATTGGCAAACTCTTTTTATTTCTAATACGTAAAATTCTTTGTATGATAAATATTCTTCATCTCATTTTCCATCCCTGAAGAAGTTGGATATGGACTATTATGGGCAATCAAGTGTTCCCTCTCTCTCTGTCTGCCCCACCCTGGAAACTTTGGATACTTACTTTGAAGATGGAAACTCTATGGCCAAAATTTTTGCTCAACTTTCCTCCAGCTACAAGAGTTTGAGATCCACCAATGACAATTTCACATGGACTTGCCTTCAGATAAATAACCAATACATGACATTGAGCATCGTTGGCTAATTTGAAAGTATGGCGGAAGCATTTGTTCATGTCTTTCCCCCAGGTGAAAGTGAATTTGTCGACCCTATTCTCAAAGAGCTCCGAGATGATTTAGAAGATATATCTCTACTTTCGCATCATTCGATATCAAAGGTAAAGTTTTTTATATTTAATTTATATGCTTTTTTATATGTAGTTTGGTACTAATATTGCGCCTTTATTTGCTGTTATCGACTACAAGCAGTGGCCACTTCATGCCTCTGTTCTAAATTATCCAGAATTACGCAATTTACATCATCTGAAGTTCATTCTTCCCTGTTTCAATTCAAATCTTCTTATCAACGTGCTTGAGAAATGTCATATGCTTCGAGTTCTCATAATTCAGAGCAACAAGGTTTGTTGAACTCTCAAGTTTCATTCATTCAATCCTGTGTGTCTATGTATACATGTATGTGTATTATTCTATAAACACACGTTTTTGAGTTATCTTGTACCATGTTGCTGGTAGGAGGAACCATCACCTTTAAGAACATGGGAGCCACACTCAACACCAATTGCTAAATGTCTCAAATCCCACCTGACATATATTCACATAGAAGGATATCAAGGATTTGAAGATGAGCTTACATTTGCTGAATATATTTTGTGTAACGGACTTGTTTTGGAGACGATGCTTATTTTTGCTGATATTTCAATGGACATATGGAACAAGTACCATTCTATCAAAAGATTAACAAATATGTCAAAGGCCTCTGTCAGATGCCAATTTAAATTTGACCCAGATGGGTCTACTTAAGTTACAAACCCTCACTATCTTGTTTTTATCTGTCTTACGATTAATATTATGTGCCTTCTATTTTTACATGCATGTCATTGTCACCACATTTTCAACTATATTGTGGTGGAGATACGTAATTCCATACCTATACTATATCCAGATTTTTTATCTAGTTGTTTTCTGAAAACAATGCCTAATTAGAGTTTGACCCTCTGTAGTAAACTAAAATATTCTGCTGAATTTTCAATTTGGGTCCATTGTGCAGTCTATTCATAGTTTCCATCTTGACAGCTATATCAGATTTTTTATATAATAGATATAAATTATAATCACAATTTATATGTTCCAACTTCTGCAACCTCTCTAAATTTTGATATATGTTTGATGGTTTCCAATGCAGATATTATTAGCATCAGATATCTATCATGATGATTTCTTGCTACAATATCTTAGTTCCTGCCAACTCTCTTTAACAAAATGGAAGAAGCATGTGTTCCAGTCACTTTAGTGCTGTTCTGAATCAATGTTGATTTGTCAATATATTTTGAATATGCTAGTATTTAGCATTTAGTTTAGTTTTGGTGCAAGCATGCAATGCAACGTAGATGTTTTCTAAAGTTTTCTTGCTTTGAAGACCTTCTATAAATTTATAATGGCATATTGTGTAGGATTTTTGTATGTGGATTTTGTTTATCAATGTTGAATGAATTGTGATGCTTCACATATCAAAATTTTAACTCTTTCAATAGGTTATCTTATGTCTGTCAAATCTGATGTGGTTGCACGGTTCACAATTGTGTTTCTGTGTATTGTAAACACTAAAAATATGAAGTTTTAAAATTCATTAGAAGATAATTAGTGGATGCATGATTTTTGTGTGATGTATGTAACATCAGTTTGATCTATATATCGAGTTCGTTGAAAAGTAGTTTTTTTCCTCAAAAGACAGTTCCTCGTCTACTGGCCGGCTAGCCAAGCTTCTCTTTCTTCTTCACTTAGATGCGGCTCGAGGGATACTTTTCTGCCTCGACCAATATTAACTAGCAAGATCTTATAAACTCTTTCACGAATCTTCGAGAAATATGCATTTTCTTCATACAAATTCTTAAGGTTTTCTATATCAACAAGTATAGTACTACAATGTGATTAAGTAGTGTAACTATATATTACAAGTGAAAGGATGAAAGTATGTTACTTAAGAGTGAAGAAACTACAAACTCAATCAAACCATGTAAATAGTAAGAAACAATGACATTGAACTTTTATTGTGTTATAAACTTGCACAAAATTACACAAGAAAATTAAATTGTTGTGGTGTTGGTGTGAATGTGATATCCTCAGAAGACCCCAATAAATATGTAGGTTGTCAATGTCATATATACATATACAGGAAATCTCAGTTTATTGTTGATGGAAATCTCTGTTTTTTTTTAAATTCTGGTTGTAACCCTTGATGCAAGTGTTGGTTATATAATCTTAGTTTATCATGTCATAGCCCTTTGTGCATGTAATGAGTGACCCTTGGTTGAAGATGGAACATTTATTCTGTCTGGAATATCCTCAAGTGCAGAGTGTGTTCTAATTGAGGTAAAATTTGATATTTGTTTCCAAAATATACAGTTGCAGCTATTATGGGTTGTGCCACTCCATGGTGTGTACTCAGTTAAATCTTGATATAATATGATTATGTGAGATATTGTGAGGAAAAATTCCAAGTTCTAGTAAATGTCGGTGGCGAATTTGCACTTTCTCCATAGGTTTGTCATCTTCTGTGGTGAATCTATTAGCGATGCTAACCAATGTGTACGAGACTTTACTGGCTGGTGTTCTATAAATGGGAGCTTAGTATAAGGGTTGTTGGGTTGACTCATGTTTGGGGACTGTTATGCAGCAGACAATTCGCAGCTGTAATTCGGCAATGGATGTGGTAATGAAGGTATGTTCGAATGAATCTCGACAATTGATTGGTTGAGTAGCTGCTGTGATGTGGGGAATTGTTAAAATAGGAATGATTGGCTTTGGAATGAAGCAAAGATTAGTGCTTCTCAAGTTGGAATGCAATCCAATAGATTTTCTGTTAATATGCATATATCAATGCATCCCTTGTCAATCGGAATACCCCTGGGCTGCTATGGGTTAAACCGAACCATGATTGGACTGAAGGTAATATCGATGCCAATTTCGACAGGGAGGTTGGCATCATGAGGTAAAGCAAGGAATCAGTTATACCTTCCTTAGCTTCTGAATGACTTTAGTTGCAATTGTCTTCTTTGCTTGAGCTAGATGTAGAGTATATGGATCTTGTAATCATCTAGCTTGAAGTCATTTTCACTCCATCTTGTTTGTTTGGCTTGTTTCATTCATTTTGTTCCACTAATGTTCTTCATTGAGTTGAGTCCTAGTATTGGGATTTTACTTTGCATGTAGATCTTGTTCTACTAGAGACTTATCTTGATCTTCTTCAGAAGTTGCTTCTTGGTTAGCTTCTGATGACGCATTAGGTTCTGGAACAATAGCTTATGACTCACTTGCATCTGAAGGTTAGGTTAGTTCTAACATATCTTCTGAAATCTCAAAAATTGACACACTATCCAGTAGCTCTAATATTGCAGTATCAGGCTCTTTGTCACCAAATAAGTTAACCACATTATACATTTTTCTTTATTGCACCAATAGTTACTTAATTTAATCTTTTATTCATCTTAACTTAGATTGGAGAGAAATCACTTACAGTCCTCGTACCCATAGTATTCAACGGCTAGCTCTCTCTAGTAGTCATGATCATTTTCTATTGCAGCAATATGCCTCGGAGCATATGCCTTCTTCCCTATGTAGATTATTCGGAGCCATTGTTCAACCTTTATGATTGCCATTATTGTAGCTTTCTCTTTGATAATATCTGCAAGACAAATGATTCTCAAGAGTCCTGTGGGGTTAGTCTTGACAGATTCTCTCTTTTCTTATACCTTGTTTTTCAAGCTGACAGGCTCAGACTTAAGGATGTTTAATCCTTTTTTCACGAGTGAAACATAATGATATTAATCTTTTGTATCTGTCTTATATTAAATTACACAAAAACACTTGTTAGATTACAAAATGATCAGAATCAAATTAAAATTTAATTAAGAATATTTGTTATCTTTAAAACATCATAATATAATTTTGTCTCATCAAAATAGAATCTAACCATCTATATATATATATTATAAACAATTGCTTGATACAAAGTAAGACTACACGTGACACTTTTTTTATTGCTATTTGAATTTCAATTTATTTAACTTTTTTATAATAAATTTTAATTTTTTATTTATTTTTTGACGAAATAAATTTCAAATTTTAAAATAACAAGTTTTTTACTCCCTCCATTTTAAAATAAGTGTCGTTTAAAGTTTTTAAACCCATACTTGAGAAATCCAATTATGATACCAAAAATTAACCCTATAATAATATATTGGTTTGTTTAATTGGAAATAGTGTATATAGTATAATTAGGGGGCAAATTGATAATTTAGCGATGAAAAGTGAGAATGACACTTATTTTAAAATAATTATTTGGCTTAAATACAGTTTTACCCTCCTATTTTGATTGAAGAAGAATTTTACCCTTTTATTTTAAGAATTTAATTTATATGCACCGTCAATGTAAAATTATTTTACACATGCGTTCAATAATATATCGACACATCATGTATGGTAATTAAAAATACATGATGTGTCACATTCATTAAATGATGTGGCAACACATAATTGAATGTATGTGCAAAAAACCTTTACACCGACAATGCACAACAATTAAACTCTTATTTTAATATCCGGAATTTTTTTTTTTGAACAAGCAAAAATGGAATATATATATATATATATATATATATTAACCAAATAATCCCCTCCGCACAAGGTGTGCCGGAAGAGGCTCAAGAAATGTTACAAAGGGTCAAAAGGAGAACTAAAAAATGCCCAAACAAGTGAAGGGGCTCGACCACCAATTATGATAGTTTGCAATTAAATTACAATTTGTAGACTTTAGCCACCGATAAGAAAAAAGTTTGACTTTGTCCAACAACTGAGATGGGGAACATTCCAAATTTCTGAATAGGCGCTGATTTCGTACGGTCCAAATAACCCACACACCTGCAAGCCAAATGAGCTGCATAAAGGATCTACAAGCACGACGACCACCCGAAGAATAAGTAAACTGGACTAAATGGTCCGATAAATGACGGGGATCTGCTGACGAGAAGCCGATCCATGAACGCACTGCCGACCAAAGAGAACCAAAAACTCTGCAGGAGAGAAAAAGGTGTTGGGCTGACTCAACACTGCCGCATCCGGATACACAATACCGAGTCTCTGCTGTAATAATGTCCCGAGCCAATAGATTCTCCTTTGTAGGCAACCTGTCTCTCAAGAGTCTCCAGGAAAATATCGACACCTTCAAAGGAACCTGTTTGTGCCATATAAGCTCTTCCGCCGCATCCAAAGCCAAATGCTGATGAGATGTCAAGAGCTGATAAGCACTACAGACTGAATAGCCTCGATCAGGATCTGGCTGCCACTACCACTTATCAGAGTACTGGTCCTGCAAAGAGACATCGTGAAGTAAAGCCTGACACTCCTCCACCAACTCCTCCTCCCACACCCACAACTGTCTCCGCCACGCCCACACTCCCCCGCCAACCTCCCACCCTGAAGAGAACATCTCAGCTACCATGTGAGACTGATACACTGACAACTCAAACAGACGCCTAAACCTCTCTCTCAAAGGAACCCCTCCTAACCAAGGGTCATGCCAAAAAATAGTATCTGAACCATCCCCCACCTTTTTCAACACGGAATCCCTAACCACCCTCCTCCGGAGCCCCCTACACCCTCTCGAATTCTCGCTATCTCCCTCCACCAAGGAGACCCCCTCCTCCCACCCTCACATAATCTCCCTCTCTCCTCTCCATACCGGGCGACCAAAACTCTAAACCATAAACCCCCTCTATCTACCAACAACCTCCAACACCATTTCCCTAAAAGAGCAAGGTTAAACTCCCTCAACTGCCTCACCCCCAACCCTCTAAACTCCCGACGTAAACAAATATTTTGCCAATTAATCCAAGATATTTTCCTAGAATCCTCACCACCCCCCAAAAAAATTTAATGAAAAGAGATTCAATAGAAGAGATGATACCTGAGGGAGCTTTGAAGAAGGATACCCGAGAAGTAACGTATCATCCTCAAACTGGAGGTGGGAAATAGGTAACTAGTCGTGCGTTCCAATCCTATAGCCCGTAAAAATGTTATTCTCGACCATGGCTTTCATCAAGACATTTAAACCCTCTGCAGCCAGTAGAAACAAGAAAGGAGAAAGCGGGTCCCCTTGGTGGAGGCCCCGCTCCAGGGAAAACTCATCAGTTGGACTACCATTGACCAAAACCGAAGCAGTAGCAGTGCAGACACATTCTTTGATCCACTTTCTCCACAAGGACGGAAAAGACATTCGCCCCATAACTGCATCTAAATAACCCCATTCAACAGAATCGTAAGCCTTCTCAATAAGTCAACCTTAAATAACAAAAGCTCTTTTTGAGACTTGCGAGCCTCGTCAACCACCTCATTCGCAATGACAATACCATCTAGAATCTGCCTATCTTTCACAAAAGCTGTCTGAGACTCCGAAATGACGCTGCCGATTACCGCTCTCAATCTGTTTGTGAGCACCTTTGCAAGAATCTTGTAGAGGCTTCCCACCAAAGAAATCGAACGAAAATCGTTTAGGCGTTGAGGGTTATCCACCTTTGGGATAAGAGCAATGAACGTGGCATTTAACCCTTTAGTCAATTTACCATTACGGTGAAACTCCGCGATAAACCGCATAACGTCACCCTGCATCTCAGTCCAAAAGTCTTTTATGAATCCAAAGTTAATGCCATCAGGCCCGGGACTTTTATAACTATCACAATCCCACACCGCTGCCTTCACCTCCTCAAGAGAAAATGGTTTAATTAAACTACCTCCTTCAATTAGAGTCAACGATTGAAAGTGGAGGTTTTCCACCCCAGGTCTGTCCACTTTATTTGCCTTAAAATGGGAAGCAAAATGTGAGAAAACTGCATGGCGAATAGGATGCACTCCCTCGGTGGTCACCCCATTAACATCCAGAGAGGAGATAGTGTTACCCCTCCGCCTACTAGCAAGGACCGAGTGAAAGTACTTGGTATTAGCGTCACCTTCATGAAGCCAAAGAGATCGGGATTGCTGCCAACAAATGCTAGCATTCAAGCGAGATAAAGAATGAATGTCAGAGGCAATCCCATGCAGTTCCTGAAGCTCTCCCTTACTATCAAGGTCAGATAATCTTACCTTCAGCAAATCAATCCTTTTTGGCACATTTTGGGCGTGGGACTCGTGCCACTCTTTTAAGGCCATCTTTATCATTTTGAATTTTTCCTTTAGCACAAAGCCCCCCAACCATCGATCTGAAACAAATTCCATTTATCCCGGACAAAAGGAAAATACCCCGGGACATCTCTCCAACACATCAACATCCTGGAAGGCCGGGGACCCCAATTATCCTCATCCGCCATCAGAAGAAGTGGACAATGATCAGATAAACCCCTTAAATGAGCCACCTGCAAGAAATTGGGCCAGGCTAAGTACCATTCTTCTGACAGCAAAAACCTATCCAGGCGACTCATCGTAACACCATCACCTTTGTACCAAGTAAAATTACGGCCGCTCAGAGGTAGATCGACCAAAAAATTAGCATCAATAAACTAGTTAAAAGAAAAGATATATGTCGAGCGACTACCTGTCCTGGGCGACCGTCGTTCCTCTGCGCACCGGATCGCATTGAAATCCCCGACGTCTAAGCACATTCTTCTGAAGAATCTTAAGAACCTCGTCACTATCTTTATATGGAAGCCGAGCCAGTTTTTTAAGACTATGGGGGCGTTTGTTTCACGGTTGAATATTTCATTCCCAGGAATAATTTTCCCAGGAAATAATGATGGGTATTTTATTCCTTGGTATTTCAAAAAAAATGTGTTTGGTTAATAAATGGTATGTTCCTGGGAGTTATTTATATGAGTGAGTATATAGGTAGTTATTTTCATTTTATTCCCATGTTCATGGGAATCTTTTATTCCCACCCATTTTCTTGGGATTAAAATCATGGGAAAGTGGAAGTTATTTTCTCCCCGGGAATGTTTTATTCCTGGAAGTTAATTTTTTAACTTTGTAACAAACGTAGGAATCTATACTTATAACTTCTACATTCCAAGGAATAACTTTTCCAACCATGAAACAAACACCCCCTATGGATTGAGTGACGAAGCATTCCCCCTGCTTTCGTTTTCTTTCGCTCCAAATTCACTTCAGAAACTTGTACCTTATGCATCCTGCTCCCTTTTGAAGTCCTTTTCTTGGACGAGAAAACCACACCCGCATCCCCAAGGTTATGATCATGCAGCCATTCCAAGCTCCAGGGTCCTGATAAGGCAGGTCGATTAGCCCTAGGCGGGCAAGACTCAGAGCAGTGTCTCTGCTTTGGATGCATGTGTCCTCTCATGTTTCCTCCCGGAGCAAAAGTGTGAAACCCCTCGCTAGCAACTTCGTTAACACTATCTGCACACTCACTAAAATTATTGGCAACCTCACGAGACATTTGAGGCTCCCACTCTGGGCTATCTTCTCTCCTGGACATTATATCCTCCCTGACATTCTTATCATTGACAACGTCTGGGTTGAGCACCGTCGTACTAACCCCTTTCTCCACCTCTTTCACAAAACTCTCTATTAGCGCATCAACATTATTACTGGCCTCGGGATCTCCAAGCTCCTCCTCATTATCAGATTGAGAGACCGTCGAGGCTTTTTCTTCCGCAAGCAGACAAGCATCCTCCCCCATAGCATAACCCCATTCTTCCATTATCTTAACCTCCACTATAACCCCGTCAACCCGCAAATTCTATCTGACCTTAATGACCTCCAGCATCGGCGTAGCTATCATAACTCTGGCATAGTCAAACCTAACCTTATCGACGGTGTAGCTATCAGCACGTAAATAACTACCACAATAAAAAACACACAGCTTAAAAAACTCCTCGGTCTAGGCATGTATAAGGATACCGTACAAGAGGACCCACGCTCCCCTACGGATATGTGGAAAATCTTTCTCCCATTTAACCCATTTTGAGAAAACAAGATTAAAGAAGGCTTTAGCTCCTTCAAAAACGGTCGCTGCATCCGTCTCTGACTGACTCCACACGTACACTTTATCAGCCCCCATCGGAATAATCTCTAAATCATTGAAACCCGCGTCCGCTATTCTATGTTGAACCACTGGTATTGCGTCCCCTTTAATAATCGTAGCCACCACTCCATTACACGCCCATTGCAAATCCTCATTCTCACTCCTATAAACTCGCCTGTATTGTTCCGTCTGTATTTTAGGCAACGGTCCCTCCGTAGTTTGTCTTAAGAAAGTGCTATATTCTTTATGCGGAGCGGATTTGACGTTTTTCCTGTTACCCCCTAGATTAATCATCACGTCCCCCACCCTGACTCTCTCAGGCTCATCTGACTTCCTTAATTCATCTTGAACATCTTGCCTCCTTTAGCCGTCGTCTCCTGCCGCACGTTTAAATTCTCCCCGTCCTGCTTAGCTTCCCCGTTCCGACCCTTCGCATTAGATGTCTCTCCCTTTTTCTCTATCATTGTCTTCTTGATATCCTTCGTATCTTCCCGGTCATATCTTGCCAATCTCGCTCGCACACGGAAGTGGCCAAACCACACATTGTTTAGCGCTTTCAGCAACTTATTCGCATCTATAACGTTAGAAAATTTCACAAAGCCAAAGGCGTCACCACGATAATTGCGCTTTTTAGCCACATACACGTCCTCGAGTATCCCGCAAACTTCGAAACCCTTCCTAAGATAAAAAAAGCGATAATTGTTCCGGGAAGTTTGTAAAATAGTAAGAAACGTACCATTTAAGTTCTGACCTCGGCCCGTCCCTCCCCTCACGACTGTCCTGATCTGCTCGGTAAAGAGTCACGGCCAAGGTGTTGCGACTAGCTTGGTGAATAAACTGATCATCACGCAACTGATGAGGCAAAACCTTATAACTATCATACGATTGATCACCATGAAAATGCAACCTGTGATGATGCTTAACTTCATGAAAACGCAGCCTGTCATCATTAAAGCACAACCTGTCATGGTGTGAAGCTTCATCAACAGAACGCGTATCAGTTGCCTTTTCCCGCAAAGGAGCCATTCCATCATGATAGAACCCATGCGTCGACCAGGATCGAGACCTATGGAACCTAGCATCATGCGAAACAGTTCGCCGTTGAGACTGCCAAGGCCGATCAGCTTCATCTTCCCTGTAGCGAGTATCAAACCTTCGTCCATCGTGTACTCTATCTGCCCATTTCGACGCTCCCCGACGTCTCAGACTCACCTCAATCCAATCTCCCCCATCCCCCCGTGTTTGTGGCACCCTGCTTGATTCCCTACCCCCCCTAGATAGCCTCGTTTCCGGCGAGAATGAATGCCGGCGCGGTTACCCTAGGTCTAGCCTATGGCCGCCGCCTCTCTCTCTCTCTCTACCACTCATATTATTTGATTGCAGGTTACTTAAATTGTCTACTAAACACAACTGCTCATCCGGAATTTTAACCCTCCTATTTTATAATATTTTTTTTAGTTTACCCCCTATAATATTTAATTCATACTTTATTATATGTAACCGATGTGGGGCTCGAGTTACAAATGGTACAAGGTTGACATAAAATTATTCATATGTATGAAAGTTCCTTAGAATAAATTTTCTTAAAAAAATATTTGTTTCAAGTTTAGAAATAATATTCATGTAATATAAGGGTAGGAATAAATATATTCATGTTTGGTACAAGATTAACATAAAATTATTTCTGGGTATGAAGGTTCCTTGGAATAAAATAACTTCCAATAACTTCTCTTATTTCCATGATTTTATTTCTAACACTACAAGAAACCCATAGTTTTTTGACCAAAATTATTGAGGGCTAAAACCGATCCAAATAATAGTTTCTTTTAAAAAAAAAAACAAATATAATCCCACTTCATTTTTTGGACTATCAATAATGGACCAAAAATATGAAAATTTGCAACGGTCACACGCCTTCTACTCTATAATATAATCTCACTTCATTTTCATTTCTACGCTTTATTTCTTACTCCTCTAACTTCTCTCTAAAATTTCTTTCTAATTTTTTTTTTCTATCTTTAACATTTTTATGACTTCTATTTTTTTCCATTTCTCAATCTAAAAAACTGTAAGTGTTTATCTTTCACATTTTTACCGTTTCTTAATTTTGAAAAACTTTTACTTATATCTTTGTTATTTGAATTAAATATGTATATGTTCTTGTGGCGGTCATCCAAGTGCATGGGTTGGAAGCGCGTCAAGTCAAAATCTAATGATTATTGTTAAACAAAAGATTAAATAATTAAACTAATGATATATTCATATCTTAATATAATGATATATGTCATGAAAATAAGTCATTTCAAACATGCTACATGAACTTTTGTAAAACTGAAGATACTAAAATTTAGAGGACTAAGACTTGAAGACAAGTTTTAGAAGCCTAAAAATGAAATTTATATTTTATATATATATATATATATATATATATATATATATATCATTACACATGAATAAAAGGTAGACGGACAACAAGTTGCGCCAATAATTTTTTTGAATAGCAAAACCCAATATTTGTAAAACTATATTCCTAAACCTAGGCGTCACGACATTACAATATATGACCTTTTGAACTATTTTCAAAAGGTTTATAGCCTATAATGCTAGAAATCAAAAACTGTCGAAAGCAAACGGTATAAAAATGTGTTGATTGTCAGAGTATGATTTATCATGTTTGAACATTTTGCTTGAAGCAACTTTGAGGGTTGACCGCCCATGGTAAAATCACCAACCCCTAATCCCACAAGTGGGGAAACTCCAGTCAAATCTACACAAGAATGTTTCCCACTAAAATTCCGTCTGCATTAAAGGACTAAAAGTATATTTTAACCCAAAAAAAATTAATAAATTTCTAAACCGTATTTAAAATTTTTTTTTTGGCAATGTGCACAAGTGACCCAAATGATGCACCATGCACAAGTTGCGATTATTATTATAACGACTACGAATTTTACAAAATCCATTGTTGGATTGAAAATTTATATCATATCAATCATCCATAAAAATTTTGAAAAAATTGAAAATCATTTATATGTTATCGAGACTCATCAAGTTTAACGGTTTATGGGTGTTTATTGAATACCGTTAATGTTGATGAGTCTTAATAACATATCAAATGATTTTCAAAAAATTTATCGATGATCTATATGATATAAATTTTCAATCAAACAATGAATTTTGTAAAACTCGTATTCGTTAAGATAATAATGGCAACTTGTACACCATGAAAGACTAAAGTCTTCATATTAGCCAAAACCTTAAATTCCATCTAATTTAACCAAGATATTAATTCAAAAAATAGCTAATGAAATTTTCCAAAAACAAAGCGTTTGGAACGACACAAATTGTTTCTTAATGAAAACAATTATTGAAAACAAAAAAACCCTCTAATTCCGCTATATAAATTTACATTCAACGTGAGTGGCAGAAATTTACCCCAAACGAAACACAGTCGTAAAAATATTGTACTGTGGGTAGAGGAAGAAACACGCACATACAACAACAGTCAAAAACGACGATGGGGAAATCAAATGATGGTGGAGGCACTGAAATCGACAGGTTGAGCGCTCTACCAGACTCGTTGCTATGCCATATACTGTCCTTTCTCCCAACAAGAACCACCGTTGCGATTATGAGTCTCGTTTCTCGCAGATGGCGCCACCTCTGGAAACATCTCCACGTCTTTGACTTCGACGACTCGGACCCTAACTTTTGCAATAAAAAGTTTGCAGTATTCGTGAACTCAGTGCTCGCCCTCCGCAAATCCCGGGACATTCGAAAGTTATATCTCATTCTCGACAATAAATTTGCGGGTTATAATGACTACGTCAATATGTGGCTTCATGATGCTGCTGGGCCCTGTAGCGGTGATTTTCGGACGCCAAGCTATTGGTTAGCTTTGGTTCTCAAAAATTATGATTCACCACCGAACTTTAATTTATCCAAGGGAAGGGGAAAAGATCGAATAAACCCATAATAAAAATTTAGAGATTTAAGGTTCGGGGGTTAGTTATACAAAGGGAAGGTATTAGCATCCTATGTATCCGTAGTACTCTACGGGAACCTCTTGTAAAATATGTATTTTTTGTGCTAAAAATGTTTTGCTTGTAAAATTTGCTTATAAATGATTGGGTAACGATGAGAGAAATTTTTTATTAATTTTGGGATATTCAAAAGAAAAGAAGAAAAAAAAAGTTCTATTAATTTTGAATTGGGAAGACACAAGGTCTTTTGCACTACGTACCCGCGAGGGATCAAAATCTCGTAGTTCGGGGTAAAATTTGTAAAGTGATTTGTTTGATTGATTTTAGGAGAAAAGACGAGTCATCATCTTAAGTTTAAACTCCTTTTAAATCCGCCACGAACATACTGAAAAGTTTATCTCTTTTCCTGCCATATGTCGTGGGAAGATGAATTTCAACTAGAGATTACTCACGTCTAAACTCTCTTGAGAAAAAGTTTGAAATTGAAAAGCCAAGCGGCAAAAGATTTGGATTGTTTTGTATTTTTTAGTCTTTTTTTGAAAATATTTAAATATGCTTAAGTGTGTCAGAGCATTTATTGAAAAAAGTTTGAAAAAAGGTTTCTCGACGAAAGTCGAGGTTTATTATAAAAGATTTCTTTTTTTTTGAAAATATTTGAATGTTTTTGCTTTTTATTATTTTAAGAAAAAATTTGTATTTTTTTAGAACGTCGGTTATTCGGACCGCAAGCCATCCGGCAGGAAATCCGAAGTCACCGGAGAGTGAAAAGTCATCCGCCAAACCACTCCTTTTTTCATTCTTTTTTATTTAAATAAAAATGATTTTTTATTTCAAGGTCAAAAATAGCGAACAAGCAAAAGCGCAAAAATAATCATAACGCGAGGTTAACGAAGAATTCCCCTTTTCCTTTTGGACTTGAACAAATAAAACATACAATAATATTTTTTCATTTTTTAATATTCAAGCAATAATAAACGAAACAAATAACATGGCATATATATTTTTTGACGTTTTTGATATTTAAACATAACGTATAACATATAAATAATGTACAAAATAAATAAATTAAATGACATTCAAATATAATAGACCACATAAATAAAACAATAAAAAAAATAAATAAAAAAAAAAGAGCAGGGGGGTGTAAACAGCAAGACAGGGGGGTGTGAATAGCAAAACTGGACTAGGCCCAGTCCATCAAGGCCCACTGGCGCCAACCAGAAAGGAGAAAGAGATCTGGGCCGTCTGATTGATCAGACGTCCCTGATCTGATCAAAAAAGAAATTGTGATGGAATAACCAGGGACGTTTGATCAGATCTGACGGTTCTGGGTGCGCAGGTTCACCATAATTCCATAGGCAGGCACACATGGGATTTGACCAGGGTATAAATACACAAAAACCCTAAAAAAAATTCATTTTTGTTTCACTTTCTTCTCTCATGGCCGCTCTCTCTTCTCTCTCAAACCTCTCTGAATTGTTCTTCATTAACCAAGAACAAACGATGAAGATCATCGTTGCCGGCGGAAGCCCGCCGCGCCGGAGCGATTCCGGCGGCGGCTCCGCCGGCCAAAACCTAAAAAAATTCAAAAAAATCAAAAAAATTTCAACCAAAACCTTCCATTCCTTTTTCTAAACCCGAATCCAAACTCGAAATAATCAAACCAAATACCTATAAGCCGGATCGAACAAAAAAAGAATGGAAAGGGAAATAAAAGAAATCAACCTTTCATGTGCTTTGATTCTGAAAATTTCACTTCTTCTCCGCTTGATTTGTTTTCGTCTTTGAATGGAAAAAGGGAAAGAGGTTTGTTTTGGTTTTTTAGTTTCGGTTTACGTTGATTTTTTTTTTTAAAAAAAATAAAAATGAAATTGTTTTGATTGAATTCGGGTTCTGTTATGTTGAAAAGTAATGATGTTTTTTGGTTCTGGATTTCTGTTTTGGGATTTGATTTTTGATTTTTTGATTGATGAAGAATGATTTTCTGTTTGGATATTTTTTGGGTTTTTTTTATTTCTTATTTCTGGGTTTGTTTGAGTTCTGATGATGAACGGTAAGGATGATGATTGACTGTTTTCGGTTTTGGATGATGTTGTTTTCTGCGGCTGCCTCCTCTTCTGAATTTTTTCAATCTGCTTTATATAACCCAAGAAAACTAGGGTTTTGGTTCATTGAGGAAAGGTCAAGACATCCTTTCCATGGGTGAGAGGAATCTCCCCTTTTGGGGAAGAAGACATATTGGACATTGCTGGACCGTGACCCCAAGAATTCAAAAAAACGTGACCTTGACTTTTTTTTTGATTTTCTTAATTAATAAAAAAACAGTAAAAGGAATAAAGAAATAAATAAAAACAAATAAATAAATAATAATAATAATAATAATAAAACTGAATAATAAAATAAAAATAATAAAAATTGAAAAAAAAGCAAAATAATAATAATAATAATATAAATATAAAAATAATAAATGAACACAAAATGAGGTATTTTAAAATACCTCTCTGCCGAAATTTCGTTTGAAAAAGCGAAGTAAATCCCGGACAAAAATGCATGACACATGGACATGAGGCGGGGTCTTAGGTCAAAAATTGGGGTATGACAGGCCCCACCTTGAAAAACTCTATCTCTCGAGTGAGCACATCAGAATATCCCTCCCTCCTTCTTTCTTTATGGATTGCACGAATCTTGTTTCTCTTAGGTAACAAACAACTTCATTTAAACCTGTTATCAAAATACTATCAACCTTGTTACAACTTACTGAGATATATACCTACATTTTTTATTTATTTAGCTATTTTCTATGGTTTCAAATTTCATCCTTGATTGTGGTCCAATATTGCTATTAAGGAGTGTCGGAGGGTTCAACGGGTCAAGCTTCAATACCATAAGACAGAGAAAGAAACACCATATTTTCAACAAAAACATTAGATATATGGGTCAGTGTGGGTCACCTTTTTTACATCGATTATATATTCAAACATTTTATCTATTGGGGTTTGGAACATTGATTCGTTGTTTCTCTCGACGATCCCCTGGACTCTGACTCCCCCCAACAAGGGGTATGAGAGCCGTGGTTTGGCCTTGGCGGGGAGCGGGAGTGAGTCATTGTATTTGATCAACCATAGGATGTGGGAACTCACACATTGGCAACACATTGGGAAGATTGTTGTGTTTCAACTGTGAGTGGTAGTCTCACATTGACGACTACGAATGGAAATAATGTTGAATTTATAAAGTGACCCATATAGCCTTAAAGTTTTAGGTGAAAATGTGACATTTCCCTCTCTTGTGGTCCTGGAGCATGGAGCCGTTGTTTCTCCGAAACTCCTTAGACTATTGCAATGTAACCACATCAAAAACCATATGCGATGATTTCAGACATGTTCCTTTATATCTTCTCAAATACTAAAATGCTTCAAACCTAATGAAAATTTTACATTTAATAACTGACTTCCAACTTTATATTTCAAGCATCGTCCATTCGGTATTTACAAAGCAAACTGAGACTATACTATGGGTGGGTAAATAATGTTGTGGTACGGTGCCACTTATTATTATTTGTGAAAATTAAAAATTATTTCACAACGCAACAGCCGCAATGACCGCATTTGCGACCACAACTGCAATTTAGAACCACGCTACTTCGGCACTACAAGAATTCCTTGGCTTTCCTACAACAAAGCTCGTTGGAATAATACCTTTTTTCGTAGGAAATGTAGCATTTCCGACGACATTTCCTACGAACAGCTTTGTAGGAAAAAAGGTTCCTATTACGACAAAATTTCCGACAAACGTCGTAGGAAATGTATATGTGTCAGGTTAAGGCGTGAGTCAGCACATTTCCTACCAAACTTGCGTAGGAAATGTATGTGGGGCCGAAGCAACATGTGTCAGCACATTTCCTACGAACTTTTTGTAGGTCCTGTAATTGATAGCTATTTAGAAAAATAGCTTTTTTATGCAATATAGCTTTTTGTAGGTCAAAGTTCAATTCCGAAGACACCTTCGTAGGAAATGTTTTATTTTTAAAAAACAATTAAAATCCTGACTGACACAGCTCAGAAGTGGCATTGTTCATCCACCAAACCAAGTTTCGTAGGAAATGTTTGTCGGAAATGCAAGGAATTTTTGTAGTCCGTATTTAGCTGACTTCTTTTTAAAATTAATTTTTAATCCTATGAAATTGGCAAACACATGATTTCACCAATTGTTCTCTTTTTATTTCTAATATGTAAACAAATTTTGAATATTATATATATAACCTTTCTATCTTTTGAAAACACTGAAGTTTGCTTGGTAAAATCTCTCTATATGATAAAGATTCTTCATCTCATTTTCCATCCCTGAAGAAGTTGTATTTCGTCTCATATGTGGATTCAAGTGTTCCCTATCTCTCTGGCTGCCCCAGGCTGGAGAAACTGGATACTTTCTTTGATGATGGAAACTCTATGTCCAAAGTTTTCGCTCGACTTTCCTCCAGCTCCAAGAGTTTGAAATCCACCAATGACAATTTCACTTGGACTTACCTTGAGATAAATGACCAAGACATGACATTGGGCATCGTTAGCTACTTCTAAAGTATGGTGGAAGCAATCGTTAATGTCTTTCCCCCAGATGAAAGTGAATTTGTTGACCCTATTCTCAAAGAGCTCCGAGATGATTTAGGAGGTATATCTCTACTTTTGCGTCATTCGACATCAAAGGTAAAGTTTTTTATATTTAATTTATATGCTTTTATATATGTAGTTTGGTACTAATATTGCGCCTTTATCTGTTGTTATTGAGTACAGGCAGTGGCCACTTCATGCCTCTGTTCTAAATTATCCAGAATTACGCAATTTACGTCATCTGAAGTTCATTCTTCCCTATTTCAACTCAAATCTTCTTATCAAGGTGCTTGAGAAATGTCATATGTTGGAACAAAATGTGTTTTAGTACACACCCTTGAGTTTTGATGATAACAAAGTATTAAATGGACAATTGGTATTACTAATGAATGATCTAGTGTGTAGGAACAAAGTAAAAATCTTATTCACTTAGATCATCATTTGAGCCTCTGAAGGACACAGTCTGAAGCGTTAAGACTCTGAGAAGCAAGTAGCTTGAGAGCCTCTGAAGAAGTCCTCGGATGCCAAAGAGAGAAACACAGTCTGAAGCTTGCGTACATCATTCAGAATATCAATGAAATGTTATTACCAGATTTTGAATGACACTCTCTGAAGAAAGACAGCTCATAACTAATGGAATAATACAACGGTCTTATCAGCAAAAAGAAGATTGTACTACCAACGGTCCTTTCTCAACGTCTTTATACTTAGAGTATAAATAGAAGACTTTTTGCTAGAGAGAAGACCACTGGAAGATTATCAAACTCAGAGAAAGACTTAAATTGTATTCAAGCTGTGAACTATTTTCATTCTTTCTTGTGTAACTTTCTAAGTAAAATATCTTTTGATATTGTAGGCTCTGAACTTAGTGTTTAGAGAGTCTAGCTTAGAACTTTCAGTCCTACTTAATCTGTGTATTAAGTTAGTTTGTGAAGTCTCTTGTCTTGTGTGACTTGAGCAAGGAAGTCTCTTGTCTTGTGTGACTTGGGCAAGGAAGTCTCTTGTCTTGTGTGACTTGCGCAAGGAAGTCTCTTGTCTTGTGTGACTTGAGCAAGGAAGTCTCTTATCTTGTGTGATTTGAGCAAGGAAGTCTCTTGCTTGTGTGCTTGAGCATTAGGTTTGTAATCTTTGAGATTATAGTGAAATGCCTTGGAAGTACAAGGGGACTGGACTACTCTCGTTTTGTGAGAGGAACCAGTATAAAATTTATGTGTGTGCACTCTTCTCTCTCTCTCTCACTGTCTTATTTGTGTTTTGCTTTTTGAATAGCTTCTTTCATCCGCTGCGTTACAAACTGTTTACTAGAAAAGAATTATTTTTCAAAACACAATTCAACCCCCCTTCTTGTGTTTTTCACCTTCAATTGGTATCAAGAGCTCCGGTTCTGTTTTTTAATCACTTCATAGTGAGACAGTAAAAGATCTTTGAAAAACACTGTATGTCTGGGGAATCCACATCTTCACCTACACCTACACCTACACCTACTGCTTCAGATCTCTCTCAAGTTCAATACAACTACGACAACATGACTTCTACCTCTTCAGCGTCTAATCATGATTCCATCAATAAAAAGGTTCCAGTTTTTAGTGGTGATGCTCTAAGATTTGAATGGTGGAAAGATAGCATTTACCACTACGTCAATGGAATTGATGATGAGCTGTGGGACTTGATAGAAGAAGGAGTACCTATTGATGGAATAGGTCCTGATGGAAAGATTACGTTAGCTCAGAAGAGAGCGTTGTCTGTTGAGACCAAGAAGATATTTGCCAAACACAACAAAGTCAAACAAATCATGATGTCAGCCATATCTCATGATGAATATACCAAAATAATGGATAGATATACAGCAAAAGCTATGTATGACTCTCTCTGCTCAAACTATGATGGTAATAGGCAAGTTTAGAATGCCAAAGCAAGACTACTGGTTCAGCAGTATGAGCTTTTTACCATGAAACCTGAGGAAGACATTGAGACTATGTTTTCTAGATTTCAGACTCTGGTGTCTAATCTCAGGATTCTGAAGAAAAGCTATACAACCTCTGATCATGTGTGGAAGATCCTGAACAGCTTGACTGACAAATGGAGACCTAAGGTCAAAGCTATTGAAGAAGCTAAGGATCTTGAGAAAATCACAATTGAATCACTCATCAACAATCTCAAGAGCCATGAGATGGTATTGAATGCTGATGCAGTGAAGAAGAAGGAAAGATCAGTAGCCTTAACTTCAACCAAGAAATCTTCAAAAGCATTCAAGGCTAAAACTCTGGAGGTTGAGGAGGATTCTTCTTCAGATGATCAAGAAGATGAACAGGATGAGGAATTTGCCATGTTCACCAGAAACTTTAAAAAATGGGCAAGAATGAGCAAGAGTCACAAAGGAAATAGCTCAAGGAATACTCCCGGTAGAGAAGAACTTCTTCAAGTGTAACAAACCAGGGCACTTCATTGCTGAGTGTCCTGAAGCATCATCAAAGGACAAGAACAAGAAGTTCAACAGCAAGAGAGAGAGCTACAAGAGGAAATTCCAGAGGAGCTTAATGGCAACATTTGAGAACCTGGAAACATCCTCAGACAGTGATGATGAAGAAGCAAATGTGGCTCTGATGGCTACAGCTGATGGAGACTCTGAAGAATCAGACTCTGAAGGATCAGACTCTGATGAATCTGAACAGGTATTTTTAAATTATTCTAAAGAACAACTTTTAACCTACCTTGGTATGTCTCTAAGCAAGTTTGCTAAATCATCCTCTAAACTAAAACTTTTAAAAACACAGAAGGATGAGTTAGCAAAGAAAGCTGAACATTTTCAAGCTCTATATAAAAATTCTTTAATCAAAATTGAAGAACTTGAAAATGGGTGCACAAGATGTAACAAACCTACTGATGAGCATGAGGTTGCTCTTCAGGAGTTTGTTCATCAGAACGTCAACAAAAGTAAAATGGCGTCTATGATTTATAATGTGTGTAAAAATGTAGGTGAAGGAGTTGGTTACTCATATGGTAAATCATATGGGAAACAAAATTCCTATATTTGTTTGAATAATACTCCTGATAATCTTTATTCAACCTTTGTGCCTGCGAAAAACAAAGGCAAAGCTGTGGTTGTTTCAGACTCTGAGGGTATCTCTGGAATCTGCAAAACAAGCTCTGAAGTCACTTCAGAGGTTGTCTCTCAGAACCCCAAAGAAAGCAACTCTGGACCTAAGCATTCAGAACCTGAGACTGTCAAGTCTAAGACTCTGAAAACTTTGGGACTGTTGCGTTAAAAACACACTTAGAGCAAGTGTACTCTAGCGCAGAAGTAGTATAAAAGATTATCGTTTCCACAGGGATTAATTAACAAACATCAAACTAGTTAAGATTATTTATTATTTAAACTAACGAAACAAGTAGTTGAATTGTTATGATAACTAAAGAGAAAATAATGATGAGTAATAACAAGAACAAGAATTAAAACGTGAAGTTGTAAATCAGTAGAGAGAGAGGTCTAGGGTCGCGGTTTCATTTGTAAGTCTTGATTCCCTTATATTTAGTTCCAATTGAATTCCTTCACATTTATTCAATTACCAATCCCTTCACTAAAACTATTAATCCGTTTGGTCATTCGAGATTAATATTCTTTTTCCTAAATTAACCCCTTGTTTGGTCATGCAAAGTGTTTAAATTCAAGAAAAGCATAAAACACAAAAAGGTTGAATGATTGGAAGATTAAAATTAAAGTTTGATCATGCAATAATTTTAATCTTGTTTATCCTATAGGTCCACCAGTTAATTGCAGTACCATCGCTGTTCAATTAAGTGATTAGAAACATGAAAAGGTTTGATCAATCCTATTCAAGAGATAAAATTAATAGGATAAACTCAATTGAAATAAAAACTGAAATTCAATTAGAACTAGAACATAAAGGATTCTTAACTTACAAGATCCACCTAACCCTAGAATATATTCAGCTATCCATAATCAAAAAGAACACCAAAATAGAAGTAGAATTCATGAAATTAAGAGTAAGAAATAACCCTAGAATGAAGAAAATATGTTGCTCCAAAGTTTCAATCTTCAATCCAAAGCTCTTCCAATGTATCACAATAAGTGACTTGATGAATTCCAATTTTGTGATTTTTCCTCTCTGTACAGCGTATGAATCGTCCCCTCCAACTGTGTTTGAACTGCCCTATTTATATTCATTGCTAAGCCGCCTCTTGTTCCAAATTGCTTCATCTGTAAGTCGTTTTCTCTATGTGTATCACCGCCACACCAGCTACAAATTGGATCTTCAATTTGCAATTTTCAACTTGACTTTGCCGCTTATAGAAGACAAATTGATTTTCTTAATTGTGAAGAATGCACTTTTAATCACATGCCTTTTCAATTTCCTTTCCCTTTGGTCAATGTCAACAACAAGAGTATAGAAGCTCTTCTTTCTTTAATTGGGCCTACGTGAATTCAATTCACTTGGGCTTGGACTTATGTGCTTTGAAAAGGGAATTTTGTGTCTTTTGTTTGTCTTTTGTGTGTAGTGAAAGAGTCTTTAATAGCTTCTATTTTCTTAACTACATGAAATAAGATAATATGGTAAGTAGTAGTAATAATAATAATAATAATAAATATATATTATAATTTGTCTTTAAGTGATTCAAAAATTAGATTTGCACCCTCTTTATCTTTCTTCTCTTTTTGTAAAATATAAAGCAAATCAAGTGTGTTCATTATATAATAATAAATAATTACTCTAAATTACCACAAAAATATCTACATAAAATACACTAAATTGGGGTTTATCAACTCCCCCACACTTAACCTTTGTTTGTCCTCAAGCAAACTTCCTGGCTCAATACATTTTCAAAAAGGATAACAGAGATAGCCAAATGAGAGACCAAAAATCATAAGCAACAATGACAGACAATATAAAATATATGGAGTAGTCAAAAGGTTGCCCAATTAGAGTCTTATATGTCCATGAAGACTACCTTTAATTGAACAGGAACGCTCTCACACAATCTCTCAAAGTGTTTAGGGACTAGGCAAATAAGCACTCAATTTTCCACAAAATGCACATTACCATAGGCTTGTAATTTGACCAATATCTCCACTAAATAGTCTACATGCATGCAAAAGTTGGGGTCTTACGGGTTGCAACGGGGCCATGGTTAATTCGTTCAAGGTGGGATATAAGAAGAAATGGATAATCAAAGGGGTAAAAATACAAGAAACAAATAGCAACCTTTGAAACAAAAATGGAGCTCCTATGTACTTTCAACTTTTGCTCAAACTCCAAATCACATTGCTTCCTTTCTTTTCTACCAGAATGTGCTCCTTTCGATTTATATTTTCTTAATTTCTTCTTTTGCAATTCTTTTTCATTCTTTTGAAGGATGTCATTTATAACCACACAAACAAATCACTTTTTACTTTCTTATTATCATGCTCATACATATTTATCTTTTGGCAGTCTCAGTCTCACAAAAATGAGCAACTCAAACATGACTTTTGTTTTCTTCTAGCTCAACACAATACAGGACAACTCAAATGTATGACAATTCTCTTTTATTTTCAATAAGTTGCTCCATTTTCAATTTCAAATGGTTACCACAAACAAAATATTTAATCTTATCTAGGTACCAAGGAATAAATACTCAATAAGCTCAAAGTGGGCAACTAAGGATGATTTCAAAACAATAAAATTAAAGGCCAGAAAAAAAAAAAAAAAAAAAAAAAAAAAATACCTACAAATGCCCCAACATTTTTCACATGATGCAGATCAATTTTCGCTTTGACACGGTCACAAGACAAGTTCTAGAATGTGACAAAATGGGAAACACACTCACACAAACAGAAGGGGTCAAAATTTAAATTTAACAAGTAATCCCCTTATAAAGGCTCAAATCTCACATTTAGAAGTTGGTTCACAAAAAGATAGTCAACATAGCACATTATGCTAATTATTAGCATACAAAAGACAACCCCAATATCAACATTGAACAAGTCTGTCAAATAGATTTATCTAGGGTCCCTCAAAAGCATGATCTCTATTTTTAAGCAAAACAAGCCAGAAAAATGCCATCAACAAAACTAATAGAAGGCAGTGTCAAAATATAGTACCTAAATATAGCCTCTCCCCCACACTAGCAATAAGCATGGTCCTCAATGCAAAAGTTTTAAATAGACAAATTGAATAAGTGTGAGAGTGTAACAAAAAAAACTTCCCTGACAAAGCTTTCAATTACTGAGGTGAGTGACATAGCTCACTTGGAGCATCCATTCCTCATAATGCTTTGCACGCTGTCCATTGACTTTGAAAGTGGTGCCATCTTCTTTAGAAACCTCAAGTGCTCCATGAGGAAAAACTTGAGTGACAGTGTAAGGTCCAAGCCATCTCGAGCGCAACTTTCCGGGAAAAAGACGTAAACGTGAGTTATAGATTAATACTTTTTCACCAATTTGGAACTCACGCCACTGAATACGCTTGTCATGCCACTTTTTAGTGCGCTCTTTGTATAACTTCGCATTTTCATATGCTCCGAGACGGAGTTCATCCAATTCATCCAACTGCATCAACCTATTTTCACCTGTAAGCTGAGCATCAAAGTTAAGAAATTTTAAAGCCCAAAGTGCTTTATGCTCTAACTCAACAGGCAAATGACATGATTTACCAAAAACAAGGCGGTAAGGAGACATTCCAATAGGAGTTTTAAATGCAGTCCTATATGCCCATAATGCATCATCCAATTTTAAAGACCAATCTTTTCTAGATGCATTAACGGTCTTCTCTAAAATCCTTTTCAATTCTCTGTTTGAAATTTCAACTTGTCCACTGGTTTGTGGATGGTATGGAGTTGATACCTTATGGGTGACACCATATTTGCTTAAGAGTGATTCAAATTGTTTATTGCAAAAATGAGTGCCACCGTCACTGATAATAGCTCGGGGAGTGCCAAAACGAGTAAAAATGTTTTTCTTTAAAAATTTCACTACAACCCGAGCATCATTAGTGGGTAAGGCTGAAGCTTCCACCCATTTAGACACATAATCTACAGCAACAAGAATATATTGATTTGAAAATGATTTTGGAAAGGGGCCCATAAAATCAATACCCCAAACATCAAATATATCACAAACCAAAATATTATTCAATGGCATCTCATGACGCCTAGAAATATTACCACTTCTTTGGTAGCTATCACATGCTTTAACAAACTCATGAGCATCTTTAAAAATAGTAGGCCAATAAAAACCACATTGCAAAACTTTATATGCAGTCCTATTTGGCCCAAAATGGCCACCTACCTCTTTAGAATGACAATGCTCAAGGATAGAAGTTACCTCATCCATAGGCACACAACGCCTAATTACCTGGTCTCCACATACTTTAAAATAGGTAAGGATCATCCCACAAGTACTGCCTAGCATCAGAAATTAATTTCTTCTTTTGCTGATATGAAAAGTGAGGTGGGACTGCCTTACCGACCAAGTAGTTAACAATATCTGCAAACCATGGATAATGTGAAATAGCTAAAAGCCTCTCATCAGGGAACATCTCCTTGATCTCCCCATCATTTGAGGGTTGCATCACACTATGGTCAAGCCTTGAAAGATGGTCAGCTACAAAGTTTTCCGAGCCCTTCTTATCTCTAATCTCTAAGTCAAACTCTTGTAGCAACAAAATCCACCTAATCAGCCTGGGTTTCGCATCTTGTTTTCCTAGCAAATATCTAATAGCAGCATGGTCAGTGTAAACAATTACTTTAGAGAGAATGAGGTAATGACGAAACTTATCAAATGCAAAAACCACTGCTAGCAACTCTTTTTCTGTGGTAGTGTAATTTCTTTGAGCATCATCAAGAGTGCGACTAGCATAGTAAATGGTGTAAAATACCTTATTCTTTCTTTGACCCAAAACTGCCCCTACAGCGCTATCGCTCGCATCACACATAATCTCAAAGGGGAGTGACCAATCAGGGGCCACAACAATAGGGGCACTAACTAATTTTTCTTTTAAACAATTAAAAGCTTTCAAACAACTGTCAGAAAAATCAAAAGTAGCTTCTTTAATTAAGAGATTAGTCATTGGTTTTGAAATTTTTGAGAAATCTTTGACAAACCTCCTATAAAAGCCAACATGGCCTAAAAAGCTACGCACCCCCTTAACAGAATTTGGGGGTGGCAATTTAGAAATTACCTCAACCTTTGCAGGATCCACCTCGATGCCTTTATTGGACACTTTGTGTCCCAAAATAATGCATTCTTGCACCATAAACTGACACTTCTCCCAATTAAGTACTAAATTAGTGTCCTTGCATTTCTGCAACACTAGATTCAAGTTATGTAAACAGTTTTCATAAGAGGATCCAAATACAGTAAAATCATCCATGAATATCTCAATGCATTTTTCAATTAAATCGGAAAAAATAGCCATCATGCATCTTTGGAAAGTGGCAGGGGCATTACATAACCCGAATGGCATCCTTTTATATGCAAAAGTACCATATGGGCAAGTAAAAGTAGTTTTTTCTTGATCTTGTAAAGCCACTGGTATTTGCAAATAACCGGAATAACCGTCCAAACAACAATAATATTCATGCCCCGCCACTCTCTCAAGCATTTGATCAATAAAAGGGAGGGGGAAATGATCTTTTCGGGTGGCATCATTTAATTTTCTAAAGTCAATACACATACGCCACCCAATAGTTTTTCTAACCGCAATCAATTGATTTTTATCATTTTCCATTACAGTAGTACCACCCTTTTTTGGAACACATTGTACAGGACTTACCCATTTACTATCAGAGATAGGATAGATAATACCTGCATCAAGAAGCTTAATCACTTCATTTTTTACTACCTCTTTCATGTTGGGATTCAGGCGACGTTGAGGCAGTGCTCGAGGTTGGTAATCATCCTCCATGTAGATCCGATGGGTGCAAATTGAGGGGTTAATGCCTTTTATATCATGAATTGACCATCCAAAGGCCTCTTTGTTTTCCCTCAATACTCTTAAAAGTTGTTCCTCCATCGTACCTGTCAAATCTGCAGAAATAATTACAGGTAAAGAGGAAGGGGGTTTCAGAAAAGCATATTTCATGTTTGAAGGAAGAGGCTTTAATTCAAGCTCATGGGCCTCTTCAATTGACGGTTTAGGCTTTGGAGTATTTCCCCATTCCAAGTCCTCATATCTATGGTTACTCCAATTCTTTTGAGGATGGTGAACCTGCAAAAACTTTAAGAACTCCTCTTCCTCACCACCCTCTATCATACCAAGTCCCTGCACCGTAAGTACTTTTTCTAAGGGATCTTGCACCCTAAAATCATCAAACACGTCAGAAGTAATCACATCATTAATATCAACGGTTTGAATAAAATTACACGAAGCAAAAGAAGAAGGATTTTTTAATGAATTAAAAACATGAAATACAACTTCTTCGTCTCCTAATTTCAAGGTCAATTTCCCCTTTTTAACTTCAATTATGGCGTCTCCGGTTGCTAAAAAGGGTCGTCCCAAAAGTATTGGAACGTCCTCATCCTCTTCCATGTCTAACACCACAAAATCTGCAGGAAAAATAAATTTATCTACTTTGACCAAAACATCTTCCACTATCCCACGAGGGTGAGCTATGGATCTGTCAGCTAATTGTAGGGAGATGTTTGTGGGTGTTGGTTCCTGCAAGCCAAGTTTTCTAAACACAAACAAAGGCATCAAATTTATACTTGCTCCTAAATCACACAACGCCTTATCAAAATGAGAGTTACCAATTGTACAAGGTATATTAAAACTACCAGGATCCTTAAGCTTAGGTGGTAACTTTTTCAAAACTATAGCAGAACATTCCTCATTAAGTTTAATTGTCTCAAAGCCTTCTAGCTTCTTTTTGTTGGAAATAATTTCTTTTAAAAACTTAGCATATTTAGGCATTTGAGCAATAGCTTCAGCAAAAGGAATGTTAATATGCAATTTCCTAAACATTTCAAGAAACCTAGCAAATTGTTTATCATGATGTTCATTTCTAAGTCTTTGAGGAAAAGGAACACTTACCTTTATTTGCTCATCTTTCTTCCTTGCTTTGTTGGGATCCTTGAAAGTGCTCTCTTCAGTAAGAGCTTCTTTTTCTTGCTCAGGCACGCGCCTATCTTGATTGTTTTCTTGACTTAGCTCTTTTCCGCTTCTGAGAGTGACAACCTTGCAATGTTCATTATTCTCTTTTGGATTGGGCTCGGTTTGAGTAGGTAACGAGCCTTGAGTCCTTTGTGATAGCAAGGTAAGGATACTTGAGATATGGCCTTCCAAGGTTCCAAATTTTTCATTTGTCTGCTCCATAAACTTGACCAAAACATCATTGGCTTCTGGCTTCTTCTCCTCTTGCATTTGAACATGTGGTGGCTTATAGAAATTAGAGCTTTGCCCTTTTTGTTGTCCTCCCCATGACAAATTGGGGTGATTTCGCCAACCTTGGTTGTACGTGTTTGAATAAGGATCATTTTGGTACCGGTTGGGATTGTGAATATAATTGGCCTCTTCGGATGCAGGAGCGCATTGTCCTTGTGCTTTTATCAAATCTTCAATTGATTGGAGTCTTTCATCAGTTTTATTCATATAGTTGGCTAACACACCCATGCATGGATGTCCGACCTTCTCCATGTATCTAACCAAAGACTCTTGCATGCCAGGCCTCAAGTCACTTTTCTTCTGGCCGAGAAAATTTGCTTCTTCGGTTAGGTTGGCCCATAGGTTTCCTGTGTTGTCATCAGTTGAGTGGACTATGGGAGCTGGTTGCGCTTGTGCCTTCATCAATGTTTCGATTTGTTTAGAAATGGCATCTAGCTTTATGTCAAAGTTGGTTTCAGCATTGACTTTGTACATCCCAGCCGGCTTCTTAGAGTGTCTGTCATTTGTGGCCCACTGAGCACTATCAGTAGTTATCTCTGCAACTAAATTATACACTTCATCTGGCTCTTTATTTAGCATAGAACCTCCACAAGCTGAATCAATAACCCCCCGATTCTGAGCTGACAATCCATTGTACAAAATTTCAAGTATTTGCCACTTCTCGAATCCATGGTGAGGGCAACTTCGGAGCTTGTCTTGAAGTCTTTCCCATGCTTCATGTAATGATTCTTCTTCAAACTGAGAGAAGTTTGTGATTTCAGCCCGAATCTTGGCAGCCTTTCCTGGAGGAAAGTATTTGTTCAAAAACTTTTGTGTCAATTGCTCCCATGAAGTGATAGAGTCACTAGGCAAAGAATCTAGCCATATAGTTGCCTTGTCGGCCAATGACCATGGAAATAGTCGCATTCTAATGGCTTCGGGTGTGACACCATTGCATTTCACCGAGTCTGCCACTCTTATAAAATTCTTCAGATGGGCATTTGGATCTTCAGTTGGCGCACCCCTAAACATAGTCGAATTCTGGACCATTTGAATTAAACCCGGTTTGAGCTCAAAATTGTTGGCTTGCACGGGTGGGTTGACTATGCTGGTAGTAATATTTGTTGAGGGGGTGATGTAATCCCGAAGCGTTCTTCTTGGATTTTCAGCCATTGCACTACTTTCTGCTCTATTTCTGCGAGCAGTTCTCTCAATTTCTGGATCAAAAAACAAAACAGGCTCCTTGGAGCGGGTGAGCATGCACGAGTAATAATAACGCTACAAAGAAAAATAAATAAAAATAAAAATAAAATAAGAACAAAGAAAACAAAAATTAAATGTCTAAAGTAATAAAAATCTTTTTCGTTCAATATTGCTAAATTAATCCCCGGCAACGGCGCCAAAAACTTTTTGCGTTAAAAACACACTTAGAGCAAGTGTACTCTAGCGCAGAAGTAGTATAAAAGATTATAGTTTCTACAGGGATTAATTAACAAACATCAAACTAGTTAAGATTATTTATTATTTAAACTAACGAAACAAGTAGTTGAATTGTTATGATAACTAAAGAGAAAATAATGATGAGTAATAACAAGAACAAGAATTAAAACGTGAAGTTGTAAATCAGTAGAGAGAGAGGTCTAGGGTCGCGGTTTCATTTGTAAGTCTTGATTCCCTTATATTTAGTTCCAATTGAATTCCTTCACATTTATTCAATTACCAATCCCTTCACTAAAACTATTAATCCGTTTGGTCATTCGAGATTAATATTCTTTTTCCTAAATTAACCCCTTGTTTGGTCATGCAAAGTGTTTAAATTCAAGAAAAGCATAAAACACAAAAAGGTTGAATGATTGGAAGATTAAAATTAAAGTTTGATCATGCAATAATTTTAATCTTGTTTATCCTATAGGTCCACCAGTTAATTGCAGTACCATCGCTGTTCAATTAAGTGATTAGAAACATGAAAAGGTTTGATCAATCCTATTCAAGAGATAAAATTAATAGGATAAACTCAATTGAAATAAAAACTGAAATTCAATTAGAACTAGAACATAAAGGATTCTTAACTTACAAGATCCACCTAACCCTAGAATATATTCAGCTATCCATAATCAAAAAGAACACCAAAATAGAAGTAGAATTCATGAAATTAAGAGTAAGAAATAACCCTAGAATGAAGAAAATATGTTGCTCCAAAGTTTCAATCTTCAATCCAAAGCTCTTCCAATGTATCACAATAAGTGACTTGATGAATTCCAATTTTGTGATTTTTCCTCTCTGTACAGCGTATGAATCGTCCCCTCCAACTGTGTTTGAACTGCCCTATTTATATTCATTGCTAAGCCGCCTCTTGTTCCAAATTGCTTCATTTGTAAGTCGTTTTCTCTATGTGTATCACCGCCACACCAGCTACAAATTGGATCTTCAATTTGCAATTTTCAACTTGACTTTGCCGCTTATAGAAGACAAATTGATTTTCTTAATTGTGAAGAATGCACTTTTAATCACATGCCTTTTCAATTTCCTTTCCCTTTGGTCAATGTCAACAACAAGAGTATATAAGCTCTTCTTTCTTTAATTGGGCCTACGTGAATTCAATTCATTTGGGCTTGGACTTATGTGCTTTGAAAAGGGAATTTTGTGTCTTTTGTTTGTCTTTTGTGGGTAGTGAAAGAGTCTTTAATAGCTTCTATTTTCTTAACTACATGAAATAAGATAATATGGTAAGTAGTAGTAATAATAATAATAATAATAAATATATATTATAATTTGTCTTTAAGTGATTCAAAAATTAGATTTGCACCCTCTTTATCTTTCTTCTCTTTTTGTAAAATATAAAGCAAATCAAGTGTGTTCATTATATAATAATAAATAATTACTCTAAATTACCACAAAAATATCTACATAAAATACACTAAATTGGGGTTTATCAGGGACTCAGAAGCTCATCCAATCAGACTCTAAAACAAACCAAGCTAATGATAAATAATCAACATAAGACTCTGGTAAGCAAAACTAATCCTAGATTAGAAGAGCAACCTAATGATTATCAATCAAAGCCTCAATTTCAAAATCAATGGACTAAGAAGGTCAATTTTCAAAGGCCAAATTTTCAAAAGAAATTTTTTAAGAGTCCACAAAGCTTTTCACAGAGGCAAGGAAGAACTAAAGATTATAGAACTAACCAAACTGGACCCAGAAAGCAATGGGTACCAAAATGTAAAATTGTCTATCATTCAGATCTTCCTTGTAGGAAAAACCATTTCAAATCAGATGAATGGAGGCTAGTGATCAGCTGTGGAAGGAAAGCCTATGTTCCCAAACATTACTTTACTTCCAAAGCTGCTGAAGTGGACAAAGCTAATGAATACTGGAGAGAACTTCACAATGAATGTGAAGGGTATTATTACAATGATTGACCTTGTTTATTCTACAGCTATCCAGACTGAAAGAAAATGGTAATCAATCATGGTATCTGGATAGTGGATGTTCAAGGCACATGACTGGTAATAAGAAATTGTTCACCTCTTTAAATCTCGAAGATGGTGGAACAGTTGGCTTTGGAGGTAACCAGAAAGGCAAGATCAAAGGTACATGTATTGTAAGTAACTCCTCCCTTTTAATTAATAATGTATGGTTTGTAGATGGACTCAAACACAACTTATTTAGCATCAGTCAATTTTGTGACAATGGGTTTGTGGTTAACTTTGATAAAGGGTCATGTACTGTAATTAGAGAATCTGACAAGTCCATAGTGGTTAAAGGTAAAAGAGTAGGAAATGTGTTTAAAATAAACCTTTCTGATTTGGCAGACCAAGAGGTCAAATGCTTGCTAACTCTGAGTGAAGAGAAGTGGGTATGGCATAAAAGGTTAGGTCATGCTAACTGGAGGTTAATCTCTAAGCTTAGCAAACTTGACCTTGTCAAAGGCTTACCTAAGCTTCATTATCATTCAGATGCTCTTTGTGGATCCTGACAAAAAGGGAAGAGTGTGAAAACTTCTTTTAAACCTAAACATGTTGTTTCTACCTCTAGGCCCTTAAAGTTGCTTCACATTGATTTGTTTGGTCCTGTGAGCACAGCCTCAATCAATGGGAAGAAATATGGACTAGTCATTGTTGATGATTACAGTAGATGGACTTGGGTTAAATTTCTCAGAAATAAGGATGATGCATATGATGTCTTTAGTAGTTTCTGCTCACAGATACAAAAAGAAAAAGGTTTACACATTTTAAAAGTTAGAAGTGATCATGGTGGTGAATTTGAAAATGAAATGTTTGAGAATTTTTGTGAAAAATATGGCATCTTACATGAGCTTTCTTCTCCTAGAACTCCACAGCAAAATGGGGTTGTAGAGAGGAAGAATAGAACTCTGCAAGAAATGGCCAGAACCATGATGCATGAGACCAACATTGCCAAGTATCTGTGGGCAGAGGCTGTAAACACAGCATGTTATGTTCAAAATAGGATCTATATTAGACCTATTTTGAATAAAACAACATATGAACTATTTAAGGGAAAGAAACCCAGTGTATCCAATTTTCATCAATTTGGTTGTACATGTTACATTCTGAATACAAAAGTTCATCTAATGAAATTTGATGCTAAAGCTTATAAGGTTATCTTTATTGGATACTCTGAACGCTCAAAAGTATACAGAGTGTATAATTCTGAAACTCACTCAGTGGAAGAAAGTATGCACATAAAATTTGATGACAAGAAGCCTGACAAAGTGTTAGAGCTAGTTGAGAACTTTTCAGATCTACAACTATCAGATGATGAAGAATCAGAACCTGAAGGAACATCAGAACCATCTCAACCAACTTCTAAAGAAACAAATTCAACTCCTGAAACTTTGAACTCTGAAGATCACTCAGCATCAGAAATTATCAGAAGCAGTCCAAGCAGAGTTGAACAATCAAAGCATTCTTTCATATACAAATCCTCACATCCAGAAGAGCTAATCTTGGGTAACAAGGACAGTCCAAGAAAAACTAGATCAAGCTTCAGAAATGAAGACTCATTAATTGGATTGATCTCCTTAGTGGAACCAAGTTCAACTGATGAAGCACTTGCTGATGATGCATGGATTGTAGCTATGCAAGAAGAGCTAAACCAATTTGAAAGAAATGAAGTATGGAGCTTAGTACCCAAACCATCTAAGAAGAATATCATTGGAACAAAATGGGTCTACAGAAACAAGTTAAATGAACAACGAGAAGTTGTTCGTAATAAGGCAAGACTAGTAGCTCAAGGGTATAGTCAACAAGAGGGGATTGACTACACTGAAACATTTGCTCCAGTTGCTAGACTTGAAGCTATTAGATTACTTCTTTCCTATGCTACTCATCATAATATAATCTTATATCAAATGGATGTTAAAAGTGCATTCTTAAATGGTTATATTTCTGAAGAAGTATATGTCAAACAACCTCCTGGTTTTGAGGATGCTTCACATCCTGACCATGTTTTTAAACTAAAGAAATCACTCTATGGTATGAAACAAGCTCCCTTAGCTTGGTATGAGAGGCTGAGCAATTTCTTAGTTGAAAAAGGTTTTCAAAAAGGTCAAGTTGACAATACTCTCTTTAGTAAATCTTTTAAGAATGACATTTTAATTATTCAAATTTATGTTGATGATATTATTTTTGGATCTGCTAATCCATCTTTGTGCAAGGAATTTTCTAAGATTATGCAGGAAGAATTTGAAATGAGCATGATGGGAGAGCTGAAATTCTTTCTGGGAATTCAAATCAACCAAAACAAAGATGAAACCTACATTCATCAGACCAAGTATACAAAGGAGCTGCTGAAGAAATTCAACATGGAAGACTGCAAACCAATGACAACACCAATGCATCCAACAAGCAGTCTCAGCAAGGATGATTCAGAAGGCAAAATAGATCAGAAGCTATACAGAGGTATGATAGGTTCTTTACTTTACCTAATTGCATCAAGACCTGATATTTTATTTAGTGTCTGTTTGTGTGCTAGATTCTAATCAGATCCTAGAGAATCTCATTTTACTGCTGTAAAAAGAATCTTTAGATATCTGAAGGGAACCACAAATCTTGGATTATTTTATAAGAAAAAAAATGATTATAAGTTGATAGGATTCTGTGATGCTGACTTTGCTGGAGACAAGATAGAGAGAAAATCCACAAGTGGCAATTGTCAATTTGTTGGATAGAATCTCATATCTTGGGCTAGCAAAAGACAAACTATACTATAGCTTTGTCTACAGCAGAAGCAGAATACATATCAGCAGCCAAGTGTTGCACACAACTACTCTGGATGAAATATCAGTTAGAGGATTACAAAGTTAATAGTCACAATATTCCACTTTTCTGTGATAACACTGCAGCTATTCAACTTTCTAAAAATCCAATTTTGCATTCAAGAGCTAAACACATTGAAATTAAACATCATTTTATAAGAGACCTTGTTCAGAAGGGTAGTGTAAATATTCAATACATTGAAACTGAAAGACAATGGGGTGACATATTTACAAAACCCTTAGCAGTAGAAAGATTAGATTTTATCAAAAGGCATCTGAACATGACTTTAGTCTCTGAAGAAAACAAGCTCTGAAAACAAAATTGTGAATTCAGCCTCTGAACTCTGAAAGGTCTTCAGACGCTGAAAGTTTTTAAACTCTGAAGTGTTTCAGCCAAGTGGAGTACACGTGTCAATTACTTTGTCTTTACTCACAGTCTGTGATTGGTTAGAGTAAAGGTAGTTTATGACGAAATTCTTTAATGCAACGAATGTACTCCCTCATGATTGTTTTAATAAGAATTTTTCAAAATCACTTTACTCACTTTCACACAAGTTCACCCTCACATCCCACACTTTTCATTCTCTAAAACCCAGAACATATTCTTTCTCCCCCATATTAGCAAAACCCAGTTCTTAAACCTCAGCAATGGCAAGTTCATCTTCTGAATTAAGGTTTCCAGAGGACATCCCAATCAACATCTACGCTCAAGATTCCTATCTTAAAGATGCCACAATGGATCTTCGTTTTGAAGAAAGTAAATTGGTTATGGAAAGACCAATAGACTTTGAAGCCTTAAGAGTCAATGGGCACGACTATAAAGAGTTCTTTGTTGAACAAGGTTGGGGGAACTACTTGGATATGCTTAATGGTCCTATCTACTTCAACTTAGTGTTTGATTTCTGGAGGATGCTAATGCAGAACTTCAAAGGGTAATTGATCAGAACCCAAGTGAAAATAAGGGAAAATTAAGGGTGGAATTGGGCCTGAGGAAATTCACTGAAACAGAGATACGTTCTAGTGTTGGTGGTTTTCCAGTTATCTTAACAAGAAGCAATTTGGCCAAGATGATGGATCTTCCCAACTCTAGAATTGTCAGACTCTACACTGCAGCGTCTGGTAGAAAGTCAGTTTATCTAAATGATATGGCCAGACTCTGTTTTAAGGATCAAAAGATGTCAAATAGAGTTGGTCATCTGAATGATCGAGAAAAGGTTCTTGCTAAGATTGTCTTCTCTTCAATTCTCCCAAGGGATACTGGCAGTGACTCTCTGAATTGGGATCAGAGACACTTCATCTACTTCCTCTCAACAAAAAGGAAAATGAATCTACCTGCATACATCTTTCAACATTTGTGTGAAACAATTTGTGAAGCTCAAAAGTTTGACAACGCCTCCAAGTTGATTTCACATCCAAGGCTCTTAAGCTTCATTTTTTAGCAACTTGGTCTTCCAGATAGATTTATGCTTGCTGGGGTGTCTGAAGATCTTGAACAAGTTAGAGCACCAATTCTTGATGCTAAAATCTTGGTGAGTCTACGCTTGAAGAAGTCAGGCAAGCTTATTTACCCTCAAAAGCCTCTCCTGATAAATAAGGCTAAATTTCAACCCATGAGTGAGGCCTTCATATTTGACAATGAACCTCCTGATGTTATCCTAGAATACATGAGATTAATGAATGAAAGAGGCACTACAGTCACTCATAAGGATATTGGAAGAGGTGATGGTCCAACATTTGCACAAATCATGAGAGCTGTTAAGGAAGAGGTTTTCAGTGACTATGAAGAGGATATAATGGTTGAGGAACCACCAATGGCAGAAGCTTCAGTAAATAGGTCAGAGGATGATCATCAAGAGATTGAAGATATTGTGGATGAAGAACAAGTTGATGGAGATCATGTGGATGCAGAACCAGTTACTGAAGACTTGTTGCGTGCAAAAGTGGTCAGAAGAACTCTTACAAAGCAGGGCATCACTAGGGGAAAGAAGAGACAAAGGTCAGATGCAGGTATTAATCAGTCTTTTAATTATTGCAATACAATATCAGAAGCATCTATCCTTGAAAATGTCCAACCTCTAAACACCATCTATCCCACAACCTCTGAACCTGAATATATTCATGTTTCAGACTCTGATTCAGAGTCTTCTGACTCATTTGATGAAATGATAGCAGGTTTTGAACGATTTAAAGCTAAAGCTAAGCATATTCCTGAGTCGGAAATAGCTCAGCCATTCATTGTTGAAACCCCTCAACCTTCACCCACAATTCTCACTGAGGAAGAGATTCTGAAGGAAACATCCTTCAGAGTTTCTCCTATCCGTGAAGCCTCTGAACCACAAAACATCCCATCATCTGAACCCACCATATCAATTCCATCAGACTCTCCACAACCTTCATCACCTATAACACCTTCCGAGATGCTTATAGATACTGAAATTGCAATAAATGATAGAATTGATAATCCAGATGATCATGTGACTCGTTCACCTAGTGGTCCAAGTCAACCAGACTCTGCACCACTTGAGGAACAGAAAGAGGAAGGGAGTTCAGACAAGAAGTCAAGGATTATGAACCTAATAGAACATTCGCTTGATCAACAAGAGGATAAGCTTCTGGAGCTTGTGGCATACTCAAGAGCATCTAAAAACAAGACTCAACAGCTTCTCACTCTCTTCTTATCCAAACACCCTTAGGATTCTATTTTTTTTCTTTCACCTTTTGTTTATTATTTATTGTTTTGTTTTAAAAACTTTTTGATAATTACAAAAGGGGGAGTAAATCAGCAATTGTACAATTGTCAGTAGTTTTTTTTTTACTACTCAATAAGAATCTGAAACTGTCTTAAAAATAAGAATCTATTTTTTTTTTCATATCTATGCTAAATGTTTATAAACTTAATTGATAAGGAGAGCAAATTAATAAACATAATTGTGTTTGCATAGATGAAGGTAGTTAAGATTGTCCTCTTAATTATTTTTATCAAACTCAAGAGTTGAGCTTGCAAACCTCACACTCTGAGAGTTAAGTATGTAGATACAATCAAGTTTATCAAATTGTTCTTATACTGATTCAACTTAATTATGGATAAAACTTAGGGGGAGCTTGCAAACCTAACCCTAATGGTTTATCAGACTCAGGGGGAGCTTACAAACCTCAACAACCTGATGTTGACATAATTAAATTAATCAACAACAATTATATTTAATACTTTATATTTGTCATCATCAAAAAGGGGGAGATTGTTGGAACAAAATGTGTTTTAGTACACACCCTTGAGTTTTGATGATAACAAAGTATTAAATGGACAATTGGTATTACTAATGAATGATCTAGTGTGCAGGAACAAAGTAAAAATCTTATTCACTTAGATCATCATTTGAGCCTCTGAAGGACACAGTCGGAAGCGTTAAGACTCTGAGAAGCAAGTAGCTTCAGAGCCTCTGAAGAAGTCCTCAGATGCCAAAGAGAGAAACACAGTCTGAAGCTTGGGTACATCATTCAAAAGATCAATGAAATGTTATTACCAGATTCTGAATGACACTCTCTGAAGAAAGACAACTCATAACTAATGGAATAGTACAACGGTTTTATCAGCAAAAAGAAGATTGTACTACCAACGGTCCTTTCTCAACGTCTTTATACTTAGAGTATAAATAGAAGACTTTTTGCTACAGAGAAGACCACTGGAAGATTATCAAACTCAGAGAAAGACTTAAATTGTATTCAAGCTGTGAACTGTTTTCATTCTTTCTTGTGTAACTTTCTAAGTCAAATATCTTTTGATATTGTAGGCTCTGAACTTAGTGTTTAGAGAGTCTAGCTTAGAAATTTCAGTCCTACTTAATCTGTGTATTAAGTTAGTTTGTGAAGTCTCTTGTCTTGTGTGACTTGAGCAAGGAAGTCTCTTGTCTTGAGTGACTTGAGCAAGGAAGTCTCTTATCTTGTGTGATTTGAGCAAGGAAGTCTCTTTGTCTTGTGTGACCTAGAGCAAGGAAGTCTCTTGCTTGTGTGCTTGAGCATTAGGTTTGTAATCTTTGAGATTATAGTGAAATCCCTTGGAAGTACAAGGGGACTGAACTACTCTCGTTTTGTGAGAGGAACCAGTATAAAATTTCTGTGTGTGCACTCTTCTCTCTCTCTCACTGTCTTATTTGTGTTTTGCTTTTTGAATAGCTTCTTTCATCCGCTGCGTTACAATCTGTTTACTAGAAAAGAATTATTTTTCAAAACACAATTCAACCCCCCTTCTTGTGTTTTTCACCTTCATCATATGCTTAAAGTTCTCGTAATTCAGAGCAACAAGGTTTGTTGTACTCTCAAGTTTAATTATTCAATATTTGGTGTGTCTATGTACACATGTATGTATTATTCTATAAACACATGTTTTTGAGTTATCTTGTCCCATGTTGCTTGTAGGAGGAACCATCACTTTTAAGAACATGGGAGCCACACTCAACAACAATTGCTAAATGTCTCAAATCCCACCTGACCTATATTCACATAGAAGGATATCAAGGATTTGAAGATGAGCTTACATTTGCGGAATATATTTTGCGTAACGGACTTGTTTTGGAGACAATGCTTATTTTTACTGATATTTCAATGGACATATGGAATAAGTACCATTCTATCAAAAGATTAACAAATATTTCAAAGGCCTCTGTCAGATGCCAATTTAAATTTGACCCAGATGGGTCTCCTTAAGATAAAAACCCTAATTGTCTTGTTTTTATCTGTCTTACAATTAACGATTATGTGCCTTCTATTTTTACATGCATGTCATTGTCACCACATTTTGAACTATATTGTGGTGGATATAAGTAATTTCATACCTGAAATGTATCCAAATTATTTTATCTAGTTATTTTCTCAAAATAATACCTAATTGGGATTGGCCCTCTGTACTAAACTAAAATATTCTAAGTCTTTCCCCTAAAACAATGTTTATTTTAGGATTTTTAACTTTGCAATAGTTGAAATTTTCAAGATTTAGAAGGTTGAAGAGAGTGATGACCTTTAAATGCATATTGAAATTGATGGAAAAACTTCTAATTTCATGCCACTTATTGTAACTTAGTCATTGTTTTCTGTGTACTCTTATTGAAATTTGATTTGGAAGGATAGTATTTTAGAGCAGATTGAGGCATTTTTGTTGGTTAATCTTACAAAAGTTGTGGTGCTATGCAAAACTCTCTTATTGAAAGGGACTATTCCTTGTCTAAATCTAGTTGGGAATCTTTACTTTTTCATCCTAATTCCCTTTTTAGTTAGCAGTCTTGGTTTTTTATGCATTCCGATTCCTTGAGTTCCTATTTGATCAATACTTCTAGCTAGATTTTGTGAATTGCTAGGAATATGTATAGTTTTAATGACAATAAGTGGCATTCGCTGTATGTTAAAGAAGATTTACTCTACTCGTTCATGTTATTCGGTCTATCCTCCTATCATGAATTATTTCCTCAAAATTAATGTTGGGACGGCAGTTGAAGGAGGTGCCAGGGTTGTAGGGTAACCAAGTTAAAAAGTTGGAAAGTCTGATCAGGGTGCACCTTGAAGCGCCTTCCCAACAAATAGGGTCTCCGTTTTTGAACACCTATTACTAGGGTAGGCCATTAGCTCTTTCTCATAGACAGGTTTTCTTTGAGCTCTCCATCTAGGGATGTCAACGGGGCGGTGATTGAGGGAAGGGTACTTTATCACTCATTATCCCACCAAAATGTTCCTCATCTCCGTCCCCATATAGGCCACAGGTCTCCCTTTTGCACCAATATTGTTCCTATTCCTTTGCCAGATGCATCTTTCACCCCAGTAAAATCTTTTGTCAAAATTAGGCATAGCTAACACAGGGACGGTGTCATGGCTTGCTTGAGTTGATCAAAAGCATGTCGGGCTTCATCTCCCCATGCAAAATTATCTTTCTTCAATAATTGAGTCAAACGCTAATCTATCTTTGCCATAATTATCTTTCTCATGGCATAACAACAATATTACAAAAAAGAAAGTGAAAGTATGTTACTTAAGAGTGAAGAAACTGCAAACTCTATAAAACCATGTGAATATGTAATGAACAATGACATTGAAACTTTATTGTGCTATAAACATACACAAAATTACAAAGAAAAAAAAATCAAACATTTTGTGGTGGTGTGGTATCCTCAGAAGGCCTAGTTGAAATATTCAATTTACCTCTTTCACTTCTACTATTATCAGCAAATTTCAAGCTACCATGATGAGACCCTTTTTCTCTTTCTTTTGAGTTCCATTCAGACAAGTAATAATCTTCTTCTGAAACATTTTTAGATGATGATGGACCAAATAACATGCCACCCCATTGTGGAAAATAGATTAAAAATAATGGTAATGTGCATATTATTATCATTGCACCCATTAGTGTTATTCCTCTTTCTTTTGAAAATCTTGATCCTTTGAAGAATATTAGTTGGGTTATTACTGCTCCAACGTTTCCTCCTCCTCCTGCCATTCCTGATATTACCCCTAATGACCTGAAATTGCATATTTTAATGTAACATTATTAGAATTATGAATAAATATTTAATGACATGTTATATATATATGGTGATGTCCACTTTTTTAATCTTACTCTTGTCTATTGTGAAGAAACTTGAGTATTTTACAAGTTTGGGTTAAGTGAGATAGTATCTACATACCAACGATGAATTGGTCTAAGTGGTAGGGTTTTGGTCTCTTTAAGCATATGGCCAGGATATTGATTTTATTTTCATGCGTATGAAGAAAATTTAGTTGGAAAGGGAGAATCCACCTTGTGTGTCTCACAGGTTCTCCGACGGAAATTAGTCATCAGTAACGACGGTGGAAACTTCGTACCGATATTATGGTAAAAAATATGAGTATATATACGATGCATTGCACATACTTAGGAAAGGCATTCTAGGATTAGAGATTATAGTATTAGCTTTGGATTTTGGAATCATTTGCAGGTCAAAACAGAGGTTTTAATAGTTATGTTGAATCGTTGATGGTGGGTTTAGTTTTTTTTTTCTTTTTTTTCTCTAACTTATTATCTCTTTGCTAACGGGTAAAATTATTTTTAAAAATCCAGATAAAAAATATTTTTAGAAAGTAAGGCCTACACTAGCTGATTTTTTGGATTTTTTTTCTTTGTAACTTGTAAAGTGGTTAATATCATTTTTATCGTGGACTTGTACTCTTTGACAATATAATGGCAATGTTGAATTTGTAGTTTTAGAAAAATATATTTTATTAAGTGGTGAACTTCTATTGATTAAAATAAACTAAATATTGGTTGAATATTTGGATGGTAGCTTGACATGTAATTATATAATAATTTTTTAAAAAAAATCACATGAATCAAACGGATGGAACTATTGTGGTCCTTCATGACTCTCATCTCTCTGTTTTTTTGTGTATATATAAATTTATGTAAAGGAACATATAGTAAAACAATTTCAAGAGACAAATTACCATCTATTTTAATAAAAATTAAATAGTAAAATCTTATTCCCAATTATTTGGTGTTCATTCATTGAGTCAAATTAAAGCGACAAAAATATATGCATAGTCTTTTCATTTTTCAGGAGTGTAGAATTTGTTTTGTCATATTTAATTAAATATTCTTGACTAAAATTGATTTTAATTTTAGAATTAATTTTAATTTTAAGTTAGAATTAGAGTTTTTGCCTCTACAATTGATTTTAGTCTCGAATTTAATCTTAAGCACGTTTTTACATAAATATATTCTAAAGTATATCAGTCTAACTTGAACTCAGTTTAGGTGGAATCAATTTTATAAAATCAATTTATGTTATGTATAATGAAACACTAAACTAAATGATCCAAATGAAGCATATGTTTTATATCATGGTACATACACCAGAATCACACTGATCCATCGTGATTTGACAAAACCTATAGAGTGTAGCTTCTGTGAAATTATAATGGATCACCATAATTCATTCTAATTTACCGGCCATGATATTAAACAATGGGCGAAATATGTAATGAATGGAAAACATACCTTCTTGAGACAAAAGGAACAATCCCAAAAGTCATTCCACAAGCAGCTTGAACAAAAACAGAGAATATAATCATAACAACAATAGAAACACTTAAACTTCCAACAAGTCCCAAAATCACACAAAAAACACCAGCTAAAGTTTGACAAATCCACAAACACCATAATCTACCCCTCATTCCAAATCTCTTAGCCATTAAATCAGAAATTAAACCTCCACCAGGTCTAGAAAAACAATTAGCCAAACCAAAACTTGCAGCAATAATTCCAGCAGTATGAAGTTTAAGGTTAAACTTGTCATAAAAATATTCAGCTATGATATTGTCAACAGTCAACTCCACACCAAAACAATATCCATAAGTCAAAGCTAAAATCCAACCTCTATAATTTAACACACCATGATAAAGTACTTTTGAAAATTCATCTTTGGCTTTTTCACCTGATTTTTTTAAACCATGAAAATTTCCATCTGGTAAATCTTGACCAAATATTAATATTGAAAATGCTGTCATAGATTGCAAAAATGCAGGTATGAAAAATGCTATTCTCCATGCAGTGAATTTTGTTGAACCAATATTATCTTGAATCAGTGAAAATACAAGTGGCATGATCAGTTGTGTAGCTCCTCCACCAAGGTTACCCCAACCACCTGAAAAATATATTTTTTTTTCAGAAAAATAATTAAATTTAAATATACTTTTAGCTCTCAAATATCGTGATTTTGACCCTCGCCAATTTTTCCTCAAATTTACATAACTAATGGACGTGTTATTAATTATTGTTGTGTATTAGAATTTGAGAGGCTTATACTCAACCACAAAAGCTAGCTTGAGAGTTGAGATTTGCACTATTTTATAAAGGCTATATTTGCCATATCTCTAGCCAATGTGGAACTTCTAACATTGTGGTACCAAAATCTCAACAGCGAGCGTGTCTTTTCATTAAAATTACAAATAAAAGATGTCAAAAATCAGCTCATGCATATCAGAAAGTCAAATCATCCGTCTTTCATTTTACTCTCATGTGCATAGATTGATTTTTCGAGTTTTCATTTTTTATTTTTTTTGAGAAAAAAACCATATTCGCCAATGAGAATTTAGTTTCACGTCAATAAATGAAAGGATTAGACTTGAGGCCAAAATCACTAAAAAAAATATGGGACCAAAACTGCAGAATCGAGATTTTTAGTGGGTCAAAAGTGAATTTAAGTTAAAAAAATACCTGAAAAACCATTTGCTCTGCCAACAACAGTGGTAGAAAACATAGAACTCATCCAAAACTGAGTAGAAACAAAAGTGGCTAAAGAAAAGCCAGTGAAGAACCTTACAAGAAGAAAACTAGTAGCAGAGTTGATAATCGAAGTGCAATAAACAGCCGGTGAAGTCAAGAGAATAAGAGAAGCCGAAGCAAGACGAGGACCAACTAAATCACAAGCTGTTCCCATTGCAATTCTTGCAAAAACAGCACCAGAAACAGATGCAACACCGGCATTTCCTATGTCCGTTGCTGTAAGATTAAGGTTGTCGCGGATTATAGGAACAAGTGGTGCTGCTGCAAAACTTGAAACAAAACATGCAAAGAATGAGAACCATGATAAATGAAATGCTAGCATGTGAGGTTTGGCTATTGAGTGTATTTTGAAGACTGTTGATTTGTGTTCTGAATCAACTGGAAGAGAGAATTTTTGTTGGGTAGGTTCATTGGTTGATGGTGTTGGGAGTTCAAGATTCATGGTTGTGTGTTGGATTAGACAGGGCTATGAAAATATTTGATTGGAATTGGGTTGAGATATTGTGTATGAGTATGACCTTTTAATGTGTATTTGATATAAAGTTTTCTATAATGTTTTGGACACAAAGCCAACTACTTTGTTTGACTTTTAGCTCAAAAGTGGAATGAGAATTTTAGCACGTTAGTTTGATGTAGTTATATAAGTGTTAATCAGGTTTTAAATTGCGGTTGCGGTTCACGTATATATTAGGTTTTTATATTGGATTAGTTCATTCTTATAAAACCGACTTCAAATGTGAAGCATGATACTCTTTATAAATTATTTTCAGTTTTTGTATATTTTTAATGTGGGATTTAAATTTTTCCCAACAAGAACTACGGTCAAATGATTTTGTCGTAATCACATTCGCATTGTAGTAGAAAATAGTTTAAAATGAAAAGTGGTTCCAGTTACTGAACTGAATGGTTCAGTTCAGTGCAGTTCATGAACCATGAATCACGATATTGCCACCTCCCATCTTTGTTTAGTGTGAATTCTTAAGAATCTTTTTGAATTAGAGAAGTTGCGTTTTCTTGTATTTGGATGTTGCGTTTTCAGGTGGTTATGGATAGTTTTGGCACCAAAAGTCGATCTATTATATAACTTATATGCTAATTTTGTCTTTGTAGGTGTTCATGAAAGGGAAAACCCATTATTAATAAGTTTCGTCTCAGATCATTTAAAAAAATCCTAATACCAACTACGAAAAGCATATTTAATTGTACATTTTTAAGGAATCCCATTTAAATTTTTAGGTGATTCCATTTTTGTCAACTCAATTTTACAATACTCATTCAATTTTCAATTTGATAGAAGTTTTCTCAAATTCATCTCTTACAACATCTCATATTCTTTGTCCTACATTTGTACTTTCAAAATATTATAAAAAAATATATTATAAAACTCTCTTTTAAGATTCTTCAAATAAGATTCTCACTCAATTATGAAATCCAAAATAATAATAATATCTTAGTATTAATAAAATTTCTCCAATTGGAGATGTCTAAGTGCCGGCTTCTACGAGGTTATCACACTTAATTATTTATTTCCTATGATTGTGTGCTAAGATACTAACTAGAATATTCTATAGAGGCGTATAATAAAAGAGTTACACAACTATGAAGATAGCTAAGTAATAAGATAAGAAAATAGCTATTTTGTACTTTCAAGGTTGGCATGTTGCTAAAAATTCATAAATGTATCCATTGATAAACTTGAGACTTGGAGAATAGTGTGTTTAATTTAATTGATGACTTTTCATTGGTAAGAAAGGTACATTTAGAAGCTAAAATACACTCTCTTACGCCGAGTCTCATTGTTTTAACTTTGTTTTTGGTGTGGAAAGAATGAATGAATGGTGTTAAATATCAACTACAACAAAAATAGGGACTTGTTTGGAATGAAGCAAATGTTCAACTTTTGATTTTTGACTTTTTGTTGTGGATCTATTGATTAACATGCATTTATCACATGATCCAGTTGGTTTGAAGAGAGATTGTCGCTAACAAGTTGAGTAGCATGCATTGACTTAGAAAGAGTTTTGCTAACAAGTTGAGTATGCATTTGGTTTGATATGTTAAATGGTGAGTATTTGACACAATAACACAAGACAAGACTAGACAAGACAGAACATCACAACATTTGGTTGAATAACAAAGAACAAACTTTTATGATATTGAATAATTTTTTGTTTTATACAATGTTTAGTGTACAAAATGTTATTTTGGTATTTTAGACAAGTTGTACTTTAAGACAAAAAGTTGTGATGTGGTTTAGTGGGGGACACAAATTGATGTTTTTGTCATGTCCCTTGCCTCCAGTTTGTTCAATCTCTAACACAGTTTCACAATCAAATACAATACAATTGAAGTTCTCATATTTAATCCCTTATTTTTTAGCAGATCATACACATCCTAAATGTCTATTTGGATTCAACGAAGTAAAAATTTTTTTTTTTTTTTTTGATCGTGTAGCCAAGTGGCTAGAAATTTCATCTATAAGGTGGATAAGTGGGATGACCGGGGTTCGAACCCCGACCCCCTGCATATATAATGCAATGTCCTACCAATTGAAATAAGCTCACGAGACGAACTAAAAATTTATTTTAGTTCAATGTGAGTTTAAAATATTTATGGTAACATCTCAAATTTATGGTAACCTTTCAAAATCTTTGTCTAAAATAAAATAAATAAATATTGTCTTCTTCTTTAGATTTTGTAACGTTTTTGAGTCCGATGGTTGCAATTGTTCATTAAATATAGTAATTGGGTCAATTTTTTTACTTAAATTGGATATTATCTACCTATCAAGTTTTGTGGGGGTTCAAATAGGTAAACAATACTAGAAGAGACGCAGGGACGGATCCAGAAACTTTAAGTAGTGGGGGCAAAATATATATATATTCTACAAATCCTAGCTCAAATGGTAGAAATATCAAAATTGCTAGTGTCGGATACCATAACCGGGGTTCGATCTCTGATCCCTCCACTTTGTGTTTGTGAGTGTCAGGGACTGACGAAATTCTAAAAAACTATGGAGACCATTTACTTATTTAATCCTATTATTATATGAAAATTACTTTTCTGACCCTGCCCATTTCTTTTTTACCCCCCAAACTGACGTTTTTGCCCTCGGGGGGTATGAAAAAAATTTGCCAAGAAAATTCGGTTTTTAGAAACCGAACTAGCTCGGTTCGTAAAAACCGAAGTTTCGGCAACGGTTTTTAACCGTTGCCTTAGAACAAAAAAACGCTGTCTTCAAGAGCTAACGCAACACTTCCTCAAAACAGTATCCATATGCATAACACGCAACGTTTTAAAGTGTTATCTAAAGTGTTAGTTGAAATTCATGCATAAAACACTTTAGAGAACACTTTAAAACCGTTGCGTGTTATGCATCTGGATACTATTTTGAGGAAGTGTTGCATTAGCTTTTAAAGACAACTCTTTTTTGTTCTAAGGCAACGGTTAAAAACCGTTGCCAAAGCTTCGGTTTTTACAAACCAAATTTTTTTGGCAAATTTTTTTCATACCCCCGAGGGCAAAAACGTCAGTTTGGGGGGTAAAAAAGAAATGGGCAGGGGTCGGTAAAAGCAATTTTCTTATTATATAGTAATATATCTTATGAACAAAATTGGAACCATCACCACATTATGCAGCCCATCGCTTACAAGAAAATTAATCAAACTTCAATTTAATAAATAAATGTAACAAATAAGAAATTTATATGCATCAGTATATATATATATATATGAAAAATTGTTCAAAACATAGTGGGGGCCTAAGCCCACAGACCACCCAACATAGGTCCGTCCCTGAAGAGACGTATTTTGATAAAGAATATACATATTTTTTTAGAAACATTTTTATTGATTTATTCATCTATTTGACAACGAGTTTTAGCTTGTATTCCAAAATTGTAACTATGTTTGCTTTGTGCTCGAGTACATCTAGTATCCGTTTAATAAAAGTTTTTTTTACCATCAGTAACTATGTCAGTTCTAACATCAAGTGTTTTCAGCCTCTCCCGATCACGGTTGTAGGAGATTGAAGCGCGGTCCTTTCTATCAAATTTAGCGTCAATCACCCTTGAACCAACTAACGATGCACGGTATAAACTTACATTTAATTTGTCATTCGGAATTTGGGAATCGTATTTGTTGACTTGACTTAGTATATACGTCGCCTAGGTGCGGGTACAGTACCGGTACCCTTATCGGGTACCGATACGAGGTACGACATTTTTAGAAAAACTAATACATGTGTATGAGCATAAATTAAGGTCGGATGTGTACCCGGTACTGGTACGGATACATACCTGATACCGATATTTTTCCTCAAACGGAGTACCCGTGCATCATAGCTCTGTATGATTCCATTTGTGCATAAGTAATTAAGTTGACTTTGTATGAGATTCTCTTTCTTCATAATTCTGCTATATAATTAAAATTGCAATTATATCCTACACTTTTGAGGTAATTACCATATTTGGTAGTAGCTCTCAACTTTCCATGGCCACACAATCTTAGTGTATAAATTAAGAAATAACTTTTGTCTATTTTTTCAAAAGAAAATGAATTTAATTGATAAGTTTCTTTTACATATATGATGATTGACGTACTTTTATTGATTTTTTCATGTATTTAATTTTGCTGCATATTAGTTTGATAGCCATAGAAGAAAAAAAATCTTCTAAAAAATGAGAATTAAAAGGAATGAATGAAGTTTTGTCGACAAAAAAAAAAGGAATGAATTAATGGAGTTTGCTATGGGTGAACAACCAGTGAACCGATAACCGAACCAATAGTATCTGATCCATTGGACTGTCTAATCTGGTTTGAGGATCAGTTCTGACATCAATTGGTTTCAACCTCCTACCAATTGTGAGGGATCGAACTATAGTCATCCATATAAAGTTCAACGTCAATCACCACTGAACCAACTAATGATTGGTTGAATGTCCTTATATTAAATGTGACGATAATAATATTTAATTGAAGCATGGAAAACATTAATGTCACAAATAATTAATTGGTAACATGTTTTCAAAAGTCACAATGATAGGGTTTTGATTTTTATTATTTTACCACTAGTGTTTTAAACTACAGTTGACAATCGAAATTGTAGACATGGGATTGGGAGAGGCTAGCTCAAGTAGAGTATTATTAATTTTTTATTAAGCAATGTTTTACAGTAATTGTTTTTTATTATTTTTTTATAATAAGTAATTTTTTATTCTTAAATCACTCAATCATCATTAAGTGACATTTTTTTAATAATAAGTGACATTTATTGTTAAAATAATAAATTTGTTTTGGTGACATTAAAAAAATACTCCCACAGTCCCGTGAGCTTAGCTCAATTGGTAGGACATCGCATTTTATAGGCAGGGGGCCGGGGTTCGAATCCCGGTCATCTCACTTATCCATCTTAAGGATGGAGTTTCTAGCCACTAGACTACTTGACCAAAAAAAAAAAAATACTCCCACATCAAATAACGAGTGACTCATTTGATCATATTTGACCATTTTACACAGATTAAAAAAATCATGAGGAAATATAAAAACATAATTTTATTAAATTATCCTTATGTGTATCCACAATTACCATAAATCTATCTAAAGTAAAATATATTAAATTAAGAGTGATTAATTGTATTGTATAATTAAAAAATAATATTATTATATTGAAAATTAAAAGAAATTATTCATATAGTAAAACAATTTTTATTTACATCACTTAGAGGGAATAATGAAATGAAATATCAACTTTATTAATTTTTATTATAATAGTGGTGATTCCTATGAGAAAATCTTTTTATTTAGAATCATGCCCAGTTGTTAGAATATTCCTCCTAAGTTTTCCGTAGAAGCTAATTCTTATTCTTTTTTTCTTTATTTTATTTTTTTACTATTAAAATCTTATTCTCATAGAATGTATTTTTCTCTTAAACGTGACAATGATAAGAGGTAAGCAAGAAAATGCGGAAATAATAAATTATAGCTAGTGACATGCGTTAGAAAGTTACGTATGGATCGTTTCTCACGATATGATGACAACCTTTATTAATTTTTTTAACAATATTAAAATTTTAATTTTTCAATTTAAAGTGAAATATATTAAAATATGTTATTTATAAGTGTAAATCTACAAACATATTTTTATCCGTGTTAGTGACGGGTCTGAAAATACTAGTAAGAAATTAAGATTAACATGTACCGAAAAAAAAATTAACCTTAGCTAATTAAATACGTTGTATTATAATCATCATGGGCTGCAATTAACATTACAGTTATTATTTTAGCTTGGAAGAAATGTAGCAATTGTGAGAGGAAAATTGACCAACGTGCATAATAAGTGTGCTCTTTTCTTTTTACTAATAATAGGTAGACAAAATTTGATATCTTTTCATGCGTCTTGTGTTTCGATCTTATAATGTTTGTTTAATGCAATCTCTGTGTGTGTGTGTGTGATTGAGGTATAAAATCAATTTCTGCACCCAAGAGGTATCCCACTTGCAACAGTTCCTTTCTCAGTATATTTCATTGTTTCTGTTCCAAGCTCCGATAGGTAACTGGTCCGCACAAAATGCACTAACGATCGACCATTCAACAACAAATATACTAAAGATAGATTGGTTCCATTCATGAGGTAATATTGTTCCTGAATCTCTTGCTGCTTTCTCGTACGGCTTTGTGCAACTGCAATTGTTAGCTTTTAGCACTATGTTTTTCCAGTTTTGAGGACGCCCACAAAATGTTCGATAAAATGTTTGTGAAGAATGCCCTCAATATGTTTGATAATATGCTTGTGAAGAATGCTAGCTCTTGGATTGTGTTGATTTCGGTGTAATTCTTGGCTTGATTTTAATAATCAGTGTTGGTTTTCCCTTTTAATAAGGAGTTATGTTTTTCCCTTTTAATAAGGAGTCTTGTTTTCCCTTTTAATAAGGTGTTTTGCCATGAGCCATGAGTATATTAAGTTGGAATTGTCGCGGGTTGGGTCATCCTAAAGCAATTCCTAGTTTAAAAGACCTTGTCCGTGTCTATAAATCGGAAATTGTTCTTCTTATCGAGACATTGGTTCACTCTAATAAAATAAAGGATCTCTGTTACGTACTTGATTATGACTGTTCTTTTGTTGTTGATAGAGATGGTAGAAGTGGCGGTCTTGCTGTTCTTTGGAAATCTACTTTCAACTGCAACATTATTAATTTCTCTTCTAATTTCATTAATCTCCAAGTGCATGACAACATGAGAGGGGATTGGCGCCTCACGTCCTTTTGGGGTTATTCTGACAGTGTTAGACGTAGACAGTCATGGAACCTCCTTCGTGACCTTGCTTCCATGTCTAGTGACCCGTGGTGTATTATAGGAGACTTCAATGACCTTATCTCAAGTGAAGATAAAAGAGGGGTCCTGAGCGCCCGTCTTGGCTTTATAACGGTTTCCGTAACGCTGTCAGTGATTGTTCTTTACTTGATATGCCCCTTGAAGGCTACCAATACACATGGTTTAAAAGTTTAGGGACAAACCGTGCCTTAGAAGAACGTCTTGATCGTGCTATGCATACTCACGCTTGGTCCTTAATGTTTCCCGAGGCCAAACTCATCAACTTGGTTGCTGCGACGTCTGATCACTCGCCTATTCTTCTTAAGCTTGAGTATGAACCTTACATTCAACCAAAGCGCTCTTTTCGTTTTGAAAATGCTTGGCTCCTTGATAACAATTTGGTGGATATGATTACTTCAAATTGGCCTTGTTATCCCGCTAGCAACATTCCTCAAAAGCTTAAGTATTGTATTAGTGATATGGAAGCTTGGAGCAAAGAGAACTCTCCCAATTTTCGTGTGGCAGCCAACAAGCTTCGGCGTGAGCTTGAACTTATTCGTTCCACACATGACCATCTTTCTGATGCTACTGTTTCTATTGTTCAAAATAAGCTTTCAAATGTTTTATTGCAGGAGGACATGTATTGGAAGCAACGAGCTAAGGTTTATTGGCTTACCGACGGAGACAAAAACAGTAGATTCTTTCATGCTTCTGCAAGTGCAAGAAAGAAGAGAAATGCTATCAAAAAGTTGAGAGATACTAATGATGTTTTGGTGGAAGATCAATCTGGCCTCTGTAATATTGCTCGAGATTATTTTCAAAATTTGTTTGTTCCCAATCATGGCGACCATGCCCCTATTGTTGCTACCATTTCTCAAAGAGTAATAGACATAGATAATGAAATGTTGACCTCCCCGTTTACTGAAGAAGAGTTCCGTCAAGCAGCTTTTTCTATGCATCCAGATAAATCTCCAGGACCCGACGGCCTTAACCCAGGATTCTACCGCAAATTCTGGCCCCTTTTCGGGAGAGAAATTTTTGAAGCTTGCTGCTCTTGGCTCGAAGATGGGCACTTCCCTCCTAATATCAATGATACAAATATTGCTCTAGTGGCCAAAGTTGACCGTCCCGAAAGCATGAAAGATCTTCGTCCTATATCTCTATGCAATGTCGTCTACAAAATCCTCTCAAAGGTTCTAGCTAATCGTCTCAAACGTATCCTTCCTACTTGTATTTCAGATTCACAAGCCGCTTTTGTACCAGGAAGAGATATTCTAGATAATGCATTAACAGCCTTTGAAGTCCTCCATTATATGAAGTGTAAAAGTCGTGGTAAAGAGGGACTTGTTGCGTTAAAGTTAGATGTCAGTAAAGCTTTTGATCGTGTCAAATGGAGTTTTTTACAAGCGGTCATGCAAAAGATGGGTTTTTCAGATACTTGGGTTAGGTGGATCATGCAGTGTGTTACAACATTGAATTATCATGTCCTCCTTAATAATGACCGGGTTGGTCCTATCACCCCTCTTTGTAGACTCCGCCAAGGTGACCCCCTCTCACCTTACTTGTATATTATTTGCTCTGAAGGTCTTACTTCCTATATTCATCACTACGAGTCTTGTGGCATGTTACACGGTGTTCGTATATGTAGAGGCAGCCCATCTATTAGTCATCTCTTATTTGCCGACGACAGCTTCCTTTTCTGTAAAGCTTCCGTTTCAGAGGTCACCAATCTTAAGCATGTTCTAGATACCTATGAGGCAGCCAGTGGTCAAGCCATAAATTATCAAAAATCCGCCATTGCTTATAGCCGCAACACCGAGGCAAATTGTCGCTCTTTTATCAATAATCTTTTGGGAGTTGTTGAATCTATGGGGCATGGTAAATATCTTGGACTCCCATCCATGATTGGTCGTGACAAAAAATCTATTTTCTCTTTTATTAAGGATCGTATATGGAAGAAAATTCAAAATTGGAACTCGAGGTCACTGTCTAGAGCTGGTAAAGAGGTTCTTATTAAAGCGGTTGCACAAGCGATTCCCTCTTACTGCATGAGTTCTTTTCTCATTCCCACTACTCTTGGTGATGAGATAGAACGCATGATGAACTCTTTCTATTGGAACACGAAGAAAAATGGAGGTCGCAGTATTAATTGGTTGAGGTGGGATAAAATGACAGTTAGCAAAGACAATGGTGGACTTAACTTTCGCGACCTTGAAGGCTTCAATTTAGCCATGTTAGGTAAGCAAGGATGGAAACTCATTACAAACTCTTCCTCTCTACTCACTAGAGTTCTCAAAGCTAAATATTTCCCTAGAAGCGGTTTTTTGGATGCCAATATTGGGCACAATCCAAGCTATACATGGAGGAGTGTACAGAGCACTATTCCTTTACCTACACTTGGCTATAGATGGAAGATTGGTGACGGAAGTAATATTAATGTTTGGACCGATCCTTGGATCCGTTCTCGGACTAATATGCGCCCTTCGACTGCTCCAAATGGGAACTATGTTGATTTACGTGTCTCTCATCTCTTTGATTCTGCACTTAATACTTGGAATTATACTCTACTCAACACAGTCTTCAACACACAAGATGTTGCAGATATTTGCAAAATTCCCCTTCATGCTAGAGCTCCGCAAGACTCAGTTGTTTGGAAAGCCTCTCCGGACGGTAATTATTCTGTCAAAACTGCTTACCGACTCTGCTTAAATCTTGTGTTGCATGACAGTTCCCTCTGTGTGAATGGTGAATGGCGCAAAATATGAGATATGCGGCTTCCTCCAAAATTAAAACATTTTTGTTGGAGATTGCTTCGAGGTTGTCTTCCCACTAGATTTAATCTTCACAGACGCGGTGTCCAATGTCAAACTATTTGTGCTCTCTGTAATATCGCAACTGAAGATGATTTGCACCTTTTTACGGATTGTGCTCATGTTATCTTGTGTTGGAAGGAGGTAAATCTTTGGCAAAGTCTCGAGCATCAATTCCTTCAAAGCGGTAGTTTCTCCTTTATTATTTTCTCCATTATTTCGAGTATGGAAGAGACTAAACAATCTCTCTTTGCTGCTGTACTTTGGAGTATTTGGCGCGCGCGTAATAAATGCATTTGGGAGAATAAACAAGCTAACTCGGTTGCTTCTTGTAGGCTTGCTTTTGACTTGATTAGGGACTTTAATTGGTGCCACAATATGCTTAATGCATATCATATGCCTACTCACGTGCATACTTGGGAGAAACCTCCAGCAAATTGGTTGAAGTGTAATGTTGATGGAGCTATTTTCATGACAGAAGGGAAATTCGGTATCGGTATATGTTTTCGCGATAGCTCGGGTTCCTTTGTCCAAGCACATACTATGACCTTTCCCTTTGAAATTACTGCTGCTGAATGTGAAGCTACTGCCATGAAGCATGCTCTCGCACTCGTTTTGTCCAATGACTTTGAGAGGGTACTTTTCGAAAGTGACTGCCAACAAGTTGTGAATGCCTTGCGTAATGACTATTTGTACGCAAATGAGCTTGGTACTTTGCTCTCAACTTGCAGCTCCCTTCTTATTTCTAATGCTAATTACAACGTAACTTATGTTAGGAGGCAAGCCAATAGAGTCGCTCATAACCTTGCTAGGGCGTCTTTATTTCAGTCTAGCCCCAATGTTCATCACTATTTTCCTCCTAGTTGTATCTCTTCCATTATATGGAATGAAATGCAATGAGTTCATTTTACTTCAAAAAAAAAAAAAAACATCATGGGCTGCTGGATTAAAGAGAGTATTATGAGTTATACAAAAAAAAAAAAAGAGTATTATGAGAATCAAACGGAAAAATGGAAATAGAGAAGACAATAAGACAGAAAGACGATACCAAAAGAATACAACAAATTTGGAAATTAATAAAGATACGGGTTATTCTTTTCTCTATAACAATTCAAGCAAGCAAGGTCAAATTCATTTTTCATTAGAAATCAAAGTAATACAATGTAGGCTTAATTAGTCTATTAGTCACTTAAAGACATTTTAGATTTTATAATGGTCCCTTAAAGATAAAAAGGTTTAGATTGGTCCCTTAAAGACATCTTCGTTTGTTATTTTGGTCCCTTCCATTAGATTTTGGAGGAAAAACGTTAACTTGTGAATGATGGCATGTGTCTTATCTTAGGTGAACCGATATATATAGTGGTCCACCATAAATCTCATTAATATTTTAAATTTTAACCATTTGATCTTTTTGTCACAAAGGATACCCTTAGATCTTGTAAGTCTATTGTATCTTAGAATGAACCACCACCAATTAATTTTTTTACTTTCATTCATCATCTTCTTCATCACATCTTCATCATCTTCGTAAAAAAATTCAGAAAATAAAAAATTAAAACTTTTTCTAATAAAAAATTAAAACTTTTTCTGTTTTACTAAAAAAATTAAAACTTTTAGAATTGAGAAAACTGAAAAGGTACCATTTTTCTTACTAGAGATCTTCATTGTGTGGGACTGTGGCCTACATAAAAAGGGATTTTGTGTTTAACTAGCAATTAAGAAAAAGGGATTTAGTTTTGGATATGTAACCGAGCTTCTTCAAGAGCTCCACCAAGGGGTGGTGTGTCGCGGCTGGTTTGCTTTTGGCAGTGGGTCTGGGGGCTGCGTTGCTGTTTTCTTGTGTGGGGTGTTTATTTTGGTGTTTTTGTTGTTTCTGTTCCTTGTGCGTGTGTTGTTTTTGTGCGTGTTGTTTCTTGTTCTATTGCGTTAGAACTTTGTTGTGTTGGTTGTTGCTGAATTTTTGTTGGGTGTAACTGCTTTCCTTTTTGGCCTCTCCAGATCTTCTTTGTTCTTTGACTTTCTTGATGAAAATTTGATTATTTTTTTGTTTTATGAATTTCTGGGTTGTTGATTTTGATTTAGGTTTTGTGATTTGATGTTTTTAGGGTTTTAAGTTAGGGTTATTTTACATGTTGTAATTTTGTTACGTAAAGAAAAAAAAATCATGGGTTTTTTCTGGAATTTGAAGAAAAAATTCAGGATTTTTTATGATATTCAAGAAGAGAAAAGGGAACAAGATGAAGAAAATGAAAATAAATCAAGTGTTGGTGGTTCATTATTAGATATCATAGAGTTACAAGATCCAACGGTTAGATTTTAAGGAAAAAATCAAATGGGTATAATTAAAAATTTTACTGAGATTTATGGTGGACCATTTACGGATTGGTCCACCTTATATATTTATGGTTAAACTTTAACAGAAAAGATCTTTTTGACTAATGGAAGTGTCTTTAAATGACCAATCTGAACATTTTTTTCTTTAAAGGACCATTGTGAAACTTAAAATGTCTTTAAGGGACCAATAGACTAATTAAGTCTACAATGTACTAAGTACTAGTGAAAATACTAGAGTTCGATCCTAATCCGTACATATTACATGCAATATCATGTGGAACATAATATAAATCTAGGCGGATAGTCATTAACAGTGTTTTATCGTTGATATTTCTATTTTCCACATCCGACCTCTTCTCCGCGAGATCCTATCTCTAATTAACCTTTTAAGTTGAACTATTCGAATAACTTGCATTCACGTTAAGCTAACACATATGTTGTTTTTGCTGTAATAAGTATTAAGGGATCATGAAGCAGATCTTTTTCTATTTTTGTGTTATGTTATGCATTCTAGTATTAATTTACTTGTTGTTATGCATTCTTTTTCTTTTCGTGTATAAAAAAAAAGTTGCTAGTTGATATGATAGAGTATGAGATTATTAATATTAATTAAATAACTTACATATATTAATTGGATTTGTTTAATTAAATCTAGTGGGACTTCTTTATTGCTTTTTAACTCATTTAGATTATTATCTATTATCTATTTTTTTTTGTCAAGTAGCTAAGTTCACAAGACAAATTATTATATTTATTTAGTAGCGGTAAAAATAAACAGTGTTTTGGCGAGTGTTAATGTGCACAATTCTAATAGGTCTTGTACCGTGTAAGACTATTAAATATTCAACTAAATATAAATACAAGGGTACACTTTCCACACCACCAAGTCTATGTCTCCATCGGTACACTTTCTACGACCAAGCCAACAAAAGTGGGATGCGGTATGGAGGGAGCTTTGTGGCGGATCTAATCTGCGCGTTGCCGGCGGAGCATATTCCGGCGTGACTTGTGAGGTGCAAGGTGGGTTGAATCATTCCCCTTTTGACAACATATTGACTCACCTTCTCCCTCTTTTCTCACTCCCTCGTGTGAACTGTTCACATATTAGACAAAGCTTAGTGTTTTAGACATAATTAATTGGAATCAATAAATGAAAATGAATAAAGTTTATGTTTATTTCTTATATAGTTCATCCTGTTTTTTTCTTAGTAATAGTATAGTTTTTAGCATAAGAGCCTAACATGATAACTCTTAAATATAACTTATATAATCCTTTAAGTTTGAGGTGTTAAGTCCAAATGATTAATAATTGTCGAAGTGTTTGTTTCAATACTAGTTGTATTATAAATAAAACCACTGTGCCTCTAAAAAACATTCAACTAGAAATCTTCCAGAAGCTATTTTACTGTGTTTATATTCTGTACTTTTGACTGCTAGGCTCTATTGAAAGTGGCATTGTCAGTTATTGATAAACCAACTAGAATAAAAGGTGTGTGGAAGAAGAAAATAAGCACTATGCAGTGACTTGCTATTTTGAGTCATAAAAGAAAAAAAAGGTAGTGACAGAGAGCAATTAAAACTTTTCGAGAATAAAAGAAATGATATCACAATGTATTTAGACATACATCATATCCAAACACATTCTTTACCTAGTAATCATGTTTTGTTCATAACAAATTTGCTTCATGATTAAAATATTCCACTTTCCTTGACTTTTATCTAAGTGATGAGGCAAACACATTATTTAATACATATATTCTTTTATCTTCTTTTTTTTAATTTGATTTCTTACTTTTGATCGTTTAAACAGCAATTGAATGGTCGAAGTCATTGTAATATTCTAAGAGATTAGGATTGCATGCAGTCAAGACAATTTGACTCTTCGATTAAGATCAGATGGTCCAAATTTAAAATAGTTATATCGTTTGTTTAAATCTTCATTTAATCTAGAATGTCTGATTACGATCGGACGGTCAGAATTGCCCTAATTACATGGATCCATATTCTAAGTGCTAGTGGAGCAACTCCCCACCCTACATTTCTAAGAACTCGTATTTTCGAAAATGCACTTCTGAGTGTATAGTTTGTTCGAAAGTGTATTTCTAAACGATGCAAAAGTTAATTTTTTCCAAATATATACATCCCAACTCCATAATGATATTAGGGGTGTGAAAAATTCCTCCCTATGCTAAGTAGTTAATTGACTTGACTTGATTAAACTATGACAACAAAGTAATGGTAAAATTCAATTCCACGTGTTTGTGTCCAGTCATTTAACCATTACCAATATTTGCATCATTACATAACTTTCATACAAGTCATCAAGGAACAAAATGTAATAAGGAAGAAGAAAAACACAAATATAAATAAATACCAACTGAAACAATCTCCAAAAGATGAAGTGTGTGTTATCTCAATACTTCCTAGGTGGCTGCTGAGTTTGCAAAAGACCGAAGCGCTTCTTCAGAAGAATCTTTTGTCGTGAGAATTTGTCGTCAGGTGAAAAGCGTGCTACATATAAACCAAAAATAATGTAGACAGAAAAATGACTCAAAATCAGTGAAGTAATGGTGCTAAAGAAAAAATAGAGGCCCAGTAATATATATAGTAGCTATCTGTAACCATAGATATCACTTGATGAATTCCAAAACTATTGCGCAAATAGGCCAAATTTGAAATTACGATTGTGTTTGTGGTTACGCTGTCAACTTTTATATTGTGAGAAAATGTAGTCGCGGACCACAATTTAGAACTATGTTAAATACATCAAAGCGTTTAATTTCAATTGATAGAGCCTATTCTCTTGCACTAAGTACAATTTGTTTGTTACTTTCGCAGGCAAGTCAACACGAGCACTCAAAACTAAACCAGTGCTGTTAGTGAAACAGGGCAACTTCACTCACAATTGCTTAGACAAAAGCACAAGTTGTTACTTGTTAGCTTAATGGGACAACCCAATTCCTTTTCAAGATATACCAAGTGTATGTTTGGAAAAGTCAGAAAACAAGTTTATATACCGCACGTCTAACTGAAGCTCAAATATGTATCTTTGAAAAATTCACATTGAAATCGTATCAGGACACGAGAAAAATTAGATGGATATGTAATCAAACACACTGCAAGTGGGTTCATATACATATTCTAAAGTTAAGCATTTCTCCCACCAAAGAAACGAACATTCAGTTAACATAAAACTTTGAACTAAGCAAAGACATCATTGTTAACCACTGGCAGTAAAAGCCTTAGACTTACATGGCAGCCGTAGTGATCCACAAATCAAAGCCTTAGACTTACATGGCAGCCGTAGTTATCCACACATCAAAGCCGTAGACTTATATGATGGTGTTAACTTCTCTGCGGCTGAGGCCTTGGGCCTACACAGCGTTGATCCTCTTTTCCTTTTTGTTTTTTGCGATTTTGCTAAAAGCTCATACATGAAATAATTAAATAACACACTGCAATCTTTTTGAAAACGGTGGGCCTCAATAAAACTCTTGCAATTGCAAGAGAAAAGAGTGTCCCACTGTTCTTTATTCATCAGCTTCTTGATTCCAGTATACATAAGATATTTAAAGTACATATAACAGAGATGTAGTCCATCTATCCTAATGTATAAAAAATAAAAAATAAACGTCAACTCGTCTTGGCGAACTCACTCACAAACCCTTTTAGCTGTAATAGAATCTCAGATTTGCGATGTTCCATGTTCTGGGCAGGATCTCGCCTTCTATTGTTTCTAGTCTGTAAGACCTCCTTCAAATGCCTCTTGGATCCTGAAGGGTCCTTCCCAGTTGGCCGCAATCTTCCCACCTTTGTCTCTGCCCATGGGTCTCTTTAAAACCAGATCGCCTTCTTTGAATTTTCTTTGGATGACTCTAGTGTTGTATTTTCTTGCAGCTCTTTGTTTGGTATAAAATTCTCTCAAGTGAGCCTTCTCCCTTAATTCTGGAAGCATATCCAGGCTTTCTTCTAAAGCGGCATTGTTTTCCTGTAGAGTTAGAGTATCCCTTCTCCAGGTTGAAGGTTGTATCTCTACAGGGATCATATCATCTGCTCCATAAACCATGGTGAAGGGTGGTTCACCCGTTGATGATTGTGGCGTTGTGTGATATGGCCACAATATTGCAGGTAGGTGTTCCACCCAACTTTCTTGCTTTGAGTTGATCCTTCTTTTTAAGGCTCTAAGGATAACTTTGTTGGCTGACTCTGCCTGCCCATTGGCTTGGGGGTGTTCTCAGGTATTTTGGATTCCCTTTCCTCTGCAGTATTCCACCACTCTTTCGCTGGCGAACTGTGTACCATTGTCTGAGACAATGTACTTAGGCAAGCCAAACCTGCAAATAATTTTCTTCCAGTAAAATTTTATTACCTGGTATGATGATATACCTGAGATTGGTTCTGCCTCCACCCATTTGGTGAAGTAATCAACTGCCACAACGATCCACCTTGCTTGGGCCGTAGATATGGGAAAAGTTCTGAGGATGTCTACCCCCACATGTAGAACGGCCATGGCGATAAAACTGGCTTTAACGGCTCGCCCGGTGCGTGATGCAGGTTTGAATAACGCTGACATTTGTCACAGGTTATGACGTGCCTCGCCGCGTCGTCATGTAGGTTGTGCCAGCAAAATCCAGCCCTCATCACCTTTCCTGCCAGTGATCTGGATCTAATATGGCTTCCAAATGAGCCTTCATGTATTTCTTTTAGAATTATGCATGCTTCCGTGTTACTTACACATAGAAGCATGGGAGCTGAAAATCCTCTCTTGTAGAGCTTGTCTCCTACCATTGTGTACCATGCCGCCATTTTCCTCATCTTTGTCGCCTCGTCTCTTGCTAGGGGGATGGCGTCCCTTTGTAAATATCTAATTATTGGGCTTTGCCAGTCATCTTCTTCTACCACCATCCCTACTTCTGCTTCATTTATACTTGGTGATTTCAAAGTTTCTTGAATGACAGTGCGATGATTACGTGGCTTCTTTGTACTGGCGAGCATAGCTAGTAAATCCGCCCTTGCATTTTGTTCCCTGGATACGTACGTTAACTCGAACATGGTGAATTGTTTCGCCATTCCCTTGACCTTCTCCAAGTATTTGGCGAGTTGCGAATCTTTGGTCTGGAATTCTCCAGAGACTTGATTGGCGACCATCTGTGAGTCGCTTTGCACCTTGAGATCTTGTACTTCCCTTTCCTTAGCCAATTTCATTTCGGCTATTAGTGCTTCATACTCTGCCTGGTTATTACTCGCCTTGAAGGCAAATAGCAGTCATTGCTCTATATGTACTCCTTCTGGTCCTTCTAGGACTACGCCTGCTCCGCTGCCTCTCGAATTAGATGACCTGTCCACAGAGAGAGTCCATGGATGGGCCTCGCCCTCACTTGGAGGATCTGCCAGTTCTAATACAAAATCTTCCAAGGCTTGGGACTTGATGGGATAATCAGTCTTCACTACCACTTGGTGGCTCTGAAAATATTGCCTCAACTTCCGAGCTGTTATAACTACTGCTAGGCACAACCTTTCAATATTTTGATATCTTGTTTCTGCTCCTCGCAATGTCCTACTCACAAAGTAGATGGGCTTCTCTTCTCCTCCTACCTCTTGCACCAGCGCCGAGATGAGTGCATTCTCAGATATTGCCAAATAAAGGTATAATGTCTTGCCCTGTTCAGGGCGAGTAAGGATAGGAGGTGAGGCTAAGAATACCTTCAGCTTTTGAAATGCTTCCTCGCACTCAGGGCTCCAAGTGAACCACATCACCACATGGAAAATAATAATGGATCGAGTACTAATGTTTACAAGTTCCTTTAATTCAAACCTTAACAGACCTACAAGCATTAAAAAATAAAAGAGCATCATTGTTAAGACATGTTTTGATATCATCTCTTGTTTATTTGTGAAAGCATCTCTATATGTAATTAAGCGTGATATAACAAGAAGGATGAAAGCACTACTACAATGAATCTAAACCAAAGCCCTCTAGTAGACATGATGTTCTTCCAATAACCAACAGACGGGATCTAAAGTCTAATTCCAAGTTCATTTCAAAAAGGGAATTATTAATAGCATATATAATGCTTACCAATTACAATCACAATATATCATCAGAATTGTATGTCACCCCATCAAAATGGATATGAAATTCTGATTTTAATTGTCTGCTGGCCTCATTTTCATTTGTCGTCCTTGTTTATACTGTCAATTTGTGGTCAGATAACAACTAAAATTAATATTATTTGAATAAAGTAGCAAAAATTTAAACACGAAGCATTCAACATATTGAATGCATTGGTTAGCTTTCGAATTACTCAAGAACCACCGCCAAGACAACACCTTGATATCATCTAACAACTCAACCGTATCACTTCTTCTGTTATATCAAAGATTCATTGATTTCTCCTACGCCAAATCAACCAAATTACAGAGTTCCAAATTAAAAAAAGACCCCTCCTCACTTTCTTATTTTCCCCAAAACCACACAAATATCTTCAACATGCAAGTTTCCCATTTATAAAAGCATGAGAGAATGGCCAAGGGATTCATTGTGAAGGACAAATTGAGCACCGACATTATCTTCAACATATCACTTCTTCTATTAGACTTCAAAATAAATTGAAAAGGTTAACACGAAGCAGAGAAAAACCGGTTAAAATAAAGTTATTTCAACCTTGGAAACTCAAATAAGCTAATGAATGAACAAATTAAACACAAGAAGACACATATAGTAAAGTACCAAACAATTAAATAACAATACCACTAAAATAGTACAATTTAAGAAAATCTTCATGATTCACCTATAAGAATCAAATTGAAGTATGCATCTGGAATTACTGAACATAGATTTACAAAGGCAAATTGACAAGGAACAATTTAAGAAAACAACAACAATTTTGAAATCAATTAGAAATCCCTAAATCAAATATGAGGGATTCATGTGATTAAAAAAATTCATAAATTGTTCAGACTTTAGAGCAGTACTCACCAGGAGAAGGCCGTGTTTTATATTGATGATGCAATCTTTCCCCTTTCAAATTTATCATTGATGTTGCAATCTTGGCATTGTCAAATTTGCCCTAATTCATACTAATTAATAATAAAAACCTTGTTAGTAACCACTATCTTTCACAATTAACCAAAAACTAACACACAAAAACCAAAAACAAACACAATTAACTAAAAGACATCAAAATGTCTTTAAAAAAAGAGGTAAGAGAAACCAAAAAAAGTGAAAAGAAATCAACAGAGAAAGAATGCAACATCATCAAGGGCTCTACAAAGCAAAAGACGACAGAGATTATGGAAAAAATCTAAGAAAAAGAAGTGACAGAACCTGTGTGAAGCAGAAGCATCGAAGCAGAGAGGTTGTGCCATGAGCTTAGTGTGAACTGCGAAGCAATGAGATTGTGCATCATATATAGAACTAATTATAAAAGGCAAATCAATCATATATAGAACTAAAATTCAAAACCAGTTATTCAAATCCAAAACCCCTTTTCACTGAGAACCTCAAACGCGAACTCAACCCGGAAAAATCAAATTAAAAAATATGTAAACAATAAACGAAATAAAAACCCTAAATTGACAATCACGATCACATAACCTTTTCACGCAATTTAGTCTTAATAATCTTCATTCCTAAGACCTAGATCACGCACAATCTCATGAATTAAACTCATTGGCCACATTAGGTTGTGGTTCTTCTATTGCGGCTTCCAATTGCACAACATTCACATTCTCAATACTTGGTCTAGGAACCAAAAACTTCCTCATCTCTGAAATTAAACCAAAATAGCTTATTTATATAGCGATATACACGTCTCAAAACACAGACTGCAGAGTCAATTAAAAACAGAAGCTTTGCAATGAGAATTAAGCAATATGAAAGCTGAAACATCAATTAAGCAATATGAGAGCTGAAACATCAATTAAACCAAATCAATTGTTAGACCCAACTTAACAAAACAGAACAATTACAACTACGTACATATGACTATAGCAATTTTAAAAAAAAAAAAATATATATATATATATATATATATTTTTTCTTCTGTGAAATAAGAAACGAAACATCAAATCCTAAAAGTTAACAAAGTAATAAAAAAAAAGCAATCTAAGAACACGAGAATCCTAAATAGCAAAGGGAGGGAGAGATTGTGCGATTGAGCTTGAAATTGAATGATATTCAGCTTATGAATGAACAAAAATCTAAACAACAACTAGAAACTTTAACAAAATTGAATGATTGAGCTTCTTACCAAATCTGATGCGAGAGGAGAGAGATTGAGCGGCGAGAGGGGAGAGAGAGAGAGAGAGAGAGAGAGAGAGAGAGAGAGAGAGATTGAGTGGCTGAGAGAGAGAGAGATCAACCGGTGACGGAGAGAGAGAGATCGACCGGTGAGGGAGAGAGTGAGCGGACGGCTGAGAGGGAGAGACCAGCGAGGGAGAGCGAGCGAGCGAGAGAGATTATGTTGTACGCGTTTTGATTTTTTTTGGTAGCATAGCATCTGGTTGTTTTGTTTTGTTTTTAAGAAAAAAAATATGGGTTGTTTTGTTTTGTTAATCTACATTTAATCTTGAATAATGCAGTTATTTTTTTGTTTATACTATTTTGTAAAGGGTCATGTTAACATGTGCCCTTAGGGCACATGATAAGCTACCTAAAAGTAGAAATTTTGTATTTAATTATACAAGACATTTAATGTTCATGTAGTTGATATTTACATGAGATGCAATAAATTTTTACCACATTTGTATTCTTAACATGTGCCCTTAAGGGCACATGTTAACATTCCCCTTTTGTAAATTTAGAGATAATTTTGTGCAAGATAACTAATAGATCAGTATAAAATAATTGTTAATGTATTGCACAAATGGTTAGACCATAAGTAATGTTGATAGATTTGAGTTGTCTATTATTATTATTATTATTATTATTATTGACAATTCACAACAAATTCTTAACTTTATATACGGTTTAGCCGTGGGTAAGTCGTCGGTACTTTCAAAACTACCAACGACTACGTATCCGTGGGTAACTCTTCGTGGGTAATACACAAATTTCTTGTAGTGTTACTTTCTTCTGCAAGCTTCTGATCTCTTCCATTGCAACTTGAAGTGAAGGAGTTCCATGATTGGCAGCCATGGTTTGATCTTTGCTTGCAGCGTTGCTTTCACTTTAAGTGGTAGGCTGGGAATCGTTTTACCGCAGCCCCACGGTCGTGAACAAATAAAGGGGTATGAAGAGTAAATAAATTGGACCGTCGAAATAACAAAATATTCAAAGTATCTCTGAAATTCCTTCGTTGTTCGTCCTCTTTTTCATCAATGTTACAAGTATTTATAGGGTCTTCAGGGAAAGAGTTCTTCCCGCCCTTTTTCTTTATTGGCCAATCCCACGTTCCTTCGATACATTTGATCACATGCCTATTTGCAAGGTGATCATGGGGAACATGGTTTGAATACAATGGTTCTTCTTAAAATTTGTTCCTATTCTTACGGGAGATGAAGATAAGTGAATAAAATCGTGGAAGAATGGCAGTTACAGTGGAGGATGAGGAGAGCATGGGATCGTGGGCATCCTGCCCACACGGCCATGTCTCGCCATGGACAGACATCTCGCACTTCTGGTCTCGCCCTTATGGGAAAATTGGGCTTGACTCTCGCGTGTGTATTGGGCCGTTGTATTGAGCCGTTGTACAGATCATCAAATAATGTTTGGACTTTTGCTAAATACATCATTTACATTTACTTCCGGTCCAGGTATCATGGATGAAACTTACCTCTAAAGCTTCCTACTATTCTCTTCATGTGTCTATTAAAATTAGATAAAGAATATGAGATAGAGAAGATGAGATCATTGTATTATTCTCTTCATGTGTCTATTTACATCATAACAAAGAGTCCTATTTATAGGACACAACTAAGGAAGTGAAAGAATAAATACAATTATGGTCCACTCACTAGTGAGAATTATAAGAACATGGAAGAACAAGGATTGATATCCACTAATTAAGGTTTAAGGCACTAGCTTATAATTATTCATAATAAAATCCTCATTTTCTTTATTATTAGTGGGTTATACATTAGATGGATTGTATTCTTGTGTAATTCTAGTTTGGAGTCTCTTTGGGTGTGGAGTGTATTTTAATAGATAGAGTCCTGCTTGTGCTTTGTTGATCTATATTTTTATGGAGAAAATGTTGTTAACATATGTTCTAAGGGAACTTGTTAAAATATCTAAAAGTGAAAATTTGAATTTAATAATGTAAAATAATTTAATGTATAAAATTTTTATTACACAAGTTACAGTTACGAAAGAATATTACTAGAAAATTTCTAATCACACCCCAAAAAAAATTAGTTACACCCAATATTCATTAAAATTTAATCGTAATACCAAAATTGTCCTTCTTTATATAAATTTTTTAGAAACTGTTTTTCATCGTTTTATGCTATGTTTCACGTTTTCTCTCTCTCATAAACCTCATTAAAGTGTTCTATCACAAAATCACAGACTCCATTAATATATCATTAATCACCACAATAAAAGATTGAACTTCGAAAATCCTCCGTTAAGACTTTATTGCATAAGTTAGTAAATTTATACTTTTCAATTCTATGGTTTCTCTTTTTCATACGATTTCATATTTGCATACGATTAATCAAATCCAAAATTGAGTTTACATGAACTTATGTTTACTCAGTTTACATAACTTTATGTAAACTTAGTTCACACTTACACTCGGTTTAAAAGGTTCACGTTAATTCAATTTACATGTAAACTCAATTTACATAATCTTATCTTATGTAAACTTAGCTTACACTTACACTAAAAAAGTTCACGTTAATTCAGTTTACATAATTTATGTAAACTCAGTTTACATAAACTTATGTAAACTTAGTTCACACTTACCTCAAAAGGTTCATGTTAATTCAATTTACATGAACTTATGTAAACTTAGTTCACACTTACTCCCAGTTTAAAAGGTTCACATTAATTCAATTTACATGTAAACTCAGTTTACATAACCTTATGTAAATTTAGTTCATACTTACACACGTTAATTCAGTTTACATAAACTTATGTAAACTCAGTTTACATGGGGTTAAAATAGCTTAAATCCACGTTAATTTGGTTTACATTAAGTTATGTAAATTGAGTTTACATGAATGTACACAAACTGAGTTTACATAGAAGAATAGGTGAAATGAATTCACGCTGACCCCTTTTGAAATCCAGAAAATCAAGACACAGATTGAATTAAAGCTTGTCAGAAAAAACAAAACTAGAATTGGAACTCAAAATCAACATAATTTCATACGGAACTTGTAGCAAATTCACAAACAAACTGAAATAAATCGCAGAATCGTGACGAAGATTTGAGCGGCGGAGATGAACGGTCACGACGACAACAATTTGGATGACGCCGACAACGGTTCGAAGTTTTAACGAGAATGAGAATGGAAGAGAAGGTGATAAATAGGTTTTTGGATAACATTGACAAGTTAATTAATTTCAAAGGTATTTTAGTAAATTTTGGGCGTAACCAGGATTTTTTGGAGTGTGATTAGAAAAAATCATATTACTATATTTATATTTTTAACATGTGTTTTAAGACACGTGTTAACATTTTCCTATTTTTATATATAATATTTATACTTTCTTCATCTATATTTTTATATATATTTTAATTTGTTTGGACGCTAAAAAAAACTTCATATGAAGTTTTCAATATTACATATCCAAACAAACTATTTTCTACCTACGTATAATAACTAGTATGTTAGCTCTTGCACTGTTTATCTATTTATTTTAAAAAATTATTTGAGTCATATGGTTTTAAATTATACGATGAAGCTATGAAAGGATGAGTGTAAACCATTAATGAAGCATAGCTCATATTTGAAAACAAGAATATTGCAAGAGAGCATGAAAGAGTTTGTGAATGAAATGGAAATTAAAGAGTTGTTGTCTCATAACTTTTTTTTTCCCTACTTGATCTATCAGAGGGGTAATTTAGGATCAAGTTAAGCCTAAAATCATCCATTCAAATCATTTTTTCTCCTATTTTAGTTAAATAAGAGTGGTTTCCATATATCTTTAGTGTTTCTTTCGCATTTTTTGTGATTTCATCATCTTATAATGTGATATTGTTTGTTTTGATTTTCCGTCATAGTGTGGTGTATTTCGTTTTCCCAACTTAGTGCTATATATTTTATTTTCCCTTTTTGGTGCATTGTTTATCTTATCAAAACTCCGCATTATTATGACATTTTTTTAATATATTCTCCTCAAAACCAAAAATCAATGTTAACAAATAACAATAAGCCTTAATTGAACCATTAATTCAAAAAGATTAGTCTAGTCTTGTAAAAAAATACATTTGAGACAGTTGAAATTTCAAAACAAAGATACCTTTCTTCCCCCCCCTCTCTCACGTAACTGCTTCATGCAGTTGACGATCTCACGTCCACACAAAAAAAATAGATGGTTTTGATTTATTTAATTAATTTGGTTAATTTTCTATGAAATTTAATTTCAACTATTTATTTTTATCGGACGGTCAGAAGCAATTAACGTGTCGATGCACTGTGCAAATTGCTACCCTCTCTCTTTCCATATATCATTGAATTTGATGCCTTGCTTTGTCCTTTGTTTTTCCTTATGTCGACCAAATGTCTTTATTGAAGGAAGTAAGTCGTTAAGTGGAAAAATCTATATAAGCCTATGATATCTTTTGGACTTTTTTGGTGAACAACTGACCCCATATGAACTTTATCCAAAAAAAAAAAAAAAAAACTGACCCCATATGAACTTGTTCACCTTAAAAATTATTTGCAGAATCTTTTTCGAATTTGTGTGGCTTTGCTTGTGTTTGGGCAAGTTTAAATGTCTCACATACGGTTTTATTTTTGTCCAAATCAAAAGATAATATTTGTTCTGTGTTGTTTTATACTAATGAGTGATTCGTTTATGAAATAAAATTGTTCTAAATTAAATATATATTTTTTTCAAGCCAATATTAATTACTTATATATTTTTCAATTTTACCTCCAAATAATAATAATAATGTAACACTCTCAAAATTAATATATTTCACTATGCATTTATGGGAGTGGAGAGTGGTCCAATATATCATAAAAAATAATTTAGTTAAGAGTAGTAACTTGTGAAAGCTTGTGCATAGTATTTTCATCAACGTTGTTCCTCACCAGCACAATTTACTTGCACATTTGAAACGAAAGAAAGCGCTATATACTTTATTTAGGATTTAATCATATATGTTGCTAATTTATCATTACTATATTTTTTTTTAATAAACTAAGAGAAATTATATTAAAATATTGAATAAAATAATAATGATGTTGAATAAAATAATAATGAATAACATGTGTAATATTAGAATAAGTTGCTTGAGTACAATCACTGAAGAGTTTAAATAGACTATGTTATACCTAATAGACCTAACTTAGAGGCTGAGTAAAACTAAATAAAATCTATAATAAAAATAATAATAATAATAATAATATATTCACAACACTCCCCCTCAAGCTGATGAATGGATATCAATCATTCGAAGCTTGCAAGTGTGTGAGTTGAATTGCTCCGTGGGTAAACCTGTCTTTATTATCGTAATATAACTTCATAGGATCTTCCCATTGTGGTTGAAGTTGTTCATAAGAGACAAAATTAGAAGTAGGACGTCTATATATAGAGGGACATGATCTCTTTTCTCTTCTCAAAGCAAGAGGTACATCATTCTGGTTAGTATCACAAGTATCAGAAATATGAGAATGAGCATTTTCAGTGCTTACCACCGGTTCATACGATTGAATTTGTTGTTGGAGCGGAACAGGTTTACTTCTTCTTTGATACCCCCGAGTTGGTCCTGAAGGTGTTGATTCCTCCAAAACAGAAGACATTGAAGGACCAGGAACACTTATAGACTCAGGTTCAGGAGTGGGTGCATGAACATGTGTTCTAGGAAGGCTGGGACCCAAAACCAGAAACTCAGACTCAGACTCTAAGTCATTTACATTCTCCCCCTGAGACTGAGGACGAGTAAAGTACGACACATTTTCATGAAAAGTGACATCTTTGGAGACAAAAAATTTACGACTGGGAGGGTGATAACATTTGTACCCCTTTTTGTTAGGTGCATAACCAAGAAAGATACACCTTACTGCACGAGGATCCAACTTGTTGCGATATTGTTTATGAACATGAACAAAAGCAACACAACCAAACACACGGGTCTTAAGATTTTGTAATATAGGAGCAGAAGGAAAATGTGAGAGCATGCATTTAATAGGACTGGTATTACCTAAAACACGAGATATGACTCGATTAATCAAATAGACAGCGGTAAGGACTGCCTCTCCCCAATATGAAGTGGGAACAGACATTTGAAACATAAGACATCGAGCAACTTCAAGTAAATGACGGTTTTTTCTTTCTGCGACTCCATTTTGTTGAGGGGTATCCACACATGTGAATTCATGGAGTATGCCATGTTTACTGGTGAAGTCAGAAAGAGTATGATTGACATATTCTTTACCATTGTCTGAGCGAAGTCTTTTGATACCTTTCTCAAATTGTGTTTTTACCATATTATAAAACTGAATAAATAATTGTGGTACTTCTGATTTAGTATTCATCAAAAAGACCCAAGTTAATCGAGTACAATCATCAATAAATGATACAAACCATTTTGCACCAGAAACATTAGAGGTAGGGGCAGGTCCCCAAACATCAGAGTGAATAATATTAAATGGTTCATCACTTTTATTAAAACTAGGAGAAAAAGAAACACGTTGGTGTTTTGCTAACTCGCAAACATCACACTTAAACGACTCAACAGAATGTCGTGAAAACAACAACGGATACATAGACTTAATTATAGAAAATGGAGGATGACCAAGACGCTTGTGTTGAAGCCAAATTTGTGAGACAGAAGAGGAAGATTCAGACTGGAGAGAGGAGGACAATACCCTCGGACCACCTGGCTCATCAGAGAAGTAATATAACCCTTCCTTTTCTTTAGCAATTCCAATCGTCTGTCCCGAGGTCAAGTCCTGAAAAACACAATGAGAAGCAAAGAAAGTTACTTTACAATTTAGATCACGGGTAAGCTGCTGGATAGAAATTAAATTGTTGGAAAGTGTAGGAACATGAAGCACAGATTGCAACTTGAATGAAGGTTGTAAGTCAATATTCCCAACGCCAACAACACGAGCATGAGAGCCATCGGCAATAGTGATATAAGGAGTACTCGAAGGGGAAGTATAAGAGGATAGTAAAGTGGAATCAAAAGTCATATGATTAGTAGCACCAGAGTCAAGAATCCAAGCCTTTTTTGGAATAACACCACAAACAGTAAAGGATCGGGAGTACACATTCTTACCAGTAAGTGCCAGAGATCCAGATCCAGAAGGCTTGCTAATGGAAGCAAGTAGAGACTGTAAACGATCCACATCATTCTGGCTGAAAGAGGACAAGTCAGTTTCTCCCTTTGCAATGTGTGCCCGATTCGGTTGCATATTACGAGAGCCTCCTCGTCGCTTAAGAACCTGTTCTTTTCCATGTAGGTCGAAACACATGGACTTGTGATGCCAAGGCTTTTTGCAGTAGTCACAATAGAATATGTCTGAAGATTGTTGTGGTCCTTTGCCGGCAACGAGTGCTGACACATCAGGAGGATGCGGGCTAAGCATAGCATGACGACGAGTTTCTTCGCTACGAACCGTGTAAAAAACTTCAGTAAGAGTAGGTAGTTTTTCTTTTCCCAAAATTTGTACCCGAATAGGGTCAAACTCAACATTTAAACCTGCCAAGAAATCAAATATTCTGTCCCTCTCAACTACAGCATTCAGAATGGCAGCGTCTTTACTGCACTCCATCTTCAAATTCTGATATTGATCAAGTTCAATCCAAAGAGCATTGAGAACCCCAAAATATTCGGTGACCGGAAGATTTCCTTGCTTGGTGTTGAAGATTTTCCTTTTTAAGTCATAACAACCAGACATGTCTTGTTTCATGGAATAACTGCAACTGAGGTAATCCCAAATTGCTCGTGCGGTAGAGAGGAACATGCAATTTCTACTAATTTCTGGAGATATGGAGTTCCAAAGGCAAGTAATAATAACAGAATCATCTTTATCCCAAGAAGAGAAATTAGGAGCAGTGACCATAGGAGCATCACCTTCAAGATGGTCAATCATATCACAACCTTTAAGTGTCTGACGAATTAATTGAGACCATTGAAAATAATTTTTTTCACCGTGAAGCCAATAACCTTTTTGAATGACAAAATCCTTCGCATTAAAAGGAGGTGGAATAACTGGAGGCGGGAGTGGAGGTGGTTGGGGTGGAGGTGGTGGAGGATTGTTTTCCACTTGTTCCAATGAAGCAAAAAGAACCGATCAATGAAATAAGAATAACGTCGAACGAGATAATAAAAAAATACCTAAAATTTAATTATCTCAGAAAATTTATTTGAACACACCAACGGAAAGAGAAGGCCGAGACGAGAAAACTGATACCGGTATCGTAAGGAACAGAGACAGGCAGGGCGGCGCGTGTACACCACGCGCGGGGATACGGCGCTGAGAGTGGTCCTCACGCGCCGGTAAATAAGCTGCGCGTGAGGGCGCGTGCGGTGGTCGGAGTTGCTGATTTTTTTTGGTGTTAGTCTCAGAATTTGAAGACGGTTACGATGGTGCTGATGAAATTTTGATATGATTACTGGAAGTATGAAAACCGAAACGGACAGATAAAAAATCAACTACGGCGGTTAGGGTTTATGCGGAAGCGTGTCCCAAAAAACGGGAGCTCATGATACCATGTTGAATAAAATAATAATGAATAACATGTGTAATATTAGAATAAGTTGCTTGAGTACAATCACTGAAGAGTTTAAATAGACTATGTTATATCTAATAGACCTAACTTAGATGCTAAGTAAAACTAAATAAAATCTATAATAAAAATAATAATAATAATAATAATAATAATATATTCACAACATAAAACAAAAATCAACCCTCAAGCACAAGGTGTGCCGGAATAAAACCGAAGGATAGTCATTATACAAAAAACCACTCTAGCTAGGATATCATTACTATATTAAAATCCTATATGTTGTTAATTTATCATTACTATATTTTCTTTTGGTAGTTTAAATTTTATAATCTATATTAATTTTTCACATATATAAATATAAATGTATTAATTATTATAAATTATAATTGAAATATAATTTCATATATAATCAATTGTTCGAAAATATCATGTGAAATGTAAAAAGAGAGTTTAATCTCATTGGTTTATTAGTGGCTAAATTGTATTTTTAGTCTCTAACTTTTACAAACTGACGATTTTTCCCACATAATTAACTTTCATAATAGCATTTTTGGCCTTATAATTTTGTTCCCTTTTACAAAAGAAATTACCTCCACTAATTTCAACTAAGTAAACGTACAATAACTCACTTGTCACCCAAGAAGTCAATGCACATGAAAACATTGACACATATGTCATGCTGACGTGACATGTGAACATCTAGACTTTCATTGTCCCTTTGGAGACATTTAATAAATTGGAACATACAGAGAAAATAGACCCTCGTTGAATAGAGGTCTAATGTAAACATCCGAAAGATATTGATAATTGAACATATTAACACACGACTACTTGTACATGTGAACAATGACTATCATTAAAAACATTTGATTTTTATCATAACTACTTTTTATAATCGTAAATAATTTGACTTCAAAATAATACAAGTGAATTAGAATTATAATATCATTTCTCAAAAATTATATAATATCAAAATAATACATGATTACATTTGATTTTTGTTATCCAAAAATTATCTTAAATTAATCGTATAAATATCATTTCTCAAAATAATACAAGTGAATTAGAATTATATAAAAACAAAATTACAACTATAGATATGCATTGTAGAGAAAGATATTGAAGTCCAACCTAATTCAAAACCGTAGATGTATTAATCATAAACAGAAATGAATGAAATAAATATCATATCTCTCTGCCACAAACAGAAATCAAATGTCTACAAAGTGCAACTTAGATCCACCGTATACTCGGAATCTTGAAAAGCGATCTCTTGAGTTTACCAAAAGTGACCGTAGAATCACTGAAATTACAAAAATGGCACTATGTGAACTGGTAAACGTGGAAAACAAAAGAAAAAAGGGTTAAAATATACTAGGCTTCGTTTCTTTTTAATACAGGAGAAGGAAAAAACAAAAAAAAAAGAGACTAGGCATTCCTCTAGGAGAACATGTTCCCTGATGTCCAAATATCACTAATAAGAGACTAATACAACAAATTAAGAGGAAATGTAAAAAATGTGCAACTTAAAATTAAATATTGTAGGAATTAGTAGATAGTCCAACGATGATTGACGCTGAATTTGGTAGAAACGGAAGACCACAAACTGCAACTGCGATCGGAATATGTTGGAATTACTTAATGCAAAAACTATTCTCTTAACTAGATTAGGTGATCCAGTATACCTGATATTTGTGACGAAAAAATGTAAAATAAAATTGTAAACTAAGATATTATATTCAAATGATTAATCAACGGACGAATTATTTAGAAGAGTTCAAATTTAATTTCTGGTGGGAGCAATTTTTGGTAAGATTTTATTTATTTTGTGGTCGAATTCTAAATTATTAGACCACCTCTACTAAATATCAGAGAGTTAATACATAAAAATGTCTGATTGTACCTAGAGATCAAAGATGAAGAATGGCCAGAAAACACGACGCAATTGAGCAATCTACGGAGAGAGATTTCTACCTGTAGACTATCTGATGCTTAAGTCAGTTCAGATCTCAATGATACAAGTTTAAAAGTGAGTAGAATGAGAATTGAAATACCTGACCCTCATGTAGAGGATGGTTTTTATAATTCCAACAGACAACGCCACTGATTATACCCGAATATCAAAGTAAACTTTCGCATTAAACATATCACCGCCGAAACTTATACACTACCCATAAATAGGACCCATATTATCATATCTTGCGCATCAAAGAAACCTAAATGTAAAACTAATGTCATCTTAAAATTTGTATACCAATCCTCTTTTATGTACCAAAAAAATTGTACTCCCTCCGTCCCATTTTCATTGCCACATTTGACTATATTGCATATTCACATATATTGTTTTGACCATATTTTTCTACTAATAAATAAAAATAAATATTAGCATATAAGATGTTGTTGGATTGGTCTCGATGAATATTTTTAAAATATCAAATTTTTATAATTTTTACTATAATATAATTAAAAATATTAATCGTCAAAGTTATCCATCGGCATGCGTGAAACAGTCAACTGTGTCAATCAATTTGGGACGGAGGGAGTATACCAATATGGAAGTGGATCCTCTCCATCCCTATGTGTCTCCTTCTCTCTCCTTCTCCAAATTTTAACCTTTAGATCAATCACATGGCTCAAATTTTAGAAGAGAATAAAATTAAATAAAAGTATATTTCCTAATTCTGAATCTTGAAAAGTCTTCAATCCATATGCCTTCCACGATACCACCACCACTAACGTGGAAGTCTCCTATTAACAGTTACAGGCGATGAAACGGCAGAATACGTGGTGGTCGGCGACGGAGAAGAGGGATACGCGGAGGTTGGGAACACTGCAGTGGGATAAGTTGACGGCACAATGGCGGGATACACATCAATCGGCGCAGCGGGATATCCGGCTCTCAACGATGCAGATCCAGACCACCCAACAACCGACGACACAGCGGCAAGACCCACGGCGGTCGGCGGCATAGGGAAAACGCTACGCTACAGCTTGTGAATGACTAAAATTTCTTTCTTTTCTTGTTATAGATTTTGTTTTTCTATATTGATTTGTTTCTTTTGTATTTATTGACATGATAATAGTGAAATATTTAAGCACAAGGAGTAACACTGGTGTGTAACATATTGACAGAGCATATAAATTTACAGTGAAAAGAGAGCAGGAAGAGGAAGAGGAAGAGGAAAAAGTTGCGGTGTTTTTTTGGGAAGAATCTTTGTTTTTGTTTTTTAGTTACCAATCCATTGGATTGATCTAATGGTTGAAATATGGAGAAGGAGAGAGTTAAGGAAGGAGAGGATGCGGATCCATACCAATATGCCAATATTAGAATTAGAAATAAAATGGAAAAAGCATGGGCAGTGAAGGAAAAAAAGAAGAAAGTATCTCCTCTCACGGACCCCACGGCCTTGTCTCAATATCCGTGTTTCCATGCGATTCCGCACGTGACTACCTCTTTTAACAAAATCCCTCACCAATCCCGTATCGCCACGTGTCCTTCAGCTTCCACAAATGATGACTACCAAATCAACCGCTATCATACACTCTCACACACTTCAAAGCAACGTAGATATTTCCATTTCCATTCCCATTCCAATTTTCAACTCCAATTCTCGCGAGATTCAATCTCGCACTCACACTTCACCGATTCATCAAAGGTTCATTCATTTCACTGTTTTCAACTAATTTCTTCACATAATCAATCATTAATTTCTTCACTTTTGCATCACAATTTTGATGATTCTTAGTTTTGAATTGATGCAGAAGAAAGTGTGAGTGGATCGACAAAGATGAGTCACAGCATCTTTCATCAAACTTTGCTTTGTCAAACTCAATCGGTTGCTGAGCATCAAAGTAAGCTTAATTCTCGTGGAGTAACTACCAATACTTTATTCCAATCACAGAGTGTTGATAAAGAAAAGAAGCTTTTTCTTTCTACAAATTTTCGCGGGAATAAGTTGTTTGTTAGAAAACGGAAAGTTGTTATGGGAAGGAATCAAGCTATTCCGCGTGCTGTGTTAACTTCGAATGCAGGTTCTCAGGTAATGATTGTTGGTGCATCGTTTTCATTTCTTTGAATATGAAACGTTTTAATTTCTTTGAATACTGTTGTTGTTACTATTTATGGTAATGAAAGTACGAACTTAGTCCTAAATGTGTGAGATGATGATGTAATTGTAGTCTTTGAGTGTATTAAAATTATGTAAATGTTTTTTTTTTGACACTGTAATTATGTAAATGTTAGATTGTAATTTTAGATAGTAATCATGTAAATGTTAGATAGTAATTTTATGGACTAAACAGACTGACAAAAGATACACCCGATGATCAAACTAACGGAATAGTTACACATTGGAAGACTAAATTGACTAACAAAAGACACATTTGAGGATTTGTAATTTTGATAAATTAAGAAATTATAACGATAGAGCCTCACATATTCAAGAATCAAAATGATTTTTTACTATTATTATTATTATTATTATTATTATTATTAGTATTCTCTCCAGTTAGTACTATAAGTAAAAATTCACTTTTTTTGATTCATTAAATAACTGATGTATCTGATCTAATATATAGACCGGGTACATTAGTTATTCAATGAACCTAAAAAGTACTTCATTGTTTGGTTTCTTTGAATGTGATTACTATTTTTGAAAAGAAAATCCAAACACATTGTTAACGGTGAACGGAGGGAGTATTTCATTTTAGTGGAATCCAAACACATTGTTTGGTTTCTTTGAATGTGATTACTATTTTTGTTCTCTTCTGGTAACCTTGAATGCAACTTTGTTAAAATGGCTTAAGGTAACTATTAGAATTTGAGAGGCATATACTCAACCACAAAAGCTAGCTTGAGAGTTGAGGTTTGCACTACGCTTATAAAGGCCATCTTTGCCATATCTCTAGCCATTGTGAGACTTCTAACACACCCCCTCACGCCCAGCACTATTGGGCTTGGTGCGTGGAATTAACAACAACGGGTGACCTAAATATGGGAGGTCTCCACAACAATCGACAAATGGATCTAGAATAGGCTCTGATACCATGTCAAATAACCGATTATCCCAAAAGCTTAAGCTGTTAGGATAGAGCTACATCAATGGTTTTATATTATTTCTAACACGCCACCTCACGCAAGAGCCCACATGGGTTTGAAGCGTGGATAATGCATAGGCCCACCTACCATATGCTTAAATTCCACTTTTTAATTAGAAAGTGAGGGGAGCGGGGATCGAACTCTAGACCACTTAGTCATAGAGGCTCTGATACCATATTAGAATTTGAGAGACCTATATTCAACCACAAAAGTTAGCTTGAGAGTTGAGGTTTGCACTACGCTTATAAAGGCTATCTTTTCCATATCTCTAGCCAATGTGAGACTTCTAACAGTAACATTAGGAGTGTTTTAATATTTTAATTGAATTGTAAAATTGTAAATGCTTTTTAACTATTGGCATTGTTAAAATATACAGTCATCAATAGTTGCTTGTATAACTACTGGTTATTTTGATGTATGTTAATTTCTGACTATGGTTCATTCAATAGCTTCATAACTTTAAATGAGGCATATTTTGTGAATTTTAATCAATTATTCGATGAATATCTTTGTCTGTTTTTCTTAACTTGAACTTGGAATGGTGTATTGACTGGTTTTTTGGGGCCTGGAGCAGCTTTCGGAGAAGTTCAACCTCGATGGAAATATTGAATTGCAGGTATCCAACTGGCCTGAGGAATTAAATTATATTTGTATGAAAAATGAATATGCGATTTTAAGAATACATTAACCTGCTTTATTGTAAAAAAAAAGCTAATGGTTGCTTTGATGTGACGGAGCAGGTCAGTGTTGGTTCTTCAGGATCAGGAGCCGCAACACAAGTAGATGTTCAGCTTTCAAATACTAGTGGCTCTTTTGTTTTACATTGGGGAATTATATGTCAAAGTCAAGGGTATGTTCAGTATCAGAGTTTTTAAGTTATTTCGATATTCCTCATGTGTATAAGGTGTTCGTATTGCAATATATCTTGTTACTTGAAGGATATAGTTTTTCCTTTTTTTACTGTTACCAGGAAGTGGGTACTTCCTTCTCGTCACCCAGATGGAACTCAAGTTTATAAGAATAGAGCTCTTAGAACTCCTTTTGTAAAAGTAAGTTCCAACTACAAAAGAAAAAAAAGTTTCTTAAACTGACTTGACGGATTTGAATATGTATTTGCTTATTGTTTGACTATTCGTTCTTTTACTTTTCTCTTATTAGTCTGGCTCAGGATCCTTACTTAGGATAGAAATTGATGATCCTGCCGCACAAGCCATCGAGTTCCTTATAATTGACGAATCTCAGAATAAGTGGTGTGGTTATCATAATCCAGTCTCTTTTGTATCCTATATTTAACCTTCAATGTTACTGTGAAATTGAATATAGTTATTTGCTTCTTTGTTTGCTTTTTCGAAGTAAAGGTATAAAAACCACGGCGACAACTTTCACATCAAGTTACCAGTAAAAGATAAGCTAGTTCAGGAAGTTTCAGTTCCTGAAGACCTTGTACAAATTCAAGCATATATTAGGTGGGAACGAAAGGGTAAGCAGTCATACAACCCAGAGCAAGAGAAGGTCAGTAATCAAGTAGTGTTCATGTCTTGCATTTAGCTGCTTAGTTTTGCTTCATACAATGTTTCTTTCAGCTGATTACTTTTATGATTTTCATGGTTTCCTATTTTGTTTGTTTCACTTTCCAATTTCATTGCTACATTTGCTTTGATGCTTTGTGTATAGAGAATATATAGAATCTGTTCCTTTGATCTATCCAGAGTACACGTCCTTGATTACACAGCATAACAACCTCTGAAAAAGATTAGTCTCTGCAATCCACTATATTAATGTTATGATTATGTATATGCTCTAGCTAAATTGCTCTGACCCCTTCCATGTCTTTATTTTCTCATGGTCCTGGTCCTGGTCCTCATTTAAAACTATTCTAGGATCCCTTATAAATAATGGGTTTTAAGCCTCACTCTCTAGTTTCTATGTTTAGTTTCCGTGAAATACTAGTAATATTGTGATAATGGTCCTTATTTTTTATGGGTTCACAATCAGTACTGTGTAGTCCATGTAGTTCTGTAGATAATGCAACATTAATCTGGGAAATGTCTTTTATCACATTACTGTCATTCTCATGTAGTTTTGGAACTTGGGATTTTGAATTCAACAAAGTGTTATCTAGATACGTTTCAATTTTTAAGTCAGAACCAATGCATTTTGTCTTTCAGTGCATTATTTTTATAATGTTTTCCTTTTTTAGGAGGAATATGAAGCGGCTCGACGTGAATTATTGGAAGAAGTAGCTAGGGGTACTTCTGTACAAGACATTCGTGCAAGGTTGACTAATAAACCTAATGAGGGTGAAGTAAAGGCGCCTAACAAAGCTAAGGCTGCTGAAGTAAAGCAGTCTTCTGGTTCAAAAACAAAGACCATCCCTGAGGAACTTGTACAGATTCAAGCTTTTATACGCTGGGAAAAAGCTGGGAAGCCTAATTATTCTCCAGAACAACAACTTGTAACCTTATAAAATCCTTTCTGATATCCCCTTTTATGCTGAACATTAATTACTTCGATTCTCAACTTTATAATGTTCAATTTATCTTATCAGGCCTTTTTGCTCTCTTTCCTTAATTGACTTAGATTGAATTCGAGGAAGCAAGAAAAGAGTTGCAAGCTGAGCTTGAGAAGGGTGCTTCTGTGGATGAAATACAAAAGAAGATTACCAAAGGAGAGATACAAACCAAAGTTTCCAAGCAATTGAAAACCAAAAAATACTTTCGTTCTGAAAGAATACAAAGGAAAAAGAGAGATTTGACGCAGCTTATCAACAGAAATGCTGCTGAAAACATAGACCAACAAATTGCTGATGCAGACCAACAATCTATAGATGCTCCAAAGACTTTGACAGTAATTGAAAGATATGCCAAGGCAAGGGAGGAATTTGAAATGGGTAGTGTTTTGAATAGAAAAACTTACAAGCTTGCTGATAAAGATCTTTTGGTGAGACACTTTCATCAACTTAACTTGCTGTTGTGTTTTTCATCTCTTTTTGAGCAGGTGTTTTTTTGGTTATGATCTCAATTTTAATTCTTTCATTCTTTAAGGTCCTCATTACCAAAGATGGTGGTAAGATAAAGGTTCACCTGGCTACAGACTACAAAATACCTGTTACACTTCACTGGGCCTTATCTAGAACAACACCTGGAGAGTGGTTGGTGAGTGTATCTTGTTAACTCTAGAACTAGAACTGACAGGAGACTTTGAATGTTTAAATTGATGTATCTGTTGTATGGATATCTCATTTGGGTTTTTATTTACATGGAATGTAATGTCAATCTTAGGCACCACCTGCAAGTTCTATACCCCCTGGGTCTGTTATTATGGATAAGGCTGCAGAAACACCTTTTAAAGCTGGTTCTTCATCCGATCCTTCTTCTGAGGTTTCTAACAATCTGAAGTTGTTTTCTAATCTCTTAGCCCTTTGAGATCCAAGTTTAAAATTCTGATAATATTAATACAATTTTCAGGTCCAGTCCTTAGATATAGAGGTCAATGATGACACATTTGGAGGATTAACTTTTGTCATTCTATCAGATGGAAAGTGGTTAAAGAACAGTGGATCAGATTTTTGTATTGAATTTGGTGGGAAGAAGCAGATACAAAAGGTTACACTTCGTGGAATTGTATCAGTGGTTCCTCTAAATCAACATATATTGATCGATGCCACAACGTTATTTTGATTGACAAGACTTTTTTTCCATTGAAGGATGTTGGTGATGGCAAAGGTACAGCTAAGTCCTTGCTGGATAAAATAGCAGAGGTGGAAAGTGAGGCACAAAAGTCCTTTATGCATAGGTAAGTAACCCCTCAAAAAGTTGAAGTAATTGAATAATAATTTGATGTCTTGTTACTACAGTCTTAGACTGTTATTTAGAGGTAATTTGTTTATCATTGAACTTAATCTATGTACGACTTCATCAATATTGGATCTGAGGTAGCCCATATTGGTTCAATGTACTCACCAAAATATTTATTAAGATGTTACTTTGTTCAGTAGAATCTTTGCATGTCACTTACACATCTGTTTTTTGCAGATTTAATATTGCAGCAGATTTGATAGATCAAGCCAAAAATGGTGGTCAATTGGGTCTTGCGGGTATTTTGGTGTGGATGAGATTTATGGCTACGAGACAGCTCATATGGAACAAAAATTACAATGTGAAGCCACGGTAAACCTATAAATATTTAGTATCCCTTTGTTTATGCACTCCAGACATCAATTCTTTTAGTCTTCTGGAAAATATAAATTATGATTTATGATTTCAAACAATATTTTCTGCTTCAAATTTTGCTAGTTTATTGCCTTTCTTTTGTGAGCAAGCTAATTCATTTGTTATAATATATCTTTATGTCTGCTTAATCTCTTCTGATCATAAGCATCGGTTACTGATTGGAACAGTGAGATAAGTCAAGCCCAGGATAGGCTTACAGAGTTGCTCCAGAATGTTTATGCAAGTTATCCACAGTACAGGGAAGTTGTGAGGATGATCCTTTCTACTGTTGGTCGTGGAGGTGAAGGTGATGTTGGACAGCGTATTCGAGATGAAATCCTTGTCATCCAGGTAGATATGATTTTTATCTCCTTTTACTTAGAGTTCTGCATATTTCTCTTCTCTCTACATTGATCTTAAATTACAAATAAGAATTCCTGTTTGGTTTGTAGAGTAAAAATCATTGCAAGGGTGGAATGATGGAGGAATGGCACCAGAAGTTGCACAATAATACTAGTCCTGATGATGTTGTAATCTGTCAGGTAATATGCTGGTTGCTGATCTCTTGGTAATACTTAAAGTTTCCTTGTCATCATCACCTCTGATATTTTGGTAATAATCTCCCCAGGCACTGATTGATTATATAAGTAGCGACTTTGATATTTCTGTTTATTGGAAAACATTGAATGACAATGGAATAACAAAAGAACGTCTTCTGAGTTATGACCGTGCCATCCGTAATGAACCCAGTTTTAGTAGAGATCAGAAGGAAGGTCTTTTGCGAGATCTGGGACACTACATGAGGACATTGAAGGTTAGATTCATATGTGGCTTAAATTGAGTTGTATTTTGCTTTCGTATTCTTCTTTCCCAGCTAGTGATTTTGCATTCGTTGAAAATGTTCTTAGCTTCTATTCAATATATTTCTTTTTTGTTATGGTTCTTAGTGTTTTTCCAAACTGGGTACATATACATTGGAAATATCATCACAATAGATATGTTAATGATAAGTTGTAAGGGGAGGGGCAAGTTTCATTGAGTTACTATCTTGCATTGTGTAGGCACCCACTACTGCAACAGATTATTTGAATAGTTGTTTATTCTTTCGTTCCCTTTTTTTTGTGGTCTTGTAAGAAAACATATTAATCCTTGGTTGACTAACAGTACCCTTAACATATTTGGCCTACTTGTCAATTATGTTTTGTCATATGATGATTTTGGTTTGATTATATAATATGCAGGCAGTTCATTCAGGTGCAGATCTTGAATCAGCTATTACCAACTGCTTAGGCTACAAATCTGAGGTAAAGATTGTTAAGACTTCTTTTGCTGAGGACAGTTTTTCTTATATTTGTAGAGACCATTCCATAAATTTATACTCTATTATTCTTCAGGGTCAGGGCTTCATGGTCGGGGTGCAGATAAATCCAGTGCCTGGTTTGCCATCTGGTTTTACTGTAATGTCATCTTACTTAGAATGATTTTTTTTTGGCGATACTGTTATAGTACCTCCTGAACTATAACAATCATTTCTGTGATCTGTCTCAATCAGGAATTAGCTCAGTTTGTCATGGAACATGTTGAAGAAAAGAATGTTGAACCTCTGCTTGAGGTATATGCTGATTTAATATTGTTGTAAATATTTCTGATATATTTCAAAGTAGTAAAGAGAGTACATGCATTAATCCATTTAAATAGACTACTCCAAACCTAATGAGCTCAATTAATGGGCCGACTACAATTATTACTAATATAGGTTATCTTCAACATTCCCCCTCAAGCATGTGAATATTAATCTATCATTCACAGTATCCAAGTAAGCTGGTTGAAATGTTATGTTGGTAATCTCTTTGTTAACACATCTTCCAACTGATGCCCAGAAGGACTATAGATTGTAGTTATCAATCCATTATCTAGCTTTCTCTTTAATCTCTTTTATGTAGACTGTAGTTATCAATCCATTCCACCTCATTCTTTGTAAAAAAATAAATATATTCTCATTCTGATAAGATATAATTAAGATATTCAGAGGTGTTTTCTAGATAAATCATAACAGTTTGTATATATACCTTACACTTCCGCTGTTGATATGTATGCATGATTGTTTTCAATAGGGTTTGCTAGAGGCTCGTCAGGATCTACGACCATTACTCAACAAGTCCCAAAGTCGCCTGAAAGATCTTTTATTTTTGGATATTGCCCTTGATTCTACGGTTAGAACAGCTGTGGAAAGGGCATATGAGGAATTAAATAATGCTGGACCTGAGGTGATTCCTTGTTTTGAGGGTCTAATAAATGTTGCTCACTGTTATTTTTTAAGTTGACACACACACACACACACACAGATATATATATATATATATATATATATATATATATATATATATATATATATATATATATATAAATCAGTATTTTTATAGAACTTAAATATGCAATGACATGACTCTTGATATTCTGATGTGCGGACAATGCAGAAAATAATGTACTTTATCTGCTTGGTACTTGAAAACCTTGCACTTTCATCTGACGACAATGAAGATCTCATCTACTGTTTGAAGGTATAGTGATATGTTCATTTTTATTTTATACTCACCGGTCATATCATTATTTCAAAGACAGTCAGTCTGGTCTCTCATCTGAAAAAGGATTCACTTCACTAACACCAAAGAGTTGTGTTGTGCATTTCTTTAGTAGTGTTTTGTTTTAAATGCAAGCTGAGTTTACTTAACGGTGGCAGAGTAGGGTTCCTGTTATTACCATCAAAATTTAAATCCATGATATCTTGTCAGGTTGATTCTGGACAGAGCCAAGACCTGTATTATTTTCAGTTGTTCATTATGTGCAAATGTTATCTTTTTTTTTATCTTGGTCAGTTACATGGTTTATAATTATTTAAAATAATATCAAGTGGTGTGAGAGTTTTATTATTGCTTGATCCATATTAATTTCAAATTGCTTTGAGCAAAATCAAACCTCTCTATACTGATTGTGAGTGGCTCATTGTAATACTAAAAGACAATTGCTAAATGGAAGTAATGTCTAAGCTGCTGTAGATGTTTGTGGTCTATCTGTCTAGCTAAATAAAAACCACAATCTAATATTTCTTATTTTATTTTTTTTCCTTTTAAAGGGATGGAATCTTGCCTTAAGCATGTGTAAAGGTAAAGACACTCAGTGGGCATTGTATGCAAAGTCAGTCCTTGACAGAACGCGCCTTGCACTCACAAATAAGGCAGAGTCATACCAGAAAATTCTTCAGCCATCGGCTGAATATCTTGGATCATTACTTGGCGTGGAAAATTGGGCTGTATGTATATTTTTAGTTTATTTAATTCTTCTCTCTTTGTGCTCTTGTTTCTCTTCTGAAAATCTCCTCTTGCAGGTGGAAATATTTACTGAAGAAATTATCCGTGCTGGATCTGCAGCTTCTTTGTCTACTCTTGTAAATCGACTAGATCCTATACTCCGAAAGACGGCTAATCTTGGAAGGTGGGGTTAATCATGCTTTTCAAATCGAGTCCACGATTCCATTTCAGTATAATATAGCTCATTTAAACTATGATTTCGTTCATTTTTTGGTTGTTTTGATATTGATGACTTTCTGACGCAATTCTAGTTGCCTGGAACAGTTGGCAGGTTATTAGCCCAATTGAAGCCGTTGGATATGTTGAGGTCGTGGATGAGTTGCTAGCTGTTCAAAACAAATCATATGAGCGACCTACAATTTTGATAGCCAAGAGCGTGAAGGGAGAGGAGGAAATTCCAGATGGTACAGTTGCTGTCCTGACACCTGATATGCCAGATGTCCTTTCTCATGTATCTGTACGAGCAAGAAATAGCAAGGTATCCCACTTCAAATAACTTGTTTTTTTGGCATATATTTAAAACTACTACTGTTGAATAATGGGCCTGTGTTTCATGTTTATTTTTGTGTTTTATCAGTGATGTTTAGTCAAAAAAGGCAACCTCACTTTCACTCCTCAAATATAATGACATATTGTAGTATATGGGCAAACTGTAAACTAATGCACTTCATTAAAAACTATGGGTGCGTTTTATTTGCAATAAAATGAGGTACTGGACATGACAAAAATATATGTCCCATGTTTGGTTTTAAATTTGACCATGGGAATGGAAAATAAAGGGGTGATGGACTGGACAAAAATTCAAAATTTTGTACCTTACTAAACCATGGTACAAATTATTGTCCATGGACCTACTATCACAAAGATAAAAATATTCTTACCTAATTATTACATATTCTCTCTCCCTCTACTCTCTCTCTCTCTCTCTCTCTCTATATATATATATATATAAAATAATTCATATATTTTATACATGTATATATAAAGGTTATTTTAGTAATTTTCACATTATTTTGTGTGTGCTGTATTCATTGTTCACCAAATATCGCACATGACAAAAAATCTCCAGTACCTTCAAAGATTGTTCAATACTGTTTTGTCCAGTAATGGTTCTTTTGCAAATCACATAGACCTTATAACTTTTAAACAAAATTATTTACAGTTATGTTAATAATATTTTTACTTCAATTTAGGCTGATTTGCAATTTGATTGTCATTATATTCAATACCCTTGCAGTGAAATTCTGTGAACTGATATAATGTTCAAATTAAAACTTGACCAATTAACAATGTTGTAACTTGTAATACTTGACAAACCTGCATCATCCAACTACCCTTTTATTGAATGTGGTTTTATTAATCTAACAAATACATTATAAAATAATTATCATATTGATATTGGATGGCGATTAATTTAAAAATGGATACATTAAGCATTCAACAAATTACCATATAGGTCATATTTTATTAGGTTCATAAAGACAATCAATGCTTGATGGTCTATCATTAAAGTTCAAAGAATTTTTTTATCAATGTAAATTTTTTCGAGCATGATAAATAGTCAGATAATTATCTCTTAGCATGGTAAATGATATGATATGGTCAGAACGCTGTGGCGTTGACTGATTCATGTAGCTAAACCCATCTAGTGGAAAAAAGGCTGAGTTGTATGATAATTGATATGATATTTATTTCTAATCAGATTTACTATGTACTGTTTGGAAATACTAAGGTTTAAAGATTTCCAGGTGTGTTTTGCGACATGTTTTGATCCCGATATCTTTGCTGACCTCCAATCAAATAAAGGAAAGCTCTTGCGCTTAAAGCCTACGTCTGCTGAGGTAGTTTACAGGTAACGTCTGCTGACCGCCATATCCTTTTCTGTGATGATTGAATGCCTTTTTGCTAAAACATTCACTTTACACCCTGGTGAACAACCTACATTGCACTTTAGGTACCATTTTTCTTAATTTTGTGGGGTTTCATACAGTGAGGTCAAAGAGGGGGAGGATATTGATGACAAATCAACCGACCTGAAAGAAGTTGGTTCTGTTCCAACTTTATCTTTGGTCAAAAAGCAGTTCAGTGGTAGATATGCTATCTCATCTGAAGAATTCACTGGTGACATGGTTAGATTTTATAAATGTGTCATTAAATTTAAGCAGTTATAGTTGTATTGACCTGCATCTGTCTATCTAGCCTTTATTTGGCCAAACACTTGTTGTGTTATGACTCTGTCACTGTTATAGTTCTGTCTTCCTTCAGTATAACTTTTGTAAGGTTTTGTTTTCTCAGGTTGGAGCTAAATCTCGTAATATCTCTTACTTGAAAGGAAAGGTGCCTTCTTGGGTAGGAATTCCTACCTCGGTTGCCATACCATTTGGAGTTTTTGAACATGTTCTCTCTGATAAGTCAAATCAGGTTCTGCTTATTCTCCCTTATTTCCTACATGTTATTATCTTGCATCATAAGCTTTGCAGCTCGTATTCTGTGGGTTATCATGCATAATAAATCAGGTTCCTGATTCTGGCTGTATTGTATTAGTAACTCTTCATTGGAGCATAAATTTGAATACAAACTTAGGTAATAATACAACAGTCATAAATTTATTGATGAGCGAACTTTTTGTAATATATCTCGAAAAATGGGGTTCCCTGCCTTCTTGAAGTTGCTTTATGAGTGTTGTAGTCAGGGGGCATTAAGATAAGGTTCCGGTCAAGAACCTACTCGGGCAAAGGATAACATTAAAGTCTGTTAGACTTAGGATTGAATTTTAAAGATTACTTAGATGTATGGGCAGCATCTAGTTCTTTATTTTTCCTTTGCTTTATATAAATCTCTCCTGTAGTTTAATAATATTGGATGGCATATTAACCAACAGGCTGTGGCTGAGAAGATCAATATTTTGAAAAAGAAGTTAACTGAAGGAGACTTCAGTGTCCTCAAGGAGATTCGTGAAACAGTTTTAGAGTTGAATGCACCACCCAAGTTGGTATGTTCTTTTTAATCTTAAGGCTTAATATTGGCATGACATGACATTCATAGTTCTATCTTTGATTATTATAGTTGCATATGAAATTGCAGAAAAATATTTTATTTTCCTTGATTGCTTGAGTATGAGATGATAGTATAAATAGGGAATTATCAAAACAGCTGTACACTAATCCATACCTAGAAAACAGGAAGACAGCCTCCTCCTAAATGTTAACAACAAAAATTATGGAGATCCTTTTAAAAAATTTATGGTGACTCCTAGCTGTACATAGTAAGAGATGTTCGAAGAAACTCAGGAACTAATCACCAACAAAAATTGAACACGGCCTTACTCTAAATGAATATATTGAAAATTTGATTTGAATAGATAATCTCGGCAAATGACAAGAGGGAAATGGTGGAAAGGGAATATATAAACGAGAGGTGTGGAGGGAAATGAGTTTTGTTTTTATTTTTCTCCTTATGCTGGATTGCCAGAGGTTGATATGCAATCTAGTGTTTTTAGGTTACCATTTAAAATGGCGTATGGACTTACAGATGACACCAATGAATTGATTATTTTAGGTAGAAGAGTTGAAAACTACAATGAAGGGTTCTGGGATGCCTTGGCCGGGTGATGAAGGTGAACAACGCTGGGGACAGGCATGGAAGGCTATAAAAAAAGTGAGACTTCTTTCCATATACTATATTTTGATGCCTGTTTATATATCATGCTCACAAATAGAAAGTTTCTTTTCTTGTATATTTGGGCCACATTCCACTTCTCTTACTTTTTCAACACGGTCAACATAAATTTCAAAAAAATTAATGAGGTGTTAATGGAGGCTTATCTTTACAAGTTTTCTTTCATATTAAATATTCTTTGCATAAATAACATGTTATGAAAATCACTCGTTCTTCAGACTTTATTTCCCTGAACTAATGTTTACATAACTTTCCTGGATTCATGACAATCAAGAATGTATTGATCCTTAATATGAAACATGGAATGGGTTAAAAATAAAATAAAATGAAGTTTGTGGCAACGGTTTTTCTTCGCCATGCAGTTTTATGACAAACTACTCCACTGATTTTTCTCATTCCTCGTTGATGTTCTTAAATTTTCCAAAGTTGTTACACTGAAACATCTTATTTCAAATTTTAGTGAAATCAAAATCTTTGTGGTATTATGGTAATCTTATTTTAGTGCTCATGGATTTGTCATTGATTTTCTTGACTGACAAAAAGGTGTGGGGCTCAAAGTGGAACGAAAGAGCGTACTTCAGCACAAGAAAAGTAAAACTGGACCACGATTATCTTTCCATGTCCGTCCTTGTACAGGAAGTGATTAATGCTGACTATGCTTTTGTCATCCACACAACCAATCCAACCTCTGGAGACTCTTCAGAAATATATACAGAGGTATAATTAATAATTTCATGATTCATTGCCTATGCTTCCACACATTTGAAGAAACATATTCATCATTAAAGATATTATGGCAATAAGAAGAGACATTTTGTATGATTCTCTTTTGATATAGGTTGTAAAGGGACTAGGTGAAACATTGGTTGGAGCTTATCCTGGCCGTGCTTTGAGTTTTATCTGCAAAAAACATGATTTGAACTCTCCTCAGGTGATTTTGTTATAGCATTTTTTTTTCAGTGTCGTTTATGCTCCGTGCTTGTTATCATTCTTGTAATGGTTATTTTTGAACTTATATAGTCAGTTTATCTGGACAAGAGGGACGAAAACAACACTGAGAATAATAACATTTTGTTGACAGTAATGCACATGATATTTTGGATTTTATTCATCCTTATCTATACTTATAATAGTTTCTTAATCCCTATCAAATAAGGAAAACAAATCATGAAAATAAAGAAATACAAAAATTATTTTTAAGTGATAATAGATGATACTCTAATATATTTTATGATAGAAATAGATTATCTTTTCGGATATCCCAATTCCCAACAATTATTGCTAGCTAGTACTATAACACCATAGTGAACATATTGAACCTTCACCAGTACTGCATCTGTTATAATTTTCAATTATTTGACTGATGGTTTTGGGCTTCTTTAGGTCTTGGGTTATCCTAGCAAACCTATCGGGCTATTTATAAGACGGTCAATAATTTTTCGTTCTGATTCTAATGGCGAAGATCTCGAAGGTTATGCTGGTGCTGGTCTTTATGACAGGTAAAATTTGACATCTATTCTTTGATGAACATCTTTTGTAGAACTAATGGAATTTGATGAACTAATGTAATCATATGTCTAATTTATATTAATGAAGTGACTTTTGGTAACTCTTTACTATATCATGCTATCTGTACTGGTTAACCAAGTTTTCCTTGTGAACAGTGTGCCAATGGATGAAGAGGAGAAAGTGGTGCTAGATTACTCATCAGATAAACTGATGATTGATGGTAGTTTTCGCCAATCAATCTTGTCAAGCATTGCCCGTGCAGGACATGCAATCGAAGAGTTGTATGGCACTCCTCAGGACATTGAAGGTGTCATCAAGGATGGAAAAGTCTATGTTGTCCAGACCAGACCACAAGTGTAGGTCTCTAGACTCATAACAGATAAGCCTCACATCTCAACTACGTTCATCACCATATAGTACACGGCATTTCAAATCAAATGCGAGTAACTTCTTGCGAAATTGAGAGCTTTGGTTTGTATTTTTAATGTAACTATATATACATGAAAATAAGGAATAATGTGCAACTATAGAATAATGTAAATACAGCAACATTTATTTTTTCTTCTTCGCTTACTATAGAATAAGGTAAATCATATTGTCAAATCTATTCTTCATAGTCCATGTTGTATGTTTACCGGAGGTACACCGTTCATGATTAAGATTAGGCTTAATTACTGTTTTGGTCCTTAATTAATAAACGCTACGATTTGGTCTCTTAACTTTATCCCCGTTTGTCAAAATGGTCCCTTCCGTCAATTTTTTTTGTAGAAAACGTTGTTCCTGCACAGGTGGCGCTGACAGAATCTATGTGACACTGTGGACGTAATACATGGCAGTAATCAAATTAATGCTTATATAAAATTAGATGTTTGTGATTTGGAAACAAAATTAGGCTTCAAGTAGGCATTTCATTTTCATCTCTCGGTCTCCCATCTCAGTTCTTCTGAACTTTTTGTTTGCTGCCCAGAATCATCAACATGTCGAGCGCTGCCCAGAATTCAAAGAACCAAGATTGTTCAGTGCAACGCAGGAGTAACAACACAACTGAAGAACATGTTCATTCTTTTGAATCTGTGGGTTCTGTTTTGAGAAGACAAGCAAAGAGAGAATGTCTATGTGAAGAAGAAATTGTCCTTCGCACTGTAACTGACATTACAAGCTTGAATTTTGGGAAAAAATTCTGGGGATGTAGAAACTATAGAAATTGCAATGATAAAGGGTGTAATTTTTTTAAGTGGTTTGACGATGATATTGTCGATGAAAGAGATTTGAAGATTGAGAGGCAAAAGAAGAAAAAATTGAAGTTGAAGAATGATTTAGCTAGTACAAGGAAATGGTTGAAGATGTCAATGGTGTTTGCATTTGTTTGTTTTGGTTTAAATCTAGTGTTAGTTACACTGCATTTGTCCAGTGGCTGAGCAATTTGGGGTCAAATGTATTTGAAGTGATTGTGTTAAAAGTGACAATGTAATTGTGTTGTTGGTTATCAATAAATATGAACAATAAATTGACAAAACCAATCAATAATAAGGTAAGGCACCATAACTTTGCAATGACTCATCATTAAATTGTCATAAACTGATTGCACCATAAGTTACCATAACTTGTCTCAAATTTATTTACATAAAAAGAGACTAGTAAGGTACTATAAAGTTGCAATAACTGATCATTAAGGTACCATCAATTAATAGCATATTCAATGATGATACAAATTTGATACTACGTACTAACAAGTGGTTCATATAAATATAATATCATATAATACTTTTCCAACTCATACATGTTTTATTCCAATGGTACAAAATTAAGCAACTCATATTTAGAAAATATTTAAAATGATCCACTAAATAAGCCATTATTATATACAACAAAAATGAAGTCAATATTAAATTGATAATACAGTACTTTAAATAAGGTACTTGAATCATATTTTAGATATTCACTATGTCATGTCATAGTTGCTCCAATGATAAGACGAAGAAAAAAAATGTACGGATTACTAGCCTATAAAACTCTCATAGATATAATCATTGAAAATGCTCTATAGTACCTTCAAAAGATACTAAAACCAAGATATTTGCCTCAAGTGTTTAATGAACTCCCTCTTGGACGAATCCTTCGAGAGAACCGGAGTTCGATTCCCGGTGGAAACAATTCTTGACCAGGCTTTACTTACCTCACGACTGAACTTTGGATTATCGGGTCCTTCTCATGAGAACTAGATGGTTAATAAAAAAATTACTAAATTACCTGTTTACGCTGGAAATTCGTTGGACTGTAAATTTTCTCAAGATTGCAACAAATTGCCAGCTCCACAATTCAATATTTAAATATTTATAGAATGCAAAATAAGTGATCACCAAGGTACCATAACTTGTTCCAACATTACATAAACAAAAGATTGAGACAAAGGTACCATAACTAAGTTATCATAGAGGATGACATAGTGTGTTCAACATATGTCCAGATGATGGAGTGAAGTGTTGGTTTTGATCTTCCGATCGTCTGTGATCTACAAAGGAAGAATGGGTGTATCCAGAGTGTGATAGCACTATATGTTCCAAAGCTCGAGTTATCCTATTCAGAGGATCAATAAATGCTATATAGAGGACCAAATATATTAGAGTATCAAATTGTATCAAAACTATATTATTAGAGACTATTGCTCTTAAATCCATTTTGGTTCTACACACTAGCGCACAAAGATTGGCCATTTGTTGGATAGATCATGTGTTTATAGCAAGCTTCACATGTTTCCTTTCTATAGTACTCAGGTACGTACTGATATATGGATCAATGTCCTTGTCTCTCATACAAGCAATGGCATGACGGAAAAGTAAGCTTGTCAACATCCATTTTCTACACGAGCACGAGTATTCATGCATTGAAATCTCAGTTATGAAAGTCAGAAGAGTGGATTTATTCAAAGAGGTTGATTTATTCATAGAGAAATAAGAAAGTGGAGAAGAGGGAAGGAAATTAGGATTAGGATTTGCCAACACAAAGATTAGGGTTTTAGGGAGAAACAAAAGGGGATTTCTCTTGGTATTTTAGGTTGGGCAAAGGGTTATTGAATACATCTTGGACAGTCTAAATCATTGTCTCTTAGATTTGAAGGTTAATTCTTTTGGGAATCATGTGTAAGGTTACTTTATTTGATTAGTGGAACGGAGAACTGCTCTCTCTCGAAAGTAGGTAATCTTTGGACCGAACTAGGTAAAAAAAATATTGTGTTCTTCTCGTTCTTTTATCTTTCTTCTTGCGTGGTTATTTTCTTTTGGATTACCTTTATTATCATCATCTCTATCCGTTTTATATTTGGTTGCTTGAATCTATTTGTTCCACACATCAAGTTTTCTTGGGTGTGATATTTTCTACGAATTCACAACATTAGTCTAGTGCAATACTTCTTAATGTTAGATAATAGTATTAGTTGGCTTATGTCATTGGGCTTTATGTTAGTAGTCTAGCCATTAGGTATTATTATATATTGTTTTTTAACGCTTTTGAGTTATACTGCTATTATGATATTATTGAAACACTAGCTATCACTTTGTATATCTGTCTGAACTCTATATTATTTAACACTTGTTTCAATGATTTTTTCACATTCATATAGGTTAGGAATAATCCTTCGGATATTGTTAATTATTATTGATTGTAGTTAGATTTGGTATTATCCTTTCATTATCATTAACTTTCAGAGTTGCATAGGGATATTTGATTATATACAATATACCTCTCATCTCATGTACATAAATAGTTGTACATGTTAGAAATAATATAAAACCATTGATGTAGTCTTTCCTAACAACTTAAGCTTTTGGGAGAATCGGTTATTTGACATGGTATCAGAAATCATTGATGTAGTCTTTCCTAACAGCTTAAGCTTTTGGGAGAATCGGTTATTTGACAGTACAACCGTCACCACTTTTAAGTTGAAACTCATAAATCCACATTTAGAAAAGTGAAGTTTGACAAAAGTGAAAACAATTTTTCATGCTCTTGATTATAAATTCAAGCAAAGAGAGCCCTACACAAAGTTTACCCCTACAGTGTACACCCTCAAATAGCTAGCTAGGAGCATTATCTGACATTGAACTGATAATGAAAAACTGAAACAAGACACACTTCAAGCACAATATCACTGAAACAACATGCTGCTATGCAGAGAATTTAGACTAGGACCCGGATTTCATGCAGTTGCGCACTCGTGCCATTTATAGCCATCTGATCGGATAGTAATGATTTAAAAACTGTATTTGTTGACTGCATTTGTTTAAACCTTCCTATCGTGATCAGACGGCTATAAAATGACTACACAAAAAAGTTGACTGCACCTAATCCATTTCCGCTCGACAACCCTCAGCAATCAGTTCTGAATCCTGACACATTTATCCACACTTCATTTACCCGTTCAGTGTTATGAAAAGAAGCATTGTATTGTGCAATGGTATATGAGCTTGTATCTTGCATCATTGTTGAAGTTCCATCTAAGTGTTTGTTTAGACTAGTAACAAGTGCTTCAATTTCTTTATTAATGTTATCATCCTTTGCATATCCATTGAATTTCCTAACTGCTATGCATTGAGTTTTCCATTTATCAAGTTGCAACTTAAGCTCAGGATTTGACTGTGGAGGTTTCCCTTGAAAGTGAGGTGATACATACATTCTTACACTATAGCCAACCTCTGAAGATACTGATGAAGGTATCCTTGTTAAGATTGGAGCAGTAATTGCTAGTTTGGAAGAATTTAAATTTGCACCACGAATATATTGGTACAACCTGCAGAACATGATTAATAAGGGATTTTTTTTTTGCTATGCAGATCGAACGATTCAAATTAGATATAATAAAATTAAGTATAAAAGAATCTTAACCATAGATTGTTAATCAAACGGTCCCGATCTATTACAGAAGGACGTTGTAGCGGTGGAAAATTCAAACCCAAAAAAATGCTACAAGTTTATATTCTCTTGGGTGTAGCTGTGATACCTCAAGATAACACACGCACTCACTTAAAGGTGTTTTAAAGTTTAATATTACCTTTGCTTTGTATCCATAAAATAGAATTAAAAAACTAACAATATGATGTAGTGACTTGACACCCCTCTAATGAAATGTCAACCACAAGTTTAGAAGAGAGTGCGAGAGAAAAAGAGAACAAGGGATGTGGAGTTTTAAGGGCGTAGATTCTCTTGGTTTTACACCATAATTAATCATAGCCGTTAATTTGTGATAAGACAGTTTAGATTTAAATCTCAAATTTTATACTGTAAAATGATTTTAGACGTACGTTAATTAGAAATTCGATGTCTCGCTGTAATTGTGGTTAATTTGATTCCAGGTTTTAAGAGTGTCAATTTACACTCCTCCCAGGTGAAAATATGCACTTGGGGGAATTCTTTCCCAACTTAACCCATCTTGAATAAGTTAAAGCATCGCACAAACTCGAGAAGAGATCCTCTCATGTCCAAATTTTCTCCTGTTGGATCTCAACCTTGCATTTCTTGGACCTGGATTCACTGATGTAACTGCTTCACGCAGTTACACGCAGTAAAGGATCTGGGCCACCGATTTTTGATCAGACGGCTATAGTACAATCAATCAGATTTAATCTTATTTAATCACAACCACCCGTTTTAATCGGACGGTCAGAAACTGTTACTGCGTCACGCAGTAACTGCGTTACATCCGTATCCCCATTTCTTTTTTGTTGTCTACTATTCATTCAAATAAAAAAAAATTGGATGGTAAGGATTAACCCCTCCGGTGCAATTTAAACATGAGAGGATCATGTATCCACAAACTCATACTTGTTTAAAAAGAAGTTATTTGCAAGTTAATTCATTTTATGTTTTAGAATAGCTTGAGAGATTGTAAAAAAAATAAAAAATTACTTGAAAGTATGTGTTTTTTATAATTAACTTGAGAGTATAGCAACCATATGCAATTGTCAAAAAAAAAAGCAACCATATGCGGTAAGACCATAATAGTTACACTCTTTGTAATACGAAAAAAATCAAAAAATAGATTATAAGATGCCATATAATTGCTATGCAATGATGTCATGCATAATAATATCGCATCGCCTAGTTCCATGAATATAGTTTTTTAAAGATTGGGTTTAGCGACGCAGCTTGTTGTCTATATACCTTTTGTTCATGTGTAATTATTTTATATATATATATATATATATATATGAAACAACAATAAATTAAGGGCTAAAAAATAAAGAAAAAAACTACTAAAAGAGTGTGATTGATGCTATGTTTGATGCAATGCTTTGTTGGAACATACAATGAACTTTGTGAATGGAAATTGAACAAAAAATTCATATATTATCAACTAAAATGAGAAATATATATAAAATAAAACCTGTGAAATCCTGTTTTGGTGGATTGCTCGAAGGAATTAGTTCCACAAGATGGAGCAGAGATCCATGATGATTCATTGTAGAGTCTGATCTCAAAATCTAATTCTGTTTGTATCACTATATACTTTGGTGATTCAATAGCATACACTGAATTGCCAAAGAAGTAAAAAATTGCTATGAACAAATAATAAAGAAAGCACATGAGTGTTGTTTCCATCTTCACCTTAATTGCCTTAATGTTTTCTTGATTATTATGATCCTTCTAACTTATTTCACTCTATACATCACCCTTTATGTAGTTTGCTTTGCACAGACAATAGTTAGTGGGTTCCTTGTTTCAAGTGAATGCTTTTCTCATTTTCCATATCTTCAATAATAGAAGTATAACACTTGGACAAATTAAAAGTAATAATAAATAATAATATAGATATCAAAACATTACCCTTAAACTAAGGAGAATTTGTCCATTTGATGTTATTCAAATTAAATATTTCGAGTTAGTGTATGAGTTAGTCTGTACAAGAATTTATAAGTAAGAAGTAATTTTCACTTTATAAGCTGGTTTTTGTAACGATGAATTAGACTTAATATAAAAATCTAAGAATATTTATAGGAATTCGTGCGATATTTTAACAATTGTACAGAATGGTGGTGATACAACAAATAAATGAATATAAAAAAGAATAATATAGAGATTTAATATAATTGTCGAGATTAGATTTCAATAACTAAAAAAAACGTATCTTTATAATCAAATATATGTGTCCAAACTTGTAATTATATATTCATTTGTAGCTCAACGTTGGTTTTAACGTTTGACGTGAAGACTCATCCAAGGAAGATAACAACCACACATGGATCATGGTGAAGCCATAACAGACATGTAAAAGAGATTTGTATTAATTAATCGATTGCATGCTCTCGGTAAACTTATTTTCAATGAGGTGTCTTTTAACTAAATTTTGAGGCCATAAAAGGAAGTTAATGATGGGTGTGGTTATGGTGCATAAGCCCAAACTTATCCACCATGCATAAACTTGCTTCCTACATTCAGCATATTTGTTTCCTACACCAAAAGTCAGCCCAAGTCCAAAATTAGGCAACCCATTACTCGCGCGCCCCCATATACTACCCCATTACTTGCCGCCCCCCATTTGCTTAGCGCACCCCCCAGTTTTTTTTTTCCTTTTTCTCCTTAGATTTCTTGTGAGCCCCCCAATTTTTTTTCCTCCCCCAGATTTCTAGCGCGCCCCCAATTCTTTTCTCTCCTCCAAACTTCTAGCGTAGGGCTGGAAATGAGTCGAGTCGAGTCGGAACTCGCTTAAGCTCAACTCGACTCATTTATTTAACGAGTTCAATTTTCAACTCAAGTTCGACTCATTTGGTTCATGAACCAAGTTCAACGAGTTAATTATCGAATCGAATCGAGTCTCGAACTATTTTCGAGTTGGTTCGGTTTATTGTCCGCCATAGTATAAACTTACTATCATATATGAAATAGTGGTTCGATACTTAGATCAACCATGCTATAACCAATGCTTTCATTTTGTATGATAAAGTTGTAGTGTTATATTGTGTTTCATACAGATAATATTGGAATGTGAACTTGAATTGTCCACGTATATTAACACATATGATACTCACTAATCACTATGAAAGTAACAAATACATTGTTTATATCACTATCTTTTATAAGAGCTTTTTATTGGTCCCATGTACAAAAAAGACTTACTATTATATATATATATATATATATATATATATATATATATATATATATATATTGAGTTGCTCATTAACCAAACGAGTCGAACTATATATAGTTCAAGTTCAACTCATTTATTTATCGAGCTTAATTTTCAACTCAAGTTTGACTCATTTGGTTCATGAACCAAGTTCAATGCGTTAATTATCGAATCGAGTCTCGAACTATTTTCGAGTTGGTTCGGTTCATTTCCAGCCCTATTCTAGCGCACCCTCCCCAAATTTCTAGCGCGCCCCCCGTTTCCAATTAAATAATAACTTTTGTTCCTTTGAAGTATATATTATAAGAATCCATTTTTAATTAATTTTCGTTATACACCCCCTCGAAGCCCAACATAATAACCAATGGTTCATGTATATATAAAGCATACTTGTCAAATATACAATTTAATTGTTTTATCAATCATAATCACAATATAAATAAAATCTCATACATTAATTACATATATATATATGAATTTTTTTCTTTACAATAAAAAAATGATCGAATCAAATATGTCATGCATACTATCCAAATTTTTCTCAACTAATCTAACCCTAATTGCTTTATATTTTTTTTTGCTTTATGTAGCATGGTTTTGTAAAATGGTTATGTGATGTTTTACCTAATAACAATGGTTTCAGTGTATAACATGCATCTTGGCACTAATGCCCATATGAAACCATTTAACTAAAATAATGGTTCCAGTGTATAATGCAATGAAACCATTTAACTAGACTAATGGTTTCAGTGTATAACATCTTGAAACCAAATAACAACACTAATAATGCTTTTAGTGTATAATGCTATGAAACCATTTAACTAGAATAGTATGAAACCATTTAACTAGACAAATGGTTTCAGTGTATAACATCTTGAAACCAATTAACAAGACTAATAGTTTTAGTGTATAACATATTGGCACTAATGTTTATATAAAACCATTTAACTATAATAATGGTTTCGGTGTATAACGCCATGAAACCATTTAACTAGACCAGTGGTTTCAGTGTATAACGGTATGAAACTATTTTTGCTGTGGAATGATTTCAAAGTGTTGTTCTCCATAATCATTCGATGTACTTAATAGTTTTAGATGTACTCCAACACTCAATTAGTCATTCACTCTCTCAAAACAAAAGCTTACTACTCCTCTTATCAGTACCCCAACCCAATTAACTTGATTTTAATTTATCGACGAAAGTACATATTTTAAATCAACTTAATTAATTGTGAAATAAATTTAAATTTTTAAGACGATATAAAACCAGAGAGAGTGAGGTGTCCCCAACCGTTCCAAATAATTCAAAATACCCTAAATAAAATTTTGGGAAGCTTTTATTAATACCTGATATTTATAAAAACATATTTACCTCATTTAATTAACTAAAAATAGTTCTAGGTCTCAGAAAAATACCTAACTGGTCCCAAAATTCCCAGAAAATTATTTACTATTTTTCTGTAAAAGCAATAAAAAAAATTTGGAGTCTCCTTGGCATCGCATGCGCCCCCACGCGCCGCCAGTGAGAGTGGGCGCGGAGGCGCGTCACCGTTCATCATCTTTCTCACCGATTTTCTGCAAAAACGGGTCGCGACGACCGGTTCGTTCTCCCTCAATAATCAACGAAACTCGACGTTCTTTATACCGTTTTGATCGTCGTTCGATTTTATGAATGTTTCTGGTATTAGTTTTCGAAATCGGTGATCGAATCACATATAAAATATGGCCGAAATTGAGCAAGCAAAAATAGAAAGTTTTTCAGTTATGATTATTACACGTGTAAAATCATCTGATATATGGCTGTGAATATACACCATACATAAGAAAAAGCTTATGCATATTAACTCTTGCCCTCCAAGAGTAAAGAGAATTAAAGAAAGGGAAATACTAATGGTCACATGCAAGAAACACAAGAAGACAAAATTGAGAGACCCACTTCAACACCAACCCACCCATGATTTCCGATAAAATAGGGAGTTACAATTTTTTTTCTTTTAAAAAAACAAGTTATGTTGTTTTCTTGTGTAAAATCTTTCGTAATATTTAGCACTTCTCTTAAAGAAAATAGTAGCTTAAGTGAGCAACATACGGATGACGAGGAGGTGGGTTTATTTGTTCGAAAATACCAGGAGTACATCAAATCATAGGCAAACTATCTCACTATAACCTAGTCAAATTTGGATCCTCTCCAAATTTTTCTCTCCATTTCCCTCTCCAATTATTTTTATGTGTCTTTCTCTCTCATCATTTATTATCTCTTATCATCACTTGCTTATTTTTTATTATGAATTTCACTCTCTTCACACTTACAAAAAGAAAAATTGGAGAGAATTCAAATCCGCATTCAAATGATTTGGTCTCACTAGTTAAATTTATCTCTTTTTCGAAAAATGGGTAAATTATTTAATTTAAATATCATTATAATTTCAATGTATTGAGTACTTTGCAAGTACTAAATGTGATTTTTTGTAGTTGACCCTGACAAAAAAATAAATTTCAAACTACCCTTTCTTTAGAAAAAAATAATAAAAAATGTCTTATTTTTGGGCGCATCCAACCATGGGATGTGTCATTGTGAATGGCGCGACGAACAATTTTTTTTTTTTATTTGAATAAGAAACTGTTTTAAATGTTGTCTTAAGCCTTATAAAGGGGTAGCCAACAATTTTTTATTTTTTTTTAATTTTTATTTAAAATAGGCAACAATTTTGTACCTTTCTTGTTCTGATCGGCTAAAGTCCAATATATATCAAGGTCCATCATAATAGGATAAGAACAACACGTGGCATAAACGACCACAGAGCCAATATACGAGCACGGATAAAGGACCTCGCCCTCCTAAAATCCAAACGTGCTATCATGCAAAGGACAATTCAGGTGTTATATGTGGCAAATTCTCTACACATGGACCATAATATACTGTAAATCCTAATATTCTCCTATACAAGCATCCATACATCAATCCCTAGACATGACATTTGCGCATCCAATTTATACAATTTGATGAAAAGTAGGGCATTACAATTGATGGACCCTCTCTTCTCTATTTCTTTGCTCTGTCGCTGCTAGGTAACTAGGAAACAAAGATGGGCACTGAAAGCACGTTAAATGTTGGGTCCCACAATCTTTTAGAAATGTAGGTTTTTAATGGTTAAACGGAACACGTCACCGTTCGCAGAATTCGTTAATGAGTGATTCGTAATATTAAACATTATTCTAATTAAAATTATATTCAACTCATAGAAAATTAAATTAACGTAGGTTTGTTCTTATTTGACCATAAATCCTTGCTCCTAGGATTCAAGATGAGGCTTTTGGTTTATAAATTACTAATTACATAACTGACTACCCTACTAGTGTAGTGTCTACTGACTGAGTCATATGAAGCGTGAAAGTGTGTTGGCTCTCGTTGGTAATACTACTTCAAGTGATCTTCTATTTATGCTTTCCGAAATGGAAATGACTTTAGATAGTTTGTCAAGTACCACTTCCACTAGGTCAGATGCTGTAAGTCAGTTGGGTTAATTGAATTATATATTTATCGAAGTTAATTGAATTAGATTATATACAATATATATGGGTTCTTAATATTTTTTTAATGCAAGGGACCATTCATAAATAATATCTCTCATTTCTCTTTCTATCCAATCAAACAAAGGAAGATAGGGATACTTATTTCTCTGTTCTTTCTCTAATACCAATCAACATATCAATCTACTCTATTTTTCTCTTCTCACACTCTCTCACTTGTCACAAACAAACACACCCTTAGGACAATTCTCATTCCTGCCAGGTCCACCATAATAAAAGTGATCCCCCCACTCAGGACTATTTTCTGACATTATAGTATAACAATTTGTATTCTCTACTAAATATGTGATTTGTGGCATTGGAGCCTCGTTTTCATCAGCATCTACAACTTTAATATTTCTAAAATATGCAGCTTTTTTAAAACCTTCATCTGGAAAGTGTCCACTACCCATTTGAGTGGAAGTAGCCTTAGGGTACTTCGAATTCACTATTTCTCCACCCCAATGAACCTCGGTTGCAGAATCCTTCAAGTGTGTGAATATAGATGATGGCCAGTATCCAAGATAATTTCCACTTCCAAGTTCAAGCCACCAATTTCCAGTTTGTTGACTCTTTAATAAAAAAACATAGAAAGAGAAAATAAAAAATATGATTAAATGTCTGGTAATATACTTTCTTCGATCCTAATTATAAGAAAATATACATTTTTTATATACATTGAAAAGTTGATATATCTAATCTATATATATTATAGTTTAGATACATTAAACTTTAAATTATCTAAGAAGTGATTTTTTTTTTCTTTCTTATAATTAGAATCAGAGGAAATAAAAAAGGACAAAAAAGGAAAATAAAAGTGAAATAATAATAAAAATATTTTTCAAAGAATCGAAGGGAGTTAGTTACCTTCACTATTGATATGTTAACATTGACTTGCGCTCCATTATATATAGAATTTGGAGAAAGTGTACCTCCAATTACAAAATTTTTGTTAATTTGAACAAAGCCTGGACATCTTACATTGTAGCAACCAGTATGTTGATATGCATCAGCCTGCAATTATTATTGTCATCATTTTCTATTACATATAGTATTTAGAGTTAATAGGTATCTAATTCTCTGGGCAAGTTTTCGTTTATCCTTTATAATATATATTTTTTCTATTACCTTCTCGAATGTGAAGATTCCGTCATTTACCAATATGTTAACTTAAGATTCCACATAAATAATGACGTTGCATGATCAATAAAGGGAGTAAACCAAAATTCGCTAATATTACAATATGCAAAAAGATAGATTCTTAAGCCGACATATTCAATGAGGGGGGTAAACCAAAATTCGCTAACATTATAAGGAATAATCGAAAGAAAAAAAAGCATATTATAAGGGGCAAACCAAAACTCACCTACGTTGTAGGGGGTAAACACATATTAACCTATTATTTATCAAGAAATTAGATTCTTTGCCTTCAAAAGTTTGTCGCATTCACCCATTCGGCACATTTGCGGTCACTCGATCTAGATCGTGTAATTCAAATTTCATTAAAATTTTAAATTTGTTTTGAATGAATACATACCAACCATGAAATTTATATTGTCCAATTTAATTTGATCCAAAAACTACATATATGCAATGTGAATACGACAAACTTTGAACGGCAGATAACTCTGATTCTATTTCTACCGTTTTACTTTAATCAATTTACTTACTGTCCAGTAAATAAAAAATCTAGTCCGGTAGTCACCGTAGACCTTCGGATAGATCTACAAAAAAATTATTTGAAAGTTAGTTTGATCGACTAAAATACAAAATAAACTACTCTCTCCAATCATGAATATAAACAACAAAATATAAGTAAAACTCAAGTAATCTATCTTATTAAAAAAAAAAAAAACCTGCCATCCAGCTTCAATGGTGTTCACATCTTTTCCATATGTACCAGAGACAATCCATATTTGAGCCAAACTGAATTCATTTGGACTTTCTATATGTGGGGCCCACAAGTTTATAGTAGCCTTTGCTCCATAGAACTCTCCCTCATCCACTACTACAACTGCATGCTGCACAAATAATAACAAGAAAGAACTATGGAATTCATTGATCACTTTAAAATGAAAATGGATTGAGTTTACTATAGAAAGATAGAAAACAGTGCACTTTCTTTTACAAAAATATAATAAAAAGAAAAGTTTATTATGCTTTTTTGAGAATCTTGTATTTATTTTTATTTTTTTTTTGGTAATTTTCATATTTAAATGAGATATCCAAAAAGAAAGAGAACATAGTGTCATAAGTACATCTCAAATATTAAACGGATTCATGAACATTTGATATATTGGATTTTGAGTTTGAACCTACAATTCATAAAGAAAAAAAAATATAGAAATTGAGAGGGAACATTTGAATTTCTACGATTTCATACTTGGTGTTTATATTTATTGACTATTTTTCTTCCAAATCCATTAACAGAGTCAGTTCTTAATAAATCTTGTTCTGTTACTCTTCTAACTGGAATTGTTCCATCAGGACAAGATTCCCCCGATAAGCTCCACAATTGAAAGTTGTTAGGCAAATTATCCATTTGGTTATGCCCTCTTGATCTTTTTGGAGGATCCTATATATAGAAAAATGTATAAATTTTTTATAAAAATGAAATATAATAGCTTAGCTTACAAAATATTTCTAAAGCAAATAAAATACCAATGGTTTTTGTCCTTTCAATAATGGATGATCAAAAGCAAGTTGTTTATGAGTCAAAACACAATCTATGATATCACCATCAAGACTCTGCAAAATTGAACAAAACACAAGCATATAGGTTAGGCTGCAAGACTAAAGAATTTATTTGGATTATTTTCATTTTTTTTTTGTTTGTATAAAATAATTTTAAGTTAAAATTAGGTGTTAAGACTCCTGTATCAGTTAAGGTGAGGGGATATATATGTTAACCTTACAAGTTAGCTTTGTAGGGTTGAGTTAGGTTAAATCTAAAATTTTAAGATGATATATCCGAGCCTCATCCCAAGATTCGGTAGACCATCTGCTATCAGATTTCCTCTTTCGAGCCACCAATTATTTATACCCATGCATCAATTCAATAGTGTTAAACGTGAGGGGATGTGTTGAAAAGTCTCACATTACTTGAGAGGTAGTTTCCGGACATGATTATAACTAAGAGATAATCTTCAGCTAATCCAAATTCTAAGAAAAGTAATAAGTTTCCAATTTTCGGGGTAAAATAATTAATAGGACAAGGAAGTTCGAAAAGAAATAAGCTAATAAATAAACTTTTATAAGCTACTCCCTTCATCCCAAATATTTGGTCCTTTTATCTTTTTAGTTTTATCCCAAATCTTTAGTCCATTTAAGAAATCTATAGTGATACTTTACCATTTGTACCATTACTAAAGCTAAACCTTTAATTTAATATATTTTCTTTTTATTAATAAATTAAGTGTAAAAATGACTTAACTTATCAATCTTTATTATTTTTTAATCATGGGGCATGCTCTAAAAAGACTAAAGATTTGGGATGGAGGAAGTATTAAATAGTGAAATAAAAGTGGTTGAATTTATTTTTAAAAAAATTAGGTGTAATTTAATTATGAAAAAGTTAATGGGACATTTGTAAAATAATTTTTTCTATAGTAACCAATTTGATTTTTTTTCTTCCAAAATATAGAGACCAATTAGCAAGATTTGAAAATCAAGAGTTACAAAATGTAAAAATTTCAAACATAAAGAAATTTTTTGTAAAATTTGATTATTTTTTTTTATTGTAACCATTGTAAAATTCATATTTTCTAAGGTAATGAGAGAATTTCAGTTTCCCAAACTTTAGGTGGTATTTGTATTACTTAGATTTAATAAAATGTGTCATTATTTAACAAAAAAATATCCTTGTTAAATCCCTTCATTTGAAAATTTTGATACAAAAAAAAAAAAATTCAAATAATGTAAGTTTATAATAAAGAATTTAATTTATGCTCTAAATTCATATTATTTTACAAAATTCATGCCTCTAACGATATTTTGCCTCAACAAAAAACAAAAAACTAATAATATTTTAAATTTTATTTTAACATACCTGAATTGTCTTAACAGGAGGCTTGTTGATTTGTTGAAGACGGGTAGTTATCTCCTTCTTCAACTTATGAAATTCTTCTTCTGATCGAAAAGTTAAATTGACTAAATGGTTGTTGTTAATTTCTAAAGAATCAATAGGAAAAATCAAAGTAACAAGGAGAAGAAAATGTAGCAGGAGGAAGATGATTAAAGAGCTTAAGTCCATATTTATTTTTGTTCCTAGACTTTGTATAGGATTGGTATTCTCTTCCAATTTAATTACTTTGATTATAGCACCATGGAGACTTTTGAGTACTTATATATATAGTCTATATATGTTGTACACAATTATAACGATCATGTCGAATCACTAATTTAGAAAATAACTAATTAAGAATAAAATATTTAATATACTACAGGTATAGAATGATTTTATATTTTACTTTTTAAGTATTGGAAATATATTTCGGTCAAAAACATTTATTAAAAATATGTATTTGGTAACTGTTTATTTGGTAACTGGTTTTTTAGTTAAAGCTTATTTGGTAATCGTTTTTTTGAAAACCAAAGAAAAAAGTTTTATATTTTTTTATTTGGATTTTGGTAACTGTTTGTAATTGTTTTTTTTTCCTTGAGATAAACATGTACGAAAATTAAAGATGAGTTATAAGAAAAATGTAGTGTAAATTTTCTTTTTGAGATTTCATGTATACATTTTTGTTTTGAACCTTGTTTTGAAAATAAAAAATTGACTTGTATTACTGTATGAAAAAACTTGTAGTGTTATAAATTCTATAGTTATATCCAATACCAAAACATAATACTTTGTATTTTTTTTTTTTGATAAATATAAAACTTTGTATATTAAATTCTTTATACAAGTAGACTGGCCAATATCCAACTATTATTTCATGTCCATATTTAAGCCACCAATTACCGGTCTTTCCCTACAAGAAAAATCTTATTTAGTGGCAGTAAAATTCCCTCACAAAGTGCTAATTTCCGCCAGTAAATCACTCGCCAGTAAATTTACTGAGGGAAAATTCCGCCAGTAAATTCGTCAAAACGTGGAACAAAAGCAACTGACAACTTAGTGGCGGAAATTTCTGCCAGTAAGTGCGTGTCAGCTTTGAAGGTGAAAAACACAAGAAGGGGGGTTGAATTGTGTTTTGAAAAATTGATTCTTTTACTTGAAAATATATTGGAATGCAGCGGATATAAGAAATTAGACAAAACACAAAACACAAATGAGACAATGAGAGAGAGAGAGAGAAAGCACACACAGAAATTTTATACTGGTTCCTCTCACAAAACGAGAGTAGTCCAGTCCCCTTGCACTTCCAAAGGATTTTACTATAATCACAAAGATTACACAACTAATGCTCAAGCACACAAGCAGGGACGGACCTAGGTACTAAGGAAAAGGGGCAGCCGCCACGCCATCTACTATATAGTGTTAATATACTACCACTATGTATGCATACTCTGCCACCCCTGCCATTCAAAAACAAAACTATAATCAGCCACCCTGCTCCATTCGGTTCACTCCTTCTTTTAGAAAGATATACTCCTATAGTATACTTATAATATAATATTTGTTTATTATTTATTTTAACCCACTTTTTGAAAAGAAAAAATTTAATCCATTAACAGTGAACTAAATAACTATCTTGTTCATCATGTCTATTTCTATTCCAAGTAGTTTAGTTTCCTTTAGGAAAACACAATATTTAAGATGGATTTGATCCGCTAAAAAATAGAGAATGAATTGAATAATTTTTGTTGTATTCTATTTTGTCCTTATTTTTTAGCTTGAACATCTAATATGCTATTCTATTTTGTCCAGTCTCATAAGCACCCTCTTAATACTACTATTTGCAATGTTTGTAATTTTTTTTCTAAGCATGATTAATTATTTAATCTTTTATAATATATGAAGCACAAATACTCGTTGGATTAGACGCGTCCCAATGTCAGACACCAACACTTATGATTATATTTAATTATTTTATTTTTTAAATTATTATCAATGACGGTGTGTCAGTGTTTGTGTCTGGTCCTACCGTGGTTTTTGGACATTGCAAAGACAATCACTACTTATCGATGTGTTCTATCAAAAAAATGAAAAAGGTCGAAGATAATTATTATTTCGATGGCTACATTTTGGTATGTATATTCTTTTCTAGGATATACGAAGTATGTTTTTTATTTGGCATTAAACTAAATTTTATGCAACTCAGGGGATGTGGTTGAGCGGTTGGGGCTCATCCTCCCTTAACCAATGTCGAGGGTTCGATTCTCGCTTTGGGTATGGAGCAACTTTAAATCCCTGGGCCAGCTATCTCACCCTTTGAGGTGCCTCCAATCTAGCGAGGGGAATAGTCACTGCTTTCGGCGGTGGATATATACCCTGGTCTCAACAACAAAAAAATTAAATTTTATGCAATTATTAAATAGGAAAATTAGTTATGGTTGATGTTATTTATAAGTGTTAAATTTCTGCCACCCTCAATAAATTTTTCTGGTTCCGTCCCTGCACACAAGCTAGAGACTTCCTTGCTCTAGGTCACACAAGACAAAGAGACTTCCTTGCTCTAATCACACAAGATCATAGACTTCCTTGCTTAAGCACACAAGCTTAAGACTTACTTGCTCAAGTCACACAAGACAAGAGACTTCCTTGCTCAAATCACACAAGATAAGAGACTTTACAAACTAACTTAATACACAGATTAAGTAGGACTGAAAGTTCTAAGCAAGACTCTCTAAACACTAAGTTCAGAGTCTACAATATCAAAAGATATTTTACTTAGAAGGTTACACAAGAAAGAATAACAACAGTTCACAACTTGAATACAATTTGAATCTTTCTCTGAGTTCAGATGATCTTCCAGTAGTCTTCTCTCTATCAGGATGTCTCCTATTTATACTCTAAATATAAAGACGTTGAGAAAGGACCGTTGGTTGTACACTCTTCTTTTTGTTGACAAGACGGTTGTACTATTTGACAAGACCGTTGTACTATTTCATTAGTTATGAGCTGTCTTCCTTCAGAGAGTGTTCTTCAGAATCTGATGATATCATTTCTTTGATCTTCTGAAGATGTACGCAAGCTTCAGACTGTGTTTCTTTCTTTGGCCTCTGAGGACTTCTTCAGAGGCTCTGAAACTTCTTGCTTCTCAGAGCCTTAACACTTCAGACTGTGTCCTTCAGATGCTCAAATGATGATCTACGTGGATGAGATTTTTACTTTGTTCCTACACACTAGATCATTCATTAGTAATACCAATTGTCCATTTAATACATTGTTATCATCAAAACTTAGGGTGTTTTATAATTAAAACTCATTTTGTTCCAACAATCTTCCCCTTTTTGATGATGACAAACATAAGTATTAAATACAATTGTTTGTTGATTAAATTAATTATGTCAACATCAGGTTGTTGAGGTTTGTAAGCTCCCCCTGAGTCTGATAAACCATTAGGGTTAGGTTTGCAAGCTCCCCCTAAGTTTTATCCATAATTAAGTTGAATCAGTATAAGAACAATTTGATAAACTTGATTGTATCTACATAGTTAACTCTCAGAGTGTGAGGTTTGCAAACTCAACTCCTGAGTTTGATAAAAATAACTAAGAGCACAATATTAACTACCTTCATCTATGCAAACACAATTATGTTTATTAATTTGCTCTCCTTATCAATTAAGTTTATAAACATTTAGCAAAATAAGAAAAAAATCAGATTCTTATTTAAGACAGTTTCAGATTCTTATATGAGTAGATATTGAAAAAATACACTACTGACACAATTGTACAACTAAATAATACTCCCCCTTTTGTCATAAGTAAAAAGTTTTAAACAAACAGTGAAAAAACAAAAGGTGAAAAACAAGAATCCTAAGGGTGTTTGGACAAGTAGAGAGTGAGAAGCTGCTGAGCCTTTATTGCAGATGCCCCTGAGTATGCTACCAGCTCTAGAAGCTTATCCTCTTGTTCATCAAGTGTATGTTTTATTGGAATGTCCTCTGGGAATCTTGGTACAGAAGATGAACTTGCCATTGTTGAGGTTAACGAACAGGGTTTTGCTAATATGAGGGAGGAAGAAAGTGTTCTGGGTTTTAGAAGAAAGGTGTGGGATGTGAAAGTGAACTTGTGCGAAAATGAGTAAAGTGATTTTGAAAAACTCTTGTAAAACAATGATGAGGGAGTACATTCGTTGCAATAGAGAATTTCGTCATAAACTGCCTTTACTCTAACCAATCACAGACTAAGAGTAAAGACAAAGTAATTGACACGTGTACTCCACATGGTTAAACACTTCAGAGTTTAAAATTTTACAGCGTCTGAAGACCTTTCAGAGTTCAGAGGCTGAATCCACAATTTTGTTATTCAGAGCTTGATGTCTTCAGAGACCAAAGTCATGTTCAGATGCCTTTTGATAAAGTCTAATCTTTCAACTGCTAAGGGTTTTGTAAATATATCAGCCCATTGTCTTTCAGTTTCAATGTATTGAATATTTACACTACCCTTCTGAACAAGGTCTCTTATAAAATGATGTTTAATTTCAATATGTTTAGCTCTTGAATGCAAAATTGGGTTTTTAGAAAGTTGAATAGCTGCAGTGTTATCACAGAAAAGTGGAATATTGTGGCTATTAACTTTGTAATCCTCTAACTGATATCTCATCTAGAGTAGTTGTGTGCTTCACTTGGCTGCTGATATGTATTCTGCTTCTGCTGTAGACAAAGCTATAGTAGTTTATCTTTTGCTAGCCCAAGATATGAGATTTTCTCCCAAAAATTGACAATTGCCACTTGTGGATTTCCTCTCTATCTTGTCTCCAGCAAAGTCTGCATCACAGAATCCTATCAACTTATAATCATTTGTTTTCTTATAAAATAATCCAAGATTTGTGGTTCCCTTCAGATATCTAAAGATTCTCTTTACAACAGTAAAATGAGATTCTCTAGGATCTGATTGGAATCTAGCACACAAACATACACTAAATAAAATATCAGGCCTTGATGCAGTTAGGTAAAGTAAAGAACCTATCATACCTCTGTATAGCTTCTGATCTACTTTGCCTTCTGAATCATCCTTGCTGAGACTACTTGTTGGATGCATTGGTGTTATCATTGGCTTGCAATCCTCCATGTTGAATTTCTTCAGCAGCTCCTTTGTATATTTGGTCTGATGAATGTAGGTTCCATCTTTGTTCTGGTTGATTTGAATTCCCAGAAAGAATTTCAGCTCTCCCATCATGCTCATTTCAAATTCTTCCTGCATAATCTTAGAAAATTCTTTGCACAAAGATGGATTAGCAGATCCAAAAATAATATCATCAACATAAATTTGAATAATTAGAATGTCATTCTTAAATGTTTTACTAAAGAGAGTATTGTCAACTTGACCTTTTTGAAAACCTTTTTCAACTAAGAAATTGCTCAGTCTTTCATACCAAGCTCTGGGAGCTTGTTTCAGACCATAAAGAGATTTCTTTAACTTAGAAACATGGTCAGGATGTGAAGCATCCTCAAAACCAGGAGGTTGTCTGACATATACTTCTTCAGAGATGTAGCCATTTAAGAATGCGCTTTTAACATCCATTTGATACAAAACAATATTATGATGAGTAGCATAGGAAAGAAGTAATCTAATAGCTTCAACTCTAGCAACTGGAGAAAATGTTTTAGTGTAGTCAATCCCCTCTTGTTGACTATACCCTTGAACTACTAGTCTTGCCTTATTACGAACAACCTCTCCTTGTTCATTTAACTTGTTTTTGTAGACCCATTTTGTTCGAATGATATTCTTCTTAGAAGGTTTGGGTACTAAGCTCCATACTTCATTTCTTTCAAACTGGTTTAGCTCTTCTTGCATTGCTACAATCCATGCATCATCAGCTAGTGCTTCATCAGTTGAACTTGGTTCCACTAAGGAGATCAATCCAATTAATGAGTCTTCATTTCTGAAGCTTGATCTGGTTTTCCTTGGACTGTCCTTGTTTCCCAAGATTAGCTCTTCTGATGAGAGGATTTGTATTTGAAAGAATGTTTTGATTGTTCAACTCTGCTTGGACTGCTTCTGATAAGTTCTGATGCTGGGTGATCTTCAGAGTCCAAGGTTTCAGGAGTTGAATTTGTTTCTTCAGAGGTTGGTTGAGATGGTCCTGATATTTCTTCGGATTCTGATTCTTCATCATCTGATAGTTGTATATCTGCAAAGTTCTCAACTAGCTCTGACAATTTGTCAGGCTGCTTGTCATCAAATTTTATGTGCATACTTTCTTCCACTGTATGAGTTTCAGAATTATACACTCTGTATGCTTTTGAGCGTTCAGAGTATCCAATACAGATAGCCTTATAAGCTTTAGCATCAAATTTCTTCAGATGAACTTTTGTATTCAGAATGTAACATGTACAACCAAATTGATGAAAATAGGATACACTAGGTTTCTTTCCCTTAAATAGTTCATATGATGTCTTATTCAAAATAGGTCTAATATAAATTCTATTTTGAACATAAGATGCTGTGTTTACAGCCTCTGCCCACAGATACTTAGCAATGTTAGTCTCATGCATCATGGTTCTGGCCATTTCTTGCAGAGTTCTATTCTTTCTCTCTACAACTCCATTTTGCTGTGGAGTTCTAGGAGAAGAAAACTCATGTAAGATGTCATATGTTTCACAAAATTTTTCAAACATTTCATTTACAAATTCACCACCATGATCACTTCTAACTTTTAAAATATGTAAACCTTTTTCTTTTTGTATCTATGTGCAGAAACTGCTAAAGACATCATATGCATCATCCTTATTTCTGAGGAATTTAACCCAAGTCCATCTACTGTAATCATCAACAATGACTAGTCCATATTTCTTCCCATTGATTGAGGTTGTACTCACATGACCAAACAAATCAATGAGAAGCAGCTCTAAGGGCCTAGAGGTAGAGACTACATGTTTAGGTTTAAAAGAAGTTTTCACACTCTTTCCTATTTGGCAGGATCCACAAAGAGCATCTAAGTGATAGTGTAGCTTAGGTAGGCCTCTAACAAGGTCAAGTTTGCTAAGCTTAGAGATTAACCTCCAGTTAGCATGGCCTAACCTCTTATGCCATACCCATTTCTCTTCACTCAGAGTTAGCAAGCATTTTACTTCTTGGTCTGCCAAATCAGAAAGGTTTACTTTAAATACATTGCCTATTCTCTTGCCTTTGAACACTATGGACTTGTCAGATTCTCTAATTACAGTACATAGCCCTTTATCAAAGTTAACCACAAACCCATTGTCACAAAATTGACTGATGCTAAATAGGTTGTGTTTAAGTCCATCTACATACCAAACATTATTAATTAAAAGGGAGGAGTTACCTACAATACATGTACCTTTGATCTTGCCTTTTCGGTTTCCTCCAAAGCCAACTATTCCACCATCTTTAAGTTTTAATGATGTGAACAATTTCTTATTACCAGTCATGTGCCTTGAACATCCACTATCCAGATACCATGATTGATTACCATTTTCTTTCAGTCTGGATAGCTGTAGAATAAACAAGGTCAATCATTGTAATAATATCCTTCACATTCATTGTGAAGTTCTCTCCAATAATCATTTGCTTTGTCCACTTCAGCAGCTTTGGAAGTAAAGTAATGTTTTGGAACACAAGCTTTTCTTCCACAGCTGATCACTTGCTTCCATTCATCTGATTTGAAATGGTTTTTCCTACAATGAAAATCTGAATAGTAGACAATTTTACACTTTGGTACCATTGTTTTCTGGGTCCAGTTTGGTTAGTTCTATAACCTTTAGTTCTTCCTTGCCTCTGTGAGAAGTTTTGTGGACTATTAAAGAATTTCCTTTGAAAATTTGGTCTTTGAAAATTGACCCTCTTAGTCCATTGATTTTGAAATCTAGGCTTTGATTGATAATCACTATAGGACCTAGGTTGCTTCTCTAATCTAGGATTAGTTTTGCTTACCAGAGTCTTATGTTGATTATTTATCATCAGCTTGGTTTGTTTTAGAGTCTGATTGGATGAGCTTCTGAGTCCCAAAGTTTTCAGAGTCTTAGACTTGATAGTCTCAGGTTCTGAATACTTAGGTCCTGAGTTGCTCTCTTTGAGGTTCTGAGAAACAGCCTCTGATGTAACTTCAGAGCTTGTCTTGCAGACCCCAGAGATACCTTCAGAGTCTGAAACAACCATAGCTTTGCCTTTGTTTTTCTCAGGCACAAAGGTTGAATAAAGATTATCAGGAATATTATTTAAACAAATATAAGGATTTTGTTTCCCATATGATTTACCATATGAGTAACCAATTCCTTCACCTACATTTTTACAAACGTTATAAATCATAGACGCCATTTTACTTTTGTTGACGTTCTGATGAACAAACTCCTGAAGAGCAACCTCATGCTCATCAGTAGGTTTGTTACATCTTGTGCACCCATTTTCAAGTTCTTTGATTTTGATTAAAGAATTTTTATATAGAGCTTGAAAATGTTCAGCTTTCTTTGCTAACTCATCCTTTTGTGTTTTTAAAAGTTTTAGTTTAGAGGATGATTCAGCAAACTTGCTTAAAGACATACCAAGGTAGGTTAAGAGTTGTTCTTTAGAATAATTTAAAAATACCTGTTTAGATTCATCAGAGTCTGATCCATCAGTTGTAGCAATCAGAGCCACATTTGCTTCTTCATCATAACTGTCTGAGGATGTTTCCAGGTCTTCAAACGTTGCCATTAAGCTTTTCTGGAATCTCCTCTTGTAGCTCTCTCTCTTGCTACTGAACTTCTTATTCTTGTCCTTTGATGATGCTTCAGGACATTCAGCAATGAAATGTCCTGGTTTGTTACACTTGAAGCAATTCTTCTCTTCTCTACTAGGAGTATTCCTTGAACTATTTCCTTTATGACTCTTGCTCATCCTTGCCCATTTTTGAAAGTTTCTGGTGAACATGGCAAATTCTTCATCTTCTTCTTCTTCTTGATCATCTGAAGAAGAATCCTCCTCAACCTCCAGAGTTTTTGCCTTGATAGCTTTTGATAATTTCTTGGTTGAAGTTAAGGCTACTGATCTTTCCTTCTTCTTCACTGTATCAGCATTCAATACCATCTCATGGCTCTTGAGATTGCTGATGAGTGATTCAAGAGAGATTTTCTCAAGATCCTTAGCTTCCTCAATAGTTGTGACCTTAGGTCTCTATTTGTCAGTCAAGTTGTTCAGGATCTTCCACACATGATCAGAGGTTGTATAACTTTTCTTCTGAATCCTGAGGTTAGACACCAGAGTCTGAAATCTAGAAAACATGGTCTCAATGTCTTCATCAGGTTTCATGGTAAAAAGCTCATACTGCTAAACCAGTAGTCTTGCTTTGGCATTCTGAACTTGCCTATTACCATCATAGTTTGAGCAGAGAGAGTCATACATAGCTTTTGCTGTAGATCTATCCATTATTTTGGTATATTCATCATGAGATATTGCTGACATCATGATTTGTTTGACTTTGTTGTGTTTAGAAAACATCTTGTTTTCAGCAGACAGAGCTCTTTTCTGAGCTATAGTAATCTTACCATCAGGACCTATTCCATCAATAGGTACTCCTTCTTCTATCAGGTCCCAAAGCTCATCATCAATTCCATTGACATAGTGGTAAATGCTATCTTTCCACCATTCAAATCTTAGAGCATCACCACTAAAGATTGGAACCTTTTTGTTGCTGGAATCATGGTTAGATGCTGAAGAGGTGGAAGTCATGTTGTTGTAGTTGTATTGAACTTGAGATAGATCTGAAGCAGCAGACGTAGGTATAGATGTGGCTTCCCCAGACATACAATGTTTTTCAAAGATCTTTTACTGTCTCACTGTGAAGTGATTAAAAGACAGAACCAGAGCTCTTGATACCAATTGAAGGTGAAAAACACAAGAAGGGGGTTGAATTGTGTTTTGAAAAATTGATTCTTTTACTTGAAAATATATTGGAATGCAGCGGATATAAGAAACTAGACAAAACACAAAACGCAAATGAGACAATGAGAGAGAGAGAGAGAGAGAGAAAGCACACACAAAAATTTTATACTGGTTCCTCTCACAAAACGAGAGTAGTCCAGTCCCCTTGCACTTCCAAGGGATTTTACTATAATCACAAAGATTACACAACTAATGCTCAATCACACAACCTAGAGACTTCCTTGCTCTAGGTCACACAAGACAAAGAGACTTCCGTGCTCTAATCACACAAGATCAGAGACTTCCTTGCTTAAGCACACAAGCTTAAGACTTCCTTGCTCAAGTCACAAAAGACAAGAGACTTCCTTGCTCAAATCACACAAGATAAGAGACTTTACAAACTAACTTAATACACAGATTAAGTAGGACTGAAAGTTCTAAGCAAGACTCTCTAAACACTAAGTTCAGAGTCTACAATATCAAAAGATATTTTACTTAGAAGGTTACACAAGAAAAAATAACAACAGTTCACAGCTTGAATACAATTTGAATCTTTCTCTGAGTTCAGATGATCTTCCAGTAGTCTTCTCTCAATCAGGATGTCTTCTATTTATACTCTAAATATAAAGACGTTGAGAAAGGACCGTTGGTTGTACACTCTTCTTTTTGTTGACAAGACGGTTGTACTATTTGACAAGACCGTTGTACTATTTCATTAGTTATGAGCTGTCTTCCTTCAGAGAGTGTTCTTCAGAATCTGATGATATCATTTCTTTGATCTTCTGAAGATGTACGCAAGCTTCAGACTTTGTTTCTTTCTTTGGCCTCTGAGGACTTCTTCAGAGGCTCTGAAACTTCTTGCTTCTCAGAGCCTTAACACTTCAGACTGTGTCCTTCAGATGCTCAAATGATGATCTACGTGGATGAGATTTTTACTTTGTTCCTGCACACTAGATCATTCATTAGTAATACCAATTGTCCATTTAATACATTGTTATCATCAAAACTTAGGGTGTTTTATAATTAAAACTCATTTTGTTCCAACAAGCTTTTTAACTTAGTGGCGGAAATTTCCGCCAGCAATTGTGTCAGCGCACAGGATATTTAATTAATACTTCCTCCGTCCGTATTATAAGGGGAAAAAAAACACACTTATTAAGAAAACCAAAACTTGGGAATTTGAAATATGATTTTGTGGATTTTTCTTGAAATAAGTTGCATAGGAAGATGTAAAAACAAATTTGATTGGTTGTTGTTTATTGAGAAAATGAGAGAGAGAAAAAATTAAATGCAATTTGCATTTAATTTTACAAGAATAAGTAAAAAACATTCTTGAAAGTTGTTTTTTCCCGTATAATTTGGGACAAAAAAAGGGTCATTTTTCCCTTATAATATGGGACGGAGGGAGTATAAGTTAGTGGCGGAAATTTCCGCTAGTAACTTTTCTGTATTAAAAAAAAAGAAAAAACGGATAATATATATATATATATATATATATATATATATATATATATATATATATATATATATAATTAATAAAATATAATAATTCATTTTTTTCCATAATAATATATATATATATCAATAATTAATAAATTCGTACCACATAAAATATAAAAATCATATTCAACAAAATAAAATTATACCACATACATCAATCCCACATAAAATAGTGTTAAATATTAAAATTTAAATTGCAATAAAATAGATTCAACAAAATATAAACTAAAATCTAATTGTTACTAGAATTTATATTGTAGTACCGACTATTTTGATTTCCATCAGCACTTCCTTCGTCTCGACCTGCTGAAAGTAACTCATCAATCATGTCCTCGTTTACCCTCACATTATCACTCCTCGTGGCGGCAGGATTAAATGGTGGGACTCAAGGGACTTTACTTGGCGCATAAGCAAAAGTAGGCCGATAAAGTATTTCCTAATATGACAAGTTATGTGACGTATCTTTGAAGGGGTAAGGAAACACAAGAAGGGGGGGGGGTTGAATTGTGTTTCTAAATTATAAAACTTTTTCAAGATATTTCTATCTATCAGAGTTTTATAGGCAGCGGAAAATCTAAACACAATCAAACAAAAATAATAACAGAGACAGAGAGAAAAGAGAGAGAAATGAACACACTGGATTTATACTGGTTCTCCTCACAAACCGAGAGTACTCCAGTCCCCTTGCACTTCCAAGGGATTTTTGTGTTTCTAAATTATAAAACTTTTTCAAGATATTTCTATCTATCAGAGTTTTATAGGCAGCGGAAATTCTAAACACAATCAAACAAAAATAATAACAGAGACAGAGAGAGAAATGAACACACTGGATTTATACTGGTTCCCCTCACAAACCGAGAGTACTCCAGTCCCCTTGCACTTCCAAGGGATTTCACTATAATCACTAAAGATTACAATCCTAGTGCTCAAGCACAAAAGCAAGAGTCTTCTAATGCTCAAGTCACACAAGACAAGAGACTTCTTACAAATGCTCAAGTTATAAACAACAAGAGACTTTTCCAACTAGAATCACTCACGCAGGAGTATTCCTAAACTTCTAAGCTACTCTAAGAACTTAAAATACTTAACACAATTAAGTGAATTACAAAAGAACTCTTCAGAGGCTTAAACAGTCTTTTAGAAGATAAAATAGGTGTATCACATTTTTCAATCAAAGACGTCTATTTATACAGAGATAAAATAGAGACGTTGATGAAAAAATCCGTTGAGAAATAACAGTTGTAGAAATCTCATTTGCTTGAAGTATGAATTTGAATTTCTTATCCAGAAGAGGTAATTCAAATCCACTACTTATTCCTTGTTCCTTTGCTCCACCATTGAGAGTAATTGATAGTACATATAGTACACAAATACGCTTCAATTGTAGATAGGATCAAATAATGACGTTAAACAATCTTATCCTTTGATCTTGAGCTGTCATCTCTTGAGAATGATCTAAAAGCTTGAGATTCTTTACAATAGCTTGAATCTGTTTAGAAACAGAGTCTTCTTCAGAGTTGAAGCATTTAGCTTCTGAGGTACTTGAATCTTTAGCTTCTGATGGTCTTCAGAGATAAGCTTCTAAGGGTTACTTAAATTCCAGCTTCTGATGTACTTGAATCTTCAGCTTATGATGGTCTTCAGAGATAAGCTTCTGAGTGTTATTTAAATTCCAGCTTCTGATGCCTTTTCAGAGTGTAGCTTTTGAACGTCTTCAGAGTCTAACCAATATAAAGTCTTCAGAGCTTCTTCAGAACTGAGTGATCTTCAGTTAATTGATTATCCTTCAGAATGCTTGTATATACTGTTGGAACAAAATATGTGTTAATACACACCCTTAGGTTTTGATGATAACAAAGTATTAAATGGACAATTGATGGTACTAATGTTTAAATTAAGTGCAGGAGAATCCAACGTTATATCGAGAGCACACTTAATTTAGACTCTGATGAAACCTATGGAAGTCTGAATCTTTACACTCTGAAAGAGTTCAGAAGCTACAACGTGGTCAGGAGCTAAACAAAGTTCAGAAGCTCAAAGAGGATCAGAATGTCTGAAGGAGTTCAGAAGCTCGAGAAGTTCAGAAGCTCAAGGATGATCAGATGCCTACAAGAGTTCAGAAGCTATCTGCTAGTCATGAGTCATTCAGAGGATTAAGACGTTCAGAAGCTGAATTACGAAGGACTATCAGAGGCCAACCATTCAAGACCAATCAGACTCCAAGTTATCAAAGGTTCATCAGAAGCAAAAGAATTCCCCAAATCATCAGAAGGGCTACATCAACTACACTTATCAAGCCTGATGATTAGTTCTAAGGTCAACTAATTACAACGGTCACAAAGGATGTGATCCTTCTCTCTCTAGGAGCTAGTTGTACCTTATTACTGTACTTTGGACAAACAGTAAAGGTGAAGCTTCACTGCAAAGAAAGACGTGGCTTTACTCAACGGATCTTCAAAGACTACAGCTGTCCATTTTACAACGGGAATTTCTCCAACGTCTCAATGTCTTTGTCAACTCATATAAATATGCCAAAGAAAGAATTGATGACTAGCGATCTTCATTAGAAAACATCTCTCAGAAGAAAGTGAGAATCTGAATTGTAATAGAAAATATCTCTCAAATGAAGTGAGCATAGAAACTAGCTTAAGCCTCTGAAGTTATTATGTTTGTAATAAGTTTAAGCTTATAAGTTAGTAGTAAGTCTTCTGCTTAGTGTAGAAGCAAGAAAGTCTTCTGCTTAGTGTAGAAGCACGTAAGTCTTCTGCTTAGTGTAGAAGCAACAAAGTCTTCTGCTGAGTGTAGGAGCAAGGAAGTCTCTCTGTCTTGTGTGACTTAGAGCAGGAAGTCTTGAGCTTGTGTGCTTGAGCAAGGAAGTCTCTGATCTTGTGTGATCAGAGCAAGGAAGTCTCTCTGTCTTGTGTGACTTAGAGCAGGAAGTCTTAAGTCTTGTGTGACTTGAGCAAGGAAGTCTTGAGCTTGTGTGCTTGAGCATCTGATTGTAATCTTAGTGATTATAGTGAACTCTCTTGGAAACAAGGGGACTGGAGTACTCTCAATTTGTGAGGGGAACCAGTATAAATTGTTGTCTGTTCTTCTCTCTCTCACTCTCTCATTTACTCCTTCATCATTCACTTAGCCGTTAGTTTAATTGTGTGAACAATTCCGCTGTGTTTAAAGACTCTGATAGATTTAAATATCTTGAAAAGTTTTTAAATATCCAAAACACAATTCAACCCCCCTTCTTGTGTTTTTCTCCACGCACCTTCAATTGGTATCAGAGCTCCGGTTCTGTTGGTAAATCACTTAACCGTGAGACAGTCAAGATCCAAAGGAGAAAACCACCATGGCTCAAAACATGGATGATTGGAATCAGAAGTTATATCAACAAGTTGCTGATCTTGTCAAAGAAATTGAAGATGGACTGAACTTAAATGAAGATCTGAGCAACAATCAAAATAAAATTTATTTCTATATTCTGTAAATAATAATAATTATAAAAAATAAAATAAAATAAAATTTAAAATTAGCGGCAATTAATAATGAAAATTTTGACTCCAAATTTGAAAATTTTGCCAAAAAATTCAAAAATCCAAATTTTGCGCCAGAAAAATTGAAACTTTTGGCTCCAAATTTCAAAATTTTGCTAGAAAAATCGAAATCAAAATTTTGCGCCAGAAATTGTATCCATAAATTTCGGCCTCAGGCAACAATTTTTACCATATTCTCATAAAATAGACTATTACGATCCAAACTTACACGAAACATAAATTGCTTGTACTACAAAAGTTGTGTTAATAAAATCTTCAAACATCAACTTAAAAAATACACATAGTAGACACAAAATGTCTAACATTACTTAATACTACAATAAGTTTAATGCTTAGAAGTAAGCCTAGCAAAATACATAGTTTCTTCAAGTTTAATGCTTAGAACGAGATGAAAATCCAGTGCGAAAGTACAACTAGTTACTCTTACAAGCACAAATTAAGTACATTCTAGGCCACAAAAAAAAAAAAAAACGTCGTCGCGCTGCATGTATCATCATCTATCTCACTGGATGTATTACAAAAAAAGGAGTTCATATCATCTTTCTCATTGCATGTTTACTCTTCTCTTTCAGGCAACGGTATTAATTGCTCGGCCTCAAAAAAGTTTTGCTTTATCGGTGCTCCTGCATGATGATTCCTTAGGATTTTACCATGGTGCCTTTGACTCTTCCAGAAACTCAGCTTCAAGGTTCTCAGCTTTCTTCTTCATAGCCTCAATCTCGTAATCTGAATTTTCAATCACCGCTTTAACACTACTACGCTTCATTTCAACTGCTTTTAATTCTTCTTCTGCTTCCACTTTTTCAAGTATCTTGCGGTTCAAAGCATCTTCTGAATCAGATGAGAGAGTCAGTAGCTTATCTATTCTGGTACGAAAAATCCAACTTTCATGCCCAAAATGTCAAAATCTTTGAAAGTGTTGTCCCATGCTTTCAGATTTTCACAAATGCTAGGCTTGGAAGATCTAATAGCATCAGCAATGTTGATGGTTTCAAAAATGAGACCTGCTACTGATTGCAAGTTCAGCCCATCGATAAGTTGGTCATGGAGGTATGACTTTTGACTGCAACAAAGCTCGTAGTATTTAACCCGAAGGTGTTGTGGTATCTCGCAGTCTATAATTAATCTATCCACAATAATACTAAAATTTTTGAAACCGTTCACATCTTTGAAATCGATAACTGATTGAGCAAACCTGATGCCATCAAAATCATCTGAGCCAGAATTATCTCGGCTGCATCATCAACATTATTACTAAGGGGTAAGGGCAACCATGTCTTTCTCTTGAACACCGAGGACGGGAGAGTACTGCTTCAAATGTTCCTCTCGTTCCATGACAGTAATCTTCATGCCCTCTTCATGATGATATTTCAAGTTCATAACAATAACTAATATTGTCAACCAATTGCATACATCAACTAGAAGAAAATATAAATAGTAAATGATCTTACCACTGTCCATCTTTCTTACACAAGCGCCCAAGTTTAGAAGACCAATAGCTCCATCAATTTTAGATAAGGCACTCGCTCTCACAATATAGACCTGCACAAGAAATCGATAAAGAAAAGTTTGCTTTGATTATTCTCTTGCCTAACGACTTAGCTCTGTTATTTTCCCGTCTCTCAATGCCGAAGCAACAAAACTTAATAACTCAAAGTAACACATATAAATCTAAATATTAATCTATAATCTATACTTTTAAGGATTGTAAGCGATAGCATTAGGGATGCACAACTCAGCACAAGACATACACTGAATTTCCATTCTTCGATCAAATGAAACACCAAATCATCTTTTTCCTTCAATTTATGAGCTATGGAGAACGCTCTCCATCCCCCACTTAGTCCATTCTTTTCAGCAAGGTACTTGGTCTTATGTTCAAGCTCAGTTTCGTCGACAAGAACAACAGTTATATCATTCTTTGGTAAATGCATTTCAGAAAAGTTTTTTGGAAGACCCTGTCATTGGAGGAAACAGTCACAAATTACAACTCAAATAAATCTCAACACGACTTTGGATATTCTTCGGATATATCACTGAAGTAACCAACTGTTTACCAGCCAAAATCCACCAGCAACATGATGGGAGCATATTCTTCACAAAACTGGGAAACTTGGATGCTAAATTTGCTTGTATTTCTAGAGCTCGTTCCATCAGAGAGGATTTGTTGCGATCAAATTCAAGACTATCCATTGTTTCCACCTTTGGTTGATAGCTTCAAAATCCAGACAATCTTTTTAGGCAAGCAAAACACATAACCATTTAACAGGTGATGATCCTATATAAAAGTTGTTAAACTGACCTTACTATGCGCTTGTCAAGATCAAAGGAAACAACCTGCAAAAGATATTGTCATTTATTTTTCCAAAGTTAAATGAGAGAACATTTGTAAAGAATCATGCTAGTTTTCAAAATAGAGGAAAGCAACAATATACAAATATCAATCATCTAACATATTCATTAACAATACAAAACGATGCAATTTGTCAGACAAAAGGATTAGTGTTAAGAATATAGTTTGTTAGTTAATCAACTAGAGTTAGTTGATAGGTTACCAAGTTAGTTAGGAGGTTAAAATGTTAGTTAGGGAGTTAGTTACTCCAAATAGTCCTATAAATAAGCTATCCTTTGTACATTTTATTCATTCTTTTTCAATCAATATTCATTCAATATGAATTACTATGAGTATTTTCCTCATGAATACTCTTATGCTCTATTCCTTGCCTATGAGTATGATCTTCATCCCTATGATTCCATGATTCTTAACATGGTATCAGAGCGATACCCGAGGGATGAAGATGAAGATTGCGCTTCCGCTTACTATTCTGATGTTGTTGAAATTCTCAGCAATTTTCCTCAAGATCTAACATCTTCAACTTCACCAAATTCATTCCTTTTTGGCAGCTTCGCAAGTCCAATCGTTCCGGTTTATATTCCTTTGATTGCATCTGATTCTGATGGTTTCTCCATCAAGATTGGGGAGATTACTTGTTTTCTTGGTGATTCTTGCTGCGGTGATGTCGCTTTCACGATCACCGCTTCGGAGGAAGACAAACAATCGAAGAATTTCAACACTGATTTGGTACTTTCTGACGTTGTGTTGAAACTACAGAATCAATCAAGTGTAAAAGTGTTATCTTCACCGATCAAGGTCAAGCGTCAACACGACGGCAACGTCCGATTTTCACAAGATGAAGATCAAAAAAGCAAGAAAGGTGAGTCACTTTCTGATTTGCTACTACGTTCGTCAGAGAGCATCACTTTATTTTCATATCATCGCGATCTCTGCATAATAGTTTTTGATCCCTGCGGAACAAATTCGTTTCGATCCTCTCTGTTTACGTCGACTGCGTTTGCAATGATGTTTTGTCTCCTTTTCCTTGCGATGCTGTAATCACTCCATGTTGTGAATTCGGTTAAAATCACACCAATAACCTTAGTGTGTGGAGCAATCCGATAAAGCAATCAAAATAAGTGAGAATAAGCAATATCAATACTAAACAAATAAACCGCGAAAACGTAAAGAACACAATCACAATTGTTTACCCAGTTCGGTGTTAATGAACCTACTCTGGGGGAGAGGGCAGCTCTCCGTTCCACTATCAAACTTTGTTCCTTGATTACAAAAGATTCTCACAAAGGTTACAAGAATTAGAAACCCTAACTCTACCCTTGTCCCAAATCTCTCCCCGTGACCAAGAGATTTCAATGATTTGTGTTTACAAGATGAAAGAGATGATAACCAACCCTAAGAAATATTCCTAGCCTTTTGTTGTTTGAGAAAACCCTCAAAAAACCTCTTTTCAACCGTGACGGCCCAACAGAAAACGCACTTGTATATATAGGGTTCTCGCGCCTGCGCGCTGCGCCACCACCAGGCGACACCCCTTTTCTACTCAGCTGCCTGCGCGACGCGTGACTGGGGCTACGTGGCGCGCCAGCTCCAGAACCTGTTTTTCTGCTTCATCCAATTTCAAGGTAATTCTCCACAAATCTCCACCTTGCCTTTAAATTGACGGCGGTGCAAACTTCCCACCAACCACCATGCTGCCCTCTCCAATCTTCGTCTACTCTTCAAAGTTAATCAAGTCCAAGCAATGCTTGAACTTGACTCTTGGTAATGATTTGGTGAACATGTCTGCTGGATTTTCCTCCGATGCTACTTTCTCCACTATGATTTACTTTGTCTCAATCATATCTCTAACAAAGTGCAACCGGATGTCAATGTGTTTAGTTCTTTCATGATACACTTGATGATTCGCCAAATGAATGGCACTTTTACTGTCACAATGTATCTTCACACACCCTTGACTAATCCCCATTTCTCCAATCATACCCTTCACCCATTTAGCTTCCTTGACTCCTTCAACAAGAGCTATATATTCCGCTTGAGTTGTTGACAAGGCCACAGCTGACTGTTGATTAGCCTTCCACGTTACTGCTGTACCAAATAGAGTGAATACAAAACCAGATAAAGACTTTCTAGTATCCACATTGCCCGCATAATCCGCATCCATATAACCCTCAAAAGCATCTCTTCCTGGATCAGTTCTTCTATACTTCAGACCTCCCTTCAAGGACCCATTCAAATACCTCAGAACCCACTTCAAAGCTTGCCAATGAACTTGGCCCGGATTTGCCATAAACCGACTTACCACACTTATTGCATAGGATAAGTCCGGTCTACTACAAACCATGCCATACATGATGCTTCCAACTCCACTTGCGTAAGGGGTAGTTTCCATCTTCCTTCTTTCATCCTCGGACTGAGGACACTGTTTTATTGACAACTTTGAATGGTGACCAAGTGGTGTATTCACTACCTTAGAATCTGTCATTCTAAACCGCTCCACCACTTTCTTCAAGTAACCGTACTGAGATAAGAACAACTCACCTTTACTCCGGTCTCTTACGATATCATGCCAAGTATCCTCTTTGCATTACCGAGATCCTTCATCTCAAATTCACTATTTAATTTCTCCTTGAGCTTTAGAATCTCCTGCTTTTCAGAACCTGCAATAAGAATATCATCTACATAAAGAAGAAGGTAGAAAATGATTTTCTCATTCCTCTTCATCATGTACATGCAACTGTCATAGTTGCTTCTCACGAATCCAGCCTTTAATAAGAAATCATCAAACCGACGATACCACTGCCTTGGACTTTGCTTCAACCCATACAAAGATTTCTTCAACAGACATACTTTAGAACTGTCTTCCACAAAACCTTCAGGTTGTTGCATGTAGATGGTTTCTTCTAACTCTCCATGTAAGAATGCGGTCTTCACATCCATTTGTTCCAACTCAAGATCATACTGATTCACAATAGCCATAAGTACCCTTATAGAACAATGTTTCACCACCGGTGAAAAGATTTCGTTGTAATCAATCCCCTCCACCTGAGTGAAACCCTTTGCTACAAGTCTCGCCTTATACCTTGGTGCTTCAACTCCAGGAATGCCTTCCTTTTTCTTGAACACCCACTTGCTACCCACTACCCTTTTATTTTTAGGTAATGGCACAAGTTCCCAAGTCTGGTTCTTCTCCAATGATAGCATTTCCTCATTCATTGCCTTCAACCAGTCCTTGCCTTCTATGCTTTCTGATGCTTCCCTGAAGTTCTTTGGTTCCGAGTCTTGCACCTCTTCAGCTGCATTCAAAGCATAACAAATAAGGTCAGCATAACCGTATCTATTAGATGGACGGATATCTCTTCTTCTCTCCCTATCTCTAACTAGTTGATAGTCAGAAGTAGCTGCATCATCACTTCCACTTTCTTCAGGGACTAGAGTCTGCTCCTCTGTTTCCCTCCTATCAGTGAAAGGCTCCACCTCAAACTGGAAATTCTCCACCCCCGTTTCTGGACTCTCATTCAGGTCTTTGCACTTCATCCCCATTCGGGTCTCATCAAAAGTGACATCCCTGCTTATGATAAACTTTGATCCTCCCGGTCCCATCTTCCATAGCTTGTAACCTTTCACACCATCTGGATAACCAATGAACACACACTTCACAGCTCTAGCATCAAGCTTATATTGCTTAACATGAGCAAATGCTAGAGCTCCAAAGATTTTCAAGTTGGAGTAGTCTGCCGGCTTGCCACTCCAAACCTCCATAGGTGTCTTTAGATCAATGTCTGTTGATGGACATTTGTTGATCAAATAGGCAGCAGTGTTAACTGCCTCTCCCCAGAAACTCTTGGGTAATCCAGCTCCCAACAGCATACACCTCACCCGTTCCAACAAGGTCCTGTTCATTCTTTCAGCTAGACCATTCTGCTACGGTGTGTATGCAACGGTTCTATGCCTCTTTATACCTTTCTTCCTGCAAAACTCATTAAATTGCTCTGAAACAAACTCCAAGCCATTGTCAGTTCTTAAAACTTTCAGTTTAGTTCCAATTTGATTCTCTATCAGGGTATGCCATTCTTTAAATTTTTCAAAAGCATCACTTTTATTTTTAATGATGTGCACCCATACCCTCCTAGAGTAATCATCAATAATACTAAGAAAATACGAACCTCCACCATGAGTAGGGACCGACACTGGACCCCAAAGGTCCGAGTGAACATACTCAAACGGTCTACTAGACTTATGAACTCCCACCCCAAACTTCACCTTGTGTTGTTTGCCTAGTGTACAGTTATCACAGAAATCTAGTTTGTTCAATTTTTCTTGTCCTAGCAAACCTTGTTTTGCTAGCTCAACTAAACCTCTCTCACTGACATGCCCTAACCTCAAATGCCATAGTTTAGTTATGTCTGCATTTTCAACACTAGTTACTAATGCATTAGAAATAACGGTGGAACCTTCTAAAATGTAAAGACCATTCATTTTAGACCCTTTAGCTATTACTAATGCACCATGAGAAATTCTCATCACACCACGTTCAATTCTAGTGCAATACCCTAGATTATCGAACATGCTTATCGAAATTAAATTTCTCTTAAGTTCAGGGATATACCTCACATTTTTCAAAAGAAAGTCGTGGTCATCATACATTTTGAGACGAATAGAACCTGTACCTTGAACCTTGCACCCCTTATTGTTACCAAGACGCACATCTCCACCTTCTTTCAATTCCAAGGTTTCAAAGTACTCATTTCTTGGACAAATGTGATAAGAGCATCCGGAGTCCATGACCCAGCTCTTCTCCGGTTCCCAACTAGTTACTGTCAGTGCACCTGCACTCTCATAACCTTCCTCTTCACTAACAGCAATCTGAGCCGACGAACTATCACTGCCCCTTCTCTGAGGACAGTCCTTCTTGAAGTGATCCGGTTCATGACAGTGATAGCATTTGAACTTGCTACCACTATCACCCTTTGCCCTAGACTTAGACCTGTGCTTCTTCCCTTTCCCTTTACCTCTGTTCTCACTTCTGCCCCTTGTGACATTCAAGCCTTCTCCATTATCATCAATCTTCAATTCATTGAGCTTTGTCAGCTCCTTGGTTCTCAAAGCCGCTTGGACTTCATCCAAGGTGATAGTGCCTTCTTTGCCATATAGCAATGCATCCTTGAGATGCTCAAGAGACTTAGGTAAAGCACACAACAAGTGAAAAGCCTGGTCCTCATCTTCTATCTTCACATCAATGTTCGTCAAATCATCGATAATCTTATTGAACTCTGATAGTTGCTCCGACACCGATTTATTCTCCACCATACGGAAGAAATATAGTTGTTGCTTCAGACACTGCTTATGTGCCAGGGACTTAGTCATATATAACTTATCAAGGTTGGTCCACATAGCAGCTGCACTTTTCTCCTTTGCCACCTCCCTCAGCACCTTGTCTGCAAGACACAAGATGATAGCACTTAATGCTTTGCCATCCATCTCGGCATTCTCCGTGTTTGAGAGAGTAGTCGGCATGGCTGCCACTCCTTTCAACGCCTCATCGCACTTTTGTTGAGTAAGTATTGCCCTAACCTTCACCTTCTAAAGATTGAAGTCGTTACTCCCATTGAACTTTTCAATGTCCCACTTAAAACCCATGATACTTTAATCGTTTGATCCTTTGCCCCACGGTGGGCGCCAATTGTTGTGAATTCGGTTAAAATCACACCAATAACCTTAGTGTGTGGAGCAATCCGATAAAGCAATCAAAATAAGTAAGAATAAGCAATATCAATACTAAACAAATAAACCGCGAAAACGTAAAGAACACAATCACAATTGTTTACCCAGTTCGGTGTTAATGAACCTACTCTGGGGGAGAGGGCAGCTCTCCGTTCCACTATCAAACTTTGTTCCTTGACTCTACCCTTGTCCTAAATCTCTCCCCGTGACCAAGAGATTTCAATGATATGTGTTTACAAGATGAAAGAGATGATAGCCAACCCTAAGAAATATTCCTAACCTTTTGTTGTTTGAGAAAACCCTCAAAAAACCTCTTTTCAACCGTGACGGCACAACAGAAAACGCACTTGTATATATAGGGTTCTCACGCCTGCACGCCGCGCCAGTAAGGCTGCACGGCGCACCACCACCAGGCGACACCCCTTTTCTACTCAGCTGCCTGCGTGACGCGTGACTGGGGCTGCGCGGCGCGCCAGCTCCAGAACCTATTTTTTCTGCTTCATCCAATTTCAAGGTAATTCTCCACACTCCACTATCATTCTCTCAAATCATCGCACTTTGTTTTTGATCCTGGTGGAAATCAATTAATTTCTATTTTGATGAACTACTGATTTGATGTGCTCATAAGGTGTTTGTATTAAGTCTTTTGAAGCTAAGTTCACTATTGCGATTTGGTGGAATATGGATGATGATTTTTTGAAGTGTTTTTGAAGTTCAGAATACTTTGTTCACTACTTCACAACTTGGGCTTATGCAATATCTTAATTGGTTCACTATCATTGGTTATTTGTTAAGCTTTTTTTTAGTTCTATTACATTTGAAATGTGTTTGTAATTGTCTCTTTGGAAACATGATAAACATTACATGGTTATTGTAGCTTACTGGTAGCATTCTACACTTCACTATGGAGTTTGAAGTTTGGACCCTTACTTACAATTCTACTTGAAGACAATGGGCTGAATGCATGATTGGTTCATAATATATTTACTCCAAGTTTCTTGTGTAATGGATATAAGCTGTTTTCTCTCTTGTGGTTTTCATATCACATCATATTGGATATCTTTTATGCTGCATATTTTAGTTATGGTTTGATTCTCCTTGCTCCAGTTTATACAGCATTTAAATGCTTTGACAGTTCATATTGATGTCATTATAGAATTTTGTTGCTGCATATATGAAGCCACATGAGTGTGTAGAAGTGAAGAATAATTCCTTATTTCTTGGCCCTTGAAGTGGATGCTAGGGAATACCTCTTGTTCTGATTTACCGAGTTTGTGTGGCATAAGTTGCCTCAGATTTCTTTCAAATTTGGTGTGTGCTTCAGCACTTTTGGATTACTTCTAACCCCTATCAAGATATGAAAGGTTATGATGACATTGTGGCAACAATGTTACTCTTATGATTTGTTTAGGTGTTTAGTTCTTTATTACTAGTACATTTTGTAATTTTGGTTTTCTACAAATTTGTATTTTCATTGTATTCCAAACTCAAATTGGTGAATTTCCCAATATTGAGTTTGAGGGAGGATGTTAAGAATATAGTTTGTTAGTTAATCAACTAGAGTTAGTTGATAGATTACCAAGTTAGTTAGCAGGTTAAAATGTTAGTTAGGGAGTTAGTTACTCCAAATAGTCCTATAAATAAGCTATCCTTTGTACATTTTATTCATTCTTTTTCAATCAATATTCATTCAATATGAATTACTATGACTATTTTCCTCATGAATACTCTTATACTCTATTCCTTGCCTATGAGTATGATCTTCATCCCTATGATTCAATGATTCTTAACAATTAGTAGCACAACTCGTGGCTGACAAAACAGACCAACAACATAACTCGTTGCCGACAGAAAGGACTAGCACCACAACTCGTTGCTCGTTATAATCATTCATCAACCATTGAATTATATATTTCAAATATAAAGAAGAGAAATGCTCGTAAACAAAAAAGTACGCTGTGCACACATTGTTACATTTTTGTAAATTATAAGTTTCCTAATCCTATCTATTAACAATAGAATCCCCTTCCAAGAGTACTGTAGGTGGTAAAAATGAAGCATTTTTCAAAATCCTCTTCTCTTGTGGCTTGGTGTACTGTGGATATCCAAAAGTTTATCGTTTTTCAATTCCCTCTTCTCTTGTGGCTTGGACGGACGACTTCACAAGCGCAATTCTAATCTTTCTTCCTCACCACGTTTCAATTCCTCCATCGCAGAATCACTGTATGGTAAGATTCTGATATTCTGATTCTCATTCTTTTTTATATTCTGATTCTATTCTTTTTTGAAGAAATTCTGATTCTTTTTTTTTATTCTTTCTTCCTCAGCACGTTCTTCTCCCTGCCATATTGACAATGGTGCGTGAAAATTTATTTGTTTTAAAGAATGTGGGTGCATAAAATATCATCTAAAAGTGAATTTACAATGTTAACAAATACTCATATGCAATTAGTGTTGGTGCAATTTGAAGTCATTATTTTATGAGTCATTTATATATTATATATAGTATTCAACATTATTTTTTATCTATAGTATAATCTTACAAAATTTTAACTCAAAATTTTAATATTTTAAAATGCGCTAATTTTTTTTAAAAGGGGATAAAAAAAAATTAAAATTTGAGTTAAAAAAAAAAAAATGACGTGGCATTTTTTTTTTTTTAATTAAAAATTTCCTACGTGGCAGCGCCACGTGGAGATTCCGTTTGCCACGTGGAGATTCCATCTGCCACTGTGTCATTTGAGGGGGAATCCTGAAAATTATATTTTGTAGGGGAATCTAAACGAAAAATTTTCCAGGGGGTAATCCAGAACTCGCCTACTTTGCAGGGGGTAAACACCATTTAACCCTACATTTAATAATAAGGAATACATAATTGCTGAAAAATGCACCAAATTACAAAAAACCGGTTTTATTTGTTAATATGACCGATAGAGTTTACACCATTGACTCTGAATTCAAAGGCGGAGTTGGTGGTTATGATGAGCATGTAACAACTCCAACGGAGTTTGGAAATCAGGGCGATTTTGAAGATCCATATGTAAAAAAGCTTTACATAAGGCTTCAAGCACTTGAGGCGGATAGGGAATCAATGAGGCAGACAATGATTTCGATACGTACTGATAAAGAGCAGTTTGTTTTGCTCAAGGAAATAGCTCATCACTTGCGTAAAGAGATGTCAAATCAGAAGAAAGTTACTGTGAAAACCTTTGTTGGCGGCTTCTCATTCTTCACAATATTTAAGGTAATTTACTCTGCCCATTTTCTTAGCTCAAAGTTCCATTGTGACGATCTTTATTTATTTCATTGATCTTATGATCGTAGAATTAAAGGACAACACTTATTTTGTTTCATCTTTCTTTTTCATGTACAATGGGTTGCTTCAATTGTTTTCTGGAGAAAGAAAGGTCATCAAATCAAGTAAGTAGTTGGTACTTACATTCTTCGTTTCAAAATTTATGGACCTCACCTTTTGAGATAAATGAGATAAACCAAGCATATTCTAATGTTCTTGCAAACTACCTTGGCCAGAAATTATTTAAAGAAAACAATTGTTTAGAATTCAAACAACTAATACTATGCCTGATAATCTACAATTCTAAAGCTTCTTCAATTTCATATGAAATTTCAATGCAGCGGCTTTTGATATTATTCATGTTAGTTGTTAAATAAGTACTCATCATGCAATGTATTAAATGTTTGTCATGACCCCATACTCTCTTAAAATTTTAGTTTCTAGGACTAATATCTCTTTCATGCCAGCACAAATCTGATACAGCCATTCAAGCATGTCTGCAGGGACGTTAGTGGATGTAATGTGTACCAAGCTTTGTTCTGTAGAGCCAATGTATCCTACACAACAAAAATCGATCACATGACGAAACAAATATAAAAGTCACTTGCATAAAGCCAAACTGATATCTCTATATAAATTGTTCATGATCATCACTTACATTCTTACTCTATGTTTTATTTTCACCTGCAAATTTAAGTTTTGTGGATTTATATTCAACTAACTCTTGTTTTGATTATTTTTAGTTACAACTCATTTCTTTTTCTTTTTTTATGTTTTAATGAAAAGGTAAAGTAGAACAATGGATGGATAGATAATTGTTTTATTTGATCACATGTACAAAGAGTTGTTCATGTATTTCTTTTTATCTGTAAAATTTTTAATCTTACAAAAATGATCAAACCATCCATGTAGCCAAAACTCATTGCTAAAAAGTGATTGTTGGGTTTGTCTTAACAGCTAACAAGAAGAAAACTTTATGCAGTCAAAGTTCATGGATCTTGCAAGTAATCCTCCATCAAAGAATGATTATATAACTATTTCAGAGGATTATCCTTTAGTATGGGTTTTCAGTGATGATGATCCACAAAACGGGGCATATTCAGGTTGGCAAAAAGCAAACTTAGTTTTTGAGTAAATATTACTTGCATGTTTACAAGATTTTGTCATTTAAATCATTTGTCAATTGCCACTTCCAAAAATATATGAATGTGAAATTTGGCTGTTAATTTAATTTTTGTTAAATTTTGTTGGAATAGGCTTTTCTATGGTTTTGTTGGGTTTTTTGTTTTTATTTTTAAGAATGAATTAGTTTGGGAAATGTGGTTTTTACACAATTAATGACAATGACATAGTTGGTCTCATTGATGGAGAAATGTTGTAACCATGAGTATTTTGTTCTATATGTTGGAGATTGAAGTTTAATTGCATTGATTAAATTGATTTTCCAATATCATAACATGGTATTTTTATAACTATTGTTGATATGGATTTTGCTTGTGTATTCAATAATGATTACTTTACTAAACCCATTGATTATTATTATTATTATTATTATTATTATTATTATTATTATTATTATTATTATTGTGGAGAATGATGAAGAAGAAAGATGAGAAGAGGAAGAGAAGCAACAATGCAAAACATATATGAGATGTGAAAAATGAATGTGAGAGGAAGAAATTGAAGGAAGAAAATAGCTAAGCATGGTTGATAGCAACTGTGGATGATGAAAAATAGTTTCTTGATGGAGATGGTATGTAGAGAGCATTGGTAGTGTAATCGTGCAGCCAATTTGAAAAAAGTCAGATAGTCCAACATGGTGAGTCTATAGGCTTTCATATTAAGTTAGACAACTTAATAAGGATAAGTAGTAATTTAGATATTGTTCCACAACTTAAATCCTCATAAGTTTTCTCTTTACAGGATATCTTAGTAGATCAATATAGGGGATGAAATCAATGTGTTGCTGCATCATGACTTTCCTATTTAACTTTAACCTCTATAAATTTCAACAAAAGGGTTAAAAATCATTAGATATGCTTGATTAAGGTATCATGATTTATGTCCACCTTATGTTTGATTGTAAGTCTCATTTTAGATCATTGGATATATTTGATTAAGGTATCATGATTCATGATGTTGTCCTTCAAGATTAAAGACTAAGGATAGTTCTTTTTCTTTTCTTTTTTTCCTTTTGTGGTTGTTTTGCAGGATTTATTTCTATATGTGGCTAACAATATTCAGCCTTCTAGACAAAGTAATATTGAAATGAGAATGCATATTTCAAGAAGCAACTTTGTTATGAGAATGAAAAGTGTGTGTTCCCTTTTCTTATGTCTTCATGTTTCCGATTATAGCGTACTTTGGTACTATTATTTCTCATTGAAAGGAAAACCTTGAGTTATAGCATACAATAGTACTATTGTTTTTCGAGATTTTCTTTTGTCACCTTACTTACCTTTCGCGCACAAATTTTCAAGGACCAAAAAGTACAAAAAAATCCGTAGGAACTACTATTTACTTATTTAACCCTTTATAAACTAACAAATGAGAATATAAATAGTATATAAAACAATTTTTATTTTTTGGGAAAAGCTAACATGATAGTGAATAAAAAAAATTATCGTAATATGTGCATTTAATTCACTTTTTGAATTTTTAATAAAAGTAATTGCTCAAAATTTTAAAAAAACATTTCTATTTTTAAGTTTTTAACATGTGCCCTTAGAGCATCTACAATGATTTTTTACACATCAAAACTAAGTATAGCAAATGTATCTCTTTCTTCACCAATAGACAAGAACTCAATGTTCAATCTTCATTTCTTTTTGGTCATTATCTTTTGCTTTGTATTAATTTCTTGAACGTGAAAATAATGATCTCATTTGCTTAGTTGCCATTCAGAATCAATCTTTTAGTGAGACATCAATATATGAACAAATCGTGAGACCATCCACACTATGTTATTGTTTATGTCATTTTAAAATTTTCCAATTTATTTTTATTAGTATTGTTGAATTTATATATTATTTCATTATTGATTTATAAATTGATAAATCAAGAAATTTAAAATGTACAAATATTTGCGATCAAAACAAATCAAACAAGATCTTATATGTGTTTCAAAACAAACAAGATCTTATGTGCTACTCCCTCCGTTTTTTTATAAGTGTCCGTTTAGAATAGTAACACCAAATTAAGAAATTGGATTTTTGCACCTTATCTTCCTATTATACCCTCATCAATAGATTTATTGTTATACAAAAAAAATATTTTTAGATTATTGTTATCAATAGAATATAACAATAAACAAACTTTTTTGTTTCTTTTTTTTTAAAAAAAAAAACTTTTGTTTTTCAAATATATAAAAAAAATATTTATTGAAAAAGATAAGTGTAATTAAAAAAGTGCACCATTGACAAATCGTACCCTTAAAACACAAAATGGACAGTTAAATAGAAACGCTAAATCCGACAAAACTGGACACTTAAAAAAAAAACGGAGGGAGTAATATTTATATCTATATATTATTAAAAAAATATAGCCAAAATAACATCTTATTTGTCTAATATTTTTATATTTTTTACTAATAGATAATTAAAAATATTAGCGACCAAAATTAGTATTGACATATGTGCGGTGATCAACTAGATCTTATATTTTGCAAATGAAAAAATATATTTTATTATATAATAATTAATTCCGTGCATCGTCACGGGTCTCACACTGTGACAAAAGATTATGTGTGCACTTAGTTGAAGACAGGGCAAACTCAATAACTTGTAGGGAAACCACACTATGGGTGAAAAGTAAGGAATTGGATCCTCTTCCATTTTTTCTCTCCAATTCTCTCTTTTAATTATTTTTATGTGTCTTTTTTTCTGATGTGAAGAGAGAGAAATTAATAATAAAAAATAAACAAGTAATGATGAGAGAGAATAAATGATGAGAGAGAAAGACACATAAAAATAATTGGAGAGGGAATTGGAGAGAAAAATTGGAGAGAATCCAAATCCGAAAAGTATTACTCCCTCTGTTTCCTTTTTAATTGTCGTTTGAGAATCGTGTAACACTATTCATATAATCTACTTTGATTGTAATTTTTTTTATTAATATATAAAAATAAATATTAGCATATAAGATGTTTCAATTTGTCTCGACAAGTATTTTTAAAATATAAAACTTTCATAATTTTTGGTAATAAATAATTAAAGATATTAATGATCAAAGTTGTGGATTGACAAGTGTACAAAAATCTAAAACGACAAGTAAAAATGAACCGAGGGAGTACTACTTTTGTTTTTTATTTTAAAAGGAAACACGCAAACTATTTCAGTGATTTCAAATGGAATTACACCATTTTAACAACAAACAAAAAAAGAGCATATCCTACACTTCTTTGAACTATTTCACTAGAACAATAAGCTTATGTAATCAATCCAAACATGTCCTGAATCACACTTTAATAAGAATAAGTCACATAAGTGGATTTGCATGTGGTACTCACAACTAACTTGTAACAAGCTTTTGAATTAATAAGTCACATAAGTGGATTTGCATGTGGAGAGAAAAAATTGGAGATGATCCAAATCCGTACCTTGAATGAGGGCTGAGCTCGAGGAATGGCCATTATGGTTTTTGAGTTTTTCTTCTCACTGTGTTTGAAAAAGATGGATATATGAAAAGGGTAAAGATGGGAAAGAAAAAATGACTGTTCGAGTTAAGATTTGAAAAGGATTTTATATTTAAAAACGAATATAATATTATTTGAAGTATTTATTTAAGACGGTAGAAAATGATACTTTTTAATTAAGGGTATTTTTTTTGCTCATTAATATTTTTCTTGCTTATATTATAGGATGGAGGAAGTATTTATTTAAGACCGTAGAAAATGATACTTTTTAATTAAGGGTATTTTGGTTAAGAATTAATTAATGTTGTTGAAAATTTTAAAAAGACATATCGTATAAAAAATACAAAGAAAAATTTGAAAATAATTTTATATTTAAAAACTAATATAATAATAATATATTTGAAGTATAAGTCTAAGGTGCTATTGGTAAAGTCTCGGCCCTTAAAGTGAGGCATTTGGGCCATATGCTAGTTGTTGACTTGGCCCAAGACTTGAAATTCTCTTGTGGTGGAAAGTTTCTCTTCCGACCTCCCGTGTTTCTTTTTCATCTTCCAAAAATTCGATTTTTTTCTTGAAAAAAAAAAATTCGAAATGCAGAAACCGAAATTTTTCTAGTTCAAATTCAAGAAAACTTTGGTTTCTAGAACCCGAAGATTTTTTTCAAGGCAAAAAAAATTCAGTTTCTAGAAACCAAAGTTTTTATTGAAGGGCAAAACAGGAAATCCAGAGAGAAAACAGAAACACGGGGGGCCGAAAGAGAAGCTTTCCTTGTGGTGATAGAAACATATTTCCTAACTCTGGTAGATAATTTATCAAAGGCTCTGATAATGAATTAAAAGTGGGTAGTATTCTCTCCGGCGATGTAATATGTAACAAGAAATATAAGTCTTAGGTTATTAGTATTTTAAATATTAGTTTTATATTATGTTAATTTATCTTTATAGTCTTTGTGGTTGTATTTAAAATTATTGTGCCTCATTTGAAACCTAATTAATCAAATATTTCAACAAATATCTCCTTTACCTTCTAACAAACCATAATCGGATGACTTAACCCCTCTATCTCAGAAGATGTGTTTGCACGCACCGATTTACTGCCCGATTTCTGAATGATGTACCTAGTGGAGGATGACTATTGGCACAGTAAGGCCCAATTCTTCCTTGGTAGTTCCACGGATCCGAACTTGATATGGAATTACTTAATTTCGTCAGGGAGGTGGATGAGGTTGTAACACCCTACTCATTATGTCCACATTTGTAGACAAACAACAAATAAATAAATAAAACAAGTAGAGTGTCATATGTAAAAATTCATCTAAATAGGCAATGTTCACATTTAATTAATCAACAACGGAAGCAAAATAATCTCCACATGCTTGTAAGCTAGATTAGCTAAAAGTCTCAATCCATCACATCAAAATATTTCAACAATATCTCCAAAGAAAGGTTCTCAACAACATCAATAGTTTGACATAAAGCCTCATACAAACCAAATGTATAAAATCAAATGATAGGTAATAGTCATAACACCTAAACAAAAGTCCCACACTACCTGGTGTTACACCTATCAGACCAAATACATAAGCAACCAACATCTAAAGGTGTATATAAGCATCTCCTCACCAAAAGTACTCAAAGTACTAGTGAAGCCTCTTAATCGCGAGCGCTATACTCAACCTAAGTATCTAGACCACCCAACGGTCCATAAATACACAAAACAGAGAGTTTAATAAACATAACCAACAATAAACATAAATGCAAGAAAACACTAGCATTTATTTCAACAAGGAAAATAAATAGATAAATATTACTCAAATCATTTATCTAATTCCATATCACCTAAGAATCAAGTCACATCATCATATAGTATCACAATTTAATACACACATAATGTCACCAATCCATTCATCTTCCAAAAGTTATTCATCGATCAAATTATATGAAATTAGCACATAATCACATAACGCACACCTTCCTTATGCATAATAATGTCACCTTCATATCATGTCCCATAGACACGACTAAATGCATGCGATACCATTCACCAACAATTTTTGGATACAAGAATCTAAACGTCCAAACTTCATCAATACGACTCAACTATATGATGCATGAATAAACGTATGCTATTCTCCACCATAAAAGTTCACTAACAATTATGTAACACCATCTATACATAAATTCACCCTCAATTATTCACCAATTCACATAACATACATATATACATTCACATCACAAATATTTCATTCTTACTTTATCAAATAATTCATGTCATAGGCATTCATTCTATTGATCCACATACTAATTATGAACTCTCTCTTTCTCTAATTTTAGGTTTAAATACCTAGGTTCAAATTCTAACCTAAGCCCTAACCCAAAAAGCCCAACATCATATTTTACTACTCTTCCTCATAACAACATCTCCTATATAATCTCTACTCTACTAGTCACACCCCCCCCCCCCCCCCCCCCCCGGTTCTATGCCACACAAGCAATTATTTAATAAAATAAACACCACACATATATTAAAATAAAACATAGCATAAAATAAAATAATACTATTTGGGTTGTTACAAAGGTAGGTTAAAGTTTTAATGTTGTTTCTTTGTTAATCCCTGAATCACCATTTCAGCAACAAATAAACATAGCAAATAAACATAACACCAACCAGGAGAAACAACAAGGAAAGCACAAAAATTATTTTCTTGATATGAGCATAAATGGAAGTGAGTCAAACAAATAAAATTCCAATAAGAAAATTGGACAGCAAAACTAATCTAGTATCCGATTGATAAACATCAAAAGATTTGAGGGTGATGACTCGATTACGACCACACAAAAAATAAGCTCTAGAGAAGAGCAAAACATACCATTTAACAATGAGAAAGACCCCAAAAAGTAAAGATAGACGGATGGATCTTGGCATGTGATGGATGGTCTTGGAGAGAAGACGAGTAAGAGAAAGAAATGTATCGTTTATGAAATAAGAATGTGTTTGGATGAGAGAAAGTTTTGAGGTAAAATAATTTTTTGAGGATTTTTTTTTTCTTTCTAGGAAATTTTTTGAGGAAATTTTCCAAAATGAAGGAAGTAATTTGGCTCTCAGTTTGTTACTAGGAACAATTTTAAGATCAAATATAGTACAACAACAGTTGTCTTGTCCGGTGTTTTATTTTTCAAAAGATAATAAATGCCACCTTAAATTTAAGAATTTGAAATTCTTTTCTCTCATATATTTCAAATTTTTTAAATGAACCTATATAAATTTTTGAAAACTGCAAATTCACCTATATTTTTTTTCCCAGAGTTATAAATTGTCCCCTAATTTTTTTTAAAATTAAATATTGGTCCCTAAACTTTTCAATTTGATAATTTAAATATTAGAAATTGCAAATTGGTCCCTAATTTTCAAATTTGACCCAAATTTTTTTGAATTTATAAAAGTGGCCCAAACACACAAATTTATAAAAGTGATCAAAATGAAATTTACTATTACTTCTTCCAAACACACAAATTTAAATATAATCATTTGAATTAATAAGGATTTCAAATCCTCTAAAATTTCTAATTACTTCAACCAAACACATCAGAAATATAAAAAAAATCACCATAACCAGGAAATTAAATATGAACAATAAATAAATGTGTTCGTTTACAATTCCAATTATATACTATTCATTTCATCAAGGACATTTCTCATTCCTTCCAGGTCCACCATAATAAAAGTAATTTCCCCAATCAACATTAAACCCTCCTTGTATATTATAACAATTTGGTTGGTCCGTAGAATACTCGGGATCTGACAATGGAATCAACTTGTTATCAGATTCAGGAGTCAAAACTTGCATATTCCTAAAATATGAAGCTTTTTTAAAACCCTCATCGGCAAAATGTCCACTACCCATTTGGGTTGACGTATGAAAGCTCGTTGATTTTGAATCCACTATTTCTCCACCAAATTGAATATTTGTTGCATGATCCTTTAAGTGTGTGAACAAAGAGGATGGCCAATATCCAACTAGGTTTCCAGATCCATATTCAAGCCACCAATCCCCACTTGGAACCTACAAAAACAAAACCCTTAAATGACACCCTTTTGTTTTGAGCCAGAATTAAGGAATTCGGATTGCCTACACTGTCAACATTCCTAAACAAACATACCGTCAATATATTTATCTTTGTTGGTCAAGATTACATGGTCAAAATTTTAGTTTTAAGGCTTAATTGCACTTTTGTCCTCTTAAATTTCAGAAACTTGCGATTTTGGCTATAACTATTAAAATAACACTTCTAACCCCCTATCTTTATCCATTTTGCAAAAGTTCAATTTTGACAAAGTCAATGCCGATGTGGCTAGTCACTTATATGACTCAGCTGACACGGCATCGCCGTTTGCCACTTAATAATTAAAATGAATAAATAAAGGATCATGATAGCCGATGTACAATACATGCGCGTAATTGACACATGCAAGAAAAAATGATACAAAAAGAGAAAATTACCTTCCAAATATTTAAGGTAATATCGAATTGTTCTCCATTATATGTAGAAATTGGAGAAATTGAAGATCCAATTGCAATTTTATTGCTTGTTTGAACAAAGCCTGGGCATTGATAATTGTAGCATCCAGTTTGATTATATCCATCAGCCTGCAATTATTAGTTCTAGCTATTATCATTTACTTCTTATTTTATTTTATATTTTGTCAAGAAATCAATTAGTCTTATATATAAAAATTAAATGCTAATATAATTATTTTGTCAAGAAATTATATTGTGTTCTTTTTGAAAGAAGTTTTATGAGAAAATATAAAAATAATTTTTATTGGTTATTGATTATGAGAAAAAGACGAGAGAGAGAGAGAGAGAAATTAAATATATTTTTATAAGAATAATTAAAAGTAAATCTTAAAAATATGATAAAAGTTAATTTTTTTTATTATAATTAGAATAGAAAATATAGGGTTTTATTTTTCATTTTTGATTATCAATGGGGACAAAGGGAGTAGTATGTTTCTTGAAACAAATACTATAAATTACTTACCGTCCAATAAATAAATAATCTAGGAAAATTGTCCCCATAAAGTCGTGGGTGCACCTGCATTATACCGATAATATATACAATTAAATTTAAAACAAAAACAATGTAAAAGAAAATGAATGAATGTATCAATCTCTAGTCTTATATATACATAACAATTTAGTTTTTTAGATTTGTTAGAGCATCTCCAATGGTTATACCACTTTTCGTATCACACATTACTAATAGGTGGTCCCTACAATGCCATGTAATATTTATGCAACTCATACATATTTTTCTTCAATGATTATACCACTTTATGAGAGTATCATACAATTTTTTTTTTAAGCAAAAGAAGGGGCAGAGGAAACACCTACTGCAACAACCTCAACATAGATTAATAGAAATAAAAAGTACAAAAAGAGGGGGGACATAACCAAAACCCTCAAAAGAAAAAGAAAAGATAAAAACAGAAAAACTAGAAAAACACAAAAGGAACAACAAACACCTTGATGACTAACGATTGGAACCACCAACCTTGAACCCTTTACTAGCCTCGACTTGTTTCTGCTTGAATTTGTATCATACGTTAATAACAAGTGGTCCCTTATATATATATTTTTTATTTTGTCTAAATAAAAATAAAAATTTATTTAATTTAATAAACACGTAGATAAATAAATTAATAATTAAATATAATGAGAAATACATTAATATGAGGAAAATATATAATAAAAAATATAATAATTAATTTTGATAATTCTCTTGTCTGAAACGCTCCCAAAAGTGTTCCACGAGATCTATTTGGAGTTGTCGTGATTTGTTTTTTCACGAATATTTACAACATATAGAAATTGTGTAATATATAGAATAATGTGATATATCATCAAATTAATGTTATTAAAAAAACGAAGATAAAAAAGTCATTGAATGTCAAACGGTAATGTTTTGACATATAAAAAAGCTATTAAATTGATGATACGGTGCCTTATTTAACGTACCGATATCATCAGTTTTGGTACTCTCTATGTCACGTCATGAAACTTCAATGATATAAAAAATAAGGTGACGTATCATTAGTCTATGAAACTCTTTTAGATACTCTTATTGGAGATGCTCTTAAACAACTGAAATATTTAGACAAGATATATTAGTTATTTAATAAATTAACGTACCTGCCAACCGGCTTCAATGGTGTTGACGCTTTCAAATGGACCAGAGGATACCCATATTTGAGCCAAACTAAATTCATTTGTATTTGCAACTTGGGGGGCCCACACGTTTAAGTTACTCTTTGCTCCATAGAACGCCCCAGTCACAGATGTAATTGCATGCTGTGCAGTATATAGCAATATAAGAAGAACTCGTTTAAAAATTTAACTTCGTACCAATGTACCATATGCTAGCTTTACCAATTTATATTAAGTTGTTTTTTTTTTTTTATTTACTTTACGATAAGAAGAAAAAAATACAAAAAAAAAGTATTGAGAGACAATTTTTTTTTATTGACATGGAAAATTATATTAATAAAGTATTTTTGATTTGTGATTGCCTACCACATGTCCACTGTATATGTCAACGTTGTTCCTTAAGAATGTATTTAATTTTCTTCCAAACCTCTTAATAGAGTTAGCTCTTAACATATCTTCTTTTGTTGTTCTCTTAATTGGAACAGTTTTTTCTGGACATGATTGACCAGATGAAATCCACAATTGAAAATTGTCATTCAAACTATCTGTTCGGTTGGGACCTCTTGGTCTTTCGGGAGGATTCTGTATTTAAATGTGAATAAAAAGTTCTCAATTAGAAACGTGAAATACAAATAGCTTGATTTGCTTCAAACAATATATATGGTTTTTCCTTAATTCATTTAGCAAAAAAAAAATACCAATGGTTTTTGTCCTTTCAATATAGGATGATCAAATGCTAGTTGTTTATCAATCGGAATGCAGTCTATGATATCACCATTGGAACTCTGCAAAAATGAACACAAACATAGGTTAGGTATATCAATTAAATTGAAGAGTGTGTTAATTTGAATAAAAGCTAGTTTAAAACTCAACTTAAAATTTAAAATTATAAACAATTAAAATGTTTTATCATAGTTCCCATCATTTATATATATTTTTTGTTAGGATATAATTTAAGAAAGTCGAAAGAAGTAAATTTTATATTGGAAGAAACATTTTTCATATTTTTACAAAATAAAATATAAAAATTTACCATATTTATTTTCATAACTAGTGTCTTTTAGAATTTCCTTTAAAGTTTGGTTACTTATTTAAGTTTCAGAAGTTTTAGTGTAAAATAAAAATATCAAAATAAAAGTACTTGAAATTAACAGTTGGATCTAAATTGACGTTTTGAAAATTTACAAATTTGAATAACCAATTTACAAATATAGCTAGGGACAGATTTATAAATTAGATAATTTTGAAAATTAAAGAACTGATTTCCGAATTTTGAGCATATAAGGATAAATTGTTAAATTCTATTATTTAAAAAAAGAAAAATTGAATGACAAATATTATATTAAAAAATATGACAAAAGACCAAGTACAACGATGAGTACTAGATAAAAGTATCTCATTCAAAACTCATGCACATGGGTTTGCAATTGCATAAGTACTGTTGGTTTGAGATTTTTGAGTATGCTCCTCTTAAGGCCTCACATTCGAAACTCATACAAAGACGGAAAAAAAACTATGCTTTAAATGAACCCCTTCAAGTGGGCGGTAAAATTGCTCTTCAAATTACTTGATGCTGAAATCAGGTACCAAATTTTCAAAGATAAAAATTTATCTCATTCAAACACACTCTACTAACGCAAATACAAGTATATCAACTAAAATGTTTTAAGATTTATTTTACATACCTTAATTGTCTTAACAGCAGGCTTGTTGATTTGTCGAAGACGAGTTGCTATTGTCTTCTTCAATTTGTGAAATTCTTCCACAGACCGAAAAGTTTGATTCGTTACATGGTTGCTGCTTATTTCAGATGAATAAACAGGACAAACTAATAAAACAAGGAAGAAGATAATGATTGAAGTGCTAAAATTCATGTTGGATATTGTTTGTGCTTCTACACGTACATATGTTTGTGTTCTCTTACGGTATTTCTTTGTCCAAACCCTAGAGTTGTACTACAAAGAAAATACCTTTGCTTTGGTTACAAAATCAAATAATTATTTAGTTTAAAACATACAGTATCTTAAGACCCCTATGTGCATCAACTTATATTTATAAAAAAATATATAATGTTTTGTTTAGAAACATATCAATTTTTTTTCTTTCAGAATATCTTTTTTTTTTCTTTCTTTTGGTTACAAAATCAAATAATTATTTAGTTTAAAAACATACAGTATCTTAAGCAAAATTTAATTTTTTTTGAGGACTATGGTTCAATCCCCGCAATTGTAAACGAGAGAGGGTTGGAACCATTGAATACCATAACTGACTCTTGAACCAGATTAGGTGGTCTAATGGACCAGATATTGGTGGTGATCGACGACCAAAAACAAACAAATAAATCTTTATTTTGAAACATATCTATATTATATCTTTTTTTGAGCGATAAAAATATATTATTATTAATAACTGTATCTGCACAAGACGAACAAATGCCGGAAAAAACGGAACTACAAAACAAAGCTAAAATCAGACACCACCTAATAGAAGTTCACTTCTAAATCCATCAGAGACTAAAAAAAACCTGCAAATCTCAACAGATTTGTAAGCGGTCAGAGAGTCCTGTATCGTAGAGAGCCAATCACACACGACATTAACTACACACCAAAGAAGAAGATAAAACCGGCGCCGGAACGGACACATGGTGTGGAGGCTGACCTCTTCCTCATTGCAATATGAATATATGCCTTGACAGGAATATTGTTGTTTTGATGATTGACAAAAGAAATCCGAAAATGACAAGAATGCAATAAGTGGAAAAGATGATCAAACTTTCAAGCCTTAGGTTATAGACTTATTGAGTTGTAATACATACTCCAAATTATGTGAGTAATAATACATACTCCTTAATTATGTGAGTAGTAGAAAAAGCTCTCTTGAAAATATATCACACTCATAAAAATATTATTTAAATGTGATTTTGCATAGAAATATTTTTGCATAATTGTTCTTTAAAATTGCATAATTTTGTTTACCTCAAAAATATTTTTGACCATGCTTTTGAATAATTAAGTATGATTTGAAATTAATCTTAGCATGTATACGTGTTTCTCAAAATGGCATTTTGGAGATCATAGCCAAATTTATTTCAATGTGACTATGATGCATACTCTCTCCCATAATATAAGTAAAAAAATTTACATTTATTAAAAAAATTAGAATTTGATAATTTGAAGTATGACTTTTTGTGTTTTTCTTGAAATATGTTTTATGGGGGAAGATGTAAAAATAACTTTTATTGGTTATTGATTATGCAAAAAAGAAGAGAGAGTAAATTAAATGCAATTTGCATTAAATTTTATGAGAATAAGTAAAAATAATTTTTGCTTATAATTTGTGACAAAAAAAAAAGTGATTTTTTTCTTATAATATGGAACAGAAGGAGTAGTTAATTTTAGCATGTCTACACTTAGAGCTGCCAAAATGGGCCGGGCCATAAGCACATGGTCTTGGATGGGCCGGGCCTCAAAAAACGTAGCCCGAAATGCTATCGGGCTTTTCCGCGCCAAGCCCATTTAACCCATATAGAAATCGGACTGGGCTGGGCTAGCCCATCGGGTTTTTGACTGGCCCATTAGACCATCATTTAATTGATAAAAACACATTTATGTCATTTTTGTAAAAATATTATCAATGAAAAATTATTATTTAATTACTAAATTATTATAAAAAATATATTTAAATGTGTAAGCTTAATAAATACGGTATATTTACCTAAAACTAGAGTTTAATTGATATTTAGTGTTGATGTAAAAATTATTTACACTTGCATCAAATAATATCTCTATAAAATTGATAATTATAAAGAACTAATACATCAAAATGATATAAAAAATATTAAAAAAAGGAATAAAATAAAATAAAATAAAATAAAATGGGCCGGGCTGGTCCATTAGGCCACAAGGCCCACGAGGAGCGGGTCAGGGCTTGATAAATGGTAGCCCAATAATAATCGGGTTGAACCGGACTGACCCATTTATTTTGTCTGGCCCAGCGGACCGGACCGGGCCAGCCGATTCGACAGCTCTATCTACACTTATTTAACTACAACGGCTATTTGACATAAACAATTTTCTTCTCATTGATTCTTATAAGAATATTATCTTGCCTAATTAAGCCCTGGAGTCAAATTTTTATCCAATATTATGAATCAACGACCATTTTCTACTAATTGAAGAGCAACGGCTAATTTTTTGCATTAATTTGCAACGATCATTTTTCTGGAAATGCACCTCACTCTCATTTGTCTTATAAATAGGTGTTGTGTGGGAGTTCTTATGACAACTCTATTTTGCATTGAAATTCTATCAAAAAGTAATACTCATCGGGCTCTATTTTCCTTTTGAAATTCTATAAATAGGGCAAGAATATTTTTATATTTGAAAATAAATTGGAGATTTTATATTTTTATAGTTGTACTATGACAAAAAGTTGTCCCGTGATTCTGTATGGGACAAAAAATCTTGGTGTTGTCTTGTCCCTTGCTACCTGTTTTGTCCAGTCCCATAACCAGTTTCTAAATCAAACAGGGTACAATAAAAGTTGTCTAGTTCAGTCCCCTATTTTTTAGCAGATCAAAGGCATGTTCTTCTTAATAGGAAGTAAAATTGGCATTAACTGTCCACAAATTCTAGCTCAACGGGTAGAAATGTCGAAATTACTAGTGTCGGACGTCATGACCGGGGTTCGAACCACGGTCACTCCACCTTGTGTGCGTTAGTTTTTAATGGATTTGTCATTTTGTTTATCAACAAAAAAAAAAAATCAAACCAGCCAAAACAACCATACTGCTCTTAACCTCTATCACTACATCTTAAACAGTTTTAACACCATCTTTTTAAACACTTACCACCACTCCTTTTTTCAAACCAACAACCATTCTATCTCTAAACTTCCGTTTCTTAGCCACTGCCTCTTAACCTTTTAATCAAGGCCACCTTATGTTCATCAGTAACCTGTCATCAATCACACTCCTAAATCACACTCAAAAACCTCCCCAGAGTTTTCTATCTGTTCTTCTGTCTATGAAGCGGCAGAAGCTCCCGCAGTTTGTCAGGGCAGCTCAAAGAGATTCTGTATCTTTTTTCATTACCAATCATCTAGATTCAGCCAATGTATCTGGGCTTTGGAAGAAGTTTGTCTCTTTTGGAAACCTATGCGATGTGTTTATCCCGTTCAAAAGGAATAGACTCGGTAATCGTTTTGGTTTTGTTAGATTCAAGTTTGTTCAGGATGTTTCTTCCTTGCTCTCGAAACTGCAAAATATCTGGTTTGGAGAATCCAAACTAGGCAAGGCAACGGGGCACGACGGGGCGGATGTTGCCCTCCCAAACCCATAAAGTTCGGGTTTCCCGAAACCCATCCCAATTTCATGCGGGGATAAAAGTATAACCCCAAATTCCTACCCAACGGAGTTCGGGTATCCCGTCAAAACGGATAGGGTTTGGACGGGTACCCGCGGGTATGAGTTTTATCGTCATGCCTGATCCAAACTTCTTATAAATGTCTCTAGGTTTGGTAGGGATTCTTCTTCCTCAGGTTCTCAGGCTTCAACGTCCAACCGTGCCGAGATGAATTTTGATGCAAACAGTCCCTCCTCTGGGTAAGTCTTTTGCAGAGGCTGCATCTGGTTACCACCATTCTACAACTGCGTCGTATCTGCCCCATGAACTTACACTTCCACCACCTCCAGTTCGAAGCATGGTAGTCGATTCGATTAGTGATAGGTGTTCTTTTCTCTCTCATTGCTTGGTTGGATGCCTCAAAAGGAATGTAAACTTTCAATCTTTTGCTGATTCGTTGGTTTTGGCTTATTTCCATGCTATCTTTGTTAGACCTTTGGGAGGAGATTTAATCCTACTGAGTTCGGATGTTCAAGGTGTGTTAAGTTCTTTCTTGGATTCTAGAGTGGAGTGGTGCCCTTTATGGCTGAATTGGATGGAGTGGTGGTCGCCTGATTCTAGAGCGGTTTACCGTGACGTTTGGCTAACTTGTTGGGGTGTGCCGTTAGAACTATGGGGCGAAGATTTTAATGCTCGGCTTGGCTCGAGTTTTGGGGAGGTTCAAATGATAGAAGAGGATACTTTGAAGGAACGTAGATTTGATAGAGGGAGAATAAAAGTTCGTCTACCGGTAACATCTTGTGGTGTTGATGAAGTTGTTCAAATTTCAACGGGAGGGAGAGTTTTCCACGTTAGAATTTTTGAAGAGGTTGGAGTCTGTACAGTGCATGCAGGGAAGGTTGTGGTGGCAGCGGAGTCTGTTGTTGGAAACCAAGTTTTTTCATCGTCGTCGCTTCAAGGTAGGTCTCCCGGAGAAATGGTCACATTCCGGTGATGAAGAGTTTTCCTCCGGGGAAGGTGAAGGTATAGTACGGATGAGGTCCAGCCTTTTCAAAAGGTGTCGAGTGGAAAGAGACGTGTTAGGGGCTGGATACCTTTTGGAAAGGATGGACACATTTGTTGACCATGAATATTACTTCCGCCATATGCAATGGCGGTACTCCATTGTACCTTATTATTTTTTATTTTGTTTTTCATTTAGCCACTTCAAGTGGCGGTATCTATTGTAGAGTATTTTTTACATTTTTTTCTTTTAGCCACTCTAAGTGGTGGCACTCTAAAGGAGTGCTATTTTTATTTTTATTTTTTTTTTTCTGTTTTTTCCTTTTTTATGTGGTATCATTTTTTTATTTTAACTCTAAAGGAATAAATTTATAAAATGGTAGAAACCGTAAAAAATAAAAATCATAAATTTCAAAATAGATCAAGAAAGTAGTTGCACTCCATATTCAACTTTCCGGTTGTAGTTGAGATTGATGCTTGAATGAAAGATACGTCTCTAAGTAAACTGATATCAAATTTAATAGTTAGCCTTGAATATTTATTTTAAAAAAAATTAACGAGCTGAACTTGGTTCGGGAAACTCGATTTGATAATTGATTCGTGAACTTGGTTCATGGACCAAATGAGTTGAACGTGAGTTAAAAATTAAGTTCGTTAAATAAACGAATTGAACATAAACTATATAGTTCGACTCGTTTGACTCATGAACTAGCTCATATATATATATATATAACTTTCCAAATCTTTTTAATGTATACATCAATGAATTTTTCAGTTCCCTATGCACATGTTTATCCATTATACAATTTGAGACGATTTTTATTTTAATTTACTATTTGCTTTTTCTTTTAAAAGAAATAGTTTAAAAGGTTAAAGATCAAATTTTGGAATTTTAAGAAAAATTAACTTTAAAATGATGTGATTTGACTTAACAAGTTGAACTTTACGAGTCGAATAGAACTGTTCGTAAACTTTAATAGAGCCGAACTCAAGCTAAAAAAATAGTTCGTGTCGAACTTGAACTGAGTTTCAAGCTGAACCATTTCCTGTCGAGTCGAGCTCAGACGAGTTCGACCCTAATTACAAATCAAAACAAAACAAAAAAGAAGAATAAAAAAAAAACAGGCATCATACTCATAGTTCCGCCACATGGAGTGGCTAGCCTAGGAATTAGTGAAAAAATTCATTCCTTCACAATTCCGCCATTGTGTGTGGGGGTAGTGTATGTGAAATTATTCCATGGTCAAAAGTATGGCATTTAGGGAATTTGTTTTCAAAGTGTGGCAAATTGGAATTTTAGTTTTTAAAGTGTGGCATTTTGGTGAAAAACCCTAAATCCATGTGATAGGCCCAACACCTTTTTGCTTTTGGAGGATAAAGTTGGAAACCAATCTCCTTGTGTTTCTCACGCGGATGTTGTTTCCACAAATCTAGCTTCAAATGATACGCGGGCCCATAAAGCAACTTGTTCTCCTTTTTCTCATGTGGAGCACGTGTTGGGCTTAGAGGTGCCTATTCCATGTCGAAAATTGCCTTTCTGACACCCCCCCCCATTTCTTCTTTACCCCCCAAACTGACGTTTTTGCCCATGGTGCTTCAAAAAAATTTGCCAGCAATTCTCGGTTCGTTAAAACCGAGACCCCCTTTGAATTACTTCGGTTAATATTAACCGAGACACCCCCTAGAGTGACTTCGGTTAATATTAACCGAGACCCCCCTTTGATTTCCTCGGTTAATATTAACCGAGCTATCCGTTTATACAAACAGAAGCTGCAGCTTCTGTTTTCATTTACGAAATTTTTAAAAAAAAACCTTAAGTTCATCTCTTCTTCTCCAAAACGCCACTTTCAACCCTACATCAACATCCAACTTCAAATCATACTTAATCAAGTAAGTTTCATACATCTTTGATCATTCTATATGTTCATCCTCAACATTTTCAATTATATGCATATTTTGTTCCTCTCTCCATAAATTTCAAATTATGAGTCTGTGTTTCAAACGTGATTATGGTGTTTGATTTGTTGGTTATTGGTTAATTGTTAGTATGGTTAGATAATAGCATGAATGCATGTTTCATATTATGTTAAATGTGAGTATGAGGTTGAGTTTACTATATTGTACTCCAAGTGCTTGACAAAATGTCTGAGTGAAATGAATTACTTTTTTCCATATTAATTATGTTTCCATTTGTTTATGGATTAAATGTTTGGTTGAATTATAAGTTTGAATTATGTAGAACTTATTTTTCACATGGATATATTTTACATAAGTATGTTTGCATATAATGAAGCTTGTATATGAATCTTTCAGGGATGGATAATTACACACTTTCCGACACTTAGCATGTGGCAGTTAGAGACCAATTTTACTGAAAATATGGCACTAAATGCGAAGTTTCCTCCTGGACAAGGACATAAGGATTCACGTGACTATAGGCAGAGTATCGATAATATTCAAGTGTCGGACGTTGTGTTCAGTCCTTATGATAACCGCCGACATGTCCGCCCCTTGATTGATGTATGTTGGTTTTCTGGATGGTTAAGGTGTGGCAATTTGAAAGCTAAGCATTTGCCTGAACGTGTGCTGAGACAATTTAAGTACGTTCAGGGCATTCCAAGAGACCCCGATGTAAGTACGCCAAACATGAATATATTTGAGATTGATCGTGTGTGGGCTGAAGAGATGGATATGCGGTTGATTGATGAAAACATGAGGGGTCAACCTGTGGTTAATGCATGGGACTGCGAACCTGGATATATTTTGTGGTTTTACAAAGTGTCGCATCCCAAAATGCGTCCATTAGAAGCTCCAGAGGATCAACCAAGACCACCTGAGTTAGAGGTGTTGCTCGAGGAGTCTCAACAAAGACATGACCCTAATCCATTGGGTATATGCCGAAGGGTCAGGGATGACGTTGAGAGGGCAGTTGATGCTGGTGAGGCTGAGCCAGGAACTCCAGTTCATGGTACTTTGCGTAAGATTCTCAACATGCTTAACCCGTGTTTAACGTATAAACGACTAAGTCGGGGGAGAAGAGGTGGACGGCGTGGATAGTTATTTGTTACTAGTTTAGTGTCTTTAATTATGTTTTAATGTTGGAACTTATGTATTTTGGCGTTGTAATATGCCTTTTGGAATTTGTTGGAACTTAATTAGTAATATTTACTTTTGCGTTTTAATGTTGGAATTTTATGTATTATGGATTTTATGTTTTACAATTAATTGTTGATTTTGTGTTGAATGAAACTTAATGAATTTTGTGTTGGATGAAACTTAATGAATGTTGTGCAAAAAACAGGTTTGGACCTCAAAATATATTGAGGTGGTAACAGAATCAGAAACTGAAGCTTCTGGTTTTTACCAATTCTGCCTCGGTTTCTAAAAACCGAACTAACCAGTTTTGCCTCGGTTTTTAAAAACCGAACTTGGTCACGCCCAGAAAGACCAGAAAACGATACTTATGAACATGAACAATCTTGCATTATTAACTAAACTTATTCTAACAATCTTGGATTAGTATGAATCATAAAAAAAGTTCATTTAATCCATACAAATAATAAAACATAATAAACTGGATATTTCATAAATTAAATACATAGAGTTCAACAACTTCCACGGAACATTGAAAATTAAACACATTACAATGAAATTAAAGACATAACATAAATTAAAGACATCAAATTAGGTTAATTTAACATAGCATACAAACGTCCCCCTTTTGGATCAATTAGAATTTGATTAAACATGGAGCGCACATCATCATCATCTTTCAATTGTTTCCACCCGTATTTCTTTGGTGCATCTTCAAATGAATTGCTTGAACAGTCAGCTGCGAGATCGACCCACATTTCTGCATACCCAAGTTTCGCAATTTTGAGTTGTTTGCCTTGTGCATAATGATACATGATTTCAATTCTATTTTTGATTGATTCAACGGTTGTTAAACTGGTATCCAATGCAAGGGTGAACAACTCTTTGTTACCCTGAAACTGGACAGAAAATTGATATGTTTTTACCGGATTGCGAACTGCAGAACCACGAGAACCACGTGAGGAAGACCTAGTTAAGAATTGAAAAAACTAGTAAATAAATTGAAACTGAGTTGTGATTTATCTGAATACGCATCCATATATTTATATAATTTGTTGTCTGATTACATCCACAAAAAGTGTCGGTTACATTTCGACCACAAAAAGTGTCGGTGCAATTTCGACCATAAAAAGTGTCGGTTTCAATATTTTTATTAAAAAAAATGGATTTAGTTATATATTAACAGTGCATCTTTCTTTACCCCCTTGATCTCTTTTGTACCCCCCATACAATTTACCTGCGTACAGGCACAGTTCAGTTCTTAAAAACCGAGGGACAGTTCGGTTAATACAAACCGCGAAATTATAGGCATGTTCGGTTTTCAAAAACCGAACCACACCAGGAAAAAAACCAGAAGTGCCTGCTTCTGTTTTCCATTACCACCTCAATACAAATGAGGTCCGAACCTGTTTTTTACACATCATAACATCATTATTTCAAACCAAACAGTTTTACTAAATCAAAATACTATTTTCATTAGATCAAAGTACTATTTTAATTACTTAAAAATACATCAAAGTTCATCAAAGTTCATTACATATCAAAATACATCACATGAGTTCATCAAAGTTCATTATATGCTACCCTATGTGATTACATCAAAGTTCAATCAATTGTCATTGGATTGTCTTCACTACCAACACCAACAGTTGAAACGTCTCCTCTCTCGATGCTCATGAGTTCCTCAAACTCCTTCTGCCTATCCATAAAATAAGTTTGCCAATCCTTAGTGTGTTCAGCAGCATGTCACTTCCATTGAGCATTTGTTTTAGGTATCGGACAACCTTCTTTTAACTTCACTAAAACGAAGTGATTAGGTAATGCGCCAAGGCAAATAACCTTTGAAGACGTGTTTGGTGGTGGATAGCCACGCAATGGGAAAAAGGTTTCACATGCTCCCACTCCATGTTTTGAGAGCTGCACCACTACTCTCTCAAAGATAGTAGCTACGATATGTCCCATATCCGAGAATGTGAACCATTTATCTTGTGGTGCAACTGTCTTCCTAAGAGAGGTTCTTTGTCTCGGAGCTCGGAATAGTGCCTCATAAATATATTTCCAACGGTCCTCACCATCAAACATGCTAACATACATACTCTTATGCAAAGTCATCTCCCTTTGCATGCTAAGTCGTACCAACTCAAAATCCGCTTCATTGTTTTTTGTAGCCAATGCAATCGCGCGGAATCCACAATAACCGTCACCTTCCACATCAACTATATCTTCAATAAAAGGATGCATACACTTCGGCATGTGGTCAAGCTCAACAATTTGAGATAGAGTCGGAGTGAAGTTACCAATGACCGGAGCTTTGGACATAGTAGATGATGAAGCTTGTGATAATGACGCATTCGAGTCAGATGACTTTGACGGATTAGATTGAGATGATTGTGTCTCCGCAAAGTATGCATTAACATGCTCCCACCGGGACTTATCTCTAGTTGTGGTATTTTTTTTGCCACGAACCGCCGCCTTTGTCTTTTTAGCCCCTTTTGATTTGGCATCTTGAAGCGGAGGCTTGAGAGAGGTAGATTCAGGATATGCAATTAGACGAAGTTGATTTCGGATTTCATTTTTCATACCTTCATCCGATGTTTTCAACCTTTCCTACAAATATTTATATAAATATGTCATTAAGCAAACAAATAATTATATCGTTACGCAAACAAATATGTACAATTATGATATGCGAACCTTAATTGCTTCCCACTCTGCCGTGCATGAATAATCTTCCTGGACGTCTCCACCGCCTTCTTCAACATTGAAACACATCCTCTTCCAGTGAATGTATACTTCATCGAGTCTAATAGGTTGGTTGTGTCTTAACTTCTTAGCAATCAAACATGCACATGGCAACCCATAATTAACTCTCATCAAGCATCCACACTTTTTGCTATCCATACCAACATTGGTAGATGTAATCCAATGCCGCTCTAGAGACTTTGAAAGGTAACAAAGAGTACAGTCTAACATCTCGGTATATGTGTTCCTCTACAGACATACTCTGACCAAATTGAGTTTGAACTTCGGTGAATTGAAGTCCCAACATGTGATGTATCGCTTCCCATCCCTTCACCAAATCACCAGAACTGTCCTCCAAGGATTTTTTCAAGACACCACGGGCACTTTCAACTCTATTTGTGGTATAGTTGCCCATGTGCATATGCTTGTCTACCCAAGCACATACAACCTTATCTTTGTCCGTGTCCAAAACGGTTTCTTCAATATAGCGCAACAATCTTGGCCACTTCTTACATAGCTCCCTAAACTCCATTAAGCGATCACCATACACGTCGACTGTATCCGAGTATAACAAATGCATGAAGGCTTTTTCCAAATTCGCCCACACAATTTCCTTCTCGACCTCTTCTCCTTCTCTTACTTTCAGTAGCTCCTTTATCTTGGACCCCACATTTTTCTGAACATGAACCCGACAAACCATGGCAGCCGATGTAGGAAATACTTGACCAACAACATTCATCAATGCGGTATCTCTGTCGGTCAAAATCACCTTAGGCAAACTACCTTCATTCCTTACAAATGACCGCAATTGTTGTAGAGCCCAAATGAAATTATCTTCTTTCTCGTTTGTAAGCCAAGCAAAACCAACATTATACGTCCTCTCGGTGAAGTGAACCCGACTATCTCAAATAAAGGCATGTTGTACTTGTTGGTTTTGTACGTCGAGTCCATCACCAATACAGTGGGAAAAGAGTTGAACAAGCTCAAGGATCTTGGATGTGCAAAGAAAATATCTTGAAGATATTCACCTCCTTCATCAACATGCGACCGATACTTAAAAAAATATTTGTTGTCGCTCAGTTGTTTGAACATGTGTTACATTTCACTCATGGACGCCCTCATTTTAGCTTTATACCTATACCGGGCGTTGTAACATTGCTTTGATGACATCGTGTTCTCGGGATCTCTTTCTTTCAATGTCGAGAGGATATTTCTTGGTGGAACCAAATTCTTGGTCATTTCATTCACCAATAGCGTCTCTTCCGGCTTCAACCGACCCGCCACAAGATGCCCCTCAAGCTCCGTGTCCAACTCGTGGTTGTGTATGCCATTCACCACTGTCATATGCCATAACTTTGTTTCTTTTGCATAATAACCACGAAGTCGGAATGGACATCCGCACTTCCTAGTTCCCGTAGAATCGGCTTTCAACTTCTTTTTAGGTGGCACGTACTTGCCGCTTCGTTCGCACTCCAACACAAAAAACTGCTTCCTACTCTTATCCCCGCCGTTGTTCGATCTCCTAACTATAATGGTAAACTTCAATTTATGTGCAACTTTTTTAGCCCATGTGATCAAATCATCTTTGGAATTCTCTTTAGCCGCAGTCGCAAAATGATGTCCGGTGTCAATTGATATTGGTGGCGGTTGAACTGGAACCGGAACAATGTCAAGTGGTTGTGGCGGTTGATCTTCCATGACTACAAACGAAGCAAATGCAAATAATTTAATTAGCAACCTTTAATTGTTACAATCCTAATAGAATACTAAGTACACACCTATAATACTAATAAGCAATTTGTACTACAATTTATAAGTCATTAGTAACCAATTATATCAAAAAAATTTACAAGTCAGAAGCTGCCAGATTTTTTAAAAAATGCAGCCTACCTCGGTTCGTAAAAACCGAACCATGTTTCGGTTAATAGAAACCGAGTGATTCCTGTCAGATACCCTACGTAACTAGACCTATGACAGCCACATTTAAACAAAATTTAAATCGGTGATTACCTTAATTTCACGCTTTAATGAGTGTTGGATGTTGTAGAGCAACCTTTGATGTTGAATCCAAGCCTTGAATGAGCACCAATTAGGATTTGATTTGGGGAGGGGAATTTTAAAAGTTTTGCAGAAAATAAGAAGTGACTGCTGGTTGTTCTATATATAGGTGTAGCTCGGTTTGTAAAAACCGAGAGGTCAGTTCGGTTTCTACGAACCGAGAGAATTTGGCAAAAATTTTGGTAACCCCCAAGGGCAGAAACGTCAGTTTGGGGGGGTAAAGAAGAAATTGGGGGGGGGGGGGGGGGGGGGGGGGGGTCAGAAAAGCAATTTTCTTCCATGTCCACTTCTTAGTGGAAATGAAGCCCAAGGTGCAGATTTTTTTTGTGGTGGGGCGGTTAGCAGTGCTGGTACTACCGTGCCTTTTATAGATGTGGACTCTCATTTAATTTCTTCTCCCATTACGGAACAAAAATTTTCTAGTCCGACATCTCATCATTTCTCCCAGTCCTCCATATCTTCGTTTAGTTCTGAGCTTGTAACAGGGGCTAAGTCCTTACGGCTAGGTGGTTCTGCGGGATTCATGGCAAAGTCTTCTTTGGTTAAAAAATTACCCTTGTTCTCTTCACCTCTTGTGGAGGTAAGGGGGGTAGCGGCGTCAAATGATCTTGTTGGTGATAATCGGGTTGGCTCAAATAATGAAGGAAGCAAGTATTCTTCTTGATACACCGGAAAATGTGCTATTTATTTAGTTAATTTACTATTATATTTCTATTATTTTTATTTTGATTTCGAAGTTTTATATTATGAATCATTACTAAATGCTCGTATTTTATATACAAAGATGAAAATTAATCGAATTGAAGAAAGGAGCGAAAACGGACCAAAAAAGAGCAAAACCGGACAAAAATGAACAAGCCCAACACCACAAGTACCATGATGGGCGCCAGCCCACTCACAACACAAAGTGGCGTATGCCACATTCATTTCCACCACATATCATGTGGCGCTCGCCACACTTGGGAATAAGTCCCACATCGCCTATTTCATATGTTTTGGCACTTTTGTTTTAGTGTAAATAGGTTCTCATTCCAACATTCTAAAAACACAACTTTTAACAATTGACTTGTAAAACAAGCACACCACTTGTATAGTCGATTGGAGAAAGAGTACTCATGCCTTAGTGCGGGAACTCTTTCTCTTAAGTTGAATTTTATTTTCTTTTGTACCGGCATTATACTCGGAGTTTTATTCAGGTTCTTATTTTCTTGTTTTATTTTCTTTATTGCTTTTATTTATTCATGCTTTATTTATTTATTTGCTTTATGTTTATTTTTCCTGCTTATTTATTTATTTATTTCGTTTTTAGTTTTAGTTTTAGTTATGTCTAGCTAATTTAATATTGCTAGGATGCGTAATTAGGAGCTAGTAGGGGTTCGGTAGTTAGTTCGCGCGCCCGCGCCAGTTTTTAACAATCGGTTTTTAATAATACATTTCATAATCTGTCATGAGAGTGAGGATTATTTAAGGCATAAGCCAACATAGACGAGAGTTGAGGTTTATACCGGATAGTAAAAACCGAGCATTAATTCTAGAATCCATGAGAGCTATTTAGGATTAATGAACTAATAGTTTTCTTAAGCAGTTTTTAATTTGACGATGATTATAATTTGTCACGAGAGTGAGAATTAATTAAAGTAAAAATCAATAGAGCGAGAGCGTGAGATTTCTACTAGATAGTAAAAACTGAACATTGACTTTAATTTGCAACGAGAGTTGGGGTTGGAGTTAATTAAATTATATTGGTTTTCAAAAAGTACTTTATTAGCGGATGCGAGAACGAGAGTTAAGCATCACCTTTATAATCTACAATACTAGTCAAGATTTGCGAGAGCTGAGATTAGTGTTTTTAAATCAATATAGTTTCAAAAACTATTCTTTTTATCAAAACGCGAATTAAGTATTGAACCCTGCGAAGCAACTAAGAGCTCATCCTAGTAATACGCTTTATCATTAATTTAAAATCCAAAAATTACTTTATTTTATTTATTTAAAAATCCAAAAATTATTTTACAATTCAAAACCCTCTATTTTACTGTTTAGCCTTAGATTTACAACGTAACATTAGATAACGGTAGGTCGACTATTGATCTCTGTGGGATCGATAATCTTTTATAACTACACGCGAGAAGGCTGTATACTTGCAGTCACGGTTTAGTCGCATCATGTTTTTGGTGTCCACTTGGAGGGTTCTCCGTCCCCAGCTTCTAGTTTTTTAGGGTCGTCTAGTGTAATTTCATCTGCAAGGTATATTGGGTCTCACAATAGTGTCATTGCCAAAAAACTTTTGCTTAAAGCTAAAAAAATTGGATTTTCTTTTGCCAAGGATGATGAGTGGGAGGAGTATAGGTTAGTTGCCCTTGAGGATAAAGATAATATATGAATGGTTCCGAGGAAGTCGGGTAATGTGAATAGATGATAGTAGGATCCTTAAATGTTAGGGGTCTAGGGGGGAGGGTTTAAGAAGAATAAGGTACGGAATTTTATTTCAGCAAATCATTTGGATTTTATTGCTATCCAGGAAACCAAATTAGGCTCGATAAATGATGATCTTTGTCACTTTCTTTGGGGTAACTCCTTTTGTGATTGGAGTTTTGTCCCCTCGCTTGGCAGTAGCGGAGGAATTCTATCTATTTGGTGTAAGGCTAAAGGAAAATCTTTATTTTCTTTTTCAGAATATGGTTTCTTAGGTGTCTGTCTTGAGTGGGGGGTTCAGGGTTCTCAGTGTTTCATAGATAATGTTTATTCGCCCTGCTCTTTAGTGGAGAGACGTGTCATGTGGAGTAAGTTAACTCATTGTAAATAGATTTTTGGAGGAGATGTTTGGTGTGTGCTTGGTGATTTTAACTCTGTTTTGTCATCTTTTGAGCGCAAGGGGGTTGGCGGGGTGCTTAGAAGTGGGATAGATAGTGACAATCTTGAATTTGCCAACATCATTTCGGACATGGCTCTCTCAGATCTTTCGCTCCTTGGTAGGAGCTTTACGTGGTATCATCCTAACGGTAGCTCCATGAGTCGTCTTGATCGGATTTTGCTCTCAGATGGGTGGTTGGAATTGTGCATCAAGTGGAGGCGCCGAATCCTTGCAAGAGGGGGGCAGACCAGACCGGTCAAAGCCAAGTCCAGACGAGCTGGCCAAAAGGCATAGGGCCAAGGCTGAGCTGGCAGGCTCATCTCACTTATTGTTTGTGTGCTTTGTTGGAATAGAGTGACATCAAGGGAAAGTGCACTTTATCTCGATTCCTCTCTTTCTACAACTCTTTCCAACCCACAGCTCAGCCCCTTATCTTAGGCAGGCATCAAGGTCGGAAACCCCAAGGGTCGGGCCTCAACCGATCTACTGATAAGGTAAGGGGAAAGACAACTGAATAAATAGGTCTATCCTATAAAGACGGGCTAGAGTAAACGCCAAGCGTTGGCCCATTAGTGGGTTCAATTCCTGCTTGCCTTTCATTTTCAATTGTTAGAGTAGTCTCGATCCTATTGAACATAAGCTATATCACATGGAGTAAGTAGATCATGATCGGAGGGGACGACCGGAGAAAGATAAGTCAAGGAAGGAGGACCCGAAGAGGAAGGAAGAGCGGTCCGTCCTAAACGAAGAGCGGTCGCTGAGAGCGAAATGAACGGATTTGGCCGGAGGGGGCCACGGGATTAGACTCTCGATGTATTATTACATTTATAGCGGGAGGAGAGTAGCCCCGAAAGAAGTCGGTCCTAGCGAAAACACATAATACAGCTTATGGCCGAGAGTGTCATGAAAGAAAGGTCAGTCTGCACAGGCGGGACGTGACATTAATAGACAGGTCAAACTGCTACATCGTCTGATTTTCACTCGGATGACGTAATTAAATTTTTTTTATATCAGTGTGCAGCAGCCCCTATGACAGAATTGAACATCAGATATATATATCACATCCATAAAAAGATTAAAAACAGTCGGTTATGAGAGCAGCACTTTTCCTTGCGGGGGCCCCGTCTCCCATCGGTGCGCTGGAGACGATTCTTTCTGTATCTTCGGCTTCGTCTTCTCCTACACTGATTAGTCTAGTTTTGTTTGCCCCCGGAGAGTATCACCGTGAATAATTACTCATATATATCAGCCAGAGAAGCCTGTGACTCATACACTATCAACCATTGTGTATACCAGAAATAAACTTCGTCTAACACCAGATCTTGTTGAAGCTCAGCCAGGACCTGAAAGAGATCAGTAAACCAACGCTTCTCCCTCTCCAGACTCAAGCCATGATCCAGTTCCAGACAACATGCCTGAGGTAGGCCATTATTCCTCTCGTCCTGTTCAAGGCTTTGCTCAAGAATAAATATTGGATAGATTGGGAGGAAACCTTAACTTCAGTTTGTGAAGATTAGGACTTTACTGGCTATTACTGCATCAAAGAAGTGGTCCCTATACCAGCTAGATGTTCAAAATACCTTCCTACACGGAGAAAATATTGCATTAGTTGGATCCACCCCATGTGATCCGTCATTCAGTGCAATAGGCAGGCAGGCCCATAGCAATGAATGTTTAAATAAGATTAACTTCGTTCTGTACGGGATAAGGAGCGAAAAGCGCAGCATGGCAATCGGAGACAAGTCAAGTTCAGTAAGAAATTTGATAGATAGATTCGTGAGTAGTGTAATCATAAAAGCCCACGGAGCGGTGACTGAATTGGTAATCTACTCTTCTTTGTTACCGGAGATCATCTCCTCGGCTGTTAGGTTCAGTGTTCATCGTCACTTGAGTACAAGTACATGATGGTCGTCCTATGAGTGAATGCGCTTCAGTCTAAGGTAAAAATAGCTTGAGCTGAGAAAGTTGTAAGGCTCCAAGCAAGCCTAGGGTTTAAGCAGATGCCCCAAGGCAGGCTCTCTTCGTAATGGTTGGACGCTAATGGATTGGACGACAGGTACGAGAAGCTCACTGCCAGGATATAACCATTCTTGTCCCAAAGAAAAGCAGATGTTGATGACTCCGAGATTGATGACCGGATCGGCAACGGACGTTGACGAGCAAGATCCCTCTGCCCTTGAGTGGCTTTTCTCTTTTGGTTGTGGATTGCGTGCAGCTTGACTTCTTTCTTCCACATAGGCTAGCTTCCTTGCTTGCATGCCTTGTGGCGAACTAGACTGAAAATTGTGTATATTATATAAAGACAGAGTCTTACCTTTTTTCAAAAAGAAGAGTCACGCTCTTTAAAAGCCCCTATTCGACGATGACTTAAGCCTATCTTCTTTCTTTACTTTAATAAGGGCTTTTTAGGTATACCGCTCTCCGAAGAGAGCCTATGATATCTTTGGTCTTTTTCCCATGCATCCTTTCTGTTTGTCGGTCAACAACCAACCACATATAGTTTTTTTAAGTCTCTTCTTCTTCTTTGGAGCTTGTTCTTGGTCCCACCCAAGGGAAATGGGGTGACAAAGAATCAGAAGGACTTATAGCAATCAATCTCAGGTACAATGGCTAGTTGGAAAGCCTTTCAATTCAAGCCAATCTCTTGATTCACATTCATGTGAAACCATTGCAACCGATCCTGCATACCAATCATCCGCCGCTTACAGTTCTAGCACTAAGCCAAGGTTTCTATGGATTCAGTCCTGTGGAAAAATACATATATTAGGGCAATTCAGTTAGTAGTTTCACCGGTCAATCCTCGGGACACTAGCGAGTCCGTCCTTAAAAGCCCTAAAAATTGGGTCCATGAAGCCTTAGATACTCCAAGCCTCAATCTTGATTGTCCTTGAACCTAGACCATGGAAGTATGGTTATAGTCCCATTCCATTAGTGGGATCCATAGCCTACGGGTCTTTCCCAAGCCAGTAAAAGAAGAAGGTTTTCGAGGACTACCCTAAGCCTACAAGTAGGCAGGACTTTCAGTTACAATGTCTAGGTTGGGCAAGCTTGGATGCCCCTACTCCCACCCAACAAGTTGCTGGTCGGGATCGTGAAACTATCGCTGTTTGGTCATAAGGATAATAGTTCTTATCTTATTAGGTCAGGGGCGGCCGGCCCGGGGGTTACCCGCGATTGGTAATGGCATAACCAGAAGAGGAGTAGGGGAGACAAGGTGTAGCGCTGGGTAGCGCAGCGCATCTATTTCGGGTACAGGGGCGACAAGGGGTGCTAACCCGGCCACCCAACCCAGCAGGTCAGGGGCGGGCCGGCCATAGGTTCGAATCCTGCCACCTTTCTTGTGGATCATCCTGTGGTTACCGGATGATGGGAATAACAAAGCAGAAATTTTAAAATGAGCAGAGCACGAAATGTACATAATATATGAATTCTTTCATTTATCGTTATTTTCGGGTCTTTTCGTTGCATTCACTTACAACAAGAAACAACCACCTGCGTTTGGTGCAGCACCTGCATTTTGGTGCATTCTTCTTTCTTTCCTCGGTCTTTCGTTCCGTCATATTCCTAATAACTTATCCAATTACAACGTATTAACCGCTAATGCACCTTTCTTTTATCAAATCTCAGGGACATGGTCTAATCATGAGGGTAGTATTTTATCATGGTGTCGGATCCCACGTTTTTATGGATTCCTTCTTTGTTACCGGGGTCGACCCCAAAGCCATAATGTCTCAAAACGAGGAGGCCATAGAGAAGTTTTGTATGACTTTGTCTCAAACTTCGTGAAGAACTCCATTCTATCTCTCCCGGAACCGAACGTTTGACGGGCTAGCCCTTTTTTATGCGCCGCTTTACCCTAAAAGGATAATTAGCTTAGCTCCTCTGGGTGCTAGGCGCTCCCGTGGTTCGCGAGAAGGAAAAAGAAGGACTCATCCTTTGTTGCATCTGGCACGATATGATAAAGAGAGAACTTTGTCTATCGATGAACAGCGGATTGACGGAGCTCTTGGCATTGCTTTGTTTTTCTCTCCTTTCCTATCAGCGAGTTCCGATCCTTTCGTTCGAAATTTCTTCGTTCGTACCGAACCGCTTGCAGAATCAAATCCTGTTCCACAAGATCCTATATCAGCTATACATCCTCCTTGCATTTATGCCGGAGACGTCGCCAGTGCTATGGGCTTTGGATTATGTAGATCAAAAATAATGAATGGGATTGTGGCACTCCACTCGCCGCCAATGCGGAAGGATGCCGCCGAAAAGAAGGGAACGCTGCTTCGCTCTGCTGGATGCGTCGGATCCCGTATAACAAGCGAGCTTTTTACCAAAAAATTAAAACATGTGGTCGCAAAATGCTATCCAGCTCTCTTGTTGCGTAGCAATAGAAGCCTGCTCATGCAGCTTTGGCGGCGCTTTTTCGCCTTCTCTTCGCTCTGGATAGGAGCGCTAGTGGACACGGGGAGGGAGCAGGCGAAGCGTGTCGTTCGTAATGAACAGAAAGAGACCAATACTTCGCCTCTTTGTTGGAGCGCCGGCGCGAACACAGTGGTATCTAACCAGGACCAGAAACAGATTAGAATTTTGATCTTGACATGTCGGTGGTTTTTAACCGTGGGCATCATGCCAGGAAGTTGGTGGGCTCATCATGAATTAGGTCGGGGTGGCTGGTGGTTTCGGGATCCCGTAGAAAATGCTTCTTTTATGCCTTGGGTATTAGCCACAGCTCGTATTCATTCCGTAATTCTACCCCTTCTTCATTCTTGGATCTCGTTTCTGAATATTGTGACTCTTCCATGCTGTGTCTCAGGAACCTTTTCAATACGGTCCGGATTGCTAGCTTCCGTTCATAGTTTTGCTACAGATGATACACGAGGAATCTTTTTATGGCGGTTCTTCCTTCTAATGACCGGCATATCTATGATTCTTTTCTCCCAGATGAAGCAGCAGGCATCGGTCCGTAGAACTTATAAAAAAGAGATGGTTGTGGCCCGAAGTACTCTTGTGCACCTCCGTCACTCGGCTCGCGCGCAACCCCGCCCCGTTATGTTATGGAAGAATTGAACTTATTACCGGGCTGGTTATTCAGAGCCAGCGGCTGCCGGATTTCGTCCCGCAACTAAAAGAAGATCGCTTCGGGGGTCACTGTGGCGTGGCTGAATGTAGAGCAGTCCGCCCCTACTGCGTTTGATCAGTAAATTCTGGATAAGTTCGGAAGATGGTCAAGGTAGCTTGCTTCCAAGCCACTGCACTAGATGCGCATGTAGTCGTAGTAGTAGGCTCAGAATGCCTCTCTTCTATACTAAAATACTACTTAGGATGAATGGCTCGTTCTCTTACTTGACCATGGCATCGCCAACATGAGTCTGTGTTCGGTGGTTGATAAGCTACTAGTTGGTATTTAGTTTAGGGCTTGTTATTTCCTTTCACTTTTCCCAACGAGGTGGAGGGCCATCGCAGAAAGTAACCTATCCCCGTAGTTCCGAAGACAGGAATTGGGTAGTAGGGGGCCCTTGGACCCCAAAAAAGGCTTTGACCTGCTGGCTATTGCGTTTACCGCGAGCGAAGTGAATAAAGTTGGGGGGCAGAAAGGGATGCCAGGGACAGAGTCACCTCAGGGTTCATTTCATGCCCACGGGCAGGCAAGAAAAGGTTCCGAAGTGAAGCCGACCCAGTGCTATCGGACTGGTGGAATGAAACCATATCGAATAGGGAACTCGTTCCAGTACCGCTACCGCTTCGACTGCGAGAAGGAAGCCTGATGAAGAAGATGACTCGCATCTGGGAAAACCGGACAGACCTTATATGGCTCAGCTTCGACCCGGTGAAGTAATCGGTAGCTACCAAAAGAAAGGGGTAGAAGAAGGGGCTCGGGATCTTCGGATCAAAGTACCAACCAAGCGGGCAAGAACGCACTGATCTGTAGTACGCCTCAGGAGTCGGCGGAGAAGAGTTCCAACTAGGCAAGTCGTTCCTAGCCAAAAAGTAGGTAGCCCAAACCTCTTATTCCGGCTAACTACGACTACTCAGGAATAGCGGCGTTTCCGCTGTTGGGGATAATCGCCTGTGGAAACTAGAGCGTCTTTAGTTCCATACTACTAGAAAGGCATTCTATCAAAAAAGAGAACTCATTATGTAGTAATCTTTGGAAGTAAGTATTCTAGCTTCATACAGGATAGCTAGAACCAGGGATCTATAGGAAGTGGGATTTCATTCCGCTCTCTTATCCCAGCTTGTAAACTCGCTCCTCTGTACTCTTACTATACTATAGGAGACTGAGACCAAGGGACTCTTCGATAGTAAATGAGTAGGAAGCAAGGGGGATTCTATCACATCAACTAAGTCGGCAATTCAATGAGCGAGACATGAACTCAATAGTAGAACAATGAAAGTAGTAGTAGCACTCCCCATACTTAGATGGTCCGGGCCTTTGAGCTCCATGCCTTTCAAAGTCAAAGTCAAAGTAGCAAGAACAGGATTATCTTAAGCCAGCTTAGAAGTAAATTTCCTATTGAGGAAGTAGTGCCATTAGTTGGAAATTGCATTTCATCTGGACATGAAATCGAAAGTTATATTTCTCGATGCATACTCATATTATCGATATGCCACAAGCTCAAGTCCCACAGCAGATTCTAGCACAACCGAGTCTGATTAACTGACTTCACCACCACCGCTTACGGCTATTTGAACAACGGTTATTTCAGTTATTCCCACATTAAATTAAATTGCAAAGAGAACAGCGGCAACAGATATGGCAACAACAGGATGATAAACCTTCTTCCCTTAACCAGGTCTCAGTTAAGTTCCTATAATTTCTGTGCAGGCGAAGGTTAAGTCTGGAAGCAGGAATGATTCTAACTCCATAAAGGTAGTGAGTTACCTACTAGTCGTAGGGCAGGAAAAGCTATTACACAAACAAGCCAGTTTTGCCAGGCTGAAGTAATGCTTATATAATATGCTATTTCAACATCATCATATTTACCTCTAAAGAATGGACCTTCCTAAGACTAGGTGAACAAGGTCTTTTTCTAAGAAGCATGTTGACAAAGCAGAAATGACACACCCACTAAAGTATAGATATCGGCACCTTACGGCCATGTGCCTAGGATCCCCTGAGTGCTCTAAGGATTAAAGTCCAAATCCTATAGGAATTGAAATACCACACTCAGATCGGTGAATCTATCAGGTTTCTTTCTCCTCCTCCGGGATTCATTAATAGAACTTAAATGCTGGAATAAGCACATAGACCATAGGTATGGAAGAATGAAAATTAATTCATGTGCTTATATTTATTATTTTTCCTAGGAGAACAGGTTGGGTAACCGTAAAGTACAAGACAACTTACTATACTCTGGTTTTTTCCTTGCCAAGGCCTTTTGACACGGGATCAGCCAGATCTCATCTGGACTCCACATACTTACTGGAAATTTTGTCAAGATCCTTCTCACATACATGAGACACACTGGTATGGATTACCTATTAGTTGCCTAGCTGTACTATCTCAGCATGGCAGCTGCCAAAATTGTCTAGACCGGCAACAATTACTCCATATCGGTACTTCTACCAAGATGTTCCTGAGCCGCTCTACTTCTCTTCAAGCAGAGGTATATGAAAGAAACTTGTTTTCCATGAAGGAATGAGTTATGCCTGTGATTTCGATGAAATTGCTCCTCTACCTAATATAATTGATAGTTTAAGTTTACTATTAGAATAGAAGTTTTCCAAAGTCTCACATTTAGGGCTTGGTCCCGAGCATCTACCATTATACCCACAATGATTGGACATACGATTGCTATCGGGCGAATGATGGGAATTGAACCCGGGCAGCAGGTAAGGTAATAGGACAATATATCCTAAAAAGCCATTCGGGAATGTGCTAACTAAGAATGCGGGATGGACCACTTCCGGACATAGACATTGCGCCCTCCTGGGGCTGATGCAAAAGGCTAGCAAAGAGACTGGAAAGCCGGGAATGAACTCCGATGCCCTTACTACGAAAGACGGAGAAGGAGGCTGTTAGCTACATCAGCGCTCAAATTCCTGAATCCGCCCTGGCTTCGATGATCAACCCCTGTCACATTTAGGTTTTTTTTTATCTTCGGCCATTCCATTCCGGTTAAGCCTTATCAGTACGCCTGGGAGCTGTGTTCTTCCTGCCACTACTGAGATTGAATGACCTTTTTGTTTTGTTTGAGAGGATAGCTAGCCAAGCTGTCTATCACTGACTGAAATCCCGAGCTTTGAAAGAATTTATATCATGATTGACTACTATATGTATGAAAATGTATGAAAGTGCTCGACCTATAAACTTGACCTACCTACCGTAGATAGATGCGATGATTTATGGCCCTCGAGAATGCTGTCGCTAACCTGTTAGGGGGCCCGCCCAGGGAGTACCATGAGTTGATGTGTAGAGATAGGACCGAGCTATTCTATCCTTCTCGGGGTTAGTTGCGAAGCTAGTTACCGAGTTATTATAAATATAAGAAAAGCAGATTAGTGTAGAACTGCCCAATCCATCAGATGTAAGCACCTACATGTGCTTCTCAGCCCAGAGAACTCACTTATAGAAGAGCTTAGCTACAAAGCTGACTTGAATAAGAAGGGCTCCAACTCTTCTAGCATTTCTTTTCCCGTCCAATACCATATAAAGAAGAATAAAAAAAGGAATGGATCCCCGTTTTTACTTCCCTGAGGTGAGAGCTTTCTTTACCGAGAACTAGGCTTTTGCTTCATCAGATGCTTATACCTTATGTCACTTTATTTTATTCCTTGGGGGATACACCTTCTTTACTAAAAAAATGCTTCTATTTTTATTTTTTAGAGTCTAAGACGGATTTTTTTTAGATGTGTGGTACCCATTGTTCTGATTTAGCACCATCAGCTGTCTCCTCTACAGCACTGGAGAAAGGGACATCCGATTGATTTTTAGTCTCAAAAACAAATCCAACGAAAACATCCGACGGGGCGCCTACCGGCGACTCTAGTTTTTCTTTCTGCTAGTTGTAGTGCTAGATTCGTTTCCTATTTACGTTACGGATCGAATTCGTATTCCTTTTTCTCTTTCTGATAAGAACCCCCTATCTATGGGTCTTTTTTGGCTATCCTTTTCTCTCGGCCTCCAGTCTGACTATGATAGATAAGGGGGAATAAAATAATGGAACAGAGGTTGTACCTCTCTTCAACCAACCACTCCTGTCCTGGAGCAAGCTTAGCCAGCCATCCCATCCTTGTGGCAGGAGCCCTACATACAGGTCACTTGAAAGCTGGCTACTAGCAGTGTCATTTCATATAACAAAGGCTTTCCATCCACGAAATAAAATAACGATTGGGGACTTCTTAAGTGGTACTTTCCCTCTCCGGAACCATTTTGACCATTTCCTCTCAGACCATGACCGGAGTACTGATTGCTATTGGCTTCGGCTGGATGTGTTCATCGCCACTGGTATCATGTGGTTTACGTCACTAGATCCTTCTCTTTCTTTTACTTTTGAGTACTTGAACTGGATTTATTAAAAAGCGCATAAGATGAGTTGACTAGCCTGAAGCCAAGGAAATAAAAATTGGTTACGAAAGCGTTCCCCGCAAGAAAGTGGCTTCGTGAGTTCGAATACCAAGCCTCTTTCATCATTCCCCTTAATAAATCCTTCCGAGAGAAGGCCCCGACATAGAATGGAATTGATGAGGTTTACCCAGATCTTTATCTTCTATCCATGAAGAGCTCGTGACTCTGCGCCCGCATGAGTGAAGGGAAATGCTAGTTTCTTTATTTCCAGGTTCACCCGTGAAGGTAGAAAGATTATCGTTGCTTTCCCCTTTCCTAATAGGTCAGGACCGCCCCTTTCTGAAGACTTGCAAGTGAGGCGGAATGGGATTCATGCAGAGAGGTGCGAGTGGAATACTTGTAACGAGCCGGAGAGGGGCACTGACTTTCATTCCCGAAGGCTAAGTCCCTGGACAGAATCAACCTAGTTATCATAGCAGGGAGTAGCGACTGCTTAGTCTGTTAAGCTGCAATTCGTTAATTGAAATGCGACTTCCAGACTGATAGTTGTGTGCGGGGTGAAAGGACGAGAACCTGCTGGCTGGCATCGATACAGACTGACTTCTTAATTAGCTGTCATCAGGCTAGCCTAGCCCGCTTGAGCGATTCCTTACGCTTTGGAGAATTAAGGAAAGCATGCTCCACCTTCTGCAGATGAGCCGAATTGACTCCTTTTTCAGAGGTCAGCTAGGAAAGGGGGTGGCCACTATTCTTAGTAGAAGATGGCTGTTTAGAGGATCCAGAGAGCTAAGATTCGATAACGGAAATGACTGCTAAGACCCTTAGTCTACTAAAAAAGCATTAGGAGAAGCCTCAGTACACGAAATAAATATCGAGACAGCTGAGACGAAGACTACTTCACTATACGAGAATCCCAGGCAGGGGTTATGAGCCAGGAAGAAGAGGCCCTTGAGAGACCTTCCCAGTTAGTCAATTAAGGCTTCCCACTAGGGAGGTCTGATCTTCTTAAAAAGAAACATAGGAGAGAAAGAGGCCGACCTTATGAGACGAAGAAGAAGGAGTTGCCTCACTACCACTGCCGAAGTTACTGGAGAACTACGACAAAGGGGCGGTGGCCTTTAACAAAGCGACTAGAAGACCACAGATGAAGTTTCACCGCATTGAGATATACCAACTTCGCACGATCGATATAACAAGGATCCAAAAAGACGTCGACAAGACAAATTGAAAAATAAATAAGATAAAATCGAACTCAGCACATCAAGCTGATAATCCCAAGCAACCCACTAACTACAATGCTAAGAAAAAGAAGAAGCCCGGTGAAATCTACGCTGATATTTTATAACGAGTCTGACACTATAATGCATTCTAAACTCAAAAAATGCCCCTATCTTTCTTATAGGGTATCAAAGAGAAAGTTCGTTTCAATCGAATGAATGCTGAAATAAATGTTATCATAAAGGCTGTTATCACTAAAGCATTTAGGCATCCGGTGATACCGATTCCTCAAGGCATCCCTACTCCGTGTTGCTAGTCACTCTTGGCCAACACCATCCTGTCGAGTTGAACCAGGCCTATTTAAAAATAGATATGACATATAAGATAATGGCATCTATCTTTGTTAATTCCTTAAGGGAAGATAAACTTCATTCCTTGCTTTAGAATAACTTGATCGATCGTACTAGATAGATAGGTATCAAAAAGACCATAATCCTTTCATACGCTATTTTTGATCCAATCTCGCACTTGGTCTGATCCTCTTTATTGATGGTCTTAAACCTGAGGTCCGACGTGATGTCATCTCCCAGTCTCCTACTTCCTTGGTACGAGCCGCATTGCATCACTGGCTCGTTCATTTGACGAGCGCTACCTGTTACAGAGTTCGGTTGCACGAACAAAACCAATGGTGCCTTCCTCATCGATGCGGACCTCTCCGTCCAATTCATCTTCTTCTTCACTTACGTCAACTAAATCTGCTCTGCGTTGCCGCCTCTCCTTCCGTCTCCTCCAACTAAGCCTCTGCCACCAGTGAAAAAATTGTCGGCAGCAGAAATGCAACTGCGACGGGAAAAGGGGTTGTGCTTTACTTGCGACGATAAATTATCGTGGAAGCACAAATGTCCGAATCGCCAATACATGATTCTGCACTGCAGGTGGATGAACCGGATGGCGATGTTTCCTCCTCTGTTGTCGCCAAACCTGTTCCACCTTCCGTCGGATGATTCTCCAACTTTGCACAATTTGTCATTACAAGCTTATCATGGCACTTCTGGCAAATGTACTATCTACTTTTCTGGGTTGATTGCAGGCCAGGCACCACCGTGCGTGCGCATTCTTCTCGATGGTGGCAGTTCTGACAACTTCATTCAGATGGAGAAGATTCCGAAAAGGAAATCTCAATCCAATCGCTGGGTGAATAACGAGTGGGACCGGTTGGATCCAACTACGACCCATATTGGTAAATGTTCAGCTGATGCTTCATAAAAAAATTAGATATCCATCCATCACTTTAGCACACCGCTTGCCTATTCCGACTAAGCAGCCCGGTGTGCATAAGCAAAACCAGAACGCCTCAAATAAAAGCATTCTAGTTGTAAGAGAGGAGGTAAGGGTTGTCCTTACAAATGAAATGGGAATGGGGAAACTTTTTCATTCAGCACGGTGTATAGCCTATATAAGATAAGGAGCGAAGCGCTGCTCACATTAAAGCTACTGTGTTGACTGTAACTACACTACGATAATTTTCATTGAGCTCCCAAAACAAAAGCAATTCTAGCACAAGAGCCATAGAACCTTTTCTTAAAAAGGAGAAGTCAACAGCAGGGTTTTCAGCTCATAACGGTTGGCCCTAGCTCAAAAGGAAGAGTTAGCTTATTCGGACCGGGCTTTGATTGAGGACTCCCCAAAAGGGGCACATCTACAGGCCTTTCCACAATCCCTCTGCGTGCGATTGATTTTTCGAAGATTTGAGGCGCCCTATCTGGCATAGCGTCTCCCGCCCCCCCGGGGGCTCAGAGAAGCGGTTCCTTCCTCTCATGCTTAGGAATTTACAAGGAAATCGATCAAATGACCAAGTAGCAAGATCGGGAATGAGCTTTACAACCAGGTTCCCAGTTCTTGAAGGGAGGGGAAGATCCCGCTACAGATCTAATTGCCTTGCCTACAACAGATCTGGGGGCTATGGCTTTGAACGGCTCTAGCTAAAGTTCTCTTACCGGTAAGGCGTTAACCCAGAGGTGATCTGGAGGTAGCTCAGAATAGAGATCCATCCCAGCCGGGGTTAGGAAGCTACCATTCTAACATAAAGGGAGACCTAGTTGCTAACTTAACCTTAAGGAGCTTTGCAGCACTCCTTTCTCAAGGATTGGATGCTTACTTCGCTTCCTTTCCTCCCGATTGGAAATGATATCTCTTTCTTCTGCCTGCCATTGCAAGACAAGACAGCTTCGTTCGGGCGATCTAACCAAGGGAAGGTATGCCCTCTCTGCTTCTCCACTCGAACCCATAACCTGAACTAGAAATGGAATTGGAACTTCACCAAAGGAATGAAACAAATGCTCAACACATGCCTCCTATTGGAGAAGCTTCTTTCATTCATTTCCCTTACCAGCCGGGACATCTGCTCCTAAAATGGTAACTTCACTCTGCCCGCTCCGTTTGGTTCATCATGTGGACAATTCCTCCACAATCAATCTTCTTGTCTGGAAATGCATGCTTTTATGGAGGGGTTATTTCCCTCGTCGCTTACCCGCATTTCTCTTGGTATACCTACCTGTGTGCCTCCTAATTCCGTGAAGTCCTTGGAGCATATGCGATTTATTCAGGATCCTTGTCAAGAAAGAAGTCAGTCAGTCCCTTCTTATTTCTTTTATGTTAAATTACTCGAAAAGGGAGTCGATTCACGTACTTCACCATTTCCTGGGTCGTTATCGCCTTTCCCCGGTTCGGTTCTTTCTCTATTAATAAAGTCCCGGTGTGAACTCCCCTACTGATCTGACTCCAGCAGATTCTCGAGAAGCCAATTCTCTCTCTCGATCTACTTTACCCTCTGAATGAATGAGCAATGAGTTTGATTCTAACTATTCAAAGCAGAGGAAATAGAATATTATATAGCCTATATATAGCTATAGGGCTAGGCTCCGCTCCTCGCTCGAGCTACCAGCTTTCTTATATATCATTCCTGTTGACTAATCTGAGTCCTTGAGAGCTTAGACGTCAGCGGGGAAGGGGAAGAACTCCGAAATAATTTCATCGGCTCCTCCTCTCTTGCCCTCTTTATGGTATCCAGTTGAAATGGTTGCTGCCCCTAGTTCAAGCTCTAAGTAAAGCATTCACGCACCAAAGAACCCTTACTACACTACGCTCCTGAGCCTAGGAAAGATAAATACCATTTGCCTAATACGTACTACTGTGCTGCAGATGATTTAGCTGCCGTTATTCCTCCACCAGCTTCTTTTTGGCATCAAGCCAGCCCTTATTCCTTGCATCAACAGGCAATCCCGCATAAAAGAAAGGCTACTGACTTGGCTGATTCAACAAGGGAAAAAGGCATCCATTCAAACAGCTCCCATTCCTATGTTGACACCAAGAGAAAGAAACCCTGGAGCCTTCCTCTCTATCCATTCCTTTTTCAAAATCATAAGGGAAGGAAATGCTTACTAAACCAGCAACTGCGGAGTAAGCTCCCATATCCGTGAAGGACAGCTTTCCAGCAGAGGAAAACTTATCGTTGCTGAGCTTGCCGTTAAAGAGTAAGATGCTGATTATATAGCTGCTCCGATTCCTTCACCGAGAATGAGAAGGAAGTCTTTTATTACGAACAAGCGCTAAAGAAGGGGGTGGGATCTCTCCTAAAAGAAAGAATTGACCTCGAGCCTGTCCTACTTATTCTTCTTTTCCCGTTCCTGACCCTCGGATCAGTTGGCAAATCGAATCCCACGGGTACTTTACTAACTAAAAAAAGGATCCTACTTTATAAGGCTTCTCGAACCAGACCAGAATCTTTGAAGCTCTATGGGAAGACTGACTCTAGGTACACAGAAAGACCAAGCTAAGCCAATCTCACGTCGAAACAGGGAAATTCTAGCCCTTGAAAGCAGCCCACTTCGGAGTCTCTCACTGGAGAAGGACTGACCTTTTCTCTCATTCCTATCGAGAAGACTAAGTCAGGGCGAGCTCTTACTTAGAGAGAGTTAGTTGGGTAGGGTCACTCTAAGATCAATAAATCCCGAGTCACGAGAGAGATTCTCCACATGAACGACCCGTCAGGTTATAACTTACATTGGTGAATCGGACCAACACCTATCTTACACCAACAAGGAGTTTTGTTACGCAGTTCGAAAGCTTAAGCCTTCCTACATATGCGGGCCCACCGGTTTAAAGAGTCCTCTATCCGGACTCCCCCTAGACCTCTGTCTGGCCTAGGGAACTTCTCTATGCTCGAGAGCTCCTGTCTCCTCACAGCGTAAGCGGCTCACCTCTCCCCGGAAACAAGCCAAACCAAAGCAAACTAACGACGAGAAAGTCTCATGGTACGTCTGCTAGTCCCTTTGATTCCCAATCGTGCACGGCGATAATCAAATCAATTCGTAGGCCGCCTTTTGTTTTGCCCCGAATTTACATTTACCAAGGAATCACGGTTTGTGGAAAGCTCCTCCAGAACCTTCGCTATTTTAAGGCGTTTTTCCGGGGAATCCGCCGCTTCCCCTTATTTATGCCTTTTGCTGCTCCACAATGCTCTCTCCAAAACGAAAGTGAAAGAAGCCCGCGTACCCACTCTTCTTTCCCCCCATTGCTGGGGGCCTCGTCCTCAGGGACTACACCTTTCAAAAGGAGAAACTTAGAAAACAAATAGAATCAAAAAGGCCATCATTAATGCAAACAAGGCAATAGCCTCGGTTAGAGCAAAGCCCAGGATTGCATATCCGAATAACTGTTTTGCCAATGATGGATTTCTTGCCACGGAATGAATTAATGAACTGAATACGTTTCCAATACCTACAGCAGCTCCCGCTGAAGCAATTGTAGCAGCTCCGGCACCTATTGATTTTGCACCTTCTAACATCTCGAATGGAGAAAAACTCGTCACGCTCTTTCATTCACGATTTTTTGTTCTCGTCGCTTCAAAACCTCGTTCCTTTTCTCTTGGACATCTCACTTGAAATGCAATCAATGCATTCATTCTTTTTAGTAAAAGAAAGTATCTCACGGATATCCTATTTGTAGATATGGGTCCGTAATTCTATTATTATATAATAATAATAGGGTGGTAATAGTTCCTATATTTGCCTATCGAACAACAAGTCTTAATGTATCGTCGACTTGATACTACCAGCTTAGATACATGTACTGGATGAGGCGGAAACCCATACTAAAAATAAGAAAGGAAGACCCATGCATCAATCAAGATCTCTATCTATAATATAACATACCTCAGGTTGGATTCAACCACTTAGGATGATGATCTGCAAAACCAAACCCCATGACTTTTGCTCTGCCAGTCTTCCCCTCTTCTAGCTATTCGCATGCGTCGATCAATCATCTTCGGCAAAATGACCAGATAAAGTATGCACCAAGGATCCATTAGATTAAACTAAGTGCATGATAGACCGATTCTTATATCCTTTGAATGTGACCACTGGTTAGATTATGATTATGTAAATGGATCCCCATTAAGTCGGGCCTGTGGACAATGTTTTAATGGATCACCCCTGATACCTGATGGGCAAAAGAAAAACATGAGCCCAATACGGTACCTCATAGGGAAATCATTGTACTTAGGGTCACTCTCCCATCTGTTATCTTCATTGTATCGATTCAGTCTGGTCGATCAGGAGAGCGAGTGCGAGAGAGATTGAAATAGCTATGCCCAACCTATCCATACGTGCTTGTTGAATCCATTGTATTCCGATAGCGCGGCAACTCGTGTTGTTTATTCCTTTCTTAATCCAGCATCCAGTAGGTCGCTGAATATGGGCATGCCCGAACGCAAGCAAAAAAAAAAGGCTATCCGAGATACTCTTTGGTTCCCTCCCAAGCAAGGCTAGAATCAAAGGAGGAACTCCCGACTCAAATAGGTGTGATATCGAAGTGGACTCAATTGTCCAATCTCTTCTCTTATGCTATTATTTCGTCGAGTACTCAAAACAAGATGAACAAGCGAGAGGAAAGAACCTCACATAAGCAAGCAGTTCGGTCTACTCGCTTTTGGCTTGGGCTGCTTTGCGAATGGAACTTGCATTATCGAAAAACAGGGCTCGTTCACTTGGCTTCTCACTTCGAAATTCTAGAGGAATGGTTGACCTAACGCATGAACCAACTATCCGACCGAGATTCTGCCTTCCGCTTTGAAAACATTGGGAAGGGGTCGAGCTTTCAGCTGATTCGAAAGGGATCGTCAAGCCAAGCAAAGATTCGATTACCGGTCTTTAATGCAATAGGTCGGCAGGCAACCAAAGGAAAGATTCGACAGGGATTTGAGCTTGCTTTTCAGATTCTACAGGCAAGCGGGAAGGTCAAGTGGGTTTTGTTAGATACACAATGTCATGGATGGATTAAATAATGGAAGGGAAGGGCTTATGAACCGGGAAGTTACCCCTACCCTACATGTGGTAGGGGCATCAACATAGCTCTTTTCTGGTAGAGAATACGCCGTCACTGATGACTTTCCTGCTTGACTTCCCGCCCCTTAGCCATCTCTTTTCTTTAGCATCCTAGAAAACACTCCTTATCCTTAGGCCGAGAGAAGGCATTGGTTTTGGTGGGGCAACATTGAGATTCCGGAATTGCATTCTTCCCCCCCCCCCCCCCCCCCCAGCCCCCCTTGCTCTGGGCTTTTTGTTGGGGCAAAAATACGATAGATAAGGGGATCTAATGCAAACCTTGACGCCCGACGGGCGATAAAGGTAAGGTAAGGGACAGAACCAATGCTGTGTGGAAAGACGCAACGAGGAAACCTCTTCCCGTCCCGGTCGAAAGCCGTGCGTGCAAGCAAAGACGTTATAGGATACTGCATCTCGTAACGGTAGAAAGAGGAAAGGCTAAGCGAAAAAGATTGCTTAATGAGTTATTGCCACTAGTCATTCGGATTTATCCTGACTCATGTCAGTATTCTCACAGGGCATTTAGCTAGCCTATATCTCCGCTTTCGCTTCCGTACTCAACCGTCTCTCTCCTTAGTCCGATCTAGCCTCTATTGATTGAGAGGGTTGAAGACTCCTTTAATTTTATTAATGCAATTAAGAATTCCATGGAACTTTCTCGATTCCAACGCAACTTATCCTTTTGGAGCTGACGTAACAAACTACGCGAGCCTCCCGACGAAGCCAACATAAATCCTATCCGAATAAAAAAAATAAAAGGCAGTTTAATTATGGTGGTATACCAGCCGCCTGTTCTGGAACTTCCAGTTCCAATCGAAGCATATCTATCCGTAAATGGATTTGTATGTATAGCCACTTCAGTCGTGCTCGTTGTTTCTCTAAAGTATCTTTTTTCTGGGAACATGGTCAACCATAAATTATTATTTTCGCTATTCTTCATCCACCGATGCAGAAAATTATCCAGTTTTCCATTCTCATATGAGGCCGGAAAGTTTATTGGCAACAGGTCGGCACGAAGTGATTCATCATGCTCAAACATGAGGCGATCGTTCGTTAGGGACGGTTTATAGATCATCAAATTACCACAAATGGAATGAGAAGTGGGTCCATGTAAATGATCGAGACCTCGGAAACAACAACGCTCCTCCCCCATATGGAGTTCGGAACCCAAAGGCAATCGTTGAGTGAACTGTATCTTCTTTGTGTTAGACAGAAGAACACCTAACATACAGATGCACACTCCAAAATGTGAAATATTCATCTTCATTGGAGCTTTTTGGTGGTAGTCGTGACCAACAGCCATCAGCTGTCGGCTCGTTGGTAAGGCAAGAGCTTCAAGCCCGATTTCAGGTTCAGGTGGCACACCCCCCACACAAGCACCACCCGACGAAGGGGGGACGGGGAAAGCTACAGGCCCAAAACCTTCGACCCTTCTTTCTAGTCAGTGGGCTCTTTCGAGAGACGTTTCTGACCACTGCCCTATTGTGCTTAGATATTCGGCTCAGCTGTGGGGGCCGAAGCCGTTCAGGTTTAATAATTTTTGGTTGGAGCATCATGACTTTAAGAAGGTTATTTCCAATAGTTGGGGTAATTCTATAGTTTCTCTGGGTGGATGGCTTTTGTTCTTAAAGAGAAGCTTAAGGTGCTTAAAGGTGATCTCAAAAAATGGAGTATGGAAGTGTTTGGTAAACTTGACCAAAGGATTAAGATGCTAATGGATTCAATTGAAGAGTTAGATGTGAGAAATGAAGTCCAAATGCTCTCTTTGGAGGAGAAAAAGGCCCAGTCAAAAGCTCTTGCTAATTTATGGGTGCTTCTGCGTACTAAGGATGCTCAGACTTTTTAGAGGTCTCGCTCTAAGTGGCTCAAATAGGGCGATGCAAACACAGGTTACTTTCATTCTTGTATTAAAATTAGGAGTAGGAGAAATTCAATTATTGCTCTTAAGGTCGGAGAGAGGTGGGTGGAAAATGTCAATGAAATCAGAGCTGAGATTGTCAACTATTTCACTAATCATTTTGCTTAGTTTATGCCCTATCGTCCAATGCTAGATGGTATCCAGTTCGCGGAGGTCTCTTTTGAGGATAACTTAAATCTCTCGGCTCCTTTCTCATTGGATGAGATTGATGTAGCTTTGGTGAGCTGCGATGGCAATAAGAGTCCTGGTCCGGATGGTTTTAATTTTTCCTTTTCTAAGTCGTCCTGGTCCTTTCTCAAAAAAGATGTTCTGATGATGTTTGAGCAGTTTCATTTGCATGCCAACCTCCCCCGTAATTTTTCTTCCTTCTTTGTTACCCTTATCCCAAAGGTTGACTCTCCTCTTAGGATTGGTGATTTTAGACCTATTTCTCTCTTGGGCTCTTTGTATAAGCTAGTGGCCAAAGTTTTGGCGGGTAAACTGGCGTCTGTAATGGACAAGCTCATCTCCCGCAACCAATCAACTTTTATCAAGGGTAGACATTTGGTGGATGGAGTGGTAGCTGTTAATGAGATTATCGAATTGGCTAAGAAGTCTTGTCAAGATTGCCATATCTTTAAGGTAGATTTTGAGAAGGCCTATGATTCGGTTAATTGGAGTTTCTTGGAGTATATGTTGCGTAGATTTGGTTTTGGGGAGAAGTGGTGCAGTTGGATCCGTGCCTGTGTGTTTTCTGGGCAACTCTCGGTCTTGGTGAATGGGTGCCCGACATAAAAGGTAAATATCCAGAGAGGCTTGAAGCAAGGAGACCCTTTAGCACATTTCCTCTCCCTCTTGGTGGTCGAGGGCTTGAGGGGGGCTATTAGGAGTGCTGAAGAGAGATCTTTGTTCTCTGGTTTTAGAGTTGGATCCTCAGGGCTGACTATGTCCCATTTACAGTACGCTGATGATACATTGTTTATTGGAGAAGCAACAGTTGATAATCTTTGGACTTTGAAGGCTATTCTGAGGTGTTTTGAGCTATCCCCGGGTCTTTGGGTCAACTCCTCGTTTTTAGGGATAACAGAGAGGTTCCTCCATTGTAGAGTAGGGGGTATCCCGTTCACTTATCTTGGCTTCCCAGTAGGTGTGCAGCCAAGGAGAGATGGGACTGGGCTCCCTCTTTTAGACCTCATCTCTAGGAGGTTGGGAGTCTGGAGCAATCATTATATTAGTCTCGGGGGTAGGGTGGTTCTTCTTAACTCGGTCCTTAATTCAATCCCTATTTTTTATCTTTCCTTTTTTAGGATGCCGATAAAAGTTTGGAGACAAATCGTTAGGTTGCAAAGAAATTTTCTATGGGGAGGTGTGAGAGGGGCTAATAAGATCGCTTGGGTTAGTTGGTCAAATGTGTGTCGGCCTAAAAGTGAGGGTGGTCTTGGTGTGTGTGATCTTAGGATGGTTAATCTAGCCCTCCTTGGCAAGTGGCGTTGGAGGCTTATCTCAGGAGCTGAGGGTCTTTGGAAAGATATTCTTCGCGCCAGGTATGACCCTCTAGGGTGCTCTTCTCACCTTGGGGGTCGTGTTGGGAGTTTAGAGCAGCTTCCTCTTTGTGGAAGGACATCTCTCTCCTTGGGGCCTTTCATGAGTCCCCATGAGATTGGTTCTCCACAGGAGTGAGAAAGGTGATTGGTAATGGTCTCTCAACTTCTTTTTGGTCTGACCCATGGTTGGGAGAGGCCCCGCTGAAGGATCAATTTTCAAGGTTATTCCAAGTGTCCACCGACCATGATGCGCAAGTTGGGAGTTTTGGTAGATGGGACAATGGGGTGTGGGTTGGGAGTTCCGATGGAGGAGTCGTCTTTTTGCTTGGGAGCAAGAACTCCTTTGTGGGCTCCTTGTGTTGTTGGACTCTATCACTACTACAAATATGACTTATTACTAAAGATTTTATATCAGTGGAAGAGATACCAGATGTAAAAAAGAATATGAAATATATTTTACATCTGGTTTCAATTTTCGCTGAAATAAAAAATAAATAGACACGACTTTTTACATCTGATCTTAATATCCCAAGATGCAAAACTAAATGCGGTGGCAATCTTGTAATTATGGTGAACAATTTCTAAAATAATTATACATCTAACCATAAATATCTGCAGATGTAAAAGGTCAAGTTTGTTTTTTTTTTTTGTTTGAATGGATATTAATTATAAGTGAGAGAAGAGCAAAATAGAAAAAGCATAACACGATACTGTACGTCTGTCATACACGCGAATTGCAACTGATCTCTCACGACAGACTCACTATCTCTCTCTCTCTCTCTCTCTCTCGATCGTTCTCGGCCTCTCAATCACGGCCATCTCCGTCGAACTCGTCATCTCTCTCACTCTCAATCTCTGTCGAACTCGGCTCGTTCCTCTCCCTCACGAATTGAAGCTCATCTATGTTGTCTCTCTGTCTCACTGAATCACGAATTGATGGCTGAAACGGAAATTCCAAAACCCAGTGAAACACGAATTGAAGGCTGAAACACTCATATTTGTCGTCTCTCTCGTTCCAGCTTCTCCAGCCCTAAACCTAGAGAAAAGGTGAAACCCTAATTTACTCATGGTTTTTTGGGTTAATTATTTTGTTTGGTTTTTTATTTCAATTGTATTGAGGAGTGATATATTATGAATTATGAACAAATTTTTGTTTGATTATGAATATTTTTTTACTTGGGTTTTTGAGTTAAGTGGTATTGTGTTCAATTTGGCTTCAATTTTATGGTTTTCATATTTAAATTAGTTCAACTTATTGTTAAATTGTTTTACTCTATAATCCTCTTATTGATAGTGTGTATAGAAAACATGGAAGATCAATCCCTTGAATCTACAGTTTTTATTCAGGAGGCAAATCATAATCACATGGCTGCATTTAAATTGCAGAATGCATACAAGAGTTTTCGCAAATGAAGAAAACTTACCCGAGTATGCAATTCTTCTTGAACAAATCTGGTATGTTATATTTACTTAATATTGAGAGGTTTTGCATCCAATTGTACACAAATTTAATTTCATGTGTTTTATTTGATCTTTTGTTTTAACCATATATAGGTGGAAGGTTTTAGATTTTGTTCAACTAAAGCAGCTTGATGCCTTTCTTTGACATTGAGAAACATGAAACTACGATTTTGCGTTGTTCTTGTAAAGATTTATCAGAAGATGTTAAAGTTAGTAAAGGTTGAACTAACGATGTTTTCATTTTACAAATTACAAGAATAAGAAAATCAAAATGATTTCAGTCAAATTACAAGAACAAGAAAATCAAATTGAGATATGGTTCATGAGTTTCGTGTATAAGCGCTCTTAATATTCTTGTTTAATTGCTCAAAATATTGATCAGTTCCATATTTCCATTTGATCAAAACAGGTTAGCTTCTCTGAAAATCCTATCATGAGTAGTTGTGTGAAGCCGCTGATGCAGAACAAGGCAAATCCAGTTGTCCTTTTACACGGTTTTGACAGGTGCTCAAAATTTGCAGGAGACATAAAATAGTTTGTACATTTTCTTTCTCAAAGATATCCTTGGATTTCACTACTCCTTATTGTTCAGCTCATGCTTAGAATGGAGATACACATATCCATTGCTAGAAGAAGCTGGTCTTGAGACATGAGCTTTTGACATTCTTGGTTGGGGTTTCTCTGATCTAGGTTTGTTTCACTACTTTTCCTATGTTATGTTCATTCCTTTCTCTCTTCATTTTAGTCATGCCGTGTTCTTCTATCATTCTTATATCCATCAGAGAAAATTCCTTCATGTGATGTGGTATCAAAGCGTGAACACTTTTATCAGGTACATATGTGTTAATTAATCCAACTCATTGTCCTGAAAATTGTGGCTAACAACGTTCAAAATTGTGGTTAGTTACGTTTAGTGGATGTTTAATGAATTGCTGTCGTATTCGTTAACCATCCAGTCATCCACTGAACGTAATTAATCACATATTTAAATCATTTTAACCATCGAAATTGTTGTTTAATGGTTATTTCTGTTATTCTACTTGTTTTACTGTGTTGAGGGTGAATTGGTTTATCTACCAGTTTTGGAAATTCTACATTAAAAAGCCGATGATATTGGTTGGGCCAAGCCTCGGTTATGCTGTTTCCATTGACTTTGCAATCAATTATCCAGAAGCTGTATGTGCTATCATATAATGTAACTTTTGAATTTCACAATAACCCAATTTTTTAGGAAATTCTTTATTTAAAGACATTTATATTAAGTGACTCTGGCTGGCATGATCTGGTGATTTTTCAGGTGGAAAAGCTTGTTTTAATTGATGCTAGTGTATATGCAGAAGGGACAGGAAACTTAGCAACTTTACCTAAAGCGGTAGCCTATGCTGGGGTGAGTATGTTTTACCTAATGTTTTGAATGATGCAAGTTACACTCACCACTGGCTTTGTTTTGAATCAGGTATATTTGTTAAAGAGCATCCCTTCTGCATATTGTGTTCTAAGATATGTTCTGTTTTGTGAATGCCACTGGTAGTGTGTAGTAATTACATTTATTGGAAAGTGAAAACTATGTTTGATAATGATATAGTATATTTTTTCAAGATCACTTACATGCTTCATGAATATGATCGAGACATTGAGGATTTGAAGATGTTGTTTAATTGGTGTCTGATTTACCTTTAAATATATATATATATATATATATATATATATATATATATATATATATATATATATATGAAGCTTGTACTGTATTGGGACTGCATTGTGTTCTTGTTACTTGTTAATGCATTAATTTGACTTTCGGTTAGGTGAAGTTGTTTTGTTGTGTTCCTCTGTACAGCGAGTTTGATTAGTGTCAATGTGCATTGAATTATGCTTTTATATGTTCAACAAAGCCTGATTTGCTTGGACTGTAATTTTGTAGGACTAGTTTGCAGCAAACAGAAGTGGATTGTGCCTATTTGAATAGGTTGTGAGATACTGACAGAAGAGACTAAGAGGTTACATAAAGAACTTCAAATTTTGAGCAATTTCTCTCGTTCTTTTTGTTATTGTACTGGTGAGCATTCTGCTGACATTCTTGGTGTATATTAAAATTATTTTAGCCTCTAATGTGACTTTTAATTTTGTTGGACTGCTTTGATATGCATGTATGATGTCTTTCCCTCTGCTTGAATAAGATTGAGATGATTATCTTTTCTAGTATTTTATTGCGTTTTGCTGAAGAGAAAATTGATTTGTGTTACTAATATCACTTGTATTAATTTCATGCCCTGTTTGTTGGTAACTTATTTAACATGTTAGCAATTGCCATGTTCTTGATGTCACATGTAGGGAGTTATTATGCATGTATAAATATTCAATATGAATATTGCATGTATTTATTTTGCAATAATACTTGATCATTATCCCTTACATTCCAATAATACAATTTATGCTTTTTAAAAGTGAACTGAAATTTCACTTTGACTTAATTACATTTGCGTTTTAACTCATTTGATTGAACTATTGAATTTGTAGAGTATAGAGAAGTATAGTTAAGAATAGCATAATATTCTAGTCCAAAGTTGATAAGCTGAGATGAGAAATATAGCGACTCACACATAGGCGCATTGCTCAAGTGATATTTTGTCAAGGTTTGATAAAAAAATATCCTCTCTAATCATTTATTCGGAAAAAGTCAATATTTGTTGTGAATCAAATGTGTTATACATATATCTAATTTACGGAAATGTAGTGCAGCTGCTCTAGACATTCTTTCGAACGTGTTTGGAGATGAGATCCTTCCCACTATGATGCCTATTGTTGAGGTGATTTACATCCCCTTGTTGGAATGAGTTTGTTGAACTGGTGCTATATCAATTCAAATTTAGATTGTATACATGTAAATATTGTGTTAAACATGTGTATGTATAGAAGACATTTTTAGAATTGGGAGTTGACCACAACTATCCCTTAATTTTGGATGTTGAATGGTTGTATAATTTGATGATAGTGTTGCAAAGTTATTGTGAATTGTTTTGACTTTAATTTTAATTTTGGATTTTGAATGGTCATATTAATGATATTACTATTTTGCTTTAATACTATTTGCCTTAATTCACATGTTGAATGCTTTAGAAATTTGTAGTATCAATGTTCTTGATTTTTAATTTTGGATTGTGTTTATTATATGTTTATATATATATGCAGATTATACGCAGGTACGTGGGTTAAAAAAAATCGCACGATTTTTTTTTTTAAAAAAAGGTGAAGATTTTACATCAGTGGTTAGTTTGGGCAGATGTGAAAAGTGAAGTTTTTACATCTGTGGAAAGCTTGGCCTTTACATCAGGGGAAAGCTTTGGCCTGATGTAAAAACTAATTGAAAAAGTGCTTTTCACATCAACTGACATGCGAACCTGATGTAAAAAGTGAACATTTTACATCAGTTGGGGCCAGATGTAAAAGTGTCCAACTTACTATATCTCGTAAGTTTACATCTAAAGGGAGACAGATGTAATAAGTACTTTTGGCCGGATGTAAAAAGTCAAATTTGTAGTAGTGTATATCTCTTTCTCTGTCTGCTCATTCTTGGTCTTGGAAGTTTGATTCACCGAGGCTTTATTCCGTTAAGTCAGCTTATTTGTCTCTCATAGGTGAGGTCCAGGGAGTGACAGTTCGACCGTTAGCTCAGATTAGGGCTCTCGCTAGTCTTTGGAAGTCTTAGGCGCCTCTTAAGGTGGTCGTGTTTTCCTAGAAGCTTCTTCAGGATAGGATCCCATCTCGTCAGAATATCCTTAGGCGTAGGGTGATAGCCACTCCTGAAAGTGCTATATGTGCTCTTTGTGGTTTATTTGGGGAGTCGTCCGTCCATCGTTTTATCTCTTGTCCCGTGGTGTCTTCGGCTTGGTATAGTGTGTCCTATTGGTTAGGTTGAGAGTGTGTGTCTCTGAGGGACCTATTGGGTCATTTTGAGGCTTTTGTAGGGATGTGGGTGGATAGGAGATCTAGGAGTATTTTTTTCTTTGGTTTGGAATGCTGTTGTGTGGTCCATTTGGAAGTCTCACAATGAGGTGATTTTTTCTGGGAAGCCCTTCTCGGTGGTGGAACCCTCATGTGCTGGATTAGATAGAGGGGGTGGATACGGATTTCCTGTCAGGCTCTGCTTTGGGTTGATTCGACTCTTTCTCCCTATCTTTCTCTTCGAGTTTGGACCTTCATTCAGACCAGGTGGAGTGCGTCTTGGAGCTTTTTGGTGGTGTGCGGTTGTTTTTGGTATGGTTGCCTTAGTTGCTTGGGTTTGCTTTATTGTTTATTTTCTCCTCTATTTTTTCCTTTTTGCCTATTTTAGGAGTATTTCTTATACTCTTTGTTTTTGTTTTCTGTATCGGACCGGAATTTCATTTCTTCTTGTTATATTTATATATATTATTTTGCCATTAAAAAAAAAACAACAAAAAACAACTGCCACCAACTTATTTCCTATAAAAATTGATATCATGATGATGACACAATTGGATGGTCTGGTCGTGAATATAGGAAAAATAGATTGGTACAATTGATATTTTTCAAATCACATATTAGAATGTTCTACTTTCCGATGTGGAACTCAAAAAATTTATTTTGTATTCACACAATATTGTGCTCTTTGTACCAACAATTTTTACTTGTGTGGTGCATCAAAACAAAACTTTATCATATTATTATAGAAAATAGTAAACGATTATTTGATGCTATATATCCTTTGGATATGTATCCTTATAAAAAAAGTAAAATAAAATTGATTGATAAAAGGAATTGTTGGGAAAGACATTGAAAGGATATACCAACGAATTAAAGTTGTATATTTTATTTCACATTCTTTTATTTTATAACAGAGTAGAGGATCGAATTCAGGATCTCATGCACATTACTCAAATCTCTTACCAATAGACCAAAGCTAGTGACTTTATTTCACATTCTCTTTAGACAATTACAAAGAGTCCAAGTTGTATATATGTTATTAATTCTTTCCTTCAAGGACAATTCTTATTCCTACCAGGTCCACCATATAAAATGTATGTCCCCCCAATCTTATTACTCCCTCCTTTTATATTATAACAATTTGGTCGTTGTACCAAAAATTTAGGTATTTCCGTCAATGGATGCAATAAATGATCAGTATTCACAACTTCCAAATTCCTAATATATGCAGCTTTTCCTCCACCCTCTTCACCAAAATGTCCACTACCCATTTGAGTTTAAGTATGAGATCCTCTTGGATTTATATTAATTATTTCTCCACCAAACTGAATTGCATGTGCAATACCCTTTAATTCTGAAAACATAGAAGATGGCCAGTACCCAATTACAATAGATCCAAATCCAAACCACCAATTCCCACTTTTTGGATCCTACACACACAAAAATTAGTATCTGACATTTTTAAGTAAATTAAACCTTCAATGTGGTTCTGGACAAAAATAAAAGGGCAAAATACACTCACCTCTCCCCTGAGGTTTAGCTAAATGCAACAGTCACCCCCTCTAATTTTAAAATAGACACAAACCTCCCTTAAATTATAATTAAATATATTTATACACCCCTTCTCTCTTAACACTGTTATTTTTCCGTTAAAATTAAAAAATACCCATAAAATCAAGTGAATTCCTTATCCAATTTCTTCAACTGCTGCGGCAACGACGACCAAGCAAAGCAAACCATGAAGGTTCTTTATACCAAATAGCCATGTTTCTTTATTTTATAGTTTCAAAACTAATACCAGGAACAATGTAAAAATGAAAAGGTATATACAGGAGGAGAAGCAAACCATGAAAAATAAACCCTTTTTCTCTTGATCTATGGATTCAAAACAACTACAAGGTATTTTTGTAGCTTCCATGTTCCACTTTAATCTTGAATGGAATACCTGATTTAATGACTCATTTGGTGAATCTTGATTCTTAGGCGTGTCCTTTTTCATTTGGTGAATCTTAGTTTGGAATGGAGGATTAGGAATACCTGTGGCCTCAGGGGAGGTGGATGGGATTGCTAGCTTTAGTTTCTTGAGTTTGATATAACAGAGAAATGTTTTGTGCAACTTGTTTGAAGCAAACAAAATGGCAAAGAAAATTTTAGAGAGACGGAAGATGTGAAGTAACTGCTTTGTTCCTTTTTTGCAAGAAAAAAAGAATAAAAAAAAATAAGGAGACGGGAGATGGACGGAACAACGGAGAGGGGAGGTTTGTGTTCAATAAGAAAATAGAGGGATGGTTTGTTACATTTAGCTAAACCTTAGGGGATGTGAGTGTATTTTGCCCAAAATAAAATGCAAATTAGTATCTGACATTTTTAAATTTGGAATAAATTTGTCCCTCTATTATAAATTTATAAGCATAAATTTTAATTTTATAAAGGATTAATTTGGAACGTTAAAAAATTATAACGGATTATAATGAATTTTCACTCTAACTATTAAGAGCAAGAGGAATATTGATAGATGTCTTTCAAATTATCCATATTATTCTTAGGTCAATTTAGTAACATAAGTAGAAAGTTACCTTCCAAATCGTTAATTTAATCTCAAATTGCTTTCCGTTATATGTAGAAGTTGGAGAAATTGAACCTCTAAGTGCAATATTTTTGTTGATTTGAACAAAGCCTGGACATTTTAAATTGTAGCATCCGGTATGTTGATATCCATCAGCCTGCAATCATTAATATTATAATTTTTGTTCTTTTTGAATAATTAATGTAAATTTTTGTTGAAGAAATTCAATTTATTAATGTATACACATGAAGGAAATATACATACTACTAGTGAAGTAAAAAAAAGTATATAACTGATCGTTAGTTGGTTCAATAGTGATTGGTGCAATTTAGTAGGGAGGATTGCAATTTGATCCACCACAATTGCGATCAGAAGGGAGCTGAAACCACTTGATGTTAGAACTGACTTTCCGAACCAAATTAAATTGGTAGTGAAAAAAAAAATACATACTACTAGTATATATATACTTATCACTCGTTTCATGAAGTTAACTCAATTGACATGGACATTGCATTATATATGCAGAGTCTGGAGTTTGAACTCCCGCCATCCCATTTAAGGATGTAATTTATAACCTTAAGAATGTAATTTCTAACCACTGCCTACTTAAAAAGAAATAAAAAAGTATATACTTATCACTCTAATCAATTTAATTACTTACCGTCCAATATATAAACAATCTTGGTCGGTTGTCCGCATAAAGATGTGGGTAGACCTGCATATATAAAAATTAAGATGATAAGGAATGGATTAATTAAGATGAAATAATTGATTAGTGAGATTAATATTTCACATGCCTGCCAACCAGCTTCAAGGGTGTTAGCATTGCGATGATTTCGATCATCAGAGAGGACCCATATTTGAGCCAAGCTGAATTCTAATGGACTTTCCACTTTTGGTGTCCACACGTTTAAGGTAGCCCTTGCACCATAGAAATTTCCATTGACCACCGCAATTTTTTTTTTTTGAACTGCAAAAAATTTTATTAGCACTAACACAGTACAAGAAGTACTATGAGGCAAAAAGAACCAGAGAACAACAAGCAGAATTCACAAACCAGGGACCTAACAAACCACCCCTTCCTAAACAAAGCAAACTAAACTAACAAAAATCCACCGCAATTGAATGCTGCATTATTTCATTTTCATATATAAGGTGCAGAAATTAATAATTTTAATGTTGGTTTGTGTTTAAAAGTTTCTTTGTTAGAAGGTAAAAATAGTTGGAGCAATTATACTAAAAAAAAATTCAAGAGATACTCTCACTATAATTTTAACGACATGACTAAACAAAAATATTGAAACTTACACTACAAAAAATTCTCTCTTTATCCACAGTCAATTAGCCACGGTTATAATAACTGTGGATAAAGTTTATGTTTGCCACGGTTAAAACTATGGCTAATATAATCATATTTCTTATTTTCAATTTTCTAATTTGTCTTTCACGTGTTTTTCTATTTTCTTCTGAATTTCCAAATCTCTCTCTCTCGTAAACGCTTCAATCACCGCCGAGCTTCAATCTACCACCGTTGTCTTCCGCCGTCGAGCTTCAATCTACCACCGTTGTCTTCCGCCGTCAAGCTTCAATCCACAACCGTTGTCTTCCGTCGTCAAGTTTCAGATCTCATCAATTCTTTCCGACGATTTCTCTGTTTTCTCTATTCACCAAAACTTGACTTGCCGTCGTAGCTTCGAATCTCACCAAATCATGTAAGTGATCTCTCTCTCTTCCATTCCACGATGATTTCTCTGTTCACCTTATGATCTTCTGATTTCATTGTTTTGTTCTGGCCTAATTTTGAGCTTCTGATTTCACGTCGATTTGGCTTCAATAAGCAGTAGTTAAGATATTCACTAGGGTATGATTAGGAATTGGAGTTTAATTGTGAAGTTTTTGTTTCATTGATTAGAGGCTTCAATATGCAATAGTTAAGATATTCACTAGGGTATGATTAGGAATTGGAATTCAATTGTGAAGTCTTTGTTTCATTGATTAGAGGCTTCAATATGCAGTAGTTAAGATATTCACTAGGATATGATTAGGACTTGGAATTCAATTGTGAAGTTTTTGTTTCATTGATTAGAGGCTTCAATATGCAGTAGTTAAGATATTCACTAGGATATGATTAGGACTTGGAATTCAATTGTGAAGTGTATGTGTGTGTATATATTTTGATTTAATCTTTTTCACATCAAAATCTCATAATAATTTTTAAAACTAATAGGTTGCAAGAAAGGATGATTTCATGGATATTACGAGTGAAGTCGAGTGGCTTGCAAGAGGTCCAAATAACATCGCAAGGAGGTTTGATGGATATAATATTCATGGATTCAAGTTTCGCACAAAGAATAAGGAGCAAGGATTGAAAACCCAAAACAGCGGTGTTGTTATGTCTGCCATTACTCAGAAGTTTTCAGCTGGCAGGGATCCTATTCAGAATTCAAGTAATGTCATGTATTATGGGAAATTGGTTGACATCATAGAACTTGATTACTTTGGTAACTTAAGGGTTGTATTATTCAAATGTATTTGGGTAGACACTAAACTTAACAAGGGAATCAAGATAGACCAATTTGGGATTACAAGCGTAAACTTTTCTCACTTGATACACACTGGTTTGAATGAAGTAGATGAACCATTCATCCTTGCAACTGATGCTAGAATGGTATATTATGTTGATGATCCAGTTGATCAAGGTTGGTCTTGTGTTTGTCATATGAAGCCTAGAGACATATATGATATGGGGGAAGTGAACTTAATGGATTCTGAACAAACAATAATGGAAGATATACCTTTTTGCGAGCAAAATGTGGGGAACATTGAAGAACTACAGTTAGTGCGAGACGATGTCAACGAAGAAGAACTACACTGAGGTTTGCATATACTTATCATATGCCCCATTTCAATTCATATAAAACTTTTTCCAATTCTTTGACTCTTTATTTTACGAAACTATGTTCGCTTGCTAGTTCTTGTTACCTTTGAATTTGCTAGCACTATCTATTAATATGATTTCTTGTTTGATCTATTCAGATTTATTAAGGTTCTTGTAATATTGTTATTAACTAGTGGCTGCAGATAGATATAACTTCTCACAAACTCAGAAAAAAGTAATTCACCCTTATTGCAATATAGTTACTGGTATCTTCAAGTATTCATTATCGATGTGCCGACATATCTACTGCCTGGTATATTATGATTTTTTCCAATTTCTGAAATCTCAGGCAAAGAAAAGACCTTCCACAGACTTCATGGAGATCTTTTTGGGAACATGTCTCTGTGCGTGCTAACTATCTATTTCGAACTGCAGGTTGCTAAAGAGTATTCCCTGTCAGAGGCATTTCCTTTTAAAATTACAAGCACGAGGTAACTGATTTATGTTTATCTTCATTAATCTAATCTGCTTTTTGTAAGTGAATTTCCTTTGGATATATATATGTAAGTGAATTTGACCAATTTCCTTTGGATACAAGCATGAGGTTTTTATACTTTATAAAGAGTTTCAAATGGCTCAAAGTAGCATGGTGATTAGGCCCTTTTCTTTCTTAGCTTAATCCTAAAGTATAAATATAATACATGACAAATGTTTCTCTATTCTTTATCAAAAAATAAAAAATAAAAAAAGCACGAAAGAAAAGCAGCTTCAAAAAAAAAAAAAAAGAACATTGTTAGCCACGGTTAAAAGGGTGGCTATGTTTAATACGTTATTTAGCTGCGGTTAAAACCGTAGCCAACTCAATTTTTTAAATACCCTGTCGGCTAAATGATAAATAACCGTGGCTATAAAATTGTTACCACGCTTTATATTGCCGTGGCAAAAACCAAATTTAGCCGTGGCTAAATTTAGCATCGCCAGGAATAGCCACCCTCAAAATTTTCGTGGCAAAGTATATTAGCCACGGTCAAAGTGACTTATAGCCACGGTTTTGACCGTGGCTAAATGGCGCTTTTTTTGTAGTGTTATGACCACTTCAAATTGAAAAAGAATTCCATAAGGAAAAAAAAACTAAATATAAAGAAAAGGAAAAAAAACAGAGAAACAAAATTGAGTTTTTACGATTGTATACTTCGTGTTTATCATAATTGATTTATTTTCTTGCAAATGTACCAATTGATCCGGCTCTTAATATGTCTTGTTCTTTAGTTCTTATAATTGGAATTGTTCCGTCACGACATGATTCACCAGATAAGATCCACGATTGAAATGTGTCACTAAAATTATTTAGTTGGTTTTTATCTATAGGTATTTCTGGAGGATCCTGCATTAAAATATGCATGCAAAAATTTCCAATTATAAAGTTGAAATATAATATCTTACTTAGCTTAAAAAAATATTTATTTAGTTTTCATAATTAAATTGACCAAAACAAAATATATACCAGTGGTTTTTGTCCTTTTAATAAAGGATGATCAAAAGCTGGTTGTTCGTGAGTCAAAACACAATCTATAATATCACCATCCGAACTCTGCAATAATGAACACCAACATGCGAGTTATATAAACAAAGACATAAGTTTGAATGGAGTAATTGTTTTTCAAATAGTATTTACTTAATTATTTAAAGTTAGGTCATTTTTATAAGTTTCAATTTTATGGAGTAAAAATATAAATATCAAAGGAAAAGAAATATAAATATAAAAAATATAAATATAAGTTTCAATTTTATGGAGCAAAAATATAAATATCAAAAGAAAAGAAATATAAATATATTTTTCAATTTTATGGAGTAAAAATTTAAAATTATTTTAACATACTTTTTTTTTTTGACAAAACTTATTTTAACATATACTTGAATTGTCTTAACACCAGGCTTGTTAATATGTTGCAGATGAGTTTTTATTGTCTTCTTCAACTTGTAAATCTCTTTCTCGGATTGAGAAGTTTCATTAACCAATTGATGCTTGCTTATTTCTGAAGAATAAACAAAAGAAACAAAGACAAAAATAGTAAGACGAGGAAGATGATTGGACAACTAAACTCCATGTTTTATTTCCTTGGTTTTTTTCAGTTAAAAAATATAACCCCACGTATGTATATATATATATATATAAACATATAACAAGTACATTTTTTTGCTTAGAATAAAAAAACTAGTAAAGAGTTTTGACTACTAGTACATAATTATTTAATATTATACTTTTTAAATAATCAAAACATTCTTCGGTCAAATAAGTTTATCAAAAAATTAAGGAAATATGTTAAATACATATTTTTGACCGAAGAGTTTTATAAGTATCAAAACATTTTCGGTCAGATAAGTTTATCAAAAAATTAAGGAAATATGTTAAATACATATTTGACCGAAGGGTTTTATAAGTATCACACTACAAAAAAAGCGCTATTTAGCCACGGTCAAAACCGTGGCAAAAAGTGTCTTTGATCGTGGCTAAATACCTCAGTAAATATTGCCACCCCTGTAACCGTGGCAAACATTGTTTTTTATTTTATTTTTTAAGCTGGTTTGCTTTCATATTTTCTTTTCATCTTTTGTTACACTATTCAAATGCAGCAAATTTATAAATGAAATGCATTTTTATAGTACATACTAAATTGTAAGGTTAATAGCAAATTATCAAGGTATAGAGCATCATTTAATACAAAACATTAATTTGTATTCGTAAATTATAAAAAATAACATTAATTTGTATTCTTAAATTATAAAAAATGTTACCGTTTTATATTTCTTGTCACATGCAAAAATGTCACTAATTTGTATTTGTAAATTATAAAAAATGTTACTGGTTTATGTTTCTTTTAACATTCAAAAATGTTACAAATTTGTATTCATATATAGTTTAATTCACAAACCATCATTCATATTTTGATTTTTCGAGAGAAAAACATGTGCATCTAATCATTGAAATCTGAAAATTACATAACAAGTATGTTAGTACACAATATATGCAAATCACGATACTACATTCAAACCGTCACTTTTTTATAACAAGACAATGAAATAACATTCCATAACTAAACCTACTAATCCTTCATAATGATATGATCTAAGCGGCAAATAAAATCTAAGCAACACTGAAACAATAGAAATTCACTACTTGCAAGCTTCCTCTTTTTGTAGCGTGCGTCATCTTCATACCTAATACCCCTTGAAAACTTACAAATCCAACTTTCTAAATGAGCGGCATGTTATAGAAAGTGAGATTTTTTTTTTACTAAAATCACTTGTTAAATTGCTTAAATTATTTTCAAAATGAAATGGCTTAAATATATACTCCCTCCGTCAAATATTATAAGTAAAAAATTATTTTTTCTTGTCCCAAATTATAAGAAAAAAAACCAACTTTTACCATTTCCAAGATTTACTTTTACTTATTCTCATAAAATTTACTCTCTCTCCCATAATCAATAACCAATAAAAATTCTTTTTACATCTTCCCAAGAAACTTATTTCAAGAAAAACAAAAAAAGTCACACTTCAAATAATCACGTTTTACTTTTCTTAATAAGTATGTAATATATTTTTTTTGCTTATATTGTGGAACGGAGGGAGTATAACATAATATGGAAATGAACTTAGCTCTGGCAGGCTACAAATACAAAATAAAAAACTGAAAACCAAACACAAAAGACACTAAAATTCTGGCCCTAGACCGATGTAGGGGACAATGTTTCAACACTCGGATATAGGATTAAATGTTTGATCCTAATGTTGTAACACTCGACCTTACACTGAACCTTCAGAACAGACAAAAGTAAATTGATAGGAAATAAATATCACAAGTTATTTGTTAACCCAGTTCGGCATAACTACTGTAACACCTAAACCCATTATTTAAATAGTTCAACCTTTACTAAATCTTTGTCAAAATACGCAACGGAAAAATCACAATTCATTTATAAAATATTTGGTTAAGGTATTACAACTGTCAATATATACTTAACTAATTGATTAATTAGCCTAAACATCAGAGCAGAGCTTCACCAAACACTTGGGCATCAACAAACACATAACCTGTAAACTTAGACCACCCAACGGTCCAGAAGTACACAAAACAGAGAGTTGGTAAATCATAACCAACAAAATACAAGTGTAAGAAATATCCTTAACACTTCATCATATTATCATGCATAATCTAACTCACATACATATTCTCAATCTTAAATCAAACATAAGATTATCAATATATCACATTGAAACAACAATTAGAATCAATGTTAACACACATAACTCACTCATATAATCCACGCCACGCACACAATGTCACATAACAATTACCACATAATGTTCACATAATCCTAATGCAATCTAATGCCAATCTCATGCTATGTCACCCTAGACATACTAATGCATGTGGTATCATCGTCTTTATTAGAGTATTTCACCTCTAATATCCGTCTTTATCGAATAAATATAATTCGATATCCGTCTTTATTAGAATCATAGATTCTAATATCCCTACTCAATACATGAATGAATGAATGATTCATGTACAACCACAAACACTTAATATAACACAATATTAAGTTCTACTCTATGATATGAAACACTATCCATATCCGTCTTTATTAAGATATATCACAAATCTTAATATCCGTCTTTATCGAATAAAATCCGATATCCTTATTTATTAAGATAACACAATACCTTAATATACTTCTTTATTAGAATAAAACAATTCTAATATTCTTCATTGATATACATACATATCATACATTCATCAATCAACATCGTCAATCATTATTAATCAAAATATCATAAAAAAATCATCAAGAATACAATTATCAACAATCCTTGAAAGTATATGAAGTATGCAAACATATAGGGAAACTTCATAAACTAAGTCTCATATTATAAAACTAACTTCGGAATCTACGCGAAAAATCGAGTGAAATAGGTTCCGGGTGCATAAACCGTCAAAAAGTATACCAAAAGTCAACACTTGGTCAACCCTGGTCAACAGGCGTACGCGGCACACCAAAACTCGTACGTGCCACGCAACAAGTCAGTAGCCAAATGACCTGTATTGCGTACCACGCCAGGATGGGAGCGTGCCACGCACCAGTTTTTCAGAAAAATGCGTTTTTTAGCTCAAAAGCACTTATTTGACCCAAAAATCACTTATTTTAACTCCAGAAAATATACCAAGCATGTGTTATGTTCATACATGTTCCAAATCACTTAAAAGTAACTTATTAACACCAACAATCAATTATATTTCATGGATCTTGATATATTTGTAAAAACTCATAAACATTTAAGAATCTTAACAAACATCTACAAATACCCATTTTTACCCTTTGAAATTGTTCATACTATTTATCCTTAGTATATTTAACATGTTATGAGCGTTAGATTTCATTTTCATTTAGAAAACTTCTCCCAAAAACCCACGAAAATGAGTGGAGAATGTTTGGGTTTGAAGAAATCGACATTCTCCCCTTTCTCAAGTCACTTACAATTATGAATACTAACTCTCTTACCTTAGATCGACAATTCCACACGATTTCTCTTCGAATCTTCAAGAATCGCCCTTGCCCTTGCTCTTGCTTTGCTCTCCCTTCTCTCTAACTCCACAAAGAACACAAAAAAATGTGTCTTTCTCTCACTAAGTTAGTATTTATAGGTCTCCTCCTTTTGTGATTCACTTAGGCCCAAATGCCTTAAAGCCCAATATCCCAATAAGCTCTCGCTCGTGTAATTCTCACAAACTCGTCTAATTAACTAATACTCTCGCTTATTGATTAATTGCCACAAAAGAAAATAATAATAATAATAATAATAATAATAAGCCACATCAATATATAAATATACACATATATACAAATAACGAATAAATGAAAATCGGGTCGTTACAACTCTCCCCCACTTAAAAGATTTTCGCCCTTGAAAATTACGCGACTAAAAACAACCCCGGATAAAACTCCTTCATCCGATTCTCCAACAACACATCTTAAAACCCAACACATTACTAAGTTTGACAAAATTGAAGGTGAAAAACACAAGAAGGGGGGTTGAATTGTGTTTTGAAAAATAATTCTTTTATAGTAAACAGATTGTAATGCAACGGATGAAAGAAGCTATTCAAAAAGCAAAACACAAATAAGACAATGAGAGAGAGATAGAGGAGTGCACACACAGAAATTTTATACTGGTTCCTCTCACAAAACGAGAGTAGTCCAGTCCCCTTGTACTTCCAAGGGATTTCACTATAATCTCAAAGATTACAAACCTAATGCTCAAGCACACAAGCAAGAGACTTCCTTGCTCAAATCACACAAGAGAAGAGACTTCCTTGCTCAAGTCACACAAGACAAGAGACTTTCTTGCTCAAATCACACAAGATAAGAGGTGATAACACGTAAAATACACTATTATTTTAGCTCAATTTACACATGTTTTGAACTCGATTTCATAGATTTTGCAATATTATGCTGGTATTTTATGTCTATTTCAGGTATATGTTGATTAAAGGTCCTTGTGTGTCAAAACGGTAAAAAAGCGGTGAAATAAAATTAAAAAAGAGAAAAATATAAGTTTCAGCCCAGCCCATCACAAAGGAGTCAACAAAGAAATAAAAAAAGGTCAACCCTTAAAAATCTGCAAAAGAGGCACACGGTCAAAAGGCAGTTTCTTCCACTCCTATTCTCCCTCCACTGCCTTGGACACGTTCTGATAGTTTCAAACACAGTTTACAGACTACAAATAGACAGTCAGTTATCAAAAATTGCATCCACGCTTATTGTTGTGAAGAGCCAGAAAATCACTTATTTGAAAAGGCAATAAGAATTCACACTGAGTTGTTGTTGCAAAATTTTAATTCAAGTTTGAAGTGTTTTTTTTATTTCAATTTCCAGCACATGTACCATCGCAAAGATTCATGCATGTCGATTCAAAGTTTCTATGTTAATTCAGATTTCAGTCCAATATTATCCCTCTTCGGCTGCGTTTAAATTGCTGCGCTAATTATTTCTTTTGAGTCATTTAGCCTTCAGATTTCCAGGTTCTTTTCTTTTGTTTAATTGACTTAATCATTAAATTTGTTGATGTTTCTATGATATTCTAGTTACAGGAGTTGTTTCAATTGCAAATTTTATGCCATTCACTGTTCACGTTATTTTCTTTTGTTTTATACTTCTTGTTTCAATGATGATGATCAGCATGAATGTTTATTTATTTATTATATTTAATATGTCTGAGTAGATTTTTATAGAGACCGGAATGTAATTATCGTCGTACCAATGGTATGCCACTGAGTTGAAAATAAATGTTTATAATGAGAATTGTTTAAGGCCTGAATAATTTCTGTTTTTAAAACTCATAGTTTACTACGAAAGTAGAAACACAGCGATATCAGTTTCAACTTGAAAGAATGAAAACTTTATCTGACCGTAGAGAAATTCACTTTTTGATTTAAAACACTGCGAAAGCAACTTTTTATCAATTAGGAAAAATTCAGTTTTCAAAAAGGTAATTTTAAGAGTATAAGCGGACACGCGAGAGCGGGCGTTTATAAGCTTAAAATCCGGTACCGGACACGCGACGGCTGACGGTACATTTAAATTAATTTTTCTACCTTAAGCAACTTTTTGAGTAATTAAAAGTAATTATTTTCATAAAAGAGATTTTTGCGCCGTAACACGTTGGACACGCGAAAGCGGGCAGTTAGATTACGTAGTAGAATCTATTTTAAAACTTAATCTTTTGTTTACAAGAAAATATTTTCTCATTATAAATATAAAATATGACTCAGTGAGTACCGACGGTCGATGAGAGTTTCATTCCGGCCTCTTGTCAATTAAAAAAAAGTAATTAAAAAGAGTTTATTTTCTGTTTTTCACTAAAAAAATATTTCGTGCGCCTTAGATAAACAACGTGACAACAAAATACGGTACTTGACATTGGTCTCTGTGGGAACGATAACTTTTTATATTAAAACCGACATAGCCGTATACTTGCGGCCTATCAAGTTTTTGGCGCCGTTGCCGGGGACCAATAGGCAATATCGTAACTTTGTCGTCGCACCGTATAGACTAAGGCAATCCCTTTTTCTACCATTTCCCTTTTTGTCGGTTGTATGCCAAATACTCGCACCTCCGAGGACGAGTTAGAACAACCGATCGACGAAATCGAGCGTTTTCTTCGCATTAGACGCCGAATTAACGAACTTAAAGAACAAATGGCTTTGAACAATGACAACCGTCCTCTTAAGGACTTTGCCGTCCCATCCGAGGACGAGCCACACTCGAGCATTGCCAACCCTGCAATCCAGGCTAACAACTTCGAGCTAAAACCCTCTCTGCTGCAAATCGTGCAGCAGAACCAGTTTTCCGGAAGCCCGACGGAAGACCCAAACTTGCACCTCTCTGTGTTCGTGCAATTTGCTGATACGCTCAAAAGTAATGGCGTTGACCCTGAAGCCATTCGACTGCGTCTTTTCCCCTTCTCCCTTAGAGATAGAGCCCGAGCTTGGCTACAGTCTCTCCCGTCAAATTCCATAACGACATGGAATGAGTTGAAGAAGGCGTTCCTTTCTAGGTATTTTCCACCTAGCAAAACTGCTCAACTAAGGAACCAGATTACCTGCTTTAGGCAGATGGACGGAGAATCGCTTTTTGAAGCATGGGAGAGATACAAGGAACTTATGAGAGCTTGTCCACACCACGGGTTAGAGAAGTGGTTGATTGTTCATACCTTTTATAATGGTCTCTTATATAACACAAGAATGACCATTGATGCCGCAGCTGGCGGAGCTCTAATGGACAAGCCCTTTGCTGAAGCCTACCAATTAATTGAAAACATGGCTCAAAACCACTACCAGTGGGGGAGTGAACGCACTCCGGTGGAAAAGTCGCAACCCAAAGGAGGTATGTACGAAGTTAGCAACTTTGATCATGTGAATGCTAAAGTTGACGCCCTCTCACAAAAGCTAGACAATCTAACTGTTAATCCTGCAGCTACCGTAGCTGCCGTAACTCCAAGATGTGAGATATGTGGTGTCACTGGACACGTTGCTGCTAATTGTCAGTTATTAGTTGAACCAACCCCTGACCAGGCAAATTATGCGCAAGGAAACCCCTATTCCAAGACATACAACCCTGGGTGGAAAAATCATCCCAACCTCTCCTATAAGAATAACAATGCTTTATTTGCGCCTAGCACTCCACCAGGCTATAACCAAAAAGCAGCCCCTATTGCTCCCACTGTCCCTCAAAAGTCAAACCTTGAGCTAATGATGGAGAACTTTGTTTTATGCCAAACTCAGCAAAATAAAGAATTTATAAATCAAAATATTCATACAAATGAGTTGATTAAGCAGTTGGCAAACAAAGTTGATGCTATGGCCACCCACAATAAGATGTTGGAAACTCAAATTTCTCAAGTGGCTCAACAACAGGCAGCGACAGCTGCTCTGGCCGGAACTTTTCCAGGCCAGCCACAACCTAATCCCAAGGGTCATGCTAACGCTGTTACACTGCGAAGCGGCAAAGAGTTAGAAGACCCGGTTGAAAAGAGAGCTAGAGACCAAGATGTAGGAAAGAGTGTTGAGAAAGACCTTGACAAGGATTCAATGATAGTTAACCAAGGACAGACGTCCAAGACTAAGAAGGTAGGTGACCAAGAAAAAGAAAAACCTTACGTACCCCCTCCTCCTTACAAGCCTCCAATCCCATACCCTCAAAGACTTGCAAAGTCTAAAACTGAGAGTCAATTCAAGAAGTTCGTTGAGCTTCTAAAGACACTACACCTCAGTATCCCTTTTTCGGAGGCAATAACTCAAATGCCTTCGTATGCTAAGTTTCTAAAGGAAATTTTGTCGAACAAGAGGAAACTCGATGACGACAGCACGGTTGCGCTCACTGAGGAGTGCAGTGCTATTAAGTTCAGAATCCTTGACTTCGTGTATGAACTCCCTTCTTCTTGTTGTTCCTCAAGTGGTGCAGAGTTTGGTTGACTTGGACCACTAGGTGAACGAGTCACAGGATCAGCTGGATTATCAATTCTATCATTTATTGCAATTTCAGTATCTATAAGCATCTCAGAAGGTCTTATAGGTGATGAAGGTTGTGGAGAGTCTGATGGAATTGATATGGTGGGTTCAGATGATGGGATGTTTTGTGGTTTAGAGGCTTCACGGATAGGAGAAACTCTGAAAGATGTTTCCTTCAGAATCTCTTCCTCAGTGAGAATGGTGGGTGAAGGTTGAGGGGTTTCAACAATGAATGGCTGAGTTATTTCCTCCTCAGGAATATGCTTAGCTTTGGCTTTAAATCGTTCAAAACCTGCTATCATTTCATCAAACGAGTCAGAAGACTCTGAATCAGAGTCTGAAACATGAATATATTCAGGTTCAGAGGTTGTGGGATAGATGGTGTTTAGAGGTTGGACATTTTCAAGGATAGATGCTTCAGATATGTTATTGCAATAATTAAAAGAATGATTAATACCTGCATCTGACCTTTGTCTCTTCTTTCCCCTAGTGATGCCCTGCTTTGTACGAGTTCTTCTGAACACTTTTGCACGCAGCAAGTCTTCAGTAACTGGTTCTGCATCCACATGATCTCCATCAACTTATGCTCCATCCACAGTATCTTCAGTCTCTTGATGATCATCCTCTGACCTATTTACTGAAGCTTCTGCCATTGGTGGTTCCTCAACCATTACATCCTCTTCATAGTCACTGAAAACTTCTTCCTTAACAGCTCTCATGATTTGTGCAAATTAGGACCATCACCTCTTCCAATATCCTTGTGAGTGACTGTAGTTCCTCTTTCCTTCATTAATCTCATGTACTCTAAGATAACTTCAGGAGGTTCATTGTCAAATATGAAGGCCTCACTCATGGGTTGAAATTTAGCCTTATTTATCAGGAGAGGCTTTTGAGGGTAAATAAGCTTTCCTGACTTCTTCAATCGTAGACTCACCAAGACTGTAGCATCAAGAATGGGTGCTCTAACTTGTTCAAGATCTTCAGACACCCCAGCAAGCATGAATCTATCTGGAAGACCAAGTTGCTCAAAAATGAAGCTTAAGAGTCTTGGATGTGAAATCAACTTGGAGGCGTTGTCAAACTTTTGAGCTTCACAAATTGTTTCACACAGATGTTGAAAGATGTATGCAGGTAGATTCATTTTCCTTTTTGTTGAGAGGAAGTAGATGAAGTGTCTCTGATCCCAATTCAGAGAGTCACTGCCAGTATCCCTTGGGAGAATTAAAGAGAAGACAATCTTAGCAAGAACCTTTTCTCGATCATTCAGATGACCAACTCATTTGACATCTTTTGATCCTTAAAACAGAGTCTGGCCATATCATTTAGATAAACTGACTTTCTACCAGACGCTGCAGTGTAGAGTCTGACAATTCCATAGTTGGGAAGATCCATCATCTTTGCCAAATTGCTTCTTGTTAAGATAACTGGAAAACCACCAACACTAGAACGTATCTCTGTTTCAGTGAATTTCCTCAGACCCAAGTCCACCCTTGATTTTCCCTTATTTTCACTTGGGTTCTGATCAATTATCCTTTGAAGTTCTGCATTAGCATCCACTAAAGTAACTACTTCACTTTTCCTCCAGAAATCAAACACTAAGTTGGAGTAGATAGGACCATTAAGCATATCCAAGTAGTGCCCCCAGCCTTGTTCAACAAAGAATTCTTTATAGTCGTGCCCATTGACTCTTAAGGCTTCAAAGTCTATTGGTCTTTCCATAACCAATTTACTTTCTTCAAAACGAAGATCCATTGTGGCATCTTTAAGATAGGAATCTTGAGCGTAGATGTTGATTGGAATGTCCTCTGGAAACCTTAATTCAGTAGATGAACTTTCCATTGTTGAGGTTTAAGAACTGGCTTTTGCTAATATGAGGGAGAAAGAGTATGTTCTGGGTTTTAGAGAATGAAAAGTGTGGGATGTGAGAGTGAACATGTGTGAAAGTAAGTAAAGTGATTTTGAAAAACTCTTATTAAAACAATCATGAGGGAGTACATTTGTTGCATTAAAGAATTTCGTCATAAACTGCCTTTACTCTAACCAATCACAGACTGTGAGTAAAGACAAAGTAATTGACACGTGTACTCCACTTGGCTGAAACACTTCAGAGTTTAAAAACTTTCAGCGTCTGAAGACCTTTCAGAGTTCAGAGGCTGAATTCACAATTTTGTTTTCAGAGCTTGTTTTCTTCAGAGACTAAAGTCATGTTTAGATGCCTTTTGATAAAATCTAATCTTTCAACTGCTAAGGGTTTTGTAAATATGTCAGCCCATTGTCTTTCAGTCTCTTATAAAATGATGTTTAATTTCAATGTGTTTAGCTCTTGAATGCAAAATTGGATTTTTAGAAAGTTGAATAGCTGCAGTGTTATCACAGAAAAGTGGAATATTGTGACTATTAACTTTGTAATCCTCTAACTGATATTTCATCCAGAGTAGTTGTGTGCAACACTTAGCTGCTGATATGTATTCTACTTCTGCTGTAGACAAAGCTATAGTAGTTTGTCTTTTGCTGGCCCAAGATATGAGATTCTCTCCAACAAATTGACAATTGCCACTTGTGGATTTCCTCTCTATCTTGTCTCCAGCAAAGTCAGCATCACAGAATCCTATCAACTTATAATCATTTGTTTTCTTATAAAATAATCCAAGATTTGTGGTTCCCTTAAGATATCTAAAGATTCTTTTTACAGCAGTAAAATGAGATTCTCTAGGATCTGATTGGAATCTAGCACACAGACAGACACTGAATAAAATATCAGGTCTTGATGCAGTTAGGTAAAGTAAAGAACCTATCATACCTCTATATAGCTTCTGATCTATTTTGCCTTCTGAATCATCCTTGCTGAGACTGCTTGTTGGATGCATTGGTGTTGTCATTGGTTTGCAGTCTTCCATGTTGAATTTCTTCAGCAGCTCCTTTGTATACTTGGTCTGATGAATGTAGGTTCCATCTTTGTTTTGGTTGATTTGAATTCCCAGAAAGAATTTCAGCTCTCCCATCATGCTCATTTCAAATTCTTCCTTATTACGAACAACTTCTCCTTGTTCATTTAACTTGTTTCTGTAGACCCATTTTGTTCCAATGATATTCTTCTTAGAAGGTTTGGGTACTAAGCTCCATACTTCATTTCTTTCAAATTGGTTTAGCTCTTCTTGCATAGCTACAATCCATGCATCATCAGCAAGTGCTTCATCGGTTGAACTTGGTTCCACTAAGGAGATCAATCCAATTAATGAGTCTTCATTTCTGAAGCTTGATCTAGTTTTTCTTGGACTGTCCTTGTTACCCAAGATTATCTCTTCTGGATGTGAGGATTTGTATTTGAAAGAATGCTTTGATTGTTCAACTCTGCTTGGACTGCTTCTGATAATTTCTGATGTTGAGTGATCTTCAGAGTCCAAAGTTTCAGGAGTTAATTTGTTTCTTCAGAAGTTGGTTGAGATGGTTTTGATGTTCCTTCAGGTTCTGATTCTTCATCATCTGATAGTTGTAGATCTGAAAAGTTCTCAACTAGCTCTGACACTTTGTCAGGCTGCTTGTCATCAAATTTTATGTGCATACTTTCTTCCACTGAGTGAGTTTCAGAATTATACACTCTGTATGCTTTTGAGCGTTCAGAGTATCCAATAAAGATAACCTTATAAGCTTTAGCATCAAATTTCTTTAGATGAACTTTTGTATTCAGAATGTAACATGTACAACCAAATTGATGAAAATAGGATACACTGGGTTTCTTTCCCTTACATAGTTCATATGCTGTTTTATTCAAAATAGGTCTAATATAGATTCTATTTTGAACATAACATGCTGTATTTACAGCCTCTGCCCACAGATACTTGGCAATGTTAGTCTCATGCATCATGGTTCTTGCCATTTCTTGCAGAATTCTATTCTTCCTTTCTACAACTCCATTTTGCTGTGGAGTTCTAGGAGAAGAAAACTCATGTAAGATGCTATATTTTTCACAAAATTTTTCAAACATTTCATTTTCAAATTTACCACCATGATCACTTCTAACTTTTAAAATGTGTAAACCTTTTTCTTTTTGTATCTGTGTACAGAAACTACTAAAGACATCATATGCATCATCCTTATTTCTGAGAAATTTAACCCAAGTCCATCTACTGTAATAATCAACAATGACTAGTCCATATCTCTTTCCATTGATTGAGGTTGTGCTCACAGGACCAAACAAATCAATGTGAAGCAGCTCTAAAGGCCTAGAGGTAGAAACAACATGTTTGGATTTAAAAGAAGTTTTCACACTCTTCCCTTTTTGGCAGGATCCACAAAGAGCATTTGAGTGATAGTGAAGCTTAGGTAGGCCTCTGACAAGGTCAAGTTTGCTAAGCTTAGAGATTAACCTCCAGTTAGCAAGACCTAACCTTTTATGCCATACCCACTTCTCTTCACTCAGAGTTAGTAAGCATTTGACCTCTTGGTCTGCCAAATCAGAAAGGTTTATCTTAAACACATTGCCTACTCTCTTTCCTTTAAACACTATGGACTTGTTAGATTCTCTAATTACAGTACATGACCCTTTATCAAAGTTAACCACAAATCCATTGTCACAAAATTGACTGATGCTAAATAGGTTGTGTTTGAGTCCATCTACAAACCATACATTATTAATTAAAAGGGAGGAGTTACCTACCATACCTGTACCTTTGATCTTTCCTTTCTAGTTACCTCCAAAGCCAACTATTCCACCATCTTCAAGTTTTAAAGAGGTGACAATTTCTTATTACCAGTCATGTGCCTTGAACATCCACTATCCAGATACCATGATTGATTACCATTTTCTTTCAGTCTGAATAGCTGTAGAATAAACAAGGTCAATCATTGTAATAATACCCTTCACATTCATTGTGAAGTTTTCTCCAATATTCATTTGCTTTGTCCACTTCAGCAGGTTTGGAAGTAAAGTAATGTTTGGGAACATAGACTTTCCTTCCACAGCTGATCACTAGCCTCCATTCATCTGATTTGAAATGGTTTTTCCTACAAGGAAGATCTGAATGGTAGACAATTTTACATTTTGATACTCATTGCTTTCTGGGTCCAGTTTGGTTAGTTCTATAATCTTTAGTTCTTCCTTGCCTCTGTGAAAAGCTTTGTGGACTTTTAAAAAATTTCTTTTGAAAGTTTGGTCTTTGAAAATTGACCTTCTTAGTCCATTGATTTTGAAATTGAGGCTTTGATTGATAATCATTATAGAACTTAGGTTGCTCTTCTAATCTAGGATTAGTTTTGCTTACCAGAGTCTTATGTTGATTATTTATCATTAGCTTGGTTTGTTTTAGAGTCTGATTGGATGAACTTCTGAGTCTCAAAATTTTCAGAGTCTTAGACTTGACAGTCTCAGGTTCTGAATGCTTAGGTCCAGAGTTGCTTTCTTTGGGGTTCTGAGAGACAACCTCTGAAGTGACTTCAGAGCTTGTTTTGCAGATTCCAGAGATACCCTCAGAGTCTGAAACAACCACAGCTTTGCCTTTGTTTTTCGCAGGCACAAAGGTTGAATAAAGATTACCAGGAGTATTATTCAAACAAATATAGGAATTTTGATTCCCATATGATTTACCATATGAGTAACCAACTCCTTCACCTACATTTTTACACACATTATAAATCATAGACGCCATTTTACTTTTGTTGACGTTCTGATGAACAAACTCCTGAAGAGCAACCTCATGCTCATCAGTAGGTTTGTTACATCTTGTGCAACCATTTTCAAGTTCTTCAATTTTGATTAAAGAATTTTTATATAGAGCTTGAAAATGTTCAGCTTTCTTTGCTAATTCATCCTTCTATGTTTTTAAAAGTTTTAGTTTAGAGGATGATTCAGCAAACTTGCTTAGAGACATACCAAGGTAGGTTAAAAGTTGTTCTTTAGAATAATTTAAAAATACCTGTACAGATTCATCAGAGTCTGATCCATCAGAGTCTGATCCTTCAGAGTCTGATTCTTCAGAGTCTCCATCAGCTGTAGCCATCAGAGCCACATTTGCTTCTTCATCATCACTATCTGAGGATGTTTCCAGGTTCTCAAATGTTGCCATTAAGCTCCTCTGGAATTTCCTCTTGTAGCTTTCTCTCTTGCTGCTGAACTTCTTGTTCTTGTCCTGGTTTGTTACACTTGAAGCAGTTCTTCTCTTCTCTACTGGGAGTATTTCTTGAGCTATTTCCTTTGTGACTCTTGCTCATTCTTGCCCATTTTGAAAGTTTCTGGTGAACATGGCAAATTCCTCATCCTGTTCATCTTCTTGATCATCTGAAGAAGAATCCTCCTCAACCTCCAGAGTTTTAGCCTTGAATGCTTTTGAAGATTTCTTGGTTGAAGTTAAGGCTACTAATCTTTCCTTCTTCTTCACTGCATCAGCATTCAATACCATCTCATGGCTCTTGAGATTGCTGATGAGTGATTCAAGAGTGATTTTCTCAAGATCCTTAGATTCTTCAATAGCTGTGACCTTACGTCTCCATTTGTCAGTCAAGCTGTTCAGGATCTAACACATGATCAGAGGTTGTATAGCTTTTCTTCAAAATCCTGAGATTAGACACCAGAGTCTGAAATCTAGAAAACATAGTCTCAATGTCTTCCTCAGGTTTCATGGAAAAAAGCTCATACTGCTGAACCAGTAGTCTTGCTTTGGCATTCTGAACTTGCCTATTACCATCATAGTTTGAGTAGAGAGAGTCATACATAGCTTTTGCTGTAGATCTATCCATTATTTTGGTATATTAATCATGAGATATGGCTGACATCATGATTTGTTTGACTTTGTTGTGTTTGGCAAATATCTTCTTGTTCTCAACAGACAACGCTCTCTTCTGAGCTAACATAATCTTTCCATCAGGACCTATTCCATCAATAGGTACTCCTTCTTCTATCAAGTCCCAAAGCTCATCATCAATTCCATTGACGTAGTGGTAAATGCTATCTTTCCACCATTCAAATCTTAGAGCATCACCACTAAAAACTGGAACTTTTTTATTGCTGGAATCATGATTAGACGCTGAAGAGGTAGAAGTCATGTTGTCGTAGTTGTATTGAATTTGAGAGAGATCTGAAGCAGTAGGTGTAGGTGTAGGTGAAGGTGTAGATGTGGATTCCCCAGACATACAGTGTTTTTCAAAGATCTTTTACTGTCTCACTGTGAAGTGATTAAAGAACAGAACCGGAGCTCTTGATACCAATTGAAGGTGAAAAACACAAGAAGGGGGGTTGAATTGTGTTTTGAAAAATAATTCTTTTCTAGTAAACAGATTGTAACGCAGCGGATGAAAGAAGCTATTCAAAAAGCAAAACACAAATAAGACAGTGAGAGAGAAAGAGAGAGGAGTGCACACACAGAAATTTTATACTGGTTCCTCTCACAAAACGAGAGTAGTCCAGTCCCCTTGTACTTCCAAGGGATTTCACTATAATCTCAAAGATTACAAATCTAATGCTCAAGCACACAAGCAAGAGACTTCCTTGCTCAACTCACACAAGACAAGAGACTTCCTTGCTCAAATCACACAAGATAAGAGACTTCCTTGCTCAACTCACACAAGACAAGAGACTTCACAAACTAACTTAATACACAAATTAAGTAGGACTGAAAGTTCTAAGCTAGACTCTCTAAACACTAAGTTCAGAGCCTACAATATTAAAAGATATTTTACTTAGAAAGTTACACAAGAAAGAATGAAAACAGTTCACAGCTTGAATACAATTTAAGTCTTTCTCTGAGTTTGATAATCTTCCAGTAGTCTTCTCTCTAGCAAAAAGTCTTCTATTTATACTCTAAGTATAAAGACGTTGAGAAAGGACCGTTGGTAGTACAATCTCCTTTTTGCTGAAAAGACCGTTGTACTATTCCATTAGTTATGAGCTGTCTTTCTTCAGAGAGTGTCATTCAGAATCTGGTAATAACATTTCATTGATCTTCTGAATGATGTACGCAAGCTTCAGACTGTGTTTCTCTCTTTGGCATCTGAGGACTTCTTCAGAGGCTCTGAAGCTACTTGCTTCTCAGAGTCTTAACGCTTCAGACTGTGTCCTTCAGAGGCTCAAATGATGATCTAAGTGAATAAGATTTTTACTTTGTTCCTGCACACTAGATCATTCATTAGTAATACCAATTGTCCATTTAATACTTTGTTATCATCAAAACTCAAGAGTGTGTACTAAAACACATTTTGTTCCAACATTACTAAGTTTGACAAAATTAGTCTATCCCAATTAACACAATATTGTCTACTATCAACAAGAGATCAAGGACGGCCAGTTCCTCAATTTGTCAACAAATAGTCAACAATCGTGATGGTGGCATAAACCATTCTTACCAAACTACAATAATGGTTTCCTCAAGTACAAAGCCTCCGTCAAATATCATTTCATAGTTTTCACAATACTACCACTACTAGACATACCAATCCCTCTTATTCCGAAAAGATATCTCCGTTGAATACTCCACAATTCTTTAAGTCCATAAGACTTTAATTCTCTCTTATCACTTAACTACGCCAAATTGCTCATTCATATCTAAATCTTATTCCAACCATTCATTCGATAACATGATCTCAACATCCATCCGATGACCATCTCTAACCGCTAAATTTCTTTTTCTCGAATACCCCAAATCATTGCGTCAAATTCGAACGTAGTTACTTTATTTCCAAGTAATCTCTTAACCAACCTTTGTATTCCTTAACACCAACATTTCCAATATCACTCCTTCCGTCGATATACTCTCATCCAAAACACGTCTTAAGATATCCCCAAATCATTATCGTTCCACCATCTACGATGAACATATCTGAAATCATTTACTTCCTTATCACACAATATGACCATACTATACCAACATACACGATGCATCCAACATTACTAGTTTCTACTACTTTTCTAATCCCTAATTCAATTTTACAATAAGCAGTTGCTACTCTCACTATAAAATCGTTCCTTCACTATTAAAAACATAGACACCAAATACAATGGAAAAAGAAAAAAAATAAGAATTTAAAATTCAAGACGGCACTACATGAATCATGGTTAAAATAACTTTTTAAAAAAATCACAACTCCGTTGAATCACCCTTTTCACCAAAAGTCTTTATAATTCAAAATACGCCAAAAATATTTTATTTTATTTTTTTCACAAACCATATCATCATATGTATATTCTTATCATCATAAAATTATTTTCTTCAAAACATGTGACCACAAAATTATACAACAAATATTTCTCCCAAAAATAAGTTTTTAACCTATAGTTCATGATAAAAAATTTCTTTTAAGTAACAAGATATATACAAAAATTATTCAATAGAAAAATCAAAATGAAAACATAGTTTCAAACAAGATCGTCTCAGTTATATAGAAGAAATCATACAATCATCATATAAGAATCAAATCAAGAAACACCAATCCTAACAAAGTCTGTAGCAAAATCACACATCAAATAAACAATTTCAAAACATACAAACATATATATATATATATATATTTTAGTCATATTTATTTATAACTTGGGTTCATAACGAAATCAAATAAACAATTTCAAAACTCATAATTCAAAATTCTATTATTTTTTTCGAATTCGGAAATATACCCATTTCGACCAAGTAAAAGTGAAGTTATCATCATAGTCATGGTTATAATACAGTAAGATCTCTTTAAATTAATAACGTCAGGACCAGAAAAATTTATTAATTTAGAGAGTTATTAATTTATCGATAAATTAATAATTATTAATTTAAAGAGTTTTTAAGTAATTATACCGTACATACCAAATAAAAAGGTACAGTAAATGTAATATGAGAGAGTTAGTAAAGAATACAATACAACTTTATGATACATTACAAAAATACAACACATGAGCTATTCGATGCAATAAGAAAAGTTAGAGATGAGCTTCAAATAGACTTGAACTTTAAAGGAAAACAGACAACTATTGAATCATATTTCAATAGAGTGTAATATATTTTTTTCAATTTCTATAAATTATTAATTTATGATTTTTTTGGGACCGAAAATTATAAAGGGATCTCACAAAAAATTATTATCTTATTATTTTATCGAATTTTTCAATTTTTTACATTGGCCCAAGTCCGGACCGGACAAATTTATTATTTTAGAGAGTTTATTAATTTACCGAGTATTAATTTAAAGAGATTTTACTCTAATTGGTAAGACTAATTATTTCAAGCAAGATCTCGATTACAAAACAAAATTATCATTAGCAAGGAATGTATCTTAAAAAAAAAACAAAGATAAATACTCAATCACAGGTTGAAAAATAAACTTCTACAGCATACAGAAATCAACTCCTATTGACTAATACAAGGGACCCTAATAATCTAATATATAACAGTAATACAAACAATCAACCAATAGAATATCAAAGTAACAAAATAAATAACCCATACATCACATAAACATGCGCCATACAACTAGAACGTCCCACCCAAAAACATTTGTCCGGGAATTATTGCTCTGATACTATATTGTAACAGCCCACATTTTAATAAATAATTTCCATAAAAAAAGACTTTCTTTCTTCAAAAAGTGTGACTATTTTTTTTTTCTTTCTAAATAATAATTATACAAGCTTGTAAATAAAAAAATAATAACTCTACGATGAGAAAAGTGTTTCTTTTAAATTTCAAATTGACAAAACCCATATTTGTTTATCCCCGCGCACATACAAGCAACATAAATCAACTTTACACATCATCTTTAGTACCTACAACAATAATTATATAAGGGTCAATTTCCTTCACTACAAGAAAATAAGCACATTGCAATGGTCAAAATTGCAATTTGCAACGGTTAAAACTGTTGCAATTATACATCTGCAACGGTTAGTAAACCGTGGCGGATTTGTGTGTTGCACCAACCGTCGCAATTGTAGTTGCAACAGTATCAGACCGTCGCTAGGTTTTACCTACAAAACACTAAATTTGATAGCATATGTTGCAACGGTTACAAAACCGTCGCAAACATTTTTTTTTAATATTAATTTAAAATATATTTTATTTATTGTTATGGCTTATTAAATAAGCGTTGCTCTACAATATCCATACAAGAGCAAGAAAATTAAAATGCACAAAGTATATACATGTAAATTACTTAATCTTATTCATATAATTCATTCAAATAGTGGCAATCTATACATAAAAAATTTAATAAAAGTACTTGAAACATTCAAAAACATAAATATTAGTAGAGTGGCAGCCACTCTATTAATATTTATGTTTTTGAATGTTTTAAGTACTTTTATTAAATTTTTTATGTATAGATTGCCACTATTTGAATGAATTATATGAATAAGATTAAGTAATTTACATTTATATACTTTGTGCTAAACATATACAAAGCATTACATCAAAATAAGTTCACAAAATATCTAAACATTCCCTATAGTATGTGATGTTGCTGCATGATCCTTAATTAGTGTTAGCTCTTCCTTATTCAGTTACCTGAAAAAACATAAAGTATATATTAGACATCACTTAATATATGGATATCAAACATGTGTGTCAATGCTCAAAATCTAAGTCACAGCTGTGATAAGCAAAATATAAGGTTGAAAAAAGATTAAGATGAACTAATGAAATGATTTTAGATGTCAAGTATTAATCAAACATGCAGTTGCAGGAAGCTACAACTTGTTTAAAGGATAAAAGAGATAACATTTTTTTCTTCTCGATAAATAGTTTATTTCATTAATATCGTCTAGCAAAGTACTGATGAAAATATCAGACACCAATGACTATAAGCTCATTGACTCCTTGAAGCCATAATATAGTTTGTCTCCCTTATTCATACTTACTGTCAATTATCCTTGGATAAATAAGCCAAGCATACCAAATTGTTGCAGCCATAATTTGCAAACAAGATCATACCCAATAACCAACTCTTAATAAAACCCAAAATTCCTAGATATAATACTCTCCACTACACTAACCAAAACATACCACCACTAGCTGATATATGAGACTTTTGTGCCATCTATACTTATGCTAGCACCCTATCAGAATTTGCCAACCCAAAACAGCCCCTTCAAAAGCCCCAAAACAATCTACAACAACCAAACTATGTCTTAACAGCAAAATGCAGAACAGAAATCCCTTACACATCTTTATATGTCTAACTAATTGATGTAGCCTTTAATGTTATTGATGTCATTGATCTTAAAATGCATGCTGACCTTTCTTTACTTGAAGGAGATGTTAGTACATATTTGCACAAGTTATGTAATACATACTAAAGCTGTACATACGATGCAGTACATGACTAGTTGACTATCTTGATCCTTGCCAATCAAAGTATCTTGCACGGCAGTTACTACTATGTGCTACACAAGCTCAAGGTTTTGGATTTTTGAGGTTTAAGTCTTCTATAATCTCAAAGAGGATTTTGTGTGTTGTGGAGAATGTCGCGGTGATTTTTGGATATCGAGTTATTAATTAACTTCGAATCGCAATTTAATATTCCACCACCGATCTTTAATTTATCCGAGGGAAAGGGAAAAAGTTCGAAAAAACCCTATTTTTTAGAGAACAAGGTTCGGGGGTTGGTTATACGAAGGGAAGGTATTAGCACCCTAAGTATCTATAGTACTCTATAGGAACCTCTTGTTTTTATTCTAACTTTGCACTTTATTTTAATTGCTTGCAAAAATGTGTAGTTATGGGAACTAAAGTAGTGATCGAAAAAAAAAGGTTTAAAGTGATGAAAGGAAGAAAAAAATGTTTTTGTTGATTTTATTGATTGGAGAGACAAGTCTCATGCCTACGTACCCGAGGGATCAGACCACTGTAGTTCGGGGTAAAAAGCCGAGTAAATTTGTTTGTTTGATTTTAAAGTTTTGAAAAAGGTTTTAAAGACTGAAAAGCCAAAAGTGGCAAAATGTGAGTTTGATTGATGTTAGTTTGTGAAAAAAGTCTATATGGTTAAATTGATTGAGATTTGATTATGAAATAAGACGCGGACACTTGGTTTAAAATCCAAGGTTTATTGAGAAAATGTTTTGAGTGATAAAAGACACTTGGTTTAAAATCCAAGGTTTATGCATGATTAAAAATGTATGAATGAAGAAAATGCACTTGTTTTAAAATCCAAGGTTTTTAGGCGAGAAAAAGGGACACTTGGGTTAAAGTCCAAGGTTTTAGCGAAAAAGGAAGTCATTGGTTTAAAGTCCAAGGAACTTGGTTTAAAATCCAAGTTTGGTGATAAAAAGCACACTTGGGTTAAAATCCAAAGTTTTCACGATAAAAGACGCCGTTGGTTTAAAGTCCAAGGTACTTGGTTTAAAATCCAAGTTTGCGGTAAAAAGACTCTTGGGTTAAAATCCAAGGTTTTCGCGATAAAAAGAAACGTTTGGTTTAAAGTCCAAAGTTTTGAAAAATGTATGATGACAAAATATTTTTGATGCTTTTCGATGTTTGAAAACGAAATTGTGTTGATATTTTTTGAAAGAGGTTTTGACCTCATTTTTGAGAATAAAGTGACTAACTATTTTTGAAGAGGTGTTGACCTCATTTTTGAGAATAAAGTGGCTATTTATTTAAAATGGAAGGGGGTTCCAAAATAAAGAGGTAGCGCGCGAAAAATGATACAAACGTCGCAATAAGCAAATTAAGCGCGAAGACAATCCGTAATGATATTTTGATCAAAACGGTGTCTTTTCCCTCGGAATTAATATTCTAACGTTTTTTGCGGAAAGCGATAAATAAATATGCATGAGATGCAATTTTTTCATTTATAGTGTACATTTGTTCCTAATTACATTCTAAGGTATTTGCAAGAAAAAATAAATATGAAATGAACGCAAGAGGATGCTATGCAATTTATCTAAATTTACATCAAATCCTAAAAATACAATCTAATGTAAAAAATAAAAACAGAAGGGTGCAAATAACAATAAAGACAGAAAGGGGGTGCAAACAGCAACTTTGGGCCCAAGCCCGGCTGGGGGGCGTGGCCCAGAGAGGGGTGTGCAAAGAAAATTGTAAAAATCAGATCAGAGCCGTCTGATTGATCAGACAGCTCTGATTTGATCACAGTTAGATGAAATCTGGTACACACGATCAGGATCAGATGGCTAAGGCGCGCAGGTGCACCGTGAGGACGTGCACCTGCGCGCACAGGATCAAAAGGGGGTTATAAAAGGAAAAACCCTAAAAATAACAAACAGCAATCCATCGTCTTCTATCTCTCTTCTCTCACCGCCGCCGGTGAAACTCTCTTCTCTCACTCGGCCACCATCCTCATCCACCCAAAACTCCATTATTTTACAAAACTCCCAACATCAAAACTAACCAAAAACAAACCCTAAACCCAAATATGAACTCAAAAATCCCAAAAAATAAACCAACAGGCCAGATCGAGGGAGAGAAAGAAGACGGAAAAAAAAGAGTTCAACCTTTGTGTTCTTCGTTCTTGTTCCGTTTCTAATTTTCTTCCTCTTCTTCTTTTCGGTTCCAATTTGATTTGTTGATTTCGATTCGGATTTGGATTTGATTTGGTTTGAGGTTCAAATTGTATTTCTGGGTTTGTTTTTTTTCGAAGAAGGAGATGAAGGTTTGATGGTTTTTTGAGGTTTGTTTCTGGATTTGTGATGATAATGTTGCTTCTGGGTTCGGATTGATGGTGATGATTTATGGATTTTGGATTCTGTTTTTTTTTTTACCTTTTATTTTGATTCTGGGTGATGAATGATGATTATTGCGTTTAGTTGATATTTTTTTTGGCATTCTGTTTCTGTTTGATTTTGGATTTGGGGAAGGGTTTGATGAAGAAGATGATTTTGGTTTCGGATTTTTTTATTTCTGGGTTCTATTGATGATGAAAGTTTACTATGATGAACAGATGATGATTCTGTGATTTTTTTATTTTTGATTTTTTTGTAATTTTTTATTTTGATTGGAAGAAGCTGCGGCTGATCTGAGATTGTTGACCTTCTTGGAAACTGTGGCTATTTGTACTGTGTCAGACCTAGGGTTTTGCAGATAAATTTTTTCCATTTGGACAAAATTGCCCCTTTGGACTTGGATTGGACAAAAACACCTGATGTGGACTCTTTAAAAAAAAAGGCAAAAACACCAAAAAGGAAAATACACAAATAAAAAATTAAAATAAAAATAATAATATATATGATAATAATAATAATAATAAAACAAAAATAATAATAATAATAATAAAATAAAAAATAAAGAAATAAAGAAATAAAAATAATAATAATAATAAAAGAAAATAAAATGAAACCAAATAAATGAAGTATTTTAAAATACCTCTCTGCCGAAATTTCGTCAGAAACGAACAAAGAAAATCCGTCTTAAAAAGACGTATAAAAGCGATCGGTCAAAATTTGGGGTATGACAGAGAAGATAAGCCATTAGGATCTGGCTTCTAAAGTGAGAAAGTCACTTTAGAGAGTAAAGTGAGTAATGTCGACCATTGATTAACAAATCAAATGTGGAAATTGCAAGTATATCAAAACAAATCACAAGTTTGTTGAAATAACAACCCTTGATTTTCTCACTTTACACTTTCGAATTAGAGGAGGCAAATTGTAGGAATCAATATGTAAAGAGAAAAATGTCATAAAAACCCACTGTCAATTGATACCAGAGTATAGGCTGTGACAATTTTAAACTCACTGACAACTTTCACATGACGAAAGAATCATATTTTTCCTAAGCTAGTAACACCAAAATAGCATGCAACTTCATGGTATTGTGCAAGGACTAAAAACCTGAGCAGGGAGTGAAAATCATACTGGTATTTCATAAGCATGGACATGGCCAACAAAGATCACGTCAACCTTGTACTTGAAAAACCAGCTCCCGAAAACCACTCGCATGCGTTCACCTACCATATAGTGAGCTTCATTAGTGCTGTAGAGCGGCACATGCATGAGAACAATGAGCCAAGGTGTCTTCTCCCTATCAACCCGCGTCAGCTCTTCACAAAGCCATTTATACTGTGGTGTGTACTTTACTGTTATGGAAAATCAAAATATTTTGTAGAAATGTTAAAAAGAAAGGAAACAGCAGTACAACACTTTCAAAAGAAGACTATATATACTTCAATAAAAGGTGGCAGTTGACAAGTATAAGTTATTGACAGTGACTTTTTCAATCAAAACAGAAATAGAACTCGAACAATATCTATATTCTTAAGACCTACAAACATAAGAATGTAGGTTTCCACCATTTTTAAAGACAAACTAGCTACAATCTAGCACTAGATCCCTAAGCTAGAGAAGTAAACATCTTTACTTTTTCATTTTCCTTTATTTCCTTCTAGGAACAGGACATTTTTTTCTTAGCTGTTTTGTTAAATTGTATTTAATCTTCAATATTAAAATTGTATGCAAGTGAGATATGAGATAAGAAAGCTTCAATATTGCACTTACATTTTTTTTCTTAGCCTCGTCATTGACAAATGACCCATCAGACTTTTTATGACTAACTGCAAACATTTCTCCCCTACTATATTTTCTACCATCTCTTTTTTCCTACAAGTAAATACATATAATAAGTACTTATGCAATTAAGTATACAATCAATAATAGATGACTGAATCATACCAACTCATGTTAATGGACACTACCCACACTGCAACGTTCATGCTGCAAGAAACACTCCTATTAACTACCTAGCATTTTAGCTCTTCATAGGATCCAAATTTGCTACAAATGTTGTAGCATTGAAGGATGAATCCCGAGAGCATGGATACCATTAATAAATTCACAGAGGTGTCATCCATCCAGCACCATTGACCCATCTTAATTTATTATTATTATTATTATTATTATTATTATTATTATTATTATTATGGTTGTTAGGATCGGGATCTCACTAGAGATCGTTGGGGTATAGAAAGATCGTAGATCGTAGGATCGTAACAAGGATCGTAAGATCCCACAAAAACATAGGATCGTAAGATCGTAACATAAAAACTTCATTAATAATAAATTCATTAATCTTTAACATATGCAAAATAACTTCATATAAACATAAAAACTTCATTAAACTTAAACTCAAACTTAAAAACTTCATTAATCTTCAACATAAGCAAAATAACTGACTCTTAACATAAGCAAAATAGCAACTTAGACTCTTAAACTTGAAAACTTAAAGTTAAAACCCCTAATTCATTATGTCATTCAAAACATTCTCATCAATTCCAATTCCCATGTCTTCCATACCATCTTCATCACCTTCAAACTCATCATCAAGATTATTGATTTCACACTCATCTTCTTCAAGTTCAACAGTGGCTGCAACTTCATGCTCTTCATTTTGTGTTCCTCCTTCCAAATCCTCACTTTCAATGGTGAAATCCAGAATTTCATTCTCAGTACCTTCATCTTGGACAATCCATTCATTATCGGAATCAATTTCATCAAAATCAATTTCACAATCTACAACCTTTCTACTTTTTTTCTTCTTCGATAACTTCGAGTTGGTCATTACAAAAACAACATCATTCATCATTTTTTGTTTCAACCGGTTCCTTCTCTTTGTGTGGACCATTTCAAAAGCACTCCAATTTCGTTCACAACCTGATGAACTACATGTTAAGCTTAGCACACGGATTGCAAAATTCTGAAGCTCCGGGTGCTCATCCCCATAAGACTCCCACCATTGTGCAGCCGTTTTTGTTTCAAGTGCAGCCATTGCAATTGGACTTCCAAAAAAGTTTGCTTTTTTCTTGAAGTATTCTAATTGAGCATCAATTAGTGTAATTTCTTTCACATCACCAATCATCTTTTGCAAACATTCATACAACCCACGCTTAACTTCAAAATCAGCTTTAAAATTAGCACTATAGTGTAGTTTGGGATTGAGATAATATCCGGCAGCATGCAAAGGCCTATGCATTTGCCAATCCCATCTATCATCAATGATATCCCACAAAGGCTTGAAACTGGAAATGGATTGACAACAGAAGTCAGAAACAGAAGTTAGAAACAGAACAGAAGTCAGAACAGAAACAAAACATAAACAGAACAGAAGTCAGAAACAAAACATGGAACAGAACAGAAACAGAAGTCAGAAATTGAATGTTACCTTTTCTGAACTGAGTTGAAGTTGGTTTGGATTTTTTCTTTAGCTTGGTCCATGGCCTCATAGATAGGTCCCATGGCTGGTTCTTCATCTGAATCCACTAACCGGAGAACTTTGATTAATGGGCCTGCACCTTTCAAACAAATGATCACATCTTTCCAAAATTCTTTATCCATAACAACTTCTTCAATTTGTTTCCCATCAACAGATTTTGCAAACTTGCTTATTGTCCATTCATTTGATGTGAACATTCTTATCAATGCGCTTTTCTTCTCCGCAAGACACCTCAATGTTAAATAGGATGTTGCAAATCGAGTAGCAGCTGGTCTCACCAAATCCTTTCCTTTGGTGAAATGTTGCAACAAAGAAATTAGTGAACCTTTTGAATAAATATATTGTGTAACTTTCTTACCCCTTGATATTGTTTCACGATGGACAGTAGTCTTCTTCTCAAAATCCTCTAGCATGAGATCAATACAATGCGCAGCACACGGTGTCCAGTAGAGCTTCTTTCTTTTCTCCATTAACATAGCACCAGTAGCTTTGTAGTTTGCAGCGTTGTCAATAACAATCTGCACAACATTTTCTTCGCCAACTTGTTCCACTACTTCATCAATCATCTCAAATATCTTATCAGCTGTTTTTGTTATATGTGAAGCATCAATGGACTTCAAAAAAACAGTACCTTTCGGGCTATTCACTAGGAAGTTCAAAATTGTTCTCCTTCTTTTGTCGGTCCACCCATCACTCATGATAGTACATCCCGTCTTCTTCCAAACAAGTTTGTGTTCTTCAATGTCTTTTGTTGTCTCCTCCATCTTTTGCTTCAAGTACTTGGTTCTGATTTCATGATAAGAAGGTGGCTTAAAGCCAAGACCATGTCTAGCAACCATCTCCAACATTCTTTGAAATTCATCACTCTTTGCCACATTAAAGGCTATGACATTATTGTAGAAGAAGGCTGCAATTTCCAAACATGCTTCTTCTCTCAAATTCTTTTTAAAAATGCTGTTGATGGTAGTTTGGGTACTCACTCCCCTCTTCTAGAAAAGATTTGTTGGCGTAGCATTGTCACCTTCCTCTATTGGCCTTTTTCCTCTTACAATATCATCATCAACATTTGTTTTTTTGATTAATTTGACTTGCATAGCTTTACAAAGCTCCCACATCTGTATTTTCACATCATCAGGGACAGACTCACAAGCACCAACATTACATTGTGTATGGCCCAAATGGTGCTTCAGCCTATAAACTCCTCCAATTACCACTTTTCCACAGTAGTTGCATTTTATTCTTCTTGTTCCTCCATCAACAGACACTCCATGTTTCCATGCTATATCAGTTCTGTTTCCCTTTGAATTTCTCAGAACTGGTGGTGCAGATGAGGAACCACCAACAACATCTTTAGGGATGGATGAAGACATGATTGAAAATTGAAAGGGTGAGAATATAAGAAAGAAACTGCGTACTGACTAGTTTGTGAACAGTTGAGTGGATGAGAATGATTCATATAGTAGAAGAGAATTTATAGGAGATGATTTAGGGATAGAATTAAATGATGAAACAAAATAATCAATAGATTAGGAGACGGTTGAGTGAATTAAGGAGTGAAGGAATAGGCTCAAGGCAATTTCAATAGAAACTCACCGATTCCCCATGTAAACAATGCGTATTCCAATTACGCTGCAATACGAAGCGTTTATGATTTTAAACGGGTCGTTTTCGGGTCGGATACGCGTTTTTTTGTCCGGGTCCAAAAAAAACTCAAACCGGGTCGGGTCGGTGCTGAAACGGGTTGCGGAATCCCCAGAACTGATCGTTTCGACGCGATGAAGATCGTCACGCCCACGATTTCGCGATCTTCCACGGCGATCCCACCGCTCCGACGAATCCAACGATCTGTGAACCGCTCTGGCACAGTGGAGAGGATTGAACGCGTGAGATCGTACGATCTCACGATTTATGCAGCGCGCTTGACAACCATGATTATCATATTTCCTCAATCCAGAGATGATCTAAAGAGAAAACAACAAGCAAATAAGCACTATTTCAGTTCATAATGTAGCATCCAAATAAGAAATTACGAATCCTTATTAGACTCATCAACAGATAGCTACTGCCCCTTTCTTCATTCGGAGGGCCTCCATTAACTTTAGCACCATCAAGATGTGTCTTCCTCCTCCTCTTATTTTGGCCTGCAAGACGCCTACGAAAACTTCTCTTCCCTTCATCAAACTCATCAAGAACATGAAACCTTTCATAAGTTTAAGAAGTTGCACCAACTAAGGTGCTAAAGTAAATGCTCTGAAAACTAAACACACACACTTATACCCGGTTCTAAAAAAACATTACATATTCCAAAAAATTAAGAGTCCCATTTTGATGCATTATCATTGCAAAACACTTTACTCAGTCAAACATTCACACTTTACATATATGTCTCTTTTAAGATATTTTTAAATAAATTCAAAACATCTTTAATAATCTAACGATTATAATTGATTGACAGTGTAAACAATCTTTACATTGATAGTACATACATATCAATTAAATCCAGAAATTGATGCAATGAACATATCATAAATCTCAATTATGCTCCCTAAGAAACTTATCATTTTAAAACCTACTGACCTGCTACACTGTTGACAGAATCACTGCATAACATTTCCAACCAACGCTTTACTAGCCTTAGAATGCACATCACAAACTTTGTGACGACGATGGTAATCCTTTGCGCTACTAAGATCCGCCCTACTATCCTCCACCTGACAAACAACACGATTTGAAGTAGTAACAACAATCTTTTCTTTTTCAGTTTCACTCATGGGTGAATCACAGAGATGGAATATACAACTATGTTATTAACTATTTCACTCTTTTCATTTTCACATGTTTCATCTTTCATGCATTAGAGTAAAAAAAAGAAACTAGTTTTGTTTCATTTTTCATGTCTGGTTTTCCTCTTCTAGCATTTTGTGATTTCCTAGGTAAAATATAGAACTTAGAACAACCACTTTTCCTTCTCAAACTTCAACTCTTTCACAGTTTCGTCTTTACTTGAGTCTCCATGATGACTTCACAAAACTTCAACAATTGTGATATCAACATGGCTCTTTTCCCATTATCTCCTATTACTCCTATTACATTTTCCATTAAATTCCAAATCAAATGTAATTTAACTTTTTCAAAATAACAGTACAAAAGTATGTTAGTGAGCCAAATCAAAGGCAATCAAAATGAACCTGAATCTAAGATGAACAACAAACTTATAAGGGATTTTGCAGAAATAATAGGAAACGAATATAAGCTTTGCTCAAAGATAGAACATCAAACTCAGAGAAGTGATTTAGCAGAAATTAAAACGAACCTAAACCTGAGATGAACAACAAACTCTTCTAAACGGGATAATGAGAGCAACGAACCATTCACTTGCGATTTAGGGATGTAGGGATTTAGGGAATGAAGAAAAATTAGGGTTAAATGAAGAAAAAAAGCTAGGGATTTAGCACTCGTGATAGAAAAAGGGAATGAAGAAACGAGTTAGGTCATGGTCGAATCGAAGATGGAAACGGCGGTGGTGGAAACGGTGAAGCGCCATGAAACGGTGGGTCTGAGAGTGTTGTGTTTTTTCTTTTTTTGGTGTTGTGTTTTTTGTGTAACAAAGAGAGAGGGGGAGTGTTTTTGTCTGAGTGTGTTTATTTTATTTTTATTTTTTTGAAAATAAAGAGATTTCAATTTCAGATAGGCGCTAAATGAAATTTTCCTGGTTATAGAACAAAACATTGCCACGGTTGTAAAAACCGTCGCATAAACTGTTGCAAATGTTTTAAAAAATTCACATTGCAACGGTTATGTTCAAATGGTCGCAATAGAAGTGTTGCAAAATGCTTATTTTCTTGTAGTGCTTATCCAAATTGATTCATACTGACGCAGAGAAAAATGTCATAAAATAAATAGCATAAAAACTTCTCAATGAAAAAGAATAAAAAGTAATTATATTATATATATTATTTTTAACTAGACACCATTGAACCATTCTTTTTCCATAAAATATTAAGGTGCAACAATTGGACAATCAAATTATGCAAAATGCATGCTCCTAAAACAAAATGATCCGGATATAGTCACTCATACCAATGGGGAAAATCACGTACCCCCTTACGCACACAGCTGGAGTACCACATAATAAGATAATCACGTACCCCCTTACGCACACAGCTGGAGTACCACAAAAATAAAATAATCATGTACCCTGTTACGCACACAGCTGGAGTACCACAAAAATAAAATGTCATACCATGATAATGCCAATATCATACAAATTCCAATCACAAAAACATCACAAAGAGGTCAAATAATTTCACCACAATCATGTAACATGACAAACCACAATACTTATAAAAATCATTTTCTTTCTTTTTCAAACTTATTAAGGTCCACACTATTTATCAAACTTCTCATTCGCAAACAAATTAAAACTTTAATAGCCTTTTTATTTTTAGTCCACATCACATACTCATACATAAAACATATGAAAATTCCAACTTTACGTAATTAAATTATATTTTACCTTCTTATCTTTCTAAATGACAAGAATTTATACCACAATTTCATAACACTAATCCCATGAGTATGAGTTGTTCTGGACTGGGCCTAAATGCCCAACACGTTGAGGATATCCACTTTTGGGCCGTCGAGCAAGGCCCAAAGCTCAAGATCCAAGTCCACTTGACCGTTGGGCAGCGCATGCCTCTCCTGCGTCCCGTAACGCTCGACATCGGAATGATGAGCATTTAATGCTCATCACGGCTCCTCAGCCGTTTTCCGACAGCCATTGATGGACATTAACTGCCCATCAACGGCCTTGGCCAAGCACTGGGGCTATATATATAGAGCACCTCACACTTGCCAAAGGTACGTAACATCCTCTATTGAAAACCTTCACTTCACCTCAACTGACTTGATCGTCGGAGTGCAAAACGACGCCAAAGACCACGTCCTCAAATGTGACAAGTGCCAAAGACACGGGGACATGCACATCGCACCAGCCAACGAGCTGAAAACGTTGATCTCTCCGTGGCCATTTTCCTGGTGGGGAATGGATATCCTCGGTCCTTTCCTAACAGCTGCAAGGCAAGTCAAATACCTCATAGTTGTCGTGGACTACTTCACCAAATGGATTGAAGCAGAACCTCTCGCAAAAATCGGCGCATCCCACATACTTCGTTTCTTCAAAAGAAACGTGCTCGCAAGGTTCGGAATCCCCCAAGTAGTGGTAACGGACAATGGAACGCAGTTTACGAACAAGAAATTCCAGGAATTCCTCGCCGCGATAGGCACCACTCAACACTTCACATCAGCCGAGCATCCTCAAACCAACGGGCAAGATGAAGCAGCCAACCGCGTGATACTTCGAGGACTAAGACGAAGGATGGGCGCATCTAAAGGAAATTGGACCGAGGAATTGCACAACGTCCTATAGTCCTACAGAACCACTCCCCATTCCACAACCTGGGAAACACCCTTCCGATTAACATACGGAACAGAGGCAGTAATTCCCGTGGAAATAGGAGAAACATCCTCGAGGATCGAATATCCTCACGAGGAAGAAATAAACGACGAGTTACTGAGAGAGGAACTAGATCTCGTCGAGGAACTAAGAACATGGGCTTCTCTTTGAGAGGCAACCCTCAAGCAGAAAATAGCTGCTCGGCACGACAAAAGGGTCATCAAAAGAGAGTTCGAGGTGGGAAGCCTGGTACTGAGAAGAAACCAAAAAGATTCACGAGAAGGGAAGCTCGCAGCTAATTGGGAAGGACCGTACCGAGTCCGAGCAAAAACAGAAAACGGAGCATATCACCTCGAAGATCTCTACGACAAAGAAATCCCTCGCACATGGAACGCTGAAAAGCTAAAATAATACTATAGTTGAAAATAGCGTAATTCGACATGCTCTTCAACGAAGGCTGCAAATCCCGCCGAGGAAACGCGCCTGTACAACGGAGGAATGCCTAGGTACGGGCAGGAATCTTAAAACATCTAAAGCTCGACCTTAGCCTTAAGTGCTGACGTCCACGCTCAACGAGGGAACACCCCATGCGAGCCCCATCGTCGCTTAGTACATGCACGGCAGAACGCCCAGCTCGCGATGGGATGTTCAATGCTGCGAGGAAAATTTTCAAACGAAGAAACTTTCCTCGACTCTAGTTTGGGAGCCAGCCAAACACTCGCGCAGTTGCACAAACTGCTCGGGAACAGTGCTTATGATCCGCGACATCAAGAAGCAACCGTAGTTTTAGACGAGCACTAGCGCAAAGGGTGATCTACCTAGCGAATAGAACGTCTAAAATACTAAGTAAAACCCTAAGTCAGAATCGAGCACCGCTTTTAAATATCCTCGCATATTTTAAATGATCGAATTCGCAGGGAAATAATTAAACATTCATCGACACATTTAAAGTAAACACTCCACAAACAAGCAATAAAACAAGCTTAAAATTGCGAAATAAGTTAAAGTTATAAATAAAGTCGACCATACGCCGATATTGTCATGGTATTACAAATCAGGCGAACAAGCGCCAAACAAAAAGAGGCCAAGGCGAGCATAACGCCGGCATAAATTACAACTATGAAAATAAAGACATAAACTCAATCTTCTTCATCTGGGGAGGGAGACACTATAGCACCATCATGGACCTCCTTGAGCTCGGAGGCGCCCGCTACGATCAGCTCAACACCAGGGTTGAGAACCATTAACTGGGCGACAACATTCTCGAAGCTTGACTTCGCAACGTCCAGTTGCTGACCTTCAAGCTCGAAGATCCTGGAGACAAGAGCTGCTCGGGTGAACCCCTTATATTCACCATTTGGATCGACCACGAGCTCGTCAGCATCAGGAGCAGTGCCACTCGAGCAAGGCCTGCTCTCCAGATCTCTCACCTTTCCCTCCAAGGTCTCCTTCTCAGTGGTTAAGTCCTTGATCTGCCCTTCCAGCATCGCCTTCTCCTCGACCAGTCGAGCAGCTTCTTTCTCCTTCTCAGTTAACTGAGTTACCAAACCTGCCTGAAGCTTATATCTATCCTTGTACGCCGCATGGTTAACTTTGGTCTGCTCCAGCGATTGTCGGAGAAGAGCAGCTTCCTCCTTAGCACTATCCCTTTCCTCCAAGTACTTACGCTCTCGGCCGTTGAGGAAGCTGCAGATCTCCATCAGCTTGAATGCGGCGACCATTGCATCCGCGAGTTCGTTCTTCAGGGCCTCAGGACCCATATCATTCATTATAGCATGCTCGGCATCGGAGAAGGCGACGGGAGATTTCCTAACCAACTCCGGACTACCAATGGCCGGAGGGAGCACAAACTTTGGCGAAGAAGGGGACACCCGACCAGTCGCAGTTGCATTCACCTGTTCAAATCTGGCCACCTTTGCAGGACGAGGCTGGCTCTCGACATTAACATCCGCGTCATCTAAATCGACAACCACGGTGCTGGCCCGAGCATTGTCAACATGATACCCCCCAGGGGATGGAGCAGTAGCTGACGAGGATCCAAGCACAGCAGCCTGCCTCTTCTCCTTGGCAGCCTTTGACTTACGAAGCTTAGCTGCGACAGTCGACATTTCTTCTGCGAAAATAAAGCAAGGAAAAAATCAGTAAACTTACGAGAAAACTGAATTCATATATACGATGAAGCTAAAATAAAGCATAACGAGCATACTGAAACAAGCTTCCATCTCCGCCACATTTTTACAGGCGAGCAGCTTCCTCGTATCGATGAAAGCCGTTTTGGTCACCGGAACGCCCATCTCATCGCGAACAGGGTTCCCTTCCTCGTCTTCATAATACTTGCGAGGGAAATCACTTACAAATACTTTCATTTGCTCATAATTGGACAACTCCTCGACCGAAAGCTCTTCTGCGGAGTAAATAAAATCGCTGTCCGGTTTCAAATAATGACTCCTTCTCCACGACAGAGGAAAGCGGCTATAGTCCTCCATAACCGGTCGACCACTTGGATCCACCAACGGAGCCCCAGTGGCATCTTTGGCCGGTCCCTGGTATATGACGCTCTGCCAGGCAATGGAATTAAGGGGTTTGACAAAGAAATAGCTATCCTTAAAACCCCGGACAGATTCTAGAAACATTTCAAAAAGTTTAACGCTTTGCTTCAGCGACACCCAACCAAACTTGTTGGCAGCGTCACCCTTGGGTTTCGACCTCTGTAGATGGAAGGCATGGAAAAATAGTGAAATGGTCGGCATGAATCCCAAGTATGCCGCCGTCATCTCAAAGGCCCTTATGAAGGCCAAAGAGTTCGGATGTAGTTGGGAAGGAGTAAGATGCAGGTATCTGAAGACTGCGATCTCGAAATCGCTGAAAGGCAATCTGTAACCCATATGCTCGAACGCGATTTGGTACATAGGGAAAGACCCCCACTGGAATTTACTGCAAATTTGACGAGAGGTGTTCGGTATACAGGCTTTCCAGTCATCCGCGGGAGAGCGTTGAACTGTCTTGAACATTCCATCCCCTCCATTCAGAGAAAACATTGAAACTGTGGTCCTAAGCTCGTCGGCCACCCACGCATAATCGTCACCGTCAACGTTCGAAGTCGAGGCTGGAGCCTGTTCCTCGGCCATCACACCTGAAAAAGCATAGGAGAAAGATGAATTCGACATTTAAACATCAAATCCACCCTTCCACCTCCAAATCAAGTGAAAGGGCGAGGACTTCGAAATCTTTCGAACACACATGGTCGACAATCATTTTTATCGTCTCAACTCGAAAAATGCTCGGCACATTCATATGAATGCTCGCACATTCATATGAATGCCCGACGTAATTCGTAAAATCCAGAAAGGCAAAGTGAGTTCACAAAGCGAAAAACGCCAGTGAACTCATAACCAAAGGTAACAGCCTAACTAAAAACAGCGTTTTATCCAAAAATAAAAAAAAACGCTCATTTTGTGGGAGGGAAGGGTACTAATCGCTACTAATCGCCCCTCAAAACACTAATAAACAAAGCAAATAGTTCAAAGCTCAAAGAGCAAAAACGTAAAATTTTACAGCTTCAACAAACATCAAATCGCAAAAACATAAACAAAAAAGGTCTCAGTACTTACTTGTAGTTGTAAAAGCGAAGTTGTCAAGAAGAAATCCAACAAACGGTGGGATCTGTAAGCTTGAAAAGGATCGGGAGAGTTTGTGAAGTTGGGAGAAGTTGAGAGAGTTTGAGTGGAAAGTTGGAGAGAAAAAACAGTAAATGTTTGACAATCCCTCCACTTTCCTATATATAGGAAATCACCAGCGGACGCACCTGCACGGATCGAGAAGGCGCCGCTAGAATCTAGACCATTGCTTTGATCCAAAGGTCACGATTCACATTGATCCTACGGCCCAAACACAGTCATCAGAGAAACGGAAAGGCGCGAGAATCCAACGGTTGCTAATCATCCTCGAAATTTCAAACCTACGAAGGAGCACTTAAGTGCTATCACAGTAGCCTTTACACGTGGCGAAAGAAGGCGCAACGACTTGTCCCTTCAAGTCACATCCGTCCGTTCGTAAATACCGCGGAACATCAGGGAAAATCGCATCAAAAATCTCGTCGTATTAAATCCTCGGCGTTGTTTACGGATCGCAATAAATGTGCGACAATTCCGCGCAACAATTCCTCGACATATCCCCAAATGTTTCTCTCCACGACAAGTGTCAACAAACTTACTCCTCCCAAGCGAACAGATCGTCGACGATCTCAATAGGCAAAGGATTTCTTCGTCGACACCATCTTATGTTCGACATTGAGATCCAAGACCTCAACGCTATCAGCCTAAGTACCAGAGCTACGACCAACTAAAGTCATCATCCTCGTACCGAAGCATGACAACTTGGGGGGCTCCTGTTCTGGACTGGGCCTAAATGCCCAACACGTTGAGGATATCCACTTTTGGACCGTCGAGCAAGGCCCAAAGCTCAAGATCCAAGTCCACTTGACCGTTGGGCAGCGCATGCCTCTCCTGCGTCCCGTAACGCTCGACATCGGAATGATGAGCATTTAATGCTCATCACGGCTCCTCATCCGTTTTCCGACAGCCATTGATGGGCATTAACTGCCCATCAACGGCCTTGGCCAAGCGCTGGGGCTATATATATAGAGCACCTCACACTTGCCAAAGGTACGTAACATCCTCTATTGAAAACCTTCACTTCACCTCAACTGACTTGATCGTCGGAGTGTCTGCAGGTACACAACCCCCCTCCGGGTTTGCTTGGACAAAACGCAGCGACAATCACCGTGCACCGCCGTCTGGTCGACTCTGATCAAGGTAAAGATCATGAGTGTATGGGAAAAAAGCTCTTACCTTAGACGATTTTCTTCCAAGCACAATACTAGCCTAAATTCGCAGCTACGTACACGGTATCTCTCGCTCCATAGTTCGTTTCGACGATCCGATGCTTAACGAAAGTGCAGTCGATATTCTACGATAATAAGTTTATAGAAAATGAAAATAGATTCATAATTGGATTTTTCAAGAAACAAATAGAAAATAGAATAAAAAGACTTATAAGAGGACTTACACCAATTAAATTCGGGAAGGATGAGGTTAAGAATAAGACTTGGTAATAACTTGAAATGACGAAGGAAGCTAGCTTTTCATAAGTTTGGTTTTATTTGTGGACAGAGAGTTTAATACTTAACAATATTCCTTTCTTTGGAGAGAAATATGTAAACTAGTAAATAAAGAATAATAAAGAATAAAGTATGAATTGTGAAAGACGCGAAGAGGTGTACGTACGAGCAAGCAAGATGGAGAGATACTTATCTTTATTACTATAAAGGGAGAATAAGGGTTTTGGATTTGCAACCACTTAACCCTAATTTTTCCCTCCTAATCTCCCTTTTAATGACCACTCCAACTACCCCATCATTTATTAGGAATACAAATTTGAATTTCAAATACACCTCTTCACAATATTTGATTGCATTGCACAAAAAAACGTAAAAGGCATATTTGTATTTGCCTAAAAAATTGGCTACTCTACCTTCTCTCTTCCTATAATATAGCATTTATAGAAACACGTAAAACTATTCTTTTCTTTTCTTTTCCTCAGCATCAAACAATGATTCAGTGTCCTTTATCATCTTCTCTCTATATAAATTGTACTCCTGCATTTCTTTCTCATGCATTTGTCTCTCTATTGTTTCTCTCCTTTTTTCTTTTTTTTTTCTTCCTTCTGCATTTGTCTCCTCTCTATTGTTTCCTTCACTATTAAAAAAATAAAATAATAGCTAATCTAAATTATTTACTAACGTTTTGTTGTTCTTCTATATGATCTGTCTGCTGATTTTTCTTATTCATATACTCCTATATTCTGACTTACCTTTTTTAAATAATTTGGTTTTTTGTTTGAAGGAAAAGAGGAAGAAGTACGAATTTAAGAAGATGATTATACCAATTTAGATTTGTCGTAATTACTTTTCTAATTTGTGAGTGTCAAATCTAAAATTGTTGAAGTGTTTGATTTCTAGATTTGTTTTTTGTTCGTTCAGTTACAAGGTTGATGCTAATCTAGGGATTTTGTTGATGATATGTTAAACCTTGCTCTGGTCTCATCTTGAGAATGAGACAACACCTCTATCACTTTTGTTTTGCAAGATTGAAGAAAAAAAAATTGAACATCTTTATTACTATAAAGGGAGAATAAGGGTTTTGGATTTGCAACCACTTAACCCTAATTTTTCCCTCCTAATCTCCCTTTTAATGACCACTCCAACTACCCCATCATTTATTAGGAATACAAATTTGAATTTCAAATACACCTCTTCACAATATTTGATTGCATTGCATAAAAAAACGTAAAAGGCATATTTGTATTTGCCTAAAAAATTGGCTACTCTACCTTCTCTCTTCCTATAATATAGCATTTATAGAAACACGTAAAACTATTCTTTTCTTTTCTTTTCCTCAGCATCAAACAATGATTCAGTGTCCTTTATCATCTTCTCTCTATATAAATTGTACTCCTGCATTTCTTTCTCATGCATTTGTCTCTCTATTGTTTCTCTCCTTTTTTTTTTTTTCTTCCTTCTGCATTTCTCTCCTCTCTATTGTTTCCTTCACTATTAAAAAAATAAAATAATAGCTAATCTAAATTATTTACTAACGTTTTGTTGTTCTTCTATATGATCTGTCTGCTGAGTTTTCTTATTCATATACTCCTATATTCTGACTTACCTTTTTTAAATAATTTGGTTTTTTTTTTAAGGAAAAGAGGAAGAAGTACGAATTTAAGAAGATGATTATACCAATTTAGATTTGTAGTAATTACTTTTCTAATTTGTGAGTGTCAAATCTAAAATTGTTGAAGTATTTGATTTCTAGATTTGTTTTTTGTTCGTTCAGTTACAAGGTTGATGCTAATCTAGGGATTTTGTTGATGATATGTTAAACCTTGCTCTGGTCTCATCTTGAGAATGAGACAACACCTCTATCACTTTTGTTTTGCAAGATTGAAGGAAAAAAAAATTGAACATGAGTGACAAAATTGTTATTATCGGATAAGTTTTAAACTTTATGCAACCTTATTTTTTCTTCTCTTTCTTTCACAGTTCTAATTCTAATTAATGATTTATTGCTCTCTGTCACCAACCTTGGTTGAAATTTATTTTAATATATTTTTTCCTATTTTATTGATTTTCTTCTAATTTATTAATGATTTGATTTGTTGCAGGGGCTTTATAATTTGTGGGATGGAAAATATGATGTTTTTTTATGTGGATTTCTCACATTCACATCTTTTACATGTATCTGAACTCAAAACAATTGCACAAGCCTAAGAAAATTAAGAACTCTTCTATTTTTTCAATCTCTTTTATATGTTTTGATATTATTTTGAAGAAAATTAAGAACTCTTTTTCATCTTTCTCTTAAACAAATGTCTTAAAGCTTTGATTTTGATGGTGGCTGAGTTTTGATAGTGACTCTTCAATCAATAAAGGTAAGTGTTACTATAAGATTTAATTGTTTTTTATTTCTTACTTTTGTTAACTTCTCTAATATGTTTTTCGGATTTCTTTTAAAAACAAATTATATTGCAAGTTATTTTCGGTTGGCTATTGATTTGTTCAAAACATGCTACTGCCATGGCGACTCCCTCGACCATCAAGTTTAAGTTCCTTTATAACGAGCCGTTGTGTTTTTACGAATTTTACATTGATGTATTTAGTGCATTCGAATCGATTGCTTTTGTAAATTACAAATGCTTTGGTGATCGTGAACATGTGATTCCATCACGTATTAATTTGTACACTTTGTCGTATTAATTCTTAGATTTTTTTTTTTATAATTTGTCTAATTAATTTGTAGAATGAGTTTTCTTTGTATAGGTAAAAATTTTGTTTTTTCTTTGTAGAGATAATAATTTGTAAATCTATTAAATGCACATGTGTCTGTATCATAGTATTTTGATTTTTTTTATTGTTTATATTTTTTGAGAAATTGACCGCGAATTTTGTCGGATTGTTCCTATAATGTATGTTATGTTTTTATATGCATTTATGTTTGATATGCAGCTCAAAGGAAAACTGGTGTGGTATTTTGTCAATAATCTCGGGTAGAAGATTGATTATTTATTACGGCGCAACTTGCTATGGGAATTAGTATTGTGTATTTGTGGAATATGGATCAATATTTTTATTTGTTTTGAAATGTCGTTGGTAATTATAAAAAAAAAATGCCGTTGGTAATTTTATGAATTTAGTGTTCTTTTTCAACTACATTAGTAATACTTAATTTAAATTAAAAAAAATTGTGTGTACATCATAATATATATCATAATATATATATTCTCGTTAATCATAACACATTAAGAAATTAAATTACTTTTTCATATGTATTCTGAAGTGATATGCTTACTTTTCCCAAAAAACTAGCAGGATACCCGTGCGTCCGCACGGGAGGAGCGGCGTTGCCGCTTCAAAATAGGTATTATGAAATATATGATTTGTTGGTTAATAATAAAATATAAAGGTGAAAAAAATATGTTTGTAATTTAAAAAATTGAATTAAATAATAATAAATAAATGTTTTGAATGATTTCTTAATTTCATAAACAAAAAATTAATATCAAGTTAAAACTCGAATCATATTTAATTAGTCTATCATTAGATTATGGCTAAGAATTTGGAGAAGTAGAAAGGAGTAGACAATTTTAAAGGAGAGGAACTGGTTCTCTTTCTATGGTTTTCCATGTAGTCTTTAATTTATTTTTATGGCGAGGGAGATGACAGTGGCCTGAGTAGTATGATGGAAATTGGGAACAATGTAAGATTTATTGACCGTTACCATATAACAGGCTATCTTTATAAATTAAAAATGTGCTAAATAATATGATATGAGATAAACATAACTAATATGTGGGTATCTCCTAAATAACAGGTAGCATACTAAATATTGAAATAGAATGATACCTTATTAGACAAGTAATTAAGTATAATTCCCAAATAAAATTAAATAAAATAAATTATGAAATAAATAACTTTCGAAATATACAAAATATCCAAATAAAATTGGTTCACGAATTGGTTTGCAATTCATTTAGGAATTCGTTCACAAAAATTCACTCAAGAATTCATCATAGATATAGAATCCGGCGGCCCCAAACAAACAAATGAAATACATAATATTTAAACTAATTTTAACTTAAACACTATCTTAAAGATTCAACAAAAAATCACGCACGTCATAATTTTTCAATATTCACCAACCTCACTGTCTATCTAAACCGACATGCAAATCACGGCCACAAGACCACTGTATTCACCATGATGATTTCATGGCATCTTCCATGGCCTCCAAAACTGGTCTTGTCTACCAACCAACCAACCAACATGTGATATTGTAACAATCAATTTAATCCAATCAGGTGTAGTAAAATTTGTGATTTTTTAGTATGACAGAAATATATATTACCTCTCAAAATAAAAATAAAAAAGCAAAGAAATATAACAAAAACGCATGTTTGTAAAATTCACGTGCAAAGTATTCGTTAGATATAATATAACACTACTCTTTTAAGGTGAATGAAATAAAAACATGATAAAAATCAATTACTAAGTTTGATTGGAAACCGTAAAACATTACTGAGTTGGTTTGGGTCAAAATAAAAACCAATCAACGGTATTTTCAATTTATTAACCTTTAAATGATTGATGAGTTTATTAAAAAGGAAGTTAATTGAATTTGTATCATGTTTAATAAAAGTCAATTAGAATTCAAAATGAAATTGGAGAGTCTCCATAAAAATATCACAATTTTGTCACACTATAAAATAACACAACAATGATAGAAATAATAATTTATATAATATCGTGGGAAGTACATCGAGACAATTGTTTAGTATTCTCAACATATCAAAAGAGTTTAGGACAAACTCATAGCTAATAAGTAGTCAAGGTTGTGCAGCAACTATATATATTACAATAACGGAACAGACTAAAAGAAAGATGGTAGATATCCGATCGAGCAAAGTAATAAGCCAAAGTTTGATTAACAACTTATGCAATTACATCTCGAGACGTTGTTTCTCGATTTTTTTCAATCTTGATATTTCTCATCACTTTGTTTGAAGATAGTTTGGCATCATCAGGGGAAGAATCTTGTTCATGCCTTTTTGCAGGAGTTTTCTTCTTAGTTTCAGCATATGAAGATTCAGAAGTAGCAAAAAGATCCCGCTGCGTAGCAAACAATACAACAGTTTCAGGACAAAGGTAATATGTAATTGACGATCTTTAAAGTCGACATTTGAAACATATGAATAATTGAAGACTTACAGTCGGGAACTTGTCTCTCCTTGTGTCACGCTCGTAAGATTGAAATATAGAATTGTTATAATAATGGAGATCCATTTTGTTATAATAATAGAGATTAATAATTCGTATCACCTCATTGTTTGAAATTTGATCTTTGAGATACTGAATAATAGCTTCTTCAGTTTTGTAGTTAAGAACCGAGACAAATTTGTAGTAGGATTGTGGCTTGACTTTAAATGTAAGTTCCTTGCCCATCATGTCATCCAGATATTCATATGGATCAAATTCGCTAGCTTAGAGTAATAAAAATAACAAAAATTGTTAACAATTTCTACGGAGGGAACAATTCATATAAATATAATGTAATCATGTATCTTAACCATAATGGTTTTCAATTCCTCGGCAGTTTTGCCAATCAATTGTTGGCATTCACGGTCCCAGAAATCAAACCGGACTTTATGATCTTGAAAACGAACTTCAACATGAACTTTGTATCTATCAAAGATATATGTACGATTAATGTGACGAAAGAGGCTATGTAAACAATAAATTGAAAAAGTTTAAAGCTAAAATTGGTTATAGAAACAACACATAATAAATTAACTTGATTTGTGGATCAGGGGTAACATATTCGTTCGAGCATTTGTATGAAGGAGAGGTGGTGATTATTTGTTTCTTACAATCAACACATGTTAAGAGGAACCAACCGCGTTTTGCAGTCAAGCCATGGTGTGTGGTTCCAACCGTTGTAACAACTTCATCCTAAACAAATTGAATGGTAAATGAAAGATGATGAGAGACTAAGCAAGTACAACAAAAACATATTGACAATTGTAATGAATGTAGACATGGTACGCACATTAACACAACTCATAAGTTCAGAAAGATGTTTAGGAGATGCATAGCGTGATGGAACTGAATACTGATAAGCTTGAGAGTTTTGTGATGACTGCATATTTTCAATTTAAAACCTTATGCCATGTTTTTTTGTTATTAAGTTAAGATAAGAACAGTATAATTGTTCCAATCTTGCAACTAAAATATAAGTAAAGAACAAACTACTTATGCCAAAACGGACCTCCGAACCAGATTAAACTGGCGGTGAAAACCAAAAAAAAAAAAAAGTAAAGAACAGAGGAATCATGATTAATTAATAGTAATGGAAGCTAGTGTTGGATCTGCATGTCAGAGTGTATATTATATTATTAAACTATATGTAATTAAGTCGATTAAATACGAAGTACAAATCAAAGGTTTTTAATTATTATTTTTGACGCAATCAAAGATTTTTAATTAATGAATTGAATATGAGACATTTTCTATATTGAAATCTTAATTAAATTATGATCATTATCCATCGTATAAGATGCATAAGTTTCATAACAAAAAAAAAAAATAGTTATGTTTTGAAGCATATATGAAACTTATTACACTTGTTTGTCCAATATCAGAAATTCAATATGCTATTTTTCACCATTAGTTACTGTCCATATATCTTCAAGCCTCATAGCAAGTTTCCATAATCATTGATAGATTTAACGTCTTCAAGGGCCCTTACATCGTCGGTTCTAAATTTGAATAAACTCATATCATAAAGTTTAAAAATAATAATACAACATCAAGTAGAAAAAGTTGTGGAAAAAGTCATAAAATATGAACAAAGTATCAACAAAAAACAAAAATATAGCAACAAAAAAGGAAAAAAAATCATTTTGGTGATATGAAAAAAAAATCTAAAAATAGTAACAAAAAAATAAAAAAAGATAAGGATGTAACAAACTTAAAATAGCAACAAAAAAGGAAAAAAATAAAGAGTGTAACGTTAATGTCTGTGTTTCTAAAAACTTCAGTGTAAGAAAAGAAAATCATGATTATACCTTCTAAAAGATTGATACAAACACCAGAAGTTAAACTATGTTTATGCTTCCATACATAAAGGATTGAAGAAGAACAAAGAAAACATTCAAGAGCCCTTGACATCGTCGGTTCTAAATTTGAACAAACTCATATAAGAAAGTTTAAAAATAATAATACAAAATCAAGTAGAAAAAGTTATGAAAAAAAAAAGTATCAACAAATAACAATATAGCAACCGTAAGTATCAACAAATAACAAAGAAAAGAAAATCATGATTGTACCTTCTAAAAGATTAATACAAACACCATAAGTTAAACTATGTTCATGCTTCGAAACATAAAGGATTGAAGAAAAACAAAGAAAACAAAGAAACAAACACCGAAAGTTAAAATATGTTTCGAAAGGAGTTTTTCATGATTTTGAAGAAGAAATAAAAGAAAATAACTGATAGTGAGAGGTGGTTTCTGGAAGTTAAAATAGGAGTAATCATTCATCAGATATTAGGAAGTAACTTTTTAATAAAGACGCAAAATAACCCTGGATTGAATTATGTGTCAAAAAATTAAAAATGGGTAAATGGGGAATTTCATACGTATCTTCTTAATATATGTATATAGATACAAACCATTAATTTTATTATTATTATCTCTCCTCTCTTGAGCCTTTACTTCTCTAAAATGTTGCCTTAAAAATAGGTACCTTTTGTTTTATCTTATAGGAATAATTATACAATAATTTTTAATTTAAAATTAGAGTTATTTTTTCAATATTTCAAATATTCTGTCGCACACCAAAAAAAATTTTGTATCTTTTGTTGTGGGGTAAATCACTAATTGTGCATCATATTTGTTTGTTTAGATATGTACAGGCTCTATGTGGCCATACTTTAAAAAATTATTATTGATTTAATATTTTTAAATATTTTTGTAGTTTTATTTGTACCAACTAATTTCAATTTCCCTACATTTAATTTCATTTTATTTTTTTACTTGCAAGTTTAATTGTAAGAATTTATATCGTAAATTTGATTCAACACAAAACCCGTGCAACACACGGGTTGGAGTCTAGTATTTCTATAATCTCATTCAAGGGTACATTAAGAGTGATAACTACTCATTTTATGTAGTAAATTGCACATTACGAGAAATTAATATGAGAAGCAAGTTTGACTAAGAACCTAGATTCATAGTTGGGTGTGAGGAATTTAATCAAGAGAGGATTCAATTGTGATTATGATAAGAGAATAATTTTGAATTGTTTCCAATCACTACCATGATATGAAGTGGCATGAGACATTTATGAAATTTAAAGGGAATAATTTCATTCTTAATTATCTCTTGGTCAAAGGAAATAATGAGGAGATAGATCTCAGCCATTTAAACATGAAAACAACAAATTGAATTTGTCATTTAAAGAATTCTAAAATGGGTTAACGGTTAGAGAGAGGAGGGGTCAAATTTTATTGTGTGGTCAAAGGAACATAATAGGAATTAATTAATTACATGGAATTGGGCAAGAAAAGTTGCTAAAATGGTACTCCCTCCGTCCTATATTATAAGGGGAAAAAAAATACATTTATTAAGAAAATCAAAACTTGAGAATTTGAAATATGGTTTTGTGGATTTTTCTTGAAATAAGTTGCATGGGAAGATGTAAAAACAAATTTGATTGGTTGTTGTTTATTGAGAAAAGGAGAGAGAAAAAAAAATTAAATGCAATTTGCCTTTAATTTTATAAGAATAAGTAAAAAATATTCTTGAAAGTTGTTTTTTCCCTTATAAGTTGGGACAGAAAAAAGGTCATTTTTCCCTTATAATATGGGACGGAGGGTGTTGGAACATAGAACACATTTATGTGTGAGTTGAAAATAAAATATTGAGTCCCACTTTGGGTAGTAGAACATATTAGTATGTATTATATACTAGTGTGTATTTTGAGAATACAAATAATAAAAGTAGACTCTACATATTATTATTAGTACATTCTCTATGTTGTGTGAACTCACTTGGGTTACTAAATAATAGGAAGAGTAGTAGAAAAAGTCATAACATGTGTTCCTAAATATTCGGCCACATCACCTTCTACTAAGTCATGATTATGATGTTAATTTGATAGGAATTAAGTGAGTGGCATGGTTACTTCCTATAATTAAGGACATGTTATTTTCCTTATGTTATTTGAGAAAAACCCAAAAAAAAAAAAAAAAAAAACACGATCAGAATGGAAAAGAGGCTTGGTTCCAAGCTTCATTGCTTCGTTCCAAATGGAAAAGAGGCTTGGTTCCAAGCTTCATTGCTTCATTCCAAGCTCCATTGCTGTTAGGATACAAATAGCAAATACTTAGTTTTTCTTTTGAATATTCATGTCATGCCTCATCTAGCTTGATTAATTAAGCTGGTGATATTAAATTGAGCTTCCATATTTTGCAACGGAGATTATAAGCCCATCAAAGCCCTATGCACTATCTCTGCTAAGGTATGTTACATTTATTTTATTTGAAACAAATGGGCAAGTAATTAGTGAGTGGATGGAGGCTAACAGCATGACACTAATTCTATTTGATACATGGTGTAATTTGTTAGTATTAAGAATACTTCGGTTTTGAATAAAGCAACTCAGATATGATAACTATTAGGACCAAATTCTAGTACCATTGTTGATTTTTAATTTTTTGGAAGATTGAAACTAGAATGAATTGGTTACATTAATTGATTTCGTTAATTTGTTATGTAAATTAGAATAGGATTGTATCAATTTTTTTGTTGCTATAATTGTTTAGAGAATACTGAAAATTATTCAGTGTTGAATAATACTAGTGTTGTTATTATTATTATTATTATTATTATTATTATTATTATTATTATTATTATGTTCTAATAAGAGTGATCATAGTATTACAGATTCACAGTTCCTTCAATTTTAAGAATGGTTACAATACCATATTCTCTTTGTTTTAAGAGTGGCTTAAGTACCATATTTGAGGGTGTAATTCTTGCCTGATATCTACAGTGCAGTATTTATCGGTATCAGTTGAACTGGGCTGTTTTATCCTGGGGACTTCGTGGTTGATCGTCTGCCTTGCACAATTTTGGGCAGTGCCGCGAAACGTCTTAAAGAAAACGATCTAGTACGCGACTCAATCCAGTAATATCTTCGGTAGCTGAAAATTATTTTAGACGATTTTTTGACCTCGGAAACAACAGAGGGAGTATAGCATATATAGTCATAATAACCGGAGGCACATTATTTGTGTCTAAAGACATTTTGATTTGAAAGGAAGCTTGTTATGTAAAATTATGTCTTCAAAACTGTTACTAAAATATAATCACGTCAATTTGAAAATAGGGAAAATAAGGGTTCTAATAAATTAAATGCTTTAATGCAGTTTTGATCCCCTATTTTGTAAAACTTGAACTTTTGATCCCCTATTTTAAAAGCCAACTTTTTGATCCCCTTATTTTTGAAAAAGTTGAAGTTTTGATCCCCCAACTCATTTTTGTCAAATTTGTGATGATGTGTCAACCTCAGTGATGACGTGACAGTGTCTATGTGTCAACCTCATATTCCATGTCATTAATTTTTTTTAAATAAAATATTATGTTTTATTTTATTTTTTTAAATAAGTTTTTTTATCAAATCTTTAAATTAAATATTAAAAAATATATTTAAATCAATATTTTTTATCAAATCTTTAAATCAAATATTAAAACAATATATTTAAATCAAATATTTTTCTATCAAATCTTTAAATCAAATATTAAAACAATAAAATAATTAATCAAATAATTAACAATAATTAAAAACACAGATGATCAAAAGGGACAAATTGTAGAAGAATCATACACGCACAAATAGTAATCCAGTTCCCAAATCATGGAACCCTAGCGCCACCCATCTTCTTTGATTCATTATCACGCTCGTGTTCACCATTCATCCGAGTGTTATCATTCCTGTGTTTGATTCATCATCCGCTCGTGTTTTGGTCAATTTATGTGTAATTTAGTAATTTTTAATTATATATTTGGTAATTTATTGATTTTTAATTATATATTTGGATAATTTAGTGATTTTTAATTATATATTTGGATAATTTATTGACTTTCAATTATATATTTGGTAATTTAGTGATTCTTAATTATATATTTGGGTAATTTATTGGATTTTAATTATATATATATGAGCAATTTAGTAATTTTTAATTATATATTTGGATGATTTACTGATTTTTAATCATATATCCTATTCAAAAAGGATTAGCGGCGCAGCTTGTTGCCCGTCTATCTTTTGTTAATGTGTAATAATATATATGTATAGAGGTTAATTTTACTATTTTTTAATTATTATTAATTAATTATTTTATTATATTATTTTTTTAATACTTTTAAAACATAATATTTTATTTAAAAAAAAAATAATGACATAGAATATGAGGTACACACATAGACATTGTCACGTCATCAATGAAGTTGACACATCATCATAAATTTGACCAAAATGAGTTGGGCGATAAAAACTTCAAGTTTTTCAAAATAGGGGATCAAAAAGTTGGCTTTTAAAATAGGGGGGTCAAAAGTTCAAATTTTTCAAAATAGGGTGATCAAAACTGCATTAAAGCCTAAATTAAATAAAATGGATAGAATCATCATTTGTTAAATTCTTCATACGTAAAATAGATAAATGAAATAATCAATAAAATTACTAATAAACAAATAAAATATTCTTAGCCCAATACTTTGATTATACCTCATCCTATCTTATTGTTTCTCTCAAGTCCGGGTTAGGACTTATCTCACCACTCAAAGTATTCCCAAGCAATATATACAAACATACATTCATACAAGCAATAGAATAATAGCACAAAAATAAAAATTAAAACAACTTAGGCTCAACCCGCTTGGTTGTTTCTCCAGTGAAGTCGTCATTTCTGTCGCGGTGATTTTAGGATGTCGAGTTATTAATTAACTTCGAATCGCAATTTAATATTCCATCACCGATCTTTAATTTATCCGAGGGAAAGGGAAAAAGTTCGAAAAAACCCTATTTTAGAGATCAAGGTTCGGGGGTTAGTTATACGAAGGGAAGATACTAGCACTCTAAGTATCTATAGTACTCTATAGGAACCTCTTGTTTTTATTCTAACTTCGCGCTTAATTTTAATTTCTTGTAAAAATGTATAAGTGTAGGAATTAAAGTGATGATTGAGAAAAAGTTTAAAGTGATGAAAACGAAGAAAAATGTTTTTATTGATTTTATTTGATTCGCAAAGACAAGTCTCATGCCTACGTACCCGAAGGATCAAAATCTCGTAGTTCGGGGTAAAAAGCCGGGTAAATTTGTTTGTTTGATTTTAAGGTTTTTGAAAAATGGTTTTAAAGACCAAAAAGCCAAAAGTGGCAAAATGTGAGTTTGATTGATATTAATTTGTGAAGAAAGTCTATATGGTTAAATTGATTAAAGTTTGATTATGAAATAAGACACGGACACTTGGTTTAAAATCCAAGGTTTATTGAGAAAAGGTTTTGAGTGATAAAAGACACTTGGTTTAAAATCCAAGGTTTTTGCATGATTAAAGACGTTGATTGAAGAAAATGCACTTGGTTTAAAATCCAAGGTTTTTTGCGAGAAAAAGGAACACTTGGTTTAAAATCCAAGGTTTTAGCGATAAAAGAAGCCATTGGTTTAAAGTCCAAGGCACTTGGTTTAAAATCCAAGTTTGCGATAGAAAAGAACTCTTGGGTTAAAATCCAAGGTTTTCACGATAAAAGGGGGCCATTGGTTTAAAGTCCAAGGCACTTGGTTTAAAATCCAAGTTTGCGATAAAAAAGAACTCTTGGTTTAAAATCCAAGGTTTTCTCGATAAAAAGATGCACTTGGTTTAAAATCCAAGACAACTTGGTTTAAAATTCAAGTTTTGCGATAAAAAAAACTCTTGGATTAAAATCCAAGGTTTTCTCGATAAAAAGATGCACTTAGTTTAAAATCCAAGGCAACTTGGTTTAAAATCCTAGTTTTGCGATAACAAAGACTCTTGAGTTAAAATCCAAGGTTTTCATGATAAAAGAAACGTTTGGTTTAAACTCCAAAGTTTTGAAAATGTTTTATGACAAAATATTTTTGTGTTTATGAGAATGAATTGCTTTGATATTTTTGAAGAGGTGTTGACCTCATTTTTTGATAAAAAAGAATTGGGTAACGGTTGCGCGCGGAAGGAAATAATACTAACGTTATAACGAATAATTAAGCGCGAAGACAATTCGTAATGATATTTTGATCAAAACGATGTCTTTTCCCTCGGAATTTAATATTCTAACGTTTTTGCGGAAAGCAATAAAAATAAATATGCATGAAATGTTTGTTTCATTTATAGTGTACATTAAATCCTAAGATACATTCTAATGTCTTTGCGAAAAAAAATAAATATGAGATGATGCAACGACATTATGAAATTCTCATTTATGATGTACATTAAATCCTAAAATACATTCTAAAGTCTTTGCAATAAAATAAATAATTAATTAATAAGGCAATAAATAAATTGTTAGATTAGATGAATTATTAACAATAAATAAGATCAATGTGCATGAATAAAAAATGATAAGTTAGTAAGTTAGTAACAATAATTAAGAATAATGATCATGAATAATAGAAGTTAGGTTAGTGAGCAAAATATATAAAATTAAGCGAAAATAAATAAACATAGATTAAAGCAAATAAGACACGAATAATCAATAAATAAATAATAAAAAAAAAGAGAGAGACCTCAAATTAGTGCTTATTTTGGATTTAATAGCTCATTGAAGCACATTCCATAAGCACTTTTATCATAGGTTAAAAAATAAAATAAAATAAAAACAGAAGGGGTGCAAAAAGCAAACCAGGGGTTTAGGCCCAACTGGGGGGTGTGTGAGGAAAAATATAAAACAGGATCAGAGCCGTCTGATTGATCAGACAGCTCTGATTTGATCACAGGTAAAATTAGATCAGGAACGCATGATTGAAATCAAAAGGACACAGGCGCGCAGGTGCACCGTAAGGTCGTGCACCTGCGCGCACAGGATCGGGTCAAGGTATAAATACCCAAAAAAACCCTAAAAATCACATTTTCTCAACTTCTTCTTCTCTCTCTCGCCGCCGCTCATATCTCTCGGTTCTCTCTCTCACTCTCAAAACTCCATTTTTCTTTCTTTGATCAAATCTCTCTCGATCTAAACTCTCAAAAACGAAAACAAAACAAAAGAAAAAGAAAAAAACTCTTATCTCTTATTCCGATCTCTCTCGATGTAACTCGTTCTGTTCTAAAAAAAATTCGAAAAAAGGATTTGAAAAAAAACCTTGGAGATTCTGGTTTTATTTTTATCTGATTCTCCGTCTTCTTATTTCTGTTTTGTTTTTCGATTCGGGTTTGATCATGGTTTGTTTTGATTTCTGATTTGGTTCGGTTGATGGTGTTTTGTTTATGATGATGATGGATCTGTGTTGGTTTGATGAAGGTTGATGATGATTCAGTTCCGATAGTTGATGAACTGATGATGATTATGGGTTTTTGATTTCGGTTCTGTGTTTGATGATGGTATGGATGAGGAATTTGGTTTGTTGATTCAGTTCTTGGTTTGATGATGATCGATGGTGATAATGAATTTGTTTTTGATTTTTTGTTCTGTTTTCGATTTAGATTCAAAGAAGAAAATGAGTTTTTTTACTTTTTGCGGCTGATGATTTTTTTTCTTATTTGGGAACTGTGCATTAAATGCAGTATAAATACTGTGTCAGGCCTAGGGTTTGGACAGATGAAAATTTCCCCTTTTGGACAAAAATGCCCCTTTGGCCCTGGATGAGGACAAAACACACTTGGACCCAAATAATATAAAAAACTAAAAAACACCAAAAAATAAAAACGAAAAAAGAAAAAGAAAATAAAAAATAATAATATATAATACATAATAAAGAAAAAAAAGACTTAAAAATAAGATGTAATAAAAAATCAAAATAAATCAATATATATAAAAAATAAAAATAATAATAATAATTAAAAGAAAATAAAATGAAACCAAATAAATGAGGTATTTTAAAATACCTCCCTGCCGAAATTTCGTCAGAAACGACAAAGGAAAAAAAACCAGTTTTAAACGCCGAACAAAAGTGATCGGTCAAAAAATGGGGTATGACAACACTGAAGTGCTTGTATCTGAACATCTCTCTGATGATTCAATACACACTGAAGTATGTCAGTTAGATGAATCCCCCAACTCACCAAATAGATTTCAAGTTGATCTAATGATAAATGAACTCCATATTTATGACTTTCAACTTAGTTCATTTGATCAACCCAATCAAACTCAAACATAGCAACAACAACATATATCAACCCAACATTGTGCTGCTGCGGCTTTTTTACCCAATTGCCACACTTTGAAAAATAATATACCAAACTGCCACACTTTGAAAAAAAAATTCCAAAATGCCACACTTTTGACTTTTCAAATTTACTCCCGCCACCCCCTATGGCGGTATTCTACACCCCTGATTTTTTTAAAATTTTTTTTTCAAGCCACATCATGTGGCGGTATTGTAAAGGATTATTTTTTTTTCCATGCCACATGATGTGGCGGTATTGTTAATGTTTTTATTTTTTTTTCTGCACACTTATGTTTTTGGCTTATTATGTTTTTTTGTCTTATTATGTTTTTTTTCGTTTTTTCTTTTTTTTTTTGTTTTTGTTAACCCTAAACCCTTCTTCTAACCCTAATACCCCAAACCCAAAAAATTCTAAAAAAATTATCTTAACACTAATTAATTTATATAATGGTAAATGCTAGAAAAAAAGTTTTAAAAGAGGCAAAATTAGTAGTAAAACACTTAATATTTAACTTATATAATTAAAATAGTACAACCACAAATATAAATTACTAATAATTTAGATAATACAATTTCAACAAAAAAAAAAAAAGAAAATAACTAGTGTTGATTAGATGGACCCGCAACATTTGGACAGTTCTTACGATAATGACCGGGTGTTTTACATAACCCGCAATTTCTTGGTTCTTTTGGAAAATCGTCCATTTCGGTCCTTATTCGAGTACTGTTTGGACGACCTTTTTTGGTTCTTCGCATATTTTCATTTGCAAATAATTTTATGCCTTGAAAAGGAGGCCATAAATCTTCGTTGCGAACAACTCCAAAAGGTTCTTTGTAAACATTGAAAATAGTAGAAACGCTGTATTTTTCAGATATATAGACTTGATAGTTTTGACGAATGCTTGAACATGCAGCTATGACATGTGAACAAGGTAGATGTAAAGCTTGAAATCTACCACAGTCACAACACTTGTTAGGCAAATCAACCATGAAATCTCCCATTGGTCGGCCCTCATTATGGTTGACAGTTTCTTGAATGTAAAATGTTTGATCTTGTCGGTCAAAATATGTGACTCTGTGACTGTTGGACTTCTCCACTGCTTCATTAATCATCTTCATACATTTTTCTGTATATGCTTGACCAGAATTAAAAACAGCGTGCCACTGCTTTCCCCATTGCACAAATAACTCCACCAACTTGAAGTAGGTTGACTTCACCAAAGCTGTAATAGGGAGGTTTCGAGTACCCTTTAACACGGAGTTCATTGACTCAGCGAGGTTGGTTGTCATGTGACCCCATCGCATCCATCATCAAATGCTTGTGTCCATTTTGATATATCGATATTGTCGACCCACCTCCCAGCCTCTGGATTTTCACGTCCAATTACTCCGCGGTAGTACTCCAATGATCCCCTATTCATTGCATATCCTATATATCGTCAAAAAAATTAAATGTCAAATATGATGTTTTTAGAAAAATATGTAATTATTGTAGTAATAAGACTGAGGTCATTACCCATATTCATAACTTTTTTCCGAAGATCCCTAACTTTGAACTTCCTCATGAAATTTTGTGCGATGTGTCGAACACAATACACATGTCTTGACGGAGGAGCTTGCCAGCCATTTTATGAATTGTTATATGCACTTTTTATTGACTCGTGTCTATCTGAAATCAAGCAAATTCCAGCTTGTGGTGTGACGTGTCTTCTCAGATTTTTCAAGAAAAAACTCCAGCCATCCTTTGTCTCACCTTCCACTAAAGCAAACGCGATGGGAAATATATTGCTATTCCCATCTTGTGTAGTAGCCATCAATAACGTCCCTTTGAACAATTGGTTTGCAGTATTCAAAGCCTTTGATGCATGGATAGAATGCCCAAAAGAGACGATGGAAGATCCCGGAGTTTTGCAATATATTACCATTTGAATCCACTGCTTGAAGTGTCTCCATTTGTATAACAGTTCGTGGAAGAAATATTTGTAGTGCTATCAACCATCGGGGAAGCTCTTGATAAGACTCTTCCCAATTCCCATAAATCTTTTCGATTGCCATATTTTTGGCAATCCAAGCCTTTATGTACGATGGTGTATAATTATACCTTTGTCGGATGTGTGCAATGATTATTTTCGCCTTGATAGACGGGTCCTTTTCAATGAGAGACATAATATCGTCACATATGAAACTAGAGGTGAGCTTGCGATGATCATGTGACAAAGTAGAAGATGTGCACGTGTGACTTTTCAGTGTTCCAATCACCCACTTATTTTCACTTCTTTTTCTCTTGGATGCTCTCAAGTAGAATGAACATTCTTGCATTACACATTTAAGTATAATTCGGCTCGGGTCGGATTTATGAACCTAGAAATCCAATCCTGAGCGACTAATGTGGTATTGCCTGATTGCATGAATACAATCGTCTTTTGAATGAAATAGTTTTCCTTTCTCCAGATCACCATCAACTGGAAATGTTTGTATGCGGCCAAATTCAGCATATTGATCGTCATATTTCAAGTTAGCGCTTGTCATGTAGCATGGTGGAATGTATGCTTCTCCGCCGGTGGAAGTCGTTTCATCTTCATCATTGTCTTCATTGTCTGTTTCGTCTCCACTATCATAAAATGGTTCATCTTCACTCTCATCACTGGCATCATCTTCGTGAGACTCTTCGGTTGGGTTGAGGTTGATGTTGGGTTGGTAAGCGTTAATTTGAGAAGATGGTGGATCACAATGATGACGAAATGTTTGTGTTTCTTGTGATGAAAATGGTTGACTTGGGTCAAAATGATCGTGAAATGATTGTATTTCTTGTGAATGAAATGGTTGACTTGGGTCAAAATGATCATGAAATGTTTGTGTTTCTTTCAAAATAATGCATAACTCGATGGAAGCCATATCTTTAAATTGGTTATGAATACCAAACATCATTTCAACGTCTTCGTCATCTTCAATCTTCATCGGTGCAAATTGGACAACGCCATTTCCATGAAATACCGGGTTTCGATAAATAATAGAAGAGACCTCCTTCTCTGAACGATGCTTTTTTTCAATTCTATCCCTTTAATGAGGTAAAACAACTTCTACCACTGACTTTAATTTGTTTGGTTTCGTCACTTTGAAAATAAATACCACTATCATTTCTTAGAATCTGTCCATTATAGTATAAACAGACAACAAATGTGTTTGAAGCCATAAATCTAGTGAGTGAAAAAAAAATGATTGTGGAGTACGTAGTTTGATAAACTTTTAAGTGTTTCAACAGCTTGTCACACGGTTTTTTTATAATGCAGAAAAAACATAAAAATATCATATGCAAAAAATAAGCTTCTTTCACGCTAGAATCTCGCAGAGTTCACGCAGGAATCTGCAGAGGAATCTCGCCATACCCTATGGCGGTATTGAACTAAAAAGTGGTCAAAACTGCCAAAAGTAATTCTGCAAAAGTACTGCGTCATCGTCAGAAAGAATCTCGCCACAGTATGTGGCGGTATCGAATTGAAAAATGAAAAAAAACAAAACTTGCAAGTCTGTCTATAATACTGAAAAGTGAAGGAATCTCTGTAAAAGGGTAGGAATCTCTGGAAAAGCAAAGGAATCTCGCCATATGGTATGGCAGTATTGAACTAAAATGTGAACCACGCAGAAACGTGCCATCAAGCAGTCTGTGTTATCAATCTACTGGTATAAATAGATCACTTTCAAATAGGAAAAATGCAGAAACTTGCAGAGACTATGGAGGAGGGTTATCTAGCATTTGTTCATTTATACGGGAAAAAATCATTAATTGTATCTGGTGTGTTTTATTCGTGTCCAAATCCATTGTCTTTTCGTATCAAGGAAAATATCAGTCTCCAAGAATTGAAGGAAAAAATACGTCAAGTAACAATGAATGAGAGAAATATCATTCAAATATGTTATCGGAGTCCATATTTGGATGAAAATGAAGTTGTGATGTACGAAGAAAAAATATTACTATGTAATGCAGATGTAAACAAAATGGTTGCGACATATTTTAAATTTAGGAATGAAGGACCAATTGAGGTATACGCAACATTTACCCGAACTGTTGAAGAAATTCTAGCACTTCTTCAGCCGCCAACACAACAATGAGAAAAAAATATCAGTGTATTTTCAATATCAGCGTGTTTTCTTGAGAAGTTAAAATCATTGTATTTCAATATCAGTGTATTTTAATATCAGTGTAATAATATTATTTTAAGTGTTTTTAGTGTGTTACTAGTATCTATAAATACTCTCCTTGCCAACTCTCCTTCACAACTCAACTCATTTTCACAACTCACCTTCATAAAATTTCTATAAATACACACTTTCTCTACACTTCTAAATCATTCACAACTCACTTATAACCACTCTTCTATTTTCCAATTTTAAATATCAATCACTTATTTCACAAAAAATGGCGGAAAACTTATTATGGTTGGGAGATGATCATAGATCAAAGCACATTTATATTATTTATTTTATTAATTTCGAAATTTATTTATTTATTATTATGAAATTTATGTCATATTTAATTTATTAATTTCGAAATTTATTTATTTATTATTATTAATTTATTTTATTAATTTATTATGTTATTTATGTCATAATTATTTTATCATTTATTTTGTAGGCACATACCGTACTACGATGTCGTGCACATTCTATGGTTCATCTGAATGAACACTTGATACCGCTATTAGAAAATATCGGTTTTGGAGAAATTATAAAATTAGGAAAACTTAGGCCCTGTTTGGCCCGGCTTATTTTCTAATTTTCTACTTCTTTTTAAAAAAATTAAGGAAGTAAAAAATTGTTTTTTACCCTATTTCTACGTAAACTAAATAGAGAAATAAAGTAAAGAAGTAAAAAACAAGGAGAAATAAGGTCAAACATATTTTTTTACTCATCTACTTCATTTAAAGAGAAATAGAAAAGTAGAAATAAGCCGGGTCAAACGGGGCCTTAGACTCGACCCAAACTTAATCACTGCTTTGGCTGAACGGTGGAGACCTGAAACCCACACATTTCATTTTCCAACGGGTGAATGTACAATCACGTTGGAAGATGTTAATATGTTGATCGGTTTACCAGTTGACGGTAATGCGTTAACCGGTTTCTCCGAATGGAATTATAAGGATTTTTGTCTTGATCGATTGGGAAAAGCCCCCAAGGACAATGGGGGCAAGGGTAAGATAATCTTACTTTCTTGGCTAAGAGATAATTTTAAGGATTTGACCGTTGAATCGTCAAGCCGAAAAAAACAAGAATATTGTAGGGCTTACATTCTTTTATTAATCGGTAATGTTTTAATGCCCGATACGATGGGAAGCGGTGTACATATGAAATATCTTGTGCCGTTAACCGATTTAAACAAAGTAGGAGAATACAGTTGGGGTTCGGCTGTTTTAACAATGTTATACTCTCAATTGTGTCAAGCATCGAGAAATGGTGCTACCCAAATTGGAGGATGCTTGATTCTCCTACAATCGTGGGCATGGACTAGAATGCCATTTATCGCTCCTATTAGTCGTCACCCAATCAATTTTCCTTTCGAAAGAATGTGAGTAATATTTTTTTTTTCAAATTTATTTTATTTATTTACACTTTTTTTTTACATTACTAAATTCTAAAATTTTTTAGGTGGTGTGAACCGGGACACAATTATCTTAAAAGCCCTCTTCACAAAGTATTTGACTAACGATCACGCATTGATCACATGATCGAGAAAAATGTAATAATATATGTCCTTACATTTTTTTAAGTTTAATTTTTTTTAATAAATATTGAAGACTAACTATTTAATTTTTTATACCAGTTCACTCCTTTTATTTCTCCTACTCAACAACTTCAAGACCCGCGTGTAGTTGAACTAATGCCAACTACATATCCGTCACCACCACCACCAACCCAACAAAGCACAACAGCTTTCTATACACCTCTTCATTCATCTCAACCACAATATCCAGATACAACAAATCCATACGCATATCCTCAAACCACCCAACAACACTACACGTCATCATCAACGTTTCAACCATCCTCATCAACGTTTCAACCATCCTCATCAACTTTTCAACCATTTGAGTATCCACTGCCCCAAGAATACAACAATCCGTCAACATATCAATCATTCGGGTTCCCACCATCACCACCACAACAACAACAACATTTTGGGTTTCCACCACCACCACCACAACAACAACATTTTGGGTTCCCACCAACCGAACTTCAATTAGGGAATAATTTTGACAACGACTTTCTCCAACAGCTTGCCCAAGAATCTGATAATTCAACTTGGATGAACTCAATGACTCAATTTTTTCAAGAGAGTCCGGACATTCCACAATCTTGGGACAAAATGCGTGATTTGATCTAAACACACCGAACGAAGAAGAAGAAGAACTGGTTCTTCAATTGCAAAAACGCCGCCAGTTACCTCATCGACCTCGTCGACGTCCACCATGTGGCACTTGATAGATCTATCATCTATGTCAAAGCAAAATAATTTTTTCTATGTTTGTTCATGTCTTTTTTTTGTTATGTTTGTTCAAATATAAATTATTAGTAATTTATATTTGTGATTGTACTAAATTTTTTTAATTAATATAAGTTTATTCAAATATAAGTTTTTTTATGTTTATTCAAAAGAGGTAAAATATACTTTTTATGTTTTACTACTAATTTTGCCTCTTTTAAAAAAAAATTCTAGCATTTATCATTATATAAATTAATTAGTGTTAAGATAATTTTTTTAGAATTTTTTGGGTTTGGGGTATTAGGGTTAGAAGAAGGGTTTAGGGTTAACAAAAACAAAAAGAAAAAACGAAAAAAAAACATAATAAGACAAAAAAACATAATAAGAGTAAGACAAAAACATAAGTGTGCAGAAAAAAAAAATAAAAACATTAACAATACCGCCACATCATGTGGCATGGAAAAAAAAATAAAAAATCCTTTACAATACCGGCACATGATGTGGCTTGAAAAAAAAAATTAAAAAAAAAATCAGGGGGTGTAGAATACCGCCATAGGGGGTGGCGGGAGTAAATTTGAAAAGTCAAAAGTGTGGCGTTTTGGAATTTTTTTTCAATGTGTGGCAGTTTGGTATATTATGTTTCAATGTGTGGCAATTGGGTAAAAAAACCTGCTGCTGCTGAGAAAACCCAAGAGGTTGGGATATCTTCAGTATCAGACTGTGTTGCAAATCAAACCAACAATCAACCTCAAACCTCAACTCAACACACAATTCCCTCAACATCTGAACCACATCTAGAAACCTCAACAACCTCTGATCTCTTGAGGAAATGTGATAGTATTTTCAAGAAGATACAAGACCTTCATGAGCTAAGGCATTCTAATATATCTTCTTCAAGCTATGCTGCACAATGGGATGAACTTACTGAGGAGGTTATGAAGGAGTTGACTGTGATCAAGAAGGCTGATATTGAAGAGCATGACAAGAATGAGAAGGGCAAAACATCCACTATACTTGAAAGCATTCCTGAGATAGAAGTTCAGACTCTGAATGAAACAGGAAGTTCACGACCTGAACCCATTCCTGCTGAAGCTAACATTAATTCAGTTCTGAAGGACAACTTAGGATCACTGGAAAATGATAAAGGGAACTTCTCAATGTCAATTTGGGAGCTTAACCTATTCTCATCAACAAGGAACATCTGAGGAATCCTGAGTATGAAGAAAATATGGCAAGAATAGAAGCTAAGGTGGATAAGCACAATGGAATGTTAGAAGAGGTCACTGTCAGTCAAGGGCGTATCTTCAAGACCATGGAAACCATTCTTAGCCTCCTACACAAAAACCCATAGGATTTCTTTGCTTGTGTATTTGTCTTTCTTGAATTCTCTTTTAGGCACATTGTTAAGATTATTCTGATATGTATTGTTGAAAACTTGATTTATGCCAATTTATATGAATCTTATGTGCTTTTAGTATTTAATCTGTTTTATCCTTGAATTAGTTCAATTGGTTTATTTTTTTATTTATTCAATTGGTATTGGATTTTTTCTGATATTGACATTTATTGTTTTTCAATTGGTTTCTTGAGCTTTCATACTTTGAATGATTGTTTTAAAACTTGTTTTTAAAATCAGAAGAAAGAATGCAAAACAATAAAGATCAAATAAGCAGCCAAACAAAATTTTATTTCATTTAAAACATGAGTGACTATTACATAAAATTCTAAAGATAATCATCTGGAATCTTCAGAGGGTGGGTCCTCCAGCTTGGATGGCACCTTCCTCTCAGTAGAAGAATCTGACTCAGCTGAATCAGATTGTTCTTCTTCAGGAGAAGCCTCTAACCCCTCTGGGGCTTGGGCATCAGATTGATCCTCTTCAGGACGATATGTTCTCAGAATCTCAGCATAATCAGAATCTGTTTCATCAGACTCTGAACTGAGCTCAACCTCAGGCTTTGGCTTTGCTTTTCTTGATTTTTCTTACCTGACTCTCTTTGGAACTACACTTTTCTTCCCTAAGCGTTTCATGTTTTTCTTATCTCTCAATTGAACTACTATTGCCTAAGATTATTCTGTGAGAATAAAATGAATAGGCTCTCTCCTTTTATAAGCTTATTTCAACGCCAATGTCTTAAATGCGTTCAACAAGTTCATTTATGATGGACATAGTTGTAACCACTTTTTGACTTGACTGCATTGGTCGTTACAATTGTTCTTAATTGCCTATACAACATTTTTGATAATAACAAAACGGGGAGAAAGAGTATTGTTAAATCAATTGTTGGAGAAAGAGTAGTTACAACTTTTTAGAGTTTTGTATTATTTCGGGGAGAAAGAGTATTGTTAAATCAACTGTTGGAGAAAGAGTAGTTACAGCTTTTTACAGCTTTGTATTCAAAAATTATTTCACTATGAAGAGAAGAAGCTTACAAACCTTGTTCTTTGCATAGTAAAATATGAATGATTTAAATCATCTAATAAAGTATTTCTGAAACTGATTAAAAATCAACTATGGATATAAAATAGGGGGAGCTTACAAACCTAACTCTATGGACTATCAGACTTAGGGGGAGCTTGCAAAACTCAGAAGCCTAATGTCAACATAGCTGAATTTTATCAACAACAATTGTATTTAATACTTTATGTTTGTCATCATAAAAAAAGGAGAGATTGTTGGAACAAAATGAGTTTTATTTATAAAACACCCTAAGTTTTGATGATAACAAAGTATTAAATGGACAATTGGTATTACTAATGTTTTAAATTGAGTGTGCAGGACAAACATATATTTATGGAAAAACACATTTGATTTATGCTCTGATGAAACTTTGTTTGAGTCTGAATCATTACACTCTGAAGGCGTTCAGAAGACAAAAGGCGTTCATAAGACAAAAGGCGCTCAGAAGCCAAACAACGCTCAGAAGCTACATCGATCAGAAGCTAATTGGTATTGACTCTCAGAAGCTACTTAGTCAAGTGTCATTCAGAAGACGAAGACGATTAGAAGCTGAATTGCATAAAACTATCAGAAGCCAAAGATTCAAAGACCATCAGACTCCAAGGAATCAAAAATTGTCAGAAGCCAAGAATTCTAACGTTCATCAGAAGGCTACGTCACTCTGTTAAGGAACATTTTAAGCCCGATGACTGTATAAAGGACAACACCATTGCAACGTTCAAATGGATTTTGATCTTATCATCAAAGGAGTGTGTTGTACCTTTATTTCTGCATTTGGACAAGCAGAAAAGCATGGACGAAGTTGTGGAGCAGAATTACCTCTTCCAGAAAGAAATTCACACTCCACGCTTCAAGCAATTGGAAATCAACAGCTGTCCATCTCAACAAAATTCTTTACAACGTCTCAAATTCTCTCTTCTCTCATATATATATATATATGTGAAGTTAGAAGAATTTGATAATGTGTAACAAGGACATATTCGTGAATCAAAAACTGATATTATCTCTCAAACCTAGTGAGAAGCAAAACTGTCTGAGCCTCTGAAAGTTATTTTGTGTAATAGGTTTTAAGCTTAGAAGTTTAGAATTTACTCTTGTTGAGTAATTTGGAAAAGTCTCTCGTTCTTAGCAACTTGAGCATTTGTAATAAGTCTCTTGTCGTGTGTGACTTAAGCAATTGTAAAGTCTCCTGCTGTGTGTTCTGGAGCAATAGAGAAGTCTCTTGCTTGTGTGCTTGAGCACTAGGATTGTAATCTTTAGTGACTATAGTGAAATCCCTTGGAAGTGCAAGGGGACTGGAGTACTCTCGATTTGTGAGGGAAACCAGTATAAAATCCTTGTTTCTCTCTCTCTCTCATTTGTTTTCTATCTTGCCTTTGATTTTTGATTGTGTTCTCAAATCCGCTGCTAAAAGACTCTGATAGATACTATTATCTTGAAAAGTTTTTTAAACTCTCAAAACACAATTCAACCCCCCATTCTTGTGTTTTCCTTTCACCCTCCTTCATCATTAGGAATATCAGAGGCATGAAATAATGAACACAACTAGCCTCACAGGATAAGCCAATAGAGAGAAATAAACTCTCATAAAAAGAATCACTGGGGAAAAACCAATACGATCAAGGCTGAGAAAATTAAATTCTCAGGAAACAGGATGTTTCATCATCTGACAGAACATCGCGCAACACACAGATACATGAGATCAAACAGAGCACTGCACACATTATAATAGTAACTGCTCAGTACATTATGCTACTCCCCTCAACATCTGAATTAGAACAAAAATAAATTTTTACTCCCCCTCCATTATAACACATGCATATCAAATAGAAAAGTACTTACTCCCCCTAAATCATGCGTAGCACATGCATATCAAATAGAAAAGTACTTAGTCCCCCTCAATCATGCATAACACAAAAACGTGTTACTAGAACAGTATCCAACTACTACACAGACTAACAAAAATCATGTATACACTTCAACAGACTTAGGTAAAGTTTCTTTTGGGGAACCAATAGTAGAGTCAACAACAACTTTAGTGGGGGGAGACAAAGGGTCAGAACCAAATCTTTAGAAGGTAACACATGAACGCTTTCAACAACAGACGAATCATCATTCCTAACAATACCAAAAGGGACATTAATTGACGTAGAGGGAGAATCACTTACAATCATAGTTGTTCCTTTCTTCACAGTAGAAGTTTTAGTATTTTTATTCTTTGAGGCAATTGTTGGAATAGTAGTAATGGGAGTTGCTTTGATGATTAGAGCAGTGGAGCCCTTTTTGGGTTTCCATTCTTTCATACCTTGAGCAATCTTGCTACCGACCTTTGGTTGAACATGAGGCTGAGGATATCCATACAACTTAAAATAGAATGGCCTTATGTGTCCTTTCCTACCACAATAATGACATATCCAAGGTTTGGGTTCCTTAGTCTTAGTTCCCAAATACGTTTTAGGATGTTGAGGCATTTGTCTCGACATTGTAGGATCTTTTTTTTCTTTAGAGGGCATAAACTTCAGTTCTGGGTCGTATTGCTTTTGTTTGTTAAAAGCTTGATAATTAAACCCAATGCCTTTTGGCTTACCAGGAATTTGTTTGTCAAGTATCTCATCTAACACAACAGTGCTATTATGCATCATTACTACTTACTTTTTCATATGCTCAAGTTTAGAGTTTAGTTGTGTTACCTCATTTTGAATACCAAAGATAGTAGATAAAAGTTCCTCTTTTTTTAGACGACAATCACTGATGATTTTCTTCTGCTTCTCTACTAAAGTGCAAGCTTCTACCCACTTAGAGTACAACAGTTTGTAGCTCTCAGCTATCTCTCCATCAGATATGTCTTCATCACTTGACTCATTAATAATCACACTTTCCTGTAAAAGTCATCACCCGTTTTGTTTCCTCATTATCACATTCTCTTTCAGAATCTTTATCAGAACAAATTGTTGACATTCCCCCTTTTTGAATTTTTAAAAACTTGGGACACTCAGCTTTAACATGACTAAAACATTCACATTGATGACATTGAAATCCTTTGCCTTTGTTTGGTCTTGATTTTATGTCGATCATCTCCAATACTTTGTTGAATTCTCTACGAAGAATAACAATAACATCTGAAATACTTTCATCAGTCTCCATGCCACTTTGCAGTTTTTCATCATCGGCATTTGAGACAAAAGAAATGCACTTTTTCTTCTTTTCTAATATTTCATTTGCAGTTAGCTCAAAGATTTGGAAAGATCCAACTAATTCATCAAGCTTCATCTCTGATATGTCTCGACATTCTTCACTAGCTATGACCTTCATATCAAATTTCTTAGGCAAGGATCTGAGCAATTTCCTTGCAAGTCTTTCTTCAGGAAGCTTTTCACCCAAGGAATCAAAAGTATTTGCAAAATCTAGAATATTCATGTGAAACTCATGTATGGATTCATAATCTTTCATCTTGAGATTCTCAAATTTAGTAGTGAGAAGTTGAAGCTTTGACATTTTTACTTTGGAAGTACCTTCATGAGTGGTCTTTAGAATCTCCCAAGCATCCTTAGCTACAGTACATTGCTTAATTAATTTGAACATATTCTTGTGAACCCCGTTGAACAAGGCATTCAATGCTCTGGAGTTTCCAAGTGTTAGTGTATCTTCAGTCATGGACCACTCCTCTTATGGCTTTAATTCACCTGTGTCAGCTCCATTTACTTTCCAGGTCCTGCTATCAATGGATTTTAGAAAGGCCATCATTTGTGATTTTCAATAATCGTAGTTGGAGCCATCCAAACGAGGTGGTTTGGCAACAAATCCTCCTTCCTTGTCCATAGTAACAGAAAGTATCATCCCTGGAGCTCGCCCAAAAACAGAATAGGGTGTCTGCTCTGATGCCAATTAAAATTCTGGCACGTCCAGTACCTGATGTTGAACACGATGTTCCAACACTAGAGTATTACGTGAATGTTGTATTTGATGTTCCAACGTCGTACTGAGACATAAAACAATGAACAAGATAATAATAAATGCAAAATGATAAAAAACACAGGCTATTTGTTAACCCAGTTCGGCATAAACGAACCTACTATGGGGGATACCAATCCAGGAAGGAAATCCACTAATGTAGTTCTAGAAACATTCATAAAATTGAACGACGGTCAAAATGGTATAAAGAACGTCGAGTTTCGTTGATTAGGGAGAACGAATCGGGTCGACGAACCGGGTCGTCGCGACCCGTTTCTGCAGAAAATGGGTGAGGAAGATAATGAACAGTGACTCGCCTCCACGCCACTCTCACTGGCGGCGCGTGGGGGCACGTGCGGTGCCAAGGAGACTATTTTTTTATTGTTTTTACAGAAAAATAGTAAATAATTTTCTGGGAATTTTGGGACCAGTTAGGTATTTTTCTGAGACATGGAACTATTTTTAGTTAATTAAATGAGGTAAGTATGCTTTTATAAATATCAAGTATTAATAAAATTTTCCCAAAATTTTATTTAGGGTATTTTGAATTAAATGAGGTAAGTATGCTTTTATAGATATCGTCTTAAAAATTTAAATTTATTTCACAATTAATTAAGTTGATTTAAAATATGTACTTTCGTCGGTAAATTAAAATCAAGATAATTGGGTTGCGGTACTGATAAGAGGAGTAGTAGGCTTTTGGTTTGAGAGAGTGAATGACTAATTGAGTGTTAGAGTACATCTAAAACTATTAAGTACATCGAATGATTTTGGAGAACAACTTTTTGAAACCATTCCACAGCAAAACTGGTTTCAAAGAGTTATGCACCGAAACCATTAGTCTAGTTAAATGGTTTCATGGCGTTATGCACCGAAACCATTATTATAGTTAAATGGTTTTATATGAGCATTAGTGCCAATATGTTATACACTGAAACCATTAATCTTGTTAATTGGTTTCAAGATGTTATACACTGAAATCATTTGTCTAGTTAAAAGGTTTCATAGCGTTATACACTGAAACTATTATTCTAGTTAAATGGTTTCATAGCGTTATACACTGAAACCATTAGTCATGTTATTTGGTTTCAAGATGTTATACACTGAAACCATTAGTCTAGTTAAATGGTTTCATAGCATTATACACTGAAACCATTATTTTAGTCAAATGGTTTCATATGGGCATTAGTGCCAAGATGTTATACACTGAAACCATTGTTATTATGTAAAACATCACATAACCATTTTACAAAATCATGCTACATAAAGCAAAAAATCATATAAAGCAATTAGGGTTAGTTTAGTTGAGAAAAATTTGGATAGTATGCATGAGATATTGGAGTCGACCATTTTTTTATTGTAAAGAAAAAAATCCATATATATATGTAATTAATGTATGAGATTTTATTTATATTGTGATTATGATTGATAAAACTTAAAATTAAATTGTATGTTTGACAAGTATGTTTTATATATACATGAACCATTGGTTATTATGTTGGGCTTCGAGGGGGTGTATGACGAAAATTAATTAAAAATGGATTCTTATAATATATACTTCAAAGGAACAAAAGTTATTATTTAATTGGAAACGGGGGGCGCGCTAGAAATTTGGGGGGGGGGGGGGGTGCGCTAAGCAAATGGGGAGGGGGGGGCGCAAGTAATGGGGTAGTATATGGAGGGCGCGCGAGTAATGGATTGTCTAATTTTGGGCTTGGGCTGACTTTTGCTGTAGGAAGCAAATATGTTGGGTGTAGGAAGCAAGTTTATGCATGGTGCATAAGTTTGGGCTTATGCACCATAACCACATCCCTAGCTAAGGTGTAGAGGACCCGACTTTGTTAGTTCAACTCACTATTGAGTACCACATGTTGCTTACAAAGATATTGACGCAAATGCTTGGTTTTTCCTATTGAATAGGGTGCATATAAAAAAAAACTGGCTACTAAAGAAATGCATATTGGCGAAACAGGTGGAGATGGTGTTCAACAGGTGGATGGAGGGACAAAGCTTAAGTTGTGGAGAGAGGCGGCAGTGGGTCGTACCCGTGGTCGAGTATATAGCACAGCAGACTTGTCTGTCAACCTCCGGCGTGGGTGTATTGAAGGTGTGAAAAACACAAGAAGGGGGGTTTGAATTGTGTTTTTAAAGAGAGAGAGAGAGAGAGAGAGAGAGAGAGAGAGAGAGAGAGAGAGAGAGAGAGAGAGAGAGAGAGAGAGAGAGGAAACACAAGAATTTATACTGGTTCCTCTCACAAATCGAGAGTAGTCCAGTCTCCTAGCACTTTCAAGGGATTTCACTATAATCACACAAGATTACAAAAACAATGCTCAAGCACACAAGCAAAAGACTTCTCAAATGCTCAAGTTACACAAAACAATAGACTTCTTACAGACTAAAAACAATTAAACAAAATTGAAACACTTGTAAAACATAGATGTTCTATGTTTCTAAGCTTAAACAAGACTCACTAACACTTAAACTAAATTTGAGTGAATGAAAGAGTTTCAGAGCTCTGAGTCTTTGAATATTAAAACATATTATAGCTTAGCAATTCAGGTTCAATAGTTTCAGTTGTCTTTTCTCAAGAGAGATGTCTTTTATTTATACTCCAAGTATTTTGAGACATTGAGATAAGACCGTTGTATTCCTTGATGATAGACAGTTGTGAATCCTTGAAGATACGAAATTAATATTTTTTTTCAAAAGAGGTAAATCAATTTCACTACTTCGTTTTTGCCAATACGCTCCACCATTTGGAGTAAGGTTAGTACAGAAAGTACTATACGCTCCATTTAATGATAAAGTTGAGGATAAGAATGTTGAACTACATGATAATTCTTTAACCATGAGCTGTCAATCTTCAAAAGAACGTCCTAGAAGCTTGATTCAGAGATACAATATTTTCTTGAAAAAACAAAGTATGCTTCTTCTGGACAAGACGAACTTTAGCTTCTGAGAATTGTAATGACCAGATTTTTATTTATTCCTTATATTGTATATATGTATATATTTATATATTGATGTAGCTTATTATTATTATTATTATTATTATTATTATTATTATTATCATTATTATTGTTATTATTATTTCATTTTGTGGCGATTTATTAATTAGTGAGAGTATTAGTTAATTGATCGAGTTTATGCGTGTTGGGCCGTGTTAGTGGGTTTTTGGGCTTTTAGCCCATTGGGCCTATGTCTCACAAATTTTGGGAGAGCTATATATAGTGAGTTAGAGGGAGAAAGACACACTTTTGTGTTCTTTTTTGTGAAAGAAGAGAGAAGGAGGAGAAGCGGAGAGTAGGGATGGCAATTTGACTCATACCCAGTGGGTACCCGCAGAAAATACCCACAACGGGTAGGGTAAAAACCCGCATTTTTGGTACGGGCACGGGTATGGGTAATTACCCACAAAAGTGAGCGGGTATGGGTGCGGGGTACGGGTACCTTAGTACCCACCCCGCCCCATACCCATATAATATATATTTATTAATTTAATTTATATTATTATATAAAAGTATATGTATATTAGTTTTAAAAAATACAAACACTATTAAACTATTATCCATGTTTTTAATAAAAGTGTTTATTTATAACATAATCAAACACAATGTGAATATGTCAACAGATATATGAACTTTAACATGAGATTAGTAGTAATTTTGTTTATAATTTTCATAGATCGACATTAAAATCTTTGAATTTTATTAAAATAATATGATATTTTATAATTGATCGATTAATTCTTCGCAAAAGTGCGGGTAATGGGTACGGGAATGGGTACTTAGGTACCCACAGGGTATGGGTACGGGTGCAAAGTTTGTTACCCACGCGGGTATGGGGGCGGGTACGAGTATTTTTTCAAGTTGCGGGTATGAGGATGGGTACTATAATACCCTACCCATACCCTACCCATTGCCATCCCTAGCGGAGAGCTATGACATGAGTTCTTGAAGAGAATCAAGAGCCAAAATCCGAGAATCGTCGAGCTAAGGTACGAGAGTTAGTTGTCATAATCGTGAATGACTCGAGAAAGGGGAGAATGTCGATTTCTCCGAACCCGAACTTTGTCCACTCATTTTCGTGGGCCTTTTTGGGATGATTTTCTTAATAAAAGTGAAAGTTTTGATCACAAACATGTTTATTAAACTCTTAACTAATAGTATGAACAAATTTGTGGGCTTTAAAGAGGGAATTTGTAGATGTTTGTTAAAAAACTTTGAGTTTTGAGTAAAGGGTGTATAAATCTTAAGATTTGTGTGTGTTTGTTGCAGATATGTGAATTTAACTTTCCTTTCATGTTTAATTGTATGTTGTTTATGTGAAAACACTAACCTTTGGGATCAGGAACATGAAAAATGAAATTTTTGGGTGGATTAGTGTTGAAATCATGAGCAGAAACATCCAGTTGTGGATGGACTCGCTCGGCGAGAGCCAAAGTTCGCCAGGCGAGAGTTTCTCGCTAGCTGACCAGTTGGCTACTGACTTGGTTTCGCCAGGTGAGAAAAGGCCTCGCCAGGCGAGAGTGCCTGACCATAACCTTATTTTATTGATGTTTAAAGTGCAATTACTTGTTTATAACATTGATTAATTATATTCTTGTGTGTAGTTGAAAATGATTTGATTAATGAATGATTGGTGACGATGTTTTATTAATTAATAACGAATGTTGAGGATGTTTTAATTAATAATAATTTGTTGATGTTGTTGATGAGTGTATGATATATATATATATATATATATATATATATATATATATATATAAATGAAGGATATTAGATTTTATTATCTAATAAAGAATGTATATCGAATTATGTTATTCGATAAAGAAGGATATTAGATTATGTTATCTAAAATAGAATGTATATTGGATTATCTTTATCCATATTGTGATGACAAGCTTAATGTTTTTGTTGATGATTTAAATGAAAGTATTCATGAACATACATGGATTCATGAATTATTAGGGATATTGAATTTTCCAATAAAGAAGGATGTCAGATTATATTTATCCGATAAAGAAAGATATTAGAGGTGAGTACTCTAATAAAGAATGAATGGTACCACATGCATTAGTATGTCTATGGACTATGGTGACATAGCATGAGATTGGCATTAGATTGCATTAGGATTATGTGTATATTACTTGGTAACTGATATGTGACATTTATGTGGGTTGTGTGAGTTATTGGAGTGAGTTATAGTGTGAATCGTTGATTTTGATTGTTATTTCAATGTGGTATATTAATAATCTTATGTTTGATTTAAGATCGAGGATATGCATGTGAGTTAGATTATGCATGATAATATGTTGAAGTGTTAAGTATATTTTCTTACACTTGTATTTTGTTGGTTAGGATTTGCTAACTCTCTGTTTTGTGTACTGTTGGACCGTTGGGTGGTGTAGGTTTACAGATTATGTGCTTATTTGATGCTCAAGTGTGTGGTGAAGCTCCGCTCTGAGTGTAACACAGGGAAAGGGTTGTACTTAAGATATATAGTCCTTTATTACTTAATGTATTTATCTTGAAAAAATGTATCTTTTATAAAAAAGATTTTGTAGATGATGTTTATTCTAATTAATCAATTAGTTAAGTATGTTGAAGTTTGTAATACCTTGACCAACCATTTTATAATTAAATTGTGATTTTTTCCGTTGCGTAGTTTGCAAAGATTTTAATAAGTGTAGAACTATTTAACTAACGGGTTTGTGTTACAAGAACTGCTTCAGAGGCTCTGATAGTCTTCAGACCTTGAGTCTCTTCAGAGCTTAAAATATCATTCATACTGTGTTCTTCAGAGGCTTAACTCTATTTCGTCAGAACCAAAAAATATGATCTTGTGTATGAATTTTGTAATATGTTCCTGCACACTAGATCAAAGATTAGAAATTCCAATTGTCCATTTAATACTTTGTTATCATCAAAACTTAGGGTGTTTTGCTACAAAAATTCATTTTGTTCCAACATGTACTTCCTTTAGTCAACAGTCATGTAATCCTCATGGTTCAATGTCTGGTATGTCTTTTGAAGTGGACAGGGCAGCTAGACTTAGAGTTGAACAGGTGATTGAGAATGCATTAGCTCAAGCTCAAGAAGCTAAAGAGGAAAATCGTAAGTTAGCGAATGATGTGAATGCATTAAGGGCACTTCTTATGGAGCGCCTTGGCGAGATAGATCAACGTTCAACTGGAGGATCGTGCAATGGATCCCATCCTCCTTCACATCCTGATTATGATGATGCTTTGGATGAAAAGTCATTAGATGAATAGTCCTTGGATGGTGATGCTTGACATGTAACAGTAACTCATATTTTGTAGTTTGACTAATTAGTATTGGAACAACTTTAATTTGTTGCTTGAAGCATGTTTATGTTTTTATGACTTTTTGATAATGTCTGATTATGATAATCACTTTTTGAGGCATATATATGATCTATGTAGTCCTAACTTTGATAGACATAATTAGTTTTAAACTTATTTCTACTTTGAGTGGTTATGTTAACTCAGTATAATTTTTAGTGCTAGATTTGGTGTTATTTTACTTAGTATTAAAGCATTTACTGCAAAACCAATATATAACAGAAGCTTTCAAGAAGAAAAAATTGCCAGCATAGCGTCGGTCAAGCAGACGCAAGCATATTTGTTGACTTTTCCAAAGTTGACTTTAGCGTCGGATGCATTTAGAGTCAGCCTTTAAGTCGGCTTAGCCGACGCAAACACGTAGCTTCAAGCGTTTTAGCCTCAAGCCCGACACCGACGCTACTCCGACGCCAAACAGGCCTTAGCATCGGTTTTTGACTGGTCAGCGTCGGCTTTTGTTCGACGCTATATTATATTTTTCTAGTAGTGAAAAGACTTCTACAAATGCTCAAACACATAAGCAAGAGACTTTGACAATGATCAAGTACAAAAGCAAGAGACTTCTACAAAGTTGCATAAACACAAAAGCAAGAGACTTATATAAAGTTGCACAAGCACAAATCAAGAGACTTCTACAAATGCTCATGCACACAAGCAAGAGACTTTCACAATGCTCAAGCACAAAATCAAGAAACTTCTACAAAGTTGCTCAAGCACAAAGCAAGAGACTTCTAATCTTATACAAATAAGATGAATAAAATAGTTGCACCTTGGACTTAACTCTTTTCAAGAATGTAATCAAAACAGACTGTCTTGAAGTTAGAATTAAACAATAAGAGTTCTAGTCTTGTGCTGATGTTTATCTTTTCAGATTTGTGAGTAGTTTGAACACTTGTTGTATATCGTTGTAACCTTTTCTTTGTATATGTGCTTTTTGATAGTTCGACACTTTGTCCATTCAAAGAGGTCTTGTATTTATAGACAAGTGAAATAGAGACGTTTGAATGTGATCGTTGTGGGAGATCAATTTGCCCGTTGAAGCAGATTTTAACTTATTCCAAAAGAGGCAAAAAGGCTCCTGCTTCCTTGTTCTTCGAAGATAGTTGTTTGTCCAGAAAGAGTAACTTGTACTTTTGTCCAGATATTCCTTTTTAATTGACTAAGATGACATAAATCAGTTGGTCATAACATATAATTTGAACGTTGAGGAAATATCTTGAGACTGGATTCCATCAGAGAGGTTAACTTGTAATTTGGTGTAGCTTCTGAGTGTACACTTAGGATACCTCTGATAGACTCTTTTGACTTCTGAGACTCTTTATGCCTCTGATAGGCTTAAGAACCTCTTGGTTCATTCATAAACTCTGATTCCTTCAGATGCTGATAATATTTTGAGCTTCTCAGAACCTATCTTCATAATAACTGCACACATACAATAGATTATTAGTGTTCCCAATTGTGCATTAATACTTTGTTATCATCAAAACTTTATGAAGCTCTTGGGGTTTAGTTTGAGAACCATTCTTGTTCCAATAATATGAGACTCATTTCACTCCCCCTCAATCACACAACCCGTGTTTACTCTTGTGTACGAAGTAAAACAAAACTCCGTACTTAAAAGGTTAAGAGTGATTTGCGATTACAATAACTCTCCTCAAGTATCGATGTGAAACATGAGAGAGTAACAATGAACGAATAAAAGCCTAAAACTCTAATCGCTCTATATTGCACTATGTCTTAAGCTGTTTCTGGTTCTTTGATCGAATAGAACTTCAGTCTTTATATAGTGTCTTGAATCTCCTTGGTGTAGAAGTTTGTTGTGTAGCTGTCCTTTGATTTCAATCCCTTAGATAAAGATAAATTGGTTATGCAAACAAATAATATTTGTTTGTTTTTATCTTCTCAAATATTCAGCTGTTTTCCATTGTGAATCTTCAAACTTCAAAAGATAACTTTGTGCCTTGCTGTATAAGTAAGCGCGTTTGTTTCTTCAACCATTCAAGCATATCTGTGCGTAAGATAAAGATATGGATAAGGCGTGTTATCTGATCATCCTAATGTTGGATCTCAATGTTGCCACATTGGGACCAACATTGGACCTTAGGCTTATTTTACCAAAAATAAAGTCAATCTTAAAAACTCAACAGGTTGGTTAAAGCTTTAATATTGTTTCTCTGTTAATCCCTCAATCACCATTTCACCAAGAACTCCACCACACCACAACCAAACTAAATCAAAACTTTATCATGATCTATGAACGAACAAAAGAATGCAATGACATATAGAAATAAGGGTCAAAAAAATATTTCTTTAGATAAAGAATTTTGGTATCAAATAAACAGAGCATAATGCATTGCAAATAAACATAACACCAACAAGGAAAATCAGAAATAATTTTCTTGATATGAGTTTAAATGAAAGTGAGTTAAAGAAATAAAATTCCAATAAGAAAATTGGACAGCAAAACTAATCTAGTATCCAATTTATAAACATCGAAAGATTTGAGGGTGATGACTGGATTACGACCACACAAAAGTAAGCTCTATAGAAGAGCAAAACATACCAATTAACGGTGAGAAAGAACCAAAAATGTAAAGATGGAGAAAAGATGGACGGGTGAATCTTGGCATGTGATGGATGGTCTTGGAGAGAAGACGGGTAAGAGAAAGAAATGTATCATTTTTGAACTAAGAGTGTGTTTGGATGAGGGAAACTTTTGAGGTAAAATAATTTTTTGAGGATTTTTTTTCTTTCTAAATTGTCTTGTTGTTTGGATAATTAATTTGGAGAATTTTCAAAACAAAGGAAATTAATTTGGCCCCTAGTTTGTCTAGTATTAGGAACAATTTTAAAATCAAACACAGTACAACTGTAGTAGTCTTGTCAAGTTTTTTATTTTTCAAAAGATAAAAAAATGACACCTGAAAGTTAAGAATTTGAAATTCTTTTCTCATATATTTGAAAATTTTCAAATTGACCAATATAAATTTTTGAAAATTGCAAATTCACGCATATTTTTTCCCAAAATTACAAATTGTCCCCTAACGTTTTTTAAAAATTGCAAATTAGTTCCTAAACTTTTCAATTTTATCATTTAAATATTATAAATTGCAAATAGGACCCTAATTTTCAAATTTGACCTAAAACTTATTGAATTTATAAATGTGGCCCAAAAATGATCAAAATAAAATTTACTATTACTCCTTCCAAACACACAAATATAAATAGAATCATTTGAATTGATAAGAATTTCTAATCATCTAAAAATTTTAATTACTTCAACCAAACACATAAGAAATATAAAAAAAATTACCATAATCAGGAAATTAAATATGAAAAATTAATAAATGTGTTCGTTTACAATTCCAATTCCATACTATCCATTTCATCAAGGACATCTCTTATTCCTTCCAGGTCCACCATAATAAAAGTAATTTCCCCAATCAACATTAAATCCTCCTTGTATATTATAACAATTTGGTTGCTCCGTAAAATACTTGGGATTTGACAATGGAATCAACTTGTTACCAGATTCAAGAGTCACAACTTGCATATTCTTAAAATATGAAGCTTTTTTAAAACCCTCATCAGCAAAATGCCCACTACCCATTTGGGTTGTCGTATGAAAGCCCGTTGATTTTGAATCCACTATTTCTCCACCAAATTGAATATTTGTCGCACGATCCTTTAAGTATGAGAACAAAGAGGATGGCCAATATCCAACTAAGATTCCTGATCCATATTCAAGCCACCAATCCCCACTTGGAGCCTACACAAACAAACACTACAAGAATTAAGGAATTCGGATTGCCTACTGTCGACAATCCTAAACAAACATACCGTCAATAGATTTATGTTAGTTAGTCAAGATCACATGGCCAAAATTTGAAGTACAATATTTTAGTTTTAAGGTTTCAGTTACATATACACTTTTGATAAAAGGTTCAGAAACTTCCATTAGTTGAAATCTATTTAAGGATGGTCTCCTAACATAAGAAAGATAAGGATGGTCTTCGAATCAACCCATTTGAAGGACGTGCATTTGAATCCAACACATCACTTCTCCCGAAATTTAGGTTCATGGGTTGATTCGAAGACACTTCTCCTCTCCCCGAATCCAACACATTTTAATCTTTCTCAGCTTAATTATAAATGCATTTGAACGACATTAACTATTAAGTAGACCCATTTTGAAAAAACCTCTCGCCACTTTCGAAATTTAATTTTTCTTTTGTGTGCCTCTAGCCACTCTTGGTGAAAGGAAATAACTCTTGATTTTGGTTTTCATACTTATGTTTTTCAATATTATAACCTTGGTTTTGAATATTATTAGCCTATGATGGATTTGTACACTGAAACCATAAGTATGGTTTTATGGTTTCAGCAAGTTATGCACTGAAACCATTTATCAAGACTAATGGTTTCAGTAAGTTATACACTGAAACCATTAGTCTTGGTAAATGGTTTCAGTTACATATACACTTTTGATAAAAGGTTCAGGAACTTCCATTAATTGAAACCTACTTAAGGATGATCTGCCAACATAAGAAAGATAAGGATGGTCTTCGAATCAACCCATTTGAAGGACATGCATTTGAATCCAACACATCACCTCTCTCCCGAAATTTAGGTTCATGGTTACATATCATTACACAAATCCAAAAATTCATCTCTACACAAACTCAATAATATGAACTACAACCCAAAAACTCATAAACTACATATCATGCTGGACGTGCTAGCTTTTGAAGGATTTCTTCGTAGTACGCAGTTGCTTTCTTCTCCACATAATTTCTTGTGGAATTGCTTGAGTCGGTTAGAATTGTGGAACATATTTCAATTCTAAAATCCATAACCCTTGCAACCTTGCCAATATTTTTGAGTTGGGGCCAATCTTTGAAAGATTCCATTGATGCATTGTCACATCCCCATTCAGCAAGGAACTTCATGCAGAAGACTCCACAACTGTCTTTATCCCCATTCACAGTTGGATTTGTATAAGTGAAACCATTAGTCTAGGTAAATACACTGAAACCATTAGTATAGTTAAATGGTTTCATTAACTAGTAGTTGGTGAATTGCATAACTAGTAGAAACTATGGGAAGGATATTGAAACCAGAAAAATGATATTGCAAAATCATTAGAAATCTAATTGCATTAATCGATAGTACACAAATATAGGTCTAAATTCTTTACAATATGTATGTGGTGATATTACAATTTCGACCCAAGATGACACATAAAATAACTTAAAATATATAAATACATCCAAAGGTCTACAACAATTTATACAACAAGAATAACATCAATTCTGAGAATTTTTCTAAATTTACTATGCAACTCTTTTAAGAGCTTCAATGGTCTTTTCAGTTTCAACAACATTGTTCTCTTGCCAAACTCCAACAACATCAATTGTTTTAACACTAGTTTCCACCCATTCGCTTCCAAGAGATGCAAGTAGCATCAAGCCTACAAGTAAAAACAACCTATATCAATCCCTTTGCGCAAAATTGTCAAAAATAAATCATACTTTAAGAAGTGCATTATTAAGAAGCATTGGGCATGACAAAATGAAGTTAACATACTTGATATGTTCTCTTTGGTGTTTGTAGGTTTCAAGAGGCAATCTAGCAGCTCTCCAAACACAGCACCTTGCATATTATCTCCAACAAGCTATAAGTTTTACAAAAAAAGATAATCATAATTGATTAAGATAAATGAACTGATGTTAATTTTGTAGTTCCTCCAAATGGACTAAACTAAGGATGTAACTGGAATATAATCATTTGAAACCATTCTACCAGCAAAATGGTTTAGGAAGCAACAATTAATCATCAACTACCTGAAACCATTCTACCAGTAAAATGGTTTCAGAGTACAACTCTCTGAAACCATTCTACCAACTAAATGGTTTTAGAGTACAACTCTCTGAAACCATTATAAAATCAATTTTAAACGCCTCAATAAAAAAAAGCCTAACATACCAGTGATTAAAAACAGAAAATGGATCATGTGCCTTTCTAAAGGTGAGATTTGTTAAGGTCCAACTCAAAAATGGATCATTTAAGCAACAGAAAATCCATAGAAGAAACATACATTTAATGAGATATAAACAATAGGAATGAACCAAAAAATGTATCTTGGAATTTGATCTAAATATACATATGAAACCTGAATATGGTTTCCCTAAAACCAAAATCAACGGTACTCATCTGAAACCGTTAAAATATCCAAAATAACTATCTAAGTTCATAAATTGCCTAACCTCAAAATAACAAACACAAAGGCAACATCTAATACATCATTTCATATATCTATCCAAGAATTTTTACCATTAAATCAATTTATCTAACTCAACTACACAAGTCAAGCCAAGAGCGAAGTTGTAAAACAACCAGAATCAGCTAGAATTTGATAAATCGGTAATGATATCAGAGATGACCTTGTCCATGTTGAGGTCTTTCATCGGCTTGAATGGACGCTTCATGCCCTGAAGGTTAAGCAGATGTTTTAAAAAATATTAAAACATGATATTGGCAAAGAAAACCAATTTCTCTGCTGCCAAGTTATCGCGCATACATGCAGCATGTGAACTTACACCATTGAATTTCACACAAATCTTTGGTTTCAAGAGAAAGTAGATGCAAGTAAAGGACTAATCTGATGGTGCAAATTAACTAACTAACTAACTGCATGAATGTGTGATCTCGTGGCCAGTTCTGCAGTTACTGATTTGTGTATCTATAGCTACAATGTCATTTCCTCCAACTTATGCATTGTCAATGTCCAGGTTTGTTAACTAGCACACTTTTTTTGTAGATTATATTATTACTACTAATAGAAAACTTTTTTCATGCCATTAATTACTACTACTATCTATAAACATTTTCAAACATCTAGCCTATAACATGGATCTTAATTATTATATATGCTTCACTTATATATATCAGACCCAAAAGAAGCACTAGCACCATATGATATAAATACATCACTACAAATTACTACTACTATCTATAAACATTTTCAAACATCTAGCATATAACATGGATCTTAATTATTATATATGCTTCACTTATATATATCAGGCCCAAAAGAAGCATTAACACCATATGATATAAATACATCACTACAAATTGAAACCATTTACCTAGACTAGTGGTTTCAATATGTTTTACACTGAAACCATTAGTCTAGTGAAATGGTTTCAAATATAGTGTCAAGCTTTATTTACAAGAAAACTTGATAACTGTCATGATCACCAACTCAATGACAGGTAAGCAAAATGAAAGAACTAACTGGAATATAATGCAAATAGAAAGGAAACTTGCAAGGAAGCTAAAAGCTAAGCTAAGTTAACATCTTTTCTGATTCTGATAAAGACCAAATATCCTATAAAAGCTTAACCTATTAGGTGGAGCCCTGAAATGTTTTTATATCTCATAAGACATTTGAATAACACAAAAGCTGTTTAGGATTGAAACTCAGCTCTTTTTGGATAAGTTTATAGCATAAATGCTATAGAATAAACACTTATGGATACGTTATTTCTATAACAAAAGATAAAATGTAGTTGAATTGTTTTTGTATAATCAAGCTATATAAATAAACTGTTCTTATAAACTATTATAGAGAGAATTTATGAAGTTAAAAAGAGCTTATGAATACGTCAAAAGTTGTTTTCATAAGTTCTCTCAAATAATTTCACAATTATTTATGTGAATAGATAAGTTCAAATAAATCAATTAAAATAGGTGCTTAGACGATATACACAACCTACACCTTGTGCTACAATATAAGTTAATTATGAAGAAACAGCAAGGAGCAAACTCTTCACCACTTGGCTATAGATGCATTGATACCTTGTTTCAATAACTTACGCTAGAAAGTTAAGTGGAGACTCAATATGTCTCCAACAAATTGAACACATAAAAAGCCAACTAGCTTAAAAAGAACCTGATTAATGTTACTGACTTACTGGTATAAACTTTAAACACATGCTTCAAAATCACCCGAGAGTTTCTTTGACAAAAATTGGATAAGCCATCAAATAAGTTTGATAAAAGATGGAATATATATAAATAAGCCATCAAATCATAACTACCATCCAAGGTTTTATTTAAGAAAATGATAAGTGCCGTGCCGGCATCCATAACTTACTCCAAATAGATACCAGTTTTCAAATATCACTACAAATTACTACTACTATCTATAAACATTTTCAAACATCTAGCCTATAACATGGATCTTAATTATTATATATGCTTCACTTATATATATCAGGCCCAAAAGAAGCACTAGCACCATATGATATAAATACATCACTACAAATTGAAACCATTTACCTAGACTAGTGGTTTGAATATGTTTTACACTGAAGCCATTAGTCTAGTGAAATGGTTTCAAATATCATTTTCAAAAACCAAAGCCTCAAGAACAACAACAACAGCAAAAACCCTTTCCAAACCTAATTCCCAAAATCAAAACACACTGCAATTACTTGAATACAGAAGAAATTAGAGGAAGAAAATATCTCGAACCTCTTTTGGTTTTACCATTTTGAGGATGATTCCGGCGACGTTGTTGTTGGCGACGGTGATGATGAGTGAGTATCGAGAGTTAAATTCAAAAACACGAACCTTTTCCGTCACTGTTACTTCTTAATTTCGGATCACGTAACTTCCAAAGCTTCGATGATCCTGTTGAGTTACTCTTCACCGCTTTCAAAATCAAAAGTTCTTATTCTCGTTCTCTGAGGCTTGCAGCAGAAACTAGAACAAACAAGAATTAACCAATATCATCAATTTTCTTAAGCAAATCTTCATAAATTCAACAAGGAAGGAATGGAATCAAAACAAAGAAAATCCTTCAATTTCAATTTAGGGTTTTGGGTTTGTACCTTTAGGAACAGAACGGAAAATGTTTGTGGTTGGTGATGATTTCGAGAGTGACGGCGAAGATTTCGACAGTGATAGTGGCAGCGGAGATTTCACGAGAGAGGGTGGCGGCGGAGATTCGCGAGAGAGAGTTTCTCTGAAATTTTTGTTGTTTGAAACAGTTAGGTTTGTATGGGGGTATGCGTAGCAATTGATGGGGGTGTGGATAGCAATGAACTGGGCTTATGGACGGTGCATAAGCTTGGGCTTATGCACCAAAACCGGACCCGTTTTTTCCTTCTAGTTATAAAATCAAATATATATTTAGTTTAAAAATAGACGGAATGAAGCGAACATAATGTTTTGTTTAGAAACATATCAATTTGTTTTCTTTTAGAATATCTTATATTTTCATTTTTGGTTATAAAATCAAATAAATATTTAGTTTAAAAACATATAATATCTAATCAAAATATAATGTTTTAGTAATCGTTATCTAACTGTATAGTAATCGTTTTTTTTCCTTGCGATAAGTAAGTACGAAAGGTAAAGATTAGTTATAAGAAAAATGTAGTGTAGAATATATAAAAAAAATGTAGTAGATATTCTTTTTTGAGGATTTCATTTGTACATTTTTGTTTTGTACCTTGTTTGGAAAATAAAAAATTTACCTATAGTGTTACAAATTCTATAATTATCCAATATTATTATATTCTAGAAATAATATGGAGTTTTATAAATAAATATACGTACTCAAAGTTGTTGTCATAGCGCTATGGGAAAAATTGTGAGAATCATAGGAAGAAATGGTGAAGTTCTAAGAAAATAGAGAGAAAAAAAATGTAAACTTTTTTTTTTTGAAATGGCAAAGAGAAACTTTTATTTATTTTTGTCAAGTAATAACCTAGTCGTTAGAAAATTCATTTTAAACGTGAATAAGCAGAGTGTCCAAAGTTCGAACTCCAAATGCGATGTCTCTGCCAACTCACAGTGATAGATAAACTTTATTAATCTTCAAATGCATGAAATGTTAATGTAACATATAGGGGCGACATTGTTTGCCCCAAAAATTATTCTAAATTGTTAGACACCGCAAAGAAAAAAAATAAAATTAATGAAGCATAAGACTAAATCTCTCATCATAAAATAACGAAAAATATTTATTTTTCCAATTTTTTTCAACATTTATAGTATTTATTTATTCGATATAGTATAGAATAATTCTATTGATCCGGTCCATTTTTGAAAATTCTACTTAGGAACAACGGTTCCTACCAGGTCCCCAATAGAACATATAATCCCCCCATTCTTTACTATAAAATCCTCTTATACCATAACATTGTTTCTGATCTATATATTGGTTCTGGCAGATCAATCCAAGTGTTTCGAGCATTAATTGCAACTTCCATATTCCTAATATATGCAGTTTTTTTATAACCATCTGTATCAGAATGTCCACTACCCATTTGTGTAGTAGTATGTGACCCGCTTGACCTTAAATTTATTATTTCTCCACCAAAATGAGCAAAAAATGCTTCACCCTTTAATTCCTTGAACAAGGAGGCTGACCAATATCCAACTATTATTCCAGGTCCAAATCTAAGCCACCAATTACCAGTCGTTGTATCCTATAAAAAAATAAAATCAATGTAACACACTTTTGTTTTGTGATAAAACTGTTACTAAAACATAGAATATATTGTGTCAAAACAAATACAGAATATATAATCATTAGTTAATTAAGGGCGTTAATTAACTAATTAAAGGGCGTTAATTAAAATCTCTTTCAAATTTTTAAGGGCGTTAATTAATTCCCTACCAACATACCCCTAATTAAAGTGCATATTTATCTACAATCTCTAATAAATACTTTGGAAAAACAATAATTCATTCTCTTTCTTAAAGCATAAAATTGTAAAATTTAATGCAACAACTCACTTTCTTAATCTTCTCAATTTTTTCAACAGAGTCCTATAAGACGGAGGTAGTAATAACATGTTAGTATTTTCTAGGCAGGATGATTTGATGATTGACACATTATTATTGGCAGAAAAAAGGTAAAAATCAAGAGGTACCTTGAGAAAAAAAAGAGTATTTAATATGATTCACATATAAAATAGTATTGTCCTACACAACACCATATGTTCTCATTATATCTATTAATCCAATAAACTTGTACATAAGGCAAGAATTATATCATTTTCGTACCATGGGATCTAGCATCTACAAAGGTTAATTTGGTAATTTTAGCAAAATCTTATTACCTGTGTGATCTTTAAGTTAATTTCAAATTGTTGTCCGTTATATACAGAAATTGGAGCAATTGAACCTCCAAGTACAATTTTCTTGTTGATTTGAACAAACCCTGGACATTTTAAATTGTAGCATCCAGTTCGTTCATAGCGATCGGCCTACAATTATTAGAATGTATATTACACTTGAATCAAATATAAATGAGATTAATGGACATGAACTGACAATGTAAAATAGTTTTACACGGTCATATAATAAAAAGTTATCAATATGCCATGTCATAAAATTAATTTAAAAATATTGTTTTTCTCAATATAAATTATTTATTATCAATTTGTTTTACCAACCAAAAAAAATTATAATTTTTTCACCTTCTTTAATTTACATTAATCAATTTACTTACCGTCCAATAAGTAAACAATCTAGGTCGATTGTCCCCATACATCTGTTGATATACCTGCATAAAAATTAATATTAGATTGTTTAAAAAGAAAAGGAGGTGGATTACATGCTAACAACATTTTGAATTAAAAGTCAGCATCAATTCAGGAGATTATGGTTTTATTTCTTCTAATTTGCATTAATCTTATATGTTACTTCAATAATGGATTGTTTTCACTTTTTAACACTCTGGTGTATTAGCTATGTCATCCTAATTTTGGTTAATGAATGAATTTCAATTTCTTTGACAAATAAAAAACACTTAAGAAAATTTTGAGATATATAATTAATAAAAAAATTAATGTTGCGATACATGTTAAAATTAACCAAAATTAAAGTAAGATATTTTATTTGAAACCAAAGTATCGTCCTATACAACTGTAGAGATTAATCTCTCGAGATAACTGAGATTCATTGAAGGGTTTGACCTCTTTCAAAAAAATGTTTTTTTGACTTTTTTCATACACACTTACCATGAATCTAACCATGGACCAAGTGATTAGGGGTCCAAATAATTACCACTCATGTCACAAGTTGGTGAGTAGGATATTGTATTTGAAAGAGGAAATTTATTAAAACTATCACAGAAAGTAATATAAAATTTTCTAACTATTGACACTACACTTCTTGAACAACATATTCCAAAACATAAAATTTCCCCCCTTTTCCATTACTTTTTTTATAATTTAAATTATATTCAAACTTGTGTTTATTTTATAAAAACTTAATTAAACTGTTTATCCAAACATGACTTCATAATCGGTGGACATATTGTGTAAAAAAAAAGGTGGACATATATATCCTATACTTACAATGTATACAAATTAACTACTTATTTTAATGGTAAAATTATATTAAACACCAAAGAAACACGAGAAAACAAGACTACAAGAATTTTTTTTTTTTTTTGTTGATAAATGGACTACAAGAAGTGTATACCAATTAATTGGTCAAAAAAATGTGTTCCAATTAAATAAATAAAAAATTGAAAGCAAAAAAGAAAAACTATGCAAAAGGAATTGAAATGAATGAAAAACTTTATGAGAGTGATATTTAACTTGCCGAGAGTTTCTTTGGTGCCCCTGTACTTTTTGCATGTCTTTCTCATTTTTATTTTTACTCTTCCGCTATTTAAGTAGCAAATATTAAAAAATGTGAAATTTCAGAAAAATTATTTAAGTAGCAAAGTTAGTTTTCAAGTAGCACATGTTATAAAAATGAGAAATTTTAAAAAAAAAACTCTAACATGAAATTTTCAAGATTTTACGCATTATAAAAATGAGAAATTTGTGAAACAAAACAGCCCCAACATGAAATTTTTTAGATTTTACATCTCTTCCACTTAAGTAACGAGTAGCGGAAGGAATATTTTAATAATTTTAGGAGGCGTGCAAGAAAATTCAAAGGGCAAAAAAAAAAACTCTCTAACTTGCCTGCCAACCAACTTCAATAGTTTCTATAAGTTTAGAGCCCATCCATATTTGAGCCAAGCTGAATTCACGTGGAGTTTCCACTTTGGGGGCCCATAAGTTTAGGCTTGCCTTTGCTCCTGTATACCCATCTTCTTGAACAATCGCAAGTGCATGCTGTACGTGTGTGCAGCAATTAATAAGAAGAACCAAACATGCTATTTCATTTTCAAGGTTTAGATAAGAATTAAGTTTAAGGTTATGCTAACTATTATTTTTGGGTACAACTTAAAGAAACTAAATAGGTAAACTTTTTATTAAAAAGAGGGTTTTTAATATTCTCAAAATAGAGTTTCAATGATTGCATACTTCGTGTATAGAGGGATGATCGACAAATTTTCTTCCAGATTTGCTTATAGAGTCAAATCTTAAAATGTCTTGTTCTGTTATTCTTCTAATTGGAATTGTTCCTTCACGACATGATTCACCAGATGAGCTCCACAATTGATATATGTCACTCAAATTACCTATTTCATTATGCTCTATTAAACTTTCTGGAGGATCCTGTATAAAAATATGCATGAACAATTTTTAGTTATAAAGTTGAAATATAATAGCTAGCTTACTTAACTCCAAAAATTATATATGAATTTTTTGTAATTAAATTATAAAAAAATAAAATATTTACCAATGGTTTTTGTCCTTTCAATAGAGGATGATCAAAAGCTGGTTGTTCATTAGTCAAAACACAATCTATAATATCACCATCAGAACTCTGCAGAAATGTATACAAACATAAATTACATACACAAACACAAGCATATAAATTAGGCTCCAAGAATTAAAAAAGAAAATTAAGATATATTGTGCTTGTTCTCTCATTTAAGCACATAAATTAAGCATATAAAATTTAAAAAATTACATGCACAAACACAAGCATATAAATTAGGCTCCAAGAATTAAAAATTAAACATATAAATTTTAAAGAATATAAATCTTAAAATATAAAAACGCTATAATAGTTCTCTCATTTAAAGTTGGGTAATATTTATAAGTTTAAAAAAGTATGGATTATCAAAATTAAAATTGGGGTAAAAATATAAAATCAAAATAAACTAGTTTAAAGATTTTTTAAATGAAAATTTTAAAAAATTTAGCGAACAATTTGAAAACTTATAATGATAAATTTGAAAAAGTTATAGGAGGTATAATAAGACAATTTCAAATCCTCAAGCTTTAATTCCTTGGTGTATTATTGGTGATTTCAACGACTTACTCTCTCAGGCTGATAAAAAAGGTATTCATCCTCACCCGAATGGTTTATGTATGGGGTTTCGACAGGCGGTTAGTGATTGTGATTTAACAGATATTCCAATTGAGGGTCATCAGTTTACTTGGATAAAGAGTCGAGGTACCCCTCATGTTATTGAAGAAAGGTTAGATAGGGCTATGGCTAGCACTAGTTGGCTTCAGTTATTTCCCCAGGTAAGGTTAACTAATCTTCTGGCTTCATATTCAGAACATAGTCCTATATTGCTACAGTGTAAGCCTATTATTAGGACACATATCAATCATTCGTTTCGGTTTGAGAATAGTTGGCTAAAGGAGCCTGATTTAGAGGATGTGGTGGTTGAGGGTTGGGGGGGGGGGGGGGAGAGAGAATGATAATCTCGTTCTGACGGCGCCTATTACTAAAGTTGAAATTCAGCAAGCGTTGTTTCAGATGCATCCAGACAAATCTCCTGGACCAGATGGGTTTAATCCAGCTTTCTATCAGAGATTTTGGGAGCAGTGTAGTGATGATATATTTAGTGCCGCGTCTACTTGGCTAGAGAGGAGATATTTCCCTACCAGTCTCAATGACACAAATATTTGTCTTATTCCTAAATGTGACAATCCTACATCAATGAAGGATTTGCGCCCTATTTTGCTTTGTAATGTCTTGTATAAAATGATCTCTAAAGTGTTAGCCAACAGGCTGAAGTGTTGTCTAGATAAATGTGTTTCTCAAGAGCAGTCAGCTTTTGTGGAAGGTAGATCGATCCTTGATAATGCTCTTATTTCCACAGAAGTTATCCATGCTTTGAAGCGGAAGACAAAGGGTAGAAGAGGTGAGTTGGCACTAAAGATTGATATTAGTAAGGCCTATGATAAGGTGGATTGGGGTTTCCTCCGCGGAGTTATGACTAGGATGGGGTTCACTGATGTCTGGATTCGGTGGGTTATGATGTGTGTTAGTTCAGTCAATTACTCGGTGTTGATGAATTCTGACCGAGTTGGCCCTATTTCGCCAGGTCGAGGATTGCGACAGGGTGATCCATTATCTCCTTATTTATTTATTTTGGTAACAGAATATTTAACTGCTCTCATTCACCAGGTTGTTGGTAGGGGTGACCTTCATGGAGTGAGGATTTGTCATGGTGCTCCAGAGGTCTCTCATCTTTTGTTTGCAGATGATTGTTTCTTATTCTGTAGGGCTAGTGTAGCTGAGGTGAATGAACTCATGAGGATTTTACATACTTATGAAACAGCATCAGGTCAGGAAGTTAACCTAGTTAAATCAGAAGTTTTTATTAGTCGGAATATGTCTCAGGCAGCTAAAGAAGATCTCTCTCGTATCCTTGGTGTCAAACTTGTATTGGGTACGGGTATATATCTTGGATTACCGTCCATGGTTGACAGAAGTAGAAAAGCAATATTTTCCTATATCAAGGATCGTATTTGGAAAAGAATTAATTCCTGGAGAGGGCGTGCGCTGTCTAAGGCAGGCAAGGAAATCATGATAAAGTCGGTTCTGCAGGCAATACCCTCCTATGTAATGAGTATGTTTATTCTTCCTGCTTCACTTATTGATGATATTGAAAAAATGATAAATGCTTTTTGGTGGAGGAACGGTAGTACTAATAATAATAATACTAAAGGTATTCTTTGGTTAGCTTGGGAGAGACTTGCTTGCCCGAAGGCTTATGGGGTTTAGGCTTTCGTAATTTTGAAGCTTTTAATAAGGCTATGGTTGCAAAACAAGTTTGGAATATCGTCCATAATCCGAACTCATTGGTAGAAAAATTAATCAAAGCCAGATATTTTCCACGTTCCTCTTTATTTGAGGCACCATTGGGATACAACCCCAGCTTTGCATGGCGTAGTATGTGGCAAGCTAGACAAATTCTTTCTCTTGGATGTAGGTGGCGGATTGGGAGTGGGGATAATATTCGTGTTATGCATGATCCTTGGTTGCGTGGGAGTGCTAATAGATGGGTGCCCTCGCCTCAACCAGCAGGTGTCTATCAGTTATCTGTCAGAGATTTGTTACACGACAACTATAAAGCATGGAATATAGTTAAGGTTCGAAACTTGTTTTCAAGGGATGTAGCCGAGAAGATTCTGGAAACACCACTTGTTAGCTCAGTCCGTGAGGATAAAGTGGTCTGGGATGAGGAAAGAAATGGGTGTTATTCAGTGAAATCCGGGTATAAGTTAGTTATGCGTTACTTAATAGGTAGCGACAAATATCATGTTTTGGGAAATTGGAATGGTATTTGGAAAGCTCAAGCTCCGCACAAGGCACGTCATTTACTTTGGCGCTTATGTAGAGGATGTCTCCCGACTCGTTCTCGATTGTTGGAACGTCGAGTGGAATGTACTCTCAATTGTCCTGTGTGTGATGAGGAGATTGAGGATGAGCTTCACATATTCTTTAGGTGTGCAGTAGCCCGGGATAGTTGGAGTGCAGCTGGTCTGTCGTCTGTCTTACATAATGCTACGTACCAACAAACTAATGTTATGGATCGTATTTTCGCTATGTGCAGTAATGAAAGTAGTGATACTGTTGGTAGAATGGCTATGTTACTCTGGTGCATTTGGCAAAATCGTAATGATAAGCTTTAGAATGATAATGTACAGATGCCACGTCAAATTGGAAGACATGCTTTTGATGCTTGGAATGATTGGTACTCTGTACATAAGTTACAGAGTAATAATGTGAGCGGGACTAGAGAAGCGGATGTAGTAAGGTGGGAGAAACCAGCTCTAGACTGGGTAAAATGTAACGTTGATGTTGCCTTTGTGTTTGGAACTGGAAGGACCTCGATGGGATTGTGTTTTCGCGATAATAGTGGTCACTTCATGGCTGGTATGACACAATGGCAGCAAACTGTGATTTCATCTGTAGAAGGAGAAGGATGGGCTTTACTTTTAGCAATGGAAGAAGCAAGACATTGAGGACTAAATCGAGTTCAATTTGAAAGTGATTCGAAAGTTTTGATAGAGGCCATTCATATGAAGCGTAGAGGCAACTCGGAGTTTTTGTCAATTGTTCATGATATCCTTAGTCTTATGTCATCTTTTATAAACTTTGAGGTTAAGTTTGTTAGGAGGCAAACGAATTTGGTTGCTCATACTCTTGCTAGGGCGGCCAATTCTTGGGCTAGCTTCCACAGGTATGAGAATATTCCCTTTTGTATTGAACGTTTAGTTTTTAATGAATTGCAGTAAGTTTGGTTGATTCAAAAAAAAAAAAAAAATTAGGTGGTATTTTTGTTTTAGGTCAAAATTAAGTGGGAATTTTATATTTAGTATTAACAAAATATCTCTTGAAATGCATTTATTTTTAAAATCTAATTTTTTTTAACGAAACCAAATATTTATAATGAAGATTTTTGATTAAACTCAAATTATATTAATTATAAAATTCCTTCATTCAAAATACCGATGACACTTTGAAAATTAGAATAATTAAGTTACCTGAATTGTTTTAACAGCAGGTTTGTTGATTTGTTGCAAATAGGTTGAGATCATTTTCTTCATCTTGTAAAATTCTTTCTCTTGTTGAAACGTTTGGTTGACCAATTGATGCTTTCTTGTTTGTAACGAGTTGATTGGATAAACCAAAGAAACAAAAACGAGAAAATGTAGCAGAGTAATTATTAGAAAGCGAAAATCCATGTAATTTAACCAAAAAACTACACACACGTTTGTGTTCCTAGAAATCTAACATAAATATGAGTGTATGACTACTTGTTAATTGCTAATATATACTCTCTCCGGTAACATTTATAAGCAAAAATAACTACTTGCGTGGTATTTAAGAAATTTAGTTAAGTGTAGTTAATTTTCTTGATTTAATATAAAACATGAATAAATTTACTCTATTGTCCTTGTTTTTCTTAGAAATCACATACACCTTTTGAAAAGTAAGGGTATATTAGGAATAACAACATTAATTAGTTTAAAAATAGTTAACTTTTGTTTATAATAGTGACCAAATTTTAAAGTGTTTTTTTGACAATATGTTAAATGCACCTTGTTGTATATATGTTGGTCAAACCATGTTGTCTATTTTATAATATTTGAAATGTGATTTAAATTCGATAAAAAAAAAAAAGTGTTTTCTTTAAATCAATTTTTTTTTGGTCAGGTAGACAAGTCAAACAAAGTAAGTATAAGTAGTAGGGGCTTCATTGCTACTTTCATTCTAAAGGAAACCGAAGAAGGTTTACGTCCAGTCCCCTCAAAATAGAAGGCTTAACACTATAATCACCAAGTCCAAGACTCCCTTGCTCATAATATTACTAATCCCAAAACTTTCTTGCTCAAGGTACTACTGACCAAGAGACTTCCGTCGCTCAAGGTACTACTAACCAAGAGACTTCTAATGCCTTTCAACAAAGGACTCTTACAATCATAGTTATAAAGATTGTTTCAAATTTTCTTACACTTGAGACTCTACCAAAGTGGTAGTCTTACAATTAAGCGCATTCACTATGATTTTCTAGAATACAGAGTTTGTAAGAAACTATCAAATATTTTCAAGATTTATAGAGAGTTTTGTGAGCTTAAGAGTTCAGGCTTTGTATATCGTGTAATCTTGCGACTCTTCAAAGTTGCTCAAGTTTCTATATCAATAGGAGAAGTGATTAGAGTCGTTGATGAGTACCATTGCCAGCATGGATAGATCCGATGAAAGCAAATAAGAATGTTGGAGTTCTTTCTTCATTAGATCATATCAAATCCTTTGATAAATAAATCCTTTTCTATGATTGGAAATATCAGTTCAAGCTTTCTTGGCAATCCACTCTAAACAACATCGTTGAATGTGAGCATGCTTGCTAAGCACATTTAATGTAGCAGAGACTAAATGCTTGTAGCAGGTCAAGATGTTGTTGGAGGCATGAAATAGCTAAGTCAGGTGCGTTATTCGACTACGGAAGACGAATGGTGTTGGAGGCATGTGTCAAATGGGTTGTTTTTGGTTAAATTAACCTATTTGGTTCTTGAAGATATATAGAGTTATAGGCTTCAAAGAACACTCACGGGGATCAACTTCGTAAATCATGCAAGGGTTTGAGATTCTTATGCCGTGTCCAAAGTGATTCTCTTTTTGTGGCAACTAGGGTCGATCTTGGCAAAACCTTCGCAGGCGGAGGGTAATGAAAGGAGCTACTGACATTTCTTTTGTGTTTTGTGGAGCAGTTGAAGAGTTAGTAGACTACCTTTTTGTTTCTTGTGATCAGATTTCTCTTGTTTGGTACCGTGTTTCTAGGTGGTTAGGGATCGAGTTTGTGCCCTCAATAGTATTATGCAAGTCTTTGAGAGTATCGTTGGGTTAGGTGTGGTGTGTCGGGTTCGGTTAGATATTATTCTAGTGTGACATATTGTTGTGTGGACTATCTGAACCTCTCAAAATGATATGATCTTTGTCGGAGGATCGTCAACGATTGATAATCCTATAAATAGGGTGAAACTTTCCTTCTAGAAATGGTTTCTAGGTAAAAACCTTGATAGCCCCTGCTCCCTCTACGAGTGGAAGGTGCAATACCTTTAATAGGTTGGTCTAGTAAGACAAGGTGAGGATGTGGTGCATGGATTTATCAGGTTCTGGTTGAGTGGTATCTCTTCGGGTGCTCTCTCATAGGTGGTTTTCCCGCTCCTTTTTGGTGACTATTCTGGGTGGCTGTGATGGTTTCTATCTTTTGGGAGATCTTTTTTACTGTGTTTTTTTTTTTTTTATCTTTTTTGTCGTTGAGTACTTGTGGTACTCTGACTCTCGTTATATATATATATATATATATATATATATATATATATATATATATATATATATATATATATATGAAATTCTGGCACGTCCAGTAACTGATGCTGAACACGATGTTTCAACACTAGAGTATAACGTGAATGTTGTATCCGATGTTCCAACGTCGTACTGAGACTTAAAACAATGAACAAAATATAATAAATGCAAAATGATAAAAAAACATATGCTATTTGTTAACCCAGTTCGGCATAAACGAACCTACTCTGGGGGATACCAATCCAAGAAGGAAATCCACTAATGTAGTTCTAGATCTAAGCCATCAATAAACACCCCGTTTACAACTTATATCCTAGACACCTACTTGTGCAACTTCTACCTAGGAACTCCTAGATATGAGATCTCATCTCACTTTCAACTATCACTCAACAATGATTGCAATAAGAACAATGACGTTTGTGAAGACACACTTCTGGACAACAAGTTACCTTCGTACTTAGAAGCTTAGGAGTAACTAACACAAATACAACTCAATAAAACAAAGTCCTAAACTTGCATCAATGTAATGCAAGAAATGCTCATAAAATAACACGAGACTCAAAACCCTAGAATACTATTCTTTAGTGACGACTTTGATAATTTGCTAGGTTTTTCGTCCTCCTTTAAATACTCTGAGCTTGTTTACCAAGTTGGGCTTCAGATTACAAGTTGGTCCATGCAATATCCAGCTCACAAGAATAAGTACCAAATCTCAAGTTTCCTAAAATGTTTCAACATCTTTAGGAAATAAATACAACATTGATTCTGGTCAAATATAAAGTTGATTCTGGTCAAACACACATCTTGGAGTACAAGTAAAATGGCGTGGATTCACATAATCTATAACACCCCACAATATATTGTCTAGAATATATCATAGTGCGCATAATTAAGTACTGAGTACAAATAAGTTACAATACATAGAGCGTTAATATCCAGCACACGCAGGTGCTAAAATACTATATGGTACAACAAAGCTGACAGAAAGGACTAAACATAATAAACTAAACATCCTAAAACACGATCAACATCGCTGCAAGCTTGCTACCTACTCTGCAGCTTGTTTGCCACGATCACCCTGAGTACCTGAAATATGAGAGGGGGGGGGGGGGGGGGGGGGGTAAGACTACTAAGTCTTGTGGATTCTACTACCCACCTAGTGGTGACTACACCATGGGGAAACCTGTAATCAGTCCTGAACATTCCTTTGCGCCATAAAATATCTTTATTACTATAAAGGGAGAATAAGGGTTTTAGATTAGCAATCACTTAACCCTAATCTTCTCCTTAATTCCCTCCATTTTCCCTCCTAATTACTATTATTATATTTATCATATAATATATAAAAATATATATTCTGACTATTAAATTGGTCCTACTCATAACCACATCTCCAATACCCTAATTTCACTCCTATAATGTAGTCTCATTAGCCACACTATACTATAGTCTTCAACTACCAGTTATTTATTAAAGATTCAAATTTAAATTTCAAATGCACCTATTTATTAATAATTTCACATGTTACAATATATGCATTGTCTTTCACTATTTCCTAAAAAAGCCCCTACCAGTTTTTAAGGAAATAAAAAAAAAAAAATTATACGTATTCTATAATTTTGTTCTTCCAAAATTTGTCCTCATTCCTTCTCTCACGCGTGAAAATATGGCTCTTAAATCTCCATCTCCATTCTTCTAATTTTGCCTCTTCAGGTATGTTCTTTAATCATTCCTCAGTTAGAAACACACTACACTATATCTCATGGTTTTATTTTCACTGCAAATTCACCTCTTCTCTTCATCTTAAAAATCACATTTATATTTGCTGCATACTTGATTTCATATGTCTCTCGACCCATCAACAACCCCCAATTGTTGACAACTTCTACGGTTTCATAATTTTCCTTTTTCTGATGCAATTAGAAAGGATTGTAGTTTAGATGAGTGCGGAGGTTTTTATGGTGTCTGGTGTTCTGCGGTGTTTTAATCGAGGTCATCTTCAACCAATCATCATGTATGTATAGTTACAATAATATTTTTGGGTTTTGATTTTTGATTATTTTTCTCAATCAAAGAATTGAAATTTCTGATTACAAATTTGGATTAGGCAATTAAAGTTTACAAATTTTCACTCATCTTCAAATATTGATTTAATGGAGCTTCAACCTTCAGTTCCCTGAAACACCGACTTACCGGGTTCGCAAACAGATCTTCAACCTTCAGTTTACGGTACTTCCAACACCAAGTTCTGTCGATTTTGTTTTGTTGTCAACCGGTGGTTGTGCTATGTGGGAATGGATTGAATCTGATGCAATCCGAAGGATTATTGTTTCAATGGAGTGTCAAGGTAGTCTTTTTTTCAAAATCTCAAGTTAATATCAATAGAAAGTTTTAATTTGCAAGAAATTTGTTTGCATGATCTGTTATATTTTTCTGTTGGGAAGAATTTAGTCACTTGAGAGCAAATGTTTGATTCCTTATTATTTTTGAGATAAAATGCACTATAGGTGTTTGATAAAATGTCTATGCATAAAATTTGATGTTTAGAACTATTGAGGACTTGGAGTAATTCTACACTTTATTTTGTATTTTGTTTTCCTATACTATTTTTTTTATTATTGATAACAAATTATATTGATAATTTAGGATCAACCGGATTCATTGCACTTTGTGGGATGATTTTGCGGATAGGATGCACCGATTTACGTAGAGCTACAAACCATCTGATTCAGTTGTCATGATACTTCAACTTTGCAAGTTGGAAAAAATACTTTGGTTAGTAATTATTTTTATCTAAATATGAGAGTTAGTATAATATTTGTATAACTAAATTTAGTAGAGCTGCAAATTGAATATTGATGTTATGAGTGTGCAGATAACACATTTGAACTACGCAATGAACTGTAAGGTGAGATTGGATACGATTGAAGCAAAATTTCTTCTTCTCTTCATTTTTGCTTCTAATATAAGATGAAGTCTATATTTTGTGTGTCTGTTCATGATGCTTTGAAGGTTCGAAGCCATAATCACAACTTTATGTTATGTATTTTTTATTTTAGTTCTGTGTGTTGATATTTTTTTCATGTTTTCTTGCATAAATAATTAGAGGTTAACCAAGCACCGGGTATCAGAGAAACAACATAGTGATAAAACTCAGTCTTTTTATTTAGTAGTATAAATCAAGTTGTTGATCTTTTCAACAGCAAATAGCAATGATTTTGGTCTGGAAGATTAATATTTTTCTTCCTCTCTCTTATTTGCAAAGGATATTTCATATTTGTTGTTGACAATACATGGTTTGCACTTACATTTTGGTTTAGTAACATACAACCCTTTTTGTACATGTCTTTCATTGCATTCTTTGGTTTCTCATCAATTTCATTATGGTTATTATGAGTTACATGAGTTAGAATGACAAAACTTTTAAAGCAAGCACTTCATGAAACTCATTATGGATATGGACGAGGGAATTTTTATTGGTCATTCTATTCAATTTGTATCTTAATTGTTGGTTTTCTAACTGATGTATTAGGTGAGGGGTGTTAAGTGTTGTATATGGGATTATGGAGATTCAGTTCACTCAAATTTTGTAACTCATTATATAGGGTATCTCTTATGCCAAATTTTAGTGCAATTGGCCTGACATAAATTTTTACATGTATATAGTTTACTATGCTATAGTATTTCTTTATTTAGTAATTTTACTCTTATGTTCAACTATTTTGAATTCTCTAAGACATTGTATCATTTAGAAAATACTAGCATCTATTATATTGAAATTGAATGATTGCACTTTATTATTATAATACATATGCCTATGGTTATAGATATTATGGAACTGACAAACTATTATTGTAGTTATGAAGAAATGGTGATTATATTTTTGAGTTGAATCAATTTCTAGATAAATAATTCATGATTTTTTTTTGTAGTCCAGGGAGAAGTAATTCTATTGTTGTACACATGAACATGATATGGCAAAGATGGTGAAGCAATTGAGGCAGATGGAAGCAATTTAATTTGTGATTTTTGGCTGAGAGCAATGGAAGATATATAAAGTGTATGTATGCTGGTGAAAACAAGGATAATAAGATGGTTTAGTTGATTGTTTATCTTTAGATTTAGATGTTCTTAAACTCAAAAGTGTGCTAAAGTGCACAAACTCAGTTTTAATTAATCAAACATTGTATTCACCTTTTTATTTTGTCAAATGCATTATGAATCAATGATCCAGCTATAATTCTTGCGGAAAAAACAAGCTTATAGCTCTTATTGTTATTATCTCCATATACCTATAACTATAATGAGAGTGCATATGATCCACACATACAAAATGCATAATTACTATTTGTATTTGAAATTGGATGGACTATGAGACTTTATAATCATGAGTATTAGAAACAAGAAAATGCATAATTAATTCGCACGTTTTTCTGCATATTATATGGAGATTAATTGGCCGTTTTTTATATTAGTGAGTATATATAGAAAATGCAATTCAATTAATACTCTATAATCATTTATATCATTTATTTTTTGTATTTGATATGATTTTAATATTAATTTAACGATTTTAAATATATTTTGTATATTTTTATTTCATTTTATTTTTTTAATTGCACTTTTAATTATATCAATTTAAATCGTATATCTGACACTCCACAAAACCCGTGCAACGCACGGGTTGGAGTCTAGTTATGAATAAAAAGGTGTAACACACAGTAAAATCTGAGTTCATTTTAGGTATGCAAGGACAATCTGAGGTGAGCCGGTCTCGGAGAGCCTTACTCTTTTCCGTACCAATCTTCGTGATCATAACGCACTATGGCACGGAATCTTTGGCATCACAATTATTATTAACACTTTTTATCTTTGGATCCCTCGAATCCGTTCGGTGGTGCCTCGCAACCATTTTCTATTGACCGAAACTACACATATCTCTAATGTGTTAACATACTACCAATATATCCCAATCCCGGGGAACTAACCTAGTGCATAACCTAAGTTATTTCATTTCCTATGGGTGCAATTAACATCGTAATTATTATTCACCCACCATGTTAATGGAAAACAGGCCTTGAAAGATGACAATTCAAAAATGTGTAGGAGTGCTAAAAGCCAGAAACAGAAGCAAAGCTGGAAAAATTTGTCAGTCTGCGCCTAGGCGCAATTCCCCTGCGTCTAGGCGCGAACCTGCGCTTTTGATTCTGTTCCTGCCCCTTTTCTCCTGCGCATAGGCGCGAAAGTGCTGCGCGTAGGCGTGAGGGTTCTACAGTATTCAGTTTCAACCAGATTTCTACACTACGATTATCATTCTTTCAAGCCATTAACATCATAAGACAATAATAATTAAAATAGAGAAGAGCTTTGGGAATTAAGCTCCTCTCATACACAATTCAATCTCTAATCCTATGTTGTCATGCAATTTCAATTTTGGGAATTTCTATCTAACTAAATTCCTAAGAACCCACCTCAAATGAGCTTGAATTCTTTGGCTAACACTTGATTGGAGGTTTGAATTGCTAGCTTCAATTCCTCTTTGAGTTGTAGTTTCCAATTCCACTCCCTAAATCATCAAAAACCAATATAAGCATGCTTCCAACACATGCATTTTGAAGAACAAAATTTTGAGCTTAGAAGAGGGGAATTTAGAGCACGAATTTAGAAAGGATTGAGAAGAGATTTGAGGAATTAAACTTACCACTAGTGATGATTACTACCTAAGGAATCAAGATTTCCATTTGCATGAGTATGGGTACAAGGTTTGAAAGAGTAATTTGAAAATAGTGATGAGTTGGTGTTGATGTTGTTGCTGCGTGAGAGAGAAAGCAAGTAGAAGAGGAGTTATGTGTTTTGTGAAATCAGGAAAGAAGGCAAGGTGTTGGTGTAGTGAGTTGTGAGTCATAAATCACAAGTGGGGCACATGTCCACAATTTGACCATGTCTCTCCCTTCTAATGACAACACACACACCACCACTAGATGACTACTACATCTTACAAGTATCATAACTCTAATGCTAGCTCTAACATGTGATGGTTTTAGAAAATACCCTTAATAGTATATAATACTAGTAAAAGAATTTGGGAATGTTACATAATTACAATCATATAATCATGTATAATTATATCAATTACAATTATTACACATTTGACTTTTTTGAACCCACAAAATATTTAATATTATGTTGCATTTCTAAAACCCTATCATATCTCTATATATAGTCATATCAATCAACAAATTTTCTACGGCAGTCACCATTTTTACCATTTCATCGTTCTTATATTTTTTATTCTGCTTTTTTTATATACAATACAAAGCGTTATTGCTTTACTCTTATATTTAATTTAATAATGTTTTTCTAACACTTTTCATTCTTAATAGTTTTACAGGAAAATCGTACAATCAGAAAAGGTGATTATCTTTCAAGGTAACAAAGTTTGGCAAAGGTTGTAAACCGCTTTGTTGTTCAAAATCATATGGTCGTATTGTAATATCCTATTTATTTTCATGTAAGATGATCTATATATGTAGTAACTATATATTCACTAAATATCATGTTTTTTTTGTTTTTGATAATCACTAAATATCATGTATTTTAATTTAATTTTCCATTTATGTTAATATGATATCATTACTTTGATTTAATCATCTATTTTTACATTTTTTTTCCGGACATTATGAGAATGTTTATTAGTACGGGAGAAAGATAGCACGAATAATATTGAGACAGTGATAAACAATAGATGTTGATTTTGAATAATAATTTGGATACAAGCGTGTGAGTATTTTTTTTTTCATTTTAAAAATTTAATTTTTATAATCTATATTTATCTATATTTATATTTAATAATAAATTCTAAATGACCTCTTTTGTTCGTACACATGGTAATCCTAAATGAATTCCCTTCTAATATTGTTTTAATAATAAATACTCATAACCAAATTAATACAAAGTTGACTATCACATAAGCAATAAGCAATTGTTTTTCTTCATTTGCTTATAAAAAGTAATACATAGTTGACCATCACATAAACATGATATAATTATCGCTATTACTTATAAAAAGTAACAGTAGTGTGCGATTTAAAAGGAAATAATATTTCAAGGAGAATAATGTACAATTTAAAAGGAAATAATATTTTAAGAACACTATATTAATATATAATTTGGATACAAGCGTGTGAGTATTTTTTTTTTCATTTTAAAAATTTAATTTTTATAATCTATATTTATCTATATTTATATTTAATAATAAATTCTAAATGACCTCTTTTGTTCGTACACATGGTAATCCTAAATGAATTCCCTTCTAATATTGTTTTAATAATAAATACTCATAACCAAATTAATACAAAGTTGACTATCACATAAGCAATAAGCAATTGTTTTTCTTCATTTGCTTATAAAAAGTAATACATAGTTGACCATCACATAAACATGATATAATTATCGCTATTACTTATAAAAAGTAACAGTAGTGTGCGATTTAAAAGGAAATAATATTTCAAGGAGAATAATGTACAATTTAAAAGGAAATAATATTTTAAGAACACTATATTAATATACTAGTCTCCGGACCCGTGCCAAGCACGGGAAAAATATGATATAAAAATTTAACAATTTAATATTTTAACTTTAAAAATATAAAATAGAAATAGAAAAATAATAAAAAATAACATGCATAATTAAATATGAATAAGTCACACATAATATTTGTGTCTTTTGATTAAATTTAATATATAATATATTATAATTAAAAAAGTATATAATAATTATAAAAAATAAAATAAAATAAAAAGGTGTATAATAAAAATGCTATTTAAAAAATAACATGTCTAGTCTCCGGACTGGGTAAATCTTATATTATTCTTCTCCCTTTTTATGTTAATGTAGAAAACTTTAATCCATTTTAACATTTAGATAGCTGAATATAGATTTTTTACCCAAGATAGACATAGGACAACATTATACATATACCATAATGATATATATCTATGCTACTGCTACCTAGTATTGTCCTAAGGGGATTGCTAAATCTTACGAAGGGATCATCGAAAAAAAAAGAATTACACTGTGAACCATTTTGAATAAGAGATAAAACTGTTAAGTATTTTTCGATTTCTTCATTCAATTTTATCCATACATACAAATGAGCATTTTGACATTTTCCTTGTCATAATATCAGCCAATTTCATTCTTTTAACTGATTGAGGAATAATTACAAATTGATACGACCAAGTGGACGAATTTTCCATCTCCAAGAAAAACCGTAATGATATTCTATTAGAAAAATTCCTGTTGATACATATATGCTATGGCCAAAAAAATTATAATTTTAAAGCTTGAAAAATTATATACAAATATGGATGAAAAATCGAAAAAGACAAAAATAACATAAAAAATCAAATCGGTACTGAAAGAGTAATTTTACCAAAATATAGATATGGATGATATACAATTTGTTTTTGTTTGGCTCTTCATTATTGATATTATGGTAATAAATAATAATAATTCCCTTTTCCAAATTTAAGAGGGGTGTATTGAATTGGAATTTCAAAGGATTGTTTTAACAAAAAAATTCTTGAAGATTTTAAAAGATTTTGTGGGATTGTATTGACTTTGTGGGATTTTAAATGACATTTTCAACAATCCTGATTTTCAACAATCAAGACTTTAATGAATTCATTACACAGACTTTCCAGATTTCATAGTACTTTATGGATTTTTATGATTTCAAATTATTCAATAAATTCAAAAAAAGAAAGTTATTGGTTTGGTAAAATAATATCAAATATTATAAATAATAACAATAACAATTAATCAATATAAAAAAAATAAAATCAATGAATCAAGAAAACAAAACAAATAAAAGAAGAAACAACATAACTAATGGAAGAAAAAAAATCAATTACGTTAAATTGAAAGAAAGAAAAGTTATGTTGAAGAATTGTGAGAGTGGTATGTATGATGATTGAACAATATAACAAAATGTTTTTTTATTGGGCATCATTACTTGTATGTGGAATCTCGTTTTGAAGAATTTTGAGAGTGATATATATATGATGATGATTGAACAATATAGCAAAATATTTTTTGTGCGTGGCATACGTTGAAAAAAAAAGTTCTGTCATAGGTATGCAATTGATTGAAAAGTATATATAATCCATTCCACTTGTAAGAGAAGAAATTCTGTAAAATTATGTAAGAGACACATACTCCCTCCGGTCTCATATATAAGAAAGAAAAAAAAAAGGCACACCCTTTAAGAAAGTGAGTAAATGATTAGGAAAAACATGTCATTTCCACTTTTACCCTTATTTTTTGTTTAAATTAAATTATTATTTATCATGGGGAAAAGTAAAACAAAGGATAAAATTGGAATATTCAAAATAAATGTAATGATTGTAGTAACTTTTTTTTATATTTAAGACTTTGTAATTTTTTTTTTTGTTTCTTATATATGAGACCGGATGGAGTAATTATATGTATGGACATTATAGCAAGTTGTAAGACAACAATATTTTCAACTTGAGTTCTGATGGCAATATGGAATAGGAAAAAAAAGTCTGTGGGATAGCATGAACAATCTCACGGTTTGGAGTGGGATTGTTTGAGGAGTGTAATATTTATATTTTCAACTAAAAAGTCTCATGAAATCTATTCCATAACAAAACCTGTCAAAATCGATAAACTTTTGAATACCAATGGACATTCTATGAATGACAAGAAATCTCAATTGAATACCAACATATTTCGTTGTCCTGAAAAAACAATCTTGATTGTCTTAATTTGAATACCACAAGATTTACTTAACTTTTGTAAAATCAATAGCAATTATGATTTAAGAATTTTGAAAATATGTAATCAATAGCAATTATTATTTAAGAATTTTCAAAATAGTAACCAATTGACATACAAATCATTTTTGGCATGTGTTTCAAGCCTCCTGATCGCGGTTGCAGGGATCAAATCGTAGTTCTTCCTATCAAATTCAACGTCGATCATCCATGAACCAACTGATGATGGATAGAAACAATTTAAAATAAAAAATTATTTTCTTATTCGAAATTTCTTACTTTATTCCTCCCACCACTGAATACACGATGAAGTAAATGGTAAAACATATATACAGAGGAAATAGTGAGTAACATGCATCAAGATGTTAATTTCTGATCATTTAATAATTTTAGTCATCTTCAAAAACTCTCAACATATTAAAAATAAAGTATAGCGATGTCATCTTGAATTCAAATAACAAACTTGTTAATTTTAAGCACTTTAAACAAAGTACAAATAAAATAAATTATAAATACAAAGTTTTCAAGCAAAAAAACAAATAATTCAATGACTTAGAATACAATTTTTTTTCATGTCTACACCAATGTGTCTCATATGGTTGAGTAGTTCTTGAAGAGAGCATAATCCTGTAAAAATGGAACCCTGATATTATAAGATATTGCATTAAAATAGAATAGCATGAATACTTGTACCATAAAAAAAGTATGTACCTGTATCTATGTTTCATCAAATCAACTCATTCAAGACATCATTGCAAACCTTTGTCCTTCTTTTGCAAAGCAAATCAAATAGAAAATGAGAAAAATATTAGAATTTAGAAAAAGTTATGTTTTTTTTTCTTCTACGAATCAATAATAGAAATGGCGAAAGTATTAGCAATACTAATTAAAAAGAAAAATCAAAAGATTAGGTTATTCCTATAATGAAACTAAACAATAACCAACATGAATACTAATGAAATAAAATAATAACCACAACATGAACACAATTCAATAAACCAAACATTGAAACAATTAAAAAAAATGAAAACAAAGAATAAACAACAAATAAATAGATAGTATTATAAAACAATCAAATTCAATTTAACTTTAAAAAGATATCATGCATTTCTTTTTCTTTTTTTAAAAAAACTCAATTCTCCTCATCCTTTGTGCAATAGAAATAAGAAGAACGAAAAATTGATTTTTGGCAAAGTAATAAAAAAAAAAATTGTTAGTATTGAGTAAAGTTTTTCCATCACCATCACCTTATATAGCCAAGTTAGGAAGAAATCATGACAATTCACAATAAATTTTTACATTTGAATTTTGAAAACAATATCAAATAAATTTAATTGAAATAAACACATTTAATATTGATTTTGAAAACATTTGAATTTTAAATTTTTGACTTATTTGTTGTAGAATATTAGTAGAGTCATTAATTGTAATAATAACATTAATTGCCAAATGCATGAGAAGAGAGGATGCTTGAGAGGAGAGGATTTTTGAGGAGAGAAAAAGGCAAATAGGTGTGGCTTTTTCATATTAATAGATTAATAGATACATGCAATGCATTAAAGACAATATGATCAATGTAATATTTTTTTATATTTTTATAATAATGTAATATCTATTTTTATTCTACTATTATATTCCCGAATGTTTTCTTATCAAATTAAAAACAATATCTTTTTTCTACTGTGTGATAAATATTTCGGTAATTTATAATATAAAATTTATTTTATATTATATACACATTTTATACATTTAAATTACATGCATTTGATTCTCAAAAAAATTTAAAAGAAAATTATAAAAACAAGTTTTAAAGTTATATTGAGTAATTAAAACTTCCAATACGTTCATATTATTATATACACAAGTATACAATAAAGTATTGTTATTGTTTAATTTCACAAATATTACATTTCTTTTTTATTTTAGAAAAAAATATATATCTCATATATTTATGCTCATCATCATTATCATCATTATATTATATATATGAAAGTAGTCAAGTCTCCAAGTAACCCTAATTTAACCTACTTGAACTCTAATTTAATTATATTATATATATAAAAGTAGTTAAGTCTCCAAGTAACCCTAATTTAACCTACTTGAACCCTAATATAATTATTAAAAATGTTAAAAATTTCTTCACCAAGAATCGAACCCAAGTCCTCTCACAATTATATAGTTCATTTATCACTAAGCTATTTAAATTCATTTGATATATTTTGATTATACCAACTAATAATCACTAAGCTATTTAAATTCATTTGATATATTTTGATTATACCAACTAATAACTACGACTTTCAATGATTTTTTTTTTTCAAATCCAAGATATATTTTTTCTTAATAACAATACCTGATTTTGTTTACCTCAACTCCATTTTTTTCATCACACATTTAATCAATTATATCATTATATATATGACTAATAACTACGACTTTCAATGCCTAATTTTGTTTCCATATATGATGATTTTTATAATATTCAGTATGGTCCTTGAGCGATTTTATTATGCACTGTGATGAGTCGGTTTGAATTGATTTTAAAGGACATATTTGATTATGTTATTCATCCTCCTATGAAATTTAATTTGAATAAATGTAATGTTTTATCATATTTTCTTCATGATCTTCCGAAATCAACTGACCTCCTATTGTTTTCTCACAATTGCTCCAATTTTGCCTTAAAACTAAAAGAGCAACTGACTGAATATAATGTGAAAAATGGATTTTTGGTGAGTTTTTTTTAATATATTTTTTTAGTTTTTGTTTTTATTATATATTTGTATTTCCTAACTTTTCAATTTTTTTTATAGATGGTGCAATATAACGGTTTTGGTCAATTTAGCATAATGTTTAGTAGTTATTTTGTAAATCATTTATCTAAATTCGTCTTTGTACCAGATATTATCATTTTTATCGTCACTATCGTTTGAATATTTTTTTTTAAACTTTTATTTTAAATTTTTTATTATAATTCTTTTCATATCATATATGAAAATCTACAAAACCCGTGCGATAGCACGGGTTAGTGTCTAGTTATATATATAAAAGTAGTTAAATCTTCAAGTAACCCTAATTTAACCCTACTTAAACCATAATTTAATTATAATAAATGTTAAATATTTCCTCACCAAGAATCGAACTCATGTCCTATCACAATTGGTTAGTTCATATACCACTAAACTATTTAAATTCATTTGATATATTTTGGTTACACCAACTAATAACTACGACTTTCAATGCCTAATTTTTCCTTCCTAGAAATCAACTTCATTTTTTTTTCCAACACACATTCAATCTTTATAATACTATATATATATTTTTCAAATCCAAGATATTTTTTCTTAATAATAATGCCTGATTTTGTTTACATGAAAATCAACCTCATTTATTTTTTTCATCACACATTCAATCTATTTTTTCTAATCCAATTATTTTTATTTGATCTACCTGAAGTAACTTCATTTCTTTTTTTTCATAAAACATTCAAAGAATTTTTTCTAATCAAAATTATTTTTATTTGATCTACCTGAATTTTTTTTAATATTCAATATATATTTTTTTCTTAATTAAGGTCTACTATTAATAACATATAAAGATATATATTTCTCCAGCTAACTAGAATTAACTCTTTTTTAATTCAAATAAATTATTAAAAAATACATAACCGCGATTCGCTATACAAAAATATCTAACACTGTTATTGTTTTATTTTAGGGCGCAGTCATTTTACCAAAAATGTTTGCATCTGATTTTCGTGACTGCATACATCAGTATGCTACACTTATTGATCCAAACGGAAATCAATTTGAAGTTTTAGTTGAAAAAATTAACGACAATATATATTTTATACATGGATGACCTGCATTGCGTGATTTTTATAATATCCAGTATAGTACTTGGGTGATTTTATTATAAACTTGGATGCGTCAGTTTGAACTGATTTTAAAGGACAAATTTGATTGTGTTATTCATCCTCCTGAGTTCACTTCTCCTATGAAATTGAATTTGGATAAATGTAATGCTCTATCGTATTGTTGTAATGATCTTCCGAAATCAACTGACCCTCCTATCATTTTCTCACAATTGCTTCAATTTTGCCTTAAAATTAAAAAAGCAATTGACTAAATATGATGTAAAAAATGGATTTTTGGTGGATGTTTTATATTTTTTTGCACCTTTTATTTTTATTATATATTTATATTTCATAACTTCATTTTTTCAATAGTATTCTACAAATATTATTTGAATGTTATATATTATATTTAAATATTCCTACAAAGAATAATAAAACTAAATTGAATGTTATATATAACATTCTAAATGATCCATGCATCGCACGGGTAATAGTCTAGTTTACATAAAAGAATATGAGTATACATATGTTTATAAAAATAATGTGTTTTTAATTTTCTTTTAATTTAAAGTTGAGAAGCTTTATTTAATAGATTTTGTTTATAATTCAAAATTACAAATATAGATAATTACTATTATTGTACCCGCGGGATCCATTTTATATCGTAGATTCCTATAATTCATATATTTATTTTTATTTTTTTAATTTTTACATGGCCTGTATTTCAACTCATATATTAATACGGGGATCTATTTTTTATTGTAATTTTTACGGGAACATATATTTCTAATTGCATTAATACAAATGATTTTTTTTTTTATAATTTCGACATAAACTTATATTTCTTTTCATATATTAATATATACGAGATCTCTTTTATACTGTAGATTTCTGTAGTTTGTATTTTTATGTAGCCTATATTACAACTCATACATTAATACGGGGACCTATATTTTATTGTAATTTATAAGGGTATATATATTTCTACTTATGAATTAATACAATTGACTTTTTTTTATAATTAAAAAAATTAGATCCATATTTTTACTCATATTAATACAAAGACCTATTTATTTCATAATTTTTATGGAATCTATATTTTTAATCATATATTAATAGGGAGACTTTTTTTAATTTTAACGGGAACATGTATTTCTGCTTAAATATTTTTTTTCAGCTTAAAGAAAAATATATTATTAATAAATCAATAAATCTACAGACGCATTTTTACCCGTGCCAAGTGCTTGGCACGGGTCTGGATACTAGTTAAAATTAAAGAGAAAGTTTAGAAAGGAAAATAAGTATCTAGTCAACCAAAATTAAGAGAATTAATGGAAGAACTTTGACAGTTTTGAATCTCACCTCAACCTTCCTCATATAAGGCACACATTTTTCTCTAGCTATTAAAAGTCCTTGTATTTGCAAATCATTTCCATTTATATTATGATTTCGTTTGGTTCATTTGCTTTTCTTAATAACATGTTTTTTTAAGAGTCAATAAAATGTCATTATACCTTATTATTACTATTTAATTATAATTTAAATTATTTTTAACAAATGCTCTAGACAAGAATGGTGATTTCTCTTACATGGAAAACGTGAAGCTAGGGTTGATTGAGTATAAGTAACCTCTCCTTTTCCTAATGATTCGGCCAACTATAGAGGAGTTGAAAAATACCTTATTCAAATCCTTCGATATATACCAAAGTTTGGTTCCTATTTTCTCAGCAAAATCTCTCACACCTAAAATCATTCCACTTTCACATATTCTCTAGTTCACAAAAAGTATATTTTGCTGAAGCTATTTTCATCCTCAACTCCTCTCTTATTTGTATCAATCATCCAGAAAATTCTATCTTCCCAACTTCGTAAAAAGTCTGAAGCTTTTTTCCCTCTTCCGTATGAGTTTCTCTTGGATTTCAAGGTTTTGTGTCAGAGTATGAAAACGTCGGAGGTAAGGGCTTTTTCCCCATACACTCATGCTACATAGGGACTATGTTGTGAGATGATGGTAGGACCTTTGTCTAATAAGAGATAATTAATTAAAAGAAACTAGTAAAAAAAGAAATTTAACTCTATTATTTTATTGAACTATTATTCTTAATTTTATTAGAATGTATATTGCCGAAACTGTTAATTGATATCAGTTGTTTTGTGAAATAATTTCGTGCATATGCTTATTTTAATTTGATCATTATAAATGAGAGGTAAGTTATTTATAATCGTTGGTTCGGTTTTGTACATTATAATGGTGATCTTTACCTTGATTAGAGTCGACCAGACGGTGGTGCACGGCGGTTTGTGGTTCCGTTCAGTCCAAATATGCCCGGAGGGGGGTTGTGTACCTACAGGCACTCCGACGCTCAAGTCAATAGAGGTGGAGTATAGGTTTTCAATATAGAAGATTACGTACCTTTGTGAAGTTTGTGAAAGGTCTATATATAGCTCCAGCGCTTGGCCAAGGCCGTTGATGGGCAGTTAATGTCCATCAATGGCTGTCGGAAAACGGCTGAAGAGCCGTGATGAGCATTAAATGCTCATCATTCTGATGTTGGACGTTACGAATCTCCGGGGAGATGCATGCTGCTCAACGGTTAAGTGAGACTGGATTTGTGCTTTGGGCCCTGCTCGAAGGCCCACAAGAGGAGGTCCTCAATGCGTTGAGCATTTAAGCCCAGTCCAGAACAGGAGCCCCCTAAGTCGTCATGCTCGGGCACGAGGATGATGACTTTAGTCGTCGTGACTCTAGTACTTAGGCTAATGGCGTTGAGGGTTTAAAGTTCCCTTTGGTACCGAGCATAACGATATATCGAGGAGATTATGTCCCATTGTTCGTTGAACGTTAGTTATTTTTCGAGGAGATAAATCCGAACATTTATGACGAATGTCGTGAATCTCGCCGCTGTCTTCGCGCAAGGTATATTCGACCTAGATTTTCGTCGTGATTTTCTAGGGTTTCGACGAAGTTTGCGCGATCAGAAGGACGTGACTTGAAGGGACAAGCTGAAGGTGCGTGGAGAAAACACAAGAAGGGGGGTTGAATTTGAAGGTGCGTGGAGAAAACACAAGAAGTGGGGTTGAATTGTGTTTTGGATATTTTAAAAACTTTCCAAGATATTTAAAATCTTTTCAGAGTCTTTAAAGCACAGCGGATTATTCACACAATTAACTTATGGCGTTATGAATGATGAAGGAGTAAATGAGAGAGTGAGAGAGAGAAGAACACACAACAATTTATACTGGTTCCCCTCACAAATTGAGAGTACTCCAGTCCCCTTGTTTCCAAGAGAGTTCCACTATAATCACACGGATTACAATAGTTGCTCAAGCACACAAGCTCAGGACTTCCTGCTCTTAGTCACACAAGACATAGAGACTTCCTTGCTTAGATCACAAAAGATCAAAGACTTCTTTGCTCAAGCGCACAAGCTTGAGACTTCCTTGCTCTAAGTCACACAAGACAGAGAGACTTCCTTGCTCTGATCACACAAGATCAGAGACTTCCTTGCTCAAGCACTCAGGCTCAAGACTTCACTGCTCTAATCACTAAGACTGAGACTTATGTGCTTCTACACTACGCAGAAGACTTTCTTGCTTCTACACTAAGCAGAAGACTTACTTGCTTCTACACTAAGCAGAAGACTTACTACTAACTTAAGAGCTTAAAACTTATTACAAACATAATAACTTCAGAGGCTCTAAGCTAGTTTCTATGCTCACTTCATTTGAGAGATATTATCTATTACAATTCAAATGCTCACTTTCTTCTGAGAGATTTTATCTAATGTTGAGCGCTAGTCTTCAATTCTTTCTTTGGCATATTTATATGAGTTGAGAAAGACATTGAGACGTTGGAGAAATTCCCGTTGCAACTTGGACAGCTGTAGACATGAAGGATCCGTTGAGTAAAGCCACGTCTTCCTTTGTAGAGAAGCTTCACATTTGCTATCAGTCCAATGGTACATTTATAAGGTACAACTAGCTCCTAGAGAGAGGGATCACATCCTTTGTGACCGTTGCATTTTAGTTGTCCTTAGAACAAGTCATCAGGCTTGATAAGTTGTAGTTGATGTAGCCCTCTGATGACTGGGAATTCCCTTTGCTTCTGATGAACCTTTTGACAACTTGGAGTCTGATTGGTCTTTGAATGGTTGGCCTCTGATAGTCTTTAGTAATTCAGATTCTGAACGCCTTCATCCTCTGAATGACTTATGACTATCAGACAGCCTCTGACCTCTTGTAGGCCTCTGAACATCCTTGAGCTTCTGAACTCCTCTGAGTCCCTGAACAGCTTTCAGACGTTCTGATCTACTTTGAGCTTCTGAACTTTGTATAGCTTCTGACCACGTTGTAGCATCTGAACTCTTTCAGAGTCTTAAATATTCAGACTTCCATTGGTTTCATCAGAGTTTAAATTAAGTGTGCTCTTGATTAAACGTTGAATTCTCCTGCACTTAATTTAAACATTAGTACCATCAATTGTCCATTTAATACTTTGTTATCATCAAAACTTAAGGGTGTGTATTAACACATATTTTGTTCCAACAATCTCCCCCTTTTTGATGATGACAAACACAAGTATTAAATACAATTGTTGTTGATAAAAATCACCTATGTTGACATTAGGCTTCTGAGTTTTGGAAGCTCCCCCTAAGTCTGATAACCCATAGGGTTAGGTTTGTAAGCACCTATTTTGTATCCATAGTTAATTTTAATCAGTTTCAGAAATACTTTATTATATGACTTAAATTATTCATATTTCACTATGTAAAGAACAAGGTTTGCAAGCTTCTTCATTCCATAGTGTGATAATCTTTGAGTAAAGTTGCACCCTTACTCAAGAACTAACTATGAATAATAAACTTCAATTAATAAATGCATTCTCCTTGAAAATTAAGCCTTTAATGCTGATGCAAGATGAAGCAATATTTAAATTGAATGACAAAATAGAATCAGAGGCGCTTAAAGACTTCTACATACACACTTGGTTCTGATGGTTATCATTAACAGCTTCAGAGTTCAAAATATTTTCAAACAGTTCAGAGCTTTAAAAAATCTTTTCAAAGAAAATAGCTCAGAGTCTGAACAAAAAATTTGAAAACAGTTCAGAGCTCTTTAGTACAATATTTTGAAATACTCAAAGATCAGACTGTCATAACAAAGCATGTACCTCATGCTACTATTTTGTCCACTCTCCTACGTTCTCTCTCTGAAGCACTACAAGGCCCTAAAAAGCCAAGTAATTTCGCTTCTTCCAACAATTGATTTACCAATATTCTTTCTCCCCCTTTTGTCATTATCAAAAAGGTAATATAAGCAATTAATAGAAATTCAACTTTCAATGCCGTCAAATCAGAAGTGGTTGAACACATTTAATATTCGGTCTTTGAATTTTGCTTATAAAAGGAGAGAGATACCTAGTCATTTTACTCACACAGAGTAATATTAGGTTATTGATAGATCTCTTGAGAGAAAAAATGAAACGCTCAGAGAAGAAGAAAGTAGTTTCAGTGAGAGCCAGTCAAGATAGGAGAAAACATAAGAAGAAACCAAAGGAAACAAAGCCAGTGTCTGTCACAGAAGAACTCAGTTCAGAGTTTGAAGAGAAATCTTTGGACTCTGACTGTTTTAAGTTCTGAAGACATATCTTCCTGAAGAAAATCAAACTGAAGTTCGAGGCTCTAGAGGGGCTTGAGTCTTTTCCTGAGGAAAGCCAAACTGATGCAGCAGAGTTGGTTTCTTCAAGAAAGACTACTGGTTGGATGGCTTCAGCCAAAACCTCAACCTTTCCCCTCCGCAAAGGTCATGTAGGCATGTAACCACAAATATGACCTTTGAGAGCACTAGAAGATAGTTCTTAGAAAATTTAGTCTTGTAACCCAGAACTTATGTTCTCAATGAAATAACATTCATTACTTTGGCTTGTTTAGTTTTGATTTCTTACTTTTATGCCTTCTCTTGTTATGTAATTTGATACTTTAAGACTATCCACATATTGTACTTATGAAAAGTGAATGAAATTCAAGTGTTTGAAAGATTATTTTACAAGATAGAAATCATTTAAAGAGTTAAAACAGACAAACAAATGACATACCAAACAGAATTAACAACTTGCACATTCAGATAAATATAGTGAATAGGTATGTTATCAATTAGAATTTTAACCTAAACAAAAGTTTAACCTAATCAGAATGCTTTGCAAATTATCAATCATAAAGTGATATAAACAATTAGACAGGTCCTAAGGTTGGGGTTGACTACAGAGAGATGCTAGGGTTGTCATGATGTTTTTCTGATTGGCATTTACTTCTTTTCCATCAATCCCACAAACTTGTCTACTTTTGCTTCAATCCTTCTGATGTCATCTTCATAGAAAGGATTCCTTAGAAACTGTTGAGTTGCTTGATCATCCCTCAGACTGTCTTGAGGAGGAACATTCAGATCGTCCACCTTTTCTCTTGCAGCAGAGGATTCAGGATGATTCCTCTCTGTGTCCATTTGATTCTGAATGTCCTTTTCAGCATTGATAGCTTTTCCTTTGTCAAACTTCTTCTGTTCTTCCACAGCTGCCTTTTGAAGATTGTGCACTTCTTTCACCAGTTCCTCTGTCAGACTTATCCATTGAGAAGCATACTCAGATGAAGGCATATCTGTTTGCCTTAGATCATAAAGACCATGTATCTGTTTAAACAAGTCATTGCAATTGCTCAAGACACCAGGAATGTTTGATTGGGTTGGATGAGGTTCTTTGGATAGGGTTATATTTGTGAGTTGGGGATTGGAGAGGGTAGGCAAATGTTGGGATTGTTGAGGACTAGGACTGGTATGATCAAAGTTTTTGAGATGGAAGTCTTCTGTAGAGAGTTCTTTGATCATAGCCTCAACATGGTCTGATGGTGACAGGGTCAGGTTTTCTTCTGAAACAATGTGTTCAGATGAGGTTTGATATGTGGGTGTTTGAGGGTTTGAAAAGGTTTGAGCCATAGATGATTGAGCTATTTTATGCTTAGATTTGGCATTAAGCAGCTCAAAATTAGCGAGAATCTCATCTAACTCATTAGGGTCAAAATCAGTTGAGGATGATGATGATGATATGTTGATGAAGACTGGTTCAGAGTGAGTTGATTTAACAGATTCTGATATGAGTTGTTTTATGGTAAGATTATCTTCAGAATCTGTCTGGTTATAGTTTGAGAGAGGTTGGGTTGATGATGAGGTAAACTGAATGTCTTGAGTAGTAGCAACAACAGATTTAGATACATTACCTGATCTGTTATGGTCTGAGCTTTCATTAATATTAACTTCAGTCACCTTGAGAAGCTTCCTTTGTCTGACGCTGAGAGGCTTATCATCACTCTTTGAGTTTCCTGCTTCATATGCTTTCACTAACCTTCTTCTCTTCTTTTTCAACACTACCTTCTCAGTCTCAAATCCTTCTCCTAGGTTGTCCAACAGTTGAATATACTTGTTGACAATGTCACAAGAAGTTGTAGGCATGTCAATGTTCCATTTCTTAACCAAGGAACGTTCTGAGTGAGACTGATATGCCAGAGGTTCTGAAGGTTGTTCTTCATGTTCTGACATCAGGTTCATGAAAGCTAGTGAATGACCAGAAAATGTGGAAGCTCTGCATTCTCTTAACAAGTAGTCATGACCAGCAGCTTTGATTATATCTATTACTCCACACTGATAGAAAATCTCACTGAGGACCCTTGGGTAGACTACATGTATATCAGACTTGGCCTGATTTTGAGATAAGAGCACAAATTTGCATAGGTGATCAAAGATGTATTTAGCTCAATTTAAATCATATTTTCTAGTGAGAAAATAGACAAAGTGTCTATGATCCCATGACAAGTGATCAGGATTTTTAGTTCCTGGAAATATAGAATTTAACATGATTTTGGCTAATATCCTCTGAGAGGGCTTTAGATCACCTATCTTGTTGCTCTCACAGCTTGTCCCTTTGACATAGCAATGTCTTGTCATATTCTTCAGAAACATAGATTCTTGTGTTTCACTGTGACTAAAGGTATAATGGATACCTTCGTTTGGGATGGATAGCACCTTAGCCAAGTTTGAAGTAGAGAGGATTACTTCAAATCCACACACAACAGAATGCACCTCTGTTTCTTCAATGACTCTTAGACCTAACTCATGAGGGGTTTTGTCTTCATTTTCAGGCTTTTCTTTCCTCCTTGCAGCTAACTCCTTGTGATAATCTTCAACAGTCCTCACCTTGCTTCTAATCCAGAAATCTTTCACCAGAGTAGGATAGATTGGACCTTTTAATAAATTCATGTACCTAAAGCTCCCTTTGTGATTGGAAAAGAACTTTAGGACATCAAGATGGTTCTTTTCCAAACTATCAAAGTCCACTGGTTGTTCCATAACCAGGTTCAGAGATTTTCCCTCCATCTTGAGAGATAAATCTGTAGAAAACATCTCCTCGCAAGCAATGGTGTTGATCCGAAAGTTATCAGGAAAAATAAACAAGTAGTCTGGAATTGGTGTTGAAGTAGATGCCATTTCAGAAGGTTAGGGTGTGAGAGATGCTAAGTAAGAGATAAAGTTTGTTCTAGCTTTGAAGAGCAATAGTTTGTAAGGTGAGTGTTTAAGAGTTTTTAGAAAACATAAAACAAATTAAAAACACACAATACATTAAAGAAAATAAAACAGGCTAATCATTAACTGTGTTCAAACCAATCAGAACGTGTATGCGTGTTGTCTCTTTGGCGCCAAAACGTTTTAGTAAAAATACTTAAACGTTTCCAATTCATTTTGTATTCAGAGGCTTAACCGTCAGAGGTTGAAACGTTTCTCAGAGTCTGAGATTCTTCAGATGCTGAAACCTGAAGAACTTCAGAAGCTGAAAAGCAAGTCTTTTCAGGACACAAGAAGATATGTTCAGACAGGATTTTTCAAGGTTTTTAGTACTGAACACTATGTATCATAAGAAGACATTTTCAACCTTTGAGAGTTATTTCTCTGAATATGTCATTCAGGAGTTAAGCATACTTACCTTGCATTGAAGCTTTCTTGATTAGGTGTAGTCAGAGTCATAGCCAGAGCAATCACTCCACCACACTGAGTTGTTATCATCTTCAAAGCAAGCTTCCAAATCTTCATACTCCCTCCTTCTCCTTATGTACTCCTCTTCATCTTCTTCTCCATCTGACTCTTCAAGAATGTGCCTTCTATGCACAATTGCTCTTCTTCCGTTCACAGTCACATGCATCCATGTGATTGGAAGGTTCAGAGTCTTAGTTTTACCTGCAATCAAGTAAACAATTTTGTCTCTTGGTACCCACTTGCTTGAGGGTCCTAGACTGTTAGTTGCCAAATCTTCATCCTCCATTTGTTTCACCTGAGTGCTATCAGATACAAATGTAGTGTAAAGATTTGGAAGTGAGAGGCTTCCATCAATAATTGATGAGCTTGGTTCCTCTAGTATTTCATTACTGGAGTATCCAATTCCATTAGTATTGTTGGTCTTAAAATTGCAAAGCATGGAAACAATTTTGTTTTGATCAGCATTTATGTTACAGAACTCTTTGAGAACTAGAGAGTGCTCAAGGGGTTTATAACATATAGCAAAATCATTCTTAGGGTCATTGGTTTTGATAAAATCTTTTTGTTCAAGACCTTCAGAGTGATTTGCTTGCTTACTTAAATTCTCATAGTCTGCTTTAAGCTTTTTATACTTCTGCTGACTATTAGAGAGTTTAAGTAAGGTCTTATTAAGATGCTTGATCAATTTAGCTTTGGAAAGACTAGAATATACCTGATTTGTTGTTCTCTAAATGCTTTCTTTGCTCTCAGGTTCTGAATTTTCATCAGAGCCTGAGTCTTCAGAGTCTGAGCCATCTTCAGAACTTGATCCTTCAGCTCTTGGTGCTCTTTCAGACTCATCTTCAGAGAAGTTGTCTAGTACATCCCATGTTGTAATCCCTCCATTCTTCTTGAAGATGTACCATCTTTGAATTTTTCTTGAAAACCTTTCAAGATACTCTTCATCAGGTTCTTCAACAAGATCTTCATGCTCCAATGCTTGCTTTCCTTTCCTTGCTGCTTCTGCTTCTTCACGGTTCAACTCTTGCATATCCTTCAGAGCCAATTCATGGACTCTGAGAAAATCAATCAATGATTCAGGACTCATTGAATTGATGTCTTCAGTTTCCTCTATAGAATTTGGAGTTTCATTCCAGTTCAGAGGCAAACTTCTCAGCAACTTGCTTACAAGCTCTTTGTTGCTGAGTTTGTTGTTGTGCTCTTCAAGCTTGCTTGTAATAGCTGGAAACCTTATGTTCATTTTCTCAATGCTCTCATTTTCCTCCATCCTAAACTCCTCATATTGATCTAACAAGCCATTTACTGTTGCCCACTGAATGCTTTCATTCTCATCACTAATGAGGCACATAGTAGTAGCTGTAGAACCAATACCAAAAGTTTGATTAGCCCCTGAAGTGGAAGGATTTTGATTGTTGCTCAGATCTTCATTTAAGCTCAGTTCATCTTCAAATTTCTTGCTAAGATCAGCAACTTGTTGATGTAGCTTCTGCTTCCACTTATCCATGTTTTGAGCCATGGAGGTTTTCTCCTTTGGATCTTGACTGTCTCACGGTTAAGTGATTTACCAACAGAACCGGAGCTCTGATACCAATTGAAAGTGCGTGGAGAAAACACAAGAAGGGGGGTTGAATTGTGTTTTGGATATTTTAAAAACTTTCCAAGATATTTAAAATCTTTTCAGAGTCTTTAAAGCACAGCGGATTATTCACACAATTAACTTATGGTGTTATGAAGGATGAAGGAGTAAATGAGAAAGTGAGAGAGAGAAGAACACACAAAAATTTATACTGGTTCTCCACACAAATTGAGAGTACTCCAGTCCCCTTGTTTCCAAGAGAGTTCCACTATAATCACACGGATTACAATAGTTGCTAAAGCACACAAGCTCAAGACTTCCTGCTCTTAGTCACACAAGACATAGAGACTTCCTTCCTTTGATCACACAAGATCAAAGACTTCCTTGCTCAAGCACACAAGCTTGAGACTTCCATGCTCTAAGTCACACAAGACAGAGAGACTTCCTTGCTCTGATCACACAAGATCAGAGACTTCCTTGCTGAAGCACTCAGGCTGAAGACTTCACTGCTCTAATCACTAAGACTGAGACTTACGTGCTTCTACACTAAGCAAAAGACTTTCTTGCTTCTACACTAAGCTGAAGACTTACTTGCTTCTACACTAAGCAGAAGACTTACTACTAACTGATAAGCTTAAACTTATTACAAACATAATAACTTCAGAGGCTTAAGTTAGTTTCTATGCTCACTTCATTTGAGAGATATTATCTATTACAATACAGATTCTCACTTTCTTCTGAGAGATGTTTTCTAATGAAGAGCGCTAGTCATCAATTCTTTCTTTTGCATATTTATATGAGTTGAGAAAGACATTGAGACGTTGGAGAAATTCCCGTTGTAAAATGGACAGCTGTAGTCTTTGAAGATCCGTTGAGTAAAGCCACGTCTTCCTTTGCAGAGAAGCTTCACCTTTACTGTTTGTCCAATAGTACAGTTATAAAGTACAACTAGCTCCTAGAGAGAGGGATCACATCCTTTGTGACCGTTGCAATTTAGTTGACCTTATAACAAATCATCAGGCTTGATAAGTTGTAGTTGATGTAGCCCTCTGATGACTGGGGAATTCCTTTGCTTCTGATGAACCTTTGATAACTTGGAGTCTGGTTGGTCTTTGAATGGTTGGCCTCTGATAGTCTTTAGTAATTCAGATTCTGAACGCCTCCATCCTCTGAATGACTTATGACTATCAGACAGCCTCTGAACTCTTGTAGGCCTCTGAACATCCTTGAGCTTCTGAACTCCTCTGAGTCCCTGAACAACTTTCAGACGTTCTGATCTACTTTGAGCTTCTGAACTTTGTATAGCTTCTGACCACGTTGTAGCATCTGAACTCTTTCAGAGTCTTAAATATTCAGACTTCCATTGGTTTCATCAGAGTTTAAATTAAGTCTGCTCTTGGTTAAACGTTGAATTCTCCTGCACTTAATTTAAACATTAGTACCATCAATTGTCCATTTAATACTTTGTTATCATCAAAACTTAAGGGTGTGTATTAACACATATTTTGTTCCAACAGAATTGTGTTTTGGATATTTAAAAACTTTCCAAGATATTTAAATCTTTTCAGAGTCTTTAAAGCACAGCGGATTGTTCACACAATTAACTTATGGCATTATGAATGATGAAGGAGTAAATGAGAGAGTGAGAGAGAGAGAAGAACACACAACAATTTATACTGGTTCCCCTCACAAATTGAGAGTACTCCAATCCCCTTGTTTCCAAGAGAGTTTCACTATAATCACAAGGATTACAATAGATGCTCAAGCACACAAGCTCAAGACTTCCTGCTCTTAGTCACACAAGACATAGAGACTTCCTTGCTCTGATCACACAAGATTAAAGACTTCCTTTCTCAAGCACACAAGCTTAAGACTTCCTGCTCTAAGTCACACAAGACAGAGAGACTTCCTTGCTCTGATCACACAAGATCAGAGGCTTCCTTGCTCAAGCACTCAGGCTCAAGACTTCATGCTCTAATCACTAAGATTGAGACTTATGTGCTTCTACACTAAGCATAAGACTTTCTTGCTTCTACACTAAGCAGAAGACTTTGTTGCTTCTACACTAAGCAGAAGACTTACTACTAACTTATAAGCTTAAACTTATTACAAACATAATAACTTCAGAGGCTTAAGTTAGTTTCTATGCTCACTTCATTTGAGAGATATTATCTATTACAATACAGATTCTCACTTTCTTCTGAGAGATGTTTTCTAATGAAGAGCGCTAGTCATCAATTCTTTCTTTGGCATATTTATATGAGTTGAGAAAGACATTGAGACGTTGGAGAAATTCCCGTTGTAAAATGGACAGCTGTAGTCTTTGAAGATCCATTGAGTAAAGCCACGTCTTCCTTTGCAGAGAAACTTCACCTTTACTGTTTGTCCAATAGTACAGTTATAAGGTACAACTAGCTCCTAGAGAGAGGGATCACATCCTTTGTGACCGTTGCAATTTAGTTGACCTTATAACAAATCATCAGGCTTGATAAGTTGTAGTTGATGTAGCCCTCTGATGACTGGGGAATTCCTTTGCTTCTGATGAACCTTTCATAACTTGGAGTCTGATTAGTCTTGTATGGTTGGCCTCTGATAGTCCTTCGCAATTCAGCTTCTGAACGTCTTCATACTCTGAATGACTCATGACTAGCATACAGCTTCTGAACTCTTGTAGGCCTCTGAACATCCTTGAGCTTCTGAACTCCTCTGAGCTTCTGAACACCTTCAGACGTTCTGATTTACTTTGAGCTTCTGAACTTTCTTTAGCTTCTGACCACGTTGTAGCTTCTGAACTCTTTCAGAGTCTAATTATTCAGACTTCCATAGGTTTCATCAGAGTCTAAATTAAGTGTGCTCTTGATTTAACGTTGAATTCTCCTGCACTTAATTTAAACATTAGTACCATCAATTGTCCATTTAATACTTTGTTATCATCAAAACCTAAGGGTGTGTATTAACACATATTTTGTTCCAACAATCTCCCCCCTTTTGATGATGACAAAGACAAGTATTAAATACAATTGTTGTTGATAAAAATCAGCTATGTTGACATTAGGCTTCTGAGTTTTGCAAGCTCCCCCTAAGTCTGATAACCCATAGGGTTAGGTTTGTAAGCTCCCCCTATTTTGTATCCATAGTTAATTTTAATCAGTTTCAGAAATACTTTATTATATGACTTAAATTATTCATATTTCACTATGTAAAGAACAAGGTTTGCAATCTTCTTCTTTCCATAGTGTGATAATCTTTGAATAAAGTTGCACCCTTACTCAAGAACTAACTATGAATAATAAACTTCAATTAATAAATGCATTCTCCATGAAATTAAGCCCTTAATGCAGATGCAAGATGAAGTGATATTTAAATTGAATGATAAAATAGGATCCGAGGCGCTTAGAGACTTCTACATACACACTTGGTTCTGATGGTTATCATTAACAGCTTCAGAGTTCAAAATATTTTCAAACAGTTCAGAGCTTAAAAAATCTTTTCAAAGAAAACAGCTCAGAGTCTGAACAAAAACTTGAAAACAGTTCAGAGCTCTTTAGTACAATATTTTGAAATCCTCAAAAATCAGATTGTCATAACACAGCATGTACCTCATGCTACTACTTTGACCACTCTCCTACGTTCTCTCTCTGAAGCACTACAAGGCCCTAAAAAGCCAAGTAATTTCTCTTCTTCCAACAATTGATTTACCAATATTCTTTCTCCCCCTTTTGTCATTATCAAAAAGGTAATATAAGCAATTAATAGAAATTCAACTTTCAATGCCGTCAAATTAGGAGTGGTTGAACACATTTAATACTCGGCCATTGAATTATGCTTATAAAAGGAGAGAGATACCTAGTCATTTTACTCACACAGAATAATCTTAGGTTATTGATAGATCTCTTGAGAGAAAAAATGAAACGCTCAGAGAAGAAGAAGGTAGTTTCAACGAGAGTCAGTCAAGATAGTAGAAAACATAAGAAGAAACCAATGGAAACAAAGCCAGTGTCCTTTATAGAAGAACTCAGTTCAGAGTTTGAAGAGAAATCTTTGGACTCTGACTGTTTTAAGTTCTGAAGACATATCTTCCTGAAGAAAATCAAACTGAAGTTCGAGGCTCTAGAGGGGTATGAGTCTCTTCCTGAGGAAAACCAAACTGATGCATCAGAAACGTTTTCTTCAAGAAGGACTGTGGGTTGAATGGCTTCAGCCAAAAGCTCAACCTTCCCCCTCTACAAAGGTCATGTTGGCATGTAGCCATAAATATGACCTTTGAGAGCAACTAGAAGATAGTTCTTAGAAATTTTAGTCTTGTAACCCAGAACTTATGTTCTTAATGAAATAAGATTCATTACTTTGGCTTGTTTAGTTTTGATTTCATATTTATATTACTTCTCTTGTTATGTAATTCCAATCCTTAAGATTAACCAAAAATTTAAAATAATGAACTGTTTGTAAGAAAATTAACTCTAATTAAGAAGATAAACAGTTTTTAGCAGTTTAAGATAACAACACTTGGATTATCATAACATGAATAAATATTTCAGATCAGCACAAAGAAATGAAAGAAACATACAGAGATATGATCTTAATTCTATCAATGTGCCTAACAAAATATTAATCAAGATATTTATTTTAAGCAAACAAGGAGATCCTAGGGTGTTGATTGGGGTTGGTTACAAAGATAAGCTAGGGTTCTCAAGATTTCCTTCTGTTTGGCATTTACTACCTCCATCAGCCCTCCATGCCTTTTCATTTCTGCCCTAAGGTCTTCAATTTCAGGCTCATACAGTGGGTTTATGATGTGCACTTGATTTGCTCCTAGATTATCCACAATAGGCTCATTCAGTCTTTCCTCAAGTGATGCTATCTCTTCCATTATATTTTGCTCATCACTTGTTCTTACAGAAGAGGATCCAGGTTGATTCCTCTCTGTGTCCTTTTGAATCTGAATGACCTCTTCAACCATTGCGTTCTTTCCCCTGTTACTCCTCCTCTGTTCTTCAATACTGGCCTCTTGGAGACTGTGCAGCTTCTTTAGCAATTCTTCAGTTAAGCTTACCCATTGTGCAATATGGTCAGATGAAGGCATGTCAACCTGTCTTATCTCAGAAAGACCATGTATCTGTCTTATCAAACCATTGCATTCACTCAAGACATCAGGGTTTATGAAATTGGTTTGAGGAGGGTCAAAGTTTGAGGATGTGGGATGGTGTGTTGAGGTGAGTTTGATTGAGATTCTTTTTGGGTTACAGCATAGTCATATACTGAAGATATCCCAATTTCTTGGAGTTTCTCAGCAGACTGATCATGTTGATTGGTTATGTGTGGTTGTATGGTTTGATCAGTTTGACCAAAGGACCTTGCTTGAACATTTGTTAATTCTTTGATCATTTCATCAACATGTTCTTTGGTTAATAGGTTTGGGTTTTCATTTGGTTGGAGTACTTCAGTGTGTACTGACTCATGAGAATCAGTAGCAGTCACTTTAGTATATGAGCTGGTTTGGTGTTCAAGGTTTGTTTGACGTGTAGAATGTGAGTGAACATGTTGAGGTGCAGTATGTGGCTTAGCTTGTATGGTTGTTTGTATGAATGGTTCTGGATGAATAGGTCCTGGTACAAATTTTCTTAGAGAAAAATTGTCTTCAGGACTTGTTTGAGTAGTGTTTGGAGTGGGGTTCTGAGTTTGTTCAGAAACTGACAGAGGGTTTTGAACAACAGTCGTGGTGACAAGTTGATGAGATAGTTCACCTCCTAGGTGTTCTTCAAGGAATAGTAGAGGTGAATTACTGTGTTGGGTTAGAGATTTGTTTGGTTGAGAGTCTTGAGTGTTTACAGTAGCAGAGTCAGACACTAACACATTACCTGAATCTTTCAAGATTGAGCCTCCAGTTGCTTTCTTCTTTGGCTTCTTAGCAAGTCTCTTTAGTCTAACACTTATAGGTTCATCATCAATGTCACTTTCTTCTTCTTGAATCATTTCCCTAGATGATTCATCAGTCTTGATTTGAGTCCTTCCCTTTCAATCTATCCTTGCAGCTTCATTCTTCTCATTCTTAATCTTCACCAGTCTCTTCCTTTTCTTCTTCAATCCTTCCTCTTCAATCTCAAGCCCTTCACCTTGACTTTCTAGCAATTGAACATATTGATTAACAATACCATTTGAGAAAACAGGTATATCAATCTTATGTCTTTTTATCATTGAGTCCTCTGAGTGAGAGAGAAGTTCAAAAGGATCAGAGGGTATCATCTCTTTTCCAGCTAGGAAGTTCATGTTGGAGAGAGTGTGAACTGAGATTGTAGAGGCTCTGATTTCCCTAATCAGATTGACATGTCCATTAGCTTTAATTACATCTATCACACCACATTGATAGAAGATTTCACTAAGGATTCTTGGATAGATGACATGAATATTTGGCTTGGATTGTTATTGAGTAGCATTAACAGCTTTACACAGGTGATTGAAGATATACTTAGCCCAATTCAGTTGATATCCTTTAGTGAGATAGTAGATAAAGTATCTATGATCCCAAGAAAGTTGATCAGAGCTTCCACTTCTTGGAATGATTGATCCTAGCAGGATTCTGGCTAAAAGTTTCTGAGTTGTCTTCAAATCACCACTTTTGTTGCTCTCACAAGTTTTCCCTTCTTCATAACACATATTTGTCATATCACTTAGACACCCTGTGTTCTTTGCTTCAACAGCACTGAAGGCATTGAATTTTCCTTCATTGGGAATTTGAAGAATACTGGCCAAATTTGATTGAGTCAAAACTACTTCAAAGCCACACACTACTGACCTAATTTCTTCTTCTTTTACTTCTCTTAGACCTAATTCGGCTGGAGTCTTGTCCTTGTTCTCAGGTTTTGAATTCCTTAAGACAGCAACTTCTCTATTGTAGTCTTCCATGGTTACTACCTTGCTTCTCACCCAGAAATCTTTAACTAGCGTAGGGTAGATTGGACCATTTAGAATCTTTATGTATCTACCACCTCCATTTTTGTCCGAGAAGAACTTCTCAACATTGTGTTGATTTACTCTAAGACTTCCAAAATCAACTGGTTGTTCCATAACCAAGTTGAGTGATTTTCCTTTCATGTCGAGCGATCTTTCTTTGCTAAAAACCCCAGAGCAGTTGATGATGTTGACTGCTAAATCCCTTGGAAACAAAAGCGAAACAGTAGAGGTTGATGAGGTAGAGGTTTCCATCTCAGAAGTTAGGGTTTGTGGATTTTCTAATTGCAGAGAGAAGAGATTTGTTTTCGTTTTGAAGGAGAGTAATGTGATAGTGTAAAGTGTGCAAGTGTTTAGTGATTTTGATTAAAACAGCAAGACAAATTAAAACACACAAAAAAAAATAAAACAAACTCATCATTAACTGTTTTAAACCAATCAGAAAGTGTGTACGTGTTGTCTATTTAGCGCCAAAACGTTTTAGTAAAAAACTTAAACGTTTCCAATTCATTTTGTATTCAGAGGCTTAACCGTTAGAGGTTGAAACGTTTCTCAGAGTCTGAGATTCTTCAGATGCTGAAGCCTGAAGAACTTCAGAGGCTGAAAAACAAGCCTTTCAGGACACAAAAAAATGTTCAGACAGGATTTTTCAAGGTTTTTAGTACTGAACATTGTGTATCCTAAGAAGACATTTTCAAACCTTTGAGAGTTATTCCTCTGAAATGTCATTCAGGAGTTAAGCATACTTACCTTGTATTGAAGCTTTCTTGATTAGGTGTAGTCAGTGTCATAGCCTGAATAATCACTCCACCATACTGAGTTGTTGTCATCTTCAATACATGCTTCAAAATCATCATGCTCCCTCCTGCTCCTTATGTACTCCATCTCATCTTCTTCTCCATCTGACTCTTCAAGAATGTGCCTTCTATGCACAATTGCTCTTCTTCCATTCACAGTCACATGCATCCATGTGATTGGAAGGTTCAGAGTCTTAGTTTCACCTGCAATCAAGTAAACAATTTTGTCTCTTGGTACCCACTTGCTTGAGGGTCCTAGACTGTTAGTTGCCAAATCTTCATCCTCCATTTTTTTCATCTGAGTGCTATTAGATACAAATGTAGTGTAAAGATTTAGAAGAGAGAAGCTTCCATCAATAACTGATGAGCTTGGTTCCTCTAGTGTTTTACTACTAGAGTATCCAATCCCATTAGTATTGTTGGTCTTAAGGTTGCAAAGCATGGAAACAATTTTATTTTGATCAGCATTGATGTTACAGTACTCTTTGAGAACCGGAGAGTGCTTAAAGGGTTTGTAACATATAGCATAATCATTCTCAAGGTCTTTTGTTTTGATAAAATCTTTTTGTACAAGACCTTCAGAGTGATTTGCTTGCTTACTTAAATTCTCATAGTCTGCTTTAAACTTTTTATACTTCTGCTGACTATTAGAGAGTTTAATTAAGGTCTTATTAAGATGCTTGATCAATTTTGCTTTGGAAAGACGAGAATATACCTGATTCATTGATCTCTGGATACTTTCTATGCTCTCAGGTTCTGACTTTTCATCAGAACTTGAGTATTCAGAATCTGAGCCATCTTCAGAACAAGCTCCTTCAGCTCCTGGAGCTCTTTCAGACTCATCTTCAGAGAAGTTGTCTAGTACATCCCATGTTGTCATTCCTTTAGCCAGTCTTCCTCCATTCTTCTTGAAGTTGTACCATCTTTGAATTTTTCTTGAAAACCTTTCAAGATACTCTTCATCAGGTTCTTCAACAAGATCTTCATGCTCCAATGCTTGCTTTCCTTTCCTTGCAGCTTCTGCTTCTTCTCCTTTCAGCTCTTGCAAATCCTTCAGAGCCAATTCATGGACTCTGAGTAAATCAATCAATGATTCAGGACTCATTGAATTGATGTCTTCAGTTTCCTCTATAGTATTTGGAATTTCATTCCAATTCAGAGGCAAACTTCTCAGCAACTTGCTTACAAGATCTTTGTTGCTGAGTTTGTTGTTGTGCTCTTCAAGCTTGCTTGTGATAGCTTGAAACCTTATGTTCATTTCCTCAATGCTCTCATTTTCCTCCATCCTAAACTCCTCATATTGATCCAACAGACCATTTACTGTTGCCCACTGAATGCTTTCATTATCATCATTAATGAGGCAAAAAGTAGTAGCTGTAGAAACAATACTAGAACTTTGATTAGCCCCTAATGTGGAAGGATTTTGATTGTTGCTCAGATCTTCATTTAAGCTCAGTCCATCTTCAATTTCTTTGACAAGATCAGCAACTTGTTGATTTAACTTCTGCTTCCAATCATCCATGTTTTGAGCCATGGTGGTTTTCTCCTTTGGATCTTGACTGTCTCACGGTTAAGTGATTTACCAACAGAACCGGAGCTCTGATACCAATTGAAGGTGCGTGGAGAAAACACAAGAAGGGGGGTTGAATTGTGTTTTGGATATTTAAAAACTTTCCAAGATATTTAAATCTTTTCAGAGTCTTTAAAGCACAGCGGATTGTTCACACAATTTACTTATGGTGTTATGAATGATGAAGGAGTAAATGAGAGAGTGAGAGAGAGAGAAGAACACACAACAAGTTATACTGGTTCCCCTCACAAATTGAGACTTGAGAGTACTCCTGTCCCCTTGTTTCCAAGAGAGTTTCACTATAATCACAAGGATTACAATAGATGCTCAAGCACACAAGCTCAAGACTTCCTGCTCTTAGTCACACAAGACATAGAGACTTCCTTGCTCTGATCACACAAGATCAAACACTTCCTTGCTCAAGGACACAAGCTTAAGACTTCCTGCTCTAAGTCACACAAGACAGAGAGACTTCCTTGCTCTGATCACACAAGATCAGAGGCTTCCTTGCTCAAGCACTCAGGCTCAAGACTTCATGCTCTAATCACTGAGATTGAGACTTATGTGCTTCTACACTAAGCAGAAGACTTTCTTGCTTCTACACTAAGCAGAAGACTTTGTTGCTTCTACACTAAGCAGAAGACTTACTACTAACTGATAAGCTTAAACTTATTACCAACATAATAACTTCAGAGGCTTAAGTTAGTTTCTATGCTCACTGCATTTGAGAGATATTATCTATTACAATACAGATTCTCACTTTCTTCTGAGAGATGTTTTCTAATGAAGAGCGCTAGTCATCAATTCTTTCTTTGGCATATTTATATGAGTTGAGAAAGACATTGAGACGTTGGAGAAATTCCCGTTGTAAAATGGACAGCTGTAGTCTTTGAAGATCCGTTGAGTAAAGCCTCGTCTTCCTTTGCAGAGAAGCTTCACCTTTATTGTTTGTCCAATAGTACAGTTATAAAGTACAACTAGCTCCTATAGAGAGACATCACATCCTTTGTGACCGTTGCAATTTAGTTGACCTTATAACAAATCATCAGGCTTGATAAGTTGTAGTTGATGTAGCCCTCTGATGACTGGGGAATTCCTTTGCTTCTGATGAACCTTTGATAACTTGGAGTCTGATTGGTCTTGTATGGTTGGCCTCTGATAGTCCTTCGCAATTCAGCTTCTGAACGTCTTCATCCTCTGAATGACTCATGCCTAGCAGACAGCTTCTGAACTCTTGTAGGCCTCTGAACATCCTTGAGCTTCTGAACTCTTCTGAGCTTCTGAACAACTTCAGACGTTCTGATCTACTTTGAGCTTCTGAACTTTGTTTAGCTTCTGACCACGTTGTAGCTTCTGAACTCTTTCAGCGTCTAATTATTCAGACTTCCATAGGTTTCATCAGAGTCTAAATTAAGTGTGCTCTTGATTTAACGTTGAATTCTCCTGCACTTAATTTAAACATTAGTACCATCAATTGTCCATTTAATACTTTGTTATCATCAAAACCTAAGGGTGTGTATGAACACATATTTTGTTCCAACACAAGCCACTTCGTCTTCTTCTGCCACGTGTAAAGGCTACTTTGACAGTACTTGAGTGCCTACTCGTTTGGTTTGAATCACGAGGATGTTTCCTGACCGTTGGATATTCGCGCCTTTTCGTTTATGCGATGATCGTATCTGGATCGTTGGATCGTTTCTCATCATGACCTTTGGATTGAAGCAACGGTTCAGATTGAAGTGGCGCCTCAACTCCTCGTGCAGGTGCGTCCGTTGGGGATTTACTTATATAAAGAGAAGTGGAGGGATTTTTTCAAATCCTTCTCATTCTCAACTATCCAACTTCCAGACTTCTGTTTTCTCTCAAGTTTTTGCTATTTTCATCTCAGAGTTTCAGAGCTTTACCGTTGGATTTTCCACTCCGTTTCTCTATTTTTAACAAAACAAGTAAGCGTGCCTTGTCCCCGATCTTTATTTCATGTTTGTAGATTTTTGTTTTGCTTCGTTTGCTTTGATTTGTTTTTCCCTTTTCGTGTTTGTACTGTGACAGCGATGGTTGAGGGTTGTAAGTGGTGTTTAACACCCTTTCCCTCCCACGAAAGGTTGGTTTTTAGTGAAAACCAAAGTGTTATTGTGGGATCTAGGTTTCTGCAGTGGAGGTTGCTGGCGTTTTCGGGCCTTTGCGACTTCCATTTTTGGGTTTTTACTGGTATTAGGTTGTCGAGCATTCATAGAATGCTTCCGAACATTCATGCGTTAGAATCCTCGGATATTAGGTTTTTCTTAGAATTTCCCTAAGTGTCTTTGCTTACATTTTGTCGACCAATATCCTCGCCCCTTCATTTTGTCGAGGAGCTGGACCCTCTGAACTGGGAAATTAGGAATCCCCATGTATCAGATCGTGTTCGAGTACATGGGATTACGGTTGCCCTTCAGTGACCTGGAAGTGGCTATTTTTAACCACCTGGAGGTGTGCCCGTCACAGATCCATCCTAACTCTTTGGCCTTCATCAGGGCCTTTGAGATTGTAGCTGCGTATTTAGAATTGGCGCCCAACATTCCCCTATTTTTTGCTATCTTCGGAATTCAACGCTCCCGACCAAGGGGAAATGTGACGAACAAATGTGGATGGGTGTCCTTGAAGCAACACAGGAAACTCTTCGATATATTCGAGGAATCTTTAAGGAACTTCAAGGACGAGTACTTCGTTGTCCGTCATATGGCTGTCGAGGGTTGGAAAGCCATATTGGTTAGGGGGGCCATGGTGGATGACGACGGGAACGTCGTGTTCGGGGATGACGCTGAGCTTACCGAGGTCGACTGTGAGCGGTTTCCGTTTAGCTGGTCGACGAAACATTATTCGCGAGAGGCGAAGAGCTTTACCTTCAAGAGGGGGGTGCTCAAATCCAATCCAATCCAAATAAAAACCGCAAACCGATCCAAAAAAACCGAAAACCGCAAAAAACCGAATATTTTTGGATGTGTTTGGATGTTCTTTTAAGAAAACCGCTGGATCGGATCGGATTTCGGATTGATTTCTCAAAACCGATATAAAACCGAACCAACCGCATACATATATTTTAATACTTATTTATATTTTTATTAGTATGAATATATGATGAATTAAACTATTTTTTTGTTCATTTTAACTTTTGATAATACTATTTGTTAGTTTAATTTAACCCATTTCTTACTTTTTGATATGTTTAAAATATAATTTATGATTGTAATTCTAAAATATTAATTTTTAATGTACTATATATTATATTTTACATCAAATTTAATATTTATTTCGTCAAAAAATTCAAACTATTGATTTATGGTGTTTTTTTTAATATTAATATTTAATAAAAAAAATACAATTTATAATTTGGATATCCAAAAACCGATCCAAACTAAACCGCATAAAATTGGATTGGATCGGATCGAATTTTTTTTATTTGTCGTCCAAAACCGAACCAAACCGCAAATAAAATTAATTTTGGATTGGTTGAGTTTTTGCCTCAAAACCGATCCAAACCGAACCGCGAGCACCCCTAAAGGGGGGCGTTGTCTAAAGAAGAACGTGCCGATTTGAAGGTGTTGGGAGATTTCATCGACAGTTTTCCTCCAAACTTGTGGGAGGATAGGGAGGGGAATCCCATCTGCGACGAGGAGGGTCGCCAATTGTCGTCCAAGAAATTTATTAGTACTAAGGCACTGCTGAAGTGTGCGACTAGGACGGAGGCCGAGGACCTTCTCCGTATGTTTGTTTTTCTTTATAATTTGGTTATATATGTGCTCGTATTTTCAATGCTTGTGCTTTTGTTTTCTCTTGCGAGTTTACTAACACTTGCCTTGTTTCAGGTGAAATGAAGAACACACAACTTACCCTCCGCAAACTCCAGGCTGAAAAGAAGAAGCGACAGCTCGGTGCTTCTTCCTCGACCCCTAATGCCTCTGGGCAGTCTTCTCCTTCACCGTCCATCGAAGTGACGGGGGAAAGAGGTGTTGTCGAGGAGGTCACTGGTGCTCAGAGGCCACCCAAACATGCTCGGATAGAAGGAGGCGGGAGTATGGTGTCTGGTCCTCATAGGCTAATTCCGGGGAAGGCGGCAGCGGAGTTTGTCTTACCTCCAGCTATGGGACATGATTGCTTGTTGGACGGGAAAACCGTAGTAAAAATTTCTGATGCCGACCAGACCATCTTGGCGTCCATGGGACCGGAGTCTCTTAGGAACGTGGTCGCTGAATCCTTTATGGCCGTGTTGAAGCTCTTGGAGGTGGCCACTTTCCTGAATGGTCGGGAGTGCCAGTATCTGAGGGAGAGAGATGAAGCTCGGGCGCATGCCAAAGATTTTGGGGAGCGTCTGTCCGCGGTTGAGAAAGACCTGTCCTCGGAAACTAAGGCTCTCAAGGAGTCTTAAGCAAAGGTTACCAGGTTGGAGAAGGATCTCCAAGATGCTAAGGAGGAAGAGGAGAGGTTGAAGGGGAAAGTGATTGAGCTCGAGGAGCAGGTGCCCCGTTTGTCACTAGGCCCTACCGTGGAGGAGGAGGAGAAGAAACTGGACTCGGAGGGCACATATGTCAAATCCAGTCAGGCAGATCTAATTGCTAAGATCTATCAGATCAGTGATCTGCAGTTAGATGTTGCCTCCTCGAGCTTCAAGAACGCACTTGCCCAGCTCTAAGTCCTAAATCCTGATGTCCAGCTGGTTACCGAGGGCATGGATGAGATGAAAGAGGTCCGGGACGGCCAGATTGCTACTCCTCCTCTTGAAGAAGAAGATTGATTTTAACTTAAATGTTTTTGACTTGTAACTTTAACTGCCGACGTTATGCTCGCCTTGGCTTTACTTGGCGCCTGTTCGCCCCTTTTTTGTAATATTATAACAATTGGCCCTCGTGGTCGCCTGTTTATTCAGTTGCCCTGTACTTTTTTGCAATTTATACTTGCTTTACTTGTGGGTGTTTTATTTTAACTTGTCAATATATGTTTGATTATTTACCTGTGAATTCGATCATTTAAAGTATACGAGGACACTTTTAAAACGATGCTGGATTCTTACTTAGGGTTTTAACTTAGTATATTTTAGACGTTCTATTCGCTAGGTATTTCGCCCTTTGCGCTAGTGCTCGTCTAATAATTACGGTTACTTCTTGATGTCGCGGATCGTAAGCACCGTTCCCGAGCAGTTTGTGGAACTGAACGAGTGTTTGGCTGACTCCCAAACTAGAGTCGAGGAAAGTTTCTTCGTTTGAAATTTTTCCTCGCAGCATTGAACATCCCATCGCGAGCTGGGCGTCCTGCCGGGCATGTACCAAGCAACGATGGGGCTCGCATGGAGTATTCCCTCGTTGAGCGTGGACGCCAGCATTAGAGCTAAGGTCGAGCTTTAAAAGTTTTAAGATTCCTGCCCGTACCTAGGCATTCCTCCGTTGTATAGGCACGTCTCCTCGGCGGTATTTGCAGCCTTCGTTAAAGAGCATGTCGAATTATGCTATTTTTAACAATAGTATTGTTTTAACTTTTCGGCGTTCCATGTACGAGGGATTTCTTTGCCGTAGAGGTCTTCCAGGTGATAGGCGCCATTTTCTGTTTTTGCTCGGACTTGATATGGTCCTTCCCAATTAGCTGCGAGTTTCCCTTCTCGTGAATCCTTTTGGTTTCTTTTGAGCGCTAGGCTTCCCACCTCGAATTCTCTTTTGATAACCCTTTTGTCGTGCCGAGCAGCTATCTTTTGTTTGAGGGTTGCTTCTCGTAGAGAAGCCCCTGTTTTGAGTTCCTCAACGAGGTCTAGTTCCTCTCTCAGTAACTCGTCGTTTATGTCCTCCTCGTTAGGGTATTCAATCCTCGGAGATGGTTCTCCCGTCTCCACGGGAATTACTGCCTCTGTTCCCCGGTTGTGGAATGCAGAGTGGTTCTGTAGGACCATAGGACGTTGTGCAATTCCTCGGTCCAATTTCCTTTAGATGCGCCCATTCTTCGTCTTAGTCCTCGTAATATTACGCGGTTAGCCGCTTCAGCTTGCCCGTTATTTTGAGGATGCTCGACAAATGTGAAGTGTTGTGTGGTGCCTATTGCAGCGAGGAATTCTTGGAACCCTTTGTCCGTAAACTGCGTTCCATTGTCTGTTACCACTACTTGAGGAATTTTGAACCTTGCGAGCACGTTTCTTTTGAAGAACCGAAGTATCTGGGCTGCGCCGATTTTTGCGAGGGGTTCCGCTTCAATCCATTTGGTGAAATAGTCCACAGCAACTATGAGGTACTTGACTTGCCTTGACGCTGTTGGGAAAGGACCGAGGATGTCCATTCCCCACCAGGCGAATGGCCACGGGGAAATCAAATTTTTCAGCTCGTTGGCTGGCACAATGTGCATGTCCCCGTGTCTTTGGCATTTTTCGCATTTAAGGACATGGTCTTTGGCATCGTTTTGCATCGTCGGCCAATAGTACCCTGCCCTTAGCGCTTTCCTTGCTAGAGATCGTCCACCAATATGTTGCCCATTTATTCCTTCATGGATTTCCTGTAGGATGAACTCCACGCGCGTTTCTTCCACACATTTGAGCAATGGAATTGAGAATCCTCTTCGGTATAACTTATCGTCGAGCAAGACGTATGAGCTTGATCTTTTTCGGATTTTCGTTGCTTCCCTAGCATTTGCGGGCAGTGTGTTAGACTTCAGGAAATTGTACACTAGGGCCATCCAGCCTCGGTCATCGATAGCACAGATGTGCATGACTTCTATAGCTTTTTCGATGCTCGGTTTAATCAATGTTTCCTGGATGAGCGATTGGTTGCCCGCTTTTTTACGCCTCGTGCTCGCAAGTTTAGAAAGGACATCCGCTCGTGCATTGTGTTCTCGAGGAACATGTTTCACCTCCGTCTCCTTAAACTTGGCAAGTTTCTCTTTGATAGGGTTTAGATATTCGAGGAGTTATTCCTCTTTTGTTTGATACTCTCCCGATACTTGAGATTCTACCAGCTGCGAATCTGTGAATATTTTGATTTCCTCGGCTCCCATGTCCTCGGCTAATCTTAACCCTGCTAGGAAAGCTTCATATTCGGCTTGGTTGTTCGTCTTTGGGAACGAAAGTCCGAGGGATACTTCTATTAGGATCCCGTCTCCGTTTTCAAGTATGATGCTCGCCCCGCTTCCTTGTGAATTCGAGGATCCATCGACGAAGATGGTCCATTTATTCTTTTCGGAAGTCGTCGACGTTGTCATTTCGGCGACGAAATCGGCAAGTAGTTGGACTTTCAAAGCCTTTCTACTTTCGAAGCTTATGTCGAATTCCGCAAGCTCTAACGACCATTTCAACATTCTACCGACCATATCTGGCCGTTCCAACAATTGCTTTACAGGTTGATCTGTGCGTACGACGATGGAGTGGGCGAGGAAATAGTATCGAAGTTTCCTCGCGGCCATTATTACTGCTAGAGCAATTTTCTCTATTTGCAAGTATCGGAGTTCTGGTCCTTGTAGTGCTCTGCTTACAAAGTTAATGGGCTTTTGCCCTTGCTCGGTTTCTCTTATGAGAACGGCGCTTATGGCCTCTGATCCTACGGCGAGGTATAGATAGATTTTTTCGCCTTCGACTGGTCGTGTTAATACTGGTGGTTCAGAAAATGCTCGTTTAAGGTGTTGTAATGCTCCTTCGCACTCTTCGGTCCATTCGAAAGTCGTTTCTTTCCTGAGGAGTTTGAAGAGGGGCAGGGCATGTTCAGCAGATTTGGCGACAAATCTAGCCATCAAGGTCAACATGCCATTCAATGTTTGGATGGACTTCTTCGATTTTGGAGTTGGATAATCGAAGAAAGCCCTGCATTTGTCGGGATTGGCTTTTATCCCTCGTTCTGTTAAGTAGACACCGAGGAATTTTCCATCCTTTACCCCTAACGTGCATTTTTCTGGGTTGAACCTCATGTTAAACTTCCTTGCTTTGTCGAACACCCTTTTCAAGTTGGCGGTATGATCGATTTCCTTCTCGGATTTAACGATCATATCGTCCATGTAAACTTCGAGCATGTCTCCAATTTCATCGTGGAATACTTTGTTCATCATCCTTTGGTAAGTGGCACCTGCGTTTTTGAGTCCGAAAGGCATTACATTGTAATAATAGTTACCAGTTTCGGTCATGAAAGTTGTTTTCTTTTTATTGATTTCAGCCATTTTTATTTGATTATAACCGGAATACGCGTCCATAAATGATAGTAATTTAAACCCGGAGGAGTTATCTACTAATTTATCTATGTTCGGTAAAGGATAAGCATCTTTAGGGCAAGCCCTATTAAGATCGGTATAATCAACACACATACGCCACTTTCCATTAGATTTTTTGACAAGTACAACATTAGAAAGCCAGGTTGTGTACTGGGCTTCAGCAATGAAATTGGCCTCTAGGAGGTCTTTTACAACTTTTTTGGCAGCCTCCGCTTTTTCGGGAGACTGCTTCCTACGACGCTAAACTACAACACTAGCCCTAGGATCTTTGGTCAACTGATGACAAGCGACCTCGGGGTCTATTCCGGGCATTTCAGCTGCACTCCAAGCAAATAGTTCAGCATTCTCCCTTAAACAAGCTTTCAGCTGCCTTTTGACCAAGTCGGAGAGATCAGCTCCAATCTTGATGCCCATTGCTGGATCTTCGCCAATGGGAACTAGTTCGAACTCTCCATTAGGGATGGGGCGATAGTTTTCCTTGATCAAGAGGTCGTCCTTCATCGCCTTTTTTTCTTGTTTGCGCTTCTTCTTGGAAGTTCGAGCATTTAGTTCGACTGGATCCTCGGTACTGATTAAATTTACGCCGGGCAGCTTTGCTTCTTCCTTCTTCTTCTTCGGCGTAACCACAGAGTTGAGGTTCTTGGACACAGCTTCAAAGCATCGCCGAGCAGCTTCTATGTCCCTGTTGATTGTGGTGACCTGTCCATCCTTAGTGTAATACTTGAGCTTCAGATGGATAGTCGAGGACAATGCAAACAGTTCAGCTAAAGTTAGTCGTCCAATGATGCAGTTGTAGAGCGATGGACAGTCGACGACCAAGAATTTGACCTTTACGGATTTCATGGCCTTATTTTCGCCGAAAGTGACGATTAGGTCCACGTATCCCCAAGGCTTTGTTGTTGATCCGTTGAATCCTTGAAGGTCGGATCCAATGTATGGGACCAAGTTTTCCTCGGTAAGCTGCAGCACTTTGAAGAGTCCTGAGTACATAATGTCACAGGAGCTTCCTTGATCGTCAAGGATCCTTCTCACGTCGAAGTTGGCCATTTTTGCTCAGACGAGCAAGGGAATCTGGAAGTTTGGTGATCCCCTGGGGACTTCTTCCCTATAGAATGCCAATGGAACGGAGCTTTCTTTTGCCTCAGTTATTTTGATCTCTCCAACTGGGGGTGCTTTTTCTAACTCATCGAACTTTCTTTTGATGGATCCGATGGTGACGGGATTAAATCCTCCTCCAGATATAACTAGAGCTCCGGGGAAATTTTCCCAGCTTCCGTCCAAATGAGCGTCGAGGTAATCAAGAGCTTCTTTCTCGTCGTTGTTTGGCAATGGAAGGAAATCCTCAGGCCTTGATATGGCGAGGGCAACTCCACCGATGGCTCTGTCTTCCTCGGCATTTGGTTTAGGGCTTGCTTGATCGAATGCCAACTGATTTTGTCAAAGAGGCTTATTGGCAGCCTTCTCGCCATCTACATATTGTCGTGCATATCCCTTTTGGATGAGAATCTCAATGGCGTCCTTTAGGTGCACGCATTCTTCAGTCACGTGTCCGTGACTCTTGTGGAAACGACAGAATTTCTTCTTGTCCACGTTTGGCTTCGCGGGCAGTTGTTATGGGAACCTGATGCCCGCGCTTTTGAACTCAGCGTTCGATATCTCAGACAATATCCTATCCCGGGGAGCGTTCAAAGGGGTGTGGTAAGTGAACTGACTCTTCGGCGGTTTAACCTCTCTGACTTTTCCACCCTCGCTTTTCTTTTCGTCTCCTCGGCGTTCTTCTCTCTGCGAGGAAGGTCCACCGACCTCGAAATTTCTTGGTCTCTAGACTTCGGAGGCTTTATGTTTTTCCTCCCATTTGATGTAACATTGGGCTAACTCGAAGAATTCGTCGAGGGAATCCATCTCGACGATCCCAACAGCTTCTTGGAATTTAGTTCCCTCGCGCAGTCCTTCCTCGAGGAGATATAACTTCATTTTGTCGGTCACGTCGACCTCGACAGAGACTTTGTTGAATCTCTCGATATAGCTTCGAAGAGATTCCTCAGGACCTTGGATTATTGCCTTAAGGTTGACCACTGTCTTCGGGTGTCGCCGAAAAGTGGTGAAATGCGCTGTGAATATACGGCACAACTCTTCCCACGAGTCTATTAAGCCAGGCGGTAAGTTTCTCCACCACGTTGACGCTCCTCGTATCAAGGAGAGTGGAAACAGTTTACACTTGATCGATGCCCGCAAATTCCTGTAGTCGAGGGCAGTCTCGACGCTCTGGATATGTTCGTCAGGGTCGGTTGTCCCGTCATATTTGTCCAGGGTTAGGGATTTTTCCAATCCTCGGGGAAGAGGAATGTCCATGATTCTTCGTGAGAGGGGTCTTCGGTGCCTCTCATCTCTCATCTCCACTGCCCGAAGATTCCCTTCTTGGGTAATGGCGGGCATTACCTGCACGAGCAACTGCTTCACCGTTCCTCGGTGGTGATCGATTGTTTTTTCGAGGAGGCGAACGCCTATTCCTCGGTGGGGAGGTGTGGTTGTTCCTTCGTGGAGGAGATTGATTCAGCCTCCGAGGATTCTCCCTGGGTGGGCTCAGTGGCCTAGACCTCGATCGCGAGCGGTTGTTTTCAGGTGTTGGTGACCTGTGTTGACGAACACTTCGCGAGATCTTTGAAGCAGCACGCGAATCTTCGACTGCTCGGATACGGAGATTCTGCTCGCATATTAATTCGTTTTGTCCACACATGTTATCTGCTTGCTCGCGAAGGAGTTGTCCTTGCCTGTTGATGGTGTTGACCAGTGCGGCCATCACCACTTCCATTGGTGCTCCTTGTGGTACCTGCGGGACCACCAGTGGATCTTCTGGTGGCGGTACGTGGTGCGGCAGCGGTACATCAAGTGGAGTCACTTGTGCATGCGCGGCGCTACCTTCCGGCGTGACAGATGTTTCAACGCCATCAGATTGGTTTTGAGGATTTGGGGGATTGTTCTCTCCCACGAATTCATGGTTTGCACCAGCCATTGGTCAAGAAATGAGATTTTTTGTATGAATTGTGGTCTAATTCTGGGAAAAGATGGGGGAAACTTTCAAGTTCCCACAGACGGCACCACTGATCTTTACCTTGATCAGAGTCGACCAGACGGTGGTGCACGACGGTTTGTGGTTCCGTTCAGTCCAAATATGCCTGGAGGGGGGTTGTGTACCTGCAGGCACTCCAACGCTCAAGTCAATAGAGGTGGAGTACTATAGGCTTTCAATATAGAAGATTACGTACCTTTGTGAAGTTTGTGAAAGGTCTATATATAGGCCCAGCGCTTGGCCAAGGCCGTTGATGGCAGTTAATGTCCATCAATGGCTGTCGGAAAACGGCTGAAGAGCCGTGATGAACATTAAATGATCATCATTCCGATGTTGGGCGTTACGAATCTCCGGGAAGACGCACGCTGCTCAACGGTTAAGTGAGACTGGATTTGTGCTTTGGGCCCTGCTCGACGACCCACAAGAGGAGGTCCTCAACGCGTTGGGCATTTAAGCCCAGTCTAGAACAAATGGTTAACTATGTTCTATTTTGATCAGCGTATATACTTACTTGTTATGAGAATGTTCATATATATATATATATATATATATATATATATATATATATATATATATATATATTTGTTAGTGGAGACAGATATTGTAACATTTTCTATGGTCATGTGTTGATTGTTATGTGTCTTGTTGCTTTTGTTTCCTAGTTGTTCAATTCATGAATCTGTTATGTCCCGTTTACATGCAAAGGTGTAATTTGTTTATGGATTTTATCTTGTCACTTGTTGAATATAAATCATGGGAAAAATAAAGAGATATATGGAAGACTAGTCCTTGAGCATCTCTTGTTGCAATTGTTTGTTTAAGCAAAATAATTCTTTCTTATCTTTGTGGCTTAGTGGTTGAGTGGCTGAGTGGAAGACTTTAATGGCAATTATTTAATCGTCTTCGTGACATTATTATCTTTGTGGTTTAATGGCTGAGTGGCTTAGTGGTAGTTATTATTATGGCCTTTGTGGCAGGAGCTTTTCTGGCAGACTTATTGGAACAAGCTTTCTTATTTGCATTTCGAATCATATGACTAAAATGTTTTTAAGAATAAATTAATTATATCTTTTTGAAAGTCTTTTGATTGGTGAAGCGTTTTATTATTGTTTCCTGACATTTTTCTTATGGTGGGTGTGAGTCAATATGGATAAGGAAATTGACCCCTTACATGATTATTGTTGTAGGTACTAAAGATGAATGTGAAGTGATATGTTACTTGTGCGCGCGCGGGGATAAACAAATATGGGTTTTCTGAATATATAATTTAAATGAAAACAATTTTCTCGATGTTCAATTATTAATTAAAGATTAAATGATTATTATTCTCTAGTAAAAATATAAAATAATTGTCACACATTTTAGAGAAATAAAGTATTTTTGTAAGTAAATTAATTGTTAAAATCTGGGATGTTACAGAAAGGTGTGGATTCCTTATATAGATAGAGCGCGTAATTAATGATATACGAAATTTGAACATACAGGCTTCATACACATGTTGAAACATTTGATCCAACATCTTGCTAGCTTGTATATTTGTTTTAGCAAAATGAAGCCAATACAAATCTCCAACAATATATATATATATAAGCCATTCAAAAGAAAAAAAACTACTAAGTATTAGTATATGTATGGTGGTAAGTGCAAGATTGTATGAATGATTATGCTTAATTAATTAAGATTACGTTTATGATTTAGTTTAAAGAAGTCCCTGATATGTAATTTCATCCCATCTAATTTTTTTCTTCAGATAACTAGGTACCAATGGTAAAAATTGGGTATAAGAAAAATGCAGTATAGAATTTTTTTTTAGGATTTCATTTGTACCTGTATTTTTGTTTTGTAACTTGTTTTGAAAATAAAAGATTTTCTTGTATTAGTTTATGAAAAACTTATAGTATTAAATTTTACATTTATCCAATATCAAAAACATGGAGTAATAATACCTATACTCAAAGTTATCGTCCTAACTATGGGAACAATTTTGAGAGTCATCACAAGAAGAAATATACATTAGCTAGCTTGTTGATCGAAAAGAGTTTTGTTAAGAAACATGGCATCCATGGAAGAAAGAGAGAAAATAGCTCAAAAATATATAATATTGATGAAGTAAAATATTACAAATGACTAACTAGACAAAGCCTATTTATAGGCTAACTAACTAGACTAACAAACTAGTAACTAGAGCAACTAACTATATCTCTAATAATCTCTCGCAAGCTGGAACGTGTTCACAACACTTCCAGCTTGGATAAGCAATACAAAAAAATACAATCAAAGTAAAGTAAACAAAATGAAAAGTAATCTCCAAATTGGTAGCAGTTGAGGTTCATAGCTCCTAGAAGTCTCCGACCAACTTATGGACCCTTCAAGATTCTTCCGGCATCTCCACAACATTCACTCCAAAAATACAAAGATACTCCACTCTTTGAAGTAACCATCCAAATGCCAACGAAGACAACAAAAGCTTAACCATCAAGCAAAAGCCACAACTCAAGGCTTAATCACTTGGAGGAAGCAACAAAGCTTAACCACCATAAGGCAGAAGCTATCGCATCATAAAAGCCATAAGGCAAAAGCTTAACCATTAAGTAGAAGTCACACCCCAAAACTTAACCACTTAATAGAAGCACAAATGCTTAACCACCTAACAAAGGCAGAAGCTAAACAAATTTTCATGCTTAATCATTCATGATAGAAGCTTATATCAATGTTTAACCATCATGAACAAAAGCTTGCAACAAAGCCAAAATAAGGCACAAAACTTAACCATCAAGAGCACTCAATCACTCAAGATAGAAGCACAATATATAGAGAATGTCAAAAGGTATGATGGCTACTGTCATGCCCCATTTTATTTATTTAATTATTTTGGTGTTGTTTTATTTAATTGTCATGTTTGCTTTATTTTATTAGTTAAGTGATATTAGAGGTGGGGGTATGTTTAGTAGAGTAGTGTTTTGATGAGGTGTGAAAATTAGATTGGGCTTTTTGGTGAGTTGGACTTAGAATAAGTGAAGGGTAGTTTGGTAATTGGAAGTGAGGTTTGACCTAGATATAAATAGGTACCTTTAAGAGAGAGAAATTCATTTGTGTTGTTTTTGGTGGAGGTAGAGAGAGAAGCTCTCATGAGAAAAGAAGAGAAGAGAAGAAAAAGAAAAGATAGAAGAGAAGAAAAGCCAAGTTAGAGGGGAAGATTGAAGAGTGAAAGCTAGAGAAGTTCATCAATGAGGTAAGAGATTAGATTTACATAGCTAGGGTGATTAATGGAGGGGGGAGAATGTCTAATTCTCCAAACCCAAACTCTCCACACTCTTTTATTTTGGGGTTTTGGGATTTTTATGAAAAAGATTAGAACTTTGATTTTAGTTGAGCTTGATAAGTCTTATTAATGTGAGAAAATGAATTTATGGGTTGAAAATGGGTTATGCGTATATGTTTGGTAGAGATTTGTGTATTTTATGAGTTCGGCATAAAAATGAGAATTCTTGATGAATTGGTGTGTTTTGATGTTTATTGAGGTGTTAATTCTTGTTAAATAATATCATGATTGTTATAAATGTTAAAGATATGATTTTTATACTTTTTGGATTGTCAAATCGAAGTTTTGGAGTTGTTTTGAGTGAATCCCGAGGGTTTTACCCTGTTTTCTGGGACTTCTTGCCAACTCTCACCAGCCCTCGCCTGTCTAGTGTGCTTCAGGGTGATTCTCTCCATCTCTCGCCAGCTCTCGCCTTGCTAGAGTGTCAGCACAACTTTGACTTTTTTTTGACTTTTGACTTTTTGGTTGACTTTCACCAAAAACTCTTTTTCACAGTTTTTCGCGTAGATTCTGATTCCGGAATTAGTTTTCTGAGATAATGCATGCTTGATATAGTTTTCTTATATTATTAGCATTATGTTGAAAAGTGAAATGGGTTATGTAAAACTAATTGGGTTAGAAATGAAAGACTAATTGTTGGTACTTGATTTCAATACTAATTGGATTATTGAAATGTGAAGTAGATGTGTTCATGTGGTAATGAATGTGTGTTGTTAACATGATTTAATTATGATATCATGTTTATGTGATGATGTTATTGGAGTTGTATATATGTACATGTATGTTATATATGAGTATGATTGATGATTATTGATGATGATTAGTGATGATGTTGTTGAAGTTGTATATATATGTACATGTGTGTTTTATATATATATATGATTGGTGAATATTATAATGATTGATGATAATGAATGATGATGATAATAATGATGATGATGTGTGGATTTATATATGTATACATATATGATTGGTGAATGTGATGATGTTGTGTTTACATACATGCTATGTAAAGTTGATTAATAATGGATGGTTGATAAGTGCCAAAAAGTAGTTAAATCATATATTAAATCAAGGCACTTATTAACTTACTTTGTAAGAAATCTTTGAAAAACTCCCAGAATTATGTAAATATTAGTTTTAAGTTAGTTTGTCTTAATCCCAACCATTTTTTGAAGGTATTTGAAGCCAAAAGCAGAATTAGAACAAAGAAACAGCAGTTGAAGTCTTCAGAAGTTCGCTCAATCTCGCCCGACGAGCCTCGGCGAAAACAAAACAGAAAAATATTGAAAGTTGAGCGAAATGCAGCGAAGGTCAGCGAGGAGGCTCGCTGAAGCTCGCCCGGCGAGCGTCAGCGACCTAAGGCGGTCATGGAAGACAGTGGGACACGTGGCATCAAACCCACAGCTGAAGAAAGGTACCTCGCCCGGCGAAGGATTTCTCGCCCGGCGAGATTTGCAGAACTGGACTGATATAAATAGAATTTTAGATCAGAAAATGGAGGATTCACTTTGTTCTGTTCTGTTTCAACCAGAGAAAAACCCTAGACTTAATTTTAAGAGAAATTGAAGGTGGATTCACACTACTTGAGACATCAAGTGTTGATGTTCATCCTTTGTTCTTCTCTTCATCTATGTAAGCTTGCCACCATGACAATGGTTGGCTAAACTTCTTTAATGTTGGGATTAAATGTAACTACTCATGACTATGTATTGATCTTGATCTTGTTATATATATGTTTTTAGATTATTCATTAATATTTGTGTTATCCTTATTTATCATGTTTTACTTCAAGATTTGAATGGGATAGACATATGTTATTTGAACCTCAAGAGCTAGGATAATCACATGTTAAAACTCTAAACTCTAGACATAGATTTAGATTTTAATATTCACTCATGACATTGGAGCTTAATGTTATTGTATAGATTGATAAACCGAGAGATCGGAGGTTAATCGATACAATAGATTTTGCGATGTATTTCGGACACGAAAACATTCGACGAGCAATATGTGAAAGTATTAATCAATAGCTAAAACATATATACACTTGGTTGAATTGATACATAGTGTCGCGCCGCGAAAAATGCCCGGAGCGTAGGATACGCGCGAGATGAAACACAGAGTCGCCACCGAACTTTATTCATTCCCGTAGAAAAAGGAAAATATCGATAAAACCTTTGAAACAAATGGAAAGATGGTCGTCGCAACCATTTCCGGGTTCGGGAGTCGATTATGCGAGGGGAAGGTATTAGCACCCCTCACATCCGTTGTACTCAACGGGAACCTCCTTTTTAGCTTAGGGTTAGAAAGTGTTCTCTAAATTTGTTTGCGTGCTTTTTATTAATGTCCTGTTTTTATCCTTGTGTTGCTTTATTAAAGTATATACAAAAGGGGGAAAATATTAGTTTTTTATTATTGAGCTCGACAAGATGTTGAATCTCGTGCCTACGTATCTCCAGGTGCGATGGAGAAATCAAAGCTCACGTAGTTCTCTAAAAAAAACTTGTGTGTTGGTCTTTTTTAGAGAATAATGTTTTAGTCGCATTTTAGTGGTTAAACGTATGCTTGTGTGCTCGCGCGTGGGAGGCTTTAAGCGTTGTTTGTATCACGTTAAAATGGATAAAACATCCTTCGGTTTTTTGAAGTTGTTTTTGTTTTTTATAACATTGTTCTTATTATATTTGCAATAAAATAAATGCCTTAAATTAAACAAATACAATAGATAAAAAATAAAATACATACCTGAACAGGGGGTGTAAACCCAAACAGTGGGGTGCAAGAGAAGTAAAAACAGCAAGCCCAGCCCAAGCATGGCCCATCCGCGTAAAAGAAAATCAACAAGCTTATGGCATGCTGCGGTAGACACGCGCACACAGGATCTGGTTGGGGTATAAATACCCAAAACCATCAGATTTTCTCATTTTTCACAAAAATCCTCTCTCTTCTTCTTTCTTTCTCACCGATCCCTCTCTCTTCTCTCTGCTAGGGTTCATCATTTTGATGAACAAGGGATGAATCTTCATCCCTTCCGGCGAGACAACGCCGTCCAGCCCAGAATCCGGCGCGGCGGCCGCCGGTCCAGTACGGTGGCACCACCGCGCCGGAAACCCTAAAATCACCCAAAATTCCAATTTTTACCAGAAAAATCCCTAATCTTTTTCTAAACACATATTTACCATTTTTTAGACACAAATCAAACCCAAAAACCGCAAAAATCTAAACAAACAGTACAAAACCTAAAAAATGAATTTTTCTTTATTTGGTTACTATTCGGTTTCTGTTTGCTTTATTCATTTGGTTTGTTTTGTTTCTGCTTTTTTTGTTTTGTTTATGATTTTGGGTTTGTTCTTCTTCTTGCTTTTTGTGTTGTGATTTGGTGGTTTGTAGAGGTTGAAGATGATGGTAATAGGTGGTTTTGAAGGTTTGAATGGTTGGTAATGAAGAAAACGCAGCCCTGCTGCAGTGGTATTATTTTATTTTTTGGACTTTTTGTGGTTGTTGGTTCTGCTTATGGGTTTTACTGGTGGTTAGAAGTGAGGGTTTTATGCTGATTGTGGAAGATGGAGAATGGTGGAGGAGAGGCGCAGAGGTGCTACAGCAGTGTGGTTTCTATCATTTTTTCTCCTCCTCTTTTCTGATTTTTAATCTTCTATTTATATGCAGAGACAAGATTAGGGTTTGTTGTTGATGAGGGAACAGAATACTGTTGCTACAGTTGTTGGTGTCTGTTGTTCCCCTATGGACCAATGGTTAATGGAATGTTTGTTGGATAAAAGAGTGTAACTGAGCAAAAAATTTGAGGACACATGAGAGAGGGAGGACGTGTTCTGCTATCCTCCTCTTCTTCTCTTTTTTTGTTAATAATAATAATAATATTAATAATAATAATAAATAATAGTGTTAAATGACAACTAATGATAATTAATGGTATTAATAATAATGATAAATGTAGTAGTAATTGATGATAATAATGATAAATGGTAGAAATTTGAAAAGAAATTAAATGAGACCCAAAATAAAAGTTGGACTTTTTAGTCAACTGAGTTGATTCGGACATTTATTAACAAAATGGACAGACACAGACGCAGACAAAAAAATTGTTTAAAATTAAACGTTAAAAAAGAACTTTGATTAGAAACAAAAATCAGTTGGGCGAAATTTAGGGTATGACACATAGGAATGATTTAGTGAAGTTTAATCCCGGCAATTCTTTTTCTCTGAAATCAAAATTTTATTTAATCGCAATTTATAACTTATGCAATTGAAAGTCATTATAAATCCAAACTTAGAACCAATGGTGATTGTGAAACAACGATTGATGTCAAGCTAGTCCCTGTGGATACGATAATCACTTACTTACTTTGATACAACATCAATGGTGAAATAATGTATATACTATTACATGTAATGTTGGTGAATAACTATGATAGGTGAAATATCATGTGTTGGTGTATATGCTTCATGCATTCATATGTTATGTCTAATGGATGGTGATTGAATTTTATTTTCAAAATGGATGGTGAACGGATTCTTGTATCCGAAAATGGATGGTAAACGGTACCACATGCATATAATCGTGTCTAGGGGACATGACATGAAGGTGGCATTAGTGTGCATTAGGAATTCGTAAATGTATGTGTTATGTGCTAATTTCATATCAATTGGTTGATTAATAATTTATGGAAGGTGAATTTAATTGGAGATATTGTATGTGCATTATATGTGATACTATGTGAATTTAATTGAGATGTGACCTATACCTTATCCTTTTGTGATAATATGCGGTGATATGATGTGACTTGAGTAGCGTAGAATTGTTGGATATACTTGAGATTAGTAATTGATTTACTTATTTTATTTGATGAGATAAATGCTTGTACTTTATCGCATTTATTGTTTTGTTGGTTATGTATATCTAATCTCTGTTTTGTGTGTTTGCTGGACCGTTGGGTGGTCCAGATCCTTAGGTGTTGTGTTATGTTCGAGTGTGTCGGTGAAGTTCCGCTCTGATTAGGACACGGGAAGGGTTCATGTATATCGAGTCTTTTAATTATTGGCATTGTATTAAAACGAGTATTTTCTTGTATAAACCGGTGATTACTACTTTATTTACTTTAGTAATTGATTTTGAAAGAGTGTAATATCTCAAACTTGTGCTTTGTATCTTGGTTTTCAATTTTAAGTAATAAAGACTTATTATCCGCTGCGAGTTTTTGTAAAATATTTTCGGAAATTAGAATTTTATGTAAATTCGGGTTTGGGTGTTACAATTTGGTATCAGAGCCCGGTTATCTTCGGATTACGTGTGGGTTATAGGTGTCGATCAGAGCCGGTCTGTGCAGTCAGACCGAGTGAGCATTGTGTTTCAGTTGTGTTTATTTGACAGTTGTGTTTTCTTAGTGAGTTTATTGTTGTGTCTACAATTGCACCTTAGTCACTATTTAACTATTTTACAAATGTATGATGAGATTTGTTGTTGTTGATGTTTCATTCGATGAAATGTGGAAATATTGTTATTGTCGATAATTGTGCTTATCTTTCAAATACTTGAAAATATATATGATTGTTGTTTCGATTTCAAGATAATGACTTAAATGAGGATGCATTTCCATTATTTTTGTATTGGAAGTGATTACGTTCATACATGAGTATAGATGTCCTTGTTGGTAAAGATCTATGTTATATGAAATAAAATGTGATTGTTTATGCATATGTCGTAAAAGAATGTTGAGAGGATTTATTCATAATGATTGATTGTGTAGTGTGATTGAAATGATGATATGTATGTATCCATGGAATGAATTTAGAATTTATGAATATGAACGAAATAGTTAGATTTCTTGAATACTTTAACATGACATTTGTTGTTGAATATTCATGAAATTTTGTAACCTATGAAGATGAGAATATGTTGGTGAATTATATGAATTGCACTAGTTGATTATGTGTGAGATTAATTTCATGAATTTTGTATTGTTAATTCTTTGTTGAGATGTTGCTTAACCTAATTCTTGAGACTTGTGTTTGTAATTGGTGTTGACTTGTGAATTGATTATTTCATAAATGATAATGCGTTGTGATGTATTGTTTTATGAATTTACGTGAGTCGTTTATCCATGAATTATAAGTGATGTGAGTTGATTGTGCCATATATTTTTGGTGTGTACTTGGTGAGATTGGTAATTATAGTGGTTATAAGGTATCGAGTCAAGTGTTGATGATGTGTGATTTGATGTTGATGCGTGATAAATGTTATACTTTTATGCTTTTGTATCTTATGATAATTGAGTACTTATATCATAATATAATTGTGTATAATTGATGGGAATATGCATTCTTGATAGTATAGAAGGTAAATATAGATGTAAGACATAAATGATGTTTTGCTCTAGTTGCTTGAAAATGAGATTTCCTATTTCTTGTATTTCATCGTGAGTAGATTAAATGCAAAGATAGTAATGGTTTTGTTGATTAATTGAAATTGTGTAGGATGTTAGAATTTATTCTATGCTACCTAAATTCGTGTATGTCTTGTACATGTTGACTTGAATATGATAATTGAAATAGTAGTGTAATGCAACTATTTGTAGTAGGATTTTATATGAATGCTTATGTGTATTTATGTGCAAAATTGGTGTGTAGTTCTTTATATACATGAGATAGTTTTAGAGTTAATATTGGTTTTTGGTTTTGTGAATCTTGTTGAAAATCTAGATTGTTTTCTCGAGTATATGAAAGTAATTCTTTTTCGTAAAAATAAGAAGAATATGAATTGGTGATGGTTAGATTCTAGAACATGCTTGATATATGATTTCATTCTAAATGACATGCATTGAGTTATTGCTATGAAATGTGACTTATTCTTTTACTATCCATGAGTTATAGGGAATTATTATGTTATCTTTCTAAGAATAGAGTTGATACATGTATGATGCACATGTTTTGATTATTTTGTTATGCCATGAATAATTATCGTGTTAGATTAATTATCTTCTTGCATCAGATGCTTATTTAAATGTGAATTGGTGAACTAATTAGAAATTGTTATCGTGGTATATGCAACTTTTCTTGTTTGATATGATTCGTAATTCTTAGAAAGTATATGCTACATAAATGCTTATGCGAATATGAATTGTTGGAATTTTGGATTTTGTTGCTAGGTAATATGTATCCTTCTTGTTTGATTTAATTTACGAAAGATGCATGATACTTGAATATCTATGTGAAATGTTATGTTTTGTTTTGTGCAATTTTATGAAGATGTTTACATATTATATTTCGTGTTTATGTAATCGTGTGTCTTATCATGTTTAGTGATTACCCCTTGTATGCGATATGTGTGTAAACACTATCGATACTAGTTCCTTATTAGGAGGGTAAGTTATAACCTTAGAAGCCTATAGTTAGGTGTGAAGGTTGACGTTTTCAATAGATGATTGTAGGTGTGTTTGAGACTAAGTGGGGGAGAAGGGTATGTTTCCTTGAGACGTTTGAATAGAAGAGTAAGATAGATAGAGATGTCCGAAGAGGAATGATCAAGTGTCAATGGCATCAGTTTCAGAGTCGAATGAATCGAAAGAATAATTGGAAGACTTGCTAAGAAGGAGAAAGTTAAAGGAGCAATTGTTTCGATGAGGATAACATCAAAGGTTGTTGAGTAAGAAGAAGGGTGACAACATATGAGAGGTGTATTACAAGCATTGTAAGTTTGATTTTAAATTATCGGAATTTGAGTGTTGGTAGCAAGAACTGATTTAGGTGGTCATGTGATATCTAGTATTAGAATAGTGTGAAACCGTCGAAAGTGAATATCGTGTTGGAATTTGATAGAGGTTAGTTGGTTGCCTTTGGAAGTTGTTGAAAGTTTCTAGAATGAGTTTGAATGGCGTACTTCTACAGATATTAAGTTTGTATATACTATTACATGTAATGTTGGTGAATAACTATGATAGGTGAAATATCATGTGTTGGTGTATATGCTTCATGCATTCATATGTTTTGTCTAATGGATGGTGATTGAATTTTATATTCAAAATGGATGGCGAACGGATTCTTCTATCCGAAAATGGATGGTGAACGGTACCACATGTATATAATCGTGTCTAGGGGACATGACATGAAGGTGGCATTAGTGTGCATTAGGAATTCGTAAATGTATGTGTTATGTGCTAATTTCATATCAATTGGTTGATTAATAATTTATGGAAGGTGAATTTAATTGGAGATATTGTATGTGCATTATATGTGATACTATGTGAATTTAATTGAGATGTGACCTATACCTTATCCTTTTGTGATAATATACGGTGATATGATGTGACTTGAGTAGGTAGAATTGTTGGATATACTTGAGATTAGTAATTGATTTACTTATTTTATTTGATGAGATAAATGCTTGTACTTTCTCGCATTTATTGTTTTGTTGGTTATGTATATCTAATATCTGTTTTGTGTGTTTCCTGGACCGTTGGGTGGTCCAGATCCTCAGGTGTTGTGTTATGTTCGAGTGTGACGTTGAGATTCACAGCAATCGGAAATCCAAGCATTAAGATCATAAACTGATGCAAATGATAAGGAGGCGGTGGAGTCGGACGCCGACAATAAATCTCAATACATCGGCGGTGGAACCTTCAATGTTGATCTCACTCACAGAATTGGAAAGAATCACGAACAAGATCAAAATCCGAAACCCTAGAAATTGGGAATAACGACGCAAACCAAAAGTTGCGATAAAACGGAAACGCGAACTCAAGTTGTGAAGAAGCGTTTCGCATCTGAGATGATGACACAGAAACGAAGATTTTGAGTGAACGGAAAATAACAAAGAATCAAGAACTTGAATGAAGATGAAATACTCAGAAATTGAATCGGAAACAAATCTTCAACAAAGATTGAGAAGAGCAATGGAACGAGAAGAAACAGAAAATTGAGAAATTGGATTTTCTCGGAAAATGCAGCGGAAAATTACTTTCAAGATGGATACCAATTTTGCTCTGATACCATGTTAAGAAACATGACATCCATGGAAGAAAGAGAGAAAATAGCTCAAAAGTGTATAATATTGATGAAGTAAAATATTACAAATGAGAAAATTTATTTACAAATGACTATGGCAAAGCCTATTTATAGGCTAACTAACTAGACTAACAAACTAGTAACTAGAGCAACTAACTATATCTCTAATAAGTTCTAAAGAAAAGATATAGTTAATAGTGATCGAGAATGGATATGGTAAATCAACTATGACTATTTTTAGCTTATAAAAAAAAACTACGGTTATTAAGATCGGTTATTAATAATAATATTTCTTTTAAAAAAAGTTAATAAGATCGGTGAAATCTTTTTTGACGAAAAATATATATTCATTCATTCAAATTGAAATATAGTACATAGATTATTATAAATTTAAGATTGCTAAAAACTGAAAAAGGTGAATCTATAAACAATATTGCAGCACACAGGTTAATAGCATCAATGACATCGTGAAAGTGCCTACAAATATGAAAAAATAAATGTAACCGGAATATTCATACTTCCGGATCTGCAACGTTGATGTCAAAGTCTTCACCAAGTTCATATGGAAGCGAGGCGGAACGGGGATACTCGAAACCCACGGGGATACCAAACCCTGTTGGGTATGGGTTTGGGACTTTTCATACCCATTGAAAATTGGGACGAGTTTGGGAAAACCCGAACTTTATGGATATGGGTTTGTAAAAGGCAAAGTTCGCCACCGACCCGCTCTATTGTCATGCCTACTAACAACTACTTTTAATTAGCAATGATTAAATAATATATCTCTAGTCGTTAACTGTTTTACGGCACATTATCTATAAATGCATGAAATGTTAAAGTGACGGAGAACATGAATTGTTTCTACCAAAAATTATTCTAAATTGTTAGTGGAAAACAACCAAAGTTTTAATATTTTTATTGAACATAATAATAAATCACCCCAATCATAAAATGAAAAAAAGTTTTTTATTCAATTTTTTTATACATTCATATATAATTTTTATTCTATATTATTCAATACTCCCTTAGGTACAATCTGCATTGTTTTCAGGTCCACCAAAGTATATGTAGTTCCCCCAGCTTTTACTATACCTTCCTTTTATAGCATAACAATTTTCTTTCTCCATTGTATATTCAGGCTCTGGCAAATCAATCCAAACGTTAGGAGAATTAACTGCAACTTGCATATTCCTAATATATGCAGCTTTTCTATAACCCTCAGTATCAAAATGTCCACTACCCATTTGGGTAGTAGTGTGAGACCCTCTTATCTTTAAATTTATCACTTCTCCACCAAAATGAGCAAAATATGCTTCACCCTTTAATTCTCTAAACAAGGAGGCTGGCCAATAGCCAACTATATTTCCATTTCCAAATACAAGCCACCAATTTCCGGTCTTTGCATGCTGTAAAAAAAATAAATCAAAGTAAATCATCAATCACACACTTTTGTTTTGTAATAATGTTAATCAGAGTTCGAACTCAGAATTTTTGATTCATTCACGACTTTGTTTAATGGACATAAGTATAATAGTCTTGCACCACACCCGTGTATTTTCACCATTAATTATATTGAACCAATAAGGTTTATCATATCTCATTTGATCCAAAGAATAATACAAAACTTATATCACTTGTGTACCATAGAACTAGTAATCTTTAAAGGTTAATTTGGCAATCTTAACAGAATGTTACCCTTTCGATCTTTAAGGTGATATCATATTGTGGTCCGTTATATACAGAAAGTGGAGCAATTGAACCTCCAAGTACAATTTTTCTGTTTGTTTGAACAAATCCGGAGCATTTTAAATTGTAGCACCCAGTTCATAGTTATCAACCTGAAATTATTAAAGTGTATAAATCGCTTGAATTAAAATATAAATTATTTATCAACTTACAATTATAATTTTTTTCACCTCATCTACTTCTATCAATTTACTTACCGTATAATAGATAAACAATCTAGTGCGGTCGTCTCCATATATAGTCCGACAGACCTGCATAAAATTTAATATTAGATTGCTGGAAATTAAAAACAGGTCGATGAAAATTAATATTAGTGTATTATTTGGGGCCTCCTATGAGTTTCAATTTATTGACAAAAAAAATCATTCAAGAAAATTTTGAGATATATATATGACTAAATTAATTTTGATACATGTTAAAATTAACTAAAATTAGATTAAGATATTAATGTATGCTAAAATGATTATTGCTACCACTTGAATTAATAAAATCCTATCTTTTTTTTAAATTTTTTTTTCTTATACATCAACATTTATATGATAAAGGAGTAATAAGTGATGAGTGTGATATTTAGCTTGCCTGCCAACCAACTTCAATAGTTTCTGAATCTTTAGAGCCTAACCATATTTGAGCCAAGCTGAATTCATATCGACTTTCCACTTTGGGGGCCCACACATTTAGGCTAGCCTTTGCTCCTGTGTACCCATCCCCTTCCACGGACACAATTGCATGCTGTGTGTAGTTGGAACAATAAGTAGAATCCATTTGTTATATCATATTCAAAGTAGCATATAGTTTAGAGAAAACTTGAGTTTATGGCTGATCAGTGTTTAAGTTTCATAAGATAAAAATAGTTGGAGCAAAGATATAAATAAATAAATTAAAAACATACTTTTAATTGGAATATAGAGTTTATGTTTACGTTAAAGTTCTGTGTTTATTCCTTGCTTCAATTACTATAAGAAAAAGAAGAAAAATAATTGATTGTAAAATATAGAGTTTCTATGATTGCATACTTCGTGTTTAGAGCCATCAGCGTATTTTCTTCCAAATTGCTAATAGAGCCGGCTCGTAACATATCTTGTTCAGTTATTCTTCTAATTGGAATCGTTCCTTTGGGACATGATTCTCCAGATGTGCTCCACAACTGCAATACGTCACTTGAATTACCTATTTGATCATGCTCTATTAGACCTTCTGGAGGATCCTGAATAAAAAAAATTTGTGCATGAAAAATTTGCAAATTGTAACGTTGAAACATAATAGCTAGCTTAGCTTCAGAAATTATATTTGAATTTTTTCCAATTATATTAAAGAAAATATGTACCAGTGGTTTTTGTCCTTTCAATAGAGGATAATCAAAAGTTGGTTGTTCATGAGTCAAAACACAATTTATGATATCACCATCAGGACTCTGCAGAATTGAATACCAACACAGATTATATAAACATAAACACAAAGACAACCGTATCAATTAAAATCCAAGACTTAATATCGTGTTTGGATTGAGTAATTGTTTTTTAATAAACTCCGAGTAATAAAATATATGGTTTAACTACACATTTCGTCCCTTACGTTATTTTAGGTTTCAATTTGATCCCTTATGTTTCCATTAGGTTTCAATTTAGTCCTTTCCGTAAGGACCAAATATTTAGTTAAGCCTAAAATATATAAAAGAAAAAGAGTTAGACATACCAAACTCTCAAAACTTAGTAGCAAAATCTAAAAAGTAAGAAATACCGTACCAAGCCTATTTTAAGCTAAGCCTTCTCTAATCTCCATGGAAGGAGAGGTCCACCATAGCTGAGTCATAGACAAACCTAAGAAAGCAAGTTTGTCCGTGTAGTGATTCCCTTCCCTATATACATGAGTAATGATGAAATTCATTGAACGAATTCTAGACGTACAAGTTTGCCATCTATTATTAAATTGTGAAGGAACAATATGTGCTAGGTGACTTAAAAACCAATGTAACTAATCTCAAGTCAATTTCAATCCAGAGCTGATTCCAATTTCTCTCCACCGACATTCAATGGCAAGGATGACACCCATGATCTCAGCATAAAGAACCTTTGTTGACTCATGGTTCAAAGCAAAACTGCCAACAAACTCACCGTTCCAATATCTACAAATACCATCACAAGCAACTTGATTAAAATTGCTTAAGAAAGTGCCATCATAGTTGCACAACATTTATAATTTGAGTAATTAAATTTTTGGGTATTTAAAATTAAAATTTCTCTCCATCATAGTTGCACTTCACATATGTGCATGGGAGACATAAATTGAGTTCTACCCTTCCAATCGAATTCTATTCATACGTAAAAGTCAAAAATCGAACTTCTAACCATTTGTTTAAGATGTCCAAGACCCTTAATTATGTGGTAGTTTTATATTTAGTTTTAACAAAATATCTCATGAAATTCGTTTATTTTAAAAACGTAATTTTCATTATCGAAACTATAAATTTATAGAGAACAACATACATTAAACTCACATTATATTAAAAACTAAAATTCCCTCATTCAAAACACTAACAATGTCTACAAAAAAATGTAACAACAAAAAAATGTCTACAAAAATTTATAAATTACCTGAATTGTTTTAACCGCTGGTTTATTGATTTGTTGCAAACGGTTTGCAATCATCTTCTTCAACTTATAAAATTTTTGCTCTTGTTGAAACGTTTGATTGACCAATTGGTGTTTTCTTGTTTCTAAACAATTGATAGGATAATCAAAAGAAACAAGGACAAGAAAATGTAAAAGGAGGGTGATGATTGGATTGCTAAAATCCATGTTCACAATTGTGTTGTCTTCTTATTTTTTGAAGCAAAATTGTGTTATCTTCTTACATCAACTAATCAAACTTCTTTTATTCCGCAGAAACTACACAAAATTTTGTGTTCTTAGATTTTGTTTAAGAAAACAAATTATCTAACTTAAATATGAATATATACGATTTTTTTATAATATATATAATCCCTATTAAGAAAATAGATAATAATTTAGTCAAAAAATAATTAAAATCAAAATATTTAATATACTACAAATATAGAGTATTAAATATTAAGTTTTATAGTCAATTACATTTATTAAAATATATATATTTCTGGTCAAATACATTTATTAGAAATTAAGGAAATACGTTGAATGCACCTTTTGTATATGTTATAATATGTCAAATGTGGTTGACCAAAAAAAAAAAAATTCAAATGTGATTAAAATTCTGTCAAAAAATGGATTTCATTAAATAGCTTTTATATTCCAGAAAAAAATTAATTAAATTTTATTAGTATAAATTTAATTATTTGGTTACATTAATTTTTGTAGTCTTGCATTTTATTTTTTCAAAACAGTTAACGTAAAACATACTAGTATACAGGGCCGTTCCAACTAAATTAGAGGCCCGGAACTCATGGTAAAAATGGACTTCTAATAAATTAAAAATGGTTTTTTTTTACAAAAACCCATTTTTCTATTAAAATTGTAAATAAATAAAAAATAATAATTTACCTGTGGGGTGAAAACAGTAAGTTGATGTAGTCTTGAGAGGTGCAGACATTAAGTCAGCAACCCACTTACACAAGCCCAGTGCAAGTTCAAGTGGTCTGGACCGATGGAAGTAGATTGCAGAATTGCTGTTTAAACCTCATATGCTATGATGACTTGCGTTTTACACCCCCTAGGTGAAAAAAAGTAAAAACATAAATTGGAGGCCCCAAAATTTTGGAGGCCTAGCTCTGTAGAGCTGTTTGCACATTCCTTAGGCCGGCCCTGCTAATATAACTTACTCGTGCATTGCACGGGTTAATGTTTAATTAAAAATATAAACTATTAAAATTTTAATATTGTGATTTTTTTAATTATTTGTAAAGTAAATATTATATTTAATGTAATAATCAATTTAAATATGAAAATGATACAGATTTTGGAGATTTTAAAAAGGATGGGAGGAATGGAGAGTGATACTCCACTCCCCGTTTCCAACTCATGTGTTATTTTTTTTCCGTAGTTCTGTTCACTGGTCTTTGCAAGGATTTCATCAACATAAAAAAAAGTTGAATAAATAAAGTCTATATTATTTTGTAGATGAAGATCAACATACTTTGTATTTTTTTGTTAATATATTATTGTACATTTAATTTTTTTTATGTAAAGCAAAATGTATTTATTATTTTGATAAATTCAATTTTTTTACACTTATTTTGTTACACGACAAATATAATGCACGACATATACATATAAACGCGGTGAAATGTTCTTGTATATTTGTTCTTTTATTTTTGTTAAAAACAATGGTTACTAAGCAAAAATAATACTATAATAATGGCAACGGTGAATATATATTTGTTCTTAATCATCCTCTCTCTCCTTCGGACCTTCATTTTCTTCTAGGGTATTTTCTCTCACGTCTCTGTGTGAAAACATTTCCCATATGTGGAATGGTGATTTTAAATTTTAATATTATTTATTAATATTTCAAAAAAATATTATTCATTATAAGTAATTTGGGGTTGAATTATATGTCATTTGATTGACTAAAAAAGAAAGAATTATATGTCATCTGTTAATGGAGCAATTTTTAAAAAACTCAATGTTTTCACTTCTGTCCCCTTAGAAATTACAAAAAAAGAAACAAAGTAGGGTCCTAGTATTAATATAGGTCCAAGTAAATTACAGAAAAATTAAAATGAGCATTGAGCGTAAATAAGTCCCAGTAAAAATTATAAAAAAAATAAAAAAAAATAAAATAGGTATCCCGTATTAATATGTATATAAATATAGGTTTCCATTGAAAGGAAAAAAGTGTACTTCTACCCCATATTAAAACATTCGTAGAAATATAACTCGGTAAATTTTACAAAAGTATATAGGTCTAGTAAAAATTTCAAAAAAATTGGTCCCAGTATTAGTATAAGGGTAGAAATATAGGTTGTCATATAAATACGATATTTATAGTACATATATAGACATTCATTGTGATATTTTTATTTGCCACATGAGAAAATGTTCATGAGAGAGAAGCTCTCAAACATATATAAATAATAGATAGATAGTTGTAGATAGAAAAAAGTAGTGAAGGTGACGAGAGAAAATAGAGAATGGGCGGCTGAGACATTCACTCTTGCATGTTGACCCGTATATATAGAAAATAATAGTAGGTTTTTGTTCCTTGATTTCTGAAATTTCCATATATTTTAGCAACGATTTAATCAAGATATATTCCAAAAATGAGTTGATCAATAATCAAAAGTTTCTATATAAAATTTCAATTGTATCAGGATGTTAATATATAGACATTTGTTCATAAAATCTGATTGAGTAAAAAAGTGGTGCAAACGAATTAAACCGTTTTTCAAAATAAAACAACAATTTTTTAAATGAAATGCTATGGAAAAATGATTTTTTTTTAGCATTTTTTGTTACTTTTATGTAATTGAGCATATTTTTAAAAAAAAATTGACTTTTATGAAATATCCATTTTTTTTTTATTGTAAGTGTGATATTTTTAAAAAAAATCAGTTTTATAAGTTAAAAAGGAACGTAATAATATATTCCTTGAATTGGATCATTGAATGTTTTCAAATTAATTTATCAATTCATAAGCTTTTTCTATATTTATAATTGAGAGTTCATGACTAAAGGAAACACACAGAATGATGACACATCAGCAAAATGAATTGAGAGAGTGACACGTGAGATTTTGATCCTTGAAACAAATGTGAGGATGTCACATATGAAAGTGGCCATGAGAGAGAAACTCTCAAACATATAATATATAAATAAATAAATATGAGCTAAAGAAATTGTTTTGACATATATGATCTACATTAAAAGCATATTACTTGATGGGAGTATAACTTAATTAGTAGGGATATTACATTTTATATACTTCCTCTGTTCTAAAATAATTTTCGCAATTTGACCATGTGTACTATTCATTCAAGCTACTTTGGCCGTATTCAAGCTACTCTTTTAAAGAAAAATATCAGCATATGAGATCTTGTTAGATTTGTCTCGATGAGTACTATCAAATATCAATTTTTCATAATTTTTAATAATACAAAACTAAATATATTAATAATTAAAATTGTGCATCGGCAAGCGTGCAGTAGTCAAATGTAAAATTATTTTGAAACGGAGGGATTATAAATTAAGATGGGTTTTTGAATTTAAAATTCTTCATTTATATTCGACAATTTTTTTTGGTCAAGTAGCCTAACGACTAGAAATTTTATTCTTAAAGTGGATAAGTGGGATGACCAGGGTTCGAACCCCGACCCCATATATATAATGCAATGTCGAACCAAATGAGTCAAACTCATAGGACAAAAGAAAAAAGTTTTATTATCAATTGAAAAAGAAATGTTATATAAAATTTATTATGATAATTCAATGAATGATTTTGTTTTAAAAAAAATTAAATGAATATAAAATATTTTAGATAAAATATTATTTTTTAATTAATTATTTTTTCTTTAGAGTTCATTTTAGGTCTCATTTATTGTTGGACCGATTCTGACCATTGTGCCATTTGAATAAATACAAATATATTATTTGATAAAAAAGAGTGTGAAAATATTAATTAAAAAAGACATTATAAGTATAAAATTCGACAAATAAAAGTAATCTATAATCTATAATAATATTATTTAGGACCTCTTTTTCAAAGAAATTGTACACATGGCCTTATGAAAACAATTCTCTTCTCACAAAATTACTCATTTATCCATTTTTTCCTCTTGTAGTGAAAACTACAACTCGCAATTTTACAAATCTTTTCTTTTAGTTATTTATCTTTAGTTATTTTCATTGTTATTTATTTACTTGAATTTTTAAGAAAATGCCTCCAAAATATAACGAAATTTCTAAAATTTCTGACATGATTCCTTTGAAAGAATCATGGAATCTGTTGGTTAGAGTTGTTGGTGTACTCTTATATTAATATATAAAGATTTTTTTTATAATTTCTATTTCACAACTCATACATCAATACCTAATCCTATTTTATTTTGTAATTTATACTCAATATTTACATGGGAGGTCTATTTTTTCTCATGGCTTTATGGGCAACAAAGTTGTTTAAAGTCTTATTTTGTTACCATATAGCATCTATTTATTACAAGTCTATACCATAGTAAGATAAAACTTATATATTGCATTATTGGTACTATATATTTCAAATTATGTTTTATTATCATATATATGTTTTTAGCACATAGAAATATATGTATATATATTGCAAATTATATTTTATTATCATATGTTTTTAGCCGCATTTTTACCCGTGTTTGGCACGAGTCAAAATACTAGTATAAAAAAATTATAAGTGACAGTAGTAACACAATCAAAAGTCAGAACCAAAATCAATAATCCCTCCGCACCTATTTGTAAGCAAAAGTTAACAAATATTTTTTGCCTTAGATATAAGCAAAAGTTACAAAATTCAACTCCATTAAATTCTAGAGAAATGCTAAATGTCGCGACATAAGCTTTCACGAATTACAGCGAATGACGTGTCACTTGCTATTTTTCAACACGCGCTGTCACACTCACATCTTTATTTTTCTCTCGCTATAGTTATCTTCCACAACACTAAGTACACAACCTCTTCTTCCTATTGTAGTCATTTCCATCCCCTTCAATTCTTTCTCTGTTCTAAAACTCATACGGTCAAACTGTTTTTTCAATTTTCATCTCTCTTCAACCCTTACTTTTTCTCTTCGTTCCACTAAACATTCATTAAGTATACAAATCACTACCAAACTTCCATTTTTCTCATCTGAGTAATGTCATTCTCCATTGTAAGAATTGAATCCCTTGCTTTATTCATTGATATGATGTTCCAATATATACAAGTTTGACAATGTCTATATTTGGATAGTAATAATATACAATTATGATTATAGTAAATACAAGGATATTCTAATATTCTAATACTCCCCCGCAGTCGAAGCGGGAGGTGGACGAATGCTGAGACTGTCCCGAAAGTCCTGAAATAGTATGAGTGGAAGACCTTTCGTAAAGATGTCCGCAATCTAATGTTTGGAAGGAACATGGAGAACTCGAACTTGACCACGAGCAACCTTTTCGCGAACGAAATGAATGTCCATCTCAATGTGTTTCGTTCGTTGATGTTGAACTGGATTACCTGAGAGATATATAGCACTTACGTTGTCACAATAGACCATGGTGGCCTTGTGAATGGGGCAGTGTAACTCGAGAAAAAGGTTGCGTAGCCAGCAGGATTCAGAGAATACATTGGCGACGCCGCGGTATTCGGCTTCGGCACTAGATCGGGAGAGTGTAGGTTGCCTTTTGGACGACCAAGAGAGAAGATTGTCACCAAGGAACACGCAATAGCCAGAAGTTGAACGACGAGTGTCCGGACATCCTCCCCAATCTGCATCAGTATAAGAGATTAAAGAACTAGTGGATGAGGGATATAGATGTAAACCGTAGTGTGTCGTGCCCCTAATGTAGCGCAGTATCCGGCGAAGAGCGTGCATATGAGTGTCCATAGGATTATGCATGAAGAGACATATTTGTTGCACTGCATATGAGATATCAGGCCGTGTAAATGTGAGATACTGAAGAGCACCTGCAAGGCTACGGTAAAGAGAGAGATCGGCATAGGGTACACTATGTGTAGCACTGAGCTTGGGTTTGGTATCCACTGGAGTAGGACAAGTTTTGCAGGAGGACATACCGGCACGGGAGAGGATTTCTTCAGCATACTTCTTTTGAGACAAGAACAGGCCGTGTGCATGGCGTTGTACTGCGATCCCCAAGAAATAGTTGAGATGTCCCAAGTCTTTCATAGCAAATTCAGAACTGAGAAGAGATATGATGGACTGTCGCAATGTATCAGAGGAGGTGGTGAGAATGATGTCGTCTACATAAAGTAAGAGGTAGGCAACGTGAGAGCCTTTCTTGTAGATGAATAATGAATTATCACACTTGCTTTGACAGAAACCGATGGAGGAGGCGTAATCTGCAAAAACGCTTGTACCACGCTCTAGGAGCTTGTTTGAGGCCATATAGTGATTTGCGAAGACGACACACATGATCAGGATGTTGAGGATTTATGAATCCCAATGGTTGGTACATGTACACGGTTTCCTTGAGTTCTCCATGGAGAAATGCGTTCTTGACATCCAACTGATGAATATGCCAAGAATGAGAGATAGCAATGCTGAGAACTGTGCGTATAGTGGCCGGTTTGACAACCGGACTAAATGTTTCTCCGCAATCAATGCCAACCTGTTGACCTGCACCATCACCTACAAGTCGGGCTTTATGCCTCTCAAATGAACCATCAGAATTTTCTTTATGTCTAAAAATCCACATAGATCGAATAACATTAACATCAGGTGGTCGTGGAACTAAATCCCACGTCTCATTTTGAATTAAAGCATTATATTCATCATGCATAGCCATTTTCCAATTTGGATCTTTTAGGGCAGACACAGGGTTCCTAGGAAGAGGAGATTTAGTGACATGGATATGTAGGCCACAATATTTGTGGTTAGGTTTGAAAATTCCATGTTGGCTTCGGGTGACAGGTTTTGAGTTGGTTTGTGAGGTTGGTTGATATATGGGGGGAAGAGGATTTGGTAAAGGATTGTTGGATTGTAAATGGGGAGGTGACGGTGAAGGATGTGGTGAGGGAGGCCGAGTGGTTGTGGCCGAGTTGGGGGCTGAAGGAGGTGGAGAGGAAGGTCGAGTAGTGGTGGTCGAGGTAGGTGGAGGTTGGTCTAGAGTCATGATGTGGTCAATGAGATATGGTGAAATGTCGTTGTCGAGGAAGGTGTAGGTAGGTAGGTGAGGTGTGTGCAGCTTTGCATACGGAAAATTTGACTCATCAAACAGAACATGACGACAGATGATAATTTTGTTTGTTTTCATATTAAGACACTTGTAGCCACGATGGTTAGGTGGATAACCAAGGAAAAGACACGGTGTAGAACGAGGTTGGAGTTTGTGAATGGTGCTTGCAGGAAATAAAGGAAAACATAAACAACCAAAAGTACGTAGGTGCATGTATGAAGGGATTTTGTTGTATAACATATGAACGGGTGACCTAGACTGGATTGTTTTGCTGGGCAAGATATTTGAAATATATGTGGCCATCTCTAAAGCATGGTGCCAAAATGGTGGAGGTAATGAGGCATGAATTAACAATGTGAACATGATATTATTAATAGACCTGATTTTGCGCTCGGCTTTGCCGTTTTGAGAGGAGGTGTAAGGACAAGAAAAACGAATGGAGATGCCATTAAGTTCACATAGTTTTTGAAAATTTTGAGATGAGTATTCACCACCGTTATCGCATTGTATTGTTTTAATTTCCCGTTGAAATTGTGTTTTGATGTATGCTCGTAGTTTTTGAAACATAGGATAAACTTGAGACTTAGTTGACATAGGAAATGTCCACAAAAAATTTGAATAGTCATCCAGAAAAAGAACATAATATTTGTGACCTGTAGAGCTTAAAACAGGAGATGTCCATACATCACTATGTAAAATATCAAATGGCATCAAACTAGTATTATTAGAACTTAAAAAAGGCAATTTTATATGTTTTCCAAGAGGACACGAATGACAAAACTGAGAATTTAATTTACTAGGCTGATTACAAGCAATCAACTTATTTTTGTGAAGAGAAGATAAAACGTGTTCGCCAGGGTGTCCTAGACGATTGTGCCAGACAGATGATGACAAAGCTGCAAAGGTGGATGGATGCTTGGCTGTAGTTGTAGTAGTGTGGTTGGTGATGGGGTATAGATCGCCTTGGCTCTCACATCTCATGATAGGTATCCCCGTCTGAAAATCCTTCACAGAAAAACCGAATGGGTCAAATTCAATTGAGACTTTATTATCAGTAGTAAATTTACGAACTGACACTAAATTTTTAATCAAATTTGGAGCGTGAAGAACATTATTTAGGACAAGCGGTGGATGGGGGGTTGCTAATTTTGTGCTACCAAGACCATAAATTGGAACAGAATGACCAGCATGACGGCCGCGATTTCGACCACGACCACCGTATCTGCCTCCTCTCCCAGAGTTACGACCGCCGTATCTGCCACCATGACGGCCGCGATTTCGACCACGACCACTGTTGCGGTTTTCTGTTCCAGCAGCGACCGGTTTGGGAGAGTTCGCAGAGTCGGTCGATGGGGTTTTGGCCATGAGTGCTGCCGGCTGAGAAGAGGAACCCGATTCACGCACAGCTCGTTGAATCATGGTTGATTCTTCAAGTTCGAGACGAGATCGAGCCTCAGGGAAGGTAGGGAGTGGGTTTTGCTGCTGGATAAATGTGACGAACTCAGAGTAAGTGTCGGTGAGACCGGAAATCATTTTGAGAACAAGGCGGGTGTCCGATACCGGAGAATCAACATTGGATAATTGATCAGAAAGAGCTTTGAGACGGTTACAATATGTTGTGGTGGTAGAAAAATCTTCCAGGTGAGTGTTACTAAACTGATTCTCGAGTTGTATCGCTCTGGAATGTTTGTTGTCATGAAACATAGCGGCGATGCGCTTCCAGCAGGCTTCAGCAGAGTCATCAGCAACGAGGATGGATTGAAGAATGTCTGGTGACACGGTTGCGTACATCCATTGCAATACCACGGCATCGAGGCGATTCCAAAGATTAGGATCATTGGCTTTGAGTTCGGTCGATTCTTTTACGGCCTATGCATCTGATGGCAGGATAATGTGGTCGAGCACGTTATGAACACGTGCTTGCACTTTGAATAGCACAGACCATGAGAGGTAGAGGTTTGAGTCGTTTTCCAACGTCACCGGGATAATGGTTTTGACGTTGTTAATAGCGAAAGCAGAGTGAAATTTGTTTGTCGCCGCCGGTGGAGGATTTGATTGGACTGATAAACTGTTATCAGAATTTTGAGGGGAGTCCATGGTAGAATAGATGGTGAAAGACGGCTGGTGGTATTAGGATTAAGGTAGGATCGAGAAGGTTGATACCATGTAAGAATTGAATCCCTTGCTTTATTCATTGATATGATGTTCCAATATATACAAGTTTGACAATGTCTATATTTGGATAGTAATAATATACAATTATGATTATAGTAAATACAAGGATATTCTAATATTCTAATATCCATCACTTCAATTTGGTAACTTGATGATCACAAAATTAAGTGTTTTTCTTCCAAGAGAAGAGTAAATCTGCTCCAAAATTGTAGAACCAAAGCAACAAGAAGAAGATATGGCTAGACCTGTTTCTTTTTGCCCAAGAGTGAGGGATCTGTATAGAGAGAAACAGCAGTGTAGCTGCATAGTTGTTTCCAGTCTTCAATAACTTAAAGATGCTACCAATAATAAAAAATTCGAAATGCTTTTAAAAGTTAAATCTACAGTAAAATGCAATTCGTGAATTTTCACGAGCGATATCTTTCGCATGATATAGCACCGCTCTAAATTCTATTGTTCCTAAAATATCCATCATTAATTGTCCACTTTTTAAGATGATTGCATATTTCCGGCCAATATGCAAATTTAATATATTGTAAATGATAGTTTAGTAAATACACAACTTCTTTTTTTTACAATAACAAACTCAACTCATTTCATTAAGCAACAAAGATTCAATACAAGTAGGTAGCATCTCAATAATATAGCGACTAGACAAAGAAACGGTCGTCCTAGCAAGCGTATGAGCAACCATATTCACTTTTCGCTTGATAAACTTAACCTCATAGTTCGACATTACAGACATAATATTCTTAATATTACAAATTAAGGAACTAAAATCAGAAACACCAACACGAATACTATGAATTGCGTCCACTGCATCAACCGCGTAATCAATATTAGTATGGAAGCCATTACGCGGTTTTTCCACTTAATTTGTTGTTGTTGCTGTGTTTGCTGCATAGAAGTACCACACACACTTTGAACACTCTTCCATTCATTCCACATGCAATTTGATTTAACTCCCAGATGCTGTCCCGAATCTTTCATGCTATTCCATACTTTGTTATTCCTATTTTACCATAATACCCATACCATACATGCAAACTTCCCAGCTACAGTACTGTTTTCTTGTTGGCAAATATAATATAATGTCCTTCACATTATTGAAACGTTGCATTCTTGAAGAAATGCATCCATCTAGTCCAGCTGCTTGCTGCGCCCCTATGCTGCCCGTACAATTGAGTAGAAAGTGCCAATCATCTTCATTGAATCTTTCACATATAGGACATAGTATAGGACATGGTACACTCCTTTCTCTCAATCGCATCCGAGTTGGTAATAAGCACCCTCTACAAATTCGCCAAAGTAAATATTTAGTCTTTGGTGGAGCTTGTACCTTCCATAGCCATTTCCACTCATCTTGAGCGAGCATATCTCTGTTAATTTCTAGTACCTGTAAGTGTTTGCATCATATTATAGTCACTTTTCACACTATAATTGCCATGTACATCCTCGTGCCATACTGACTTATCCTCTTCAATCACCTCAAACAAAGGGACATTAATAATACTAGCCGCAACGTCCATGGGGAATATTGATTCAATCATTTCTTTATTATATTCCACTTTTTCTCACTTTGAAGCAAAAGTTGATTTACGGTAACATTATATGCACCTTGAATTTGTGGTGATTTCACCCATAAGCCATCCTCCTTTCTAAGCCAAGGTTCGTTCATAACATATATATTGGTACCATTTCCTATTCACCACCTACATCCATGCATTAGTACTTGACGTGACTTCCAAATACTACGCCAAGCATAACTCGGATTATGACCAAGATGTGAATTCAAAATAGAGGAATTAGGTAAGTATCTCGCTTTGTAGATTTTTGCCACTATGGTATCTGGTTTTGTTATGATATTCCAACCTAGCTTTGCAGCCATTGCCATATTAAAGAGATGAAAATCACAAAAACCCATTCCTCCCATTGATGCTTTCGGATAAGTCATACGATCTCATGCCAACCACCTATGCCTTTGTTGTTTTTCCCTCCTCCCCACCAAAATGAGTTGATCATCCGTTCGATTTCCGTAATTATAGTGTCCAGTAGGAGATATATACTCATGCCATATGATGGAATAACTTGTAGAACCGACTTAATCATGACTTCTTTACCTACCTTTGACATAGCTCGACCTTTCCAAGAATTTATGCGCTTCCATATCCGATCCTTCATATAAGCAAAAATATCCTTCTTTCTTCTACCAATCATTGACAGTAATCCAAGATAGTTGTCAGTTCCTAGTACATGTCGAACCCCCATGATTCTAGAGATCTTCTTGGGCTGCCAAGCTCAAATTACAGTTAAACAATACCTCGGATTTAGCCATGTTAATTTCTTGGCCTGATGCTTCTGTTGGAACAAAATATGTGTTAATACACACCCTTAAGTTTTGATGATAACAAAGTATTAAATGGACAATTGATGGTACTAATGTTTAAATTAAGTGCAGGAGAACTCAACGTTTAATCAAGAGCACACTTAATTTAAACTCTGATGAAACCAATGAAAGTCTGAATATTTAGACTCTGAAAGAGTTCAGATGCTACAACGTGGCCAGAAGCTATACAAAGTTCAGAAGCTCAAAGTAGATCAGAACGTCTGAAAGCTGTTCAGGAACTCTGAGGAGTTTAGAAGCTCAAGGATGTTCAGAGGCCTACAAGAGTTCAGAGGCTGTCTGCTAGTCATAAGTCATTCAGAGGATGAAGACGTTTAGAAGCTGAATTACGAAAGACTATCAGAGGCCAACCATTCAAAGACCAATCAGACTCCAAGTTATCAAAGGTTCATCAGAAGCAAAGGAATTCCCAGTCATCAGAGGGCTACATCAACTACAACTTATCAAGCCTGATGACTTGTTCTAAGGTCAACTAAAATGCAACGGTCACAAAGGATGTGATCCCTCTCGCTAGGAACTAGTTGTACCTTATAACTGTACCTTTGGACAGACAGCAAAGGTGAAGCTTCTCTGCAAAGGAAGACGTGGCTTTACTCAACGGATCTTCAATGTCTACAGCTGTCCAAGTTGCAACGGGAATTTCTCCAACGTCTCAATGTCTTTCTCAACTCATATAAATATGCCAAAGAAGGAATTGATGACTAGCGCTCACTATTAGATAAAATCTCTCAGAAGAAAGTGAGAATTTGAATTGTAATAGATAATATCTCTCAAATGAAGTGAGCATAGAAACTAGCTTAGAGCCTCTGAAGTTATTATGTTTGTAATAAGTTTTAAGCTCTTAAGTTAGTAGTGAGTCTTCTGCTTAGTGTAGAAGCAAGTAAGTCTTCTGCTTAGTGTAGAATCAAGAAAGTCTTCTGCTTAGTGTAGAAGCATGTAAGTCTCAATCTTAGTGATTAGAGCAGTGAAGTCTTGAGCCTGAGTGCTTGAGCAAGGAAGCCTCTGATCTTGTGTGATCAGAGCAAGGAAGTCTCTTTGTCTTGTGTGACTTAGAGCAGGAAGTCTCAAGCTTGTGTGCTTGAGCAAGGAAGTCTTTGATCTTGTGTGATCAAAGCAAGGAAGTCTCTATGTCTTGTGTGACTAAGAGCAGGAAGTCTTGAGCTTGTGTGATTGAGCAACTATTGTAATCCTAGTGATTATAGTGAAACTCTCTTGGAAACAAGGGGACTGGAGTACTCTCAATTTGTGAGGGGAACCAGTATAAATTGTTGTGTGTTCTTCTCTCTCTCACTCTCTCATTTACTCCTTCATCATTCATAACGCCATAAGTTAATTGTGTGAATAATCCGCTGTGCTTTAAAGACTCAGAAAAGATTTTAAATATCTTGGAAAGTTTTTAAAATATCCAAAACACAATTCAACCCCCCCTTCTTGTGTTTTCTCCACGCACCTTCAATTGGTATCAGAGCTCCGGTTCTGTTGGTAAATCACTTAACCGTGAGACAGTCAAGATCCAAAGGAGAAAACCCTCCATGGCTCAAAACATGGATGAGTGGAAGCAGAAGCTACATCAACAAGTTGCTGATCTTAGCAAGAAATTTGAAGATGAACTGAGCTTAAATGAAGATCTGAGCAACAATCAAAATCCTTCCACTTCAGGGGCTAATCAAACTTCTGGTATTGGTTCTACAGCTACTACTCTGTGCCTCATTAGTGATGATAATGAAAGCATTCAGTGGGTAACAGTAAATGGCTTGTTAGATCAATATGAGGAGTTTAGGATGGAGGAAAATGAGAGCATTGAGATAATGAACATAAGGTTTCAAGCTATCACAAGCAAGCTTGAAGAGCACAACAACAAACTCAGCAACAAAGAGCTTGTAAGCAAGTTACTGAGAAGTTTGCCTCTGGATTGGAATGAAATTCCACATTCTATAGAGGAAACTGAAGACATCAATTCAATGAGTCCTGAATCATTGATTGATATACTCAGAGTCCATGAATTGGCTCTGAAGGATATGTAAAAATTGAAACGTGAAGAAGCAGAAGCAGCAAGGAAAGGAAAACAAGCATTGGAGCATAAAGATCTTGTTGAAGAACCTGATGAAGAGTATCTTGAAAGGTTTTCAAGAAAAATTCAAAGATGGTACATCTTCAAGAAGAATGGAGGAAGACTAGCTAAAGGAATGACAACATGGGATGTACTTAGGGATGGCAAAAAGGGTCAACCCGCCCCGTCCCGCCCCGCCCCGTCATTAACCCGTCTAAAAAGGGGCGGTGCGGGGCGGGCTAACTAATGGTGGGGGGTTGAAAATCTCACCCCGCCCCTTTTCTTGGCGGGCGGCGGGTTGGCGGGAGTGTCCCGTCAATAAAATAAAAATAAAAAAAATAGATAAATTCTCAAAAATATCATAAAAATTTGCGAATAAAATAAAATTAATAACCATTCAAGAAAATCAAAATATAATTATAAGCCAACAAGGTGACCAAAAATTAAAATTATCAATCAAAACTTCAAACATCCATAGTTTATAAAATCAAAAAAACCATAATAAAACCTTATGAAAATACTCGGTTTAAATCCAAAACAAACAAAACTTGAATTCAATGTTTAAATACACACCAACAAAAGTAAACAATAAACTATAATTATTCTTCAATCCAAATCAACAACAACGATAAAATTTAGATTAGGTTAATTGGACCGAAAAATAGAAATTCATTAGTAATGGGCTGAAACTTCTATAAAAAAAGAATGTGGTTAAACCCGACGGGCCAACCCGCCCCGCCCCGTCGTCGTCCTGTGTTTTTTGCGGGTTAGGCGAGATGGGGCCCGCCACTTTGGCGGATTGAAAATGTCAACCCACCCCGCCAAAAATGACGGTTTAAATGGGCCGACCCGACGGGTTTGACCCGTTTTTCCATCCCTAGATGTACTAGACAACTTCTCTGAAGATGAGTCTGAAAGAGCACCAAGAGCTGAAGGATCAAGTTCTGAAGATGGCTCAAACTCTGAAGACTCAGGCTCTGATGAAAAGTCAGAACCTGAGAGCAAAGAAAGTATCCAGAGAACAATTAATCAGGTATATTCTAGTCTTTCCAAAGCTAAATTGATCAAGCATCTTAATAAGACCTTACTTAAACTTTCTAATAGTCAGCAGAAGTATAAAAAGCTTAAAGCAGACTATGAGAATTTAAGTAAGCAAGCAAATCACTCTGAAGGTCTTGAACAAAAATATTTTATCAAAACCAAAGACCTTGAGAATGATTTTGCTATATGTTACAAACCCTTTGAGCACTCTCTAGCTCTCAAAGAGTACTGTAACATGAATGCTGATCAAAATAAAATTGTTTCCATGCTTTGCAACCTTAAGACCAACAATACTAATGGGATTGGATACTCTAGTAGTAAAACACTAGAGGAACCAAGCTCATCAGTTATTGATGGAAGCTTCTCACTTCCAAATCTTTACACTACATTTGTATCTAATAGTTCTCAGATGAAACAAATGAAGGATGAAGATTTGGCAACTAACAGTCTAGGACCCTCAAGCAAGTGGGTACCAAGAGACAAAATTGTTTACTTGATTGCAGGTAAAACTAAGACTCTGAACCTTCCAATCACATGGATGCATGTGACTGTGAATGGAAGAAGAGCAATTGTGCATAGAAGGCACATTCTTGAAGAGTCAGATGGAGAAGAAGATGAAGAAGAGTACATAAGGAGCAGGAGGGAGTATGAAGATTTGGAAGCTTGCTTTGAAGATGATAACAACTCAGTGTGGTGGAGTGATTGCTCAGGCTATGACTCTAACTACACCTAATCAAGAAATCTTCAATGCAAGGTAAGTATGCTTAACTCCTGAATGACATATTCAGAGGAATAACTTTCAAAGGTTTGAAAATGTCTTCTTAGGATACACAGTGTTCAGCACTAAAAATCTTGAAAAAATCCTGTCTGAACATATTTTCTTGTGTCCTGAAAGACTTGTTTTTCAGCCTCTGAAGTTCTTCAGGTTTCAGCATATGAAGAATCTCAGACTCTGAGAAACGTTTCAACCTCTGACGGTTAAGCCTCTGAATACAAAATGAATTGGAAACGTTTTAGTATTTTTACCAAAACGTTTTGGCGCTAAAGAGACAACTCGCATACACGTTCTGATTGGTTTGAAGCAACTAATGATGGTTTATATTCTCGATTAATTTAATGTATTGTGTGCCTTAATGTGTTTTTACTGTGTTAAACAAAATCATTTAAATACTTGCATACTTTACTCTATTTTCATTTTATTCTGTGGTCTTCAAACATCTCCTTAACAAAACTCTCTAGTTTTTAAGCAAACTCTTCACCCTAACTTTCTGTAATGGCATCTACTTCTACATCAGTCTCAGACTCTTCGTTCACTTTTCCTAAAGATTTTCCAATCAACACCATCGCCTGCAAAGAAATGTTTTCTACAGATTTGTCTCTTAAGATGGAAGGAAAATCTTTGAACCTGGTTATGGAACAACCAGTGGACTTTGATAGTTTGGAAAAGAATCAGTTTGATGTTCTAAAGTTCTTTTCTCATCATAAAGGGAGCTTTAGATACATGAATCTTTTAAATGGTACAATCTATCCTGCTCTGGTAAAAGACTTCTGGATCAGAAGCAAGGTGAAGACTGTTGAAGATTATGATAAGGAGCTAGCTGCAAGAAGAAAAAAAAGGGCTGAAAATAAAGACAAAACTCCTGAAGAGTTAGGTTTAAGAATCATTGAGGAAGATGAAGTGCATTCTGTTGTGTGTGGTTTTGAAGTAATTCTCACTGCTTCAAACTTAGCCAAAGTGCTATCCATTCCAAATGAAGGATTTCACTACACCTGTGGTCACAATAAAGTAAGGAAGACTGAGTTTCTAAAGATCATGACAAGACTGAGTTACATCAAAGGAAAAAGCTGTGAGAGCGACAAGTTAGAAGATCTGAAGCACACTTAGAGAATATTAGCCAAAATAATGTTGAGTTCCATACTTCCTAGCAATAATGACTCTGACAAATTGTCATGGGATCATAGGCATTTTGCTTATTTTCTCTCTAGGAAATATAACTTAAATTGGGCTGAATATATCTTCAAACACCTTTGCAAAGCAGTTTTAAGCACTCAGAATCAGGACAAGCCCATTGTAAATGTCATCTACCCTAGGATACTTAGTGAGATCTTCTATCAATGTGGGGTAATTAACATAATCAAAGCTGCGGGTCATGATTGCTTGTTAAGGGAAATCAGAGCCTCCACAGTATCTGTTCATACCTTTTCTCACATGAACTTGCTGTCAGGACATGAAATTAAACCTTCAGATCCCTTGATGCCTCAGTCTCACTCAGGACCTTCCTTGGTGAAGAAATACAACATTGATATACCTATTTCCTCTAGTAGTATTGTCAATCAGTACATTCAACTACTAGACAATTTAGGAGAAGGGTTTGAAGTCAAAGAGGAAGAAGTGAAGAAAAAGAGAAGAAGGACAGATGAAGCTGCAAGTGAAGAAAGACATTCAGACTCAAAAGGACACAGAGAGGGATCATCCTGAATCCTCTGCTGCAAGATAAAATATTGGGCAAAAACTTTAGGGAAAGGTTAGCCTCAATAACGGATGATCTGAATGTATACCTCTTAAGACAGTCTGAAAGGCGATCAAGGCAATCAACAAGCTCTTGAAGAATCCTGTCTATGGAAGTGTTATTAGAAGGTTTAAGGGCAAAGTGAACAAGCTTATGAGAATGGTGAAAAAGTAGATGCTAATCTGAAAAATATCATAATAACCCTAAACATTAGGATTATCTTGATCTCTTCTATGATTTCTTTAACTAACTAAGTTTTTAAACACATTAATAGGATAGAGTGTTTATGATCATGAATTTTTTTTTCTTCCGATTCTATGATTAAGTCTACTTTGATTATTCACTATGCTTATATAAATGTTTTGATTAACAATATCTGATTGATTGTTTTATTTACTTAATGAAACTAAAACTTATCTTTTGTTAAAACAAACAAATCCTGAACATTCAAAACCTCAAACTCTTGAGCTTTTATTTATAAAATTTGATGTTCAATAAGTACAATATAAGAAGTTCCTAAAAGATTAGATTACATGACAAGAGAAGAACTCTTAATAAGAAATTAAAGACAAACAAGCCAAAGTAATGAACTTTGTTTCATTAAGAACATAAGTTCTGGATTACATATAATGTTTTCCCAAGGATTGTCTTCTGGTTGCTTCAAAGGCCATATTTGAAGGTTGCACACCTAAAAATATGACCTTTGCAGAGGGGAAAAGTTGAGATTTTGGCTAAAGTCATCTGACCAACTCGGAGTCCTTCTTGAAGAAACCAAATCAGAAGCATCAGTTTGGTTTTCTTCAAGAAAAGACTCTAGCCCCTCTAGAGCCTTGGATATCAGTTTGATTTTCTTCAGGAAGATATGTCTTCAGAACTTAAAATAGTCAGAGTCCAAAGATTTCTCTTCAGACTCTGAACTGAGTTCTTCTGTAAAGGACACTGGCTTTGTTTCCATTGGTTTCTTCTTATGTTTTCTCCTATCTTGACTGACTCTCACTGAAACTACTTTCTTCGTCTCTGAGCGTTTCATTTTCTCTCTCAAGAGATCTATCAACAACCTATGATTATTCTGTGTGAGTAAAATGACAAGGTATCTCTCTCCTTTTATAAGCAAAATTCAATGGCCGAGTATTAAATGTGTTCAACCACTCCTGATTTGACGGCATTGAAAGTTGAATTTCTATTAATTGCTAATATTACCTTTTTGATAATGACAAAAGGGGGAGAAAGAATATTGGTAAATCAATTGTTGGAAGAAGCGAAATTACTTGGCTTTTTAGGGCCTTGTAGTGCTTCAGAGAGAGAACGTAGGAGAGTGGTCAAAATAGTAGCATGAGGTACATGTTGTGTTATGACAATCTGATCTTTGAGGATTTCAAAATATTGTACTAAAGAGCTCTGAGCTGTTTTCAAATTTTTCTTCAGACTCTGAGCTATTTTTCTTTGAAAAGAGTTTTTTTAAAGCTCTGAACTGTTTGAAAATATTTTGAACTCTGAAGCTGTTAATGATAACCATCAGAACCAAGTGTGTATGTAGAAGTCTTTAAGCGCCTCTGATCCTATTTTGTCATTCAATTTAAATATTGCTTCAATTTAAATATTGCTTCATCTTGCATCTGCATTAAGGGCTTAATTTTCAAGGAGAATGCATTTATTAATTGAAGTTTATTATTCATAGTTAGTTCTTGAGTAAGGGTGCAACTTTACTCGAAGATTATCACACTATGGAAAGAAGAAGCTTGCAAACCTTGTTCTTTACATAGTGAAATATGAATAATTTAAGTCATATAATAAAGTATTTCTGAAACTGATTAAAATTAACTATGGATACAAAATAGGGGGAGCTTACAAACCTAACCCTATGGGTTATCAGACTTAGGGGGAGCTTGCAAAACTCAGAAGCCTAATGTCAACATAGCTGATTTTTATCAACAACAATTGTATTTAATACTTGTGTTTGTCATCATCAAAAAGGGGGAGATTGTTGGAACAAAATATGTGTTAATACACACCCTTAGGTTTTGATGATAACAAAGTATTAAATGGACAATTGATGGTACTAATGTTTAAATTAAGTGCAGGAGAATTCAACGTTTAATCAAGAGCACACTTAATTTAAACTCTGATGAAACCAATGGAAGTCTGAATATTAAGACTCTGAAAGAGTTCAGATGCTACAACGTGGTCAGAAGCTATACAAAGTTCAGAAGCTCAAAGTAGATCAGAACGTCTGAAAGCTGTTCAGGAACTCTGAGGAGTTTAGAAGCTCAAGGATGTTCAGAGGCCTACAAGAGTTCAGATGTTGTCTGCTAGTCATAAGTCATTCAGAGGATGAAGACGTTCAGAAGCTGAATTACGAAAGACTATCAGAGGCCAACCATTCAAAGACCAATCAGACTCCAAGTTATCAAAGGTTCATCAGAAGCAAAGGAATTCCCAGTCATCAGAGGGCTACATCAACTACAACTTATCAAGCCTGATGACTTGTTCTAAGGTCAACTAAAATGCAACGGTCACAAAGGATGTGATCCCTCTCTCTAGGAGCTAGTTGTACCTTATAACTGTACCTTTGGACAGACAGCAAAGGTGACGCTTCTCTGCAAAGGAAGACGTGGCTATACTCAACGGATCTTCAATGTCTACAGCTGTCCAAGTTGGAACGGGAATTTCTCCAACGTCTCAATGTCTTTCTCAACTCATATAAATATGCCAAAGAAAGAATTGATGACTAGCGCTCACCATTAGATAAAATCTCTTAGAAGAAAGTGAGAATTTGAATTGTAATAGATAATATCTCTCAAATGAAGTGAGCATAGAAACTAGCTTAGAGCCTCTGAAGTTATTATGTTTGTAATAAGGTTTAAGCTCTTAAGTTAGTAGTAAGTCTTCTGCTTAGTGTAGAAGCAAGTAAGTCTTCTGCTTAGTATAGAAGCAAGAAAGTCTTCTGCTTAGTGTAGAAGCACGTAAGTCTCAATCTTAGTGATTAGAGCAGTGAAGTCTTGAGCCTGAGTGCTTGAGCAAGGAAGCCTCTGATCTTGTGTGATCAGAGCAAGGAAGTCTCTTTGTCTTGTGTGACTTAGAGCAGGAAGTCTCAAGCTTGTGTGCTTGAGCAAGGAAGTCTTTGATCTTGTGTGATCAAAGCAAGGAAGTCTCTATGTCTTGTGTGACTAAGAGCAGGAAGTCTTGAGCTTGTGTGCTTGAACAACTATTGTAATCCTAGTGATTATAGTGAAACTCTCTTGGAAACAAGGGGACTGGAGTACTCTCAATTTGTGAGGGGAACCAGTATAAATTGTTGTGTGTTCTTCTCTCTCTCTCACTCTCTCATTTACTCCTTCATCATTCATAACGCCATAAGTTAATTGTGTGAATAATCCGCTGTGCTTTAAAGACTCAGAAAAGATTTTAAATATCTTGGAAAGTTTTTAAAATATCCAAAACACAATTCAACCCCCCCTTCTTGTGTTTTCTCCACGCACCTTCAGCTTCTTCATAGGTTTTCAGGATATGCATTAGTTGGTTTGCTTCACTTATAGTTGACCTGTAAAATAAAAAATAGTCATCAGCAAAAAGTAGATGAAACACCGAAGGTGCCCTTCTACAAATCTTCACTCCATGTAGATCGCCACGTGACACTGAATGTTTTATATGTGTCGTTAATCCTTCGGTCACCAAAATGAAGAGAAAAGGAGATAAAGAGCTTCATTGTCTCAATCTTCTGCCAGGAAAAATAGGTCCAACCTTTTCAAAGTTCACCAAAACTGAGTAAGTAACTGAGCTAACACAAAGCATCATCCAGTGTATCCACTTTTCAGCAAATCCTAATCTTTCAAGCATACCATGCAAGAAGCCCCAATCCACCTTGTCTTATGCCTTACTAATATCAATTATGAGGGCTAGGTCTAGGTCCCCTCTTGTTCCTCTAGTCTTTCTTTTAAGTGCATGAATAACCTCAATAGCAATCAGGGCATTATCTAAAATAGATCGCCCTTCAACAAACGATGTGTCATGCCTATATTTATTTGTTTGTACTTATTTATTTATTTTGTATTGTTTTATTTAATTGTCATATATGTGTTTTATTTTAATTAGCTTATGTGGCATTTTTGGAAATGATGAGTTAGTAAACTAGTGTTTTGTGAGAATTGGTTAATTAATTAAAGTTGGGCTTTTTGTGAGAATTGGGCTTAGGTAGAATTGACCTAGGTATTTAAAGTGAAAAATAGAGAGAGGATTTCATTTGTCACAATTTTGGTGGAGGAAGAGAGAGAAAAGAAAGAAAAAAGAGCTAGAGGTGAGAAGAGGAAGAACATAGAAGAACAAAAGTTAGAGAAGAAGATTGAGCCTAGGATTTCTAGAAGACTAGAGGTAAGAGTGTAGATATATATGATCAATGAGTGATCAAGAGGGGGGAGAAATTACATTTCTCTTTGCCCAAACCCTCTCACTCATTTTGTGTTGGAAAGATGATCTTTTTATGAACTTGTATGAATCAAAATACTATCTTTTGTGTTGATTTCGTTTTATATATGTCTTATGATGTTAAATGTACAAATTGATGATTTTAAAATTGAGAATATACGGATATTTTGATGAATTTATATGTTCATTGAGTTTTTGATAAAAAGTATGATAAATCTTTGATTGTTGATGATTTGGATGTTTTTGTGTTATAAGTTGTACTTTCATGTATATAAGTATGTATATAACTTAAATGAAACACCTTTTTGGAACTGGAACTCGAATTGATGAATTTGTGGTCGAATTTGTTAGAATCCAAGAACAGAGCACCTAGTTCTGGGTAAGCTCGCCGGGCGAGTTCTTGGTTCGCCGGGCGAGGTGACTCGCCAAGGCTCGCTAGGAAGTCTGAAACTTCTAACTTCCACTCGCCAGTAGCTCGCTAGGCGAGGGGCAGCGAGAGGTCTCGCCAGAGCTCGCCAGTTGATGGGAAAGCTTCTGACTTGTACTCCCCAGTTGCTCGCTAGGCGAGGGTTAGCGAGAACAGTCAGATATTGTTTTATTCTTTGATGATTTTAATGATGATGATGAGTTGATACATAACTTGTTAGTTCCTTATGAATGTGTATGATTGATGATAGTATTTTCATATACTTGTTGATATGTATGATGATATTGATGATGAATTGAATTGAATATATGAGATGGGTGTTTGTGTTTGTGCAAACAATTGATGATGAGATGGTGAAATCATGTAATATTACATGCAATGTTGATGATGTTTTACATGTATATGTACACGATGTTGATGACATTTCATGCATTCATATGTCGTGTCTTATTGATGATGAATATTGACGATGAAGCGGGTTCTTGTATCCGAATATTGACGATGAAGCGGATTCTTGTATCCGAATATTGACGATGAACGGTACCGCATGCATGTAGTTGTGTCAAGGGACATAACATGGAAGGTGACATTAGTTGCATTAGGAAGGTGAACATTAATTATGTGATTGATGTTTGGTAATTGGATATGTATGCATATTAATGGAAGAATGTCCTTATCTCTTTGATGATGTTTGTGAATTGATATATGTGTATATAATTGAGAAATGACATTAACTTATCATTTGTAACATCCCACTTGAAGGTGCGTGGAGAAAACACAAAAAGGGGGGTTGAATTGTGTTTTGGATATTTAAAAACTTTCCAAGATATTAAAATCTTTTCAGAGTCTTTAAAGCACAGCGGATTATTCACACAATTATCTTATGGCATTATGAATGATGAAGGAGTAAATGAGAGAGTGAGAGAGAGAAGAACACACAACAATTTATACTGGTTCCCCTCACAAATTGAGAGTACTCCAGTCCCCTTGTTTCCAAGAGAGTTTCACTATAATCACAAGGATTACAATAGTTGCTCAAGCACACAAGCTCAAGACTTCCTGCTCTTAGTCACACAAGACATAGAGACTTCCTTGCTCTGATCACACAAGATCAAAGACTTCCTTGCTCAAGCACACAAGCTTGAGACTTCCTGCTCTAAGTCACACAAGACAGAGAGACCTCCTTGCTCTGATCACACAAGATCAGAGGCTTCCTTGCTCAAGCACTCAGGCTCAAGACTTCACTGCTCTAATCACTAAGACTCAGACTTACGTGCTTCTACACTAAGCAGAAGACTTTCTTGCTTCTACACTAAGCAGAAGACTTACTACTAACTTAAGAGCTTAAAACTTATTACAAACATAATAACTTCAGAGGCTCTAAGCTAGTTTCTATGCTCACTTCATTTGAGAGATATTATCTATTACAATTCAAATTCTCACTTTCTTCTGAGAGATTTTATCTAATGTTAAGCGCTAGTCATCAATTCTTTCTTTGGCATATTTATATGAGTTGAGAAAGACATTAAGACGTTGGAGAAATTCCCGTTGTAACTTGGACAGCTGTAGACTTTGAAGATCCGTTGAGTAAAGCCACGTTTTCCTTTGCAGAGAAGCTTCACCTTTGCTGTCTGTCCAATAGTACAGTTATAAGGTACAACTAGCTCCTAGAGAGAGGGATCACATCCTTTGTGACCGTTGCATTTTAGTTGACCTTAGAACAAGTCATCAGGCTTGATAAGTTGTAGTTGATGTAGCCCTCTGATGACTGGGAATTCCTTTGCTTCTGATGAACCTTTGATAACTTGGAGTCTGATTGGTCTTTGAATGATTGGCCTCTGATAGTCCTTCGCAATTCAGATTCTGAACGTTTTCATCCTCTGAATGACTCATGACTAGCAGACAGCCTCTGAAATCTTGTAGACCTCTGAACATCCTTGAGCTTCTGAACTCCTCTGAGTCCCTGAACAGCTTCAGACGTTCTGATCTACTTTGAGCTTCTGAACTTTGTATAGCTTCTGACCACGTTGTAGCATCTGAACTCTTTCAGAGTCTAAATATTCAGACTTCCATTGGTTTCATCAGAGTTTAAATTAAGTGTGCTCTTGATTAAACGTTGAATTCTCCTGCACTTAATTTAAACATTAGTACCATCAATTGTCCATTTAATACTTTGTTATCATCAAAACCTAAGGGTGTGTATTAACACATATTTTGTTCTAACAATCTCCCCCTTTTTGATGATGACAAACACAAGTATTAAATACAATTGTTGTTGATAAAAATCAGCTATGTTGACATTAGGCTTCTGAGTTTTGCAAGCTCCCCCTAAGTCTGATAACCCATAGGGTTAGGTTTGTAAGCTCCCCCTATTTTGTATCCATAGTTAATTTTAATCAGTTTCAGAAATACTTTATTATATGACTTAAATTATTCATATTTCACTATGTAAAGAACAAGGTTTGCAAGCTTCTTCTTTCCATAGTATGATAATCTTTGAGTAAAGTTGCACCCTTACTCAAGAACTAACTATGAATAATAAACTTCAATTAATAAATGCATTCTCCTTGAAAATTAAGCCCTTAATGCAGATGCAAGATGAAGCAATATTTAAATTGAAGCAATATTTAAATTGAATGACAAAATAGGATCAGAGGCGCTTAAAGACTTCTACATACACACTTGGTTCTGATGGTTATCATTAACAGCTTCAGAGTTCAAAATATTTTCAAACAGTTCAGAGCTTTAAAAATCTTTTCAAAGAAAATAGCTCAGAGTCTGAACAAAAATTTGAAAACAGTTCAGAGCTCTTTAGTACAATATTTTGAAATCCTCAAAGATCAGATTGTCATAACAAATCATGTACCTCATGCTAGTATTTTGACCACTCTCCTACGTTCTCTCTCTGAAGCACTACAAGGCCCTAAAAAGCCAAGTAATTTCGCTTCTTCCAACAATTGATTTACCAATATTCTTTCTCCCCCTTTTGTCATTATCAAAAAGGTAATATAAGCAATTAATAGAAATTCAACTTTCAATGCCGTCAAATCAGGAGTGGTTGAACACATTTAATACTCGGCCATTGAATTATGCTTATAAAAGGAGAGAGATACCTAGTCATTTTACTCACACAGAATAATCTTAGGTTATTGATAGATCTCTTGAGAGAAAAAATGAAACGCTCAGAGAAGAATAAAGTAGTTTCACTGAGAGTCAGTCAAGATAGGAGAAAACATAAGAAGAAATCAATGGAAATAAAGCCAGTGTCCTTTACAGAAGAACTCAGTTCAGAGTCTGAAGAGAAATCTTTGGACTCTGACTGTTTTAAGTTCTGAAGACATATCTTCCTGAAGAAAATCAAACTGATATCCAAGGCTCTAGAGGGGATAGAGTCTTTTCTTGAAGAAAACCAAACTGATGCAACAGAGTTGGTTTCTTCAAGAAGGACTACTGGTTGGATGGCTTCAGCCAAAACCTCAACCTTTCCCCTCTTCAAAGGTCATGTAGGCTTGTAACCACAAACATGACCTTTTAGAGCATCCAGAAGATAGTTCTTAGAAATTTTAGTTTGTAATACAGAACGTATGTTCTTAATGAAATAAAATTCATTACTTTGGCTTGTTTAATTTGATTTCTTATTTTTATGCCTTCTCTTGTTATGTAATTTGATACTTTAAGAACATCCACATATTGTACTTATTGAAAAATGAATGAAACTCAAGAGTTTGAAAGATCATTTTGCAAGATAGAAATCAATTAGAGTTAAAACAAACAAACGACATACCAAACAGAATTAACAACTTGCATATTCAGATAAATATAGTGAATAGGTATGTCAGATTAACAATCAGAATTTTAACCTAGACAAAAGTTTAACCTAATCAGGGTGCTTTTTAAATTATCAATCATGAAGTCATAAAAGCAATCAAATAAGTCCTAAGGTTGGGGTTGAATACAGAAAGATGCTAGGGTTGTCATGATGTTTTTCTGATTGGCATTTACTTCTTCCATCAATCCCACAAACTTGTCTACTTTTGCTTCAATCCTTCTGATGTCATTCTCATAGACAGGGTTCCTCAGATGCTGTTGATTTGCTTGATCACCCCTCAGATTGTCTTGAAAAGGATCATTCAGATCGTCCACCTTTTCTCTTGCAGCAGATGATTCAGGATGATTCCTCTCTGTGTCCATTTGATTCTGAATGTCCTTCTCAGCATTGATAGCTTTCCCTTTGTCAAACTTCTTCTGTTCTTTCACAGCTGCCTTCTGAAGATTGTGTACTTCTTTCACCAGTTCCTCTGTCAGACTTATCCATTGAGAAGCATACTCAGATGAAGGCATATCTGTTTGCCTTAGATCATAAAGACCATGTATCTGTTTAAACAAGTCATTGCAATTGCTCAAGACACCAGAATTAATTGAGTTTCTAGGGTAAGGTTCATTGGTTAATGGTGTGTTGATGAGTTGAGGACTGGGATTGTTTTGTACAAAGCCTTTGAGATGAAAATCTTCTAAAAGAAGTTCATTGATCATAGCCTCAGCAGGGTTTGATGAAGGGTGGTTCAAGTTTTCTTCTGAAACACCATGTTCAGAGAATTGGAGTTCAGATGGAGTTTAGTGTTTGAGTGGGTGAGAGTCTGAAAGCGTTTGAGTTATAGATGACTTGGTCTTAGCTTTTAGATGTTCAAGGCTAGCTAGGATTTCATCTAACTCATTTGGGTTGTAATCAGACGAAGATGATGATGAAGAAAGGTTGATAAAGACTGGTTCAGGGAGATTTGTTTTGACATGTTCTGATATAAGTTATGTCAAGGTGAGATTATCTTCAGAACTTGCTTGGTTTTGAGTTGGAGTGAGTTGGTTTGATGATGAGGTTAACTGAATGTCTTGAGTAGTAGCAACAACAGGTTTAGATACATCACCTGATCTGTTATGATCTGGGCTTTCATTAATCTTTTCCTCAGACTCCTTGATAAGCTTTCTTCTTCTGACGCTGAGAGGTTCATCATCACTCTTTGAGCCTTCAACTTTATATGCTTTCACTAACCTTCTTCTCTTCTTCTTCAACTCTACCTTCTCAGTCTCAAATCCTTCTCCTAGGTTGTCCAACAGTTGAATATACTTATTGACGATGTCACAAGAGATTATAGGCATGCCAATGTTCCATTTCTTAACCAAGGAAGGTTCTGATTGAGGCTGATATATCAGAGATTCTGAAGGTTGTACTTCATGTTCTGACATCAGGTTCATGAAAGCTAGTGAATGAGCAGATAATGTGGAGGCTCTGCATTCTCTTAACAAGTAGTCATGACCAGCAGCTTTGATTATATCTATTACTCTACACTGATAGAAAATCTCACTGAGGACCCTTGGGTAGACTACATGTATATCAGACTTGGCCTGATTTTGAGATAAGAGCACAGATTTGCATAGATGATCAAAGATGTATTTAGCCCAATTTAAATCATATTTCCTTGTGAGAAAATAGACAAAGTGTCTATGATCCCATGACAAATGATCAGGATTTTCACTTCCTGGAAATATAGAACTTGACATGATTTTGGCTATCATCTGCTGAGTGGGCTTCAGATCACCTATCTTGTTGCTCTCACAGCTTGTTCCCTTGACGTAGCATCGTCTTGTCATAGTCTTCAGAAACATAGAATTTTGTGTTTCATTGCGACTAAAGGTATAGTAGATGCCTTCATTTGGGATGGATAGCACCTTAGCCAAGTTTGAAGCAGTGAGAATTACTTCAAATCCGCACAAAACCGAATGCACCTCCGTTTCTTCAATGACTCTTAAACCTAGCTCTTCAGGAGTTTTGTCTTCATTTTCAATCTTTTCTTCTCTCCTTGCAGCTAGCTCCTTGTGATAGTCTTCAACTGTCTTCACCTTGCTTCTTATCCAGAAATCTTTTACCAGAGAAGGATAGATTGGACCATTTAAAAGATTCATGTATCTAGAGCTCCCTTTATGATTAGAGAAGAACTTTAGAACATCAAACTGATTCTTTTCCAAACTATCAAAGTCCACTGGTTGTTCCATAACCAGGTTCAGAGATTATCCCTCCATCTTGAGAGATAAATCTGTAGAAAACATCTCCTCGCAAGCAATGGTGTTGATCGGAAAGTTATCAGGAAAAATAAACAAGGAGTCTGGAATTGGTGTTAAAGTAGATGCCATTTCAGAAGGTTAGGGTGTGGAAGATGCTAAAGTGAGAGATAGAGTTTGTTCTAGCTTTGAAGAGCAAGAGTTTGATAGTATAAGGTGTGAGTGTTTAAGAATTTTTAGAAATCATAAAACAAATTAAAAACACACAAAATATTAAAGAAAGTAAAACAAACTAATCATTAACTGCATTCAAACCAATCAGAACGTGTATGCGTGTTGTCTCTTTGGCGCCAAAACGTTTTAGTAAAAATACTTAAACGTTTCCAATTCATTTTGTATTCAGAGGCTTAACCATCAGAGGTTGATACGTTTCTCAGAGTCTGAGATTCTTCAGATGCTGAAACCTGAGGAACTTCAGAGGCTGAAAAACAAGTTTTTTCAGGACACAAGAAAATATGTTCAGACAGGATTTTTCAAGGTTTTTAGTACTGAACAATGTGTATCCTAAGAAGACATTTTCAAACCTTTGAAAGTTATTCCTCTGAATATGTCATTCAGGAGTTAAGCATACTTACCTTGCATTGAAGCTTTCTTGATTAGGTGAAGTCAGTGTCATAGCCTGAACAATCACTCCACCATACTTAGTTGTTGTCATCTTCAATACATGCTTCAAAGTCTTCATACTCCCTCCTGCTCCTTATGTACTCCATCTCATCTTCTTCTCCATCTGACTCTTCAAGAATGTGCCTTCTATGCACAATTGCTCTTCTTCCATTCACAGTCACATGCATCCATGTGATTAGAAGGTTCAAAGTCTTAGTTTCACCTGCAATCAAGTAAACAATTTTGTCTCTTGGTACCCACTTGCTTGAGGGTCCTAGACTGTTAGTTGCCAAATCTTCATCCTTCATTTGTTTCATCTGAGTGCTATCAGATACAAATGTAGTGTAAAGATTTGGAAGTGAGAAGCTTCCATCAATAACTGATGAGCTTGGTTCCTCTAGTGTTTTACTACTAGAGTATCCAATCCCATTAGTATTGTTGGCTTTAAGGTTGCAAAGCATGGAAACAATTTTATTTTGATCAGCATTGATGTAACAGTACTCTTTGAGAGCCAGAGAGTGCTCAAAGGGTTTGTAACATATAGCACAATCATTCTCAAGGTCTTTTGTTTTAATAAAATATTTATGAACAGAACCTTCAGATTGATTTGCTTGCTTACTTAAATTCTCATAGTCTGCTTTAAGCTTTTTATACTTCTGCTGACTATTAGAGAGTTTAAGTAAGGTCTTATTAAGATGCTTGTTCAATTTTGCTTTGGAAAGACGAGAATATACCTGATTCATTAATCTCTGGATACTTTCTTTGCTCTCAGGTTCTTACTTTTCATCAGAACTTGAGTCTTCAGAGTCTGAGCCATCTTCAGAAATTGATCCTTCAGATCTTTCAGACTCATCTTCAGAGAAGTTGTCTAGTACATCCCATGTTGTCATTCCTTTAGCTAGTCTTCCTCCATTCTTCTTGAAGTTGTACCATCTTTGAATTTTTCTTGAAAATCTTTCAAGATACTCTTCATCAGGTTCTTCAACAAGATCTTCATGCTCCATTGCTTGCTTTCCTTTCCTTGCTGCTTCTGCTTCTTCACGGTTCAACTCTTGCTTTTCCTTCAGAGCCAATTCATGGACTCTGAGTAAATCAATCAATGATTCAGGACTCATTGAATTGATGTCTTCAGTTTCCTCTATAGAATGTGGAATATCATTCCAATCCAGAGGCTAACTCCTCAGCAACTTGCTTACAAGCTCTTTGTTGCTGAGTTTGTTGTTGTGCTCTTCAAGCTTGCTTGTTATAGCTTGAAACCTTATGTTCATTTTCTCAATGCTCTCATTTTCCTCCATCCTAAACTCCTCATATTGATCTAACAAGCCATTTACTGTTGCCCACTGAATGCTTTCATTATCATCACTAATGGGGCAAAGAGTAGTAGCTGTAGAATCAATACTAGAAGTTTGATTAGCCCCTGATGTGGAAGGATTTTAATTGTTGCTTAGATCTTCATTTAAGCTCAGTTCATCTTCAAATTTCTTGCTAAGATCAGCAACTTGTTGATGTATCTTCTGCTTCCACTCATCCATGTTTTGAGCCATGGAGGTTTTCTCCTTTGGATCTTGACTGTCTAACGGTTAAGTGATTAACCAACAGAACCGGAGCTCTGATACCAATTGAAGGCGCGTGGAGAAAACACAAGAAGGGGGGTTGAATTGTGTTTTGGATATTTAAAAACTTTCCAAGATATTAAAATCTTTTCAGAGTCTTTAAAGCACAGCGAATTATTCACATAATTAACTTATGGCGTTATGAATGATGAAGGAGTAAATGAGAGAGTGAGAGAGAGAAGAACACACAACAATTTATACTGGTTCCCCTCACAAATTGAGAGTACTCCAGTCCCCTTGTTTCCAAGAGAGTTTCACTATAATCACTAGGATTACAATAGTTGCTCAAGCACACAAGCTCAAGACTTCCTGCTCTTAGTCACACAAGACATAGAGACTTCCTTGCTCTGATCACACAAGATCAAAGACTTCCTTGCTCAAGCACACAAGCTTGAGACTTCCTGCTCTAAGTCACACAAGACAGAGAGACTTCCTTGCTCTGATCACACAAGATCAGAAGCTTCCTTGCTCAAGCACTCAGACTCAAGACTTCACTGCTCTAATCACTAAGACTGAGACTTACGCGCTTCTACACTAAGCAGAAGACTTTCTTGCTTCTACACTAAGCAGAAGACTTACTACTAACTTAAGAGCTTAAAACTTATTACAAACATAATAACTTCAGAGGCTCTAAGCTAGTTTCTACGCTCACTTCATTTGAGAGATATTATCTATTACAATTCAAATTCTCACTTTCTTCTGAGAGATTTTATCTAATGGTAAGCGCTAGTCATCAATTCTTTCTTTGGCATATTTATATGAGTTGAGAAAGACATTGAGACGTTGGAGAAATTCCCGTTGTAACTTGGACAGCTGTAGACTTTGAAGATCCGTTGAGTAAAGCCACGTCTTCCTTTGCAGAGAAGCTTCACATTTGCTGTCTGTCCAATAGTACAGTTATAAGGTACAACTAGCTCCTAGAGAGAGGGATCACATCCTTTGTGACCGTTGCAATTTAGTTGACCTTAGAACAAGTCATCAGGCTTGATAAGTTGTAGTTGATGTAGCCCTCTGATGACTGGGAATTCCTTTGCTTCTGATGAACCTTTGATAACTTGGAGTCTGATTGGTCTTTGAATGATTGGCCTCTGATAGTCCTTCCCAATTCAGCTTCTGAACGTCTTCATCCTCTGAATGACTCATGACTAGCAGACAACCTCTGAACTCTTGTAGGCCTTTGAACATCCTTGAGCTTCTGAACTCCTCTGAGTCCCTGAACAGCTTCAGACGTTCTGATCTACTTTGAGCTTCTGAACTTTGTATAGCTTCTGACCACGTTGTAGCATCTGAACTCTTTCAGAGTCTAAATATTCAGACTTCCATTGGTTTCATCAGAGTTTAAATTAAGTGTGCTCTTGATTAAACGTTGAATTCTCCTGCACTTAATTTAAACATTAGTACCATCAATTGTCCATTTAATACTTTGTTATCATCAAAACCTAAGGGTGTGTATTAACACATATTTTGTTCCAACATAATTGTGAGCTGCAAGTAATGGAATTAAGTTGTTGATTCATAGAGTGGAGGTAAGAAATTCTGCATAATTTCATTTAGATATGTGTTCGGTGTTTGAATTGTATCTGTAAAATCGTAATTCCGTTTTGAATGATATTTACATGTCTGGAAAGATAACGAAATTACCTTTCATTCGGTACCAGTTTCATGATGTTTGGACAAGAATTGTGGTCTGGGCGAATTTTTGAAGTTAAGGGATCAACTCAGAATTTCTGCAGAATTGATGTTTGCAAGTGCTACACAACTCTCTCTCTATAACTTCAAATTGAACGAGGCTGGTTTCGTTGGAAAGCTAACTCAATTCTCGATTTCGTGGTTTTTGTTTCGTTGAATTGGATGAGAAATGAGGTCGCTAGGATTTTCTGAAGTTGGATGTGGACGTATGAAGGAGAGTTATGCAGAAAAAATCTGAGTTGAGTTCGAAGTAATTCTATTGCAAATTCCGCTGTTCGACGAGCTCTAGAGATGGCGATGGGATTATTCAAGCGTCTATCTCAGGTGAGTTCTTAGGATTTAGAATAGTTAGAAATTCTCCCAATTTAAACAATGCATGATAACATAGGTTTAGGGAAATTGAATTGTGTATGAGAGGAGTTTAACTCCCAAAACTGTCTCCATTTTAATTATTAATATACTTATAATGTTAATGGCTGGATTGGATTGGAATGTTGTTTTGGAAAATTATGGTTTTTACACTATTTCTGCAGAATAGAGCAGAAATCCCGTGCTGCTCGCTAAGCGAGCATATGGCGAACGTGCGACCTAAGTTGCAGGCTTTGGTCGCTGGCGCTCGCTGGCTGGCCAGAACCTTCTGACTTGGTTCGCTATGCAGTCGCCATGCCTTCGCTAAGCAAACATGACAGGATTTTGGTCTTTTGTTCTGTTTTTAAAACTCAATGATTATTTTAAAATTGTTATCATTCCAGGTCCATTCTTCATCAACATTATGAGATAATAGTAATTGAAATGTTAATTGCACGTTAGGAAATAATACAATTTAACTTAGGTTATGAACTAAGTTAGTTTCCCCGGGTTTGGGATATATTGGTAGTATGTTAACTCATTAGAATTATGTGTAGTATCAGTCCATAGAGATGTGTGGTTGCTATGCACCACCAAAGGGATTCGAGGAATCCATAGAGATGTGTGGTTGCTTGGCACCACCAAAGGGATTCGAGGAATCCATAGCGATAAGATATTAATAATATTGATTTTGATGCCATATTTATTCCGTACCATAGTGTGCTATGATCACGAAGATTGGTACGGAAAAGTGTAAGACTCTCTGAGACCGGCTCACCTCAGATTGTCCTTGCATAGCTAAATCGAACTCAGATAATCTTTGTGTTACACCATATAAATTGTTTGTATATGTATACATGTATTGCGCTTGAGATCGCGTGAGGACTGATTACAGGTTTCCCCCCGGTGTAGTCACCATTAGGTGGGTAGTAGAACTCACGAGGCTTAGTAGTCTCACCCCCCATTCTTCATCCTTTCAGATTACAGGTTCGCATTTGTCGCGCAGCTGAAGCGTAAAGATTCGGAATACATGGGTTACATTGAGGAGCTGACATCCAGATTATTCTTATCGTAGTATAAGATTCAGTTTATGTCATGTACAGTAGTTAGCTCAGTATGTATTATTTAGCGGATTTTTATAATCCAACTATGTATTGAATCTTTATGTAACGAAATTTTATTGTGTCCCGATTCAGTTATGTACACTCTTATTGATATTCTAGATAAATTGATATGAGGTGTTATAATTGGTATCAGAGCAGGTCGATTAATTTCGGACCTTGCCGCGGATCATTAAAATTCAATCCAAAGAAGTAAGGACCCTTTGGAGTCTGGACTGTTTACGCTGAAATCCTCGCGTACTGAGTCTGATCAGCTCAGTGTCGTGTGTGAAAGGCAGGGTATTTCGGTTGAGAACCAAAGTAGACCAAGGAGGTCGGGTGGTAAAAATGGAAGTTGAAGCGCAAACTTGGACGGAAGAATGAGCGACGACCATAGGAAGCGGACGTTGGGAATGCAGTAGTCGACGCCACAAGAGGACGCGTGGAAGTGGAATAGTATGTGGCGTGCTACTAGTAGCAAGGAGCGAGTCAGGAGTTGCACAAAGCGATTGCGCTCGACTGACGGTAGCATATTTAAGGATGTGAAGAATTAAGGGAATGGAAAACCCAGTATAAAGTATGCGTTGAATGGAGTAGAGCTGAGACTGAATATTGAGGTGCGTTAATCAGACAGTGGTAGTAAGTCTGCTGGGTGCAGTAATGCGGATAATGGAATTATAAGTACGAAGAGCAGTGTAGAATGAAGTGTAGTATACCAGTAGACACCCACCCTTGGGAACCATATTACCCGAAGCGCGGTAGTTCAACTAGGTTTATCAGAAGTTAGGAAACTAAATTCTTTTAGATTCGTTTAATCTTCGTCCCATCCGAGTTATTTTTCTCCCTGGTGACATAAGCCAATTAGCTACACTACTAGAGGAGACAACCTAGACTCCACACATTTCTCAAATTTTCGATACCAGCTTGTTGTACCATTCACATAGAATAAAATACCAAATGTCCCTTCAAGATAAAATCAGTCTCTCAGTTCAAACCTGTATCTCAGCCAGACAAATAGCAGTCAAGTTTCATCTAAAGTATCTCAATTCCGTAACTATATCAATCAGCTGACAAACAAATTTCAATATTCAAACCTCTTAGCTAGTAACCCGACTTTTTGGTTAAACCTTTGTGATAGTTCAACCGTTAAGTTCTCATGAGAATCAAGTTTGTCTTCAACCCAAAGAATAGTTAGTTATGAGAAATCGTGAGATGTCAGCTTAGAGCAATAGAGCTAAGATCTTTAGTACTTACTCCTTTGTGCAAAGTTTAATTCAGCCAAAACCGTCAAATCAATGTTATGCAAGATTCGTAACTAGTGAACCTTGCTAAGTTGTGACCATAAATTCCCCCGCATCTACCTAAGCTTGGTAAAGAGATAAATTCTTCGATACTAATAGACCTATCACCTACAATCAATGTAGAAATCCAGTTAAGTTGTGAACCTTTCAAATTCCTCAATATCAGCGAAAACAATTCACTAGGAGAGTGTCATCCCTATGTAACCCTGACAAAATGTCTTCAACTTTTCCAGCTTTGTAATCGTAATCAACTCGTGCATATGACAATGTGAATTTCTTGCTAAAAAGTAATAAGCCATGTCTCCTTATAGACCAACAATTATTCGTGTCTACCTTTAGAGCAACACTCTTACGTTCACTACCAAGAAATTCTTCAAACTTTTGGTTTCTTTATCAATGACCGATTTAAAATCACCTAAGTCTATCTAGCCATTAAAGGTCATGAGTAGTTTCAGTTTAAGTTCTTCTGGACCTTGTTAATCTATCAACAACGTCATAAAGCAACTCAACGTCGGAGACGTTAGCATAGTCAGTTCAGTTCACCTTTCTTTATAAAGTCTCACAAACTCGTTCTAGATAAAAAAATCCAAAACCAACCAGTAACCCAGAGTTAAGAAACTTAATCACTAGTGGTATTTCCTTAAGTAACCCACGACAATTGTGTTTGATCTTTCCTAACAAATAGTTGTTTCAGCCGACTCTCCACTATAAGATAGCCTCGGAGTGTTCTGTCAAAACCCAACCTCGCTCTAACAAAGTTAAGAACTTGCCATCATTTGGAAATTATTTCTCGTCCTGTTCAATCCGTAACTGACCCACCTATCATCCAAACGACAAGCAACTCAGTTCAGACTTAAAATAAGAAGTTCAAACCTCATGTGTTCGACTAGCCAAATTCTATCATTTTAGCTTACCATTTAAATTTTCAACCAAGTCAAACCCCTACCCTTACGAGAAAATTCGAAACCCAATTTCATCTGCATGTTGAATGTACAACTCGTTCGCTGTGTTGTACTAGGATGGATTGAAGTGGTAGGTGGAAATTTACCTAAAGGACTATGTATTCGTTGCAGATGAGTTTTACTTATTAGCAAAAGAATATGTAGTACTTAAGCACTTTCCACTCGTTTTATATTTCAATCGATTCTAGAGTATTTAAACAACGCATGTGTTATGAAGTAGTACGCATGACATGTTGGGAGAATGAAGATCCTTGGAACTATCAGTATTAACGCTCAAGCTTATACCCTTCAGATAACCTTGTAACCCCGACCAGTGTTCCGTAATACGAAGTGTAACCAACCATGCCAGATACTGACTTGTTGAACCTGTTGAGTAGTGAAGCAATTGTCTGAAAAATAAAGAAAGAAAATACTAAAGGAGATTAAATGCAGTTGAGATCGGTGAAGTGATAAGTCAAGTATAAGGTGGTGTATCTGAAGCTACGAAGTGATGTGAACTTTACCGAGTAATGTCTATGGTAGTAGAAGTAACAACAGAAGAGATGACATCGGAAAGATGAGACGAGGTAGAACAACATCTGGAAAGTTAAATCTAAAACGACAACGTCACGTGGGGAGAGTGATAGTAAGTAGTCGTATCAGAGTGCGCAGTCGGATAGTGGTTGAGAACGTGGTCGACAGATTGGTTTGCATGCCAACAACTCTTCAAAAGAGGAAAGTTTTATTCCAAGGAATTGGATGTGGTAGATGATAAAATGATTAAAGATCGTAGGATTTGTACGTTACACATGTGTTCTTGATTGGAAACTGGGATTTTAAGTGAGGGAATACCTTGAAAGCAAAGATTATGAAGGGGAAAACAATTCAGTTGAGAATTACGGCACGATGAAGTAGTAAGATAAGTATACTCCTGTGTGAAATTGAAGAGTGCAGGGAAATAGAAAGTTACGCCATGAGCGTATGAGTTGACGAAGAATAATTGGAAAGGAACTACTACAAGATGGGCACGCATCTGGAAGTGTATTATGGACTGAAGTTATAAGCTCAATGTCATGGAATAGTAGTAGGTAGGATTCGAAGGTAACATAAACAAGTGTCAATGCAGTGAATAATGATGATTAGTAACTTATTGAACGACGGATTATGGTCGGTTATGAGGTGAAGTCTAGAATTTGGACGAGGTATAATCAATTTACGTTGTTTGTGAATGAAGAAGTTCTCGAATTTCGCGGATGAAATTCTTTTAAGGGGGATAGATTGTAACATCCCACTTTAATTATTAGAAGTAATAATAATTAGTAGTGTATTTGGATTTAATGAGTAGAACTTATCACAAAGATAACACACATAATTAATCAAAGGCTAAGAAAAGACTCAATGGGACCCACATTCTCACTTATAAGCCACATGACAAATTGCCATTTTATTCATTTGTCAATTTCAATTCCTGAAAGTGTAAAATCAGGAAGCTTAAACCTTCCCCTCTTCCTACTTCACGCCAACTAACATCATTCATCAACTTATTTCTTCATCACCATTATAGCATGCATGTGTGATTTTCTTGGTTCATGATACTATTGGGATCCATTGGAAGCTTGTTTGGGTTTTGATTGTTGAAGATATCTCTCCTCCCATGTTAACCGAACCCACCTCATCTTTTCCCCAAATCTACACTTTCCCTTCAACACTTGATTGCATGTGCTAATCTTGGAGCTAATCATCGATTTGAAGTTTAATTGAGGTTTTGGCACATGGAGTTTGGAGACTTTGCTTAAATCACCATTAAGGATGTTAACTAGAGTATGGGTGTCATCATAATTGTGAGCTGCTAGTAATGGAATTAAGTTGTTGATTCATAGAGTGGAGGTAAGAAATTCTGCATAATTTCATTTAGACATGTGTTCGTTGTTTGAACTGTATCTGTCAAACCGTAATTCTGTTTTGAATGATATTTACATGTCTGGAAAGATAACGAAATTACCTTTCATTCGGTACCAGTTTCATGATGTTTGGACAAGAATTGTGGTCTGGGCGAATTTTTGAAGTTAAGGGATCAACTCAGGATTTCTGCAGAATTGATGTTTGACAGTGCTACACAAAAATGGTATGAACTCTCTCTCTATAACTTCAAATTGAACGAGGCTGGTTTCGTTGGAAAGCTAACTCAATTCTCGATTTCTTGGTTTTGGTTTATTTGAAATTGGATGAGAAATGAGGTCGCTAGGATTTTCTGAAGTTGGACGTATGAAGCAGAGTTATGGAGAAAAAATCTGAGTTCAGTTCGAAGTAATTCTATTGCAAATTCCGCAGTTCGACGAGCTCTAGAGATGGCGATGGGATTATTCAAGCGTCTATCTCAGGTGGGTTCTTAGGATTTAGAATAGTTAGAAATTCCACCAATTTAAACAATGCATGATAACATAGGTTTAGGGAAATTGAATTGTGTATGAGAGGAGTTTAACTCCCAAAACTCTCTCCATTTTAATTATTAATTTACTTATAATGTTAATGGCTGGATTGGATTGGAATGTTGTTTTGGAAAATTCTGGTTTTTACACTATTTCTGCAGAATAGAGCAGAAATACCGTGCTGCTCGCTAAGCGAGCATCTGGCGAACGTGCGACCTAAGTTGCAGGCTTTGGTCGCTGGCGCTCGCTGGCTGGCCTGACTTGGTTCGCTATGCAGTCGCCATGCCTTCGCTAAGCGAACATGACAGGATTTTGGTCTTTTGTTCTGTTTTTAAAACTCAATGATTATTTTAAAATTGTTATCATTCCAGGTCCATTCTTCATCAACATTATGAGATAATAATAATTGAAATGTTAATTGCACGTTAGGAAATAATACAATTTAACTTAGGTTATGAACTAAGTTAGTTTCCCCGGGTTTGGGATATATTGGTAGTATGTTAACACATTAGAATTATGTGTAGTATCAGTCCATAGAGATATGTGGTTGCTTGGCACCACCAAAGGGATTCGAGGAATCCATAGCGATAAGATATTAATAATATTGATTGTGATGACATAGTTATTCCATACCATAGTGCGCTATGATCACGAAGATTGGTACGGAAAAGCGTAAGGCTCTCTGAGACCGGCTCACCTCAGATTGTCCTTGCATAGCTAAAACGAACTCAGATAATCTTTGTGTTACACCATATAACTTGTTTGTATATGTATACATGTATTGCGCTTGAGATCGCGTGAGGACTGATTACAGGTTTCCCCCCGGTGTAGTCACCATTAGGTGGTTAGTAGAACTCACGAGGCTTAGTAGTCTCACCCCCCCTCATTCTTCATCCTTTCAGATTACAGGTTCGCATTTGTCGCGCAGCTGAAGCGTAAAGATTCGGAATACATGGGTTACATTGAGGAGCTGACATCCAGATTATTCTTATCGTAGTATAAGATTCAGTTTATGTCATGTACAGTAGTTAGCTCAGTATGTATTATTTAGCGGATTTTTATAATCCAACTATGTATTGAATCTTTATGTAACGAAATTTTATTGTGTCCCGATTCAGTTATGTACACTCTTATTGATATTCTAGATAAATTGATATGGGGTGTTATATCATTGATGTTATTCGTTATGGTATGTGGAGTAAAAAAATGAAAGCAATGCACTACCATTTATCTCAACAATATATATATATATATTTGTGATAAATGGTAGTGCATTGCTTTCATTTATTATTGTCGGTTATATATATCTAACTCTCTGTTTTGTGGATCGTTGGGCGAGTCAGATTCTTAGGTTGAGGATTAGCGCTCGTGTTAGGAGGCTTGCTTAGTACTCGTTCTAGTACTTTTGGTGAGGAGTCAGCTTATCTACTCCATGTTATCTTTACTTTTGTATGTTGCTCTGATGGTTGTAACACCATGTCGGGATCGTTTATTTTGGGTTATGCCTAGTGTCGTATCTGACTTTGCTTAATTGTTGATGTAAGGCGTTATGCCAATTACTTATTTTACCTTGATGACCTTATGTTGGTGAATTATTCGGTTAATGACTATGTTTATGATTTGAACTATAATCATGATGATAAATGAATGATTACATGTTTATGTTGTTCCGTTGTGATGATCGTTTTAAGCATGTTTTGCATCGTATGTAATGCTATTGTTGGTTTTAAATTTATCCATGTAATTCTCTGCTTCATTTACTTGAATTTATTTGTTGTATAGTTGCGAATTGTCGGGTAGATTAAGTAGGGTGTTACACGCTGATTGTTCCTCACCCACACAATTTTCTAGACACTGTTGGAACAAAATTAGTTTTGTTAAAAAATACCCTAAGAGTTTTGATGATAACAAAAGTATTAAATGGACAATTGGAATACTAATGATTTATTTTAAGTGTGTAGAATCATTATGAGATATTGTTACTTAGTTTTGAATGATGTTGAAAAGAAGCATTCTGAAGGATAAACAATCAACTAAAGATCACTCAATTCTGAAGACTTTATATGGTTAGACTCTGAAGACGTTCAGAAGCTAAACTCTGAAGAATATCAGAAGTTGGAATTTAAAAGACTCTCAGAAGCTAAACTCTGAAGACCATCAGAAGTTGAGGATTCAAGTTTTTCAAGAAGACTAAGCTCTTGACTCTGAAGAAGACTCTATTTCATAATAGATTGCGCGTGTTTGATGAATCTAATGCTTCTAGATTATTCTATGAAAGATGACAGCTCAAGATTCAAAGATAAACACTCCACAACGTTTATATTCAAAATCTTATCTACAAAGAGGAGCGTATAGTACTATCTGTACTATCTATTACTCCAAATGGTGGAGCAAAGAAACATGGACAGAGTAGTGGAATTGAATTACCTCTTCTGGTTAAGAAATTCAATTTCATACTCTAAGCAATCAATTTGTTACAGCTGTCAAATCTTCAACGAAACTTTTTCATCAACGTCTTTATTCTCTATAAATAGAGGTCTCTGATTGAAAATTGAAAAAGGATAGATATACATATGTGTGCGTGAATTTGAGAGAGAACAAGTACAACGTGAAAACAGAATCGCTTACACATTCAAAACTTCTTAAAGACTGATTAAGCCTCTGAAGAATTCTTTTGTAATTCACTTATTGTGTTAAGTGTTTTAAGTTCTTAGATAAGCTTAATAGTTTAGGAATACTCCTGCGCGAGTTATTCAACTTGGAAAAGTCTCTTGTCTTGTGTGACTTGAGCATTTGTAAGAAGTCTCTTGTCTGGTGTGACTTGAGCAATAGAAGACTCTTGCTTGTGTGCTTGAGCACTAGGATTGTAATCTTTTGTGATTATGTAATCCCTTGGAAGTGCAAGGGGACTGGAGTACTCTCGGTTTGTGAGGGGAACTAGTATAAATCTTGTGTGTTCATCTCTCTCTCTTTCTCTGTTTACCTTTACTTAATTGTGTTTAGTTTTTCCGCTGCCTAAAAACTCTGATAGATAATAATATCTTGAAAAAGTTTTTAACTTCTAAAACACAATTCACCCCCCCCCCCCCCCCCCATTCTTGTGTTTTTCACCCCTTCATTCTATTAGCAAGCAGCTTCGATACCACCTTATACAACACATTACATAGGAAAATCGATCTCATGTCTTTCATGGATATAGGATTTTCACTCTTAGGTATCAAGCATGCCAAAACTGTTGATAGAATGCCAGATTAAAACCATTTGGCCCTGGTGCTTTATCTGAGTGCTTTTGAAACAAAGCATCTTTCACTTCTTCTTTTGTAAAAGGAGCTAACAATTTTTCATTATCTTCCTGAGTCACTTTCGGGGTAATAAAAGATAGGACCGGGTCATGAGCGCATGCATTAGGTTTGAATAATTGATCAAAATATTTTATGGCTACCCCATAAATCTCTGGTTGAGTCTTTACTTCAACATTCTCCTCATTGACCAATTTGTCTATCCTCTTCGACCTTGCTCGCGTTGAGGCTGACATATGAAAGAACTTGGTGTTAAGATCCACTTCTTTGAGCTAGTACATATTTGCTCTTTGCTGCCAATATGTTTCCTCTTGGACTAGTATTCTAGCATGTTGTTCTTGCGCCCTAATGTATCTCCTGGAGTCAGTCTCACTATGGCTTCCCCTAACTCTTTCCATTTCTTCACTACACTCTTTCACTTCTTGCTTGAACTTTATTCTCTTCCTTCTTCCCCACCTTTGTAGTTTATCTGTACACCATGTTACTCTAGTTGTTATTTCTAACTCTCTTCCTTCTTGCCATCCGTCTGCTACCACCTCTTCAATATCATCTTCTTTCAACCAAATATTTTCAAACTTGAAGGAGTGAGTGTTCCCATTTCTAATAATACATGAACTTTGAAGTAATAGAGGACTATGATCAGAACGAGAAGCAATAAGGTTAACCAGTTTAACATCTGAGAACAATGACAACCAACTCGAATTTGCCATAGCTCTATCAAGTCTTTCTTCTATGAAATGTGATGTTCCTATACTTTTAATCCATGTAAAGGGATATCCCCCGAGATGAATATCTGTGAGATCACAGTCACTGACCGCACTTCGAAAACCAGCACACAACCAATTAGGATGATTGTGTCGCCCTTTTTTATCCTCTTGTGATAAGAGGTCGTTAAAGTCTCCCACTATACACCATGGTAAATCAGACATATCTCGAAGTTGTCTCAATAAATCCCACGCCTGTCTTCGTCTACTTCTCTCCAGATAGTCGTAGTAACAAGTCAACCTCCAATCTCCTTTCTCCCTGTCTTCTACCACTAAATTGATAAAGTTTCTTGAGTAGTTCAATAGTCTGCACTTAGTTGTTTCCTTCCACATTACAGATAATCCTCCACTTCGACCTTCTACATCTATAGACAAGCAAGAATCAAATTTTAACATAACTCGAATGCATTCCATTTTCTGCGCTTTAGACAATGTTTCAGACAAAAAAAGAATATCAGGATGGTGGCCTTGAGCAATATTTCGAAGGTTTAGAATTGCACTCGGAGTGCTCAGAGCAATTCCAACTGATGATTTTCATTGGTCCCGGCAGTCCTGCCAAGACCTGCCGATAAAAAATGCTCAGATGCGGCTTTCAGAGTCGTTGAATTGGATGTATTTTCCTCTTCCCTTCTTCTCTTCTTTTCACATTGAACCTCCATTTCTTCTTGTTTCTTCATGAGCTGTGTTATAGTGTTCTGGGTCGGGCAAGTTTCTCTTGGTTCAGTTGGATTCAAAATTCTTTTGAGTTGGGTCGGGTAGACAAGGTGAGACGATGGGGTCCATGTGTTGGTTTTTGTCGTGTAGTTTTGGAATTGCTTACTGAAGGGATTAATTGGGGTGGGTCCATATTGATGGAATTGCTATTGAATTTAAGGAATTGATTGGGTAATAATGATTTTCATGGGTTTCCGTTCTTGTGTTTGGGAATGTTTTGATTGTTGGCTAATGGGAATGGTATGTTTGACAATGGGAATAAATGCTTGGGACAATGGGAATTAAAAGGGATGGTTTCAGTCTTGTTTTGAATGGTTATAGAATTGATGGGTGGATTAATACTAAAATTATAGAATTATTAATAACAGTTAATCAAACCTTATCAAAGTGGTTCAGTGGTGATTGGCGCTGAACTTGGTAGGGAGGACCACGGTTCGTTCCCCTGCAACTGCGATCGGGAGGGGGCTGTAACCACTTGATGCCAGAACTGACCCCGAACCAGATTAAACTGGTGGTGAAAACCAAAATAAAAAAGAAAAGAATTGATGGGTGGATTAATACTAAAATCAATACTATCGATTAATAATGTGCAGTATATATACTGTTACAAATTGTATGCTTCTAATTAATCAAAGCGCTTTTGTAAACAAAAAAAAAAATCAATCAAAGCTCTAACGAAGCATTTCTCTAGTTATATTTCATCCATGTCAAAAGATATTCAATTCTCTGATCTCAACACCGGTGCCAAGATCCCTTCCCTTGGCTTAGGAACTTGGCAGGCTGATCCTGGTGTTGTCGGTGAAGTTGTCGCTGCTGCCATTAAGGTTTTCCACTTCATCATCATCTTCATTTGTCATTCTACAACTAACTAATACGGATATTTATTTTTACCTATTCTCTCAGATATTCGGCTTAGAAACTTACCTATTTTCGTAGACACGTTTTTGACTCTTTGTAGTCTCTATTCACAGTGCTGAAAAGACTACTTGTTTATATATATGATTTATTTTTGTCTGTTCAAAAAAAATATTTTGATTTTCGTAGACAGGTTTTTAAAATCTCTTATTATTCAATATAATCATATTGTATTTTGATTGATCAATAATTATTCAATATAATCATATTGTATTTTGATTGATCAATTATTTTTTTTAAATAAAAAAGAAAGACCTGCAGGCGCGTGGGGACCACGCGCTGTCCTTTTCAGCCAAAAAAACGGCAGCCTCGGGGTCCGTGTCGAGAGAGAGGAAGAAAACGGCGTTGCAATGATTGTGGGAATAAACAAAGCAAAATTATCATGCGGGTCCCACGTATCATCTTCTTCCCCAAAAGAATTTCCAGAAAAATGTAAAACAACAATGAAACAACACCATTAATAAGCTACTACTTAATACTACTAAAAATATAAATCTTAACCAAAAAGTGAGTATATGATTTTGCTCAGTTTTTCACATAGAACGTGAATCTGAACTTATATTTAACAGAAAGTGATTATAAAAAATGAAAATAAATCGGGAAATAAATAAACAAACATACAAAAAAGAAATCTAACAAAAATAAACCAACGGAAGTTATTAGAATATGTCCAGAATCATAGGTCAAGCAAGATCTACCTTATTTAAACTCGGAAATGGTCTTAATCAAATTTTGGAAAAAAAAAAAAATTCAAAGAAAAGGGTATTTTGTGTTGAGTTTTTTGTGGTTTTTTTGTGTGTATTTGATGAAGTTTTTTGAGATGATAAAAGTCTTTATGGTGGTGTGATGCACGAAATTTTGAAGTTTGGAAAGGATTTGGACAAGTTTCTTTGATTTTTGTATGAATTATGAATTTGGTGATTTTGACATAGGCCTCTTAGAATTTTTTCCAACCCCCTAAACTTGGAAAATGAGGTGTATTTATAGGGAAAGTGGGGGAGAATTTAGGGTAAAGGGTAGTTTAGATATTTTAGTAAAAATAGAATCTTTTCTTGATTTTTTTGTGATTTTTTTATTTAAATTAAAAGAAAATTAAATGAGGTGGTGAGGTGGTGATGTAAAGAAGTAGCTAGAACCTTGGAAGATAATAAAATGAGAAGAAAAGAAAAAGAAAGTATTGTGCTCACAAAAGATGTTTTTTGGGAATTTTAAAATAGATAAATGATAATTGAAAATAAAACAAAACACTAACTTTTTTTTTTGAATTTTGAATTTAGCAATATAATAAAGACATATTAAATAATTGGATAATGAAAAAAATGTTACTTAAAATGAAATGTTGAAATTTGTAATTTTTGAGATTTCTTGCAAATGAAATATAAAAAAATGGTGATGTTTTAAACGCAAAAAGGACAAAAAATTGAGAGTTTAAAATCAAACGAAAATAAGCAACGTAAAAGGAATAAAATACTATTTTTTTACTTTTTGATTTAAAGAAAGAAAAGAATGATTTATGTAAAAAAAATATTGGTCAAAAAATGGGGTATTACAGATGCCCCTATTTAAGTTTCTTCTACTGGAGATTAAAAGAAAAAGATGATTTTTGATGATGTTTTTGTTTTGGTTTGACAATGGAAGAGACTTAAATACATAGTACACCATTTTTTGACCGGCCTAAACAATAAAATGCTATGACATAATGTTATGAGTGTTATGCTTATGAGTGTTTGAATGTAATGAAGATTTTTTAATCGAGAATGAAACAAGTTTGCTGAGGAACAATAGTAATGAAGACAGAAAGCGATAAAGTCCTGTATGCGGACAGAAAGTAGTGAAGTCCTGTGTATGGACAGAAATAAAGACGGAAAGCAATAAAGTTCAGTGTAGGGACATAAATAAAGACAGAAAGCAGTAAAGTCCAGTGTAAGGACAGAAGTAAAGACGGAAAGCAATAAAGTCCAGTGTAGGGACAAAAGTAAAGACAGAAAGCAGTAAAGTCCAGTGTAGGGACATAAGCGATAAAGTCCAATGTGAGGACATAAGTAAAGACAATGTCTACCAACATTGTGGGATGGTAAGTACACAACGAGGAAATAAATTGTCTGCTGTCATTGTGGGAGAGCGAGACACAACAAGGAAATAAATTGTATGTTATCATTGTGGGAGAGCGAGACACCAAAAGAAAGATAATGTCTGCCGTCATTGTAGGAGAGCAGGACATAACAAGAAAAGATATTTGTCTGGACCAGACGCATCGGAGATGACTTCTTTTGGGGAAATTAACCGTAATTTTGCAGTTAATTGTTTGCAAAACCTGCTACTTGAAATATGTTTGATGTGGACATCTCTGGACCAGACTCACTAGAGATGACTCTTTTTTTGTGATGTATGATTGATGGAGACATCTCTGGACCAGATACACTGTGGATGACTTTTTTTTTTGTGAAATATGTTTGATAGAGACATCTCTGGACCAGATACACTAGGGATGACTCTTTTTATGATGTATTGAAGCAAGACACATGATGATCAATGCAGTATGTATGAATGATCTTGTTTGCATGTTGTATGTAAATATGAATGTATGTATGGATATGTGAATGATTGTATTGTATGTATGTATGAATGTGTGAATGAAGCTTGTGTTTGTATGATTGAATAATATTTGTACATGACTGGATGAGAGAAAAGTTTGATCAGGTAAGATGAGCATTGGGCCGACGTATCCGTACAACCACTCAATAGTTCTCCACTGGGGACAACACCTTTATAGGTCAAATAAATCATATCATCGGGGTAAAACCTGGTATGGTATGTCAATCCATGGTAAGAATGATTGCTTCTTGGGGTAAAACCCGTTGGTCAGAGATCTGGCAGAAGTCGCCATTTCGTATACTGAAACCGAGAATTTACTCATGGTCTTGTTTCGATAATCATGTTTTTGCCTTTTTTCTTTTTTTTTTTGAAATCCCTAACTTTTGCCTGGATCGCCTTTTCGGGTTTTCAATCCAGCGGGAATATATATCTCTTTTTTTGTGCCCCTAATTTTTGTCCGGACTGCCCTTTCAGGTTTTCAGCCCACCGGGACGCTCATTTTTGTCTAAGCCGCCCTTTCGGGTTTTCAACTTAGCGAGCTGTTCTTTTTGCTTTTTTTTTTTTTGAAATCCCTAACTTTTGCCTATATCGCCCTTTCGGGTTTTCAATCCACCGGGAATATATATATTTTTTGTTTTGCCCCTAATTTTTGCCTGGATTGCCCTTTCAGGTTTTCAATCCACCGGGACTATATATCTCTTTTTTGTTTGCTCCTAATTTTTGCCTGGACCGTCCTTTCGGGTTTTCAGTCCACCAGGACGCTCATTTTTGCCTAAGCCGCCTTTTCGGGTTTTCAACTTAGCGAGCTGTTCTTTTTGCTTCTTTTTTTTTTATAGAAAGAATCAAGATTGATATGTTAATATGCAAACTTCTCAAAGAGATGTCTTTTGCTGTTAAACGAGCCTCCCAAAACGGGTCTCAGCTTCTTCTTTTACTGGGGAAAAGAAAACCATACAAGCTTCATAAAGATAACCACTTGCTGGGGATTAACAGAGAACAGTCAAGTTCAGTATTCAATTGAGGAATGTTGGATCACATGCTTAACATATTATAGTAACACACTATTTTAGGGGAAACTGCACAAGTCCATAAAACCCAAAATATCAACTCGATGTTTATTGGTTCAAAGAGGAAGAAACATAACAACTATCTTGGCAGATCTGGATTGCCCCTGGAAACCACTTCAGGTGCCCCAAGTGAGTGAAACCTTGACTTCGAATCTTTGAAGGGTATGCCCCTGGATGTAAAGACTTGCCCCTGATTGGCAGGTTCCTGAGGTAATTTGCCCCAAATTAGGAGCGTTTTGAGTTGATTCGCCCTTGATTAGACCATTTGATTGAATTTCTTTGATGCCAAATATAAATTTGCAAACAAAATTGTTTCTTTTGAAAAGTGTTTCTGATGTAATGTACATGAAAGTTTCAGAATCGAAATTTTTTATAGAAAATACATGTGGTGTGTGTAAAAGATAGTTACTCAACAAATAGGTGGAGTCAGTTTTAACAATAATTTTGCTGATTATGCTTTCAAAGTAAACCTAGCTTCAATTAGGTCTTTTGAGGGTTATAACGTGGTCTGGTTCATAGTTTTGAAAAAAAGATTATTAGGCTCAAAATTCTGTTTTAACCCACCCACTCTTCTTTGATGTCCTTCATTCCTACGTTCAATTAATTCATCAGACACGCTTTGGTTGACAAAAGGATTTCTTTTGACAATGATGTTTGAGGTTGACGCTTTGGTCGAAGCTTTGATGAGATTCTTGAAATGGCAGTCACTTTTTCTTTCACAAGCTTGTTTTCATCATTTTTGCTCTTAATCCCTTATTTTTGCATGGACCAATTCTTTTGGATTTTGCGGTCCATCGGGAGGCCCTAAATTTTGCCTAAGTCTTTTTACCTAGCGGGCTTTTTGTTGTTGTTTTTTTTTGGCTTTTTTTCTCTGTTTTTTGTTTTGTGTAGGACAATTGTGACTGCCACATGCTATTGTGAGTTTTGTCTACTCATGACTTCCTCTATCTCAACAGATTTATCCTCTTGTATTTGGATGTGTCATTGAATTAATTGAAAGACTACCCTGCCTCGGGTTAAGATTAAGGGTTTTTTATTATTATAGAAAGAACACCAACTTCTGGATCAAAGGGGTTGACTACAAATTATCTCCTTATTCTCCAGTGTTTGGGAAGTGAAACAATGTCTTACATCGTCAAACGGGTATTACTAATGAAAGGATATATTAGCACATATCAGCAATTTTAAACATTTAGCTTACATCATCCTCCCCTCAAGTTTGTTAAGAAGAAAAGTGAAATAGAAAAACATTGCCATATGTGATGGCACAAGAAAAGAGTGAATACGAATGGATGGATTTCAAAACATGCATGCTCATTTTTTAGAAACATTAATTAAAAGATACAACTTTAAAATGCAAATAAATGCTTGGCAAGAAAGAAATTGCAATTGGAAAATAAAAGGCCTAGTGATCCTAGGGGCAAACTTCTTGATAATCTTGAAAATGACGGATGACTCATGATTAGGCAGAGGATGAACTTTGAACATTAGGATTCTCATTCTTGAAATATAGCACCTTGTTGCGGATTAAATCCTGAACAGGTTTCTTCAGAGCATAGCAACGTTCTACATCATGGCCAGGGGCCCCTTGATGGAAGGCACAAGTTAGATCACTGCGGTACCAGGTAGGTAGTACTGCTGGCACATGGGGAGGTGGCCTTGTCTGGACAAAAATTTTAGCAAGTAAGGCGGGGAGTAGGTCGGCATATTTCATGGGTATGGGGTCAAATGATTGATTTTTCTGAGTGCGGTTATGATTGGATGATTGTTGGGGAGATGGTGGGTGACTTTGTGGTTGTTGTGGGTATGGTTGTTGTCGAAATGTTTGTTGAAGATATGCTTGTTGATAAGATTGTGGATATTGTGATGGTGCCCTTTGGGTCATTTGTGGCTGGGATGTGGGTGCAATGGCTGAGACATGCTGGTAAGTTGGGTATCTAGACTGGGGTCCTCCTTGAGCCACCATGCCAACTTCAGATTCTTTTTTCTTTGAAAAGTTGTCGCCATATCTCTTGGAAGTATTAGTCGGAGCATTCTCTCTTGTCAACCATCCCTGACGGAATCCTTCTTCTAAGCACATTCCCATTTCCACCATATCGGTGAAGTTTCTTGATACAATACCAACCATTTTCTCATAGAAGAATGGGCTAAGAGTATACAAAAATAACTTACACAATTCTTTCTCTTCCACTGGAGGACGAATTTGAGCAGCAAGCTCTCTCCATCATTGAGCATACTCCTTAAAAGACTCCCTCTCTTTTTGTGCCAAGGCCCGTAGCTCATCCCTATCAGGAGCCAGATATGAATTGTAATTGTACTGCCTGATGAAAGCACTAGCAAAATCATTAAAGGAACTGACGTTAGCCCTATCGAGATCCATGTACCACCTCAAAGCCGCACCTGTCAGACTGTCCTGAAAGTAATGGATCAACAACTTATCATTACTGGTTTGAGTTGACATTTTTCTGGCATACATTATCAGGTGAGCCTTGGGGCAAGTACTCCCCTTATGCTTCTCAAAATCTGGAACTTTAAACTTATGAGGGACCACAACATCAGGGACCAAGCAGAGTTCATGAGCATCCTGGCCGAACAAATCTTTCCCCCTAAGAGCTCTCATCTCCCTCTGTATCTCATCATACTTGATCTGTAAGTCATCAACCCTGTCATAACCCCCTACACTTTTCAGCATGAAAGATGGGCATCTGGTTTTGCTGGATAGTATGAACCACTGGTGCGGACACAATTGCTGTAACCGGAGGAAGTGTGTTGCCAAGCTGAGGAATTGGCACTGCTGGTTGGACATGAGGAATCTCAGATATTACAGGACGTGATTCCTCCCCAAGAAAGCCAACTGGCATGCCCCATGGGTAACCTTCGGGCATAACAAACTGAGGAGACCTAAGAGGCGCAGATGAAATAGGAGGAGGTACAAGAACATTACTAGACTGAGGCACTGGCGCTGACACCTGATTCTGGGCAGCCATCAAAGAAGCCACCATACCAGTCAATTTCTCGATTTCTGTTTGCATGGTTGTCATCTGTTCACGGAGCATATGGTTTTCTTCCTCAAAATTGTTCATCTTGCTTTTCAACTTAGACTGGGTATTGTAGACACGGGTTGCTTTGTAATGGATACGTCGGGTTTGGAAACTTATGAATGCAGTATAATGTATGATGTGTTTATGCTAAAATATGCAATGTTTTTTATTTTAGATATGGATATTGTAAGGAGAAAAGAATAAGATTTTTTTTTTTATTATGTGTTATTTGAAATGAATGTTCTCTATAATGTTTACAGAAAATTTGTTTAAGTCCTTCGACATCGGAGGAGAAAAAATTTATGAATGAGTGCATGCATGCATGATGCAGAAAACATTGTGGGGTTATAGTATAGTGTTGGAGTCAAAGGTAAAACCCTCCCATATGGTAAAGACTATGGCTCATTTGTACCTGTATCACGGATTCTACAAAGTTCCCAAAGTCATCAACCTCTTCCGAAGATTGTTGAGTTACGGAACTAACTTCCGATCCAACAAAATCCGTAGGAAAGTCTCGTTTGAGTGTAGTATGGCGTATCAACCAACTCGAGACTTACTCTCGATTAGCTACCACACTACGTCTTAAAAGGGCCAAGATGGGTTAAATGTGACTAAAGGTCCTCAACATCGTCGGTTCCTTGAAAGTAAGAACGTCACTCACGACTACTCGTGCTAACATTGTCATCTCCAAGGTTTCTCAATTGAGTGTGGTTACCAGTTACCACATATGCCATGGCCGAAACTTACTCTCGGATAGACATTATGATTATACCACCATCCTATCTTATGGTTCTCTCAAGTCCGGGTGGGGAACTTATCTCACCACTCAAAGCATTCCCAATCATACATATACACATACATTCATACAAGCAATAGAATAATAGCGCGAAAACAAAAGCTAAAACAAGTTAGGCTCAACCCGCTTGGTTGGTCCCCAGTGAAGTCGCCATTTCTGTCGCGGTGATTTTTGGATGTCGAGTTATTAATTAACTTCGAATCGCAATTTAATATTCCACCACCGATCTTTAATTTATCCGAGGGAAAGGGAAAAAGTTTGAAAAAACCCTATTTTTAGAGATCAAGGTCCGGGGGTTGGTTATACGAAGGGAAGGTACTAGCACCCTAAGTATCTATAGTATCCTATAAGAACCTCTTATTTCTATTCTATCTAAGCGCTTTTTTTATTTGCTTGTCAAAAGGTATAAACATAGGAATTAAAGTGATGATAAAAAAAGTTTTTTATTGACGAAAAAGAAGAAAAATGTTTTTGTTGATTTTATTGATTCGCAAAGACAAGTCTCATGCCTACCTACCCAGAGGATCAAAATCTCGTAGTTCGGGGTAAAAATTACGAGTAAATTTGTTTGTTTGATTTTAAGGTTTTTGAAAATGGTTTTAAAGACAAAAGCCAAAAGTGGCAAAAATGTGAGGTTGATTGATGTTAATTTGTGAAGAAAGTCTAAATGGTTAAATTGATTGAAGTTTGATTATGAAAGGAGACGCGAACACTTGGTTTGAAGTCCAAGGTTTATTGATAAAAAGTTTAAGTGAGAAAAAGTCACTTGGTTTGAAATCCAAGGTTTTTAGTTAATTAAAAAGTTTGATTGAAGAAAATGCACTTGGTTTGAAATCTAAGGTTTGTTCAAGAAAAAAGACACTTTGTTTGAAGTCCAAGGTTTTTGCGAAAGGAAAATAAACACTTGGTTTGAAATCCAAGGTTTTTTGCGGGAAAAAGAACACTTGGTTTGAAGTCCAAGGTTTTTGCGAGAGGAAAATGAACACTTGGTTTGAAGTCCAAGGTTTTTGCGAGAAAAAGATCAATTGGTTTGAATTCCAAGGTTTTTGCTTGAAAAAAATGTTTGATTGGAATTTGATTGAGAAAAAGAGCGCGTTCACTTGGTTTGAAATCCAATGTTTGTTTTGAAAATGTTTGATGACAAAAAGTCACTTGGTTTGAAGTCCAAGGTTTGATAAAAGAAAATGTCACTTGGTTTGAAATCCATGGTTTTTTTTATAAAATGTTTTTTTTTTGAAGTTTTGCATATATGAATGTTTGTGAGCTTTCGGTTTTTTTTATAAAAGAGTTATGCGTACTTAAAATAAACTAAGCGCGAAATGTCTAAACTAAAATGTGATGATTAGAACTAAACGTGAAAAAATATCTAACGAAAATGCGGTTAACTAAGTTACGCGCGAGGAAATCTCATAACGACGTTGGATCGAAATGAGACCCCTTTCCCTTGGATTACTATCTAATTAACATAAAGCATAATAAATAAAATCCATGCAATGCAATTTTCATTTATATTTACATTGTCCTAATCACATTCTAGTACTTAAACAATAAATAACATGAATGATGATGCAAATAAACACATATGCAATGCAATTCTCATTTATAATTTACATTTGATCCTAAGTACACACTAATTCCTCATAATAATAGTGCTCAAAGACAATAAATAAATATGCAAATAAAAATGCAAAGAAACCATAAATAAATATACAAATATGATATGATGAGATGAATATAACACAAATATAATGGAAATAAAGTGTTTCTGCAGGCACGAGGGGGCCACGCGCGGTTCGAAAAAATAAATAAAAAAAACCTGCAGGCGCGTGTGGACCACGTGCGGTCCTTTTCAGCCAAAAAAACGACAGCCTCGGGATCCGTGTCGAAAGAGAGGAAGAAAACGGCGCTGCAATGATTGTGGGAATAAACAAAGCAAAATTAGTAAAAATGGAATCTTTTCTTGATTTTTTTGTGATTTTTTTATTTAAATTAAAAGAAAATTAAATGAGGTGGTGAGGTGGTGATGTAAAGAAGTATCTAGAAACTTGGAAGATAATAAAATGAGGAGAAAAGAAAAAGAAAGTATTGTGCTCACAAAAGATTTTTTTTGGGAATTTTAAAATAGATAAATGATAATTGAAAATAAAACAAAACACTAACTTTTTTTTTGAATTTTGAATTTAGCAATATAATAAAGACATATAAAATAATTGGATAATGAAAAAAAATGTTACTTAAAATGAAATGTTGAAATTTGTAATTTTTGAGATTTCTTGCAAATGAAATATAAAAAAATGGTGATGTTTTAAACGCAAAAAGGACAAAAATTTGAGAGTTTAAAATCAAACGAAAATAAGCAATGTAAAAGGAATAAAATACTATTTTTTTACTTTTTGATTTAAAGAAAGAAAAGAATGATTTATGTAAAAAAAATATTGGTCAAAAAATGGGGTATGACAGAAATTATTTGACTGTTGGCTTTCTTCCTTTCTAGAGTTCATAGAGAGTGGTAGTGGTATCTTTTCTGAGTGTGACATGATTGTGAACATAACATGCAGTGTTCATGGCTTCCGCCCAGAGGTTTTTAGGGAGATTCTTGGCATGTAACATCACACGAGTTGATTCCTGCAAGGTTCTATTCTTCCTTTCTACCACACCATTTTGTTGAGATGTGATTGGTGCTGAGAGTTCATGCTTATTCCTTCAGAGGAGCAGAAATCAGAGAACTTGGAATTTTCAAACTCCTTCCCATGATCACTTCTGATTTTGACAATTTCAACTCCTTTTTCTCTTTGCATTTTTAGACATAACTCTTTAAATACTTCAAATGTATCTGATTTCTCTCTAATGAAGTTTATCCAAGTGTACCTTGAGAAATCGTCTACTACCACAAAAGCATACCTCTTGCCTCCAAGACTTTCAACTTGCATTGGTCCCATCATGTCCATATGGAGTAGTTCAAGTATTTTAGTTGTGACCTGATGTTCCAACCTTGGGTGCGACATTCTGGTCTGCTTCCCTACTTGACATTCTCCATATATGCTTCCTTCTTCAATATTGAGCTTGGGTATTCCTCTTATGGCTTCTTCAGCTATTAGCCTCTTCATTCCTTTGAGGTGGAGATGCCCAAGCTTCATGTGCCATAGCCTTACTTCATCTTCCTTGCTGACTAAGTTAGTGACAGATGAGTGAGGTGTCTCTTGAGGAATCCATAGGAAGCAGTTATCTTTGGATCTTGCTCCCTTCATGATCACTATATTTTTGTCATTAGTGATCAAGCATTCATTCTTGGTGAAGTTCACCTTCATCCCTTGGTCACATAACTGACTTATGCTTATCAAGTTAGCAGTCAGTCCTTTTACCAACAGTACATCATTGAGTTTTGGTAATCCTTTGTTGATCAGATTTCCAATCCCCTTGATTTTTCCTTTAGCACCATCTCCAAAGGTCACAAAGCTGGTGGTGTATGGATTAATATCAGTGAGATATTTCTTTTCACCAGTCATGTGTCTAGAACATCCACTATCAAAGTACAAATCCTCTTTTGATGAGACTTTGAAGGATGTGTGAGCAATAAGAGCTTTGACTTCAACATTGGATTTGGTTTTACAAAGCTTATTGTTATCGGCCTTTTTAGGAATTGCGCAGACTTGTCTCACTTTGTATGGATACCCATGAAGCTTATAGCAGTAAGCTTTTATGTGTCCATACTTACCACAATGATAACATCTCCGTGATTCATACCTTGGAGGTCACTGATGTGGTCCAGCATGTTGGCACTTTCTAGACCTTCTCTGGTGGGGTGTTCAATGTTGATCCATTTGTCCCTGCCTTCATGTTCCAAACCAAAGGTTGGCTGGAGCAAACTTCTTGACTGGACCAGAGGATTGTTTCTTTGTAGACTGATAGCCCAATCCTTTGCCTTGCTTGGTCCTTTGATTTGCTTCCAAAATTCCATCTAACCTGTCTGTGCCATTGTTTAGCAATCTTAGTTGTCTGTCCACACTTTCAAACTGGGACTTTAGCATGCTTGCTTCACTCTAAAGATTAGCTATGGTAGACAGGTGTACCTGCTTTTCCTTTTCAAGTTGTGCAATGGCCTTCCTCTTTTCCTCATTTGTCTTGCACAATTCTCCAGTTTTGATGAACAGCTCTTTGTAGGTTGCAACAAGTTTGTTACAGGAGACATCATCATCAGAATCTGATTCTGACAAGCATCTTCCAGTCATGACATTGACTGGTTTGGTTCCTTCATCGTCACTATCATAGTCTTCTTCTTCAGACCAGGATATGACAATTAGACCTTTCTTCTGCTTCTTCAGATAGGTTGGACATTCTGGCCTTATATGTCCAAAGCCTTCACACTGATGGCACTGAATTCCTTTACCTTGATTGGATTTGTCTTCAGTTCTTGACTTCCTTGATGTACTGCCCTGTCTGCTGATGTCGGGCTGAATGTGCTTCACATTAGGCCTTGACTTCACCCTCCTTAGTATTTTGTTTAATTGTCTTCTAAGTAATACTAGGGCATCTGAGATGCTTTCATCAGCTTCTTTATCACTCTCTGACTCTTCATTAGCATTGGAAACAAAAGCAATGCTCTTGTTCTTCTTTTCAGTTATATCTTTCATAGAGAGTTCAAAGGTTTGAAGGGAACCTACTAGTTCATCCAGTTTCATGCTTCCTATTTCTCTGAATTCTTCAATGGCAGTGACTTTCATGTCAAACCTGGGTGGTAAGGATCTGAGGAGTTTTCTTACCAGTTTTTCTTCAGGTATTTTTTCACCTAAAGAATCAAAGGTGTTTGCATAGTCAAGTATGCTCATGTGAAAGTCATGCACTGTTTCTTCTTCTTTCATCTTCAGACTTTCAAACCGGGTGGTTAGAATTTGGAGTCTAGACATCTTCACCTTGCTTGTTCCATCATGAGCTGTGATGAGGATCTCCCAAGCTTCTTTGGCTGTTGTGCATTGTTTGATCAGCCTGAACATGTTTTTGTCAACTCCATTGAATAAAGCATTTAATGCTTTTGAATTTCCCAGTGCTAGTGTGTCTTCTGCAGCTGTCCATTCTTCTTCTGGTTTCAGCTCCTGAGTATCGGCTCCGTTTGCATCTTTGACCTTGGGGTGCTCCCATCCTTTGAGAACTGCTTTCCAAGTCCTGCTATCAAGGGACTTTAGGAATGCAATCATCCTTGATTTCCAATAATCAAAGTTTGAGCCGTCTAGAAGTGGTGGTCTGTTCATGAGTCCTCCTTCTCTGTCCATATTGCCAGAAAGTATCTTCCCTGGAGCTCACCCAATCACCTAGGGTGCCTGCTCTGATGCCAATTGAAATTCTGGCACGTGAGGGACCAATGTGGTGCACGATGTTGCAACACTGGTCCTCCTGGACACACAATAATAAAACGACAGAATTTTAAATAACACAAGTTATTGTTAACCCAGTTCGGTGCAACTCACCTACTCTGGGGGATACCAATCCAGGAAGGAAATCCACTATGGTAAAGTAGTTCAAAGCTCTCCGCAAACTCCCCGTTTACAGCTTATCACCTAGTGTCATACCCCATTTTTTGACCAATCGCTTTTATGCGTCTTTTTACAACGGATTTTTTCTTTGTTTGTTTCTGACGAAATTTCGGCAGGGAGGTATTTTAAAATACCTCATTTTTTTTGGTTTAATTTCTTTTTATTATTATTTCTTTTACTTTATTTCTTTATTGTTTATTTATTATTTTTATTTAATTTCGTTTTTATTATTATTATATATATATATTTATTTTATTTCTTTATTTTTATTTAAATTTTTGCTTTTACTATTTTTTGGGTGTTTTAGTCAATTTGTCCACAGTCCAGATCAGGTGTTTTTTGTCCAGGTCCAAAGGGGCAATTTTGTCCAAATGGGGAAAAATTCATCTGCAAACCCTAGGTCCTGACACAGTACAAATACTGCATTTATTGCACAAATACCTAGGTCACAAAAACTCAGCCTCAGCCGCAAAACACCTTCCTTTTCCAGATCAAAAAATCAAAAAAAACAGAATCAAATCAAAATAACAAATAATCAAATTCATCCATCAGCCCAGAACAGTAATCATCTTCATCAACATTCATCTTCCAAACCAAATCAAAACACAAAAACAAATCACGAACCCAGAAAATCATCAACGAATTTCATCATATCACTTTCAAAAAAACTCAAAACCGAAATCCAAATCCGAAATCCAGAAGCAAATCATTCACAAATCCATAAACCCAAAAACAAACTCAAAACTCAGATCACAACCGAAATCAAAACCTTCATTCCCTTTTCTTTTTTTCTTTAACAAACCGAATCAAAACGGGATCAATCAAAAACGAACGAGATCAAAGAAACGAGAAGAAGAATGAAGAAAATCACGATAGATTCTAATAACACGATCCAAAGGTTTTTTTTAACGTTTCTGTATTGCTCGATCCGGATGATAGGGTTTGATTTTGTTTATTTTGAGTATAGATTTGGGTTTATGAATGATTTTTGTATATATTTGATGTTAGAAGATTTTAAAACGATGAAGTTTTTTGAGGGTGAAGAGAGCCGGCCGAGAGAGAGAGAAGAAGGTTTGTTGCCGGCGGTGAGAAGAGAGAAAGAGATGAAGTTTATGATTTTAGGGTTTTTCTGGGTATTTATACCCCCAACCCGATCCGGTGTGCGCGTGTCTATCGCAGCGCACCGTGCACCCTCTCCTCTCAGCCTCTGATTTCTATTGGATGGCTGAGATCTCTCTGTTTTAAGTTTAGATCAAGGCCGTCTGATCCATCAGACGACCGAGATTGATCCTGCGTTTTGTTTGTTTTTTTGGGCAAAAATGCCTATTTGGGCTGGGCCCTTGCACATTCTGTTTACTTTCTGCACCCCTTTTCTGTTTTTATTATTATTTGCACCCCCTTCTGCTTTTATTTTTTTTCCCTTAGATTGTATTTTTAGGATTTGATGTAAATTTAGATAAATTGCATAGCATCCTCTTGCATTCATTTCATATTTATTTTTTCTTGCAAATATCTTAGAATGTAATTAGGAACAAATGTACACTATAAATGAAAAATCGCATCTCATGCATATTTATTTATCGCTTTCCGCAAAATCGTTAGCATATTTAATTCCGAGGGAAAAGACGCCGTTTTGATCAAAATATCATCACGGATTGTCTTCGCGCTTAATTTGCTTATTGCGACGTTAATGTTATTGCTCGCGCTACCTTTTAATTTTAACCCAACATTCCATTTTAAATAGTTAGTCATTTTATTCTCAAAAACGAGGTCAAAACCTCTTTCAAAAAATAGCAAAACAATTCATTTTCAAACATCGAAAAGCATCAAAAACATTTCATCATCAAACATTTTCAAACTTTGGACTTTAAACCAAACGTTTCTTTTTATCGCGAAAACCTTGGATTTTAACCCAAGTGTCTTTTTATCCCAAACTTGGATTTTAAGCCAAGTGTCTTGGACTTTAAACCAACGGCTTCTTTTATCGCTAAAACCTTGGACTTTAACCCAAGTGTCCCATTTTTCGCCTAAAACCTTGGATTTTAAACCAAGTGCATTTTCTTCATTCATACATCATGCGAAAACCTTGGACTTCAAACCAAGTGTCTTTTATCACTCAAACATTTTCTCAACAAACCTTGGATTTCAAACCAAGTGTCCGCGTCTTATTTCATAATCAAATTTTAATCAATTTAACCATATAGACTTTCTTCACAAACTAACATCAATCAAACTCACATTTTGCCACTTTTGGCTTTTGGTCTTTAAAACCATTTTCAAAACCTTAAAATCAAAACAAACAAATTTACTCGTAACTTTTACCCCGAACTACGGTGGTTTGATCCCTCGGGTACGTAGGCATGAGACTTGTCTCTCCAATCAATAAAATCAACAAAAACATTTTTCCTTTTCCATCACTTTTAACCTTTTTTATCATCACTTTAATTCTCATACTTATACATTTTTCTAAGCAATTAAAATAAAGCGCAAAGTTAGAATAAAAACAAGAGGTTCCTATAGAGTACTATAGATACTTAGGGTGCTAGTACCTTCCCTTCGTATAACCAACCCCCGAACCTTGTTCTCTAAAAATAGGGTTTTTTTCGAACTTTTTCCCTTTCCCTCGGATAAATTAAAGATCGGTGGTGGAATATTAAATTGCGATTCGAAGTTAATTAATAACTCGATATCCAAAAATCACCGCGACAGAAATGGCGACTTCACTGGGGACAACCAAGCGGGTTAAACCTAACTTTTTTTTAATTACTATTTTCGCGCTTTTATTCTTTTGATTGTAAATATTTGTATTTGGGTTTGTTTTGAGTGGTGAGATAAGTCCCCCACCCGGACTTGAGGGAACCATAAGATAGGATAGTGGTATAATCATAATGTCTATCCGAGAGTAAGTTTTGGCCGTGGCATATGTGGTAACCACACTCAATTGAGGAACTTCGGAGGTAATAGTGCCAACATGAGTAGTCGTGTTTGGCATTCTATCTTCAAGGAACCGACGATGTTGAGGACATTTAGTTACACCTAACCCATCTTGGCCTCTTTAGGGCGTAGTGCGATGGCTAATCGAGAGTAAGTCTCGGATTGGTTGATACGCGATACTACACTCAAATGAGACTTTTCTACGGATTTTGTTGGATCGGAAGTAGTTCCGTAACCCGATGATTTTCGGAGGAGGTCAATGACTTTGAGAACTTTGTAGAACCCGTGATACAGGTACATATGAACCCTAGTACATACCATGTGGGGGGTTTCACCTTTGACTCCAACATTATACTTTAACCCCACCATGTTTTCCGCATCATGCATGCATGCACTCATTCATAAATTCTTTCTCCTCATCCGATATCGGAGAACTTAAACAAATTTTTTGCAAACATCGTAGAGAACATTCATTTCAATTGACGCATAATAAATTCTTTCTTCCTTTTTCTCCTTACAAAATCCATGTCTAAATGTTTACAACCAATTTGGAATAAGTCCTTCGATAACAAAAAAAAAAAACATTGCATATTTTAGCATAAACACATCATGCATCATCCTACATTCATAAGCTTCCAAACTCGAGTCTCATTTTTTTTCCTCTTCTCTCTACCTCAGTCAAACAAAGTGGCCCGGCGTATTCGGTACAAAGCAACCCGTGTCTACAATACTCGGTCTAAGTTGAAGAGCAAAATGAATAGTCTTGAGGAAGAAAACCATAAGCTCCATGAACAGATGACGACTATGCAAGCAGAAATTGAGAAATTGACTAGCATGGTGACTTCTTTGATGGCTACCCAGAATCAGGTGTCAGCACCAGCACCACAGTCTAGTAATGCTCTTGTACCTCCTCCTGTTTCATCTGCACCTCTTGGCACTCCTCAGTTTGTCATGCCTGAAGGTTACCCATGGGGCATGCCAGTCGGCTTTCTTGGGGCAGAATCACGTCCTGTAATATCAGAGATTCCCCATGTCCAATCGATAGTGCCTATTCCTCAGCTCGGCAATACACTTCCTCAGGTTACAACAATTGTGTCTGCACCTTTGGTTCATACTATCCAGCAAACTCAGATGCCCATCCTTCATGCTGAAAGTGTAGGAGGTTATGATAGGATGGATGACTTACAGATCAAATATGATGAGATGCAAAAAGAGATGAGGGCTCTTAGAGGAAAGGATTTGCTCGGCCAAGACACACATGAACTCTGCTTAGTCCCTGATGTCGTGGTCCCACATAAATTTAAAGTTCCAGATTTTGAGAAGTATAAGGGGAGTACCTGCCCCAAAGCTCACTTGATAATGTATGCCAGAAAGATGTCTACTCAATCCAGTAATGACAAGTTGTTGATCCATTATTTTCAAGACAGTCTGACCGGTGCAGCTCTGAGGTGGTACATGGACCTTGATAGGGCTAATGTCAGTTCCTTTAATGACCTGGCCAGTGCTTTCATTCGGCAGTACAATTACAATTCATATTTGGCCCCTGATAGGGATGAATTACGGGCCTTGGCACAAAAAGAGACGGAGTCTTTTAAGGAATATGCTCAAAGATGGAGGGAGCTCGCTGCTCAGATTCGTCCTCTAGTCGAAGAAAAAGAATTGTGTAAGCTATTTTTGCATACTCTGAGCCCATTCTTCTATGAAAAAATGGTTGGTGTTGTATCAAGAAGCTTCACAGGAATGGTGGAAATGGGAATGTGCTTAGAAGAAGGAGTCCGTCAGGGACGGTTGACAAGAGAGAAAGCTCTGACTGATACTACCAAGAGATATGGCAACAACTTTTCAGAGAAGCAAGAATTTGAAGTTGGCATGGGGGCTCAGGGAGGACCTCATTTGAGAAACCCAGCTTATCCACATATTGCAGCCATAGCACTACCACCACAATACCCACAATCTCATCACCTACCATCTCCCCAACAATCATTCAATTATAACCGTGCTCAGAAAAATCAACCATTTGACCCTATACCCGTGAAATATGCTGACTTACTCCCCGCCTTACTTGCTAAAAAATTTGTTCAGACAAGGCCACCTCCCCCTGTGCCAGCAGTACTACCTCCCTGGTACCGCAGTGATTTAACTTGTGCCTTCCATCAAGGGGCCCCTGGCCATGATGTAGAGCGTTGTTATCCTCTCAAGAAAGCTATTCAGGATTTAATCCGCAACAATGTGCTATCTTTCAAGGATGAGAACCCTAATGTTCAAGGTTCATCCTCTGCTTAATCATGGGTCCTCCGTTATTTTCAAGATTATCAAGAAGTTTGTCCCTAGGATCACTAGGCCTTTTATGTTCCAATTGCAATTTCTTTCTTGCCAAGCATTTATTTACATTTTAAAGTTGTATCTTTTAATAAATATTTCTAAACAATGAGCATGCATACTTTGGAATCCATCCATTCGTATTCACTCTTTTTTTGTGCCATCATAAACGGCGATATTTTTCTATTTCACTTTTCAAACTCGAGGGGAGAATGATGTAAATTAAATGTTTAAAATTACTGATATGTGCTTTCATTAGTAAGACCCGGTTGATGATGTAAGGCATTGTTTCACTTCCCAAACACCGGAGAAATAAGGAGATAATCCGTAGTCAACCCCTTTGAGCCAGAAGTTGGTGTTCTTTCTACAAATAAAAAACCCTTAATCTTAACCCGGGGCAGGGTAGTCTTTCAATAATTCAATGACACATCCCAATACAAGAGGATAAATTTGTTGAGATAGAGGAAGTCATGAGTAGACAAAACTCACAATAGCATGTGGCAGTCACAATTGTCCTACACCACAAACAAACAAAAAAAATACACAAAACAACCACAAAAAGCCCGCTAGGTAAAAAGACTTAGGCAAAATTCAGGGCATCTCGATGGTCCATAAAATCCAAAAGAATTGGTCCATGCAAAAATAAGGGATTAAGAGCAAAATTATGCAAACAAGCTTTTGAATGAAAAAGTGACTGTCACTTCAAAGAATCTCTTCAAAACTTCGACCAAAGCGTCAACCTCAAACATCATTGTCAAAATAAATCCTCTTGTCAACCAAAGCATGTCTGATGAATTAATTGAATGTAGGAATGAAGGACATCAAAGAAGTGGGTGGGTCAAAACAGAACTTTGAGCCAAAAAAATCTTTTCTTTTCAAAACCATGAACCAGGCCACGTTATAACCCTCAAAAGACCTAATTGAAGCTAGGTTTACTTTGAAAGCATAATCAGCAAAATTATTGTTAAAACTGACTCCACCTGTTTGTTGAGTAACTATCTTTTACACACACCACATTGTTTTATCTAAAAATTTTGATTCCAAAACTTGCATGTACATTACATTAGAAACACTTTTCAAAAGAAACAATTTTATTTGCAAATTCATATTTGGCATCAAGGAAATTCAATCAAATGGTTTAATCAAGGACGAATCAATTCAAAGCGCTCCTAACTTGGGGCAAATTACATCAGGAACCTGCCAATCAGGGGCAAGTCTTTACATACAGGGGAATACACTTCAAAGATACAAAGTCAAGGTTTCACTCACTTGGAGCACCTGAAACGGTTTCCAGGGGCAATCCAGATCTGCCAAGACAGTTGTTATGTTTCTTCCTCCTTGAGTCGATAATCATCGAGTTGATATTTTGGGTTCTTATGGACATGTGTGTTACTATAATATGCTGAGCATGTAATCCAATATTCCTCAATTGAATACTGAACTTGACTGTTTCCAGGCGCATCAGCATATCAGTCTTGTTTCTTACTGTCAAAGAAAAAAAGAGAAAAAAGAAAAAAGAAAAAAAAACAAAAAAGAAGAGAAAGCAAAAATAAAATAGCAAAAAAAGAACAGCTCGCTAAGTTGAAAACCCGAAAGGGCGGCTTAGGCAAAAGTGAGCGTCCCGGTGGATTGAAAACCCGAAAGGGCGGTCCAGGCAAAAATTAGGGGCAAAACAAAAAAAAAGAAATATATATTCCCGGTGGATTGAAAACCCGAAAGGGCGATTCAGGCAAAAGTTAGGGATTTCAAAAAAAAAGGCAAAAGCATGACTATTGAAACAAGACCATGAGGAAATATTCGGTTTCAGTGTACAAAATGGCGACTTCTGCTAGACCTCTGACCGATGGGCTTTACCCCAAGAAACAATCATTTTTACCATGGATCAACATACTATGCCGGGTTTTATCCCGAGAATCTGATTTATTTCACCTATAGGGTGCTGTCCCTAGTGGAGAACTACCGAGTGGTTGTACGGATACGTCGGCCCAATGCTCGTCTTACCTGATCAAATTTTTGTCTCATCCAGTCATGTACAAATATCATTCAATCATACAAATACAATCATCCACATATACATACATACATACTTACATACAATCATATATACATTCATATATACATACGATCATTCACATATTCACACATACATATACATACATACATACAATCATTCACATATTCATACATACAATCATTTACATATCCATAACATACATTCATACTTAAATACAATCATAAATACATTCATACATACATACAATCATTCACATATGTGTACATACATTCATGTTTACATACAGCATGCAAACAAAATCATTTCATACATACTTCATTGACCATCATGTGTCTTGCTTCAATTCATTACAAAAAGGGTCATCCCCAGTGTATCTGGTCCAGAGATGTCTCCATCAATCATACATCATCATATTTCACAAAAAAAAGTCATCCCCAGTGAGTCTGGTCCAGAGATGTCTCCATCAAACATATTTCAACTAGTAGATTTTGCAAACAATCAACTGCAAACTTACAGTTAATTTCCCCAAAAGAAGTCATCTCCAGTGCGTCTGGTCCAGACAAATACATATTCTTGTCATGTCTCGCTCTTCCACAATGTCAGCAGACAATTTATTTCCTCGATGTGTCCTTACCATCCCACAATGTTGGTAGACACTGTCTTTACTTGTCCTTACCATCCCACAATGTTGGTGGACACGGTCTTTACTTCTGTCCGTACACAGGACTTTATTGCTTTCTGTCTTTACTTCTGTCCGTACACAGGACTTTATCTGCTTATGTCCGCACACAGGACTTTACTACTTTCTGTCTTTACTTCTGTCCGTACACAGGACTTTATCTGCTTTTGTCCACACATAGGACTTTACTGCTTTCTGTCTTTACTTCTGTCCGTACACAGGACTTTATCTGCTTATGTCCGCACACAGGACTTTACTGCTTTCTGTCTTTATCTGTCCGTATACAGGACTTTATCTGCTTCTGTCCGCACACAGGACTTTATCTGCTTATGTCCACACACAGGACTTTACTGCTTTCTGTCTTTACTTCTGTCCGCACACAGGACTTTACTGCTTATGTCCACACACAGGACTTTACTGCTTTCTGTCTTTACTTCTGTCCGAACACAGGACTTTACTGCTTATGTCCGTACACAGGACTTTATCGCTTTCTGTCTTCATTACCCCTGTCAAATAATCTTCATTACATTCAAACACTTTGTGAATATAGCACTCATAAACACGACCCTCATAAGCATAACACGCATAACATCACACTCATAAGCATAACATTCATAACATCATATCATAGCATTTTATAGTTCAATCCGGTCAAAAAATGTTGTACTCTGTATTAAGTCTCTTCCATCGTCGAACCAAAACAAAATATCATCAAAAAAATCATCTTTTTCTTTTTATCTCAGATGGAAGAAACTTAAATAGGGGCATCTGTCATACCCCATTTTTTGACCAATCGCTTTTATGCGTCTTTTTACAATGGATTTTTTCTTTGTTTGTTTCTGACGAAATTTCGGCAGAGAGGTATTTTAAAATACCTCATTTTTTTTGGTTTAATTTCTTTTTATTGTTATTTCTTTTACTTTATTTCTTTATTGTTTATTTATTATTTTTATTTAATTTCGTTTTTATTATTATTATATATATATATTTATTTTATTTCTTTATTTTTATTTACATTTTTGCTTTTACTATTTTTTGGGTGTTTTAGTCAATTTGTCCACAGTCCAGATCAGGTGTTTTTTGTCCAGGCCCAAAGGGGCAATTTTGTCCAAATGGGGAAAAATTCATCTGCAAACCCTAGGTCCTGACACAGTACAAATACTGCATTTATTGCACAAATACCTAGGTCACAAAAACTCAGCCTCAGCCGCAAAACACCTTCCTTTTCCAGATCAAAAAATCAAAAAAAACAGAATCAAATCAAAATAACAAATAATCAAATTCATCCATCAGCCCAGAACAGTAATCATCTTCATCAACATTCATCTTCCAAACCAAATCAAAACACAAAAACAAATCACGAACCCAGAAAATCATCAACGAATTTCATCATATCACTTTCAAAAAAACTCAAAACCGAAATCCAAATCCGAAATCCAGAAGCAAATCATTCACAAATCCATAAACCCAAAAACAAACTCAAAACTCAGATCACAACCGAAATCAAAACCTTCATTCCCTTTTCTTTTTTTCTTTAACAAACCGAATCAAAACGGGATCAATCAAAAACGAACGAGATCAAAGAAACGAGAAGAAGAATGAAGAAAATCACGATAGATTCTAATAACACGATCCAAAGGTTTTTTTTAACGTTTCTGTATTGCTCGATCCGGATGATAGGGTTTGATTTTGTTTATTTTGAGTATAGATTTGGGTTTATGAATGATTTTTGTATATATTTGATGTTAGAAGATTTTAAAACGATGAAGTTTTTTGAGGGTGAAGAGAGCCGGCCGAGAGAGAGAGAAGAAGGTTTGTTGCCGGCGGTGAGAAGAGAGAAAGAGATGAAGTTTATGATTTTAGGGTTTTTCTGGGTATTTATACCCCCAACCCGATCCGGTGTGCGCGTGTCTATCGCAGCGCACCGTGCACCCTCTCCTCTCAGCCTCTGATTTCTATTGGATGGCTGAGATCTCTCTGTTTTAAGTTTAGATCAAGGCCGTCTGATCCATCAGACGACCGAGATTGATCCTGCGTTTTGTTTGTTTTTTTGGGCAAAAATGCCTATTTGGGCTGGGCCCTTGCACATTCTGTTTACTTTCTGCACCCCTTTTCTGTTTTTATTATTATTTGCACCCCCTTCTGCTTTTATTTTTTTTCCCTTAGATTGTATTTTTAGGATTTGATGTAAATTTAGATAAATTGCATAGCATCCTCTTGCATTCATTTCATATTTATTTTTTCTTGCAAATATCTTAGAATGTAATTAGGAACAAATGTACACTATAAATGAAAAATCGCATCTCATGCATATTTATTTATCGCTTTCCGCAAAATCGTTAGCATATTTAATTCCGAGGGAAAAGACGCCGTTTTGATCAAAATATCATCACGGATTGTCTTCGCGCTTAATTTGCTTATTGCGACGTTAATGTTATTGCTCGCGCTACCTTTTAATTTTAACCCAACATTCCATTTTAAATAGTTAGTCATTTTATTCTCAAAAACGAGGTCAAAACCTCTTTCAAAAAATAGCAAAACAATTCATTTTCAAACATCGAAAAGCATCAAAAACATTTCATCATCAAACATTTTCAAACTTTGGACTTTAAACCAAACGTTTCTTTTTATCGCGAAAACCTTGGATTTTAACCCAAGTGTCTTTTTATCCCAAACTTGGATTTTAAACCAAGTGCCTTGGACTTTAAACCAACGGCTTCTTTTATCGCTAAAACCTTGGACTTTAACCCAAGTGTCCCATTTTTCGCCTACAACCTTGGATTTTAAACCAAGTGCATTTTCTTCATTCATACATCATGCGAAAACCTTGGACTTCAAACCAAGTGTCTTTTATCACTCAAACATTTTCTCAACAAACCTTGGATTTCAAACCAAGTGTCCGCGTCTTATTTCATAATCAAATTTTAATCAATTTAACCATATAGACTTTCTTCACAAACTAACATCAATCAAACTCACATTTTGCCACTTTTGGCTTTTGGTCTTTAAAACCATTTTCAAAACCTTAAAATCAAAACAAACAAATTTACTCGTAACTTTTACCCCGAACTACGGTGGTTTGATCCCTCGGGTACGTAGGCATGAGACTTGTCTCTCCAATCAATAAAATCAACAAAAACATTTTTCCTTTTCCATCACTTTTAACCTTTTTTATCATCACTTTAATTCTCATACTTATACATTTTTCTAAGCAATTAAAATAAAGCGCAAAGTTAGAATAAAAACAAGAGGTTCCTATAAAGTACTATAGATACTTAGGGTGCTAGTACCTTCCCTTCGTATAACCAACCCCCGAACCTTGTTCTCTAAAAATAGGGTTTTGTTCGAACTTTTTCCCTTTCCCTCGGATAAATTAAAGATCGGTGGTGGAATATTAAATTGCGATTCGAAGTTAATTAATAACTCGATATCCAAAAATCACCGCGACACCTAGCAACTACCCGTATAGATTTCTACCTAAGAACGTCCTAAGTATGAGACCCCTCTCACTTCCCCTCAACCACACAACCTGTGGATTTTAATTATGTTCCAAATAAACAAATCAAACTCTGTCCTTAAAAGCTTAAGAGTGATCACAACTTTTCTCAATCAAGTATCAATCGTGATACTCAAAAGAATCACAAGGATTAAACTAAATCCTAGGCCTAAAACTTCCCAATCGCTCTATAGCGTTTGTATCTTCAATGGGTTCAGGTGCTCTTCAACGAATGAAGCTTGCTTCTTTATATAGAGTCTTGAATCTTCTTTAGCTTCATGAAGGATAGGATCGTTTGTTGCAAACTAATCTTTTGATTTAAATTCATTTGCCCAAAAAGATAATTTGTTACACAAACAATTAATATTTGTTTGTTTTATCTTTTTAAATCTTCCGCTTTAGATCAACGATCCTCTTTGACCAAACAAATAATATTGATTTGATTTTATCCTTTAACAAACAAATAATATTGATTTGTTGTTATCTTTTACCAAACAAATAATATTTGATTTGTTTTTATCCTTTTAAAACTCCAGCTGTAGATCTTCAATCTTCAGCTAACAAACTCATTCCTTGTTGAATAAGGAAGCGCAAGTTTGTTTCTTCAATCCTTCAAAAATATCCGCGCGCTAGATCAAGATAAGGATAAGGCGCGTTATCAGGCCGTGGTTCTCAATGTTACTGCATTGGAACCCACATTTGGCCTCGGGCTTATTTTACCAAAAATGAAGCCAATCTTCAAAACTCAACATATTCTATTCTGTGACTCCTCAGTAAATTATTAGTGTTCTCCATCTTAAAAATAATACTTTGTTATCATCAAAACTTCATTATGTTCATAGGGTTTGTTTGAGAAACCTTTCTTGTTCCAACAATCTCCCCCTTTTTGATGATGACAAACACAAATATTAATTGCTAATTTGTTGTTGTAATAATTTATCATGTTCTCCTCAGATTTGGAGTTTTGCAAGCTCCCACTGATTCAGATGCACTATAGGGTTAGGTTTGTAAGCTCCCCCTACGTTTATCCATGATTAATTAAAACAGTTTAAGAACTAACCATTATATCTTTAGATCAAATCTTCATACTTTGACACTCAGAGGCTAGGTTTGCAAGCTCCCCCCCTATGTCATGTAAGACTAAGACAAGTTCGCAAGTTGTCTTAAGTTTTACGTATGATTCTCCAGTCATAAGATTACAATTAGATCTCCTTCACTTTATAGCTCAATTTTTTAATCAACATAAAACGAATTAACACATACTGAAACATAAATGCTGTATTTAACAGATACTGAATTTAAATGGAATTCAATTACTTGTTTAAGCAGTTTCAGTTACTTGGAATTCATTTAACTATGAGCACTAAACTTTCCCTTTGTTTGAAAATGAATGCAAAAACAAATGCAGTTTATTAAGTTTTTCTCCCTTCTTGAAAATGAAACATTAATTTCTTACCCTTTAAGAAATATTTGCTCACCAATTCTCTCCCTTTCTCAAAAGAGAAAAAAGAATTTATGCTTTCTGCTACTTAATTACTTTGCCACTTAATTACTCCAATTAGCAATTAGTTACCCCTACGTTTTAAAGTTTCTTTAACTTTAACTTATTACTTTGCCACTTAATTACTCCAATTAGCAATTAGTTACCCCTACGTTTTTTCCCCTTTTGTCATCAGTCAAAAAGGATGGTACGAACATAGATGGTAAGCGTGCAAACCAATGTGGTCAAGTTGAAACAGCTGTGGACAACCATAAAGCAATAAATAGGAGAACAAATATCTAGTATGACTTAACTGGGGTTAGAAGGCTATAAAAAGGCATTATTCTTTGTCATTTCATTCACACTAAATAATCCAAAGAACAAAGTTTTTAGAGAGAAAAACATTTGAAGTACAATGAGAAGATCATCACGTAGGATAACAGAATCTCAAAAGAAAGTTCAATCAGAGGCTACTAAGGAGAAATGTCCAAAGCCTGATTTTAAGCCTGAAATCATTGAGATTTCATATGATTCTGAGAGAACAGATTCAAATTATGCACAATACTTAGAGACATATACTGAAGAGACTAGTACTAGGAGTTTGACTACTAGTGAAGAAGAATCTCAAATGATTGTAGAGTCCAAAGTTGAGAAATCTAAGTCACCAGAGCCTGTGGCTAGATCACCAAAGTCAGAGACTGATTCTGCTTAGGTTTTTGAGTGTTATGTATCCAAGCATGTTAGGCTTTTAATAAAAATTCTTTCTTTTGATCTTCATTGCCATCTTACATAATGTGTTTTTCTCATTGTCCTTTTAGAAGATATGATAAACATTTTAAATATGCCAATAGATATAACACAAAGATCAAACATATTTAAGCAGTAATGTTTTATCATAAACAAATGGTTAAACAAGCAAAAGGTTTTGAAAACAACAGATAATAAACATAAAACAAGCATGACAATTATGACAATTTTGTATCAATTTTGGTGGAAAGAGAAGCAAGCATGATAATGATGGTTATTTGATTTTGATCATGATTGTCAATCCTCCCAAATACTTCTGTCTTGAACTCATCCTGAACATGCATTCTTTGTTGTAAATCTTGAAGAATACTGAGAGGGTCAGATTCATCTGATGTGACAATAGCTTTGCCTTTGTCTTGTTCCTTTCAAGCAACTTTGGCTTCTTCAGCTTGTCTTTTCTTTTCTGCTTCCTCTTCTACGGCCAATTTCGCAGTTTCATCTGCCAACCTTTTTGTTTCTTCCTCTTCATCCTCTAAACGTTTCTTTTCAATCTCCTGTTCTAATTGCATCTTTTCTGCTTCAATCCTCTTATTTTCTTCTTCCTCCAATCTTTTCTTTTCTTCTTCTTCAGCAAGTCTAGCAGCTTCCATTGCTTCTTCATGCTGTTGCTTCTGAGTAGCAATGATAAACTCAATGAGGTCCTGACTCCATTAAATCATGGCATGAGGAACATTAAGGAGACGTTTTCTGGAAGCAGACAGAGAGAGCTTAGTAGGGATAGATGCAATTGATTCTTCTGCATATTGGCCAGCCAAGGCTCTGAGAGATGAATTGCAAGAAGCTTGAATTCTTTGAAACTCATGGAGGATTTCTTCAGTAGAGGCAAGGGCAAAATCTCTAAGGTAGTTTAACTGTGGAAGTTCTGACTGGAGAAAATCTATCTGTGACTGAAGGGTGAGATGAACAACAGGTGGAGGATGGGATGTAACCATTGATGGTGGATTGACAGGATGAGAGATTGGGGTTGAAGGAATATCAGTAGTATTGACAAGATTTACTTGTGGGGAACCTGGAAACAAGTGTGTGAAGACTTGTTGATGTTGTGGTGATGACAGAGGAGAGTTATTTGTGGGTGAGGGTGAAGTTTGTTTCTTGGATCTAAGTTTCGAACAATCAGAGAGAAACTCATTGATTTCAGTAGACCCACTGTCAGATGAAGAACTGGATACTTGCCTTCGTCGTTTGTGATTTGATGGTTTGTTGATGCATTTTGTGGTTCGGTTCTTGGTGATTGGGGATTTTTGTCTTTTGAAGTGTTCAGCAAGAGGGATATCATCGTCAGTCTCTGTGTTAGAGTCTATCGAGATAAGCTTTGACTTCTGAACTCTAGCTTCTGACACAGTCTCAAATTCGGACGTCACAGGTGGTTGCTCACTGGGTCCTGTAGATTGTGGTTCTTGAATTGAGTTAATTGGCAGGAAGGGCTGATTGTTTCTTTGTGGTTCGCCTTCTTTTTGGAACAGCTACCATTATTGGAGCATTTGGAACTGCTTCCATTGGAATTCTGATTCGGGTATCTTGATAGACCGAGTCCAAGAAGTTATTGATAACATCAATATCATCAGCTTTAGATATAATGGGAAGATTTCCATAGTAGAGTTGAGATCGAACAATTTCTTCTTGAGAAACAAGAGTTGGAGAGATGTCTTGAATAAGATTCATATTTTTCAGGGTTGGAGCAATCTCTCTCTCTGTTACCAAGGGAAAATTATCAAAATGTTTTGGGTCTTCTGAGAATAACGGCATAGGTAGCTTGGGAGAGACAAAGCTTTTTACAAATGAGTGTTGTTCCAGAAAGTATCCATTCAGACACTTGGGAGAATAGGTGTTTTCAACCAGTATCGGTGCATAAATTCTTAGTCCTTCTATAATCCCACTTTGATAAAGAATTTCTGACAGGAGTCTTGGATGTCTATCAGTTCTATTATAAGCTATGTCTTCAGTGATGTTTTTGCAGAGATCTATAAGGTGAAGTCAGCTACATTTACTAGTCTGTTCTTCATAGCAAAGTACATAAACATCCTGTGCTCCCAAGATAATTTCTCATATACTTTCCTTGCAGGAATGATTGAAGCTTGAAGAATTTCAAGGTGGGTTCTTCCAACGGCATTATTGGTTAAAAAATACATATAAGAAGTGGGGTCAATTGACCCCAATATAATTTGAATAGATCCGTGCCTATTAAGTCGTAGACAAACCTAAGAAAGCAAGTTTGTCCATGTAGTGACTCCCTTCCCTATATACATGAGAAATGATGAAATTCATTGAACTAATTCTAGACATACAAGCTTTCCATCTATTATTAAATTGCGAAGGAACAATATGGGCTAGGTGACTTAAAAACCAATGTAATCTCGAGTCAGTTTCATTCTAGAATTGATTCTAATTTCTCTCCACCGACATTCAATGGCAAGAATGACACCCATAATCTCAGCATAAAGAACCTTTGTTGAGTCGTGGTTCAAAGCAAAATAGCCAACAAACTCACCTTTCCAATATCTACAAATACCATTACAAGCAACTTGATTAAAGTTGCTTAAGAAAGTGTCATCATAGGTGCACTTCATTTATAATTTGAGTAATTAAATTTTTGGGTATTTAAAAAAAAAATTTCTCTCCATCATAGTTGCACTTCATATATGTGTATGGGAGATATAAATTGAGTTCTACCCTTCCAATCGAATTCTACCCATAAGCAGAAGTCAAAAATTGAACTTCTAACCAGTTGTTTAAGAGGTCCAACACCCTTAATTATATATGTGGCATTTTTATATTTAGTTTTAACAAAATATCTCATGAAATTTGTTTATTTTAAAAACTTAAATTTCGTTATCGAAACTATAAATTTATAGAGAACAACATACATTAAACTCACATTATATTAAATTTTAAAATTCCCTCATTCAAAACACTAACAATGTCTACAAAAAATATAACAACAAAATAATGTCTACAAAAATTTATAAATTACCTGAATTGTCTTAACAGCTGGTTTTTGTTGATTTGTTGCAAACAATTGATAGGATAAACAAAAGAAACAAGGACAAGAAAATGTAAAAGGAGGGTGATGATTGGAATGCTAAAATCCATGTTCACAATTGTGTTGTCTTCTTATTTTTTAAAGCAAAATTGTTGTAACAGTCCAAATTTTGATAAATAATTTGCGTATAAAAAAAGAGTTTTATTTCTTTAAAAAGTGTGACTATTAATTTTTTTTAAAAAAAATAATTATTCAAACTTAAAAATAATAACTCTAAAATGAGAAATTGATCCAATTAAATTACAAGTTGGTAAAAACCCATATTTTTATCCCCGTGCGCGTACAAACAAAATATCAACTTCACACATCATCTTTAGTACCTACAACAATAATTATGTAAGGGTCAATTTCCTTATCCAAATTGATTCCTACTGACGCAGAGAAAAATGCCATAAAATAAATAGCATAAAAACTTCTCAATCAAAAAGAATAAAAAGTCATTAAATTATATGTATTATATTTTTAACAAGACACCTTTGGACCATTCTTTTTCCATAAAAGAGTTCATAAAATATTAAGGCTCAAAAACAATGCAAAAATGCATGCTCGTAAGAACTAAATGATCCGGATTTGGTCACTCATACCAATGGGGAAAATCATGTGTCCCCTTACGCACACAGCTGGAGTACCACAAAAATAAGATAATCATGTACTCTCTTACGCACACAGCTGGAGTACCACACATACAAAATGTCATCCATCACATATTAAAACTTCTCATTCACAAAACAAATTAAAACTTTCACAACCTTTTTATTTTTGGTCCACATCACATACTCATACATAAGCATTTGAAAAATTCCAATTTACATCATTAAATTATTTTTTTACCTTCTTATCTTTCTAAATGACAAGAATTTCATAACATTAATCCAATGAGTATGAGTGTATGGGGAAAAACCCTAATCTTAGAGGTTTTTCTATGCTAACACAAACATCATTAAAGTCCCATGCATCGCATGTCCAAAGAACGGTTTAACACTAAAGTATCCGAAAATGTAAGGGAATTAGAAATTTATAGGCTATGGTTGGAGTGAGTTCTAAATATTTTGTTTTTTTTTTGACAAAGAGTATGAAGGAAAGTTGGTCGGGTCACTCGGGTGAGATCTGTGAAGTAGTATCACTTATGCTTTTTTTAAAAAAGGATGAGTTATCTAATTAAGAAAACGAGCACATGTAGAATAGAAAAGAGAATTTAACAATATTTAGTTACGGTAATTAAGTTGTCAATTGAAAATCAATTAAATTAATGGCAATTGAATGTCATATGTTTGACTAAAATGAATTTTGCCAAGAAGCTAGCCATTGTGAGTCAGTCACATACGGTGAAGAGATCATCAGTACCGTTATTTCTTTGCAGACAACTCGTTAAACTCTAGACAAAGTCATCAAACACATTTATTTGATCAATGAAAGCAAATGGCGTATCAAGGATATAGAAGGTGGGAGTATTTATGCATGGGCACTCCGTTTTAGATAGAGTACTGATGACTCCACATCATTACTATATTTCTACCTATTTCAAGACCTATTTACGAGATTTTTAGTACGTTTTTATTATGTTTTTGCACAATAATAAGTGGAAGTTACATCGAGTACAAAGCTGCTGAAAGCACAAGAAAAACAGAAAATTTGTGAAAACAATCTGTCAATTGGCGCGGGGCGCCAAACTACCAGAAGCCAACCCTTCCCCTTCTGTTGTTTGGCGCGGGGCGCGGGGAGCCTGCGCGGGGCGCGGTCGCGTAACCTTGGCCTATATATTTGAAGTTCTGAAGCAGAATTAGGGGACATAATTTTACGGCGAAACGGCAGACTTTTGAAGGCGATCAGAGAGATTATTGTAATGATTTCTTTCACCTTTGTTGATGTAATTTACTCTTTAATTATGTCTAGCTAAACTTCCATGATTGGATCTTAGGGGATTCTAATTGCTATTGTTCTTGAACCATGTAGTTTCATATGCTATGTTTAATTAATTACGAAGTTAGTTTCATCAATTCTTCCTTGTGCTTAATGCTTTACATGATTTGATAACTTGTGTGATGAATTCAATAATTTGTTTTACTATGAGAATAGGAATAGATTATTGACCTAGGAATTATTGTAAAATTGGTTTACACTTAAGAGATTTTGGTTTACTAATTGAGATTAAAGATTAAAGCGCAACTTCCTCCCGGATCATAAATCATCCTAAGAGATTAGCGGGGTTTATGATCAAGGGAGAGGATTATGTTATCAAGAGATTGAGCATAGTTATTTATTTTAATCAAATCGTGAAACTAGTTTGGTAATTTGTTAACATACGTGAACTACCGAGACAATAATAATTAGATGAACCGAAAAGATCCAATTGCTTCTCCTTCTAAAGTCAAACCCTAATTTCAAAGTTATTTTCTCCAACAAACCCTAGAAAATCCCCCCTTTTATATTAATGTTAATCGACCTAAATATGCTTTCAACTTACAATTGTTGATTTATCACAATCCCTGTGGAGACGATCTTACTTACTTTTATTATTACTTGACGGCAATTTAGAACACTTGCTAAATTAATCATCAAGTTTTTGGCGCCGTTGCCGGGGATTGTTGATTAATTTCGATAAGACAATTTATTTTACTTGGGATTTTATTTTATTTTATTTTTCTTTTCTTGTTATTTTGATTTTATTAGTGTATATTAAAAAAAAATATTAAAAAATTTCTCTTTATATCTTCGTTAATTTGCTTTGCTACTAAAAAATTTCTCTAAGTTTTGTAGCAATGAATAAATGGATTGATAATAGATTGGTTGATAGTGAAGAAATAGCTATCATTTGTTATCACTTATGTTTACTATCTTATGAGCAAGAGAGGTTGGATGCAAGGATTTTAAGATTGAAGGCGAGAAGTGATTTTTGTGGAGTGAATCATCACAATGACTATTGTGAGGAGTCTTGTTTAAAGGATGGAGAACATCAAGGGGTTAACAGTGATTTCAACTCTCAACTCGAAAAGATTTTGAATGAATTTTTAAGGTCAAATCAAGGTTCATTTGATGGATTTGAAGTGGAATGTGATAATCTTGTTAAAAAGGCAAATGAGTGTGAGAAGTTTGTTGAGATGGAGATGAAACATCATGCTACTGGAGAAGAAGAAAAATTGAAAACCAAGAAAAATAGCATAAGAAAAGTGAATCATGTTGATCTCTATGTTACATTTGAGTCTCAACCAATAGAGTTTAAAGAGAAAAATCCCTTGCAAAAGAAGCTTGTTTCTTCTCTAAGGTGGGAAAGTGCAAATTCCAAGAGCGTAGTCGTTGGAGCATGTGAACACTTAATTCTCTATGCGAACTTCATGGAATTCCTACCAAACAAGAGGAAGACGAAGGATGATGTGTTCCTACTATCGTTTAGGCCACCCTAACAGTGGTTGAGGCGTCAAGCCTCGGGACGTTAAACAAGCGTGTGACCTCTAGGTCACGAACCGTCAAGCTATTGACGTTAAACGAGCGCTGATTGGGAGGCAACCCAAGGTTAGTCTCACTTCCTTTTACTTGAATTTAATTTTGTCTTTGGTGAATGTTTTGGCTATTCGAAAACTTGCGCACTATCGGAATGATTTTGTTTGAATGTTATTATAAGTCAGTTTTGTTAGCATCATGATTCATGAATTTGTGACTCCCTTAATTGATTGCTTTTCATATTTGATTGTAATTAGAAAAGTTGAGGAAATTTCTCAAACATTGACCACTCGATAATTCGGCCAAGCCGCGAGAATTTGAGCCCAAACACATAAAATTTTCTTGTCATGAGAGATTCCACAACTTAGCTAATTCTCTAGAACTTGCTTTTGTTCTTTTAATTGATTGATTGCTATGAGTTACACACCGAGGCATGTTGTTTGTACCTTGAGCCTTTGAAGCCACCTTTACTTATATTATATCCTTCGTTAAACCCCATTTGAGCCGAAAGAAAAATGTCTTTATTTGATAACCCAAGTTTGAAATTATAAAAAGAAAAGAAAAAAAAGATGATTTTCTTGGAGTTAGGTCACAATAATTATGATTAGAGCATAATGCTCATCATTAAGTTTGGGGTTGCTTCTGGAATAAGCAACAAATTAAGTTTGGGGTGGGGTACTAGAGAACTACAAAAAAAAGAAAAAAATGAATGAACAAAATGGTGTACACAAAAAAAAGAAAAACACCAAATGATATGTGAAAAAAGAAAAAAAAATTGATTGATAAATAAGTTCTCTAGTATAACAATGCTTGAAATTAAGGGGGAAAATGTTTGAATAATCCAATTTTGTGAACTAGGTGATCTTTTAAACTCCAAGTTTTTCTGCTTACCTTCCAAAAACATCCACCCTAAAAACCTTAGCCCCGTTATAACCCTCAAGTCCTCTAAAGGTGTGAATTCTTATGCATGTTGATTGATTTCTACTAGAATGTTTGCAAGCCTATGGTAGAATGGCTATGTTTGTGTTGATCGAGTGAAATATATACCATCTTTAAACAGGAGAGAATGTGAGGGAGTGAAGTGATTAAAGTTTGGTCAATATTTGTGAAAAGTTTTTGATTTTTCGTTATAAATCTATGTGCGGGTAAATTCTTGATAGGGATGATCATTGAAATGATAATTGTGGGTATCTAACTTGATTGACTTTGATACTTTGAATAAGATTGTTGATGATAGTGCTAGGTTTTCTGATAGATGAAGATATTCCTTGAGGACAAGGAAAAGTTCAAGTTTGGGGTTGTGATGACTCCACGTCATTACTATATTTCTACCTATTTCAAGACCTATTTACGAGGTTTTTAGTACGTTTTTATTATGTTTTTGCACAATAATAAGTGGAAGTTACATCGAGTATACGGCTGCTGAAAGCACAAGAAAAGCAGAAAATTTGTGAAAACAATCTGTCAGTTGGCGCGGGGCGCCGGGTTGCTGCGCGGGGCGCCAAACTACCAGAAGCCAATCCTTCCCCTTCTGTTGTTTGGCGCGGGGAGCCTGCGCGGGGCGCGGGCGCGTAACCTTGGCCTATATATTTGAAGTTCTGAAGCAGAATTAGGGCACATAATTTTACGGCGAAACGGCAGACTTTTGAAGGCGATCAGAGAGATTATTGTAATGCTTTCTTTCACCTTTGTTGATGTAATTTACTCGTTAATTATGTCTAGCTAAACTTCCATGATTGGATCTTAGGGGATTCTAATTGCTATTGTTCTTGAACCATGTAGTTTCATATGCTTTGTTTAATTAATTACGAAGTTAGTTTCAACAATTCTTCCTTGTGCTTAATGCTTTACATGATTTGATCACTTGTGTGATGAATTTAATAATTTGTTTTACTATGAGAATAGGAATAGATTATTGACCTAGGAATTATTGTAAAATTGGTTTACACTTAAGAGATTTTGGTTTACTAATTGAGATTAAAGATTAAAGCGCAACTTCCTCCCGGATCATAAATCATCCTAAGAGATTAGCGGGGTTTATGATCAAGGGAGAGGATTATGTTATCAAGAGATTGAGCATAGTTATTTATTTTAATCAAATCGTGAAACTAGTTTGGTAATTTGTTAACATACATGAACTACCGAGACAATAATAATTAGATGAACCGAAAAGATCAAATCGCTTCTCCTTCTAAAGTCAAACCATAATTTCAAAGTTATTTTCTCCAACAAACCCTAGAAAATCCCCCCTTTTATATTAATGTTAATCGACCTAAATATGCTTTCAACTTACAATTGTTGATTTATCACAATCCATGTGGAAACGATCTTACTTACTTTTATTATTACTTGACGGCAGTTTAGTACACTTGCTAAATTAATCATCAAGTACCGGTACCGGGTACCGGTACGCGTATGGTACTCCCCCGGTACGCACCGACGCCGTACCTAGATTTTTTTTTTGTTTTTTGTAATGGGTACACGAGTGGTACATCTGTGGTACGCGCGTGGTACACCAATTCAAAAAAACACTATTTTTTTCTTCTTCTTTTTCTTTAATTTGTTTTTTTATATAAATATTTAGATTTTTTATTTTTGTATAATATAAAAGTAGCACCTACCGCTAAAAAACAATAAACAAGCAGCCATTGGAATTATTCACTCATTCATTAAAAATGAATAGACTAAATTCAAAGAGAATTGAAGATCGAATTTTTTTATTCATACAAATCTTCGTATTCTCTCGAGAAAGAAATTATAATACTTATAATGAAAGAGCAACAAAAATGTGGAATATTCGTAGAAATGAATGAGATTTATTTAATATATAATTGATATTTTTGAAATTGATAGTCTTTCTCACGATAAACCTAAACTGGAGGCCGCTCTTTTTAGTGATGATGGATGTGGAAACAATTGACTCTTTTTGAGCTAATTGCTTTTTAATTTCATATTTTGATGTTTTTGAACAATTTGAATTACTTTTAAATTGTGGTGTGATATTTTTTATGTTTAATTATTTATTTTAACAATATAATTCTATTTATTTGATTTATATAATTATATTTTTAAAAAAAATATAGGGACGTACCCGTACCTTAATTTTTCTAAAAATGACGTGTCCCCGTACCAGTACCAGTACCGGTACCGTACCCGCACCCGGACAACCTATGTATAGCTTGATGAATAATCAATATGAATTAATAGTATATAATTGGATATTAAATCAAAATATTTAATATACTACGATTATAGAATTATTAAATATTAAGTTTTGTAGTCAAATACATTTATTAAAATATATATTTTTGGTCAAATACATTTATTAAAAAATTAAGGAAATACGTTGAATGCACCTTTTGTATATGTTATAATATTTCAAATGTGGTTGACCAAAAAAAATAAAATCAAATATGTGATTAAAATTCTGTCAAAAATGGATTTAATTAAATAGCTTTTATATTCCATAAAATAACATTTGTAACAAGTCAAAAGTCAAAACCAAAATCAATAAATACAGTAGGATGAACATATACTCAATCCGTATCAAATTAAAAATCACTGTGAGAAGAAAATTTGTAACAAATTTATTACACTCTCTTCTTTTAACATTAATTACATTTCTTTATTTGATGAAAGTAACTTATACTAGTATTGTGGTATGAATAGAATATTAATAACAGTTATTCAAACCTTATCCCGAAAACAATTAAAGGCTTAGTCAAAAGTAAAAACAAAAATTAATACTATCAATTAATAATGTGCAGTATATATACTGCTACAAATTCTAAGTGTGGCTAAGAAGAAGTGTGGCTCTCCATAAACAAACTTTTGTGCTCCTAATTAATCAAAGCGCTTTTGTCAAAAAGCCCTAAAGAAGCATTTCTCTAGTTAGGTTTCATCCATGTCAAAAGATATTCAATTCTTTGATCTCAACACCGGAGCCAAGATCCCTTCCCTCGGCTTAGGAACTTGGCAGGCCGATCCTGGTGTTGTCGGTGAAGTTGTTGCTGCTGCCATTAAGGTTTTCCACTTCATCTTTATCATCATCTTCATTTGTCATTCTATAACTAACTAATACATATATTTATTTTTACCTATTCTCTCAGATATTCAACTTAGAAACTTACCTATTTTCGTGGACACGTTTTTGACTCTTTATAGTCTCTATTGGCAGTGCTGAAAAGACTACTTGTTTATATATATGATTTATTTTTGTTTGTTCAATAAAAGAAAAAGATATCGATTTACGTAGACACGTTTTATAAATCTCTTATTATACTATATAATCATATTTTATTTTGATTGATCAATTATTATTCAATATAATCATATTTTCTTTTTATTGATAAATTTTTTTTTCTTTTGGATCTTCAACTTTGATTGATCAATTTGATATATACAGGTTGGTTACCGTCACATTGATTGTGCTCAAATCTATGGCAACGAGAAGGAGGTAATTCATTGTTGTTTTTTTTTCTTTTTAATCGTGATGCATGCAACATAATGTTTGAAGAAAACTATTCATTGATTCTTCTTTTGCAGATTGGCACTGTGTTGAAGAAATTATTTGATGAGGGTGTAGTGAAACGTGAAGATTTGTGGATTACATCTAAACTCTGGTTTGTTTATGAATATATTAAACTTCTAGATATGATTAATTAGTTTTGTTTTCATGATTTTATATTAATATTCCAAAAAAAAGTAAGTTTTATGAAATCCTAAGATATTTGACTACATAAATCCTAAGATATTTTTACTATTTTAGGTAACATGGTAAAAATGTTGTGTAGAACCTAAGAATTTAAGATGATCTATGCAGGAATACTGATCATGCGCCAGAAGATGTACCTCTAGCACTGGACAGGACTTTGAAAGACTTACAACTTGATTATGTTGATTTGTATCTTGTATGTAACAATCACTCAAATTGCTTATAGTGTTAAAATGTTATGCACGATTTATGATTAAATTCCCCTTATATATATACTTTGGATGATTAATATAAGTCAAAATTTGAAGTCTAAATGTGAAATCTGAATTTCAATGGAAGAGTCTTTAATTGTTTTTTTAAATATGAAATAATGAATTTATAATTAAACACTGAATTATTTATAAGCTTATGCCTTGAACACTTATTGACTTCCACAAGTAGTTTTCAGTCTAGGGACCATGTGTTTAATTTTTCTTTTCTTGCACACTTAATGACCACGAGTGTTCTTTAGTACAGATAGGAAATTTAAGTTTATTCTCTCAGATTTTAAATATAAATAAAAAAAAAATTTAAATTTATTGAATAATTATGAATTATTATAAATTAGATTTATTAATTATTCAATAAACTTTGAAAATGATTTTTTTTTTTTATATATTTAAAAACGAAGGGAGTATGTTCCAGTGCTTAATTGGGGGTCATTATCATATCCAATATATAATCATTTATTTATTGTTGAAAAATAATATTTGTACAACTAATTTAAAACAACTATCTGTCATATTTTCATTGTACATTCTTACTCTCCCTCCTTATCTTTCACTTTATTATTTTTGTGCCAGTAAAAAGAAAAAAATAAAATTGTCTCAAAAGTTATCTCAAAAGTTCACAAATTAATTGTATAAATATTATTTATTACTATTTTTTTTAATGATTTTCCTTCGTATGCTTGTAAGATTTATTTCATCCACTTCCGAAACTTTGTGTTTAATAATTTATTCAGAACATATTGTTAACTTATGATTCTTCCATTTTAGATCCACTGGCCTGCTCCAATGAAGAAAGGATCTGTTGGCTTCACGGTTGATGACATTGCAAATCCTAACTTAGCGAGCACATATAAACCGTTTGAAGATCTTTTGCAACCTAACTTAGCCGACACATGGAAAGCGATGGAATTACTATATGACTCTGGGAAGGCACGGGCTATAGGCGTAAGCAACTTCTCTATCAAGAAGTTGGGGGATTTGCTTGAGGTTGCTCGTGTTCGTCCTGCTGTCAATCAAGTGGAAAGCCATCCTGCTTTGAGGCAGGAGAAGTTGCGCGATTTCTGCAAATCCAAAGGTGTCCACCTCTCTGTAAGTTCCTAAACCTAAAATGATCAGTAGTTTGTCTTTACACATTACAATGACTATATTTTCTTCTTGAAACTTGAAACTCTAAAACCTATTATTTTCTTCTTTTTTTTGCACATATTTTTTTAATTTCATTTTTATTTTTTAGGGATATTCACCTTTGGGTTCCCCAAGTTGGCTTAAAACTGATGTCCTTAAGCATCCAATTCTAAAGAGTATTGCTGAGAAACTAGGCAAGACTCCTGCACAGGTAGCTCTTCGTTGGGGATTGCAAATGGGTCATAGTGTGCTTCCCAAGACTACAAATCAAGCAAGGATAAAAGAAAACTTTGATATTTTTGATTGGACTATACCTGAAGATTTGTTTGCTAAATTTTCTGAGATTGAACAAGTAAGTATTTTCTGAGACTTGTTAGCCCCTAATAGAATTTTTTTTTAGAATGATAAATAATATTATTATATTTACTAAAAGCAAAAAGAATAAGAGAAAATTCAAAATGCATAGGGGTACCAGAAGTGTACTCTGTCAACACCTAACAACCTCTAAAAAACATACACAGTCAACAAGAAGGCACACCAAAAGCAAAACACAGTTAACCCTCCACTACAAGAAGATCTAAGGATCCTCACAGAGAGATGAAATGATCAACCACCAAGCAAGGAAAACACAAGAGACCTACAACCAACTAGACCTTAAAAAAATCCAACTCAACACCCCGACAAATTCTACTGGTTCCAACAAGAAATAGGGGGCATACCCCACTCGTAACAGAGGATCCCCTAGCTAATAGAATATGTTGGCTTAAATATTGATATAATCTTTAAATATTAATGTAAAAGTTTCTAATTGAATATATTTTATGAGAACTTTTAAATTTTGATGTAATCTTTAATTTTTATTACAAATTATATTTTTATAATGACTTAGAAAAAATGGGAAACCAATAATCTTAGGGACAACTTGGATTTGATTAAGCTTTTGGCTTATTATTTGATATGTACGAAACTATGGTAGTGAAGGTCTTTTTTATTTAATTATTTATTTAAATGGAAACATTGTGTAGTTTTATGACAATTGCTTTGATTGTTGCAGAAACGATTACTCCTTGGTTATTCATTTGTTCATGAAACTTATGGTGGCTACAGATCTCTTCAAGAACTTTGGGATGATGAAATCTAAGCATTCTGCTTCGTGACCCATTTTTGGTCACTAGATGGAATAATAGGAGTGTGATTTTGCTTCATTTACTATTTTCTATTGTTTGTCTATTTATGAGAGAGATAAACACAAAAGATATATTATATTATCGATATTCATTTAATGAGTAAATCTCACTAATGAGTCTCAAAAGTCTTATATTTATTTCTATCTCTTTCATAAATAGATAATAAATGAAGAATAGAAAATGCAACAAAGCCAAACTCCAATAAGATAATTCCTTTGTCTTTCTGGTGTCGGCATGCATGTTGTTGGATTGTTGAATTCACAAAATTTTAATAAATGACTCATTTGATACTTTATCTATGTCTCTTCTTATTTCCCAATCCTCAATTTGAGAGTGATGGAGGCTATGGACTAGTTAGGTAGAGCACCTTCTTTTTTTTGTGACTAAAGATAGAGTACCTTGTTTACACGATTTAATTTCTATTTTTTGCAATGAATTAGAAATAACTAGTTTCTATCATGAGAAATAATATTCAAACTAGCATAATACCCGTGTGTACGCACGGGTCGCGACGTTGTCGCGATATTTTTTTATCGTAGGACGGGTATTTGATAATACGAAATTAGTCCCGTTATAAAGTTATTCACTATTGTAAAGATTGTTGTCCGGTGTATATAGCTATAGAATAAGGTAGGATTACTTGCGATAATATGATCGAAAATCATTTTTCTATCATTTTAAAACACATGAAGTAGTAGTATGGATTCATACTGACTTGCAGTTATTTTGGGAATGTGAATATAAGTGTCCTATATATAAAACAAATATAATTCTTTTTTAATTAAAGCTTATATTATATATTTGTAAAATACAATGAATGCAATTTGACATAAGTTAAAATGTGTAGACTATAATTTATAGAACTGACACTCATTATATATACTTAGAGCGAGGTAAGATTATTACTTGTGATAATTCCTTTGTCTTTGTGGTGCAGGCATACATGTTGTTGGATTGTTGTTTCACAAAATTTTAATAATGCATAATTTGATACTTTATCTATGTCTCTTCTTATTTCTCAATCCTCAATTTGAGAGTGATGGGGGCTTTCGACTAGTTTGGTAGAGCACCTTTTTTTTTTTTTGACTAAAGGTGGAGCACCTAATTGTTTACCCAATTTAATTTCTAATTTTTGCAATGAATTAGAAATAACTAGTTTATATCATCAGAAATAATATTCAAACACAAAATTTCGACACCGTGTAGTACATCACAAGAAATGAGATTGCCAAGCGCACACTCTCTTTGACACATTTTATTCCTCTGCCTCCACCTTTTACTTATTATTCCAAATACACATGAAGCAAAAAGAGGAGCACATTTGAGAACGAACCTCGCATGTGTTTGTGATTTTTTTTGTGCTAGATGAACACATGTTTTATACTAATTCTTCCTTAATATATTGATAATTACTTCATCTTTTATTAACACTGTTACAGATACCAAAAATATAACACCAAACTTCATCTTTTATTTTTTATGGCACACAAATTTTGTGCCGTGTGTATACTAATCGGAGTTACTTTACAAACACCCTAAAACCACAGACCAAGATTTATTGTAGTTCCGCAGTAACACGTGGTAATTAATTCGGTCCAATAATTTCACATCGGACAGTTATGATACAAATACATTAAAATGATCTTGACCATTGATTTACATCAGACGGTCAATACTCTAACTGCGTTAATTAACGCAGTTACAGCAGACAATCGTTTTCTCAAAACTACAACCAACTAAAGTCAAAGTACCAAATGCACCTTTTCATACCTGCAGTAAAAGAACCATAGCCAAAGACACACTGAACCAAATTAAAAAGCAATTTATTCTCTAATAGAGTTTGCATTAGAGGATAGAAGACCTTATATTTAATGAGTCATGTTAACATGTGTCTTTAGGGACATTTCTCATTCCATTCAGGTCCACCATAACAAAAGTAACTTCTCCATCCCTCATTAATCCCTCCGTTTATATTATAATAATTTGGTTGCTCCATAAAATACATGGAATTTGACAATGGAATCAACTTGTTATTAGATTCAGGAGTCACAACTTGCATATTCCTAAAATATGAAGCTTTTTTGAAACCCTTGCAAGAAAATGTTTGTTATCAAACTTGTGTGTTTGATATGATTGAAAATCATAACTAACTGTTGGTGTTTTGTATGTTGGCCTCATTTTGCAAAAACAAGTTCAAGCAAGATGCTGGACCAGATGCCGTAGCATGTGGGTACAACATCTGTCTTGCCGGTATTTAATGCTCTATTTGCGCGCCATATCTTTGAAGATTATCTGAAGCACTATTTTCGCCTTACTTGCTTATCAAGACGCACGCCTTTAAACAAGGGTTTATTAGGTGGCTGGACCAAGATATACTTTCCAGAAGATGCTACGCCATTTATGGAAACAAGTGATTCTTTCCATTACATGTGTGCTGGACTTTGCAAAAGGACAGCTGAAGATTAAAGCCCAATATGAAGACCTAGCCCATGCTAACTCAGGTCATATAAATATGTGAAGACTAAAACCTAAAAGACTACTGAAGCCGTATTTCAAGAATATAGTTTTAGGGTTTGAGTCTTGTTTATTGTAAGCCTTTCTTGTGGATTCTATAACACAAGCTTAGGCCTGTTTGGTTTGTTATTTGTATAACTTCTCCCAAGCTTTTAAGCACGGAGACTGTTTTGTTGTTTGGTTAGTGAAACCGCACTGTTCGTAGAACTGAATAATCACGAGGTTCGTGATAGAAAGGAAGTGAGACGGGGTCTCAAACTTAGGAGTTCCTAGGTTGAGTTAGCACGGGTAGAGTCTAGGAGATAAGTCGTAAACTTGGATGTTTGCTGTGGGCTTAGAACTAGATCTATTATAGTGGATTCCTTCCTGGCTTGGTAGCCCCCAGAGTAGGTCGTTGTGTACGCCGAACTGGGTTAACAATTCTCTGTGTTGTTTACTTCATTGTCTGTTGTTTTTACTTGTTCATTATATTCTACTGTGGACATACGCTAGAGCATTTGTCTTAGCATTACAACTGACTACGTAAGACAATTGCTATAGCTTCTGTCTTAACATCTGTCCCCAGTAGGTGCCAGAATTTCAATTGGTATCAGAGCAGGCACCCTGTTCTGCGTGGGTGAGGACCAGGGAAGTTACTTTCTGGCATAATGAACAAGGATGGTGGCTATGTCAACAGACCTCCACTTCTGGATGGATCAAACTATGATTACTGGAAAGCCAAAATGGTGGCATTTATTAAATCACTTGATAGCAAATCTTGGAAGGCTATCCTAACGGGATGGGAGCATCCAGTGATGCGTGACAAAGATGGTAAAACTACAGGTGAACTAAAACCAGAAGCGGATTGGACCAAGGAAGAGGATGAGCTTGCACATGGTAACTCCAAGGCGCTAAATGCCTTATTCAATGCTGTGGACAATAACATTTTCAGGATGATCAAACAGTGCTCAGTGGCTAAGGAAGCATGGGAAATTCTAATGACTACACATGAAGGCACCGCTAAGGTGAAGAATTCAAGGCTACAGCTTCTGACCGTAAAGTTTGAGAATCTAATGATGGGTGAAGGTCAATCTGTTCATGACTTCCACATGACCATTCTAGATTTTGCAAACAACTTTGATGCTCTAGGAGAAAAGCTAAGCGAGGAAAGAATGGTAAGAAAAATGCTTAGATCTCTTCCTAAGATGTTTGATATGAAAGTCACTACCATAGAAGAAGTACATGATATAGGAGTGATGAAACTTGAAAATTTGGTGGGTTCATTACTAACCTATGAGCTGGCTGCTAAAGAGAAAACCGAGAAGAGGAAGAAGAGTATAACTCTTGTAACCAACACCACTGAAAGTGAGGAAGTAGAAAATGGTTTAGAAACTGATGAAAATTTATCTGAAACTATGGCACATCTAGGCAGGCAGTTCAACAGAATATTAAAGAAGATGGATGGAAGAGGCAGGACAAATGCTAAAGGCAATTTCTCTGATAATAACAGAAAGTTTAATGGTGAAAGAAAATACAGACCTGAGGAAAAGGCCAGTACTGGAAAAGGTGTTCAATGTCATGAATGTGAAGGCCATGGACATATTAGAGCTGAATGCCCAACATACCTGAAGAAACAGAAGAAGGTTATGGCTGTCACTTGGTCTGATGAAGATGACTCTGAGGATGATGACTACTCTGAGTCTGCAAATCACATTACTGCACTTACTGGATTTATTGAATCTGAATCAGATGATGAAGAATTGACCTTTGATGAATTAGCTGCGTCCTATAAAGCACTGAGTCAGAAGAGTGAAAAGGTTTGTCAGCAGCAACAAAACGTTATAAGTAAATTGCAAGATGAGAAGGTGAAGCATCAGACTCAAATATCTCAACTCACAAAGCAGCTACAATCTGAGAAGGCAAAGCATCTGTCCGAGGCTTCTGCTCTTAGAGATGAGGTAACCACATTGAACTATCAGCTGACTAGTTTAAATAAACAACTTAGACTGCTAAATAATGGAACTGAAAGATTAGATATACTGGTTGAGGGTCAAGTTGCTGGGAAACCTAAAGGTATTGGAGTAGAATATAACTATCCTAAAAAGAAAAATGTTACTTCTACTAGTACATTTGTTCCTGCTAAAGACACTTATGATCCCACTGAAACCAGACAGATGCCACAGCATGTTCAACAACATCAGCCTGCCAAAATAATTCCTAAACCTAAGGGATGGATCTGTCATTATTGTGGTAGAAAAGGTCACATCAGACCTTTTTGTTTTAGATTATATGGGTTTCCAAGATGGTATAGTAATCCCAGGTACGAATCTGATTCAAGCAATGCAAAGAAGGAATGGAAACCAAAGGCAAATGATGTTGCTCACATAGCTCATACATCTCTGAGAGTTTCGTCCAGAAATGATTGGTACTTTGATAGTGGTTGCTCAAGACATATGACTGGTGTTGAAAGTTATCTAACCAATGTTAAAGCTTACACTACTAGTTATGTTACTTTTGGTGATGGAGCCAAAGGTCAGATCAAAGGCATTGGAAGTCTCACTGCAAATGGGTTGCCTAAACTTGAGAATGTTCTTTTGGTGGAAGGATTGACTGCAAATCTCATAAGCATCAGTCAATTGTGTGATCAAGGAATGAAGGTGAACTTCACGAAATCTGAGTGCACTGTCTCTACTGAAGATGGTGAATCTGTTATGAAAGGAGTCAGGTCTAAAGATAACTGCTATTTATGGATTTCTGAAGAAAGTGCTCAAATTTCCTCCTGTCTCATCACTAGAGAAGATGAAGTCAAGTTATGGCATCAAAAGATGGGTCATCTTAATCTAAGGAGTATGAAGAAAGTCATAGCTGAAGATGCAGTCAAAGGGGTACCTAAACTGAAGATAGAAGAAGGAAGCATATGTGGTGAATGCCAAATTGGGAAGCAGACAAAGATGCCACACCCGAAGCTGCAGCATCTGACTACATCAAAGGTGCTTGAATTACTTCATATGGACTTGATGGGGCCTATGCAGGTTGAAAGTCTAGGAGGAAAGAGATATGCTTTTGTTGTTGTAGATGACTACTCAAGATTCACTTGGATCAACTTTCTCAGAGAAAAGTCAGACACTTTTAGTTCTTTCAAGGATTTATGTACACAACTTCAAAGAGAAAAAAATAGGTTCATTGTCAGAATAAGGAGTGACCACGGTAGAGAATTTGAAAACTCAAGATTCTCTGAGTTTTGCACTGCTGAAGGAATAGGACATGAATTCTCTTCACCTATTACACCTCAACAAAATGGTGTAGTTGAAAGAAAGAACAGAACTATACAAGAATGTGCTCGTGTCATGCTACACTCAAAGAAACTGCCTCAACACTTTTGGGCTGAAGCTATGAATACAACATGTTACATTCTCAATCGTGTCACCTTAAGAGCTGGAACCACTAAGACCTTATATGAATTGTGGAAAGGAAGAAGACCTACTATCAAGTACTTTCACGTATTTGGAAGTAAGTGTTACATTCTGATAGACAGAGAGCAAAGGAGGAAAATGGATCCAAAAAGTGATGAAGGTATATTCTTGGGATACTCAACCAACAGCAGAGCTTACAGAGTGTATAACTCCAGAACTCAAGTGATGATGGAATCAATGAATGTGGTGGTAGATGATGTATCATCTGACGCTAAGACAGATGAAAGTCCAGAAGCTGAAGCATTTGAATTCCAGCCTGAAGAAACTGCCAGTATAGAAGAGTTTGAGGTAACACCTGATTGTCCTATCACTGATGATACTGTTGTTCCAGTTAGTAAAGAACCATCTATCAGAGTCCAGAAAAATCATCCCAAGGATCTGATCATAGGCAATCCTGATGAAGGTATTACCACAAGAAGAAATCAAGATATAATCTCTAACTCTTGCTTTGTGTCAAAAATAGAGCCAAAAAATGTCAAAGAGGCTCTCATGGACAATTATTGGATTACTGCTATGCAAGAAGAGCTGAATCAGTTTGAAAGAAGTGAGGTTTGGGATCTAGTTCCTAGACCAAAAGGGTTGAATGTAATAGGCACTAAATGGGTTTATAAAAATAAATCTGATGAAAATGGAACTATTACAAGGAACAAGGCAAGACTTGTGGCACAGGGATACACTCAAGTGGAAGGTTTAGACTTTGATGAGACCTTTGCCCCAGTTGCAAGATTAGAGTCTATACGGCTGTTACTTGGTGTTGCATGCATTCTGAAATTTAAACTTTTCCAAATGGATGTTAAGAGTGCCTTTCTCAATGGGTACTTAAATGAAGAGGTGTATGTGGAACAACCAAAAGGCTTTGTGAATCCAGATCTTCCTGATCATGTCTACAAGTTGAAGAAAGCTTTATATGGATTGAAACAAGCCCCTAGGGCTTGGTATGAGAGATTGACTGAATTTCTTGTCAATCATGGATACAGGAAAGGAGGACATGATAAAACTCTGTTTGTAAAAGAAGAACATGGTAAACTAATGATAGCACAAATTTATGTTGATGACATAGTATTTGGCGGGATGTCAAGTCAGATGGTGGAGCATTTTATCAAACAGATGCAATCAGAGTTTGAGATGAGTTTAGTTGGGGAATTAACATTTTTTCTTGGACTTCAAGTGAAGCAAATGGATGAGACAATATTTATCTCTCAGAGTAAGTATGCAAAAAATATTGTCAAGAAGTTTGGTATGGATACCGCTACTCACAAAAGGACTCCAGCACCTACTCATTTGAAGTTGACAAAAGATGAGAAGGGTGTTAGTGTTGATCAGAGTCTCTATAGAAGTATGATAGGAAGTCTCCTGTATCTTACAGCTAGTAGACCTGATATTAGCTTTGCAGTGGGTGTGTGTGCAAGATATCAAGCTGATCCAAAGATGAGTCACTTAACTCAAGTGAAAAGAATCCTCAAGTATGTTAGCGGCACATGTGACTATGGCATGATGTACTCACACAGTGACAACTCTCAACTCATTGGATTTTGTGATGCAGATTGGGCTGGCAGTGCTGATGACAGAAAGAGCACTTCTGGTGGTTGTTTCTTCTTAGGAGAAAATTTGATATCATGGTTTAGTAAGAAACAAAATTGTGTGTCTCTCTCAACTGCGGAAGCTGAATACATTGCAGCTGGAAGTAGTTGTTCACAACTTGTCTGGATGAGACAGATGCTGAGGGAGTATAATGTTGAGCAAGATGCTATGGCTTTGTATTGTGATAATCTGAGTGCAATCAATATCTCAAAAAATCCTATACAACACAGTAGGACAAAGCATATAGACATTCGTCATCACTTTATCAGAGATTTAGTAGAAGAGAATGTGGTGGTTTTAAAACATGTTGCTACTGAGGAACAACTCGCAGATATATTCACGAAAGCACTAGATGCTAACCAATTTGAGAAGCTAAGAGGAAAATTAGGAATTTGCCTGCATGAGGATTTGTAGCAGTTAATGTCTGAAAAGCGTGCAGCAGTTCTTCTCCCTCTCTACTCTTATGTTGCGCACGCTAATTTAGGGAAAGTCTTAAAAACTTCCCTTAACTACTTCATCACACGCTACATTAGTGTGATAAGTTCTGATACTGTTGTTAAGAATCACTCTAGTTCTGAGACTGAGAAGACTAGGCTTGTTGTTGAAGAAGTTGAAAAGAATGCTGAGTTGGAGAATTTAGGGAAAACTGATCAGGTTGAAACCCTAGATACTGTTGATGTGAATACTGTTAAGGATCCTGAGGCTGCTCCTAGTACTGATGACATGGAAGTAGATATTGATCTTGTAGCAAAGGCTACTGAAACTGGTGACACCATGGTTGACAATGGTCTGAATCTCATCAAGGACCCTGTTCCTCAATCTGACGTTGTGCCAGATGCTGAAGCATCTTTGGACCAACAGGTTCCTCGTCCTAATATTGTAGCTGACGTATGTTCTGATACTGGTTTTAGTAGTGATGATACTGATAAGTCTCCACCCCTGGTGAAGACATTTGGTGCTGGTGTTGATACTCCTGTTGTCCAGAAGAAACAGTTGAAGAGAAATGCTGTAGAGAGTGACTCTGTCTTTGAGGAAAAAGTGTCTGTCTGGACCTTGAGGGCTACGCCCAGGATATCTTGTGCACTCCCATGTGCTGCTGGTCTGTAATTATGCTACTATGATGTGTTGCTACTTCTGTTTGTCAATGCATGACGCATTATGTTTGTCAAAATTATGGCTAAAAAGGGGGAGTAGTAGTAAAGATGCATGTTCTGTTCGTGATAATGCTGTGACACATGTTACATCATCTGGTGTGCTATGATTGAGGGGGAGCAAGTATGCTATATCTATATGTGTATGTTTGTTCTGTTGAGGGGGAGTATTCTCTACTGTGATATATGTTTGAGGGGGAGCAGGTATGCTATATCTGTATGTGTATGTTTGTTCTGTTGAGGGGGAGTATTCTCTACTGTGATATATGCATGAACTCAGGGGGGAGCAATCTACTTTTGTTGTGATGCATGTTGTGTGTGACAGATGCCATTCCAAATGCTAAGGCATCTTGTCTGTTTCAAAGGAATCCACTTTTACTTGTTACCGGAGAATTTATTTTTCTCAGTGGTGTAGGAATTTATTTTTCCTATGGTGATTCATATTTGTGGGAATTTATTTTTCCCTGGTTTAACTGTATGGCGCTTATGTGTGAGAGTTTATTTCTCTCCTATCTTGTACCCTATGAGGCTAAGTTGTGTATTTCCGCTGTTGCATGCCTCTGATGCTGACTGTTCATTATTTCTCACTTGAAGATCTCTCTTGAAAATAATGTGACAATGTATTATCTTCTTTCTTAGCTGTGTGTTTGCGTTGACTTGAAGGAAGGTATGTACTGCATCTCTCCAGAACTGGTCTTAGTTTGTTTTAGCCAAAATTTGCCAAAGGGGGAGATTGTTGGTGTTTTGTATGTTGGCCTCATTTTGCAAAAACAAGTTCAAGCAAGATGCTGGACCAGATGCCGTAGCATGTGGGTACAACATCTGTCTTGCCGGTATTTAATGCTCTATTTGCGCGCCATATCTTTGAAGATTATCTGAAGCACTATTTTCGCCTTACTTGCTTATCAAGACGCACGCCTTTAAACAAGGGTTTATTAGGTGGCTGGACCAAGATATACTTTCCAGAAGATGCTACGCCATTTATGGAAACAAGTGATTCTTTCCATTACATGTGTGCTGGACTTTGCAAAAGGACAGCTGAAGATTAAAGCCCAATATGAAGACCTAGCCCATGCTAACTCAGGTCATATAAATATGTGAAGACTAAAACCTAAAAGACTACTGAAGCCGCATTTCAAGAATATAGTTTTAGGGTTTGAGTCTTGTTTATTGTAAGCCTTTCTTGTGGATTCTATAACACAAGCTTAGGCCTGTTTGGTTTGTTATTTGTATAACTTCTCCCAAGCTTTTAAGCACGGAGACTGTTTTGTTGTTTGGTTAGTGAAACCGCACTGTTCGTAGAACTGAATAATCACGAGGTTCGTGATAGAAAGGAAGTGAGACGGGGTCTCAAACTTAGGAGTTCCTAGGTTGAGTTAGCACGGGTAGAGTCTAGGAGATAAGTCGTAAACTTGGATGTTTGCTGTGGGCTTAGAACTAGATCTATTATAGTGGATTCCTTCCTGGCTTGGTAGCCCCCAGAGTAGGTCGTTGTGTACGCCGAACTGGGTTAACAATTCTCTGTGTTGTTTACTTCATTGTCTGTTGTTTTTACTTGTTCATTATATTCTACTGTGGACATACGCTAGAGCATTTGTCTTAGCATTACAACTGACTACGTAAGACAATTGCTATAGCTTCTGTCTTAACATCTGTCCCCAGTAGGTGCCAGAATTTCACTAACTTTGGAAAAAATTTAAATAAGAATTAGTTTGTTATCAAATCTGTGTGTTAGATATGATTGGAAATTATAACTAACTTTGGAAAAGATTTAAATAAGATTTAGTTTTAAAACAAATCTTATTTAAAAATTAATTCCTATCAAGATCGAACAAAAACTGAAGTAAATCAACAGGAGCTGCATCTCTATATAAAGAGACTCAAGCAAGAGTTTCAGGGAACAAAACTTTATGGCGAAAAACGGCAGACTTTTGAAGGCAATTCCACATATTCTTGTAATACTTTCTTTCACCTTTCTTGATGTAATTTCCTTTTTAATTATGTCTAACTAATTCCCCATGATTGGATCTTAGGGAATTCTAATTGCTATTATTCTTGAACCATGTAGTTTCATATGTTATTTTAATGAATTACGAAGTTAGTTTCAGGTAATTATTCCTTGTACCTAATGCTTTGCATGATCCGATCAATTGTGTGGTGATTTAAATAATTTGTTTTACTATGAGAATAAGAACGAATCATCGACCTAGGAATAATTATTCAAATAACTTTTACTTAAGAGATTTCGTATATGTTAATTGAGAATTTAAAGATTAAAGCGCAAATTCCTCCCGGATCATAAATCATCCTAAGAAATTAGGGATTTATGATCAAGGGAGAGGATTATGTTATCAAGAGATTGAACATAATTATCTTTTTTAATCAAATCGTGAAATTAGTTTGGTAATTTGTTAAAATACATGATCTACCGATATAATAGTAATTACATGAACCGAAAAGATCCAATCGCTTTTCCTTCTTAAGTCAAACCCTATTTTCAAAGTTTATTTTCTCAAACAAACCCTAGAAAAATCCCCCCTTTTTATATTCATGTCAATTTACATAAATATGTTTTCAAATCACGGTTGTTGCTTTAACGCAATCTCTGTTAATATGAATTTATTTTATTACTTACGACGAATTTTGTACATTTGCTAAATTATTCATCACATGTATCATTATGAACAAAGTAAAATAAAATTGATTGAAGGAAAGTAATAGTTGGGAAATACATTGAGAGGATGAATTATGCTACCAACACACCTTCTAAACACTCTTTTCAAGACACACTTTCTAATTGGTTAGATTTTAAATGGGTCATACTAAATTTATGTGGGGCTTACATATTTTAGTGGGGTCCATTTGAATTTCAACCAATTAGAGATTGTGTGTTAGGAAGAGTGTGTTATTAGCATTGCTCAAGGATGAATTATGCTAACAACACACCTTCTAAACACTCTTTTCAACACAGGATATACCAACAAACTTGTATATATTTTATTTCTCATTCTCTTTAAAGAATTATTTAAATTATTACAAAGAGTACAAGTTGTATGTTTTTCTTTCTCTCAAGGACAATTCTTATTCCTACCAGGTCCACCAAATGTAATGAATTGCGCCCCATACTTATTACGCCCTCCTTTTATATTATAACAATTTGGTCGTTGTACAAAATATTGAGGTTGTTGTGTCAATGGATGTAATAAATGATCGGTATTTACAACTGTCATATTCGTAATATATGCAGCTTTTCCTCCACCCTCTTCAGCAAAATGTCCACTACCCATTTGAGTTGAAGTATGAGATCCTCTTGATTTTCTATTAACTATTTCTCCACCAAATTGAACGGCATGTGCAGTACCCTTCAATTCTTGAAACATAGAGGATGGCCAGTACCCAATGACAATAGATCCAAATCCAAACCACCAATGCCCACTTTTAGGATCCTTCATACACACAACCATTAAAGTAAATTAAACCTTCAATGACTCCCTTTTGTTTTGTTAAAAATTTGAGTTATTCAAATATAGACATATTTAATCTTGATAATTTTTTGGTGATTCAATTTAATTCTTAAACAAAAATAAAATTTAAATTAGTTGCTGACATTTTTATAATTTGGAACAAATTCAAAATTAAATCAATAATATATATATATATATATATATATATATATACAAGATAATAATTACACTTGAATAGAAGGTAAACGGACAAAAAGTTGCGCCGCTAACCTTTTTTAGATGGCAAAATCAATTCTTTATTATGAGTATAAATTTGAATTTTATTTTTGTAAATTAGGACTAATCTGAAACGTTAAAAATTGTAACGGGAATAAAATGAATTTTTCCTCTAATTATTAAAAGAGTCATGTCTTTCAAATTATCCATCTTCTTCTAAGGTCAATTTGGAAATATAAGTAGAAAATTACCTTCCAGATCGTTAATTTAATCTCAAATTGCTTTCCGTTATATGTGGAAATTGGAGTAATTGAACTTCCAAGTGCAATTTTTTTGTTGACTTGAACAAAGCACGGACATTTTAAATTGTAGCACCCAGTATTTTGATATGCATCAGCGTTCAATTATTTTTGTTCGTTTCAATATTAATGTGCATATTACACATGAAGCAAATATACATACTAGTGAAGTAAGTGTTTTAAAAATCGGACCGAACCGGCCGGTCGGATCGGTCGAACCGCGAATCGGAGGGGTCTGCGGTCTGGTTCAAATGTTGGACCGAGCATGTAGTTAGACTGGAGTGAACCGCTAAAAATCGGTGAACCGGCGGTTTTCTGAAACCGACGGTTTGATTGCGTGTGCTTTTTTTTACAGAATTCTTTTTTTGAATGGAAATAGAAAAAACTAAACTAAAACAAATATGTCTCCTTGAAATTAAATTTATTATTAGACTACTAGTATATACTATTACTCTAATCAATTTACTTACCGTCCAATAAATAAATAATCTTGCTCGGTTGTCCACATAAAGATGTGGATAGACCTGCATATAGAAAAATCTCATACAGTCCCGCTGAGTATAACTCAGTTGGTAGGAACATAGCATAATATGCGCAGAATCCGAATTCGAACCCGAGATATTACACTTATTCACCTTTAAGGCGAATTAACCACTAGACTACTTGACCAAAAAAAAAATCTCATACATGAGCGAATATATTATATTTTCTTTTATCTTAATTATAAGTAAAAATTGTTTATAATTAAGGCTCTGAATTGATGAAATATAATGGAATAGAGCAGAGCGGGATGAAATAAAATAATGTTCCATTGTTTGGATTTAAAAAATAATAATGGAATGAAATAAAACGGAATGGAATAGATTTCATCCCATACCACAATTTACCTCCAATTTTGTTCCTCTCATTTTTAAAAATGAAAACAATGAAATGGAAGATTTATTTCATTCCGATTCCATTATATTCCATCAATCCAAACATAGTCTAAGATTAAAGAAAATAGTGTTTATATCAAATGCGCATAACAAAAACATTTTTTTTACAGTTCATATTATACAAGAAAAAAAGTTTGTATTTCTTTGATCTTAAATGCTTATATGTTATATCTCATAAATAGATTAATTAATATAAAAAATTATATATATATATATATATATATATATGCTTATATTAAATGACAAAATGTATTTGTGCATGCGTTCATTTCTTACACAGAGAATATTATTAAAGTAAGTAAAAATTGTTGGAAGTATAAATTTAAATTTACAATAGTATTAACCAAGTCATTGAGCTCAAGTAGTTAACGAGCTCCACCAAATGACGAATAGTTCAGGAGAATCCGAATTCGAATCTTGAGTGGAACAATTTATTGGCCAGACTTTACTTACCTCGCGGCCGAACTCTGGATTACTAGAGGACCCTTCCCCTAACAACCAGATGGTTATAAACTAAAAATAAATAAAAAAATTTACAAAAGTATTAAATTAATTAAATCAGTTATTTTCAAAATGTTTTCTTCGTCTCAATAGATTATAGTTTTTTTGCCTAATATAATAGACATGAGGGAGTAAATAAACAAAGGGTCATATTAACATGTGCCTTAAAGGCACATGATAACCTACCTAAAAATAGAATTTTTTTTTTTTTGGTCTTGAAATTTTTTTTTTAATATTTCAAGACATGAGGGAGTATAGGAAAGGAATGAATTAATTAAGATGAAATAATTGATTAGTGAGATTAATATTTCACAAACCTGCCAACCTGCTTCAAGGGAGTTGGGAAGATTTCGATCATCAGAGAGGACCCATATTTGAGCCAAGCTGAATTCTAATGGACTTTCCACTTTTGGGGCCCACACGTTTAAGGTAGCCCTTGCTCCATAGAAATCCCCATTGACATATCCAATTGCATGCTGCATTATTTCATTTTCAAAATAGCATATATATAAAAGGTGTAGAGAACAATTTAATTTAATTTTATATAAAAATAGTTGGAGAAAATATATTTTAAGAAAAAACCAAAAATACACACATCTTTTTGTTGACTTGAACAAAGGCCGCACATTTTAAATTGTAGCATCCAGTATGTTGATATGCATCAGCCTGCAATTATTACTATTATCATTTTTGTTTTTACAATAATGTTTTTATTAATGTGCATATTACACATGAAGCAAATATACATACTAGTGAAGTAAACAAAAAATAAAGTATACATGCTACTAGTATATACTATTACTCTAATAAATTTACTTACGGTCCAATAAATAAATAATCTCGCTCGGTTGTCCCCATAAAGATGTGGATAGACCTGCATATATAAAAAAATTATACTTGAATTTAGCTTGATTTTATTTTATGTTATAGAAAAATCTCATCCGTGAGCTTAACTCAGTTGGTAGGAATATAACACAATATGTGCAGGAGTCCGGATTCGAACCCGAGATACTCCACTTATTCACCTTTAAGGTGAATTTTCTAGCCACTAGGCTAGGTTCTATTTAGATTGATGAAATATAATGGAATGAAGCGGAGCAAGATGAGATAAAATAATGTTTCATTGTTTGAATTTGAAAAATAATAATGGAATGAAATGAAATAGGATGGAATAGATTTTATCCCATACCACAACTTACCTTCAATTTTGTTCCTCTCATTTTAAAAATTCCAAACAATGAAATGAAAAATTTATTTCATTCCGTTCAATTATATTCTATCGATCCAAATATAGCCTAAGACCAAAGAAAATAGTGTTTATATCAAATGCGCATAACAAAAACATTTTTTTTACGGTTCATATTATACAAGAAACAAAAGTTTTCATTCCTTTTATCTTATATGTTTATATGTTATATCTCAAATAGATTAATTAATATAAAAAATTATATATATTAAATGACAAAATTTATTTGTGCCTTCATTTCTTACTAAGAGAATATTATTAAAGTAAGTAAATTGATAGAAGTATAAATTTAAATCTCCAAGAGTATTAAATTAAATCAATTATTTTCAAAATGTTTTCTTCGTCTCAATAGATTAGAGTTTTTTTGCCATACTCCCTCCGGTCCTTTTTATAAGGAACAATTTGGAGAAAAAATTTGGTCCTTTTTATTTTTATAAAAAACTTTGACCAATTTTCAAATATTTTAAATGTTTAATTTCACTTATGCCCTTATTTATTATGAGAGAGAATATTAAAAATAAGTAAGTTAGTTGAATTGGTAGTAATTAAATAAGGGTATACATGGAATAAATTTAAAATTAGAAGAATATTAAATGAAAATAACTAGGTAGAATGTGTTTACTTGGTATGTGTATTTTTTTCAAATTGTTCCTTATAAAAAGGACCGGAGGGAGTATAATAGACATGAGGGAGTAAATACAGGAAAATGATAAACAGTGCCTAGTTAAGCATATAAATAAGGAAATTCTGTTTTAGAACTCGTGTATTCAATACATTGAAACTGTAAAATATTCTCTTACAAACATTAATTTTATCTTTTATTTCTATTTTTGGCATGCTTAACAAGTATCCCGGAGGCACGGTTTAGCATGACCTATAAACAAATTACAGACTATAAGAAATGAAGGAATGAATTAATTAAGATGAAATAATTGATTAATGAGATTAATATTTCACATACCTGCCAACCTGCTTCAAGGGAGTTGCGAAGATTTCGATCATCAGAGAGGACCCATATTTGAGCCAAGCTGAATTCTAATGGACTTTCCACTTTTGGTGTCCACACGTTTAAGGTAGCGCTTGCACCATAGAAATCACCATTGACATATCCAATTGCATGCTGCATTATTTCATTTTCAAAATAGCATATATAAAAGGTGTAGAGAACAATTTAATTTAAATTTATATAAAAATAGTTGGAGAAAATATATTTTAAGAAAAATAATCAAAAGAGACACTCTTACTTATAACTACATGACAAAACAAAAATAATGAAACTTGTGATCGATCGACAATATCTTTAAATTGAAAAAGAATCCAGTTTCATGAATACCAATTAAAGAAAGCTTGAAAACTGAACATTATTTTCTTTTACTAACCAAATAAATAGAAATTGTTTATTATGCTTTTAAGTTTCATACTAGTATATATATAAAAAATCAAGAAACAAAGTACTCAATTACCATTGTTTTACCGATTTAGATATTTGGTTTCTGTTAAGTTGTTTGTTTATCCCTTACTTTAATTACCATATGAAAAGAAAAAAAACAAATAAAAAGAAAAGGAAAAAAATAGAGAAAATGTTGAGTTTTTACGATTACATACTTCGTGTCTAACATTATTGACGAATTTTCTTCCGAATCTACTAATTGAGCCAGCTCTTAATATGTCTTGTTCTTTAGTTCTTATAATTGGAATTATTCCGTCAGGACATGATTCACCAGATAAGCTCCACGATTGAAAGAAGTCACTTTGGTTATGATCTATAGGCATTTCAGCGGGAGGATCCTGTGTTAAAATACGCATGAAAATTTCCAATTATAAAGTTGAAATATAATATCTTACTTAGCGTAAAAAATTATTCATTAATTTTCCATAATTAAATTGACCAAAATAAAATATGTATATATATATAAATATACCAATGGTTTTTGTCCTTTCAATAAAGGATAATCAAAAGCTGGTTGTTCATGAATCAAAACACAGTCAATGATATCACCATCTGGACTCTGCAAAAATGAACACCGACACGAGTTACATAAAAATAACATAAGTTTGGACGAAGTATTTGTTTTGCATATAGAGTATATTTGGTTATTTTGGGTCATTTTTATAAGTTTCAAATTTTATGGAGTAAAAATATAAATATCAAAAGAAAAAAATATAAATATCAAAAGAAAAGTGGTTCAAAGAATTTTTAAAAAAGTCATAATTAAAATATATAAAAAAGTTAAGGAGCCATATTATTGGAATTTGAAAATTTTGTAAAGTTCAATTTGCAATTTTTTTTTACAATTTAAAAAATAATTGTGACTAGTGTAATAAAGTTTAAACTTGCTTGAATTGTCTTAACACCAGGTTTATTGATTTGTTGAAGATGAGTTTTTATTGTCTTCTTCAACTTGTAATACTCTTCTTTGGATTGAGAAGTTTGATTGACCAATTGATGTTTGCTTATTTCTGAAGAATAAATAGGACTAACAAAATAAACAAAGACAAAAAAATGTAAGACGAGGAAGATGATTCGACAATTAAACTCCATGTTTGAGTTCTTTGGTTTTGTTCAATTAGAAATTGTAACCCCAATATATATGATCTAAATACCGATTAAGAAAAAATAGTTAAAGTAAAATATTTAATATATAACTGGTACATTTTTTTTTACTCTACATAATTATTAAATATTATACTTTTTCTCTAGTCAAAAAACATGTTTGGGTCAAATAATTTTATCAAAAGATTAAGGAAATATGTTAATACATCTTTTTGACCAAATGTCATACTCCTTTCCGTTTTAATTATAAGCGGAATTTTTTTATAAAATTTATTGAATAATTAATAAATATTGAAATGAGATTTTTTATTATATTTGAAATTCGAGAGAATAGTTTTCAATTAAAAAAAAGACTATATATTTTTCTTTTGTGTTAACCTTCTCATTCCTAGGGGAAAGGAACCCAATAATCAACAGTTCAAGCATAAGATAAGTAAAATTTGACAAAGACACTACAAAATATTACTATTTCAATTTAGGAACATTTCAATAAATGTTACATAAAGTCTATATTGCTAAAAGGTTATAGTAACATTTCGTAGTATTATTAGTAACATTTGAAATTATCATTACTAACATTAAAGAAATGTTATTGTTTTTTCTTTTTTGAACAACAGTTTATGTTTCTTGTAACATGAAAAATGTTTATATTCGTAAATTAGAAAAATATTACAAGGTTTATGTTTCTTGTAACATGCAAAAAAGTTACCAATTTGTATCCATACTTTTAGAAGGGTGTATTGGGATTTAGATTTTATAAGACTTTTTATAAGACTTTATGAGATTGTATTCATTTTGTGGAATTTGAAAAGATTTTTTAAAAAAATTTGTTTACAATCAAGATTTTTAACACAATATTTTGATGGATTTATAACATACTTTTAAATTTCAAAGTACTCTATGAAGTTTAAGATTGCAAAAGATTCAATGATTTTTTTAAGCAAAAAACAACAGAATTGCAAAAGTGAATAAAAAATATGATAAATAATATAACCTCTATTAGAGCATGATAAGAATGACGCTACAATAGTAGAATCAAGTGAAACCACCAATACCTTGCATCACAAGCTACCGGATTACTAGCTTAGTTACCATGATCCTCTACTTGCTTGTACACACATTTTAGTGTAGACCTTACATTTTGTATATAAACTAATTGGAATTTCATTTCTCATTAATGAAAGATGATCATTTCATTCCTATTTTCTCAATTCATAATATGGTATCAGTTTCCTTCATAGTGAACGTTACGATCCTAACCGCTTTCTAATAGTTTTCGCTGCAAATCTCAACAACTTCTTATTCATTTATTTTATTTATTTATTTTGTGTTGTTTTATTTATTGTCATGTTTGATTTATTTTAATAGCTTAGGTGGCATTAGAGGTGGGGGATATGTTTAGTATAGTAGTGTTTTTGTGAGGTATGGTTAGAAAATAGAAGTTCGGCTTTATGAGGAGTGGGTTAAGTGAGAAAATTGACCTAGGTATAAAATGCTAAGTTAGAGAGAATTCATTTTCTCATGTTTTTGGTGGAGGAAGAGAGAGTAAGAAGAGAAGAAAGAAGAGAAAGCTAAGAGTGAAGAACATAGAAGGAAAGAGCAAGAGAAAGAGAATTGGAGTAAGGATTCTAGAAGAACAAGAGGTAAGAGTGTAAATTTATATAGCTTATGAGTGACCAAGAGGGGGGAGAAGTTACGCTTCTCTTTACCCAAACCTTCTCACTCATTTTCTTTGAAAATGAGATATTTTTATGAATCAAAATTGAATGTTTTGTGTTGGTTTTGTTTCCTATGATTATTGATAAACTAAAAGTACAAGTTGATGATTTTGAAAACAAGAAATTGTAGATGTTTGAGTGGATTTATGTGTTTTATGAGTTTTTATGAAAGGTGGAGTCTAGGGTGGGTAAGTAGAATGGGTCTCCCACCATGGGAAAGTAAATTTTTACCATTAGATTTATTATTAAAATAATAAATGGACAAGATGAGTTACCTGTAACTTGTTAGTACAGTGTTCTAAATGTTAGAGCTAATTTATAGTAATGCCCAATTCTTGTTGATTAATTAAAATTTGAGAATGATCATTGTAACCCTTATCAAATTTCACCCTAATGATTTAAAAATAAAACTAAAAACAAATAGTGTAACCAAAAAAAATGTTGTACACCATCGTCATTAAAATGAAGACTCTATAAACTCCAAACATCGACCCATTGTTATTGTTTTCAAGTTAATAGATACAATCAAAATGCAAGCAAAACCATGATATAGAAAAACTGTTTCTATCCTTCTGCAAGCATAAATCTAAGAAGCCCCAAATCTCAATTCAAAGATCCATTGAGCTTATCTCCAATCTCCAAGACCACAAATTTTATATGACTGGCTGCCATGAATCATGACTGGAGTGGTGGCTATAGATGTAGTATCCGACCAAATCATCTCATACATTTTTTGTTATGGATTTACTTCTTTAGTTCTTTATTTATGAATCTTTCCAAATCCATACAATTTTATGAAGAGAAAACCTGAACTTTTGCCACTTATGAAAACAACAAAAAATAAAATCCCCATTTTTAACACTAAATCTTCAAATTTTCTTCTTCTTAAGTAAAATCAAACTCAGGATCTTATAAGTAAAATCAAATCAAAAGTAAATCCATAAAAAGTTTTCTGAAAAGTAACCCCAGTCTCTTCATAAAACATTGTCGCCTTCTTCATCTTATTCTCGATGATTATATTTGCAACGGGATTATAAAGTGGAAAATCAAAAAGCAATTAAGTTTATAATTTTAAGTTAGTGTTTAAATCCCAATTTCTGGTTTTTATGGGCAATCTATGTAAATATCACAGATGTGACAAATGTGTAAATAAAAATAAATATTATTATACTATTATTATTAGTGTCACCTACAATAACATGTTTTTTTCACTCACCCATGGTGGGAGACCTATTGGCCTCTCCCACCCTAGAAGGAGTTTTTTATGAAAAAGCATGATAAATCTTTGATTATTGATGATTGAAGTGTTTTTATGTGTTATAAGTTGTACTTTTTTGGAACTGGAACTCGTTTTGGTTGATTTTGGGGGAATTTCGTATGAACCCGAAAATAGAGTACGCTATTCTGGGTAATATCGCGGGTAAGAGCTAGCTAGAGTCGGCGAGAGAGCTCGCTAAGGCTCCCCGGTACTCGCCGGAAACCCTGAAACTTCCAGTTTTCTTCGCTAGAGGTCGCCCGGCGAGGGTCGGCGAGGGAGCTCGCCAGGTTTCGCCGGTATTCGCTGGAAACACTAAAACTTTCTGTTTATGTCGCTGAGGTACTCGCCGGGCTTCGCTGGGCGAGAATGCCTGAATCAGATTTCATTATATGATGATTTTAATGTTGATGATGGTTTAATACATGAGTTATTATGTTCTTATGTATGTGTACGATTAATTATGATACTTATAATACAATTAATGAGTATGTATGTGTACGATTGATGTTGATACTTATAATACAATTAATGAGTATGAATGTGTTATTGATGATGATTGTGAGATTGGAATTGTATATATGTATATGTGTAATGGGTATATGTATATGTGAGATAAATGGATGGTGAGTTGATGAAGTCATGTAATGTTTCATGCAATGTTGGTGAGTTAATATATATCTATATTACATGTTGTTGGAGATACTTCATTCATTCATATGTTGTGTCTAATGGATGGCGAGTGAATTTATATTCATAATGGATGGCGAACAGATTATTGTATCCGATATGGATGGCGATTTGGTACCACATGTAGTTGTGTCTAGGGACATAACATGAAGGTGACATTAGTTGCATTAGGAAAGTGTACATTAATTGCAATATGTGCTTAATGGTTGGTGAATGGATATATGTGCATTTAATTAAGAAATGTTCTTATCTTGTTGTTGATGATGATGCATGATATATGTGAAGTAATTGAATAGATTATATATGTTGAATTGCTTATTACACTTGTTGAGATAAATGTTAGTGAATCGCTTTCATTTATTGTTTGTCGGTTATATATATCTAACTCTCTGTTTTGTGTGTTTGCGGATCGTTGGGTGATCCAGATTCTCAGGTTGAGGATTAGTGCTCGTTGTTAGGAGGCATTGGTTAGTACCGGTTTAGTACTATTACGGCGAGGATTCGGCTTATCTACTCCATGTCGTTTTATCCTTATGGTTAGATTGCTTTGATGGTTGTAACACCATGTTGGGGATTTTGTACGATTTGGATTATGCCTATCTTTTATTAGACCTTGTTATGTTTGAATTATGTAAGGCTTGATGCCAATACTTATTTGGTTTTGTTGAACTAATTCTTGAAGTTGTGTTGATGAATTATTTGGATGGAGAATTCTCATATGATTATATGAATGATGATGCTTAAGTTAAATTCCGCTGTGATTGTTGGTATAAGCATGTTTAACATTTGAATTAAACGTTGCTTGGTTTGAATTTTTATCGTAATACTCTATTTGCTCTACTTGATTTATTGTTGTTTAGTCGCGAATGATGGATATATTAAGCAGGGTGTTACAACTTCATCTTCTTCCTTGAGCTTCTTGCTGCTTTACACTTCATTTTCATTGATTTTCTGCAACTTTCTTACTAATTCACCATGTCTCCTCGCATAACTCCTGTTCCTGTTCAAGTTCCACCGAACAATAGTGACTCAATCATTCTATTCTCGACTACTACACTGATATGATAGCTCTATGGGAGGAACTGAATTCACTTTGTTCAATGCCTAATTGCACTTGTGTGCATCAATGTCGTTGTGATGTTATGCGTTTTGCACACACTTGTCGATTGGAAGATCAGATTATTCAATTTTTTATTTGTTTAACTGAAAATTTCTCTGTTGTTAGAACTCAGGTTTTGTTAATGGGTCCTTTGCCTACAATCAACAAAGTGTATTTATTAGTTGTTCAAGAAGAAAGCAATCACACTCTTTTTTTAATCCTGTGAATTCTAATCCTGATGATAACATTGCCCTTGGGAATGCTTCTGATGCAAGAAAGTCCTCTAATTGTGGTAAAGAACCTATGAACAGGCAAGGGTGCCACAAGACATTGCAAATTTTGTGATAAAAGTGGATGCATTGTTGATTGGTGTTATAAGAAACATGGCAATCCAAATATTCGTTCTAATTCTGGTGTGAATTCTGAGAGTGCAAAAGCTGCTGCTATTAATGGTAACACTGAGATGGTTGCATCAAGTTCTAGCTGTAGTATTTCTCAAGATAAGTATGATCAACTTGTTACTTTACTTCAACAAGCAAATTTGATTCTCTGCCTCCAACATTGACTCTAGCTCAAACCACATTCACACCACACCTATGCTTGAATCAGGTCTTAACCCTATTATTTCACATGTGTCAAATATTCAAAGTATTGTTTCATGTTCAATTCAATCTAATTATAAATTTTGGTTCATACATTCTGGAGCCAATGATCACATATGTTCTTCACTCAATTGGTTTTGTTCCTTTTATAAAATCAAACCTATACTGTTAATATGCCAAAGGGTAACTATATATGTGATTGTTAAGTATGTTGTCAATGTTCATTTTGTTGTTGTAAGCACTAGAGGCCAATAAGTTTTACTTTGTAGGTAGATGTTTGGGCTAACCGAGCTGCCTTCTGCTTTGCTTTGAGTGTTTTTTCGATTTCTGAATTGAAAGGTAGAACTTCAGATGTCCCTTTATATCTCGCATACACTAGCAAATACTTAGTAGCACTGATAAAATAAGAACATAAAAATACAATATTTTTGGATTTTTGAATATTTAAATTTTTTGTGATTTTTGAATAATAGACAGAAAACTAAAAATTTCTAAATTACTAATTGGTTTGTAAACAGAATCCCGGCCCGACAGTGATGCCAAAATGTTGACTGGCCCCTAGTAAATGTACCGGTTTTATCGTCTAGAAATAATATTTATAAAAAATTCGTCTTCACGGGGATCATGTCAAGGTAACTAGTTTCACATAGGAATTAAGAAAAATAAGTTAGATCAAGTTGACAAAGATGGTTAGGCGTTTTTGAATCCCTCCCATATTCCTATTATGTAGTATGACGTTATATTTCCTTGAAATTATTTTTATTATCACAACGGATTATTTTTATTATCACTAATACCAGTTGAAAATCATGCAAACATTAATTTTGTGAGTGTTAATCTTATTGCTTATATCCTTGGGTTCTTGATGTTACTTTCCCCATTGCTCGCTAGACTAATTATCCTCAAATTGAGATTTAGAGCTCTGTTACGACTAATTCTTAACAACAATTCATAAATATGTTGAGTTACGAATATAGAATAAAGCACATAAGACAATTAAAAATAATAAATATAATTGCAAGTAATATAATCTTTTTCAAACCAATTACATAGATAAAATATTCCTAAGGGATTTCATCTACTCGGCCTAACCTAAGGTAATTAGTTACCCATAAGCATAATTATAACAAAAGAGTTAGGGAATTACACATACGAAGTAACCTCATTGCCTTGCTTAGAAGGCTACTCTCATTGGTGGGAGATTGCCTTGCTTAGAAGGCTACTCTCATTGGTGGGAGATGAAGGTACGTGGAGAAAACACAAGAATGGGGGGTTTAATTGTGTTTTGGATATTTAAAAACTTTTCAAGATATTTAAATCTATCAGAGTCTTTAAGCACAGCGGAATTGTTTACACAATTAACTTACGGCTAAGTGAATGATGAAGGAGTAAATGAGAGAGTGAGAGAGAGAAGAACACACAACAATTTATACTGGTTCCCCTCACAAATTGAGAGTACTCCAGTCCCCTTGTTTCCAAGAGAGTTCACTATAATCACTAAGATTACAATCAGATGCTCAAGCACACAAGCTCAAGACTTCCTTGCTCAAGTCACACAAGACTTAAGACTTCATGCTCTAAGTCACACAAGACAGAGAGACTTCCTTGCTCTAATCACACAAGATCAGAGACTTCCTTGCTCAAGCACACAAGCTTAAGACTTCCTGCTCTAAGTCACACAAGACAGAGAGACTTCCTTGCTCCTACACTCAGCAGAAGACTTCTTTGCTCTAATCACTAAGATTGAGACTTATGTGCTTCTACACTAAGCAGAAGACTTTCTTGCTTCTACACTAAGCAGAAGACTTACTACTAACTTTTAAGCTTAAACTTATTACAAACATAATAACTTCAGAGGCTTAAGCTAGTTTCTATTCTCACTTCATTTGAGAGATGTTTTCTATTACAATTCAAATTCTCACTTTATTCTGAGAGATGTTTTCTAATGAAGATCGTTAGTCATCAATTCTTTCTTTGGCATATTTATATGAGTTGAGAAAGACATTGAGACGTTGGAGAAATTCCCGTTGTAAAATGAACAGCTGTAGTCTTTGAAGATCCGTTGAGTAAAGCCACGTCTTCTTTTGCAGTGAAGCTTCACCTTTACTGTTTATCCAAAGTACAGTAATAAGGTACAACTAGCTCCTAGAGAGAGTAGGATCACATCCTTTGTGACCGTTGTAATTAGTTTACATTAAAACAAATCAACAGGCTTGATAAGAGTAGTTGATGTAGCCCTTCTGATGATTTGGGGAATTCCTTTGCTTTTGATGAACCTTTGATAACTTGGAGTCTGATTGGTCTTGAATGGATGGCCTCTGATAGTCCTTCGTAATTCAGCTTCTGAACGTCTTCATCTTCTGAATGACTCATGACTAGCAGATAGCTTCTGAACTCTTGTAGGCATCTGAACATCTTTGAGCTTCTGAACTTCTCTGAGCTTCTGAACTCTTGCAGACATTCTGATCCTCTTTGAGCTTCTGAACTTTGTTTAGCTTCTGACCACGTTGTAGCTTCTGAACTCTTTCAGAGTGTAAAGATTCAGACTTCCATAGGTTTCATCAGAGTCTAAATCAAGTGTGCTCTCGATATAACGTTGGATTCTCCTGCACTCTCAATTTAAACATTAGTACCATCAATTGTCCATTTAATACTTTGTTATCATCAAAACCTAAGGGTGTGTATTAACACATATTTTGTTCCAACAATCTCCCCTTTTTTGATGATGATAAACATAAGTATTAAATACAATTGTTGTTGATAAAAATCAGCTATGTTGACATTAGGCTTCTGAGTTTCGCAAGCTCCCCCTAAGTCTGATATCCCATAGGGTTAGGTTTGTAAGCTCCCCCTACTTTGTATCCATAGTTAATTTTAATCAGTTTCAGAATTACTTTATTATATGACTTAAATTATTCATATTTCACTATATAAAGAACAAGGTTTGCAAGCTTCTTCTTTTCATAGTGTGATAATCTTTGAATAAAGTTGCACCCTTACTCAAGAACTAACTATGAATAATAAACTTCAATTAATAAATGTATTCTCCTTGAAATTAAGCTCTTAATGCAGATGCAAGATGAAGCAATATTTAAATTAAATGACAATAGGATCAGAGGCACTAGAAACGTCTACACACACACTTGGTTCTGATGGTTATCATTAACAGTTTCAGAGTTCAAAATATTTTCAAACAGTTCAGAGCTTAAAAAAAATCTTTTCAAAGAAAATAGCTCAGAGCCTGAATAAAAAACTTGAAAACAGTTCAGAGCTATTTAGTACAATATTTTGAAATCCTCAAAGATCAGATTGTCATATCAAAGCATTTACTTCATGCTACTATTTTGACCACTCTCCTACATTCTCTCTCTGAAGCACTACAAAGCCCTAAAAAGCTAAGTAATTTCGCTTCTTCCAACAATTGATTTACAAATATTCTTTCTCCCCCTTTTGTCATTATCAAAAAGAGTATAAGCAATTTAATTAGCAAGTACAACGTCCAATACGGTCAAATCAGGAGTGATTGAACGCATTTAAGACCTTGTCGGTGAAATGAGCTTATAAAAGGAGAGAGATACCTAGTCATTTTATTCACACCGAATAATCTTAGGTTATTGATAGATCTCTTGAGAGAGAAATTGAAACGCTCAGAGAAGAAGAAAGCAGTTTCAAAGAGAGTCAGTCAAGATAGGAGAAAACATAAGAAGAAACCAATGGAAACAAAGCCAGTGTCTGTTACAGAAGAACTCAGTTCAGAGTCTGAAGAAAAATCTTTGGACTCTAACTGTTTTAAGTTCTGAAGACATATATTCCTGAAGAAAATCAAACTGATATCCAAGGCTCTAGAGGGGCTAGAGTCTTTTCCTGAGGAAAGCCAAACTGATGCATCAGAGTTGGTTTCTTCAAGAAAGACTACTGGTTGGATGGCTTCAGCCAAAACCTCAACCTTTCCCCTCTTCAAAGGTCATGTAGGCTTGTAACCACAAATATGACCTTTTAGAGCATCCAGAAGATAGTCCTTAGAAATTTTTATATGTAATCCAGAACTCATGTTCTCAATGAAATAAAATTCATTACTTTGGTTTGTTTATCTTTGATTTCTTATTTATTGCTTCTCTTGTTATGTAGTTTGATTCTTTAAGAATAATCAAATATTGTACTCATTGAAAAGTCAATTTGCAAGAACGTGTGTTTAACGATAGTTAGTTCAAGAATTAAAACAAACACAGAACATGCTTAAACACAATCAAACCATTCATTCAAGCATTCAAAAATATAGTGACTAGATATGTCAGATTAGCAAACATAGGTTTAACACATACAAAAGTTGAACCTAAACAATGTGCTTAGCAAATTATTAATCAATCATGAAGACATATAAGCAATCAAAGAAATCCTAAGGTTGGGGTTGACTACAAAAAGATGCTAGGGTTGTCATGATATTTTATGATTAGTATTTACTTCTTCCATCAATCCCACAAACTTGTCCACTTTGGCTTCAATTCTTCTGATGTCATTCTCATAGACAGGGTTCCTCAGATGCTGTTGATTACCTTGATCACCCCTCAGACTGTCTTGAAGAGGTACATTCAGATCGTCCACTATTGAAGCTAACCTTTTCCTACGGTTTTGCCCAATATTTTCTCTTACAGCAGAGGATTCAGGATGATCCCTCTCTGTGTCTCCTTGAGTCTGAATGTCTTCCTCAGCATTGATGACCTTCCCTTTGTCAAATATCCTCTGTTCTTCCACAGCTACCCTTTGTAGATTGTGCAGTTCTTTTACCAGTTCCTCTGTCAGACTTACCCAATGAACAGCATACTCAGATGAAGGCATATCTGTTTGCCTTAGGTCATAAAAACCATGTATTTGTTTAAACAAGTCATTGCATTTGCTCAAGACATCAGGATTGTTTGATTTGGTTGGGTGAGGTTCATTGGATAAGGGTGTATTTGTGAGTTGAGGATTGGACAGTTGGGGACTAGGGCTGGTTTGGACAAAGCTTTTGAGGTGAAAATCTTCTATAAAAAGTTCTTTGACAATAGCCTCAACATGGTTTGATGGTGAGAGGTTCAGGTTTTCTTCTGAAACAACACGTTCAGAGGGTTGTAGTTCAGATGGAGTTTGGTGTTTAGGTGTGTGAGGGTCTGAAGATATTTGAGTCATAGATGGCTAAGCTATTTTATGCTTAGATTTGGCATTAAACAGTTCAAAATTAGTTAGGATTTCATCTAACTCATTAGGGTTAAGATTAACTGAAGAGGATGATGAAGAAATGTTTATAAAATCTGGTTCAGGGTGAGTTGTTTTGGCAGATTCTGATATAAGTTGTTTTATGGTAAGATTATCTTCAGAACTTGCCTGGTTATGATTTGAAAAGAATTGGGTTGATGATGAGGTTAACTGAGTGTCTTGAGTAGTAGCAACAACAGGTTTAGATAGAGATACATCACCTGATTTGTTATGATATGAGCTTTCAGCAATCTTTTCCTCAGGCTCTTTGGTAAGTTTCTTTTGTCTGACATTGAGAGGTTCATCATCACTTTCTGAGCCTTCACCCTTATATGCTTTCACTAGCCTCCTTCTCTTCTTCTTTAATTCTTCCTTCTTAATCTCAAACCCTTCTCCTAGGTTATCCAGCAGTTGAATATACTGATTGACAATGCCACTAGAAACTGTAGGTATGTCAATGTTCCATTTCTTCAACAAAGAAGGTTCTGAGTGAGACTGAGGTACCAAAGGATCTGAAGGTTGTACCTCATGTCCTGACAACAAGTTCATGTGAGAGAGTGTATGAGCAGATATTGTGGAGGCTCTGATTTCCCTTAACAAGTAGTCATGACCCGCAGCTTTGATTATGTCTATCACTCCACATTGATAGAAAATCTCACTGAGTACCCTTGGGTAGACGACGTGTATATCAGACTTGGCCTGATTTTGCATAGGTGATCGAAGATGTATTTAGCCCAATTTAAATCATATTTCCTTGTGAGAAAATAGACAAAGTGTCTATGATCCCATGACAATTGATCAGAATTTTCACTTCCTGGAAATATAGAACTCAACATAATTTTGGCTAATATTCTCTGAGTGGGCTTCAGATCACCTATCCTGTTACTCTCACAACTATTTCCTTTGACATAGCATTGTCTTGTCATAGTCTTCAGAAACACAGATTTCTTTGCTTCATTGTGACTAAAGGTGTAGTAGATGCCTTCATTTGGGATGGATAGCACCTTAGCCAAGTTTGAAGCAGTGACAATTACTTCAAAACCACACACAACAGAATGCACCTCCGTTTCCTCAATGATTCTTAATCCTAACTCTTGAGGGGTCTTGTCTTCATTTTCAGCCTTTTCTTTTCTCCTTGCAGTTAGCTCCTTGTCATAATCTTCAACTGTCTTCACCTTGCTTCTGATCCAGAAATCTTTTACCAGAGTAGGATAGATTGGACCATTTAATAACTTCATGTATCTAAAGCTCCCTTTGTGATTAGTAAAGAACTTTAGAACATCAAAATGATTCTTTTCCAAACTATCAAAGTCCACTGGTTGTTCCATAACCAGGTTCAGAGATTTTCCCTCTATCTTAAGAGACAAATCTGTAGAAAACATTTCCTTGCAAGCGATGGTGTTGATCGGAAAGTTTTTAGGAAAAATAAACAATGAGTCTGAAACTGATGTAGAAGTAGATGCCATTTCATAAAGTTAGGGTGTAGATTTTGCTAAAGCGAGAGAAAGAGTTTGTTCTAGTTTTGAAGGACAAGGGTGAGGGATGTGATAGTGTAAAGTGTGAGTGTTTAAGTGATTTTGTTAAAAACATAAAACAAATTAAAACACACAATACATTAATTAAAAAGTAAAGCGAACTAATCATTAACTGCTTTCAAACCAATCAGAACGTGTGTACGTGTTGTCTATTTAGCGCCAAAACGTTTCAGTAAAAAAATACTTAAACGTTTCCAATTCATTTCCTATTCACAGGCTTTATCTCTCAGAGGTTGAAAAGTTTTCATAGTCTGAACTTCTTCAGATGCTGAAACCTAAAGAACTTCAGAGTCTAAAAACGAATCTTTCAGGACACAAAAATATATGTTCAGACAAGATTTTTCAAGGTTTTATTTCTGAACACTTTGTTTAAATAAATTAGGTGTCCTAAAAGAATATTTTAACCTTTGAGTGTTATTCCTCTGAATTGTCATTGAGACTTTAAGAGTACTCACCTTGCATTGAAGCTTTCTTGTTTCAATTGAAGTCAGTGTCATAGCCTGAACAGTTACTCCTCCAAGCTGAGTTACTGTCATCTTCAGAACAAGCTTCATATTCTTCATCTTCTTCACCATCAGATTCATCAAAAATGTGCCTTATGTGCACAATTGCTCTCCTTCCATTTGCATTCACATGAGTCCATGTGAGTGGAGAGTGTATTTTCCTCATTTGTCCTGCAGCCAAATAAACAATTTTGTCTTTTGGTACTCATTTGCAGATGGGTCCTAGACTGTTAGTTACCTGACCTCTATTCTCCATTGGTACCACCTGAAAGCTCTCAGGTACAAATGTTGAATATAGATCAGAAGGTGAAGCATTTTCAAATATGCTTAATGAACTGGGTTTTTCATATGTATCAGCACATGAATAACCAATTCCATTTACACCATTGTCTTTAAGAGAGGGCAGTAAAGAAATAATGTCACTGCTGTCAATGTGTGTATTATAGAGGTCTTTAGAATCAATTGAATTCTTATAAGGTTTGCTACTGCTGGTATTCCCTTTTTCAAGAACTTCAATCTTTTCTAGAGCCTCTTGATATAAACACTTAAATTGACCTGCTTGTTCACTTAAGTGCTCACAATTAACTTTGAGCTTTTTAAACTTACGTGAACCAGCATTTAGTAGTTTTATAAGTTCAAGTTTAGGAAGTTGAGAATATACCTGATTCAGGATGTCTTGATCAGAGTCATAACTTGATTGTTCAGACTCTGAGTCCACTTCAGACTCTGCTGCTGCTTCAGGTCTTGCTTGCATTTCAGGTCTTGATCTCCTTGGTAGCTTGAATTTCTTTTCTTCTTCAGAAAATTTGTCCAACTCTTCCCAGGTTGTCAATTTCTTCTTGCTAGCTATCTCTCCTCCATTCTTCTTGAATTCAGACCATCTTTGAAATTTCTTGGAGAAATTATCAAAGTATTCTTCATCAGATTCTCCCTTAATATCCTCAAGCTCCATTGCTTGCTTCCCTTTTCTAGCTGCTTCCTTGTCTCTTGCACTTGAGGTACAAACATCAGATGTTGTTGTAGATACTTGCTTGTTGCTCAGATCTTCATTCATATTAAGTTCATCTTCCATTCCTTTAATGAGATCAGCAACAAGTTGATGAATCTTCTGCTTCCAATCATTCACTTGTTGAGCCATGGTGTTTTTCTCCTTTGGATCTTGACTGTCTCACGGTTAAGTGATTTACCAACAGAACCGGAGCTCTGATACCAAATTGAAGGTACGTGGAGAAAACAGAAGAAGGGGGGGGTTGAATTGTGTTTTGGATATTTAAAAACTTTTCAAGATATTTAAATCTATCAGAGTCTTTAAGCACAGCGGAATTGTTCACACAATTAACTTACGGCTAAGTGAATGATGAAGGAGTAAATGAGAGAGTGAGAGAGAGAAGAACACACAACAATTTATATTGGTTCCCCTCACAAATTGAGAGTACTCCAGTCCCCTTGTTTCCAAGAGAGTTCACTATAATCACTAAGATTACAATCAGATGCTCAAGCACACAAGCTCAAGACTTCCTTGCTCAAGTCACACAAGACTTAAGACTTCCTGCTCTAAGTCACACAAGAGAGAGAGACTTCCTTGCTCTAATCACACAAGATCAGAGACTTCCTTGCTCAAGCACACAAGCTTAAGACTTCCTACTCTAAGTCACACAAGACAGAGAGACTTCCTTGCTCCTACACTCAGCAGAAGACTTCTTTGCTCTAATCACTAAGATTGAGACTTATGTGCTTCTACACTAAGCAGAAGACTTTCTTGCTTCTACACTAAGCAGAAGACTTACTACTAACTTTTAAGCTTAAACTTATTACAAACATAATAACTTCAGAGGCTTAAGCTAGTTTCTATTCTCAGTTCATTTGAGAGATGTTTTCTATTACAATTCAAATTCTCACTTTATTCTGAGAGATGTTTTCTAATGAAGATCGTTAGTCATCAATTCTTTCTTTGGCATATTTATATGAGTTGAGAAAGACATTGAGACGTTGGAGAAATTTCCGTTGTAAAATGGACAGTTGTAGTCTTTGAAGATCCGTTGAGTAAAGACACGTCTTCTTTTGCAATGAAGCTTCACGTTTACTGTTTATCCAAAGTACAGTAATAAGGTGCAACTAGCTCCTAGAGAGAGTAGGATCACATCCTTTGTGACCGTTGTAATTAGTTGACCTTAGAACAAATCATCAGGCTTGATAAGAGTAGTTGATGTAGCCCTTCTGATGATTTGGGGAATTCCTTTGCTTCTGATGAACCTTTGATAACTTGGAGTCTGATTGGTCTTGAATGGATGGCCTCTGATAGTCCTTCGTAATTCAGCTTCTGAACGTCTTCATCTTCTGAATGACTCATGACTAGCAGATAGCTTCTGAACTCTTGTAGGCATCTGAACATCTTTGAGCTTCTGAACTTCTCTGAGCTTCTGAACTCTTGCAGACATTCTGATCCTCTTTGAGCTTCTGAACTTTGTTTAGCTTCTGACCACGTTGTAGCTTCTGAACTCTTTCAGAGTGTAAAGATTCAGACTTCCATAGGTTTCATCAGAGTCTAAATCAAGTGTGCTCTCGATATAACGTTGGATTCTCCTGCACTCTTAATTTAAACATCAGTACCATCAATTGTCCATTTAATACTTTGTTATCATCAAAACCTAAGGGTGTGTATTAACACATATTTTGTTCCAACAGGAGATTGCCTTCCCTTGTTGCCCCTTGCTCTCTCTCCTTGAACTGTAATGTTCCTTTGATTTTCAGATGATGTGAATTATGGTGGTGGAGAGTTCTATTTATAGGCTTTTTGGGCTTCAATATTACGCATCATCGTGCCACGATATGTGCCATCGTGGGATGATATCGCACATCCAACCATCGTGGCACGATATACGTGTCATCGTGGCACGATGCACACTGACATATCCTCTTCATATTAATTCCTTCATTGTGGCACAATTCAGGCCACCGTGGCACGATCCTTTAGAGCTGATTTTATTCAATTTTTACTCCTTTTTATGTAATTTCCTCTACTTTTGCTTCTTCAAATAACTTCATTACCTTAGGTATTTTCCATGAAATGAATCCTTAAAACTACTAAAATAATTAAAAAAAGTAACCTAAAAATTATCTAAAAATATCATATAAATTCCTGGAGGAAATATTTCACAATAAAAACATAAAAGAATGAAGTATGTGACCATGTTACCTTATCGTTTGAGAACCCAACCCTCTATTTTGTTTGGGAATTAGATCATAAACTTCAGCTTTGCAGGTTAGAACCATTGTTACATGTTATGCATGCCCAAGACAAAATCATATAGACGAATAGTGGTATAAAATTCATATGCTGGTGTGACATGGGTCTTTGATCGTAGCAAGAATGTACGTACAAGATCATAACAAAATCAAATGGAATGCATAACTAGTAATATGCTAGGGGATCATGTAAGAATATTAGTGGCTTATTTGTTGGTAGATCAACGGTCAATATTAGCATACCAAAGGATGTAGTGAAGACATAACATATTAATAACTCAAATTAATTAAGTATATATAATTAAGGTGTGAAAATCTTACTTTAGTGATGGTTGAGTTCTAGTTGAGTGAGTATACTTCTGATAACTCAATCTACATAGGGTGGATTAAGTCTCCTTATAGTTGGATAAAGCTAAATATAGTGACAGTGGTTGCAAGGCAGGTGGAGAAAAGGCTATATTAAAAATATTGGAGCTTGTGACGCCCTGCATGCTGAAATGTGAGGCATGTACCTCGGTTTGAAGATGGCTTGGTGGAAGCGATTTCTTCATCTAATTGTGGAAAGTGACTCCAAAATTCTTGTTGATATGGTTACATGTAATTGCAATATTAGTGGGCCTGTTTTCACTTTGGTGCATCGACACAATCTTTTGACTTTGGATTGGCATGTCCAAGTTCGTTATACTTGGAGAGAAGGCAGTCGTTGTGCTGATTGGCTAGCTAATTGTAGTCTCTTTTTAGACTCCTTAATTTGTACTAATGTGAACTCCATAGGTTGTTTTTCGATGATATATCCGGAGTTTGCATGCCTAAGAATGTCCGTTTAGTGCTTTAGTTTCTTTTCTTCAGACTTTAGCCCTCTATCGTAACAAAAAAAAAATTACACCGAAGTCTCAATACATGTATAAATGCGCTAATGATATTGTCATCAATGGATTACCTATGTAAAAAAGAAAATAAATAAATAAATAAAAATAATAACTATAATTTTAACATAAGAATGAAATCACCATAATAAAAAAAATACCATAAAGACTGTTTAAAAGTTTACCTTTATACAATTTATTGTAATTTGTACGTTATATTTTATCTTAAGGATATTTCTCATTCCTACCAGGTCCGCCATAAAAAAAGTATTGCCCCCCATTTTCACTACTCCCCCCTTCTATATTATAACAATTTGGTTCAACTGCTAAAAATTGAGGTTGTTCTGTCAATGAATGCAATAAGTGATCGATATTTACAACTTCCAAATTCCTAATATATACAACTTTTCCATCACCCTCCTCAGCAAAATGTCCACTACCCATCTAAGTTGAAGTATGAGAACCTGTTATCTTATCATTTACTATTTCTCCACCAAATTGAATTGAATGTGCTGTATCCTTTAACTTTGGAAACAAAGAGGATGGCCAATATCCAACTACAGTAGATCCACATCCAAACCACCAATTCCCATCTTTTGGATCCTTCATACACATGCACAAAAATCAAAGTAAACAATATATAACATGTTAGAAAACTGAACAATCTTAGAAACTAAAATTCCTACTAAAATGATTAATTGATTATTATATATGTCATTTTCTTTTGACTCTAGTAATCAAATTGAATTATCTTACCCTTTCCAATTTGGTAGGCAGTATTGATGATTCGCACATTGTGAGAAACATGGCTTTATCTCATGTTTTAAATTGTAGTTGCATAGTATTGATGATTCCCACATTATGTGAAACATGGCTTTTATCTCGTGGTTTTAAATTGTAGTTGCATTTGTTGGGATTGCAGTCATTACGGCTGCTCCAACGCACAATGTGTTATAAAATAATTTTAAATTTTTAGAAACTATATAAAACAACACCACTATGTCATAATACTCTATACCCACCAATGAAGTCTCAATTTATTCCATAAGTATTTATTCAAAGGTGCTTGAAATACACGGTTGAAGAATGGTTAAAATTAAGATTTTTCATTAAATTTGACGAAAATTAAAATCTGACGTTCATAGATTTTATTTTTTGGTGAGATTATTTTTGAAGAAACGTGATTGAAATTGTCTGATGCAGCTTCTAATGCGTTTATGATGCAGTCGCATACGTGAATGAAAATCATACAACAATTATATACAGTCGATAAAGTTGTAGAGACTACCACATTAGCAATATTGCGACCACAATTATGGATGCGAGAGTGAAATATCAAATACCTCCTGAAATTTTAAAATTATTCATACTCTTCTAAGGTCAAAAACTAGCTAAATTGGATCTTTACTCTAATTAACCAGTAAGCACGAGGAATATTGAGAGATGTCTTTCAAATTATCCATACTCTTCTAAGGTCAACTTAGTAATAAAAGTAGAAAATTACCTTCCAGATGGTTAATTTAATGTTAAATTGATTTCCATTATATGTAGAAGTTGGAGAAAGTGGACCTCCAATTACAACATTTTTGTTGACTTGAACAAAGCCTTGACATTGTAAATTATAGCATCCAGTATGTTGATATCCATCAGCCTGCAATTATTACTATTATCATTTATCAATAATGGTTTGTTTTTTAAAGAAAGGGTTAAATATGTTTTTAGTTCTTATATTTTGTGAAATTGTTAAAAATGGTCCTTAATTTTTAAAAATGGTAAAAAAAACTCCATAAATATTTTCCGTTCTCAAAATTAGTCCAATTCGTTATGAAAACTTTTGTGGCATAAAATGTATGGACCATTGTTGACAATTTCGCAAAATATAGGAAAAATATTAAAAAGTAGGGATTATTCTTAACAATTTTGCAAAATGTACGTAGGGACTAAAAACATTTAAAGGTAGGACTATTCTTGACAATTTTGCAAAATATATGGACTATTCTTGACGGATTGAACTAATCTTGATAATAAAAAATTTATAGGATTTTTTTTACCATTTTTAAAATGTAGGGACCATTCTTAACAATTTCGCAAAATATAGAAACTAAAAACATTTGAACTTTCAAATGCAGTTCTTTCCCTCAGGTACTTTAAGCTTTCGAGAGAGATAGAGATGGCCGGCCTGCTTTATTGAAACTTCCTACGTGAGAACTGAGAAGGCATTCCCCCAGACCTAAATGGCTATACCTCAGCTTATATCCGACCTTATATTCTAACCACTTAAAGAAATTCAATAATGTTTTTGTTAATTTCCATATTATATATGGAGAAAATATAGTTGTACTGTCGTAAAGAAATTCTTTTACTAGCACTAGTATATTTTTTCACCCTATACTTTATTTCAATTAATTTACGTTACTTAAAGTAAAAAAAATAAAATAATTACTTACGGTCCAATAAATAAACAATCTAGGTTTGTTATCCCCGTACAATCGTGGGTACACCTGCATATATAAAAATAAAAGTTATATATATATATATATATATATATATATATATATATATATATATATTTTGAAACAAAAATAAAAATTATATACACTTTGATTAGCTTTGGCTAAAATACAAAGTTAAACACATTAATTAATTAATGAAAATAAAAGATAGGTGGCCGATATTAGGGGTGTACATGAGCCGGATTGGATGGGTTTGGCCAAAACCGAAACTCGAACCATATGGAGTACTCCGTATTGGGTAGGGAAAATAACCACTCACTTTAATATTAGGCCGGGTTGGGTAAACCCACTAATTTTCGGGTTGGGTTGGGTGGGTTGTGGGTTACCCAATTTTTTTTTTAATATTAAATGACTAAATGACAAATCATTATATTTTTTCATAAAAATAAATCAACCTTTTTTATTTCTTAAAAAAAAGTGTAACGTATTTTCAGTATATTTTTAGCAAATGATAATATCACCATCATATTTTTTTTCTTCATAAAAACAACATATTTTCACTATTTTCAAAGAATGATATTTTTTAGCACCACTACATTTAAATGACAGAAAGAAGCCAATGAAGACTCAAAGGAGATGATAAAAAAATGCGTTAAAATCGTGATGTACGGAATGTATTTGGAATAAACACATATACAACTTATTTTGGAAATTAGAGTATTAACATGTGACTTTTCCCTTTAATGCTCAAATTGCAAAAGAAAAATCTTTGTTATTTATATAAAAATTATTTTTAAAAATCATAGCACTACAAATTAACTGGGTCGGTGGGTTATTTGGGTTTAGTCCGGTTTTGCCCGAAACCCGATTTTTTTTATGGATTTTTCATTTTGAAATTCATAACCACTCAATGATCCGATCCAACCCACTTTTTTGAGTTGAATTGGGTGGGTTTGACCGGATTGACTGGATTTGCCCAACCGTGTACACCCCTAACTGACATGCTAACTAAATGCATTTTGAACGCAAAAGCCAAATTGATGTGAAGTTTTTTGTACAAATTAAATAATCATTAAATTATGACATCAGTAAAAATGTTAACTTTATTATTCCTTATCTTAATTCTTATAGGGTCAGTGCCCCGAGCACTTGTTAAGCATACAAAAAAAAAAAGTGTAAAATTAATGGTGGTAAGAGAATTTTTTACACTTTCAAAATGTTGAATGCACAATTCTTAAGACAAACTTTCTATATTGGTATTCTTAATATTTTCCTTTTTTTATAAGTAGGTCACTTATTGTTATCGCGGAGTACAGAAAAAGTAAACAAAAAAGAAGCAACTCCGTAAGCGCTTGGAGAGGGATCGACCGACTTCTGCCTTGCCTATTTCTCATAAAAGAGTATTAGAAAAGTAACTATTTATATGATAAGTGTTTATGTGATTTGATAAATAAAAAGTTGAAACCAAATAAAAGAAAAACTATGCAAAAAGAATGGATAAATTAAGATGAAGTAATTAATGAGATAATGTTTAGCTTGCCTGCCAACCAGCTTCAAGGGTGTTGCGGTCATCTTGAGAACTATCAGAAATAACCCAAATGTGAGCCAAGCTGAATTCTAATGGACTTTCCAATTGTGGGGTCCAAACGTTTAGAGTAGCCCTTCCTCCATAGAAATCTCCACTTACATAGCCAATGGAATGCTGCATGCATTATTTCATTATCAAAATAGCATATTGTATATCATAATGTTAAGAGAACAATTTAATTTAATATTGATTGGTGCTTAAGTTTCTTGTTGCAGAAGATAAGCATAGTTGGAGCGATGGGTTAGGAGGGTCGAAGGTCCTCTTATTATTTTGTCTTACCTGTGGTGTCATGTTGGTGTGTCTCTTTGTTTTTTTTTGTTTATTTGTCTGTTTATTTTTCTATCTTATCTTAAAGATTGATAGATTCCGATAGAGTGTACTTCTGATACATTTTATTTTTTGAACTTTTTCTTGTATTTTTTTCATTTGTGATCTATATATAATATATTTGTCATTAAAAAAAAACATAGTTGGAGGGACGATAAATTGAAACTTTGTCACCACTTTACATTGAAACAAAGGATTCAGTTTCATGAGTACTAAAGATAGATAGAAAGAAAACCGAACAGTTTTCTCTTTTATAAAAGAAATAGATTGAAATTATTTATTATGAATAACATTTTTTGATACATTTTAAGAGTACAAGATGGATTGGTAAAAGCTCAGTATATATACTTATATAAACACGCACAAAAAGGAAAAAATATTTGAAATTCATTGATTTGTATGGATTTTTTTTTATTTTTAAAAAGCATATTCTAGTGAATAATTAAATACACAACTACCAATCAAGTTCGATTATCAGTTTTCCAGGTCTCTGTTCGTCTTGTGCATAGACCTAATTATTAATAATACTAATATATTTACCGTTAAAAAAAAAACAACTACCAACCAAGTTCGATTATCAGTTTTGTTAAGTTATTTGTTTATTCTTTTAAAATTGAGAGTTGTGTTTAACTCAATAGTCAACTCTATAAAATCAGTTTGTAAGGTGAGGATAATTCACCCTCTCATGTCCAACACCATTGAATTTAATTAGTGCATGGATATAAATGATGAGTGACTTAATGGATCTCAGATTTTGGAGTTAGTTTTAACTCAACCCTACAAAACTGACTTGAAAAGTGAGGATAACCTACTTATCAAACATGTCCAGGTCATCTCACATTTGATACGATTCCTTACTTACCTTTAGGAAGAAAAAAAAAATTAGAGAAAGGAAAAACCCCGAGTTTCTAGGATTGCATACCACGTGTTTATTTTCGTCGACAATTTTCCTTCCAAATCTATTGATAGATCTGGCTCGTTATATGTCTTCCGCTTTTGTTCTTCTAATTGGAATTGTTCCCGCAGGACATGATTCACCAGTTAAGTTCCACAATTGAAAGATGTCACTCAAATTATCCGTTTCATAATGCCCTTTTGGTCTTTCCGGAGTATCCTGTATAAAAAATACGCATGAAAAATTCAAAATTAAAAAGTTGAAATTATAATTGCTTACTTATAGCTTTCAAAATTATTTCTAAGTATATCTTAATTAAATTAACAAAAATAAAATATATATCTATACATACCAAGGGTTTTTGTCCTTTCAATAGCATGTGATCAAAAACTGGTTGTTCATGAGACAAAATACAGTCTATGATATCACCATCGTGACTTTGCAAATTTGAACACCAACACAAGTTATAAAAAAAAGATTTTAAGATTTTTGTTTACAAGGTATAATGACTCAACATTTAAGTTGTAGTTTTATATTTACCTTCAACAAAATACCTCATGAACTTTCTCTATTGTAAAATTCTCCAAAATTCATTTTGGATACAAGATAATTTATAATGAAAAATTTAAACTCACTAAAATCATATTAAATCACAATTCTCTTATTGAAACAAACTAATGATGTTTTAAAATTTATTTTAGCATACCTGAATTGTCTTAACAGGGGCTTATTGATTTCTCGCAGACGGGTTGTTATCGTCTTCCTCAACATGTGAAATTCGTCGTCTAATCGAAATTCTTCAACTTGTGATGAATTAATAGGACAAAAAAAAAGAAAGAAAGACAAGAAAATGTAACAGGAGGGAGATAATAGGGGAGCTAAACTCCATTTTGGGTTGCTCTTGGTTTTCTGCTAAGAAATCTAAACTCATATTCATCCAACATATCGAATATGAAATTAAATAATCAAAACAAATATAGAATTTAATCAATATTTTATTTTTTAAATAAAAATCAAGGGTAAATAGGTTTGACTGCACAACTTGGCATGTGATATGGATAAAATCAACAACACTAAGTCACTAACAGATTCAACACCAACAAATCACCACCATTATCATGTTCTTCTTCCTTCCTCTTTCGGTCATCAAATTCATCCAAAACTCAATCCAAATACATTCAAACAACATTATCAAGAACAACAACAACAACATCATAAAAACAAAACCCAAAAAATATTTGACAACACTTTTCCTCTTCCAATTTAACCCAAAAACAACATCATCACAATATCATAAAAAAATGCAGGAAAAAAAAACGCAGATTAAAAAATAAAAGAAGCAGAAATCCTTTTCTGCTTCCAGATTCAACCCTTCATCTTCTCACAAAAACAATAACTCATTCAAACAACAAAAATAACAACCCATTCAAAAAACCCATTAAAAAACGTATCCAAATGAGAGAGAGAGGGATCGAGATCGAGAGAGAGATTCGAAATCGAGAGAAAGGGATCGAGATCGAGAGAGATTCGAAATCGAGATCGTGAAAGGTTGTGACGGTGGCGGTATTGAAATTGACGCTGCTGGTGGTGAGTTTGAAGGTAACGGCGACATTCTCGACGAAGACGGTGGTGATGGAGTTGATGATTTCTGAATTTTCTTTTTCTTGTTGTTAGATTATGGTGGTGGTTGTTGATTTTGTGATTTATGTTTTTTAATTTGGGTTTCTAAAATTTTGGTGTAGTGATTTTTGTTGTTATTAGATGAAGGAATGTTGTTGTTCTTAGATGAAAGAGTAAGTTTTGGGTTTTTGGAATTTGTTGTTGTTAGATGAAGCCATGAAGGTTTCGTGGGTTTCACTGCATAATAACTAAGAAGAAAGCCATTTCTGGTTTTTTGTTGTTTTAAAAATAATAATAATTACACACTATTAATGACATGACTTTCAAAAATAAATAAAAATAATTTAATTCCACCTATATCTGTCACATCATCAACTTTGTATAGTCACATGTCAAGTTGTGCAGTCAGGGGCTAAAAGCATAGAATCTGAATATTGTAGGGGGTAATTCCAAAAAAAAACTTTGCAGGGTCTAACCCAAAATTCGCCAACTTTACAGGGGGTAAAACCCTATTTACCCATAAATCAAAAAACATTTGGTCAAATGCTTTTATTAAAACATTAGGGAATTATCTTAAATGCTTGCTTCTTAAATACTTTTACTACGTCATTATTGTTGTGATTCTACGATTTAAGGAGGCAAATATGATACAACCGCTAGTTTATTAATAGACAAACCAGTATGAATCTGTTTTGTTTGATTTATTTTTGAGGTTGTGCAAAATAGTTTATGCAAATAAATAATTTATTTTGATAATTTATTTTAAATATGGTTATGGGTCCATTTGATCTGCAAAATAAAGGTATTAGATAAAATAGTACATGACAGTACAAGACATAACAGCACAAGACAAATATTTATCGTATTTAACAAATTTTGTCTTGTAAGATACTTGATGGAGAAAATGTTATTTTGGTGATTTAAACAACTTGTGTTGAGGACAAGAATATTTGTTTTTGTCTTGTCCCTTATAACGCCCAGTTAGTCCGGTCTTAGGCTCTATTTGGTAAAAATAGCGGTTAGATGATAAGCTAGTTTATAGCTTATAGCTGATAGCTTATAGCTGATAAGATAATTAAAGTGTTTGGTAAAATTAGCGGTTAACTAGCTGATAAAAGTAAAATGACATAAAAGGACATTTTTAATTCATAATAGAAGAATTTATATCAATTACTAATATTTAAGATATTTGGACTTAAATAATGTAATTTTATCAATTCAATATATCTTTTATATAATATTATTATTATTAAAAAATATTTTTTATTTGGAAAAAATAATTTTAAATGTATTTACATTTTAGTTTTTACCTTTTATAAAAAAATTACATGTTATAGTAATGATAACATTATACTTACGTTATTTAAAAAAAACAAGATACAAAATTATAGCAATTTTCTATCTCTCTATCACAAAAAAAATGTTACAGTAATTTTCTAACTATATATTAACTATCGTTATACTAATTTAACCTATAAACATAAAAAAATGGCAAACATAAAAAACAAGACGTCCAATATAAAAGGTAAGTATTATTTAAAAAAAAAAACCATTAACTGCATTAAGAGTATAATTATATTATTTTAAATAATAATAATTTATAGAGGATAAAAATGAGTTTTAGTTAATATAGTAAGGGCAAATATGGACCAAAATATGATAAGCTATAAGCTACTTGAAATAGAGTTTGAAAAATAAGCTATAAGCTAGTAAAATAAGCTATAAGTTCATCACAAAATGACCGTTACCAAACAGAGCTTTTAGCTTATAGCTAGCTTTATGGCATTCCCAAAGAGAGCCTTAGTAACAGTTTTAACATCAAACACAGTACAACTGAAATTTTCTTGTTCGGTCCTTTATTTTTTAGCGGTTCAAACGAACCCTATGTTTTAGATAAATTAATTGATGACTTATTTTTATAATTTCTATATTAATTATTTGATAAATTGTGTTAATTTATTTGGGAGTAAGTATTTCATAGTTACATCAATCGTTAGTTGGTTCACCATCGTTTTCTTTTGACCAAAATTATTTTTGGTAGTAGTGTAATAGCTAGAAATTTCACTGACCCTACATATATAATGTAATGTCTTTGTCAATTGAGTTAAGCTCACGAATCTTCTTTCGACCAAAATTACTTGGTTGTTTGAAAATAACAATATTATTTCTTTTTTTGTTCGAAAAAAAATAATCCTTTTAATCCTTTCAACGTCTATAACAAGCCATGATAGCCTATTAAAAGTCGGATTTTCTTTCCCTTAAAAGTCGAAAAAAAAATCAATCCTTTTAATCCTTTCACCGTCTTGTCATAGCAGCATCTGACCCTCTTTCATTCACAGTTATTCTAGATCTAATTAAAAAAAATGACAAGCTAAATTGACAAAATAATCATTTGTAACCTTGTGATCTTATACAGGCATTACATTCATTCACAGTTACTCACTTGATTATATCCTTGTCATATCTTTTAATTAGATCTAGAATAATTGTGAATGCAAAAGGCCAGATGCTTCTACCGCAAGACGGTGTGTGGAGGTTTGAAGAACACCGCCGCAAGGATTACCGGAGGATGACGGCGGCGGAGGGTGCAGTAGCTAGAGAAAGATGAAACACAACCATGAAATACTTAATCTACACTTTAAATCACAACCGTTTGATCTATTTAAATTTTTTATTAAATTAAATACTTAATCTACACTTTAAATCACAACCATTTGATCTATTTTTAACGCATGCCATCCATCTACGAAATAAAAAGGAACAAATGGAGCTCCTTAAAATGGAGCAAAACTGCACTCCTAATCATGCTTTAGATTATGTCCTTCCCAACATTATTTCATTTTAATTGCTAGTTCTTAATTTGGTCTGTACCATTTTTTTCCATTTTCTTCCCAAATGAATATTTACATTTAATTTAATCACAAAGTCACAAGTTTTGTCTTGACTAAGGTAGATTATACTGTTTTATTTCCTTTCATGTGTGCATTTATATGCAATCAAGAGGATTAATCCACTTGAATATCTATCTTTTCTTGCATCAAGTTCACTACATTTAGAACCTCTCAATGCCTAATAGTTCCATACATTGATTTCCAATTAAAATTAGGGATGTTAAAATTATCCGTTTATCCATTATCAATCCAATTCATTCACTAATTTATCCATCCAATCCATTCACTAATAGGGTTATTGACAAGTGGTGCACCATGCACCGCTTGATCAACTTGTTCATATTAGCCAAAGCCTCTGTAACAATACTACTTTACAATACCATTACAGTTGTGTTTCACTTTCATTTCAAAGCTACAAACTACAATGCAGCAATTGGATTTAAGTTCTTAAGTCTATAGTTGCCATTTGATGGTAAAACCAACTATTTGAGAAGCTTTCCTTATTATGTTGGTAGCAATAAGGTGCAGAATATATACTTGAAGAGTGAACACACATGGTACTAGACTACTAGTGCTTAGCAGAACCTCCCAAAGTGCTATAAGTTGTTTAACTAAATCATTAGACCACATTAATTAAATGAGTATATATATGTGATTCCAATATGCATAAGAGAAAATACAGGTGCATTAAACAATCGTTAGTTGGTTTAGTGGTGATTGGCGCTGAACTTGGTAGGGAGGACCACAGTTCGATCCCCCGCAACTGCGATCGGAAGCGGGTTGGAACCACTTGATGCCAAAACTGGTGGTGAAAACATCATTACTTTGAGAGATTAATAACACTCTTTTCATATGCTTAACAAAATCAACAGGTGCACAAAGCCATTCAATTCAAACACTGAATGAGAGGATATTAATACTGTATACTTGAGAGATTAATGACACTCTTTTCATATGCTTAACAAAATCAAAGGAAGATCCATGGCCCATGGCAGCATCATTACTTTGAGATCAATGTTAACTGCAGATTTCACAATCATCTGAAACCACATTTGGCCCAATTTCTTCGATCATAAATTAAAATTACACATTCCTAAATTTCAACACAGCTCTAACCCAAGAACAATTCCCACTGTTTTCATAGTAAATGAAACCATTGACCACTACTCAAATCTTATATTACCCAATACCCCTTATATGCTCAACAAGTTAACACTATAAGCCTGAGTGAGACACACAACAAACTAAGAGTAACTGCTAATCTTTTTTCTCTTTCTAAATAGATGTTTCAACTTGCTGAAATTTGAGAATATAAAGAAAGTCCTGGATGTTTCAACTTCTTATTTCATTTTCTGCACAAACTACCTAAAGATTGAAAACATGGTACAATTTTCCCTGAAGGCAGTGGGATTTAAGTTCTTAAGTCTATAGTTGCCATTTGATGGTAACCAACTATTTGAGAAGCTTTCCTTATGGTGGGAGAAGCCTTGGTAGTAATTTGACAAGTTTCAAGGCCACTCAACAAACAAATCTTAAGACATCCCAACACATGGAAAACAAACGAGCATAGCAATACGGCGCAAAATACTTAAAAGAGTGAACAATCATGGTACTACACTACTAGTGCTTAGCAGAACCTCCCAAAGTTCAAGACAGCTCTAACCCAAGAACAATTCCCACTGTTTTTACAGTACATGAAACCATTGACAACTACTCAAATCTCACATTATCGTATACCCCTTATGCTCAAAGACGTTAACACAATATGCCCGAGCGACTCAAAGTGACACAAACAACTAACTAAAAAGTAACTGTTAATCTTTTTTCTCTTTCTAAATAGATGTTTCAACTTTCAACTTCCTGAAATTTGAGCATAAAAAGAAAGAAATGGATGTTTCAACTTCTTACTTCATTTTCAGCACAAACTATCTAAAGATTGAAAACATGGTACAAGTGGTTAGCAGAAAATCCCAAGTACTATTGCTTAGACCATTTGGAACGAATAGATACGAGATACAAATACGTAAAAGATAGAATACAGGTGCAAGTAGCCACTCATGTTTCTGTACTTAAGAGATTAATCAGACTTTACGCTCAACACTTTAATCCATATGCCTAAGCGGTAAAGTCATGAAAACCAATTATGCATAAGAGAGAATACAGGTGCACAATTAAACTAAACTCCTAACTAGGAATCACCATATTGTATCAAGACAAACAGCTCCTACAAAACATACACTGCAAGTCCATGTATATTTTAGTACCAATTTCCAATCAATGATATATAACAAGTTAACAATATGTATCTAACATCAAACTGTTATTCCTTCAAGAGTGAAAACTTGTATCTAAACAACATGTATCTGACATCTCGTATACTTGAGAATACATATAATATTTATAATTGACAAACCGATTTGCATATAAGAACTAGACTCACAAACCTGCAGTGTGAAAACATCACGCATTGGATGGAAAAGAAATTACTTGTTTATGTCTCGAATCAAATGAAGATTTTTCTTATAAATTGCAATTTGACACCCATACCTCTCTCCTTTAATACCTCTCTCCTTTGAAACCTGATTTTTTTCTGAGGTAATAGAGTGGTGAGAATGCAAAACAGATGCAAACTACGCCCTATTACTGTTTTTTTTTATTTGCGCGTACAGTAACAAAACAGACAGTTCTAACAATGGTTAAAACACAATTTTGAGTCCCCGGCAACGGCGTCAATTTGATCACGGTCGTTTCGTGATCAAATAATGTTTTAAGAAAAGTAGTACAAGGTATAGTAGTTAACCTTGGTCGTTTCCCAAAGACTCACAATCAGTGTCAAACAGTTATTAGAACGATTAACTGTAAATTGGGGGTTTTCGATAGTTGAAACAGAAAATAAAAATTCGTGAAAATTAATAAGTAGCAAGCAATCAATCCATTGGTTTCATCTAACTTCGTTCATCATCTATCATAGGTTCATGGCAAAAGAATAAATTCGTTTCAGTTTCTATCCTTGATTGATCATAAAACTAACTAATCAAGCGTCAATTAGTTTTATATGAATTCGAACTGTTTGAAAAGCTTATAACAGAACGTTCAATTGATTATGATAATGCAAACAAGCGTCACATAATCACGATCAATAATAAATTAAAAACGTAAATTCAAATCAATCCTATAGCAAGCGTGTGTAGACTCTGTAAATTCCTCACCGAATTAAATTAAACAAGCGGTAACTTAATTCGAATAATCTCGTAAACTTGCAAACCGAATTATATGTAATTAAGCATCAAATATGATAAACGAATTGCAAGTTAATAAGTAGAAATTTACAGAGAAAGAAATAGAAACATGAATTGAAATTGCATTAGAATCAAACCTCAAGATAATGAATCAAAGTTTCTCAAACCAACGGATTGATAAAAGGAATTAGTTCTCCATTCAAGTGGTGGCTGTTCTAGGGTTCATGAAATTCGTGAATGAAGTGAGAGAGCTACCCTAGGTCAGAATTTTGGGTTTTTATAAGCAAGCAAAACGGGCCACAAAACAATTGGGCCGAAAAATATAGTTATGCTGGAAATTGGTAATTTAAATCACGTCTGGGACATAAACGTAATTATTTGACTTATTTGCGCTCCAAATTGGCTTTCGGCTTCAACATGAAAGTTGTAGCTATTTCTCTTAGCTTTCCAACGCATCTTCCCGCGCCTCAATCCGATATTCGTAGCTCAAGTTATGGTCTGCACAATCAGAAGGTGTCAAATTACTGTTTATTACGAAAATAAATAGCAAAACATAAATAATAGCAAAACTAGACTCTAAACACAAAACATGATAAAAATACCAAATTAGCAGCAGAAGTCATAAAATTGCCATAGCACAGAGTGATTAAAAAGTGCATTAAAATGCACTGATCACATGCCTTGAGTCCATAAGGTTACTATTAGGAGTTGCTTGTATTCTGAGGTTCAAATTGTTCCAGATGGATGTAAAGAGTGCCTTCCTAAATGGGTACCTTAAGGAAGAAGTATATGTGGAGCAGCCTAAAGGGTTTGTAGATCCCCACCTATCAGATCATGTATACAAACTAAAGAAGGCGCTTTATGGCCTAAAGCAAGCTCCAAGGGCATGGTATGAAAGATTGACAACATACCTGGTGAAGAATGGCTATAGGAAGGGAGAGACAGACAAAACTTTGTTTGTCAAAGAAGAAAAAGGAAAGCTCATGATTGCACAAATTTATGTGGACGATATTGTCTTTGGAGGAATGTCAGGCACAATGGTTCGACAATTTGTCCATCAGATGCAGTCTGAATTTGAGATGAGCTTAGTAGGAGAGTTGGCCTACTTCCTTGGGCTTCAAGTCAAGCAAATGGAAGACACAATATTCATCTCTCAAAGCAAATATGCCAAGAATATTGTGAAGAAGTTTGGGATGGAGAATGCTAGTCACAAAAAGACTCCTGCATCAACACACTTAAAACTCACCAAAGATGAGAAAGGTGTTGATGTAGATCAAAGTCAGTATAGAGGCATGATAGGAAGCCTTCTATATCTCACTGCTAGTAGGCCAGACATTGCCTTTGCAGTTGGAGTGTGTGCTAGATATCAAGTTGCACCAAAGATGAGCCACCTCACACAAGTCAAGAGAATTCTCAAGTATGTGAGTGGAACATGCAACTATGGCATCATGTACTCCCATGGTGAAGACTCAAAGTTGGTTGGGTACTGTGATGCAGATTGGGCAGGAAATGCAGATGATAGGAAGAGTACCTCAGGTGGATGTTTCTTTTTGGGGAATAACCTAATCCTTGTTCAGCAAGAAACAAAATAGTGTATCACTATCCACAGCTGAGGCAGAGTATATTGCAGCTGATAGTAGTTGCTCTCAGATCCTATGGATGAAGCAGATGCTAAGTGAGTACAATGTGGGACAAGATGTTATAACATTGTACTGCGATAACTTAAGTGCTATAAATATTTCCAAGAATCCTATTCAGCATAGTAGGACAAAGCACATTGATATAAGGCATCACTTCATTAGGGATTTGGTGGAAGAAAATATTGTGACCTTGGAACATGTGACTACGGAAGGTCAAATTGCAGATATATTTACCAAGGCATTGGATGCAACACAATTTGAAAGGCTCAGGGGCAAACTTGGAATTTGCCTTTGTGAAGACTTGTAGCAACTACAGTTGGTGATGTGTGCAACAATTCCACTTTCCCTCCATTTATTGTTGCACGCAAATTCAAACCCACCATCATTACCTCCACTCCCCAAAACACGCCACCTACCAAATCTCTCCATTAACTCTCCAAAACCTTTCACCTCCAATACATCCCCCGTCAGCCAATAACATTCGCCTATAAATACCCATCATCCCCCATTCATCAAACCTTTTCAGAAACCTCTCACCTTCGCAAAAACTATTCGCAAAAACCTCACCCTTTTCTCAACCCTTCATCTTTGAACCCACACCATCACCATGACCAACTCCACTGAAGTTACTCCAAGCAAAAGCCAAGCATCCAATTCACCTTCTGTATCGAAAACCCCTAACATACAGACCGATACAAATGAGCAAAGCTCCGTCATGATGGAAGTTGAGAATCAACCACTCGACACTGTTCATCCATCAGAAGAGAAGGTGAAGAAATCCAACACTAGTAAAAATATGACATATTACATAAGGATTTTACATCTGTCTAAGATATGTCAGATGTGAAATGCTATATGGAGTGATATTTACATCTGGTTGCAATATCCACAGAAGTAACAAATATATGGACAACACTTTTTACATCTGATTTCAATATCCCAGAAACAAAACTGAACACAGTGGCAGTCTTGTAATTATGATGAAAAGTTTCTAAAAGAAATATATATCTGGCCATATATATATAGTCAGATGTAATAAGTGAGTTTCAGTAAAAAAAAATATATATTTATTTTTTGGAATCAAATAAGTCATAAAAAAAAATCTGTTGGTATTCAATCAAGATTTTTATGGAATGTAAATAAATCTGTTGGTATTCAATTAAGACAATTAAGATTTTTTTTTCAGGGCAACGAAATCTGTTGGTATTCAATTGAGATTTCTCACTACTTATAAAATGTCTTTTGGTATTTAAAAATATACGGATTTCAATAGATTCTTTTGTGAAGTGGATTTTAATGGATTTTATGAGACTTTTTAGTTGAAAATACACATACCAACAATCTCACATAAACCCTCAAGACTTTTTCAAACTCACTCAAGACTTTTTTTTTTCCTTCTTCTTCCTGTGACACACACGACACACTGGTTCTCATCTCTGTCACTTTGCTCTTCTATCCTTATGTGGTCATGGGTATTTGCTGTCATGCTATATTTGTATGTTGCAGCCCTTCTTTCTTGTACAGTTTTCACAATGCTATATTTGTGCCTTATGCTTATGACAACCTTTTTGCCTCTTAAAAAAAACACTTCTCTCTCACTCTCGTTCTTTTTCTATGATGCAGTACCATTCCATTCATATATGTTCTTTTTTTTTGTTGACAAGTATATACCTTGATTTCCTTTAGATAACATTTCTTTTCTTTTTTCAAAATTATTATTACTACTGCTACTGTTTAAAAGATTTAAAACTTTCATTGCTTTTATTTCTTCATTTGCATTGATCCTCCGATTTTCAAGAGACTCTTTTTTATACATAAAAATTTAGGGCAAGGGAATGATGTCCGAAGAGAGACTATGGTAATTCAGAATTAGGTTGAGAAACTTTATAATTTATTTATCATTTTTTTATTTACTCTTATAATTTTTTTCATTAAAAATCATTAAATGCTTGAAATCTTAAAATCCATAAAGTACATTGAAGTCCATTGAAATCCTGCCTTAAAAATCCTGATTGTAAAATATCTTTTAAAAAAGTCTTTCAAAATCTCACAAAATCAATATAGTCTCTCAAAATCTTCAAGATTTTTTTCATCAAAATTGTCTTTCAAAATCCTAATCCAATACACCCCCCTATTAATTGAAAAACGTATACTGAGTCTCTCTCACAGCGCAAACATCATCTCTCTCACTCACTCTCTCGCCGTCGAACCTCTCTCTCACCCACTCTCTCGCCGTCGAACCTCTCTCTCACCCACTCTCTCGCCGTCGAACTCTCAGCCGTCCTCTCTCTCACTCTCAGCCGTCCTTTCTTTCTCGATCTGTTGAAGCTTTTTGATCTCTTGAACCCTAGCTCCAAATCGAAGCTATAAGGGAAACGAATCGAAGCCCTTTATATCTGCTCTCACCATTATCACGAACTTTCATCTACCAGGTACTATTCTTTCACCTGATTTCTTTGTGTTTCTACTGAACCCTAGGCTCCAAATTAATTTAGGTTATTTTTCTGCTTGTATTATCTTTTGTTATTGTTTTGTTGATTTAGTTTTCTGGAATATGGTGTTGATTTAGTTTTCTAGAGGTCATTCTTCCCATTCATATGTTTTCATCTATCAGGATTGATCTTTACTTTATTTATCTGTTAAGAAACAGGTTACTAGTTTAGAATTGTCAACTGGTATACCATTGCTTTACATATATAAAGATGGGAAGTTTAGTAGTAGAGGAAGTCCTGTGGGACCTACAGAAGCTGGTGTTCGTGCATATACTCAGGTAATCATCTAGCCTATTATTTTTGAAAGCTGAGAATCTTCTACATAGTCCATATATGATTACAATAAGCTGTTTTCAGTTCAAGTATTAAACCAAGCTTATTTACAGTATTTGGATATAATCTTAAATGCACATAACTTTTGTTTCAAGTAGAAGTAAGATGAAGTATATAGAATCTAATGTTGTATGTTTTGAATCCCTAATTAGGTATTTGAAATTCATTTATGGGTTTGTTGTATGTTTTGAATCCAAAATCAATTTGATATGAAATTTGAATGTGTATGAATTGTCACAAAATTAATTTGATATGAATTTTGAATGTGGATGAATTGTCACAAAATCAATTTGATATGAATTTTGAATGTGTATGAGTTTTTACCTGTGTAGTGTGTAGCTTCTATTTAATCAATTTCATAATGCTGATTGGCTGCTATTGAAATTCCTTAATAATAATGAAGTACGATTATTCAAATTTTGGGAAATCATATCATTAAGGATTGATTTTGAAATTGTTCCTGATTCATGTGTCTGGTATGAAATTTTTCATTATTTGACCACTTACGCCATGCTCCAATTCCTGGACATGAAGGTCAATATTTGAGTCTGGCCCAACCAAATTTCTAATATGATATTAGAGCATATGTGAAATTACCCATCAGATATTCAGTCCTAGACATAAAGGGTGTTGATATGCTAAGAGTCTCGCATTAAAATATGACATGAACATAATGGTGGGTAGTCATCGCCTACAATTTCTAAAATGGTATTTTGAGCATATACAGATCTGTCGAACTGTCTTATATCATAATTGGTAGTTGATATCTTTTGATACTAGAATCAGAAAATATTCTAGATTGATTGCCATATAGATTGTTGAATTAACTTTTTTATGGTGTCTGCAAGTGTTATTCTTTAAATTGATAATTGATTGTTTATGAGGTCATCAAGTATATTACACAGAAAGAAAAATAGTATGTATAAATTGATAGTTAAGTTGATAGTTATTTGTTTGAAAAAATTGATGCTTAATGCTAGATAGTTTGTTACTTTTTATATTACTTCTGATCCAAATTAAGCATGATACTATGTTGGTGCCTAAAATGTTACCCTGTATCATTATCTTTTGATCTACTTCTCCGATTTTGTCAGATTGTATATTTAAAAGGGTAATGGTTTACATTTGTTTTTATGCATATTCATATACTTTGCAATTTGTTATGCCTGAAGACGCCATGGTTGGTGCTTCGAGAAAGTCTGCTCATAATATATGGAACAAATGATGATGTTGGTGATTGCTCCGTATTTAGACAGAGTCCAAACTCAGAAGAAACAGGGGAATCGGTAAGAGCTGAAGACTTTTTTTTTTGTTTTAAGGAATCATAAGTCTCTTCGCATGTGATATACTTATTCATGTTGTTATTAGTTGGGATTTGGACTTATGATTGCAGTGTTCAGTCGGTTAGACTTATGAACGATGGCGTCAAAACCAATTAGCTTATATTGACAGAGTCCAAACTCAGAAGAAACAGTCTGGGCAACGACATTCTAGGTGAGTTTTTGGCTGCCTTCTCACTGTTAAACCTGTTTTGATGCTTGCCTTATTGGTAATTGTTATGAAGACAATCTTTAGGTCCTTAATTAGAAATTAATTGCGTGCATTAGTGGAAAACCAATCTTTAGATACTTAGACTGATTTCCCATTAATCAGTTAGTGTTGCAACATCTGCTATGGCTTCTGATCCAAAATTCACAGTTGCTTTTGTTGCTGCGATAACTTCCATCATTGGAAATTCAAATCCAAACAATAATGGTACTATAAATGGTACAAGGTATTCACAACTATAAAAGGTTTTCATTGGCGTTTTGTATAACTTTAATTTATTGTTTTGTTCTGGAGCCTGCATTATTGCTGAACGTATGACTCTTATCTTCTTTGTTTGATTTCATGGATCAACTTAATACATAATGGACATCCTTGTCTAAGGATAATGAAGAGGCTATATATAGTATTTACAACTAAATTACCCAACATGACGTGACAAAACTATTGTGCTGCTATGAAACCATAAAATGCAGTTAATAATTAGAGTATTAGTTATAGCTATATATGCACTTAATTGATTTTGTATGCAAAATTAGTTAAAGCAGACCCTGTGTTTTGATTGTAGAAAATCAGTAGTTTGCTCATGTTGCCATGTCCTCTTCTCTCTAACTACCCTCACAATTTCTAATCCCCTTTATTTCTAATCTCATTTATTGTTAACTGGTATAGTTTTTATTGTTATTACATGATGTTATGTCTTATCATCATTGTTATTAGACTTTTTTTTAATAATTTTTTTGTCTGCTTCTGATCTGAGTATATTGCTGACTACTTTTTAACTTCACACATTGTTATAATAGAAGAATAAGAAGAAAAGAAAACTAAGACTATCGTTGAGAAGTGTTGGGATTGAGAGCTCTCACTCAATATGTCATGTGAAATTCTTCAAGTGAGTTGCATAGGGTGCAGAGATGCACTTAACATGTCCACAAAATTTTCTTTGCTGATACATGTAAATTACTCTGAGTTTGAAATTGCTGAAATCAACTTCTCATTTGAATGCCAAAGAAAACATATTGACTGTAATGCATGTCAGTACATAGTTTACTTGTTTGACACATGAGCTAGAATATATTTAAATGAGTGACTTTATTCTAGTTTATCTTTATTTCTCCTTTTTCAATTCTTACTTGCATTGTCAAGCTAGATCAGTTTTGATCCTTATGCATATATCACACCTTTTTTGCTTGTAGGTTTTTGTAAGAGACTTTACTGATAATTTTGTATAACTACCAGGAAGAATTGAAATTCGTTGAAGGCCTTCAACCAGCTTCAAAATGCTGCAAAAGCTATATCGATCTATCTAAAATTTGAAGAATATCCTAATGCACTCCAAATTGCATTGTTCCTGGATAACCTGCAGGTGTGACTGGAATCCTTTCTTATTTAATTCTTATTTATGATTTATTTTCTCTTTATGGATTATCCATGTACCCTAAAGAATGTGTTCCTTAAAAGCTTTTGTAGTTTGAAACTAACTATTTGAAGTGTTGTTGACAACATGTGAGGCAGGTGTTCACCTCTTGTGATGATGTGCTGAGAAAGAAGCAATTCTGTTACATACTTGCACGCCATTTAAGTCCTGGATTCTGTGTTAGTACTTGATGAATACTTTACACTCTTGTGCTTAAAATATATGTTAAAATGGAATTCTGTCAAAATCTATATTGACTCTGCTAGTTCAAGAGTTGGATGGATTTTTTTTAGTAATAATTAATTGTATATTTATATATTGTAGGTGTTCAATGATCCCACGTCATTAACAGACGACGAGATGTATGATTTGCAAAACCGCTGGGCAACTTGTTTTCTTGACCTTTTTAATCCTAAGGTAGATTATGATGATGCCGATGAGGAAGCTTAGGAGCTAATTATGTTTGTGTTTTGATTAGTATTAATTATGATGATACAATGGATTTTAATTATGACGATGTTTTGATTTGTATTTTAGTTAATTTGAATTGTAATGACATTTGATATTATAATGACATTTGATGTGTTTGTTTAATGTTGAAACATTTTATTATATGTGGGTTGAATGTTCAATTGTAGTGGTATTTTGAGATTTTTAAAATTAAAAAAAAAAAGAAGCAGGATTTAAAAAAAAAAAAAATTAAATAAAGTAAATATTTCACATCTGGTGGACTTGGTCAGATGTAAAATGTAAAATTTAATTAAAAAAAAAATTCAAATGTGTATACTTACTACATCTGGTGGACTTAAGTCAGAAGTCAAAGGCGTTGTTTTTACATCTGACGCGAGTCAGATGTAAAAAGTGTATACTTACTATATCTCGTGCGTTTGCATCCGTTTTACCGTCAGATGTAAAAAGTGTTTTTGGGCAGATGTAAAAAGTGTTTTTTCTACTAGTGCAAGAAGAAGAAGAGATCATCAAAGAAAGAAGGAAAGCCTTCTGGTTCGATCAAAAGATCAAAGAAAGAGAAGAAAAGATTGAAATCGAAGATCTTTGGATCAAAGACTGTTCACACCATGACCAGTTTATACATCGATCAACTTGAAGACAAGCATGCAAGGCCTGATGTCGAAACTTCAGAGAGGATGGAAGTTGAAAAGACTGTACAGGAAGAAGACGAAGCTGAAAGGTCAACCCACGAGGAAGAAGGGTCTGACAAGGTCAATGAGGAGTCAAGTCAAACCCTAAGGACTCTGAAGACTCACCAAAAGTGAGTGTTGATGCTGAACCTAAGAAGGTTGCGGACCAAGTGCTTGAAGATCTGAACAATCAAGCAACTGGGTCAGATGTGGAACCCAATGTTGAGACATTGGTTACAGCAGAAGAACAGGTATATGACACTGTTCCAGAAACACCAGAGAACACCACTGTGTCTGGTGATAAGCAAATGACTGCTGATGAAGGCTCCAAGGGTGACACTCAGTCTGAAAAGAGTGAAGACCCTGAGGAAAGAGAAGAAGGAGAGAAGAATGCTTGAAACGAGGATATGGAAACAAGTCCTAACCTTGTGGATGTGGAAACCTATACAGAGAATCCACCATCTGAGAAGACTGTTACTCAGAATATTGCGAGAAGGACAATGAGTGTTAAGGCTGTGATGACTACAAGCACACCAAGCACAACAGAGACTCCTGTGAAGAAAACTGTGAAGAAACTAGCGACGTATCGTCCAACCAGGCCCAAGAGTACACCTCCAAAGAAGCCTACACTCAAGAGAAAGGCACCCCCATCTGAGTCTGACTCTGACTACGATGTGGAGCACAATTGTTGGAACAAAATGTGTTTTGGTACACACCCTTAGTTTTGATGATAACAAAGTATTAAATGGACAATTGAGATTACTAATGTTTAAATTAAGTGTGCAGGAAAATCTTAAGAATATACATTAGCACACTTGATTTATGCTCTGAAGGAACCTTATGAAAGTCTGAACATTACACTCTGAAAGAGTTCAGAAGCTAAAATGTGGTCAGAAGCTAAATGCGTTCAGAAGCTCAAAAAGGATCAGGATGTCTACAAAAGTTCAGAAGCTTAAGAGAAGTTCAGAAGCTCGGACATTCAGATTCCTACAAGAGTTCATAAGCTATTTGGTGTTAGTCAAGAGTTATTCAGAAGATGAAGACGTTCATAAGTTGAATTACGAAGGACTATCAGAGGCCAAATATTTAAGACCAATCAGACTTCAAAAGATCAAGGTTCATCAGAAGCAAAGAGAATTCCATTGATCATCAGAAAGGCTACATCACTCACTCTTACTAAGCCTGATGATCTCTATAAGGACAACTAATTACAACGGTCATAAAGGATGTAATCTTATCCTCTTTAGGAGCTAGTTGTACCTTATTACTGTATTTGGACAGACAGTAAAACATGAGCTTAACTGTGAAGAAGACGTGCTCTGCTAGAGTAAATTCAAAAGTTACAGCTGTCCATTTACAACGGGATTCTACAACGTCTCAATATCTTTCTTCACTCATATATATATCAGAAAGAAAGAAGTTGATGACTAAGGAAGGAACAACAACTGATCTTCAAATATTTTATCTCTCAAGATTAAGTGAGAAATTGATAACTAACTAAAGCCTCTGAAGTTATTATCTTGTAATAGTTTTAAGCTTAGAAGTTAGTATTTACTCCTGCGTGAGTAATTTAGAAAAGTCTCAGTCTTAGTGATTAGAGCAAGGAAGTCTCTTATCTTGTGTGATTAGAGCAAGGAAGTCTCTTTGTCTTGTGTGACTTAGAGCAAGGAAGTCTCTTTGTCTTGTGTGGCTTAGAGCAAGAAAGTCTCTTTGTCTTGTGTGACTTAGAGCAAAGAAGTCTCTTGCTTGTGTGCTTGAGCATTAGGATTGTAATCTTTTGATTATAGTGAAATCCCTTGGAAGTGCAAGGGGACTGGAGTACTCTCGTTTTGTGAGGGGAACCAGTATAAATCCTTGTGTATCTCTCTCTCTCTTATTTATTCTTCCATCTTTACATTCAGTCAAGTTGTTTGTGTTAAGTATTCCGCTGTGCTTAAAGACTTTGATAGATACTATTATTTGGAAAAGATTTTAAAAACTTAAAACACAATTCAACCCCCCCTTCTTGTGTTTTCTCCCATGTACCTTCAACAATGTCACTGACATTGGTGACTCAGAAGAAGAGACAAGTCCTAAAGTGAGTCAGAGTGCGCTTACCCTTGCAACCTCTGGGAGAAAGAAGTTCAAAGGTAAGAAGATTCCTCAGAATGTTGGTGAAGCACCAATGGATAACATATCATTCCATTCTGTTATTGGTGTGCAAGGATGGCCATATGTCTACAATAGAAGACTAGGCCTTGAGAGAGAGTTGAGCAAGGAAGCCTTGAAGAACAGGGATGTGATGAACCTGATTAAGAAGGCTGGACTGAGGAAAACTGTGTCTGAATTTGGAGACTGCTTTGAGAAGCTGGTTAAAGAATTTTTCGAAAATATTCCTGAAGATTGTGATGACCCTATGAGCAGGGAATATCATAAAGTTTATGTCCGAGGCAAGTGTGTAAATTTCTCCCCCACTGTGATCAACAAGTACCTTGGCAGAAGTGAAGACCCTCAACCTGAGCTGGAGGTGTCTGATAATGAAGTGTACAAGGCCATCACTGGAAATCAAGTGAAGGTTTGGCCTAGGAAAGGGAAGTTGTCCGCAACAAAGTTGACACCCATGTATGTCATTCTCAACAGAATTGGAGCTGCAAATTGGGTACCTACTTCCCACACTTCTGATGTGGCTACAGGTTTGACTAGGTTTATTTATATCATTGGTAATAAATTATCATATGATTTTGGAACTATATCTTTGAAAAGATTATGAAGGAAGCCAAGACTTTTGCTGCCAAGTGGCCTATACCGTTTCCTAGCTTAATATGTGGTATTATATTGAACCAACACTCTGAGGTCATTAGAGATGACATATCCTGCAAGAGGAACTCTCCTATCATCATCAGTGCAAAGATAGCTGATGTTGGGACATCCAGGACTATTGCTGAGACAGGGAAGATGACTAGGAAGCAGATGATTGCCCAGCTAAAGGAGAACAGGTCCAAGCTAGATGCTATCATTGAGGCACTAGAACTTGAGGAAAGTCAAGCTGAGGAAGATATAGCTGATGTGAATGCTGGCAATAATGAAGACACTGATCAGGAAGAAGGGAATGACACTGAGGATGTGGTGGAGTCTGACTCTGATGAGAGTGAAGACATATGAAGAATTTCCCTGGATTTTTTACAGACCTTTTTCATGTACTTTTTGTGGGCTACGCCCTGGAATTGATGCACTATTTGTGCTAAATGGTATGTAATATGCACTCTGCTATCTACTGCTATTATCTGATTAATTCTAACTATGCAGGATATTGGACTTTATTTGTCAAAATTTTATGGCTAAAAAGGGGGAGTAACATCATAAGCTTTTTTGGTCTGATATGAATGGTGGGCACAATGCGTTGCACATCTGGTGCCACTGCAGTAGCATAGATAATATGTCTATGAAAATGACATATGAAAAGCAGATCTGAAAAGCAGCTCTGAAACCACATGAAGACCAATATTACTTTGATAAGGCAAACAGGAGTAGTATATTTATGTGTGGTTGTTTATATACCTAAAGTATCTGATATGATATTTAGGGGGAGTGAGATATATATATATATATGGAGTGGGCAGCAACACAGGGGGAGTAGAATATATATATATATATCTGAGTGTGTATGCAAAGTGAGAATTTATTTTTCTCAAATCTGTTTATGAAGATGCATACTGAATGTGAAGTCAAATGTCACCACATCCTGCAACGTGACTTTGAACTTCACTAAGAGAAGAATTTATTTTTCGCAACTGATAAAGGAATTTATTTTTCCTTGATTGATCTCTGAGAGAATTTATATTCTCAGTCTGAGGAAGTTTATTTCTTCCTAAGAGATTGATTTGTGAGACTTTATTTCTCTCATATGTGTGTGAGGCCAAGACTACAAGAATCCGCTGCAGGCCTCTGATGAGTTCATCTTCCCGGAACAAGTGGCTAGGCGCTAGATTATTTTAGCCCAAAAATTTGCCAAAGGGGGAGATTGTTGAGTTTTGAAGATTGGCTTCATTTTTGGTATAATAAGCCTAAGGCCAAATGTGGGTACCAATGCAGTAACATTGGGAACCACAACCTGATAACGCGCCTTATCCTTATCTTGATCTAGCGCGCGGATTGAAAGATTGAAGAAACAAACTTGCGCTTCCTTATTCAACAAGGAACAAGTTTGTTAGCTGAAGACTGAAGATCTACAGCTGGAGTTTTTAAAGGATAAAAACAAAGTCAATATTATTTGTTTGGTAAAAGATAAAAACAAATCAATATTATTTGTTTGTTAAAGGATTAAAACAAATCAATATTATCTGTTTGGTCAAAGAGATCGTTGATCTAAAGCGGAAGAGTTAAAAAGATAAAACAAACAAATATTAATTGTTTGTGTAACAAATTATCTTTTTGGGCAAACGAATTTGAATCAAAGATTAGTTTGCAACAACCGATCCTATTCTTCATGAAGCCAAAGAAGATTCAAGACTCTATATAAAGAAGCAAGCTTCATTCGTTGAAGAGTACTTGAAACCATTGAAGATACAAATGCTATAGAGCGATTGAGAAGTTTTAGGCTTAGGATTTAGTTTAGATCCTAGTTATTCTTTTGAGTATCACGATTGATACTTGATTAAGAATAAGGTGTTCACTCTTAAGCTTTTAAGCACAAAGTGTGATTAGTTTTTAGAACATAATTAGAAATCCATAGGTTGTGTGGTTGAGGGGAAGTGAGAGGGGTCTCATACTTAGGACGTTCTTAAGTAGAAATCTATACGGGTAGTTGCTAGGTGATAACCTGTAAACGGGGCGTTTGCGAAGAGCTTTGAACTACTTTACCATAGTGGATTTCCTTCCTGGATTGCTATCCCCCAGAGTAGGTGAGTTGCACCGAACTGGGTTAACAATAACTTGTGTTATTTAAATTTTGTCGTGTTATTAGTGTGTACGGGAGGACCAGTGTTACAACATCGTGCACCACATTAGTCCATCGCGTGCCAGAATTTCACTTTCTCTTTCTCACTGCACATCTGGGGTCTACATCTCTCTCATTCTCTTTCTTCCCCACTTTTTTCCTATTGTTTTCTTCTTAAAATCAAAGGTCAAACATAATTTTCATGAATAATTTTCAGAAGGTCAAACTTGAATTTTCTAAAGGTTGGTATCTCTTCATTCTTTAGAAACATATGAACTTCATTGTTGAATAAGTCAATCGTAGAAAGTGTCACCATGATCTCACTAAACCATGTATCAGATAATGGATTAGTTAATTTATGTATCAGATAATGCCACCGCCTCACCAAATATTGCCTAATGTAGATAAAAAATAGTAGAAACATATAGAAGGTAAATTCTAATATGGACCACTTCATCAAGTGGTCCATGGTGGACCAGTCACGAATAACACTATAATGAATACGAATTTTACAAAATCCACCTTTTGGATTAAAAGTTTATATCATATAGATCATTCATAGAAAAATTTAGAAAAATTGAAAATCATTTGATATGTTTTTGAGACACATCAAGATTAACGGTTATTAAATAACATAAATCTCGACGAGTCTCAATAACATATCAAATGATTTTCAAAAAATTTTAAAAAATTTATGGATGATCTATACGATATAAACTTTCAATCCAACAGTGAATTTTGTAAAATTTATATTCCGTAGATCACTTGTCCACGGTGGACCACTTGTAAAGGTGGTCCACCGTAGCTTTAGCCACATATAGAAACCATGTATATTGCCTAATGTATTAGAAAGAGAATGCTATTAATCAGTGGACGAAGAAGTTGGACTCAAAAAGAGTAGAAACATATAGAAATCATGCCTTCATAACGGAGTGTTTCGAAAGATAGTTGATGATGCTTCAGATCATATTCCATATAAATCTCCATAAAGTAAAGATAATTGTTGAATATAAAGCATCTTTCATATTTAAATCAATTTTTTGTCTGTGGTGAGATGGTGAAAAAGAGAGAGATAAAAAATTCTCTCATATGCAGTGAGAAAGAGAGAGAAAAAAGAGTTGATGATGAAATCAAGAGAGAGAATGTGGGTGCATTAATAAAATTTAGAAAAACTATAAAATGTGGTCATTAAATATTCTTTATCCTGTGCAATGTACAGGTTAGAAAAATCTTTTTTTTTTTTTTGATAAAATGAGTATCTTCTTAATTATTACTATTTTGATATTCTTTCAACTTTTTATTATGGGTCAGGAAATAATATGAAGGTGTTAAATTTTTTATATAATACATTTGATAATTCTTTAGCAGATAATCGTCTTACAAAATCGATTTTTAGATTGAAAGATATTATAACATACAAAACATGACACTAATTGAAAATTATTTGATACTAATTGGAAATCATTTGCTACATCAATGACATGCATCAAAACGTCTTAGGAACTTTCAAAAATGAGTTAATTTTGATGTATGTCATTGACATATAAAATTAATTTTTATTATTACTCCCTCTGGTCCTTTTTATAAAAGACAATCCACTTTTTAAATTTATTGTAAAATTGATGTATTTGGTCTATATTATATCCAGATACATTAAATAATGAATGAATATAAAAAAGTCATTTGTCTCTTATAAAAAGGATTGGATGAAGTATCATATTTTACAGACATGATCTACGTTATAACATATTTCAATCAAAAAATTTCGTGTTCCGTAACGTACCCGTACTTAGGTAAGGTAGATTGAGACTACCAAAACACAGAAGGATTCTGTGAGGAGTCCAAATTCTACGTCCTTCTTTGAGGAGTCCAAATTCTACACAGGGAAAACCAACATAAGTGATATATATATAATATAATTAAAGAAAATAATTAATTTAAGTGGGAAAGTCACGTGTCTTTCAAGCAACTTCCTCTGTTCGATAAATCAATTGTTTCATGTTAAGCTATGTGTCCCTTTTTAAAATAAAGTGGATGTAAATTAGCAAAGTGGGTGCAAATTAATGAACATTTTAAATGAAAGTTACAAAATTTTCCCTCAAGATACTAGTTTTAAATAATAAATATGAATAGTTTTTTTGTCGAAAGTAAAAATTTGCACCTTGCTAACATTGTTCCCGGTTGCTCCATCATTTGATAACCAGAATTATTTTTTGATAAATGATCACTATTCGTCAGACTCAATAAAATTTGATCAATCCTTTTTTCTTCTGTCGTTAAGGCAGAGAAGACCTTCATGTCTTTAGGTGGGTCTAAGTTAGCAAACCCTATATGTGTGTGTGTGTGTGTGTCTTTTTTGGCTAAAATGAAAGAGTGAGACAAGTGGTGCATGGTGCACCACTTGTCAATATCTTGATAACGAATATGAATTTTATAAAATTCACCATTAGATTGAAAGTTTATCATATAGATCATTCATATAAATTTTTAGAAAAATTGAAAATCATTTGATATGTTATTGAGACTCATCAAGATTAACAATTTATGAAAATTTATTGAATATCGTTAATTTTGATCAGTCTCAATATTGTCCGCTACTTAGCGGATTTTATAAAAGTAGGGTATTTTTGGGGGAGTGTCTATTTTTGCTAGGTCAGAAAAGACAGCTTGATGTTTGGAACATAAGGACCATGCCAAAACTGCCAAACGACTGAAAACATGGTATTATTGCTTAGCAAACCTCTCAATTATATATGAGTATGAGATACAAATATGTAAAAGAGATAATACAGGTGAAAGCAGACACTGACTTTAGGCTGAAAACTTTAACCCATATGCCTAAGTGGTAAAGTCATGAGACAATAATAACTGCGCTTAAATGCAGTTTTACTTCCTATTTTGAATAAATTGGAATTTTATTCCCCTTATTTTAAAATCCGGAATTTTACTCCCTCTATTTTATAATTCTTTGGATTTTGCCCCCTATAACACTACAAGAAAATCTGGAATTAGCTACGACGGTTTTTGTAGCTAATTGGTAGCTATTTCTAGTAAATCGATTTTTTTTAAATAAATAAAAAATGAACAAACAACAAAAATAAAAGGATCAAGAAAAGAAATAAGATGCAAACAGAACACACGACCAAAACACGATCCAGAATTGAAAGAAACAAATCGCTGGAGCTTCCACGTGAGAAAGGGATCGCGACCGAGAGAGAAGGAGAAGACCGGTGACGGTTTCGACCGGTGATGGTTCCGGCCGATTTTGCGACGACGGCGACAAACCTTTCTTGTTCCTTTCTTTCCTTTTTATTCTTCTAGTAAATTAGAGTTAGCTACAGATTTGTTGTGAATTAGCTACAAACATCATTGTAGCTAATCCCATATTTTCTTGTAAGGGGGGCAAAATCCAAAAAATTATAAAATAGGAGGGGTAAAATTCCGAATTTTAAAATAGAGGGAGTAAAATTCCGGATTTTAAAATATGAGGGTAAAATTCCGATTAATTCAAAATAGGGGGTAAAACTGCATTTAAGCCTAGTAACTAATAAGTAATTGCTGATTTTATTTTTCTTTTTCCAAATATATGTTTCAACATAATCACTGTGTATTGGATTGAGATTTCAATGGATTTTAAAAGACTTTTTTATGTTAAAATATTCTATTGGTATTCAATCAAGACTTTTATAAAATCAAATCAAATCTTGTGGTATTCAATTAAGACAATTAAGATTTTTTTTAAAGGGCAATGAAATCCGCTGTTATTCGATTGAGATTTCTCATGACTTATAAAATGTCACTTGTATTCAAAAATCAACGGATTTTGGTGGGTGGAGTCTTTCATGTAGTGGATTTCGTAAGACTTTTTAGTTAAAATTACACTTGAGAGACTGAGGAGAAATTTAGTTTTTTAAACAATTAATTGATTAAAATAATAGAAATTTAGTTATTATTTGGTTATGCTAACCGTGCTCCATACATACTGAGGAGATCCGCCGGAATATTGGGAGAAAATCTCCCATGATAATAAATGGGGACGAATATACAAAGGACAATTTGAGCGTTGACGAGGAGTGGGAAAGTATTCCCCGTCACCGTCTTGCTCCATTAACATCTCTAGTAGTCACTTAAAGGAGATAAATGATACCGACTAATAAGTCTAAAAACCATAAGCACAATTGATGATGTTACATACTAATAGAATTTAAGGACACCTTAAAATTATTTCTATAAACACAAATAAATTTCAAGGACACAAATGATGAGTCAATTTGGTTGTGGTTATTGTTAAAATGAAGATCGTTCTGGACCAGATTTTTGGGTTGAACTAAGCCCAATGTCACATTCATCGGCTCAATATTACATTCATTGAAAACAGTTCAAACTTAAAATTAACTTGTGTTAGAGCATCAATGAGTGTTGATATCTCCGGCCAATGTTCCAAGATTTTGAGTCCCAATCCAAAGAAGCAAAAAAAATTGGAGGAGAGTTTTAGATTGAGTGTGTATGTGAAGAAAGAGGAAGTTACATAAGTTTGCCTCTATATAGGCATTATTTCGGAAAATGTTTTCCGAAAAAAGAGCGAGCGGAAAACGTTTTCTGAAATTTAAAAAGTTCGGGTCGTAGTTTCCGATGTCAACCTTCAAGGGGCAAAATTGGTACTTTGGGGAGTAGAAAAGAAATGTGGAGGTGGGAAGAGAATTTTTCACATTCATTGGCCTATATATACAACCTTTTACCACTTCTTAAGGTAGACATTATTCTAGCCTCTACCTCCACCTCCACCTCAAGCTTATATTGACTTGGGCGTCAGAACGTTACTACAGTCTACATGTACCCCTTTGTGCATCGTCGATCATCTCCATACTCGGATTCCAACCTCCAACTCGAAACATTTCGTCCACTGATCCATCAATGTGAGTTCTCTACCTCTTGTTTATCTTTTCAGATAAAACTTGAGTTCTGTTACGAACATTGACGCCATTTATGGGAACAATATTATTTCGTTCTCGAATTCAAACTCACACTTCACGATGGATCTTGGAAGAATTAAACTGATCTAATGTTCATCAACAACTCATGAATTTCCCTAGTGAATTCATCAAATGGGGCTGCATGCTAACATCTGCAAACAGGTCAAACTTTTCCATTTCAAACGTCACCGATGAAATGACGACATCGCCTCAGCGTCACCTACATCGTCGGTTCAGGTTGTTATTATTTTTAGTATTTGATTTCAATCATATTAGTTGAGAATAATGCTTTCTATTGAAGGACTTTATAGGTCGAACAATTAAGCTTGATTTTCGTCTACTTCATGTTAAAAATTATTTTACCAAATCTGCATAAGGTTATGAGAAGCTTTATAAGCCTGATAATTAGCACACATTTGGTAAAAATCATGTGAGGATAATCACACATCACCATCACATTCTTTAAGCTCATTAACAACATGAGATTCAAGATAACATGCATGAAAGCTATCATGCCTATACGCAATAATAGTGTGGCTATCAAAATGTCTATAGCATGATACAATTAAATAATGTTTCTCTACCAGATGCTACCACATACTTGTGATCATAAGACCACAACTGCAACATTATGTGGCTGACATTACACAAGCATATGCTATTATGATACAATTTTTCCAGAAATGTCTTCTGCATATCTACCCACTTCAAGATTGCAAGTAAACTCGGTATAACAAGTATACTAGGCTGCTGTAATGAAAAGCTATGCCAGACAAATACACTCATATTGACTGCGACATATATGATACGAAAAACATGTACCTTTAGGTCTATTTACATGTGTAATCTATCATATCTATTCTTTGCAATGGTAATTCAGTACATACAGTCTGAAATCAAAGTGAAAACAGCTGAGTGGATACAATTCCCCTTGATTTCATCATCGAGATAAATTGGCCAGGCACCATCACATAGTCTCCTAACTATCCGAGGCATGCTGCTATTCTGATGCTCGCAGAAAGCCCGCAATACCAGACTCCATATCTGGTGGTGCTTCTAACAATATCAACTCGATTCAACGTCCCTGACATTATCATCGGTTCAGCTACAATAGCATAATGCTTCATTATTATTATTATTGGATACAAATTTCAATTTATCTCTAACATTTGTTTTGTAGCTAAAACAAATGGGCGCCAACAAAAGCTCACAAACTTGAAGAAGCAGTTCCAAGTTTAAACTTTCATCAAATCTAGACTCAGCGTCACCGACATCACCGTCGGTTAATTCTTGAATACAACCGGGATTTACACAAAGAGAGATCAACACTCTTGCCGACATTGGCAGGTAGTCGACAAGACGAATTGGCAATGTGCCATCATCCAACATTTTTCCGATGCGAGGGGATCATGAACACAATGACTCATCAAGAATTCCACGCGAAGACAAATGAGCCATGCACTGGACCGACATGGGTTTATATCAACTGAGTTTGAGTTTGACCGAATCTGAGTTTGACCAAAGGGTTTGTGAAAATGGTTGAACGAATCTGTGACGGAAGAAGAATCAATCTGTGAGGGTTAACGAATCTGTGCGGGTTAATGAATCTGTGAGGGATCGAAGTTGAAGAACGAAGGGTGAAATCGAAGGGGATTGAAGTTGAAGAACGAAGGGTGAAGAATGAATCTGTGAGGGAGGCTTATGGTGGCGGAGAAGAAGAGAGAGGCGCTAGAGATGCAGCGTGAGAAGGGACACTAGCGTTTTCAGATTTCAATACAGCTTTTTTCTTTTATTAAAAAAATTATAAATTAAAAACTAGTTTTAAATCGTTTAGGCCGATTTAAACTGACTACATTATTTGAGAATTGGTCACTTGTTTACAAAATTGCCACCGTGTTTTGTTTTTAAATTGGCTTTTCAATACCTGATTTAAAATCCCTGATTTTAAATCCCTGATTTAAAATGTGTTTTTTCCACGAGTGCTAGTCAAAATTCTCTCCGTGTTTTGTTTTAAATCGACAAAATGACACAATTCCACAAATTCTCCCTCCGAGCTCATACGCTTGGTTGAGAGGATGCTTGCCAACAAAAATATACGTATAACCTTCATCCCGCAGCGGATGTAGTTTATGGCTCTACGTCAAAGAGAACATATTACGACAAGTTCCAACACCGAGCATAACTAAAAATAAGTAAAACCTTCATCCCGTAGTGGATACGGTTTACGCTTCCTCGAAAACAGAGGAATAGAGTATATCACCTCGAGACTTTATACGGCGACGAACTTCCTCGAACTTGGAACGCCAAAAAACTTAAACTATATTACAATTAGGGTTGTGTAGGATGCTCGAATGCCCTGCGCGACGACATCTATCTTCCTTAACGCATGCTATACTTGTCATTACGAGAAGGTACGCCTTTACAACGGAGGAATGCTTAGGTACAGGCACAAATCTTAAAACATAAAGCAAGGTTCAAAACTTCCCGCAAAAGGCCCAGCTCGCAATGGGACGTTCACGCCGCGGGGATAGGATCTCGAGTAAGATCTTCCATCATTCCTCGTCTAGAAAACAACTTCGGGCACTCAAAAAAGTTCCCCACACTTTTCGAGCAGACCGTTCAAGGGTACACAACACTTATCGACGATATATTGTTTTGACGAGCACTAATGCAGAAATTATTACACTTAGCAAATAGAACGTCGAAACGCGCATACACTTGCAAACATACATGAAAATTGCTTAAAGCATCAAGCGTGCAATACATTAAATTACACACTACATGATGAATAATCATCTGTCAAGTAACCTTGCAGGTTACACTAAGCAATCAACAGGGGGCTCCTGTTCTGGACCAGAATTTTGGGCTGAACTAGGCCCAATGCCACATCCATTGGCCCAATGCCACATCCATCAGCCTATATATACAACCTTTTACCACCTCCTAAGGTAGGCATTATTCTAACCTCCACCTCAAGCTTATACTGACTTGAGCGTAAGAGCGTTATTTGCAGGTACCCCCTCTCCCTTTTTTGCATCGTCGGTCATTTCCATGATCAGATTCCGACCTCCAACTCGGAGAATTTCTTCCACTGATCCATCAATGTGAGTTCTCTACCTCTTGTTTATCTTTTCAAATAAAACTTGAGTTCTGTTACGAAAAGAAATCATTTTTAAATTGTCTCACCAACTGATTTTTTTATAAAAAAATTTAGTATCGGGTCGAAGAACGATTAATTTGGGGGATCAATTCCACCTCCGTTAACGAGGGTTCAACTAAAGCGAGAGCAAAGTCCTACATGGACCGACCCATATTAATGATACCCATATCAACCAAAAAAAGGTATCCTAAAAATCAGCACATATTGACATTTAACCATCTCATTAGGTAAATTTCCATCAACCATATCTACTATTCTACAACCAATAGCTAGCACCGCAGTCTGCAGCACATATGTAATACTCCCTCCGGTCCTTTTTATAAAAAAGAATTCATTTTTTAGATTCGTTAAATAACTTAGGTATCTTGTCTATAATATAAATCAAATACATCAATTATTCAATAAACCTAAAGAGTCAATTGTTTTTATAAAAAGGACCAAGGTAGTATATATATTTACTATTTCAAAGTGGCCATTATTGTCCTTAATAATCAATTATGCCACTTTATTTGATTTGAGGCTACTTGACCAAAAAAAATAAAAATGTGCACATTGAATATATATAATATACCCTATGATAAATAGAATAGCACACAAAAATACTGAAAGATTCAAAATATTCATCAAACTAGTACGTACACTGATTTGAAAGTGGACTTGTATAAGCATGGTAGTGTCTGGCATGAACTCCACTGCTGTGAATAAATACACAACAAATAGACTTGTAGTGGGTGCTTCCTGATAGAATTCAATATATTAACATATTCATTTTAAAATCAATACCTAAAATAGCTAATACAGCTCTTGATCATTAAAGTTAAAAATCAGAAATACCAGAATAACCAAACATAAGCCAGCCATATAAAAATAATATAACCAAGTCGAATCCCACCAAACAGGATCTAAATTTAATTTGGATAAACATATGGCAAAATTTAATTTGATTTTCCAAGAGCATGCGGAACATCAAATTAATTTTTGCATTTTGTAAAACAGCGTCTGCTTTCAATTTCCATAATCAAGTTCATTGGAAAAACACAAATTTGAAAATTCTTGCAGCATGATGCTAACATGTTTAACATGAGAAAATTCATGAGATAAAAACAGCCAATGTGCCATATGACAGCAACAAGACTGATACTACATCATAATAAGAATCATCAATTAAAAACAGGAAGAGAACTAAAACTCAAGGTAAAATTTGATTTGATACTGCATATGGAACTATTGATCAATAGTATCCGCCACACCTCGAAATCTGATTTGATACTGCATATATCACTATTGATCAATAGGAAAATAAAATTTGAGACTAACATATCAGAAAAGGATGCTTCTTCCAAAATGATGACAGTATATTCTATTGCGAGAAATTTTACATTGAACAAACAAACTCTTGCCCAATGACTGGACTGATTGAAGCAAATCAACCGATTAATTTTCACTTTTGAAGTTTACCATTTCACCATACAAAGAATCATTACTCTCTTTGTTTTCACCATATATGTTCTGCTCTCTATGCACTTTACCATGATGTACTGCTTAACAAGGTAAGCAGAGTTAGATAGAACAAAAATAATCAGTCACTAATACACAGTTTGAGTTGAAGAAATAATAAAGCACCACTAATACTATAAAAGTTGCATTTTCTACAGTAGATTATTCTAAACAGATGGCTGCCTAGCCTTAAGCTTCAATTAGTGCCAGCAAGGCCAACAAATACAAAAAGCTCACAAGGTAGAAAATGATTTCACCCTAACAGAAAATAGTTATAGTAGTAGAGTTATTGATAGTAGCGATTTTCGCTAATTATCTAATCTCTTGCCATAACAGAAAATAATTTCATCCTGGCCTTCCCATCAAACTGTTAGGCTATGCTTTGCAAGACTATCAGACACCTCAAAACTTGATTGATACCGAGTATCTCTGGAAAACAAACTCAAATCTATTTCATCAAATCTGATCCAAAGTCGTGAAAGTCAAGGCCAAGAAGAAGGACAACTAAGCACTAGATTATCACCAAAACAAGTTAGCCAGTCAACTATGAAAAACCAACCCTAGTCACATGGTAATCACAGACCAAGCATAATTTCCTATGTGTAAAAATGACTGAAGACAAGGTCTAGCAACTATCCCTGCAACACAGTTTGTACCAAGCTAGTCTATGACAATTTAGGCGTTCTTACAAAGCACAATGCAACAGTCAAAAGAAAAAAAAAAAACAACTAGCAAAACTCAGCTAGAAAAGGACGCATCTTCCATAATGACAAGGCCAAACCAAAAAATATGTTTTATTATGAAAAAAGAATGTTGTTGTGTGTCTCAAACTTTTGGCCTTTGTAGTTTACCATTTTATACCTTACTCAGAATTAATTATATATCTTTGATCTCTTTGCACTTTACCATGATGTACTACTTAAGAAGTTAGAACAAAAAATGCAACAATGTTACGCAAGCAACAATACAATTACAAATGAATGCATCGGTGAACTCAAAGAATCAAAGGGTTCTCTGCATCCCCTTTTCAATCAATGACTCAAACATACCATCCATCCCAATAATGCATTATGAACAAAGATTTCACATTGAAATAACATTTAGTTCTAGGGTCATCAATGGTTCAAAGATACCATCTCAAAATTCACATATGATACTCTTGTGAAGCATACCTAGGGAGCCATTTCTATTGCACCAAATATGATTCAAAATTAACATTTATTAATATCAAGTATCCATCCCTGGAAAACAAACTATGAGTTCTTACAAAGCACAAAAACGAAAGATAATAGTCTAAAGAAAAAACACAGCTAAGTTAACCAACAAGCAGATTTAAGGATAAACGAGCAGAATGCATTAAGTTAGCCAACATACAGATGGTTCTTCAAAAAAGTTATACTTCAAGAAGCAAACAAGTCAGCCAAGCAACACCCTGTACTATCACTCCATAAAATCATATTAATAAACCAAGAGGACACAACTATTTGAGCTAATCTAGTGCAATAAATGTAATTTCAGCATCTCCAAGATTTCTGCAAGTTATTTCCTACTTGATTTAAAGACAACTTTACTACATGCTCGTCAGTCCAAATCTTTGAAAACCATAGCATTTTCCATTTATGGCTTTGAACTTGAGGGTCAAGGAGACAGCCACTTAACCATCTCAAAATTATTATAGCTAATAGCAATTAGACTTAAGGGTCATTGAGGTTGCATTTAACCATCCTCGGTTTGCATTTGCATTAAGAACAAAGAATTCACGTTGCAATAACATCTAGTTCCACGGTCATTAATGACTCAAAGACATAATATCAAAATTCACATAATGAACAAAATTGGTCTTAGGGTCATTGAGACGACAATTAACCATCTCGGTCCAAAGAAAACCAAATTTTGATGTTGTAAGAACTGTGTATGCAAAAAGCTTCAAAAAAGGTGGCACAATTTGCAATTGCATTTTTGCGTCATCAAAGAACAAATATACCCCATAGATATCATCAATAGAAATTCATAGTAAAATTGCATTTAACTCACCCAACCAACTTTTACAATATGATTAAATATTTCGTATTTTAGTTTCCTATAGAATCATCAAAACATCTCATCCCTTAAATATATCACAGAACAAAGTATCAATTTTGGATCAGACATTAAGTTATTCTCTCTTTTAACTTTACCATGATGTACTGATTAAGCAGTTAGATTGAACAAAAGAGAGCGTGAACTAAGGGACACCAAATAAGCCAACAACATTATGCAAGCAACACTACAATTAAAAACGAATTCACATTGCAATTGCAATAGCATCTAACTCTAGGTCCTCAATGGATCAAAGATACCATCTCAAATTTCACATATGACACTCTTGTGAAGCATGCCTAGGCAGCCATTTCTATTGCAACAAATATGAAAAATTAAAATTCACATTGAGAGTCCATCGCAATAATGCATTATGAACAAAGAAGTCACATTGCAATAATATCTAATCATAGGGTCATCATTGGCTCAAAGATGCCATTTTAAAGGGGTACATTTAAATATTAATTATGTGTGAATTCAAATAATAAATATCAAATTGTACTTAAGGGTCACCAAGACGACATTTGTCGTTTAACGATCTCAGTTAAATATTTGGGCTAAAGTACACATTACAATAGTATATAGGCTCGGGGTCAACACTAGCTAAAACATATCATCCAACAATTTGCAAAGTCAATAGTTACTGAACTTGAAGGTCGTTTGAGGCAACATTGGACCATCTCAGAATTTGTGTAGTTAATAGCAAGTGGAATTAAAGGATCATCAAAGCAACATTTTACCATCTCATAAATTAGATAGCCAATAACAATTGGATTTAAGGGTCATCAAGGCAACATTAAAACATCTCAAAATTTATATATCCAATAAGAATTGGACTTAAGAGTCAAGAGCCATCGATGCATCGTATAACCATCTCTAAATTTATCTGACGGGTCATTGGCTAACATATATCCATCTTCTATTTATATAGCCAATACAATTCAACTTAAAAAGTCATCGAAGCAACAATTAACCGTCTCAAAATTTCTATATTCAATAGCAAATTGATTTAAGGGTGATTGAAAGCAACATATATCCATCTCAATATTTATATAGCCAATAACAATTGGACTTAAGAGTCACCGAGGCAACAGTTAACCATCTCTGAATTTATATATCCAATAACAATTTAATTTAAGGGTCATTGAAGGAAACATATATCCATATCAGTATTTATATAGCCAATAACAATTGGACTTAAGGGTCATCGAGGCAAATTCTAACCATCTTTGAATTTATATATCCAATAACAATTTGATTTAAGGGTCATCGAATGCAACATATAATCATCTCAGAATTTAATTTAAAGGTCATCGAGGCAACATATATCCATCTTAGTATCTATATAGACAATAAAAATTGGACTTAAGGGTCATCGAGGCAACAACTAACCATCTTTGAATTTATAAATCCAATAACAATTTTATTTAAGGGTCACCGAGTGCAACATATAACCATCTCAGAATTTGATTTAAAGGTCATCGAAGGCAACATATATTCATCTCAGTATCTATATAGCCAATAACAATTGGATTTAACGGTCATCAACGCAACATTTAAGCATCTTTGAATTTATATATCAGATTACAATTTGATTTAAGGATCATCAAAGGAAATACATATAAGCATATCAGAATTTATATAGCCAAATGTGACTTAATGGTCATCGAGACAACATATATCCATCTTAAAGTTTATATAGCTAATAACACTTGGACTTAAGAGTCATTGAGGCAATAAGTTACCATTTCGTAATTTATTTATCCAATAACAATTGGACTTAAGGATCCTTAGGCAACATATAACAATATAGAAATTTATATAGCCAATAACAAGTTGACTTAAGAGTATCGAGGCAACATTTAACCATCTAATAATTTATATAGCCAAGAGCAATGGGTCATCAAAGCAACATTATACCATCTGATACGAACCAAAATTACAGAACAGAAACAATGAATTTCGAAAGCAAATGTTTGTATTATTATTTGAGAAAACAAGGATTTACAGCAGAGTAAACTCTATCTGCCATGCCACAGGGAAAAGCCCCTATAGAGAGCAATGGCTCTCCATTCTATTACAACTTCAATATCCTCAAAGATAATCCTCTCAACCTCTCACACATTCCTTATATTGTGGAATGATGGTACAATCATTCTCTCACTACCACATTCTAACAGAATTATCCTCCCTTGACTCTTTTACCCCTTCTAGAATAAACTCTCAATTCCTTGGGCCCATTGGACTGATGATACATAAAGGACTCATTTGAATTACTAATAGCCACGTGGTCTCTATCACTAGAAGTTGGGTTCTAACAATTACCATCTCATAATTTATATAGTCAATAGCAATTGGACTTAATGATCATCAAGGCAACATTAAACTATCTCAGGATTTATAGATTCAATAGCAACCGGATTTAAAATTCAAGAGCTGTCAAGACATCATATAACCATCTCTGAATTTATCTAAAGGGTCATTGAAGCACCATATATCCATCTTAGAATTTACATAGCCAATAACCATCAGACATAGGGATGATCGAGACAATATTTAACCATCTCAAAACTTATATAGCCAATAATAAGTGGACTTAAGAGACAAGAGTCATTGAGGAATCGTATAACCATCTCCAAATATATATGAAGGGTCATTTTGCCAACATATATCCATCTTCTAATGTATATAGCCAATAACAATTCAACTTAAAGGTCATCGAAGCAACATTTAACCATCTCAGAATTTATATATTCAATAGCAAATTGATTTAAGGGTCATCAAAGGCAACATATATCCATCTCAATATTTATATAGCCAATAACAATTGGATTTAAGGGTTATCGAGGAAACAGTTAACCATCTCTGAATTTATATATCCAATAACAATTTAATTTACGAATTACGGGTCATTGAAGGCAACATATATCCATCTTAGTATTTATATAGCCAATAACAATTGGACTTAAAGGTCATCAAGGCAACAGTTAACCATCTCTGAATTTATAAATCCAATAACAATTTGATTTAAGGGTCATCGAATGCAACGTATAACCATATCATAATTTGATTTAAGGGTCATCGAAGGCAACATATAACAATATCAGAATTCGATTTAAGGTTTGTCAAAGGCAACATATATTCATCTCAGTATTTATATAGCCAATAACAATTGGACATACGGGTCATTGAGGTAACAGTTAACCATCTCTGAATTTATATATCCAATAACAATTTAATTTAAGGGTCATCAAAGGCAACATATATATCCATTCCCAGTAATAATTGGACTTAAGGATCATCAAGGCATCATATAACCAACACATATTAGTACAAGTTGAAATCACTACAAAAAAATGTGAGATTGCGATGGTTCGGCAACTATCAATGATTTTTGTGTCGCCAGCCCTTTTAGCGACTGTTCTCAAAATAGCCGCACAAACTGTTGTAAATTGTGAAGTATGACTGTCCTTAAGTTTGATGAAATTTTTTTTAAAAAATTGCGATGGTTGCTAACCACCGCAGGTGTATTAAATTGTTTTAAAGAAATATCTAAAATGATATTACGCCGGTTTCAAACCGATATATATATATATATATATATATATATATAAACAAAATTATAATCTTATGTAGCCAAATAATAAACTAAATGATACATCCCAAATATATTAAAACTCGTTCACTAATCAAGTAATATATTACACATATATGTACATATAAATATAAATAATCAAAATTATAAATAGAATATAAGAGTGTAGATTAACTAGCATTTTCAGTAAACTTCATTTCTGTTCTACTAACTGTATTTATGCTTGCATTTCTTTTCTACTAAGTGTATTTATGCTTTACTATTCTAGAATATTTCTTGCCTTGCCAGATGGCATCTGGTAATAGGAGATTGTTATAAAGCTAATAGATTTACTTGCAGGGGTGTAGGTTTGGCACCACCTTGGTGTGGGATAGCATTGGATATAAATAGGATTATAGTAACAAACATCATATTAAACCAGTGTGCATCAAATTAAATCAACCATTGTATCTTTAATAATCAAAGGAGAAAAAATGCACCTTTTGCAGCATATCATCTTCATCCTCTTTTGAATATTCTGAACTGTAAAATGCACATTGTAAAATGGGTTAACATAGCTATTGCATAAAAAATAAAACTTTGGAGATTCTATCTAACCGAATCCAAACAACAATCAACGTAAATCATATAAATCCGTTTTCTATTTCAATTGAGTTTTTAGATTCTTTCTAAACCAGTGACCTAAGCTTCAAAAAACTAAATTTAGAGAGAAATAGAGGCTTTACCTTGAGTTTTGATGATGGAGATGACTAAAACGTTGCAAACAAAGAACAAGGGTGGTTTTGAGCGATCCATCGGAGGTCTGGTATCGCAAAGTACAAAATTTCTTGTAGTGATTAATAGGGTTTTAGGGTTTGAAGATTGGATTTTGGGATTGAAGAAATGGATTTACGGAAGGATGAAATTGGAAGACGTTTTGTATGGAAGTGGAAGAGAAGGTTCCGAAGAAACCATTATATTTGTTGTTGTTGTTCTTTTGAATTTTGATTCATCTTGAGTGTTTTTGCGGGTGTTGAATTTAAATTTCCAAGATTGTTTCTTTATCAGATGAATTGGTTCAATAATTGATTAAAAAGAATCAAATTAACTTTGGTTCGGTGTTTTATTTTCGTAGCTAATGATATCCCTGTCTTGTTTTATCTATATATGGAGTTCTAAATCTCCGATGGAGGCGATCTCTAATTCGTTGGAAAGCTAAGAGAATTATCTACAATTTGTTTGTTGGACACAATAGTCGATTCATAGTATTTCATGGTGTAAAATGGGCTGGACGTGAAGTGCGTATTTAAAATCAATGGGCTGGAGTTTTATGTTTTGGACAGTGTGAAGGGTATTCTATTATTATTCCTATTGGTCCAAACAATTTTGTTCATTGAATTCATTTGATGATTCACGTGCTAGAAAATATATGGAAGCATTAATAAGATTTTTCATGAGCAAGTGGTCATTGATTTGTCATCAAAATAGCATTATTTGGAAAGCTAATTAAAATATTTCAGTTATGAAAGTAATTGGAACTTTCAAGTCACACTTTGCTACTTGAATAATTTGAGAGAAGTACATGGAGTGCCATCTTAAATTCTTGCTAAGGTTTTCATTTGATTTATGGCATTTACTTGGAGAAATTCAGCTTGTGGCATCCAACATGCATGTTCCCACGTAGTGCTCTCATATTAAGAAAATAATTGTAAGGCTAATGTGCCATTTAATTACTGCATTTTTATTTAGATTTAATTTATAAGTTTTATTAGAATTTAGGACTTTTGAGCTACTTTGCAAAAGCTCTATAAATTGTAAGTTCTTCTATGAAATAAGATATAAGATTTTGATTGAGTAAAAATATGAGATTTGTTCTCTTTGGTTTTATGAACCTAAATTTTAGCTTATCGGTTTGCCGTGGCGCTAATCCTTGACTTATCAACCGGAGCCTCCATAGCCGGTTGTGGCGTCCTCACAACTTATCAATCGGTTTTCCACCCCGATTGTGGCGTATTTGACCACACAAACCAACTTAGAAGAATGCACTAGTTTAGTTGCATGTCATGACTTCTCAACACTTTTCTCTTCCTCCCTCTCAACACTAGTTTAGAACCCCAGATTCCTATATAATGTCCCACTAACTAAGCTATGTTTACGCGACTTATGGTCTAGACTATATAGGCTCTGGCTAGCTATTTCTTTATATAGAGAATGCTACAACTCTTTTATAATTCTATTTTGTTAAAAAGGTTAGGCTTTTGACTATTAAAAAGTCTATTTGGTCTGCTAGGCCTGCATATTTAAGTAAATATAATATTTTTATAATTATTATTATTTATAATCTATATTCTATAATCTATAATCTATATCTATAATCTATCTATAATAATATTATTTGGAAGTCTTTTTTCAAATGAATTTGTACACGTGGCTTCATGAAATTCATCCTCTTCTCATATGCTTTTAGCAATAAATTTACATAAGTTCAATTCACAAAAGATATATAATTAACATTTTGTATTTTGTAAGACGTATAAGGCAATAATATCGTAAAAAATCAATAAGCAGATTTTTTTTTCTGTAAGAAAAAAAAAGTTGACCTCCATTTTCATCGTAATTAAAGCTAAAAATTACCAACATAGTGTGGCACAAGTGGTAGATACTTGGGCCCCTTAACCATTTTGTCCTGGGTTCGATCCCCGGCCGGTGCGTATGGAGAAGCATTTGTTGGGAGAGGTCAACCCCTTAAATGGATCTCAGTTACCTCGAGGGGATTAGTCTCTGCAGTTGCGCGCGGAGGATACCTTTGGTTTACCAAAAAAAAAGCTAAAAATTAATACAATATAATGAATCATTATTCCTAGAAAGTTTTATGAATTGTGAAACAAAATTAGGGTTAGTCTCCATCTTCCAAACCTTCAAATTCTCTCAATCAGAAAACATCAGTAAGAATTTGAACTTTTCAAATTTTAATATTGAGGATTCTTTTTCTTCAATATTCTCTAACATAAATTATAATTTTTCTACATGTCTTTTGTTTACATATTCATGATCTAATTTATTTGTTTTACAATTTCATTCTCACTGTTTCTTCTATAAAATTTGCTTTCTTTTTTCTTCCAGGTACACAAGGGTAAGAGTCGTTTAATTAAATCTTTCATTATCTAGTGGTCAATAGGTTAAGTCTCTTTTTTGTTTACCTTTTTATTTTGTTGTTGTCTTCTTTGTTTTGTTAAATTGTTTTTTGTCTTTTTATTGTTATGGTTTTTATTTTTTTTAATGGAGATAAAATGAGTTGAACAGAGATTTTTGTAAGACCAAAATTTTTGTACAGACAAAATGACACTAATAATTTTTGTATTACTAATTTTATTCTTTAAGATTGTGATTTATATGAACTATTTTGACTTTTTCTATCATTTTGAAATAAAGTTGCTATCAAAAAACAAAGCGATCATTTGGTCAAAAAAAAAAACACAAAGGAATCCATTCATGTTACATGGAGAAGTTAGAATTTTTTTTTCTTAATGTCTATTCTTTATATATGTTTGATATCTTTTAAACATGTATTGTTGTCTTTATTTTCTATTTTCTCTTATCAAATTATGTGAAGTTTTGATTTGTATATATATTCTATTGCGTTTTATTTCATATCGATGGACAAAGTGAGTAAATATGAAGACTCATAGGAAGCTTCTTATACCAAGAACAAGAAGTCATATTATGGAGCATTACAAAAGCTCTAAGATATTCAGACGTTTAGATTTACTGTATAAGAAATAGAATGCAAACTATTTTGTTAAGTCATTCTTTATTTTATAGGGTAAATAGGGTTTTACCCCCTGCAAAGTTAACGAATTTTGGATTACCCCTGCAAATTTTTTTTTTAAGATTACCCCCCTGCAATATGTAGATTCTGTCAATTAGCCCCCTAACTGCACAAGTGGACATGTGACGTGGACAGAATCATGACGTGGCGTGACACGTGGAAATTAATTTTTATTTTTCTTAATGCCACCTGTAAATGTTTTTAGTTTTTTTTTTAATGACACGTTTTTAAATTTTTTTTGTGATATTTTTTTTTAAAAATAAAACATAAAACAAATCTGCATAATAATGTTTTTCTTCTCAGATTCTCTTCTTCTTATTACTGTTTGCCTTTTTCTTCATCTCTGTCGCACCCTTCTTCTTTGTGTTCATCGCCGGACCCTTCATCGATTCGTTATGCTTTGTCTTCGTCGCCGGAACCTTCATCGATTCGTTATGCTTCGTGTTCGCAGGACCGTTGTTGGCGTTGTTCTGCTCCGTGTTCGTCTTCTTCGTCGAACCCTTCTTACTCGTTTTTTATTTTCTATTTCTGATCGCGATTTTTCTATTTCTTAAAGGTTTATGGCAAATATATTTCTGACTAACTAAACGTTTAAACTTCTGATTTCTATTTCTTCTTTTTTTTTTTTTTTTGATAATTTTTATTTCTACTTATGTTTTATCTATGTTTTAAAGAAATATCACAAATTTAGGAGATTTGGTTACTAATTTATTATACAGATTTGTTTTATTTTATTTTTTAAAAAATATCACAAAAAAAAATTATTATCCAGATTTGTTTTATGTTTTTTTTTAAAAAAAATTTAAAAACGTGTCATTAAAGAAAAATTACATAAAAAAAAAAAACTAAAAACATTTACAGGTGGCACTAAAAAAAATAAAAATAAAAATTAATTTCCACGTGTCACGTCATGATTCTGTCCATGTCACTTGTCCACTTGTGCAGTCAGTGGGCTAATTGACAGAATCTACATATTGCAGGGAGTAATCCAAAATTCGCCAACTTTGCAGGGGGGTAAAACTCTATTTACCCTATTTTATATTTCAACTCATACATCAATACAAAACCTATTTTTTATTGTAATTTTTACGGGAATATATATTTCTACTTATGCATTAATACGAATTTGAATGACTTTTTTTTATAATTTCTACTTAAATCTATATTTTTACTCATATATTGTATTAATATGAAGACTTATTTATTTTATAACTTTTACGGAATCTATATTTTTAGTCATATATAAATAGAGAGAATATTTTTTAATTTCAACAGGAACATATATTCCTATTTAAATATTTATATGGGGATCAATTTTTTTATTTTATTTATATTGTAGTCTATATTTCAATTCTACTCATATATATTGATACAAAGACATTTTTCTTTTGTAACTCATAGCTTTTTTACGAAACCTCAATGTCTCTTTCATATATATCCAAAGGAGAAATTATTTTTCCCAACATTATAATTCTTTTAGTGGAGAATAATAGAAACAACAACTATAATACATTTTTAATTTGATAAAGAAAAATACAAACGATAGGAATCTTCCCTAAGAAAATCTATGACACTATACATAAATTTAACTGTTAGTTTTTATCACATAGTGTAATTATTTATTTTGGTTGATAGACGAAATGGCATAGCGATTTGAAATTCACACACAAAGTGGAGTGACCAGGGAACCCCGGTCATGGCGTCTGACACTAACAATTTCGATATTTCTACCAGTTGAGTTAGGATTTGTGGACCACATACTGTAATTTTAATTATTAAATTATATAGGAATATAAATATTTATACAGTTGTCATTAGTAATTAAAATTTTAATTTATCAGTTAGAAATATATTATTTATAAGTCAGTAAATTTACAAACGCAATTTTACCCTGCTTGGCACGGGTCTGGATACTAGTTATTATTATATGTTAAAATTTGTATTTTTATTAAATTATAAATCTATTAACTTTTTTAGTAGTTCAAATTTATTGATCTACATTAATTTTTTACATGAAATAAATGTATTATTATAAATTAAAATTGAAATATGATGTCATATATATATAGTCGAATTCTCTAAAATATCATGTTAACTATCAAAAGGAATATCATGTTAAATATCAAAATAAAGTTTATTCTTGTTCTGGTGAACACTTAAAGGGGTGTGAAAAGTAAATAACTTGGACCGTTGAAATAACAAAATAATCTAAGTATTTCTGTAATTTCTTGGTTGTTCGTCCTCTTTTTTCATCAATGTTACAAGTATTTATAGGGAACATAGGAAGAAAGTTCTTCCCGCCCTTCTTCTTCGTTGACCAATCCCATGTTCCTTCTATACATTTGATCACATGCCTATTTGCAAGGTGATCATGAGGAACGTGGTTTGAATACAATGGTTTCTTCTAAGTTAAGCTCCTAGTCATGCGGGAAATGGAGATAAATGGGTTAAATCGTGGAAAAAATAGCAGTTACAGTGAATGATAGGGGGATCGTGGAATCGTGGGCATCTCGCCCTTTTGATCATGTCTCGCTCTCAGGGGTAGATGTCCCGCCCTCAGGGTCTCGCCTTTTATGACGAATTGGGTCTGACCTCTATATATGTATTGGGCCGTTGTACAAATCATCAAATAATGTTTGGGCTTTTGCTAAATATACCCTTTACATTTACTCCCGGTCCACAGCCCCTCAAGCACGAGGCTCAGTGGAGGCGAAGTGGTGATAATGAGCGAAATTCCCGTTGGCAACTACTACTGCTCGTGGCGAACTTTTCGGACCTCGTACGCACTACGTGAAATGCCTCCTTCCACTGTTAGTGACTGCTATAAATAGGAAAGTTTTGGGGTTGTTTTTAATCACATCACAAACTTCTGCATTTTTCGCTTAATCCAATCATGAATTCTCCCAACTATATTCTTGAATCTCCAGTAACTAGAATTATCAAGGCTTTGAGGGGTTTGCTCCGCCATGACATAGACGAATTGATTGATCAAGCTGATGACTTTGCTGAAGAACTTAGATCAGCCTCTTGGAGATTGACTAATGCTGAGCTGCGCTTCCTTGTGAGGGTGATGTTTCTCAAGGACGGCCTAATTGAAGAGATAATAGTCAAGTTGATATAGAGATATTGTGTTTTAATTTCTAGGATGAGTATATGTGCATTTTGTAGATTAAGTTTCATGTTTTCCAACTTGTTGATTTTTTAAGTGAAGTATATTACATGTATTCTATGGATTTTGGGAAAGAAGATATTTAATTTCTTACACATGATCTTTGTCATTGTTATGCAAATTGGGACTAATATAAGGTTTGCTTATTTGTTATGCTTTGTTATGCAAACTGAAAAGTCCCATGAATTGAAGTATTTTTTTAAAAAAAAAATAAAGACTTTTCACTACGGGTACGATGTAAACCTGTAGTGAAAACATCACTTTCCACTACTGTTGGATCATGGAACCGACGTGGAATCTCTTATTTTTAATTAAAATAAATATAAATGGTCACCTTTCACTACGGGTGGTTCTACAACCGACGTGGAAACATGACTTTCCACTACGGATTTGGATCCGTAGTGGAATCTCTGAACATACAACTACACCTGCAAGCACTACTGATCTCCAACCGTAGTGGAATGTGTTTTTGGCCAGTAGTTGTATCCCCTTTCTGCACTAGTGGATGATCATTTCATTGAGACTGCTGAGAATGAAAACCACCTCCACCATGAGTTGGTTTCTAATTTGTTCGACAAGACTTGGTGTCTAAAGGAAAGTATGAGAGTCCATGAGGAGCTCATGAATTTAGCGTTCACTGAAGAAGAAGCGGTGACGCATCGCATGAAAGTCCTGGAGGAGGAGCTGAAGGTATTGACCAAGAAGAAAGAGGAACTTCGTGTGAGTAACAAAAATGAAATTTCTATTTTGTTGTTCAAACGTCGTGAACTGGCTCGCCTAGAGATCAAGACAAAAACTCTAGGAGAGAGTCTTAAGAAGGTCAATGATGATTTGGCGACGTCCAAAAAATACTAACGTGCCCTGGAGGATATGGAGACCATGGCATTGGATGCCCTGCCCGGCGTTTAGAAATAATTTCCTTGCTTTGATGTAGTTTTAATTGTTGTTTCCTTTTCAGTGATTTCCCTTTCAGTAATTTTCCTTTGTAATTCTCCTTTTCAAGTAATGAAATGCATTTCTTTTCTTAAGTTCCTGCTTGTACATAAGTTAGCAAATAACAAATAATATAATTAAGGAAATATAATATATCTCGCCTCTTTGGGGGCGCATAGGATATCACGCCTTAAGGCGAGGAAGTTGTCCAATACACCTAGGCGATATAATATCACGCCACAGGCGAAGTATCAAACGTTTTTTCTTCCTTTTAAATTTCAAATTGACAACTGTCAAGCGTGTTTCCCACGCTGACACGCGTTTCGAGACGTGGGTTTACCCAATGGATAACTGAACGTTTCCACTTCGCTGACAGTTTTTCGTCTATAAATACTTTACCTTCTCTTCTTCAATACTTTTTCCAACTTCTTGAATTCTTAGACCCCAAACCCTTTACACTCAAATTAGATTCAATTTCCTTCTTTTGCTTACGCTTCACCGTATCCTAACCGTTTTCTCTATTTCCCTGCTTTTCGGCCGTTTAATTACTCAAGGTATTTATCATTCTTCATCCTTGTCTTTTTTTTTTGAGTATTTCAATTTTTACTTTAGTCATGGTGCTTTTACGGGAACTCGATGGTGCCAAAGACTATCCTTTAGTTATTCATCCTGTAGGTTCCGATTGGGAACGGCAGGTTCGTGCCCATTATACTAGGGCTGACGGAACCCTAAACATTAACGGTTATTATTCTGAAATGTTTGGGTTCCCTGTTAATTCTAGTGATTTCGAGTCTGGGGGTAGTCATACCGATAGTGATAGTAGTGGAAATGATAGCGATTGTGTTATTATTTCTCCGTCTGAGTTTAGTTCTAAAAATCCTAACAATCGCTCTTTAATTGTTGCAGACTTTATCGCAACGATTTCTACTTCAATGGAAATCTCTTCTAGGTTTACTATTGATGAATTCGTCTATACCTTTAGACAGGCTGTCCAGGTATCTGATGAGGGCGGCGAAAATCAGGTTGCGATTGACCCTGTCGCCGTGGGCAAGTTCGTGACCACTGTCAACGAACAAGAGCCTCACTATTTTTATATGTACACCCATGTCCTCTAAGCCCTAAATCTCTGCCTTCCGTTCAATTCTTTCGAGTGTCAGATCCTAAGAGTAATGAATGTCGCCCCTTGTCAGCTTCATCCAAACAGTTGGGCGTTTTTTAAAGCCTTTCAAATCGCCTGTGAATGGTTAGATCTAGTTCCCACTGTTGGGATTTTCTTTTGTTTCTTTCATGTAAAAAATGTCTCTCTCTATTCTCTTGTCTCTATTATCAGTCAGCCTAATAAATGGAGGTTTTCTTTATATGCCTCAAACTTTAAGAACTATAGGGATACTTTTGTTCGGTTTCGCTGTAGGGAAGGATTCCCAGAGCTTATGTTTGATGCTTCTAGGGATCGTCTGTTTCCCTTCTACTGGTCTTCAGCCACTGACCTCATCAAGGGAACCCAAGTAGATACCCTTAATGAGTATGAGCGTCAAGCTGTAGCAGCCTTCAGTAGGTTTAATGTAATGAGTTCGGGCGAGCTCATTGCTAGGGAGAATAAGCCTCATTCTCTTGGGGAGTATATGTGTAAGTGATTGTAGTCTTATATTATGTCGTTATAATTTAGACTCTGTATTTCTATACTTACTGACCTCATCCTTGTTTTTTTTTTGTAGCTTCCATGTCTACTCTCTCAGCACAACAAAGGGCGGCCTTGGTCCTGAAGGCGAGGGCCCAGAGGGCTGAAGCAGAGCGTGCTGCCGCCTCTGTCGATGCTATGGCTCAACTGGTAGTTGAGGAGGGCGGTGCCCAAGGCACCAAGAGGAAAAATCAAGAGGGGTCCACTAGGATCTCTGTTGAGATTCCAAAGAAGAAAAAGCAGCTCATTACTATTGAGCGGGAGGGGGAAAATATTGACGACCAGCCCCTCAAGTCTAAAAGGATGCCGAGGAATAAAAATTCAGTGCCGCCCCATTCTGGCGAGGGCGGTTCCAGCACCATGGCCAAAGACAAGCTTCCCTACATCGCTAGCTGCCCTTCCAACCCTGAGCTAAAGAAGGGGAAGAAAAGTAACCTCTCTGCTAGCCCCTAGACTAAGGACTTCGATTCCTTCTCCGTGGTTAACGAGAGTTTCCAGAAGTACGCCCGCAACTCTTCTCTCTCCGACCTTGATTTTGAGGATCTCAGGCAGGCGGCCATGAATCATCACATTCAGGGCGTCATGCTCAGCTACTACCTTTCCACTCGCCAAGAGCTTGATACTATCGAGGTGAGGAACAAGATGGAGTCTGCGGACAATGGTTTGAGTGCCTTGGAAAAGGAGTATGCTGCTTCCAGGAGCAAGTTTGAGGAGGACTTGACCGCGGTGAAGGCTGGGCAGCAGGAAGCGGTGAAGGCGGCTGTAAAGGCTAAGGATGATGAGGTGATTGCCTTGAAGGGGAAGGTGAAGGCCTTGGAAGACGAGTTTGCTGTGGCGACCCAAGGCAAAGAAGAGGCGTCCTAGAAGGTGGATACTCTTACTGCTAAGGTGGATGCCCTAGAAATGGATGTGGCGAGCCAATATGATGATGGGTTTAGGTTCGCCGTCGATCAGATGAAGGTGGTCTTTTCCGAGGTGGATGTCATCAAGTTGGGCGAGCTGGACTCTCTCCACCAGATAGTGGATGGAAAACTGGTTCCCTTTATTCCTCCTGCTTCCAACTAGTCGCCTAGTGTTCTCTCTTTGGGCCTGCATGCCTATGTTTTGTTGTTTTAATTAATTTTTGTTGTAACTATGGTGTTCGCCCTTGGGCGATTTAATTTCTGAACTCCTGTTTTCTTTCTTCAATGTAAGTATGTTATATCTATTCTTTTTTCGCTTACTACTTTATTGCTAGTTAAATATATGTTAATTGCTCTAAGTCGTTCACGTTTTCCTTTTCCTCGTTTGCAACGTCTTTAAAAATTAATTTTGCCTCTATATTCTCCCACTCCCTCGAAAAACGCACCTAAACACATTTCTCAAAGTAGTCTAGTCAAAGGTAGTAACTATTTTTCCTAGAAACGCGTGCTTGAACTTATCCCTTTTAGGGTTTTGGAATTGCTATAAAAGGGGGCAATCCCTTACCTAGATCTTCATATGCTAAAAACTTGTTACTTTCTCATCTTTCTTTAGAAATCATGGAAAAATCTACTAAGAAACACGATAGTGCTCCCACACGTAGGAGCCCTAGGGTTAAATCCTCCCAACTTCTTTCTTCCAAACTCAAATCTTCTAAGAAAACTTCCTCTTCCAAAATCAAAAATTCCAAGAAACTTAAACGTCGGATCATTGAAATAGAAAGCTCTGAATCTGACAAGGCCGGTTCAGATTACGTTGAATATTTAAGGACTTATCGTCCTGAAGATGAATCTTGGGATTCAGGTCCAGAAGACTCGCATATAACGGCAGAGTCCAAGCTAATTTCGGGGAATGAGAAGAATTCCCCTTGTAACAAGGATAAGGGTTCTGCTCGTTAGAAACCCCTTGGTGGAGGAGCCACCTCTACCGGCCTTCCTCACTACGGTGTAGGGCTCACTCTGTGGGGAGGCCCTCTATGCCGGTCTTCCTCATTATGGACGTTTATTGTTTTTTCGTTTTCTTTTCTAGGTCTAGGTTCATTGTAATGGTGCTTTATCTGTATTTTCATATTTGTAATGAAGACATTGTTATGTAACGATGATAAATCATATTCAATGAATGAATTATTTTTGGCTTTATTGTTGTTTTTCCTATTTATTTTTCTTCATGCTTTCTACGCCTTTAAACACGTAAAGTTGTATTCACAATGATTTGGATAATGACTAAAGAGCAGAAATACCTTTATTCTTGGGCGATGTGCTTCCTCGTTGGGGAATCGCCTTTTGATTTTCTTTTATATGAACTTCTGGTGACGCCATTTTTGCTCACCTATAAATTTATCTCGCCAAAGCCTTAGACTCAAATGATGGCCTTTAATGATTCACACGCCAAAGCCTTAGACTTACATGACGGTAGTTGTAATTTTAGCTCACCAAAGCCTTAGATTTACATGACGGGTTTTAATAATTCACACGCCAAAGCCTTAGACTTACATGATGGTGTTTGTAATTTAGCTCGCCAAAGCCTTAAACTTACATGACGGCCTTCAATAGTTCACGCGCCAAAGCCTTAGACTTACATGGCCGTGTTTGTTTATATATGTTTTTTTTGTGACCGATGCCTTAGACTTACACGGTTTTTACTGGGTACTTGAATTCGCCAAATATAAATTTTTGACATCGATGTTTTAGACTTACACGATGCAAAACTGGGTACTTAAATTCGCCAGAGAAATTCACACGTCAAAGCCTCAGTCTTACATGACGGTGCCGGCATCATATGAATCTTACTACCGGAAAGTTAGCTCGCCAAAGCCTTAGACTTACATGGCGGCCATTATAATTCATCTTGCTTGGGCCGTAGATATGGGAAAAGGTCCAAGGATGTCTACCCCCCACATGTAGAACGACCATGGCGATAAAACTGACTTTAACGGCTCGCCCGGAGCATGATGCAGGTTTGAATAGCGCTGGCATTTGTCACAAGTTCTGACCTGCCTCGTCGCGTCATCATATAGGTTGGGCCAGTAAAACCCAGCCCCCATTACCTTCCCTACCAGCGATCTATGACAAATGTCAGCGCATAGAAGCATAGGAGCTGAAAATCCTCTGGTAGAGTTTATCTCCTACCATTGTGTACCATGCCGCCAACTTCCTCATCTTTGCCGCCTCGTCCCTTGCCAGGGGGAGGGCGTCCCTTTGTAGATATCTAATGATTGGGCTTCGCCAGTCCTCCTCTTCTACCACCATCCCTACTTATGCTTCATTTATACTTGGTGATTTAAAAGTTTCTTGAATGACAGTGCGATGATTACCTGGCTTTTTCGTACTGGCGAGCTTAGCTAGTAGATCTGCCCTTGCGTTTTGCTCCCTGGGCACGTATGTTAACTCGAACACGGTGAATTGTTTCGCCATTTCCTTAACTTTCCCCAAGTATCTGGCGAGTTGTGGATCTTTGGTCTGGAATTCTCCCGAGACTTGATTGGCGACTAGCTGTGACTCGCTTTGCACCTTGAGCTCTTGTACTTCCATCTCCTTAGCCAATTTCATTCCCGCTATCAATGCTTCATACTCTGCCTGGTTATTACTCTCCTTGAAGGCGAATCGCAGTGATTGCTCTATAAGTACTCCTTTTGGCCCTTCTAAGACTACACCTGCTCTGCTGCCTCTCAAATTAGATGACCCGTCCACAGAGAGATTCCATGGGTGGGTCTCGCCCTCATTTGGAGGATCTGTTAGTTTTAATACAAAATCTGCCAAGGCTTGGGATTTAATCGCCCCTCTAGGTATGTAGGTGATGTCAAACTCTGATATTTCAACTGACCATGCCACCATTCTTCCAGCTAAGGCCGGCTTGCGTAGCACGTTTTTGATGGGGTAATCCGTCTAAACTACCACTTGGTGGCTCTGAAAATATTGTCTCAACTTTCGACCTGTTATAACTACTGCTAGGCCTAACCTTTCAATTTTTTGATATCTTGTTTCCGCTCCTCGCAAAGTCCTCCTCACAAAGTAGATGGGCTTCTCTTCTCCCCCTACCTCTTGCACCAACGCCGAGCTGAGTGTCTTTTCAGATACTGCCAGATATAGGTATAACGTCTTGCCCTGTTCGGGGCGAGTAAGGATAGGAGGTGAGGCTAAGAATACCTTCAGCTTTTGAAATGATTCCACGCACTCAAGGCTCCAGGTGAATCTCTCGCTCTTCCTCAAGGTGGCGAAGAAGTGGCACACCTTCTCGCCTGAGCAGGACAAAAACCTGGATAGTGCTGCTATTCGCCCTGTCAGTTGTTGTACTTCTTTGACAGAGGTAGGGCTCCTCATGTTTATGATGGCTTAGCATTTGTCTGGATTCGCCTCTATCCCTCTATGAGTAAGTAAGAAACCCAAAAATTTACCAGCTTGGACTGCAAAAGAGCAGTTGGCTGGATTAAGACGCATGTTGTACCTCCTGATTGATTTCAGAATGTCCTCGAAGTCTTTATCGTGCTCGCCTTCCTTCTAAGTCTTGACAACCATGTCATCAATATATACTTCCAAATTCCTCCCTATCTGCTCCACGAACACTCTCTCCATCAGTCGTTGATAAGTGGCTCCTGCATTCTTCAGGCCGAAAGGCATAACATTGTAAAAATAGTTACAAGTGTTGGACATGAACGCTGTATGTTGGGCGTCCATAGTCTGCATCTTGATTTGGTTATAGCCGGAATAAGCATCCATAAAGCTCAGCGTTTTGTAACCTGAGGCCCCATCGATTAACCTGTCAATGTTCGGCAACGAATACGGATCCTTAGGACAAACCTTGTTTAGGTCCCTGAAATCAACACACATTCTCCACTTGCCCCTTGCCTTTTTCACCATTACAATATTTGCTAACCATGTGGAATATTTAATTTCTTCTATGAATCCCGCCTCTTTCAGTTTAGCCACCTCCTCCGTGATGGCGGCTCTTCGTTCTTTGCCAACTTTTCTTTTTCGCTGGACCACTGGCTTGTTGATGGGCGAGATAGACAATTTATGAGTGATTATGCTCTCGTCAATTCCCGGCATGTCTGATGGCTGCCATGCAAAAATATCTCTGTTGTTGCACAGTAGGGTGACGATTCTCTCCCTTTCTTCTGGTTGGAGGCTTGTTCCGATATTGGTCGTATGGTGCGGCTGCTCACCAATTTAAACCTGCTCCAGGTCTTCAATTGGACTGACCCTTCTGTCCTGGAACTCTTCTCTTGGATCAAGATCTGTAATGTTGACCATATTTATCCCTTTGGTTCGCTCTCCGCTGTCTGGGGGCGAGACGAACTTGAACAGTTTGTGGCGAATTTTTAAACTTGATTCATAGCATTACCTTGCCAATACTTGGTCACCCTTAACCACTCCGACCTTACCATTGTTCAGAGGGTATTTTATTGACAAGTAGAGAGTAGACATAACCGCGCCCAACGCGTTGAACGTTGGTCTTCCAATGATAATATTGTACGAAGTAAAGAGTGTCTTAACCACCAGATATCTAACCTTGATAGTTTTAGCGTTCTCGTCCTCGCCGAACGTGGTGTATAAGGTGATATGACCAATGACATCCACTTTCTCGCCGACAAATCCCACCAACGTGTCGGAGTATGGATTCAATTGTTCATCGGATAAGCGCATTGCCTTGTAGGCATTCCAGTACAGGATGTCTGCGGAACTCCCTGAGTCAATGAGAATTTCTTTTGACATCGTAGTTTAAAATATGAACTTGTATCACCAAAGGATCGTTATCGTGAGGAATGACGTCTCATGCATCCTCCGGGTTGAACGAGATGTCAGGGGTGTGGGGAAAAGTCAAACTTCCCACTGAGCATACTTCAAACCTCGATCGCCTGACATAATGCTTTCTAGCCGAGTTGGACTCGCCTCCTCCTGAATCCTCCCGATATTGTGTTAACCGCTACTCGATGTTTTTCTCCTTACTTTCTGTTGTCGCCTTCCCCTTTCTGTTGGTTGGGAATTTGTTTTGGGATGGCGACTTGTCCCTTGGCGGCGTCTTCAAGGAATTTTCTTAAATGGCCGCTTCTGATCATATCTTCAATCAAGTCCCTCAACCGGAAACACCTTTCCGTGTCGTGACCTTTGCACCTGTGATAAGCACACCACCCCTCAGTGTCTGGTCCCATGATGGTGTTGTGCATCCTGGGAGGAGGGAGAGGCGCCAAGCCTGTTTGTAAAATTTCGTGCAACACATGCACCCTAGCCCTGTTTAGCGGCGTGTATTCCCTACCAGCAGGATATCGCCTGTACGGTGAGTAACCTGCTCCTCCACCAACGAGTTAGGACGGTGATAGGACTTAGCACGATATCCCTGTTTATGAGTATCGTTACTTTGCCAGTTGCGCTGGGGTTGCGAACTTTGCCCCTTGCTACTGTTGTTCCTTGAATCCTTTTCTTTGGCGTCTCTGGAACGCTTTTTTGCGTTGCCCTCCTCACCTTTGATGTATCAACTGACTCTTTTGACTACTTCCTGCATTGAGGTAGTGGGCTTCTGTGCTAAAGATCGTTGAAGTGCCCCGCCTTCAATCCATTGTGGAAAGCTGCAATGAACATTTCCTGGTTTGGATTTGACACTGTGATCGTTGCTTCACTGAATCAGGCAAGATATTCTCTAAGAGTTTTAGTATAATTTTGTCGGATTGTGAACAAACTGTTGATGTGACCATGATATGTTTGGTTCCTGAGAATTGGTGTATGAACTTTTTATGAAAGTCAGCATAACTTTCAATGGAGTGATTGGGTAAGTTCATATACCAACGTAACGTAGCATCCTTTAGAGCCCCTGAATGGAGTTTGCACCTTAGATGCTCGGGTGCTCCAATGATGGCAGTTTGAGTTCCCACAGCCATCAGATGCTCCATAGGGTCTATCTTACAGTCAAAAGTTGGTAAGTGGGGTGACTTGAAATTGTCTGGGACTTTGGAATCCCAGAGCGATTGTCGAAGGGGCTGAGATTCAACAAGATTCTCATCATCAGAATCTAAGTTTTGTTCAGCCCTTTCGTTCTCCATTGTAGTGACTTTCTTCTGCATGCTTTTGATCTCTTCCATTGCAACTTGAAGTGAAGGAGTTCCATGATTGGCAGCCATGGTTTGATATTTGCTTGCAGCGTTGCTTTCTCTCTAACTGGTAGGCTGGGAATCGTTTTACCGCAGCCCCACGGTGGGCGCCAAAATGTTCTGGTGAACACTTAAAAGGGTGTGAAAAGTAAATAACTTGGACCGTTGAAATAACAAAATAATTTAAGTATTTCTGTAATTTCATGGTTGTTCGTCCTCTTTTTTCATCAATGTTACAAGTATTTATTGGGAACATAGGAAGAAAGTTATTCCGCCCTTCTTCTTCGTTGGTCAATCCCACGTTCCTTCTATACATTTGATCACATGCCTATTTGCAAGGTGGTCATGGGGAACATGGTTTGAATACAATGGTTTCTTCTAAGTTAAACTCCTAGTCATACGGGAAATGGAGATTAATGGGTTAAATCGTGGAAAAAATAGCAGTTACAGTGAAGGATAGGGGGATCGTGGAATCGTGGGCATCTCGCCCTTTTGATCATGTCTCGCCCTCAGGGTCTCACCTTTTATGAGGAATTGGGCCTGGCCTCTATATATGTATTGGACCGTTGTACAAATCATCAAATAATGTTTGGGCTTTTGCTAAATACACCCTTTACATTTACTCCCGGTCCAATTCTCATTGGTTTATTAGTTCATTTGTATATTTAAAAATAAATATAATTATTTATTTAAATATGTTCATGTGAAATAGACTTTTAAACAGGCTAATAGGTCGTGTCAGGCTTTCAAAAGGTTAAATTCAGACCTAAAAAATAAGCCTATGACAGGCCACATACCATGAAGGTGTGAAAAACACAAGAAGAGGGGGTTGAATTGTGTTTTGAGGATTTAAAAATTCTTCTAGATTAGAAAATCTATCAGAGTTTGAAATGCTGCGGATTCCTCAAATACACAAATTAGTCAGAGATTAAGAGAGATGGATGAACACACATAATTTATACTGGATCCCCTCACAACTTAAGAGTACTCCAGTCCTCTTGTATTACCAAGAGAGTTCACTATAATCACACAAGATTATACAATTGCTCAAGCACACAAGCTAGACTTCTATAAATGCTCAAGCACACAAGAGACTTTCACAATGCTCAAGCACACAAGCAAGACACTTTCACAATGCTCAAGCACACAAGCAACTCTTTTACAAGAATGTAAATAAAATAGAATACTTTGAAGTTGGAGTTGCTTTGAAGTTGGACCGACGGCCGACGACACCAAATAACAAATATAGGTTCTTTATGAAAAATTAATTTAGGTTATCTAAACTAAGTCATTACACTTAAGAACTCGGTAATAAAGCATCACCAAAGTACTAATCATTTGAGAGATTAAAATTACGTGTACCAAAACTGTCATATTTTTAAAAAAAAAATCATAAAGAGTATGTTTTATCGAGAAAGAGTAAGATTTATAATGAAAATGCAACAAAAATGTAAGATATTGATGCAAACGAGTAAGATCTATTTAATGGAGTTGGTTGCTAGCCTTTCTTTCAATGAACATGAACTAAAAGTCATTTGAAAAATTTGGTTTACTTTTAAATTTTTATATTTTGTTGTCATTTGAAAAATTTGGTTTACTTTTAAACTAATAATTTTAATTTTAATTATTTGTTTTAACAATCTAATTATATATAATTATATTAAGAAAATTATACAGACGTACCTTAGTTTTTCTAAAAGGGTTTGTCTAACATGTGCAACATTGCACATGTTAAAGTAACCAAAAATAATAAGTATTTAATGAAAAACAACAATTATTTATTAAAAAATTAAACATTTAATATTAAAAGTACAAGTTGCAATACAAATTTACTATTTAAAATTTCTTAACATGTGCAAAATTGCACATGATAGAAAAATCCTTTCTAAAATTACAAATTATGTACCAGTACTCGTATCGGATATCGGTGGTACTCCCTTCGATTTTAATTATCAGCAAGAAATTTTTTGTTTGTTTTAGATTCTTTAAATAATTTAAATAGCTGATGTATCTGTTATGGAAAATAATAGTTAACAACTACTCTCGTTCCAAAATAAATGACCAAATTCGACTATATGCACTATTTATATAATTTACTTTGAACATATTTTATATTAACATTAAATTCAAATATTATCGTATAAGATGTATGATTTGTCCCGATGAATATTTTGAATATATACACTTTTTATAATCTTTAAAAGGAAAAAGTTGAGCAGTGCTCTGATATATTAATTAAGCATAATAATATGGAAGTTTCATATTAAAATATATGTGCATTCAATACCTTAAAAATGTAAATACGCTAAATTGTCTGTGTTGTGTTTTGGGACAGATGCAATATTATGACTACTTAAGTTGAGAACCAAAAGGATCCCCACTAATTTTTTTTTTTTTTTTTGGTGAAGGATCCCCACTAATTTGAATATAGGATTGGCTGGATTAAGGTGAAAAAGTAGCAAAATTAGAGTTTGAATCGCCTAACAAAGATTGAAAATAGGGGTTGGAAAATCAGCACTTTTTTCAAGCGGAAGATTGAATATTCTTGAATAATCAAGAATAAGAAAAATGAGTATCTTAACATGAATCAAACGAAAATATGTAATATGAAAATTCAATAATCATAGAGCAGCAAAGGAAATTGCTGTAGTCATTCAAGCCTTAGAACAAAAGGTTATATGAGGTATTTTTTCATGGGCACAATTACAAATTAATTTTATTTAGGCACACACAAAAATAATCATGCAAACTCATAAAAATAATTAAATATCAGAGGAAGTAAGATAATCTCAACATGCAAAAAAAACTAGATTAACTAACTCTCCACATAATTCGTCACTGTCTCAACAATATTTCAGCAAGGTTCTCAACAATAATAACATAGTCTTGGCATGAAGCCTCATGCGAATGAAAACAACATCAAAACAATGATAGGTAATATCCATAACACCTAGACAGAGATCCCACTACCCGGTGTTACACCTACCAGAGCAAATACAAAACCACAACAAAAGGAGCATCTAAGCATCTTCTCACCAATGGAGTACTCAAGAACAAGCACGCCTCTATTCCTCAGCCGAATCCTCAACCACTACAGCTGAACCACCCAATGGTTCGCAAACACACAAAACAGAGAGTTAGATTCACATAATCCAAACAAAGATAAATAGTACGATAAGTATAGCATACATCTCTTCAACAATTTTAGAATACTATCATGCTAATACTCACATGCATATAATCCAACTCTATATTTCACGCATCATGTTAATACTCATCATATAAAGTCATATAAATTCGGATACATAAAACATCTATAAATAAGTCCACATTCATTGATAATACATCTCAACCACATAACACATCATCCAATTATCACACAAATTCCTAATGCAACTAATGGCATCTCAATGTTATGTCTCCCTAGACAACTCTACATGTGGAATTCGCATCTATAGCGGATACAAGAATCCTCATCACATCTATACAAAACGTGTCCAATCCCATCCATAAGACTCGACTCATGAATGCATGAATGCTTATACATCATTATATGATTATCTCACCAATCAATTATCATCACATTTTCACATATCCTCATAATCTCATTTATCACAACCATTATCAACTTTTACACATAAACACATAATTCATCTTTATAGTACAGTCATCTAATTCACACTCCATCTATCTCAATTAACTCATATTCATACATATTAGATTATGTAAAACCCATTCAAATACCAACATCATCAATTAAACATCAAAATTATAGCTTTAGGGTCGCCTTCTCTCGCCTGACGAGGACCTAGCGAGAGGAAGTCTGAAGCTTCCCAGACTTCTGGCGAGACCTGGCGAGCCATGGCGAGCTCCCTCGCCTAGCAAGCCAGTCTCTCGCCTAGCGAGCGTGCCCATAATGAGTTGCTCTGTTTTCGGGTTCACTTGAAATCCATCCAAAAACACCTCAAATCATATTCCAGATACGAAAAGACAACACATTTAATCAATTAATATGCATATACAACTATTGGAAAAAGTTATAACTCAAATAAACATCAGCAGAACTCAAATAAATGATTTATAGTGATTTTTCATAAAAACCCACATAACTCCTAAACTCCTAGAAAACATCTACAAATTTCCATTTTCAAAATCATCACGTTGTACTTCTATATACTCATCTATTATGTGAACCTTATTAACCTCAAAGATTCTATTTTTATTCATCAAATCCCCACCCAAAATGAAAAATGAGTGTAGAGGGTTTGGGTAAGGAGAGTTAGACACACTCTCCCCTCTAGAATCACTCACAAGACTATGGGAATCTACTCTCTTACCTTGGATTTGGAGAATACAAGCTCAAATCTCCACTCCAAGTTTCTCTTCTTCTTCTCTTGTTCTTCTCCTTCTTTCTCCTCTAGAGCCTCTCTGTCTTCCTTCACAAATTTTATGAGAAATTGACTTTCTCTCTCTTAACCTTACTATTTATACCTCGGTCATCCTCACATAACCCAAGTCCAAATAGAAAAGTTCAATTCCTCAATTCTCACTAACTCCTCATAAATCATCGCTAACTTACTAATTAAATTCTAACAACTACACACATACCACTCATATAAGCAATTATTTATAACACAAATACCACACATATAATTAAATAAAATAACACATAATAAAATAATTCAATCGTCACAACATCAATCAGTATACTATAATTTTTTTCTTTATATGAGTGTCCCTAAGCATTATTTATTTGAGATTATGCCCATATAAATACTAATCACTTTTTAGTTTTATTGAATAATTGGTGTATATAATTTTTACTATAGATCTTTGTCAAAAAAAAATCTTTATTATAGATCAAATATATTAATTATTTAATAAACTTTAAAAGTGATTGGTTTATTGTTAAGGAAACAAGAAAGAGAAATTTTGTATTGAAAATATTTTATTTTATTTTATTTTAAAAAAATATATTAACTATACAAGTTTCAAAATAAGGATTGAAAACTCAACACTTTTTTCAAGCGGATGATTGAACATTCTTGAATAATCAAGAATAAGAAAAATGAGTATCTTAACATGAATCAACGTAAATATGTAAAATGAAAATTCAATAATAACAGAAGTAAATGTAATTACTTTAGTCATTCAAGCCTTTTAACAAATGGTTATATAAGCCATTTTTTGATGGGCACAATGGCAAATTAATTTTATTTAGGCATACATAAAAATCAAAAAGATTAAAAAAAATATAGTCACATCAATTAATATACTATAATTTTTTTTTCTTTATGTGTGTGTGCCTAAGCGTAATTTATTTGGGATTGTGTCCATATAAGTATTTATATATATATATATATATACTACCATAATACTAATCACTTTTTAGTTTAATTAAATAATTAATGTATCTAATCTTTATTATAGATCAAATATATGTGATTTGTTTATTGGGACATGCATATATCTAAACATACACATACTTAATGAATGAGACAAGTTATGGTGCATAAGTCTTGCTTATGCACACCATACATGATAGAATTAGAAAAATCCCAAGACGTCTTCCAATTTCTACTTCTATAATAAATGAATTAAGGTCACTTGGGAAATCTCTCTCAACACATGAGAGAATTAGAAAAATCCCAAGATGTCTTCCAATTTCTTGGAGACCTATGGTAACTGCTATCACTCAAACCAAGGACTTAAAAACTCTTCCCATAGAAGATCTTATTGGATCTCTAAGAGCTCATGAGGTTGTTATTCAAGGAGACAAATCTTTAAAGAAAGATAAAATCATTGCTTTAAAAGCTTCCCAAAAAGAAACAAATAATCTCTAATAAGATTTAGAGAATGTTGAGAAGAAGAGATCAAATTAGAAAGAACTTTTCAGTAGGAAAAGATAACTCGAAAAATGACTTTGACAAAAGTCAAGTTACATGTTTTGGATGCAACAAACTGGGTCACTACAAATCAGAATGTCCTTGAAATTCTGGCGTGCAGTGGTAAGATGCTCTATATCATGTTGTAGCATCTTCTACCGCATCAGACTAACAGAATATGAAAAATAAGAAATAAAGGGCATGAAAGTAAATAACACATTATGTTGTTAACCCAGTTCGGCGCAACTCACCTACTCTGGGGGATACCAATCCAGGAATGAATTCACTACTATAGTTCTAGTTCAAAGACTCCAAAACGCTCCGTTTCTATCTTATCGCCTAGACACTACCTCATGCAATCCTACCTAGGAAGTCCTAGATATGAGACGCCCCGTCTCACTTCCTTCAAACAACACAAACAGCGTTGTTTACAAACAAAACAATCAAATGGTGGAGACACACTTCAAAACACAACAACTCCTTGCTTAAAAGCTTTGGAGAAGTAACACAATCAACACCTCCATACCTAAAGGCTTAGGAGACATTTACAATTTACAACTCAACTAAACTAACCAACTCTGTACGTAGATATTCAATGACGGCAACAGAGAGGTGTACATGAAACCCTAAAGCACAAGGCTTACAAAGACAAAATCCTAAAGACTACATCTTTGATATATTTGTTTAAGCTTCGGTTTTGGTAAATACAATAGCTTTAGCAACTTTCTTTATATAGGCTTCACAATGCTTCAGCTCCAAGAAATCTTCTAGAGGAAAAATATATATTTTTACTAAATATATCAAAATATTCCTCCCATAAATATATTTGTTGAAAATATATTTTAAATTAAATCTTCTAATCTTCTTGAAGCACAAAGATTTATTTGAAATAAATATTTTATATTCTCTACAACAATCTTTACAAGATATATTTTAAAATCAAATCTTCTTGAAGCACAAAGATTTATTTGAAATAAATATTTTATATTCTCTGCAACAATCTTCACAAGATATATTTTAAAATCAAATCTTCTTGATTTCTTAATATTTTATCTTGAGGAACAAGTAATCAAGTAGACCGCCTTCTGAATATTCTGGAAAACACATGCGTCTTGGCACACAAGTTTGCGTGGATTAATTCTTCAACCAAATATTTCTGGGATCTCACACGAAAATAAATCTTCCAAGAAACGCGAAAAGGGCGTACACTATGATGTTGTACACAATGTTACCACATCTAGTCCAACATCTTGCTATAACATTGTTTTAACAAAATGATGCCAACAACCAAAAACCCAACAGTCCTTTAAGCAAAACTCCTAGTAAATTTCCTTTCAAGAAAAAATCAATGACGGCCACATGGGAAGATGATGATGAATATGAAACAAATGAAGAAGAAGAAGCCAACATCTGTTTAATGGCAAACTCAGGCAACGAAGAGGTATTCTTTTTTGATAAAACTCCTTTATTTGATGAATTAGAAACTAAGTTTGATAGTTTATTACTTGATTCTGATTTCTTATCTAAACAATGTTTTTTACTACAAAAAGAAGTGTCATAAATCAAAGAAGAAAAAGAGAAACTTCTATGTTCAAATAATGAACTTAAGAAAACTATTCAAGAACTTAACTCTAAACAAAACTTGTCTTTAAATACTTCTGATCAACAAAAAGAAAACTTCTTGTTAAAAACAGAATTAAAAGAACTTAGAGATGATCTCATTGGATTCATAAAATCCACAGAAACTTTTCAAAACATTATGGGATCACAATCATGATTTTTTAATAAAACAGGTTTAGATTTTGATAATGCAAAAAATCAGAAATTATATAAAAACCATTTTATTCCCGACAAGAAAGAAATTAAGATAAGATGCTCTTTTTGTAACAAATTTGGTCACCTAGAATCTAATTGTTTTCAAGAGAAAAAATTAGAACATAAGTTTTATAATGAACCAAAACATTATCGTCATACAGAAAGAAACTTGAATCAATGTTCTTTCAACAAAAAATTTGGTCATCAAGAAAATGAATGTTATTTTAAACTTGTTAAAACTAACCCTCAAGGACCCAAGATGATATGGGTACCTAAAGAGTCACAAAATCAAAATGCAGGTATATCATCAAGAGGTAGAGAAAAAGCCATAGTTTTTGGACAATGGCTGTTCAAAACACTTGACATGAGATAGAAGATGTGTCCTCTCCTTCATATAAAAAAGGAAGGAGGATCAGTTACGTTTGGAAATAATAATACTGCACAAATAAAAGGTAAAGGTTTCATAGGTAAAAATGATTCTGCAAAAATAGAAAATGTTCAATATGTTGAAGGTCTTAAACATAATCTTCTTAGAATTAGTCAACGTTGTGATAGTGGTTTTGAAGTCATTTTTAAACCAAATGTTTGTGAAGTTAAACAAACCTCCTCGGGAAAAGTTTTCTTTTCTGGATCAAGAAAGAAAAACTTATATGTTTTATACTTAGATGACATTCCAGCTGAATCATGTTTTATGTCTATTAAAAAAGATAATTGGATTTGGCACAAAAGAGCTGGTCATGTAAGCATGAAAACTATTTCAAAAATATCTCAACTTGATTTAGTAAGAGGTCTTACAAAAATAAAGTTTGACAAAGATAAAGTTGTTGGAACAAAATATGTGTTAATACACACCCTTAGGTTTTGATGATAACAAAGTATTAAATGGACAATTGATGGTACTAATGTTTAAATTAAGTGCAGGAGAATTCAACGTTTAATAAAGAGCACACTTAATTTAAACTCTGATGAAACCAATGGAAGTCTGAATAATTAGACTCTGAAAGAGTTCAGAAGCTACAACGTGGTCAGAAGCTATACAAAGTTCAGAAGCTCAAAGTAGATCAGAACGTCTGAAGGTGTTCAGGAGCTCAGAGGAGTTCAGAAGCTCAAGGATGTTCAGAGGCCTACAAGAGTTCAGAGGCTGTCTGCTAGTCATGAGTCATTCAGAGGATGAAGACGTTCGAAGCTGAATTGCGAAGGACTATCAGAGGCCAACCATTCAAAGACCAATCAGACTCCAAGTTATCAAAGGTTCATCAGAAGCAAAGGAATTCCCAGTCATCAGAGGGCTACATCAACTACAACTTATCAAGCCTGATGATTTGTTATAAGGTCAACAAAATTGCAACGGTCACAAAGGATGTGATCCCTCTCTCTAGGAGCTAGTTGTACCTTATAACTGTACTATTGGACAAGCAGTAAAGGTGAAGCTTCTCTGCAAAGGAAGACGTGGCTTTACTCAACGGATCTTCAAAGACTACAGCTGTCCATTTTACAACGGGAATTTCTCCAACGTCTCAATGTCTTTCTCAACTCATATAAATATGCCAAAGAAAGAATTGATGACTAGCGCTCTTCATTAGAAAATATCTCTCAGAAGAAAGTGAGAATTTGCATTGTAATAGATAATATCTCTCAAATGAAGTGAGCATAGAAACTAACTTAAGCCTCTGAAGTTATTATGTTTGTAATAAGTTTAAGCTTATAAGTTAGTAGTAAGTCTTCTGCTTAGTGTAGAAGCAACAAAGTCTTCTGCTTAGTGTAGAAGCAAGAAAGTCTTCTGCTTAGTGTAGAAGCACATAAGTCTCAATCTTAGTGATTAGAGCATGAAGTCTTGAGCCTGAGTGCTTGAGCAAGGAAGCCTCTGATCCTGTGTGATCAGAGCAAGGAAGTCTCTCTGTCTTGTGTGACTTAGAGCAGGAAGTCTCAAGCTTGTGTGCTTGAGCAAGGAAGTCTTTGATCTTGTGTGATCAGAGCAAGGAAGTCTCTATGTCTTGTGTGACTAAGAGTAGGAAGTCTTGAGCTTGTGTGCTTGAGCATCTATTGTAATCCTCGTGATTATAGTGAAACTCTCTTGGAAACAAGGGGACTGGAGTACTCTCAATTTGTGAGGGGAACCAGTATAAATTGTTGTGTGTTCTTCTCTCTCTCACTCTCTCATTTACTCCTTCATCATTCATAACGCCATAAGTTAATTGTGTGAACAATCCGCTGTGCTTTAAAGACTCTGAAAAGGTTTAAATATCTTGGAAAGTTTTTAAATATCCAAAACACAATTCAACCTCCCCCCCCCCCCCCCTATCTTGTGTTTTCTCCACGCACCTTCAATTGGTATCAGAGCTCCGGTTCTGTTGGTAAATCACTTAACCGTGAGACAGTCAAGATCCAAAGGAGAAAACCACCATGGCTCAAAACATGGATGATTGGAAGCATAAGTTAAATCAACAAGTTGCTGATCTTGTCAAAGAAATTAAAGATGGACTGAGCTTAAATGAAGATCTGTGCAACAATCAAAATCCTTCCACATCAGGGGCTAATCAAACTTCTAGTATTGATTCTACATCTACTACTCTTTGCCTCATTAGTGATGATAATGAAAGCATTCAGTGGGCAACAGTAAATGGCTTGTTGGATCAATATGAGGAGTTTAGGATGGAGGAAAATGAGAGCATTGAGAAAATGAACATAAGGTTTCAAGCTATCATAAGCAAGCTTTAAGAGCACAACAACAAACTCAGCAACAAAGAGCTTGTAAGCAAGTTGCTGAGAAGTTTGCCTCTGAATTGGAATGAAATTCCACATACTATAGAGGAAACTGAAGACATCAATTCAATGAGTCCTGAATCATTGATTGATTTACTCAGAGTCCATGAATTGGCTCTGAAGGATATACAAGAGTTGAACCGTGAAGAAGCAGAAGCAGCAAGGAAAGGAAAGCAAGCATTGGAGCATGAAGATCTTATTGAAGAACCTAATGAAGAGTATCTTGAAAGGTTTTCAAGAAAAATTCAAAGATAGTACAACTTCAAGAAGAATGGAGGAAGACCGGCTAAAGGAATGAGAACATGGGATGTACTAGACAACTTCTCTGAAGACGAGTCTGAAAGAGCTCCAGGAGTTGAAGGATCAAGTTCTGAAGATGGCTCAGACTCTGAAGACTCAAGTTCTGATGAAAAGTCAGAACCTGAGAGCAAAGAAAGGATCCAGAGATCAATGAATCAGGTATATTCTCGTCTTTCCAAAGCAAAATTGATCAAGCATCTTAATAAGATCTTACTTAAACTCTCTAATAGTCAGCAGAAGTATAAAAAGCTTAAAGCAGACAATGAGAATTTAAGTAAGCAAGCAAATCACTCTGAAGGTCTTGTACAAAAAGATTTTATCAAAACAAAAGACCTTGAGAATGATTATGCTATATGTTACAAACCCTTTGAGCACTCTCTGGTTCTCAAAGAGTACTGTAACATCAATGCTGATCAAAATAAAATTGTTTCCATGCTTTGCAACCTTAAGACCAACAATACTAATGGGATTGGATACTCTAGTAGTAAAACACTAGAGGAACCAAGCTCATCAGTTATTGATGGAAGCTTCTCACATCCAAATCTTTACACTACATTTGTATCTGATAGCACTCAGATGAAACAAATGGAGGATGAAGATTTGTCAACTGACAGTCTAGGACCCTCAAGCAAGTGGGTACCAAGAGACAAAATTGTTTACTTGATTGCAGGTGAAACTAAGACTCTGAACCTTCCAATCACATGGATGCATGTGACTGTGAATGGAAGAAGAGCAATTGTGCATAGAAGGCACATTCTTGAAGAGTCAGATGGTGAAGAAGATGAGATGGAGTACATAAGGAGCAGGAGGGAGTATGAAGATTTGGAAGCTTGTATTGAAGATGACAACAACTCAGTATGGTGGAGTGATTGTTCAGGCTATGACACTGACTACACCTAATCAAGAAAGCTTCAATACAAGGTAAGTATGCTTAACTCCTGAATGACATTTCAGAGGAATAACTCTCAAAGGTTTGAAAATGTCTTCTTAGGATACACAATGTTCAGTACTAAAAACCTTGAAAAATCCTGTCTGAACATATTTTTTTTGTTTCCTGAAAGACTTGTTTTTCAGCCTCTGAAGTTCTTCAGATTTCAGCATCTGAAGAATCTCAGACTCTGAGAAACGTTTCAACCTCTGAAGGATAAGCCTCTGAATAGGAAATGAATTGGAAACGTTTAAGTATTTTATACTGAAACGTTCTGGTGCCAAAGAGACCACACGCATACACGTTCTGATTGGTTTGAATGCAGTAATGATTAGTTTATTTCTTTTTATTAATGTATTGTGTGTTTTAATTTGTATTATGTTTTTAACAAAATCTCTTAAACACTCACACTTTACACTATCACATCCCTCATTCTTGCTCTTCAAAGCTGGAACAAACTCTTCCTCTTACTTTAGCAATTTCCACACCCTAACCTTCTGAAATGGCATCTACTTCAACATCAATTTCAAACTCCTTGTTTATTTTTCCTGATAACTTTCCGATCAACACCATTGCTTGCAAGGAAATGTTTTCTACAGATTTATCTCTCAAGATGGAGGGAAAATCTCTGAACCTGGTTATGGAACAACCAGTGGACTTTCATAGTTTGGAAAAGAACCATCTTGATGTCCTAAAGTTCTTTTCTAATCAAAAAGGGAGCTTTAGGTACATGAATTTATCAAATGGTCCAATCTATCCTACTCTGGTGAAAGATTTCTGGATTAGAAGCAGGGTAAGGACTGTTGAAGATTATCACAAGGAGCTAGCCAACGATTGAAAATGAAGACAAAACTCCTGAAGAACTAGGTTTAAGAGTCATTGAAGAAACGGAGGTGCATTCTGTTGTGTGCGGATTTGAAGTAATTCTCACTGCTTCAAACTTGGCTAAGGTGCTATCCATCCCAAATGAAGGCATCTACTACACCATTAGTCGCAATGAAGCACAGAATTCGATGTTTCTGAAGACTATGACAAGACAATGCTACGTCAAGGGAACAAGCTGTGAGAGCAACAAGATAGGTGATCTGAAGCCCACTCAGAAGATGTTAGCCAAAATCATGTCAAGTTCTATATTTCCAGGAAGTGAAAATCCTGATCATTTGTCATGGGGTCATAAACACTTTGTCTATTTTCTTACAAGAAAATATGATTTAAATTGGGTTAAATACATCTTTGATCACCTATGCAAATATGTGCTCTTCTCTCAAAATCAGGCCAAGTCTGATATACATGTAGTCTACCCAAGGGTCCTCAGTGAGATTTTCTATCAATGTGGAGTAATAGATATAATCAAAGTTGTTGGTCATGACTACTTGTTAAGAGAATGCAGAGCCTCCACATTATCTGCTCATTCACTAGCTTACATGAACCTGGTGTCAGAACATGAAGTACAACCTTCAGAACCTCTGGTATATCAGCCTCACTTAGAACCTTCCTTGGTTAAGAAATGGAACATTGGCATGCCTACAATCTCTTGTGACATTGTCAATAAGTATATTCAACTGTTGGATAACCTAGGAGAAGGATTTGAGACTGAGAAGGTAGAGTTGAAGAAGAAGAGAAGAAGGTTAGTGAAAGCATATAAAGTTGAAGGCTCAAAGAGTGATGATGAACCTCTCAGCGTCAGACGAAGGAAACTTATCAAGGTGTCTGAGGAAAAGATTAATGAAAGCTCAGACCATAACAACTCAGGTGATGTATCTCCTTCTAAACCAGTCGTTACTCCTGCTCAAGACATTATGTTAATCTCATCTACAACCCAACCTCTTCCAATTTATAACCTGACAAGTTCTGAAGACAATCTTACCATAAAACAACTTATATCAGAACCTGTCAAAAAAATTCAACCTGAATCAGCCTTTATCAACATTTCTTCATCATCATCTTCGTCTGATTACAATCCTAATGAGTTAGATGAAATCCTAGCTAGCCTTGATCATCTAAAAGCTAAGACCAAGTCATCTATAACTCAAACGCTCTCAGACTCTCACCCACTCAAACACCAAACTCCATCTGAACTCCAATTCTCTGAATATGTTGTTTCAGAAGAAAACTTGAACCACCCTTCATCAAACCCTGTTGAGGCTATGATCAATGAACTTCTTTTAGAAGATTTTCATCTCAAAGGCTTTGTCCAAACTAATCCCTGTCCTCAACTCATCAACACACCATTAACCAATGAACCTTACCCTACAAAATCAAATAATTCTGGTGTCTTGAGCAATTGGAAAGACTTGTTTAAACAAATACATGGTCTTTATGATCTAAGGCAAACAGATATGCCTTCATCTGAGTATGCTTCTCAATGGATAAGTCTGACAGAGGAACTGGTGAAAGAAGTGCACAATCTTCAGAAGGCAGTTGTGGAAGAACAGAAGAAGTTTGACAAAGGGAAAGCTATCAATGTTGAGAAGGACATTCAGAATCAAATGGACACAGAGAGGAATCATCCTGAATCCTCTGCTGCAAGAGAAAAGGTGGACGATCTGAATGTTCCTCTTCAAGACAGTCTGAGGGGTGATCAAGCAAATCAACAGCATCTGAGGAACCCTGTCTATGAGAATAACATCAGAAGGATTGAAGCAAAAGTAGACAAGTTTGTGGGATTGATGGAAGAAGTAAATGCCAATCAGAAAAAACCCTAGCATCTTTCTGTAGTCAACCCCAACCTTAGGACTTATTTGATTGCTTTTATGACTTCATGATTGATAATTTGTAAAGCACCCTGATTAGGTTAAACCTTTGTTTAGGTTAAAATTCTGATTGTTAATCTGACATACCTATTCACTATATTTATCTGAATAGGCAAGTTGTTAATTCTGTTTGGTATGTCGTTTGTTTGTTTGTTTTAACTCTTTAATTGATTTCTATCTTGCAAAATGATCTTTCAAACTCTTGAGTTTCATTCATTTTTCGATAAGTACAATATGTGGATATTCTTAAAGTATCAAATTACATAACAAGAGAAGGCATAAAAATAAGAAATCAAATTAAACAAGCCAAAGTAATGAATTTTATTTCATTAAGAACATAAGTTTTGTATTACAGACTAAAATTTCTAAGAACTATCTTCTGGATGCTCTAAAAGGTCATGTTTGTGGTTACAAGCCTACATGACCTTTGCAGAGGGGAAAGGTTGAGGTTTTGGCTGAAGCCATCCAACCAGTAGTCATTCTTGAAAAAACCAACTCTGTTGCATCAGTTTGGTTTTCCTCAGGAGAAGACTTTAACCCCTCTAGAGCCTCGAACTTCAGTTTGATTTTCTTCAGGAAGATATGTCTTCAGAACTTAAAACAGTCAGAGTCCAAAGATTTCTCTTCAGACTCTAAACTGAGTTCTTCTGTGACAGACACTGGCTTTGTTTCCATTGGTTTCTTCTTATGTTTTCTCCTATCTTGACTGACTCTCGTTGAAACTACCTTCTTCTTCTCTGAGCGTTTCATTTTTTCTTTCAAGAGATCTATTAATAACCTAAGATTATTCTGTGTGAGTAAAATGACTAGGTATCTCTCTCTTTTTATAAGCATAATTCAATGGCCGAGTATTAAATGTGTTCAACCACTCCTGATTTGACGGCATTGAAAGTTGAATTTCTATTAATTGCTTATATTACCTTTTTGATAATGACAAAAGGGGGAGAAAGAATATTGGTAAATCAATTGTTGGAAGAAGTGAAATTACTTGGCTTTTTAGAGCCTTGTAGTGCTTCAGAGAGAGAACGTAGGAGAGTGGTCAAAATAGTAGCATGAGGTACATGCTGTGTTATGACAATCTGATCTATGAGGATTTCAAAATGTTGTACTAAAGAACTCTGAACTGTTTTCATTTTATTGTTCAGACTCTGAGCTATTTTCTTTGAAAAGATATTTTTTAAGCTCTGAATTGTTTGAAAATATTTTGAACTCTGAAGCTGTTAATGATAACCATCAGAACCAAGTGTGTATGTAGAAGTCTCTAAGCGCCTCTGATCCTATTTTGTCATTCAATTTAAATATTGTTTCATCTTGCATCTGCATTAAGGGCTTAATTTTCAAGGAGAATGCATTTATTGATTGAAGTTTATTATTCATAGTTAGTTCTTGAGTAAGGGTGCAACTTTATTCAAAGATTATCACACTATGGAAAGAAGAAGCTTGCAAACCTTGTTCTTTACATAGTGAAATATGAATAATTTAAGTCATATAATAAAGTATTTCTGAAACTGATTAAAATTAACTATGGATACAAAATAGGGGGAGCTTACAAACCTAACCCTATGGGTTATCAGACTTAGGGGGAGCTTGCAAAACTCAGAAGCCTAATGTCAACATAGCTGATTTTTATCAACAACAATTGTATTTAATACTTGTGTTTGTCATCATCAAAAAGGGGGAGATTGTTGGAACAAAATATGTGTTAATACACACCCTTAGGTTTTGATGATAACAAAGTATTAAATGGACAATTGATGGTACTAATGTTTAAATTAAGTGCAGGAGAATTCAACGTTTAATCAAGAGCACACTTAATTTAAACTCTGATGAAACCAATGGAAGTCTGAATAATTAGACTCTGAAAGAGTTCAGAAGCTACAACGTGGTCAGAAGCTTTACAAAGTTCAGAAGCTCAAAGTAGATCAGAACGTATGAAGGTGTTCAGGAGCTCAGAGGAGTTCAGAAGCTCAAGGATGTTCAGAGGCCTACAAGAGTTCAGAGGATGTCTACTAGTCATGAGTCATTCAGAGGATGAAGACGTTCAGAAGCTGAATTGCGATGGACTATCAGAGGCCAACCATTCAAAGACCAATCAGACTCCAAGTTATCAAAGGTTCATCAGAAGCAAAGGAATTCCCAGTCATCAGAGGGCTACATCAACTACAACTTATCAAGCCTGATGATTTGTTATAAGGTTAACAAAATTGCAACGGTCACAAAGGATGTGATCCCTCTCTCTAGGAGCTAGTTGTACCTTATAACTGTACTATTGGACAAGCAGTAAAGGTGAAGCTTCTCTGCAAAGGAAGACGTGGCTTTACTCAACGGATCTTCAAAGACTACAGCTGTCCATTTTACAACGGGAATTTCTCCAACGTCTCAATGTCTTTCTCAACTCATATAAATATGCCAAAGAAAGAATTGATGACTAGCGCTCTTCATTAGAAAATATCTCTCAGAAGAAAGTGAGAATTTGCATTGTAATAGATAATATCTCTCAAATGAAGTGAGCATAGAAACTAACTTAAGCCTCTGAAGTTATTATGTTTGTAATAAGTTTAAGCTTATAAGTTAGTAGTAAGTCTTCTGCTTAGTGTAAAAGCAACAAAGTCTTCTGCTTAGTGTAGAAGCAAGAAAGTCTTCTGCTTAGTGTAGAAGCACATAAGTCTCAATCTTAGTGATTAGAGCATGAAGTCTTGAGCCTGAGTGCTTGAGCAAGGAAGCCTCTGATCCTGTGTGATCAGAGCAAGGAAGTCTCTCTGTCTTGTGTGACTTAGAGCAGGAAGTCTCAAGCTTGTGTGCTTGAGCAAGGAAGTCTTTGATCTTGTGTGATCAGAGCAAGGAAGTCTCTATGTCTTGTGTGACTAAGAGCAGGAAGTCTTGAGCTTGTGTGCTTGAGCATCTATTGTAATCCTCGTGATTATAGTGAAACTCTCTTGGAAACAAGGGGACTGGAGTACTCTCAATTTGTGAGGGGAACCAGTATAAATTGTTGTGTGTTCTTCTCTCTCTCACTCTCTCATTTACTCCTTCATCATTCATAACACCATAAGTTAATTGTGTGAACAATCTGCTGTGCTTTAAAGACTCTGAAAAGGTTTAAATATCTTGGAAAGTTTTTAAATATCCAAAACACAATTCACATGGGTTTTATTTTTGAAAAATAAAGATGAATCTTGTGATGCCTTCAAAAAAAATTGTAAACTAGTTCAAAATGAACAAGGCTCAAATATCATTTTTCTTAGAAGTGATCGTGGGGGAGAATTTGAAAATTCTTCTTTTAAATCATTCTTTGATGAAAATGGAATTTCTCACAATTTCTCTTGTGCTATAACTCCTCAACAAAATGTAGTAGTTGAAAGAAAAAATAGAACCTTACAATAAATGGCAAGAACTTTGTTACATGAATCAAATGTTGAAAAATATTTTTGGGCTGAAGCCATAAATACATCTTGCTATATTTTGAATCGTGTCTCAATTAGAAAATTTTTAAACAAAACCACATATGAACTTTGGAAAAAATAGAAAACCAAACATTTCATATTTTCATATTTTTGGTTGTTTTTGTTATATCTCAAACACACAAAAGAAAATCTTGGTAAGTTTGATTCAAAATCAGACAAAGCTATTTTTCTAGGATTCTACAAACTCTAAGGGTTATAGAATATATAATTTAAGAACTCAAACTATGGAGATAAGCATGCACATTGTCTTTGATGAATTTGATGATCTCATAATACCATCTAACGGAGAAGAACAAGAAACCCAAACTACTCAAGATACTCCAGCTCAAAAGGAAGAAGAAGACTCATTACTTCCTCAAAAAACTTTAAGAATTGTTGGTAGTCATCGTCAAGATCAAATCATTGGAAAACCAACTGATAGAGTAAGAACAAGATTTTCTTTTAAAGAAAATTAAAGTAATATGGCATTGATCTCTCAGATAGAGCCAAAATTCATTGGAGAAGCCATCATTGATAAATCATGGGTAGAAGCAATAGAAGAAGAACTTCTTCAATTTGAAAAAAATCAAGTATGGCCACTTGTTCCATCTCCTACAAATCATTCAATAATAGGAACAAGATGGGTGTTCAGAAACAAGTTGAATGAAGAAGGTAAGGTTATTAGAAACAAAGCAAGACTTGTTGCTCAAGGTTACAATCAACAAGAAGGTATTGATTATGATGAAACTTTTGCTCCAGTTGCAAGGTTAGAAGCAATAAGAATTCTTTTAGCATATGCATCTCATAAAAATATTAAACTATTTCAAATGGATGTTAAAAGTGCTTTTTTAAATGGTTTTCCTAATGAAGAGGTTTATGTTCATCAACCTCCTGGTTTTGAAATCAAACAAAAACAAGATCATGTGTTTAAACTTTTAAAAGCTTTATATGGTCTAAAATAAGCTCCTCGAGCTTGGTATGATAGATTAAATGCATTCTTAATCAAAAACAATTTTTATAGAGGAAAATTGACACAGCTATTTTTATAAAGCTTGACCAAAATGATTTATTAATTGTTAAAGTATATGTTGATGATATCATTTTTATATCAACAAATTAAAAAATGTGTGAAGACTTTTCTCATCTCATGCAAAGTGAATTTGAAATGAGTATGATGAGAGAATTAAGATATTTTCTTGGTCTACAAATTAAACAAGAACCAAATGGTATTTTTATTTGTCAAGAAAAATATATTAAAGATCTTCTCAAAAAATATAAAATGAATGAAGCCAAAATAATGGCAACTCCCATGCATCCATCTTCATTTTTAGACAAGGATGAAAAGGGTAAAATTGTCTCTGTGAAAGAGTACAGAGGTATCATTGGATCTCTGTTGTACTTAACTGCTAGTAGACCAGATATTGTTTTTGCAGTAGGTCTATGTGCACGTTTTCAAGTTTCCCCTAGGGAATCTCATTTGACAGCAGTAAAGAGAATATTCAGATATCTTGTCGATACTACTAATATTGGTCGTTGGTATAGCAAAAAGATTCTATTTTTGACTTGATAGCTTTTTGTGACGCTGACTACGCTGGAGACAAAATTGAAAGAAAAAGTACAAGTTTTGCATGATAATTTCTTGGAAAAGCACTCATAAGTTGGTCACGCAAAAAACAAAACACGATAGCATTATCTACTACTGAAGCTGAATATGTGTCAGCTGCAAATAATTGCTCTCAAGTATTATGGATCAAAAATCAGCTTGAAGACTTCTCAATAAGGTACACAAATGTACCTATTTATTGTGATAATACTAGTGCAATTAATTTGTCAAAAAATCTCATTCAACACTCAAGATCAAAGCATATTGAGATAAAAACATCATTTTATTAAGGATCACATTAACAAAAAGGATTTTGAATTAATTTTTATTGAAACTGAAAATCAACTAGCTGATATCTTCACTAAACCTCTAGTAGAATATCGTTTTAATCTTTTAAAAGAAAAGTAAAACATTATCTCAAATCCTACTCAAAGATAACTTATCATAGATATCTAATTGTGTGGTTAAAACCAATATTTTTTCCTATTCACCCTAAAACTACACGTAAGAAGAAGAAAAGGGAAATCAAAACTTTTCATTTTCTTCTTAGGGCCTAGTCTATGTTATTATTGCCTATAAGTAAAAATGTCTCTTTCCAAGACACATTTTAAATCACTTTCTCCTTCTTTCTCGGTTACCAACATCAAAACCTTTCATTTCTCCTAACCTCACTTCATTTCACTCTCTAAACCGTCAATCTTCCTCATCAAACCTTCATCTTCCTCTAAAGCTTTCAACCATGGTTAGAACAAAACAAACGGGCAGGCATGCTCCACCATTTCACACTCACTCACCATCACCTCTCCGCTCACACTTCCGCCATAACTCACATGAACCTCTCAATATCCCATCCCTTCAAACCATTCTTCCTCTGAACCTTCAACAACAACCCCCAAACCTTAACCAAACTCCACCTCATCTCAAACCAAAATAAAAAAAGAAACAGCCTTCAAGCTCGTTACCAACTAGTCGTTCTCAGCGAATCTTAGCTGGAGCTGGAACCAAAAACTCTCAAAGTAATGCTAAATGCATTTACATTAATTGTGAGACTACTGATGAAGAAGTTGATCCACATGATTCGTCATCTAGTTCAACCTCTAAGTCATCAAAAACCCTTTCTGATTCATCACCAAATACTTCAATTTCTTCCGAAAAAACTCCTTCTCCAAAAACCTCAAAACCTGTTTTCGCCAAAGATGTTAAGGGAAAAGGCAAAAACATTTCTGAAGAAACTGAATCGGTTGAAGCTCAACCAAAGAAAAGATTTAGACAAAAAAGAATCAATGAGTTAGTGAAAGATAAAATCCCTCTGTTTGGAAAGATTGATGAAAAGAAATTCAGAAAAAAGTGGAGAACTAGACCTATAGCTGCTGGACGATTCTTCAATCTTAAAGCTTTGGAAAAGCATGAGCTAGACCTCAAGTATTACACTGATTATCACGGTTGGTCCTCTTTCCTTCAGATTCAGGAAATCTACTATCCTAGGTTAGTTCAAGCATTCATTTTAAATAACACAAGTTATTGTTAAACCAGTTCGGTGCAACTCACCTACTCTGGGAGATACCAATCCAGGAAGGAAATCCACTATGGTAAAGTAGTTCAAAGCTCTCTGCAAACGTCCCATTTACATCTTCTCATCTAGCAACTACCCGTATAGATTTCTACCTAAGAACGTCCTACATATGAGACCCCTCTCACTTCCTTCAACCACACAACATGCGTGGATTTTAATTTTGTTCTAAAACAATTCACCATCTGTGCTTAAAAGCTTTAGAGTGATCACAACTATTCTTAATCAAGTATCAATCATGATACTTAAAAGAATCACAAGTGTTGGGTTTTTGTATGTTGGCTACAATTTTGCAAAAACTAACTCTAGCCAAGATGCTGGACAAGATGTTGTAGCATATGAAGTACAGCATTACTGCTACTGTGTTGCGCAGAATTTTTATACAAAATCTCAGAAAGATCTGTTTCAGAATAAAAGATTGAGCACGTTTTAATATATCAAGCTGCGCCTTGTTCCTTAAGTTTCTGAAGGCGGTTTATATTATTTATCTCAATAAAATAATTAAATCTTTGAAGAAAATATATTTGAAGAAAATCTTTTATGCTGATCATCTCAATGGTTCAGATTTATTCTGAAGCCTTTTCTTGCGCAACAAGGACCTGCGATCTCAAGACTATATATATGAAGACCTAAACCTTGTTTCAAAGGATCTAAAGCCGTGTTTCCTTAAAGTGTGTGTTTTAGGGTTTTAGAGTTTTGCTTGTTTATTGTGAGCCTTCCTTGTGTCATCTTGATGCAAGTTTAGGACTGGTTTTATTGAGTTGTATTGTTTAATTCTCTTAAGCTTTTAAGTACGGAGATTAGAATTGTGTGAACTTACTCCTAAGCTTTGAAGCACGGAGGTAGGTTTGTTATTGGTTACTTTAGTGTCTGTTACAGTGAGTAATGTTTTGAATATTGTTCTGATAGGAGTGAGACGGGGTCTCATATCTAGGAGTTCCTAGGTAGAGTATAGCACGGGTAGTAGCTAGGTGATAAGTTGTAAACGGGGCGTTTGCTGAGAACTAGAACTAGTACTATTATAGTGGATTCCTCCTGGATTGGTATCCCCCAGAGTAGGTCGTGATTACGCCGAACTGGGTTAACAAACCGACTGTGTTTTTACTGTTCTGCTATTTTACTGCTGCATTATTTTCTGTGATTTATTGCTACAAACATTGTTGTAGCATCTTGCGTAGCATCTGTCTACAGGGTGTCAAATTTTCAATTGGCATCAGAGCAGGCACCCTAACCTACGTGGGTGAGCTCCAGGGTAGATATCTGACGTCATGGACAGAGAAGGAGGATACGTAACCAGGCCACCTCTTCTAGATGACTCCAACTACGACATTTGGAAAGCTCGAATGATAGCATTCTTGAAGTCTATGGACAGCAAGACTTGGAAAGCTGTTCTTAAAGGTTGGGAACATCCTAAAGTGAAGGATGCTAATGGAGCTGATACAGATGCACTGAAACCAGAGGAGGAGTGGACTACTGCAGAAGACTCATTAGCTCTTGGCAACTCTAAAGCCTTAAACGCCCTGTTTAATGGTGTGGACAAAAATATGTTTAGGCTAATCAAAAAGTGTGAGGTTGCCAAAGATGCTTGGGAGATACTAAAGACCACTCAAGAAGGTACTGCCAAGGTAAAAATCTCAAGACTTCAAAATCTAACCAGGAAATTTGAAAATCTTAGGATGAAAGTGTTCACAACTTCTACATGAATGTTATGGATTTTGCTAATTCTTTTGATGATCTAGGAGAAAAATTAAGTGATGAAAAAATTGTTAGAAAAATTCTTAGGTCTCTTACTAAGAAATTTGACATGAAAGTGATTGCAATGGAAGAAGCTCAAGACATATCAACCATGAAAGTTGATGAATTAATAGGATCCCTACAAACCTATGAATCATCTGTTAATGAAAGAATAGAAAAGAAAAACAAAAGCATTGCTTTTGTATCAAATGCTGAGGATGAAGATCTTGAGAGTGATATAGAGTCAACTGACAGTGTTTCTGAAGCTATTGTCTTGCTTGGACGACAATTTAATAAGGTTCTAAATAGGATGGACAGAAGACCCAGGCAGAATGTTAGGCATCTAGCTACCGACATGAGTCGCAGCATTGGTAACTCAAGAAAAACAAAGATTGAAGAAAAACCTGCTCAAAGTAAGGGGATTCAATGTCATGAGTGTGAAGGGTATGGTCACATCAGAACAGAATGTGGTACTTATCTAAAGAAACAAAAGAAAAGTCTGAATGTCACCTAGTCTGATGAGGATGGATCAGAAGAAGAAGGAGAATCTGAGGTTGCGAAACATGTTACAGTCCTAACTGGAATTGTAACATCTGATACAGAATCATGTGATGAAGAAGTCTCTTATGATGAACTAGCAGAAACATACAGAGACCTATGTTTAGTTGCTGAAGAAAAATGCAAAGAACTTGAAAAGCAAAAGAAACTCAACTCACAACTTCAGGGTGAAAAATTTAGCCTTCTGTCAAAGATTGATGATCTCCAGAGAAAGGTAAACAGCTTAACCTCTGACCTTGATGCAGCTAATGAGGAGATAGATAAATTGGAAGTTGATATTGTAAGGCTGAGAAAATATTCTGAAATGTTGAACAAAACTGGTGTTGACAAATTAGATGAAATTCTAGAAAAGAATGAGAGAAGACCTAAGTTTATTGGTATTAGTTATGAGAATGTCAATAAACACAAGACTTATAATCCTAATCTTATGTATACTCATCCCAAAGAAGTCCCAGGTGCTAACATGTCACGAAAGGTGCCCCAGCATCCTACGCAGCATCATGACAATTCTTACTATAAGCGTCCTATGAAGCATCATGGCAATTCTCACTATAAGAAACACCGTCCTTGGAGATGTCATTACTGTGGTAGAAAGGGACACATAAGGCCATTTTGCTATAAGCTGCATGGGTACCCTCAGGAGAAGCAACAAACTGAGCCAACACCAATGATTCAACTAGAATGGAAAGTCAAAAGTAAAAACATCACTATAAAAACCAAAGTTGATGAAGAACAAACTGAAAATCAGGTTACAGGTTTGATTGCTCACACATCTTTTAGAGCCTCTACAAAAGAAGACTGGTATTTTGACAGTGGGTGCTCGAGGCATATGACTGGAGATGATAGATTTCTTGTTGATATCAAATCTTACTCAACTAGCTATGTGACTTTTGGAGATGGAGCCAAAGGGGAGATCATTGGCGTAGGAAAACTGATCAACAAAAGCTTACCTAAACTGGATAATGTGCTACTTGTAAAAGGATTAACTGCTAATTTGATTAGCATTAGTCAATTGTGTGACCAAGGTCTGAAGGTAAATTTCACCAAAGCTGAGTGTCTTGTCACAAGTGATAATGATGAATTACTCATGAAAGGTGTGAGGTCCAAAGACAATTGCTACTTGTGGGTATCTCAAGAGGAAGCAAATTTGTCAACATGTTTCATAGCAAAAGAAAATGAGGTAACACTTTGGCACCAAAAGTTAGGACATCTAAATCTGAAGAGCATGAAAAAGGCAATATCTGAGGAAGCTATTAGAGGACTACCTAAGCTTAAAATTGCAGAAGGTAACATCTGTGGTGAATGTCATATTGGAAAACAAACCAAGATGCCGCACAAGATGCTACAACATTCCACAACTACAAGAGTCCTTGAGTTACTTCATATGGATCTTATGGGACCGATGCAAGTCGAAAGCTTAGGAGGAAAAAGGTATGCTTATGTTGTTGTTGATGATTTCTCTAGATACACTTGGATCAATTTTCTCAAAGAAAAATCAGATACTTTTGACATCTTTAAAGATCTATGTGTTCAACTTCAAAGAGAGAAGAATGAAGTGATCTTAAGGATAAGAAGCGACCATGGAAAAGAATTTCAAAATTCTAGGTTCTCTGAATTATGTGCATCAGAAGGAATCAAGCATGAGTTCTCATCTCCTATTACACCTCAACAAAATGGAGTGGTTGAAAGGAAGAATAGAACGTTACAAGAATCCGCTAGGGCAATGTTACATGCTAAGAAACTCTCATATTCCTTTTGGGCAGAAGCTATGAATACAGCCTGTTATATTCATAATAGAGTGACTCTAAGATCAGGTACCACTTCCACCTTGTATGAACTATGGAAAAACAGAAAACCTACTGTTAAGTATTTTCATGTTTTTGGGAGCAAATGTCATATATTAGCAGATAGAGAACATAAAAGGAAGTTGGATCCTAAAAGTGATGAAGGAATTTTTCTGGGATACTCTTCAAACAGTAGAGCTTACAGGGTATACAACTCCAGGACTAAGGTCATAATGGAATCAAGTAATGTGGTAGTAGATGATTCAGCAGAAGAAAGATCGACAGATGTGGCAGATGATGCTATAGCATCTGACATACAGTTTGATGAACCTGATATAGTAGAAGAAGTTGAAAACAGTATAGAAAGCTCTAAGCCTGATCCTACCAGTATTGATCCTACCAATGATCCACCAAAGAAAGGTCCTTCCATCAGAGTTCAGAAAAACCATCCTCAGGAACTCATCATTGGTGCTCCAGGTCAAGGAATTACTACTAGAAGAATGAATGATGTTGTCCAATTTGAAAAATTGCAAAGCAAACTTGGTGTTTGCTTATTTGAAGAGATGTAGCAATTACTGTACGTAATACGTGCAACCACTTTTCCCTCCCTCCACTACATGGTGCACGTAATTCAAGGGAAAACTTCCCAACTCCCTCATCCATCATCACTCTCTCACGGTCATTATTCTCTCTCCCATGTTTCCAAATCTTTGTCTCCCACTACACACTCTAACAGTGTAGCTTCAGGTTTGGCTAAACTTATATATACTATAGGGACTAGATCAAAATTTGACTATGGAACTTATATTTTTGATGAAACTGTTATGCATGGCAAATCACATGCTGTGAAAATGCCAATTGTCTTTCCTACTCTGATCTGTGATATTATCTTGAATCAACACCCTGGTATCTGTACTGAGGCTGATGTGCCCAAAAGAATGGAATCTGACTTGTCATTGGATTATAGATTGTTTGAAGGGACACATGCTGCAGATATTGTTGCACCTGTTGCTGCACATAATGCTAGGCAGCCAACAAATATTCTGACAAGGGATCAAATAATTGTTGATCTCAAGGAGGTTAGTAGGATTTTGGGTAAGAAGAAGGGTATGGTGGATCTTGTTGTCCACACTTTAGAGTTTGAGAAAACAGCAGCTGCATGTGCTAGAATAGAAGGCACTTCAAGTGTTATTCCTCATGTTACTGAAGATGATGCAGATGATGTAGGTGGTGATACTGAGGTGGAGGAAGAGCATTCTGATGCAAGTCCTCTTGTCTGTTCTTCTTGATATTTTGGATGTTATTGTGTGGCCTATGCCCTGTTTCTGATTGCACCTGTTTGTGCATATGGTCTGTAATATGAACTCTATGTCTCTTTTGCTCTGGTACACTATGGTTCTTATGTTCTGGTACTGCTTGTTGCTCCTATGATACTCTTTGACAAATTTATGCCTAAAAAGGGGGAGTAATATATTTCTGATTTTCTGAAGGTGTTCTGTTTTGTGCATGATGTAACTGTAAATGCTATAGCATCTGGTATAGCATGTTCTGTCTGATAATGATATACAGGTTTGAGGGGGAGTAATCTCATTCCCATGCATGAACTAAGGGGGAGTAGAATTTATTTTTCTACTGTTGAGGAATGTTCAGATTCCATGCATGCATGTATGACTTTATGACTCTATAGGAATTTATTTTTCCTAATATGTGTGGAATTTATTTTTCCACAGCATGAAATGAAGGAGTCTTATTTTTGAATCCACTATTATGAGAGTTTATTTCTCTCTAGTTGTACTTCATGAGGCTAGATGTGTATGATCCGCTGTTGCATGCCTCTGATGTTATTGTCTGCTTTCTTTCCTAGTTGTGTGTTTATGTTGACTCGAAGGAAAGTATGATCTGCATCTCTCCACAAACTGGTCTAAAGTTGTTTTAGCCAAAATTTGCCAGAGGGGGAGATTGTTGGGTTTTTGTATGTTGGCTACAATTTTGCAAAAACTAACTCTAGCCAAGATGCTGGACAAGATGTTGTAGCATATGAAGTACAGCATTACTGCTACTGTGTTGCGCAGAATTTTTATACAAAATCTCAGAAAGATCTATTTAAGAATAAAAGATTGAGCACGTTTTAATATATCAAGCTGCGCCTTGTTCCTTAAGTTTCTGAAGGCGGTTTATATTATTTATCTCAATAAAATAATTAAATCTTTGAAGAAAATATATTTGAAGAAAATCTTTTATGCTGATCATCTCAATGGTTCAGATTTATTCTGAAGCCTTTTCTTGCGCAACAAGGACCTGCGATCTCAAGGCTATATATATGAAGACCTAAACCTTGTTTCAAAGGATCTAAAGTCGTGTTTCCTTAAAGTGTGTGTTTTAGGGTTTTAGAGTTTTGCTTGTTTATTGTGAGCCTTCCTTGTGTCATCTTGATGCAAGTTTAGGACTGGTTTTATTGAGTTGTATTGTTTAATTCTCTTGAGCTTTTAAGTACGGAGATTAGAATTGTGTGAACTTACTCCTAAGCTTTGAAGCACGGAGGTAGGTTTGTTATTGGTTACTTTAGTGTCTGTTACAGTGAGTAACGTTCTGAATATTGTTCTGATAGGAGTGAGACGGGGTCTCATATCTAGGAGTTCCTAGGTAGAGTATAGCACGGGTAGTAGCTAGGTGATAAGTTGTAAACGGGGCGTTTGCTGAGAACTTAGAACTAGTACTATTATAGTGGATTCCTCCTGGATTCGTATCCCCCAGAGTAGGTCGTGATTACGCCGAACTGGGTTAACAAACCGACTGTGTTTTTACTGTTCTGCTATTTTACTGCTGCATTATTTTCTGTGATTTATTGCTACAAACATTGCTGTAGCATCTTGCGTAGCATCTGTCTACAGGGTGTCAGATTTTCAACAAGGATTAAACTAAATCCTAAGCCTAAAACTTCTCAATCGCTCTATAGCGTTTGTATCTTCAATGGTTTCAAGTACTCTTCAACGAATGAAGCTTTGTTCTTTATATAGATTCTTGAATCTTTTTGGCTTCATGAAGGATAGGATCGTTTGTTGCAAACTGAATCTTTGATTCAAATCCGTTTGACCAAACAAATAATTCAAAAGATAATTTGTTATACAAACATTTAATATTTGTTTGTTTTATCTTTTTAAATCTCCCGCTGTAGATCTTCGATCCTCTTGACCAAACAAATAATATTTGATTTCTTTTTATCTTTTAACAAACAAATAATATTTGATTTTTTTTTATCCTTTAACAAACAAATAATATGTGATTTGTTTTTATCCTTTAAAGCTCCAGCTGTAGGTCTTCAATCTTCAGCTAACAAACTTGTTCCTTGTTGAATAAGGAAGTGCGAGTTTGTTTCTTCAATCCTTCAAACATATCCGCGCGCTAGATCAAAATATATATAAGGCGCGTTATCAGGCCGTGGTTTCCAATGTTACTGCATTGGGACCAACATTTGGCCTCAGGCTTATTTTACCAAAAATGAAGTCAATCTTCAAAACTCAACACACGTGTCATGTTCATAAGAATCACCGCTCATTTGAATATAATATAGATACAGATATGTAAAATGGGAGCATTGTCCTCTGTGTATGCCATGGAAATGGTTGAGTTGCAGAGAAAATGGAGAAAAAGAACTATTTTATTGATACAACTCAATTGATTCTTACACTATGGTTGCAGTTATATATATACATCAATTAGAAGCATAAAACTAACTATAACAACCAACATACAACAAACTCTAACTGCATAACTAAACTCAATTGAAGGTTAGCTTGTGTGGTAAGTAAGAGCTGGAATTGCTTTTATCTTTATCAACATCCCCTGTAAGTTGGAATACATGTCAAATGTTCCTAGCTTAGATTGTAGTGTCTGGAAAGGACCTGGATGTAGTGATTTAGTGAAAATGTCTGCAATTTGTTCCTTGGAGGCAACAGGTAACAAATGAAGAACATTGGCCTGAACTTTGTCTCGAACTACATGGTAGTCAATTTCAATATGTTTTGTCCTTTCATGAGATTCCCTAGGGGAAACTTGAAAACGTGCACATAGACCTACTGCAAAAACAATATTTGGTCTAATAGCAGTTAAGTACAACAGAGATCCAATCATACCTCTGTACTCTTTTTCAAAGACAATTTTACCCTTTTCATCCTTGTCTAAAAATGAAGATGGATGCATGGGAGTTGTCATTATTTGGCTTCATTCATTTTATATTTTTTGAGAAGGTCTTTAATATATTTTTCTTGACAAATAAAAATACCATTTATTCTTGTTTAATTTGTAGACCAAGAAAATATCTTAATTCTCCCATCATACTCATTTCAAATTCACTTTGCATGAGATGAAAAAAGTCTTCACACATTTTTTTCATTTTGGGGTGTTACACTCAATCAAGATTGAATGTAAATACAAAACCTCAAGTTGATGACCTTAAAGACTATTGGATAATATCAAATTTGGTGTTATTTTTTTGTTTTGGTACAAATCGAATTTGGTGTTTGACCTAACATATAAGGAAATGTTTTATAAAAATTAATACAACATTTAATTACTAAAAATAATAATTAAGATGTATTTAGTTTTTCCATTAAATGTTTTAATTAATAAATAAAACATTTAATAATTTGATACTTTTAATATATTAAATATTTTATTTTCAATACTAATGTTTAAAGAAATTATTCTTTTACATTTTTTTATACAAAAGATATTCTTTTTTCTTTATAATTATACAAAAGATATTCTTTAACATTATAATCATTACAATGTTTTACTCAAAAAAAAAAAAATCATTACAATGTTATATAGCATAATATAAATACCTAAAAGTTTCCCTGGTACATTTTCAAGTAGAGAGAGAATATTTTCTTGGCTTCAAAGGCTTTGTTGAATATGCTGAATGAGTGATTAAATTGTCTTACAAATACTAGTCATATTTATTTATTTATGATGTTAAGATATATGGGGTTAGATTTGTTTCCATGGACAAAACCAAAATCTAGGAAGACACAAATTCTTTTTGTTAATGCAAGAAGACAACACAGATGTGGACAAGCACACACAACAAAACCAAACATGGATTTTAGTATCTCCCTCCTCCTACATTTCCTTCTACTTGTTTCTTTGGTTTGTCATGTTCATTCTTCAGAAACAAGTGACCAAAATCAAACTTTTTTGCCAGAAGATGAGTTTCATAAGTTGAAAAGAACAATAGGAATTCATCTTCACAAGATCAACAAGCCTTTTGTAAAGACAATTCAGGTATGTTAAGAAATCTTGAAACTTCCTTTAGATTGTATTATTGGTGTAATTTGTGTTTATGTTTTTTCTTTTCTGCAGAGTCCTGATGGTGATATCATAAACTGTATTATATCTCATAAACAACCAGCATTTGATCATCCTCGACTGAAAGAACAAAAACCATTGGTATGCTTTTTTTAATTGGATTAAGGAAAACTCAAAATTATTTTTTGCTATGTATATCCCAACTTTATGATTAAAATTTTTCATGCATATTTTTACATACAGGATCCTCCCGAAAGACCAAAGAGACATAATCAGATGAATATTTTGAATGAAAATTTTCAATTGTGGAGCTTATCGGGTGAATCATGTCCCAAAGGAACGGTTCCAATTAGAAGAATAAAAGAAGAAGACATGTTAAGAGCTTCCTCTATTAACACATTTGGAAGAAAATTAAAACGTGTTAGAAGGGACACCATTGGCAATGATGGACATGAGGTATTATACAATCACAGAACATAAAACAAAAACTTAGATTTTTTTGTCTCACAATTTCTTCTATTTTCTGATTTGTTTTTCCCTTATGGTGGTCGATAAGGAATGAATAAACAACTTAACAGAAACCGATGATGGAAATTGGTAAAGTATGCATATGGTAGTTGAGTATTTTATTTTGTGTTAAATATGTTTTGTAGTCTATAATTTAAATTTTTTAAGTTTAGTGTATCAAAATTTTGACCACTTTTAATCATAACTTTCATAAATCTATACGTATTTAAAAATAAGTAGTATTTTCTCCGGCTTTAATTATAAACAGATTTCCACTTTTTAGATTTATTGAAAAACTATTGTATCTGGTTTATAATTATGGTCAGATATATTAGTTATCCAATAAATCTAAAAATAAAAATTTACTTATAATTAAGAGAGAAAGGAGTATGAGTAAAAAATTTAACGAAAAAAAGTTTAACTAAAATTTCATTAAAAAAATTAGGTTCTAAAATAAAATAAATATGTATTTTATAAAGACTAAAACCATATTTAACTTTTTAATTCTTTTAAGATAAGAAAAAATTGGGAAATAACCAAGTATTCCAAATATTTTATAATATCGTGTCTAGAAATTCACTCTTAACATAAATAAAAGAGTAATCTCAAATACAAAGTTGAACTTCTATATCTATAATATAATATTTTTATTAATTGAATTATATTTATCACCGCGTACCAAAGTTCAGCTTCTCTTACTCTCTCATAGTATACCAAAAAACTGACAAAAGCATAATAAAGTAGTAAACAAATTCTTTTGTAAAAGAAAAAGTGTTCTGTTTTCTATCTTTCTTTAGTTATGAAGCAGAGTCCTTTGTCTATTTTATAAGTGATCACGAGAAATTCATGTTCCTAATTCTCAGTTTAAATTGTAGTTTTCACTTGCACAATTGCACCTAAGTACCGTAAATTAATGTATGTGCACCAACTATTTCTATCTTTCTTTTTTGGTAGTACAATCTATTCTCAACAGAGAGAATCTTAAACAAACGACTCTGATGATGATTGACACTTAATTTGATAGGGAGGACTACAGTTTAATCCCCTGCAACTACGATCGAGAGGAGGTTGAAATCAATTTATGTCAGAACTAACCACTGAATTAATTAGACGGTCCAATGGATCAGATACTGGTGGTGGAAAAAAAAAACTTAAACACAAATCAACATTAAATCTAAATCTTACTCCTATGCTATTTTGAAAATGTAGTAACAAATTGATTTTGTTATTATTGCTACATACACAGTATGCAATTGGGTATGTGAGTGGGGATGAATACTATGGAGCAAAAGCTAGCATAAACGTGTGGGACCCGCAACTGGAAAGTCCAGATGAATTCAGCTTGTCTCAAATATGGATCACAACTGGTTCTTTTGAGAAAGATCTCAATACTATTGAAGCTGGTTGGCAGGCATGTTAATTACTCTCATTAACTACTTCATCTAATTAATCATTCCATTAATTTCACTTCCTTTTGAATTGCATTTTTCAATTGGTGGTATCTCTTATTTTTTATTTTATTTTTGTCGAGTAGTATAATGGCTAGAAAATTCACCTTAAATGTGAATAAGTGGAGTGTCTCGGGTTCAAACCCGGCCTCCTGTACATATAGCGCAATATCCCAACCAACTGAGTTATTTTTTTCGATCTCAAATATAAATAAAGATTTTTTTTAGATTCATTGAATAACTGTATTGATCAGATATATTGGTTATTCAATGAATATGAAAAAAAAATGTTTATATATAAGATGGAGTATTTTTTTACTTGCTATTATTTTAAAGTTAGGATAATGATGATATGTGTGTTTATTCTTTAGGGCATTTGATGTATTGTTGTATTCGAAATCTTAACTAGTGTTTTTAGGATATTTGTTAGTATTTTTTTTAAAGCTATCCATATCTATTTGGACCTTTAAGTAAGTGGTTACAAGTTTGATCCGTGAATTTTGTGTATGAAAAAAATTATTTGGGAGAGATGAAATGTTACACTATTTGGGATCTCTATTATAAGTTAACAATTAATTTTGGTCACCCCTCGGATGATTAAAGTTAGTATTAGAACAATTAAGTTGGTCGATATAAGAATGTTGGTATGTAGGAGTATGAACTCGCATTTATAATTCACTACTTCTCTATACACGATATGTGTGAGTATAGCCACTAGACCATTTCAGAAGAGGAAAAAAAATCAATATTTTTCATTATTCACAATTTATTACATAATTGTATGAAGATATAATAAAAATTAAATATTTTTATTTATCATTCAAAAAAAAGTTCTTAAATGCATTCACTTTGGTTAAGGGCAGTTAGCATGTCAAGTACTAATACCTTTCATTTTCATCAAAGTGCTTAATTAATTTTGTAGTTTAGTCAATTAAGCTAAATTCAAAAAATTGTTATGCAGGTCAGCCCAGAGCTCTATGGGGATAGCTATCCTAGATTCTTTACTTATTGGACGGTAAGTAAATTGATTGATAATGAAGGTGGAATTACTATATAGTAGTATAATTTATATTTGCTTCAAGTGTAAGATACCCATTTAAATAAAATAATTATTGAAAAAAATATATGATAGTAGTAATAATTGCAGAGTGATGATTATCAAGGAACTGGGTGCTACAATTTACTTTGCTCTGGCTTTGTTCAAACTAGTAGTAAAATTGCAATTGGAGCTGCAATTTCTCCAACTTCTACATATAATGGAGGGCAATTTGATATTAGCTTAATGATATGGAAGGTATAATTTTCTGCTCATTGAATTAGAGCCTTCGCCAGCACCAGTAGACAGTATGATTGGTCTTTCGAATTAGTTATTTTTGAGTTGGATAATAAGTATCTAAAACCAAAATAGTTTTTTTAGACCCAAAAATAAAAAAAGTTATTAAAGTTAAATTACTTTTTAATAATTTTTTTTTTTTTGACATTCACTTTTGAATATTACATTAGTCATTTTAGTGTCGTTTAGTTAGTGATGATCAAGATTTTTGCAGAATAAGAATTGTGATTGGAAATTTTTATTAAAGATCATTTTAAATTTATTTTAACTTCAATAACCAAATTGACTAACCAATAACCATTGATTTTTTAGATACCTTATAATATTATATTCAACATAATATTGAAATCTTATAGTCAAAGCCTAAAAGGAAAATCTAAAGTGAAAATAAAGGTCAATGGTCAGTGGGGTCATGGACCACTCCATTAGTATTTTGGAAGTCTCATTATATGCTTTCGAATTTTTTTATTATGTAGAATTATAGAAGAAGCAAAGAGGGAGGTTATTATAACATGTGCACAACATAATAATTTATTTTGAAAAGAACAAAATAAATTACACACAAAGGAAATAAAACAATATAATGAACAAAATTTTATAGTGTTCCAATGTTAATAGGACTGATAATGACACAATCCAACTCGTAAAGAATTTAAAGTTTGATTTAATAATTGACTCGTTAAATTTAATTTATAAACAAAATAAGTTGATTTTAAGTCAAAAATTAAATTAGTTAAATAAATGAGTCAAACATAAAAACATAACATTATTAGTGAATTTAGGTGCCACATTTATTCATTTACTACTTTGGCACATTGAATTTGAATAATGTAATGTAACTCCCTTTAGTCACTTATGCTTTATCATTCAAGATTCTTTATCTTATTTCATTTTCACTTTCCCATTTTTTATCCCCTCATCATTTATCATCTTTTTATTCTCTCTCTTTTTCATTTCTTTTCACTTTCTAGAATTCTTTGTGAGAAATTTGAAAATAAAGATATTCTATAATTCTGAACTCCTCACTTTTTTTATTCCTTCATTTTTCTATTATTTGACAAAATTTCAATATTTTGCATATTTTACTCACCACATTGGCACATTTCTTTTCCAATTTTTCACCCATTTCTCTTTCTTATCATGCCGGCTAACATGTAGCTCTTAATCGATACTCCCTTTGGTCTCAAATATAAGAAACAAAACAAAAAAATTAAAAGTCTCAAATATAAGCAAAAGTTACTTCAATCATTATGTTTTATGTCATTATTCCAATTTTACCCTTAAATTAAATACTGATTCAACCAATAAATGCAATGTTTTACATTTTCAAGAAGGGTATAAAGTATTTTTTTCTCTTCAATCAATGCACCTAACCTACTTTCTTAAAGGGTGTGATTTTTTGAATTTTTTCTTATATATAAGATTAGAGGGAGTATGTCTATGTTTGAGTAATTTAACATTGTCACAAAACAAAATAAAGGTGTCATTGAAGGTTTACTAAGATAGCAAGGATCTAGATCCATTGTTGTAGCGGTTTCACGTAATTACACGCAGTAAATAATCCCAATCACAGATTATTGATCGCACGGTTTTCGCTCTAGTAGTCAGATCTTATTTTATTCAATCTTAGTCATAAGATTTGATCGGACGATCTGAATCAATTACTGCATCAAATAGTGACTGTGTGTAATCCAAACTTAAATAGCACACATCAGATTAAAAATGTATTTGTTTATTGATAGCTGTCAAAGTATCCGACTCAAATACATTACTTACACACATGATCATATTCAATTAATTTTATTTACTTAAATTATTATCAATATGTATACAGCTTAATTAATTTTGTTTCTTGTTTTGTGTAGGATCCAAAGAATGGAAATTGGTGGCTTGAATATGGATCCGATGGGGAAATAATTGGATATTGGCCATCCTCCTTGTTCACACAATTAAAGGATCATGCAACTATGGTTCAATTTGGTGGAGAAATAGTGAATTCAATGTCAACAGGTGCTCACACTTCCACCCAAATGGGTAGTGGACATTTTTCAGAAGATGGTTTTGCAAAAGCTTCATACTTTAGAAATATGCAAGTTGTAGATTCTGATAATAGCTTAATTCCTTTGCCAAATCTCAAAGTTATAGCTAACAATCCAAATTGTTATAATATACAAGAAGGGACTAATAATGGGTGGGGAAATTACTTTTACTATGGTGGACCGGGGAGGAATGTGAATTGTCCCTAAGATAATGAATAATATATAAAATAAAATTAGAATTATATATAAAGGTTTTGAAAAATATTATTTTTGCATTTATTGGTTGTGGTGATTTATTTTACATATATATATTGAAATTGAAGTTCTAATTTGCTCATAAATTTTTATTCATTCACAAGTTATCCATATAGTATTGATGATTCCATTACCACCTGAAATCTTTGTAAATATGTCTAAAGAAAATAGAAAATTAATATACAACCTTTATTGCTATCCCTTTCTGCCTTTTCAGACAATTCTTTCCTTCCATCATTTTTCTCTTGCTTTGCTCGTAAGGATCTTGCAAAGAAGCTAATACATTGAAAATAAAAAAATAAAAAAATTGGTATAAAAGTGAGATAATTCATATGCATGATTTTATAATTTTGTAGAGTTCTACTGAAAATACCAAAACAAGAAGATGAAGACAAATGTGACGAAGGTTGCACATAAAATTTAAAATTTAAAGTGTGTGTATTATGTCGCTCCGTGAAAAATGTCCGAGTGTGCTAATGCCTGGAATGATTATAGAGTCGCCACCGAAATTTTACTTTTAAAGGAAACGTCGATAAAACCCTTGAGTTCGGGAGTCGATTATGCAACGGGAAGGTATTAGCACCTGTCACATCTATGGTACTCAACGGGAACCTTCTAATTAGCTAGGGTTGAAAGAGTGTTTTATTTAAAATTGTTTGCGGTTTTTATTATAATATATAAGAGAGAGAGAGAGAGAGAGAGAGAGAGAGAGAGAGAGAGAGAGAGAGAGAGAGAGAGAGAGAGAGAGAGAGAGAGAGAGAGAGAGAGAGAGAGAGAGAGAGAGAGAGAGAGAGAGAGAGAGAGAGAGAGAGAGAGAGAGAGAGAGAGAGAGAGAGAGAGAGAGAGAGAGAGAGAGAGAGAGAGAGAATTAGTTTTTTATTATTGTGCTGGACAAGAGTGGTATCTTGCTCCTACTATCTCCAGGTGCGATGGAGAAATCCAAACTATGTAGTTCTTGGTAAAAAATGTTTGTTGGTTGGTTGATTTTAGAGAACGATGTTTAGGTTGCATTCTAGTGGTTAAACAGAGTTTGTATGCTCGCGTGTGGGAGGCTTAAACTTGTTTGTATTACCTTAGAATTGATAAAACATTGTTCGTTTTTCAAAAGAAATTTGTTTGCATTTTGATTGCGCAAAGGTAAAAAATAGTTTGATGGATTGAATTTATTATTTTTTTTATATGTTTGAAAAAGATATTTTTAGAGAATGACAATTATTTGAACCACCAGACATACGTCAGGAATCCAAATAATCGGGGAAGTGAAAAGACGTACGTCGGACCACCCCTTTTTCATTCGAGTTTATTTTGAAAATTATTTAATATAAATTGATTTGAAAGGAAAAAAAAAATTACAATTGATTTTTTTTCTTTCATTTTTTATATTTTGAGTTTGAAAACATAAATATATAAAAAAAATGGCTTAAATAAAATAAAGAGTAAACCGCCAAATTGGTCCCTGACTCTGTAACTCACTCTCAAATAGGTCCCTGACACTTCAATATCTTAAATTAGTCCCTGTCTTTGTCAAACATTTCTCAAATTGGTCCATCTGTTAACTAAAAAATGCTATAAGTTAAAAAACAAAAAATATAACCAACAAACAGAAGTTAACGGAGGGACCAATTTGACGGTCCACGCCAGCAGAGTTAACGGAGTCAGCAAACATAAGTTAACAGAGAGACCAATTTGAGAAACGTTTGACAGAGGCAGGGACTAATTTGAGATATTGAAGAGTCGGGGACCTATTTGAGATTGAGTTACAGAGTCAGGGACCAATTTGGCGGTTTACTCTAAAATAAATAAGTAAAAAGTTTAAAAGGGAAAAGGGGGTGCCGACTAGAAATGTGGGGTTCAAGTATGGCAAACATATGCCCAATCCAAAGACAAGAGGCCCAATGGTGCCAAAAAACAAAACAGGCCAGGATCAACCGAATCAAAACATGTTATTTTAAGAAAATTGTTTTTCCGACGCCTGCCCATTTCTTTTTTACCCCCCAAACTGACGTTTTTGCCCTCGGGGGTATGAAAAAAATTTGTCAAGAAAATTCGATTTTTACGAACCGAAGTTTTTGCCATGGAAGTTCGGTTTCTATAAACCGAAGCTGGAATAGGCAATTTGTTTTACTTGGATCTTGCATTTTGCTTCCATCAACAAACATCCAAAACTTATCAAACATCCAAAACTTTCTCTCTTCATATAAATAACAATTGCATTTGCCATTTGGCTAGCTATCTTCAATTTCACAACATGATTCACTTAGGAACCATGCCACATGTCACACTAGCAAACATGGCTAAGAAATTTGGACCCATCATGTACACTAGCAAACATTTATCATGTTTTTGCGCCTGAATTATAGATGATAAACAAAAGCTTGGAATGAGTTGTGAAATCCTCATGTTTTGGAACCATGCCACAATTCTTGGTGTTTTCCTCGTCTTCGGTTTATAGAAACCGAACTGCCATGGCAAATACTTCGGTTCGTAAAAACCAAATTTTCTTGGCAAATTTTTTTCATACCCCTGAGGGCAAAAACGTCAGTTTGGGGGGTAAAAAAGAAATGGCCAGGGGTCGGAAAAGCAATTTTCTTATTTTAAGTCGGTTGGAAAATCCTATTAAAACGTTTTAATTAGACTAAAGATCTTGAGCCGATTATGAAACCAACTTAGGAAGCCCCTAAAAAATGGGGTTAAAATCCATTTCTTTTCACCACCAACCAAACATTCTTGATATTTGAAATTTGAAATAAGCAATAAGCATGGCATCTTGTCAACAATCCGATAATTGAGATATTCTAAAGCATGTACAAATTAAGTATTAATGATAATAGAGAATATTTTTTTCCTCAGAATGAAGAAAATATATAGTAGGCACAGGTAGTGACTCCTATCTCTCTCACATGTGCTCCATCAATTTGGAAAATCACCATTTGGAAACTCACCTGCATCCACACATGCAATGAAGAGAACAGAAAAATAAAAGGTTTGACATATTTCATCATTTTAAAGGTATAAGGCATAAGTAACATTACAACAATCATGGTGTTAGTTAAACTAACTCAAGGAACATTGGATTAAAATTAAATTTTCTATATCACATGTGAAGTGGAATTCCGGTCTAGGTTATATGTGGTGGTGGTATTTAGATGTCACATCCAAAGATCTTTTAAGGTAAAAAATATGTCATTTTAAGTTTTTAACTTATTACATTGTTACTCTTCTAGTTAATCTCCTCTAACATATGTGCCTCTTTTATCAAAATATCTATGACGATAGAAATCAACGTTAACGGCCACGATGCAACAAGGTAATAAAATACCTAACTATATATCAAAATAGCACACAGAAGCTTATGTACGCAATATACAAAGCCTCCTCAACTCAAGATAACAACCTCGAGTATCAAACTTAGTCCATAACACAGCCTAATCTAAACCTCAATTGTAAATTTCTTAATTAGATGGTGTATCAATCAAGCACCTAGATCATGCTTATCCTTAAACTACTCTAAGCCAACGAAGGTGATGGCATTTGCATAATATAATTAAATCATTAGGGTAAAAACATTATGATGGAAAAATAAAAACTTATAGGATACAAATAATTAATTTTCTACTTAACTGTGTGCGCAACAACACGTTCCAAAATTGCACGCCGGAACTTTTCCAAGAGGACAGTCAATCCACAGACAATTAAAGTCAAAATTACACGGATAATGAAATGCTATGATGTCAAACAATACCAAAAAAGAAATGTTAAAAATGGGAGTAAAAGTTATGTATGAGGTAAAGATTTTTTTTTAAAAGAAAGATAAAAAGGCTTACGAGGAAAATCTTCGGCTACAACAAGAAATGGGGAAAGAAATAGGATCATAATATAAACAAATTTGATAATTTTAGTCATATTTTTCATCATTTGTATGTAACATATAAATTTGTATGATCACTTTATAATGTCAAAAACAATGTGTTGTGTTTACTTCTTATTTTTAGGTAAACTTGTGTTTACTTCTATTAAAGAAATAGTATTTAGTAAAAAAAACCTTCCAAAAGTAGAATCGTCAATAAATATATTTAAAAGTATTAAACTGTCAAAAAAAAAAAATATATATATATATATATATATATATAAGTATATAATTTGAAGTATCATATTATTGGTAAACTATATTGTTAGGGATGACAATGAGTGCACATGAGAGTTTTACACAAACCCAAAACCCACACCTACACTCATTGGGTTCGAGTTTTTCCACCTAAACCCACACCCTCGGCAAAAACACACATAATTAATTATCTGTCAAAATTCGGCCCAAATTGTTTTTGATAAAATGCAAAATGTAGTATAGTAATTAAATTACATAGTTCAACATAAGTAATTAACATATTTTTGGTGACATTAGTAATTAAATTACATAGTTAGTGAAGTGACCGAGTGAGTGAAGGAGGTGTTCAAGCGGCTAGGTGAGTGATTCGTGTGAACTGTGAAGGAAAATGTGAACCCTAATTTTGACATTTATATATACTTATGATTAATTAGGTAATTTTACATATATTCATGTGGGTGTGTGAATTTCGGGTGTGGTTTGAGACTCATAGTTTCGGATATCACCCAAACTCAAACTCAGACAACTCGGATTTCACTCATTGACTTGAGTTTGGATTCAGGTGGATCGCCTGGACTTGTGTTTTCCTGCCATACGTACATATAGTTGATGGGTATAAATAAACCTTTTTTTTTAAGCAAATGTATAAATAAACTTGAGAATTTATTTCTTACGTTTTCTATCTTAGCATGGAACAAATTAAAAATTGTTTTATTATTTTATAATCTACAAACACCCAAAGATAATTGCAAGAAACTCTTCCTAATATTAGAATAATTATTGAATGCCTCTCATGAACATCGATGTGTTATTTTGTCTTTGTCCATTAAACTCAGTCAATTGATCACTTGATTTTAGTAAGGATCTCAAAAAAAAAGTTCTTGATGGTAATCAAAGATTATTATTTATTTATTTTTGTCAAGTAGCCTATCAGCTAAAAAATCCACGCTTAAAGTGGAATGACCGAGGTTCGAACTTCTGCCCCCTGCATATATATTGTAATGTCCAACCAATTGAGTCAAGCTCATGAGACAACTAAGAATAATAACTCGTAATAGTGAATTCTTTTTTATTCAAACGATTACCTCAAAAAACAAACAAACGATTACCTCAGTTGAACCGCCGCATAGGAATGATCTTCAGCAGCACATTGAAAGTATGTGACATTACAGTAATGAAAGCAGTAATGATCAGGAGAATGAAGACAATAAATATAATAATGTATTTTGTGTAAATTATGTGACACCGAACACTGGCATATATATAATAAAGTTTGATGTATATAGCACTTAAAGGCAAAAGTCCTGCCATCGCCATCTGAGGAATTGTTTCCCAATATTTTGGCAAAGGTGGAATCTCTCTTGGATATTTAGTTGTTACCCAATATTCAGTTTCTGCATTTTATGTTTTCATTTCTAAAATATGACAGTGAAAATATGTATGCCCAACTGTTCCTATTGGAATTGCAGAAAACAAAACCAGGTATTTTAAAAATGTCAAAATTTCCATTTCACCATTTCCAAAAATGGCACTGTAACTAGCAGCCTGTAGTATGTGTCATGGAAATGCAAAATTAGCATATGGTGGATTCGTGGCAATGGAAAGAAAGCTGTTTTTACACTCATAAAATTGAAAATTAAAAATATGAAACAGACCCTTAAATTCATGAGGATTTTATTTGCAGATATCATCATCTCCACTGAATACATTTATGCTAAGATGTTTACTTGTTAGATCCCCTAACCCACTTGATCATGTAGCCATGCAGTTGAAGTATTTCATAATTCAACAATAAAATAAGAGATTGTCAATAGTCTACACTATAGAGCATGCGCCACTTCAAAAATGTTTAAATTGAAATACCAAATTTTATTGCCTGGCGCAGAATGAACACAATCTCTCAATTTACAGCAATCAAAACTTGAAGGATGAAAGTACCGTGAATCACTCCACAGAGATAGCCTCAAGTAACTTCTGGGAATCTTCATTCACATTCACATTCTCCATCTTCAATCGTCGCTGCATAGCAGCACTAGTCTTACCAGCAGCCGCATAAGTTCTAATCAATGATTCAAACACCTCAGCTCCTAGAGAATCTACCGATTTCTTCAAGATCTCTATAAATTCTTCTGCACCATCAACATCCTTCTCTTGTTCATAGTGCTTCATCATAACATTGATTGTCTCAGATGATGGAACCCACTTCTCACCATTCCCTTTACCAATTGATATTGCTTTGGATAAACATTCCACCGCCAACTTAAAGTCACCTTTTTGCAAATGGTAATCCAAAAATATTTCCCATGTTTTAGCATTAGGCTTGGCACCCCTCCTTCGAGCACGCTCCTTTAGCTCTTCGGCCTTCTCCAGTATATCTAGTTTTGCATATGCCCCAATAAGAACATTTGCAACTCGAATATCATAAGCAGTGCAGCTTGATTCCCACTCACGGAAACATTTTTCCGCTCCTGGGAGATCTTTCAAGTTAACCAAAACCTGAATCATATTCAGATAGCTTATGTTTGCAGTTTTAGGAAATGCCAACCTAAGAGAACGCCAGACCCTATAAACATCGTATACTTTGCCTATTCGCCCATACAACGTAATAAGAAACTGGTAAGCAGAAAGATTTTTGTAAGCATTCCTCTTCTCCAATTCCTTAAGCGCACCTTCTGCCTTATCAAACAAACCAGCATCAGCATAAATAGATGCAAGGTTGCTATACGTTGTCCAATCTCCGGTTACTCGACCATCCCTCTTCATTTCATCAATAACCCTTTCAACACCATAAATATCATTAGCAGCAGCAATAGCTCTCATCCAGACATTATATGTGTAAGAATCCGGCATAATACTGCTAGCCTTCATTTCTTGAATCATGGATGGAATCTTTTCCGGTTGACCTACTTTAGTATAAAGAGTCATAAGACTGTTGTAAGACATTGAACTCAAAGGAAGGTCAAGATCCTTCATTTTTTCGATGACGCCTTCAGCTTTATCAGTCATCGATTCCTTGCAGTAGCAGTTGAGAAGTGCACCATAAGTGAGATGATTTTTCGCAGACTCGGGGAGATCAACAAAATATTTTTCAGCGGCAACGATACCTCTAGCTTTTGCAATCAAATCAATATGTATAGCTTGGTCACTGACAGTCTTAATCATACTCCTCTTAGCCATTGTTTCTGATAGCTGTAACACAAGAAAGAGAGCAATTTTCCATGAATATAAGTTATGGAAGGAATGGTAAGCTACCAATAATCTCTATTTCCAGAACAGTATGGTTTTGTTCCACAGTCACTCGACTACACAACATACAAAAAAAATCATTACTAGATTTCTGAAGAATTAATACTAAGGGTCTATGTGGATTGACTTATTTGAGCTTATCTATTATCATAAATACTTGCAAGATTGTTTGGAATATCTTATAGAAACAACTATGAGATGCCCATAAACACTTACGTAGCGCTAATACTATAAGTGTTTAATTAAGCTATTTTTTCCAAACTATGCCTAAGAAGCATATAGATATAGTGTCATTTTATTTGAAAACAAATGCTCACAATTCTTATCATAAGCTCACCATCATAAACAACTGCATTTGAAGCATCCACTATACGAGACTGTTTGGGATAGCTTATAGAAATAACTATGACATGTCCATAAGTTATTTTCAGCTTATTTCCATAAACCCTTCAGGATAGCGTATGAAAACAACTTATAACTTATATCAAAATAGTTTGACATTGTTTTATCTTTTATTAAAGAAACAGCTTATACATAAACACTTACAACAATGATAAGCACTTATGCTATAAGTGATTAATTAATTAATCTATTTTTTCCAAACTGGACCTAAGAAGCATACAAATATAGTTTCATTTTATCTGAAAACAAGTGTGCGCAATTTTTATCATAAGTTTACCATCATAGACTACTACATTTGAAATCCTCCACATTAGTACAGTAATTGATAAACTACAACACATTAAGGGCCCCTTTGTATTTGGCTTATTTATCAAACTAGCTTTATGCAAATAAATAAACTTCTATGATAATTCATAAATTCTCACTAACAAAAATTGTATTTAAGTTGTTTTCTCATAAACTGCCTTGAAAAAGTTATAATAATACATAAAAGCTAATTTATTTGCATAAGTTGTTTCGCATAAGCTCAAAAATAAGCCAATCCAAACTGACCCTAAATAAATAACTACACTCTTAAGCTGAAATTAACACTTAAAAACCTCATTTTACAATTACATTCCATAATAAAAACAACTACATTATAGAATAGATCCAATCTAACATATAATTTCATTAAGAAAAAATAATCAATTAATTGAAAATAACATAGTAAATGGTTAAATGTAAAATACCTTAAGAGCAGGTTGATAGAGTTTACGTTGACGAAGCTTCTTGAGAGTATCACCAACTTCCCATTTGTAAACGCGCTTACCACTCTTTATGAATTGATTAAGTTGTTTACGAACTTTGAGTTCAGACCCGCCATCTTTGAAAAGCTTGAGGTAAAGCGCTTCATCTAAGTACTTTTTTGATCGCTTCACTACACTTTTGCATTTACCGTAACGTTGCATCAGAGACATTTTTTGTGTTCTGGTTAATCACTCAGATTGAAAAATGGTTACTGAAATAAAGAGGAAAACAAAACCTAATTGTATCGCAGGACAAGAAGGAGGAGAAGAAGCGAAAGCAGAAGAAGAAAGTACTGGGCTTTGGAGAAGCCCGAGATGTACCGGTCCAAGTGTACTACTGAAGCCCAAAATGTTACCTTTCAAATTCTAATTGATTTCATTTTGCCACGGGACTCGCGCTCATGTCCTCTACTCCTTCCTTCCGTTCCATATTATAAGGGAAAAATTACTTTTTTTTTTTGTCCCAAATTATAAGGGAAAAAACAACTTTTAAGAATGTTTTTTACTTATTCTTATAAAATTAAATGTAAATTGCATTTAATTTTTTTTCTCTCTCCTTTTCTTAATAAACAACAACCAATCAAATTTGTTTTTACATCTTCCCATGCAACTTATTTCAAGAAAAACCCATAAAACCATATTTCAAAATCTCAAGTTTTGATTTTCTTAATAAGTGTTTTTTTTTTCCCTTATAATATGGGACGGAGGGAATACTTAAGTAGTGGGCACACCCAAAACACCCTACATTTATAACGTCTGTTACTTATGTAACGGAAGGGTAAAAAGGGAAAGTTATAGGACGCGCGAGTAACCCGCAGGTGACAAAAGTAATTTTCATTTTTTTTTTCAATGACACCTTTTAAATTCTAATACTACAATTATGTGAATAAATTCTAAATAAAGAATAAAATAAAAGTATAATCAAATTCAATAATATTTGGGATAAGTTGAAGAAATCGTTGGATCCATAAAGTACTTAAATAATATCTTTTTTATGTAGTTTCAAAAGTTTTGGTTTTCCATTTGAAACTCTATTTCAAAAGCTAAATTGGTCCTTCTTGATGGAATTACTCACAGGATTGTTGATGGAAATTTTTTTTTTTTTATTTGTTCGGTGGTTGTCTAGCTAACTTCTGTGCAAAAAAGTGGATTTTGTGGCCATGAAAGATATTTAACTTTGAATCACAATGTGTGTTGGCAAAGAATCTATTCATTTATGGAAGGATCCAGGTGTTTATGAGTTTGTTGTGGGACTATGGTGGAATTGGAGGGCAAGAAATATAGTGCGTTGGCAAATAATCTATCAATTTATTAAAAATTGTGCATTCTAGCATGAGGAGGCCTATATATTTTAGGGATAAATATATTTTCAGTCCCTATAAATATCCAAAGTTTTGTTTTTAGTTCCCCAAAAAAATTTCTTCAAATATTAGTCCCTCAAAAATTTTCCGTTTCGATAATTAGTCCCCGGTGTTAAATGCCACTAACGGTGCTGACGTGGCATGATGACGTGGCAAAATATTAATGACTGGGCTGTGAAGTGGCTTCCACATGGCATAAATTAAGGGGAAAAACTAAAATTTATATTTATATATTTTATTAAATTAAAATTGTTATTTAAATTTGTTAATTAAAAACTTGTTAATATAATTAAAATTAAATAAAAAGACAATGAAATCTTATTATTAGAAGAAAGAAAATACGACACATCAGTGTCTTCTTCTTCTTCTTTACATAGCCAAACCCTAAATCCCCAAATCAAAAAGCTTAACACAAAATCGAAAACCTTCAATCCAAAATCGACTGATTCCTTCCTTCTGTGTTGCGATGATGATGATTTCAAATGGGAGAAATAGGTGGCCAAAGACTGATGATCCAGATATTCTGCCGCCGCAATATAAGCGTGGACCTGGGAGGCCTAAAAAAATGCGCAGAAGGGATCCAGATGAAGCTGATCCACTAAGGTGGACAAGATCAAACACCACACACCAGTGTCAAAGATGTCTGGAATATGGACATAATGCAAGAACATGTAAACTCCCAGCTCCTAAGAAGAAAAATGATGTTGCTGACAAAAATGTAGCATCTGCCTCAAATGGTAACAATATATTTTGCATACTAATATGATTTTGTTTTTGCAAGATACTGATTTTACATTTATAATAATCTAATTATTAATTTATGATTATGTGCAGCATGTGCATCAAATGATGCAACTAATACAACATCTGCAAATGTGCCATTTACACAAGCAAGCCAAACAAATGCACCATAAAAAAGGGTAATAAAATGTTAATTTTATCGTCTGTTGTTGTTTGTTTTCTGATTCTGTTATGAAATGTTCTAATTAATGTTATTGTGAAATTTAGGGGAGACCTAAAGGGTCAAAAATGTAAAGAGAAAGGATCCTAATGCACCCAAAGTCCCCAAAGTGGCTAAAGTCCCTAATGCACCCAAAGCCCCCAAGAATGCTAATGCACATGCTTCCTAAGCTGCAGATGAAACACCTAATGCACATGCATCTCAAGCTATAGCTAAAGCACCTAATGCACATGCTTCCCAAGTTACAGCTGAAGCGCCTAATGCACATGGTCATTTAATTGACCCAGATCTGTTGGCTGATATACTTTTAGGAGATGATGATGAAGTGCCTGATATGTTGTCTAAAAGATTGTACTGCTCAGCACCACCTTCAATTGAACCAGTTCCAGCTAAAGCACAACCTACATGGGACGACATTAGCAAGAAGCTCACACAATGATTGATGTCTTTCTTATTCTGTTTTTTGACGTAATGGTTAATTAGGTAGCTACTATATTGTGGTCAGATAGTATGAACCATTGATATTTGTTTTTTGATGTAATGATTAATTAGGTAGCTACTATATTGTGGACAAATAGTATGAACCACTGATATTTAGGTCATGTATTTTGGATAATTAATAGGGAATGTCTGAACCATTAATAGGGTCATGTATGAACCACTAATATTTTGGTCATCTGTTTTGGATCATTAACTAGTTTGAATCAATATATTTTGGAGAATGTATTAAATAGTACTGACATATGATGTTTGAGACAATACTTATTTGTTTGATAACTATGGTAGGTTCTTGCCACAAAACAAATATGTAGGTTTTTGCCACCCACTAATAAAGTATGTAAATTAGAGCAATCTATATACTATACTAAAAGTTGGTAGTGCAACCCCTAATTCAACCCTAGCTCCTAAGTCAAAACCCTAATTCATTATTGGCCAATGGATTGTTTGAGTGGTCATGATCAAACCCTAAGCAAATCCTAATTACTCACCTCTCATCTTTGACATCTAGCTATGCTTATTTATACAAGTGTCTTCTTTGCATGACATATAGATCTCTCATCCTATGACATCAAGCTATGCTTATTTATACAAGTGTCTTCTTTGCATGACATATAGATTCAATTGTGATCTAACAACCATGGTTTTCTATCAAAACCATTTCCTATCCATGGTTTTATATCTCTTTCACCATGGTTTTCCATACTCTATAAAAACCCTTTCCAATCCATCAACCATCCACACCATTCACACGCTCACTTTCTTCAAACCCACTATCTTCACTTCATTCAAACCACACCATTCACACACTCACTTTCTTCAAACCCACCATTTTCACTCTCTCCTTCAATCTCTCTCTCTCTCTCTCTCACTCTCTTTTTCTCTCTCCTCTCTATTCACTCACTTTATCTCATTATCACTTCCTACAATTTATTTTATACATTGCATTTGTTAACTTCTAATCTTTTTTACTGCAATTTATTTTCTACATTGCATTTGTTAATTTCTAATCATTTTTACCGCAATTTATTTTTCATTTAATATTATTAACAACTATTTTTTTGTTTTTGTTTTGCATAATGTATGACTAAAAAACTAATGGTATAATTTTATTTGTATTCCATCAATATCTTCATAAATAACATTATTTTCTTTTACGTTTGTTAATCATAACCGTGTAATTTTGCAGGTGATGATGACAAGAGAAAAAAAAAATATTTATATCAAAAAGGAAAGTAGTTACTTTTTTTTGTAGAATAATTGATCTAAAAAGGAAAAAAAATAGATCTAGAAACAAAGAATTTTCCTAGAAAATATTTATTTATATAAAGAAAGGAAAGTAATTACTTTTTCTTTCATCTCAATCTCATATTTTTAATTTCTAAATAAAACACATAGTAAAGATAAAAATAATATACATGATAAGAACACCTTCACGATACAATTCTGCCTAGACAAAATGCCCTAAATTTTTCTACAAAACAATTCTTGCCTCCATCACCTGGAGGTAACATAATACGAAGAGAAAGAAGAGTCACAGAGGAAAAATGGAAAAATCGACCAGAGAGAGTAAGATCAGAAAAAGTGAAAACTTACCAATTACTTCATTCTCCACCTTCTGCATATTTGTTAGATTACTGTTTGGTTCTATTTGTGTTATACTTGTGACAAAAAGAGAGAAACAGAATCAGATCTAAACAAAACATAAATACATCCCAAAAATAAACATAGAATATTTTAGATATATTTGATATTGGGTAGAATTTTTTTTACACACAGAGAAGAAAAATTACACAAAAAAAAAAGACCTAATCTAAAACTATACCTTGCCTCTGCCTACACAAAAAAAAAAGGACATAAAGCCTAGGATTGTAAGGCGGATATTCCTACTTGTTTCAATTGTGGTGAGGAAGGTCACAAGAGCCCTGCATGTAAGAAGCCTAAGAAGACTACCGGGAAGGTGTTTGCTTTGAATGGGGATGGAGCGGATCAAGTTGACAATCTTCTTAGAGGTACGTGTTTCATCTATGACACTCCTTTAATTATGATTATCGATACCGGAGCAACACATTCTTTTGTATCTTTGGATTGTGTGAAGTGTCTTGATACACCTGTTTGTGAAATGTCTGGTTGTATGAATATAGAGACCCCTGCTAGTTGTTCGGTAACTACTAATTTAGTTTGTCGTAATTGTCTCGTAACTGTGTTTGGTAAACATTTTGGTATGGATCTAGTTTGTATACCTCTTAGTTGTATAGACGTTATTTTTGGAAAGAATTGGTTGATCTTTAATCGGGTGCATATTAATTGTTGTGAGAAGACCGTTATTTTTCCTAAATCGGAGGGAAGTTTGGTTTTATTGGATGGGAAAGATGTAAGGGAATCTTTGGATGAGCACGGAGAGCTGTTTGTTATGTTTGGATCCTTGAAGCTTGAAGGTGGAGCCAAGTTAGAAGAGCTACCAATTGTTAATGAATTTTCGGATGTATTTCCGGAAGATGTATCTGATTTACCACCAGAAAGAGAAGTTGAGTTCACGATCGAGTTGGTTCTTGGTACTAGTCCGATATCGATGGCACCATATCGTATGTCTGCGTCTGAATTGAATGAATTGAAGAAGAAACTTGAAGAGTTACTTGAGAAGAGGTTTATTCGTCCAAGTGTGTCACCTTGGGGTGCACCGGTGTTGTTGGTTAAGAAGAAAGAAGGGAGTATGAGGTTGTGTATTGATTATCGTCAGTTGAACAAGGTAACGATCAAGAATAAGTATCCACTTCCGAGGATAGATGATTTAATGGATCAATTGGTTGGAGCTTGTGTGTTTTGCAAGATTGATTTAAGGTCCGAATACCATCAGATAAGGGTTAAGGTTGAGGATAATCCTATGACTGCTTTTCGGACAAGGTATGGTCATTATGAGTATACAGTAATGCCGTTTGGAGTTACGAATGCCCCTGGTGTTTTTATGGAGTACATGAATAGTATTTTTCATTCGTTCTTGGATAAGTTTGTGGTGGTGTTTATCAACGATATTTTGATTTATTCCAAGTCAGAAGAGGAGCATAAAGAACACTTGAGAATTGTTTTTCAAGTTTTCTAGAGCTTAAGAAGAAGTTGACTACCGCGCCTGTGTTAGTTTTGCCTGATGCTAAGGAATCTTTTGTGGTGTACTGTGATGCATC